>CM060972.1:103654681-104953431 GCA_030765045.1 Tenodera sinensis
GTTCATGAAGACAAGATGAAATGGCCACTCATTCAAAGCCAAAGATCATGAATTTGAATCCAGTAATTGTAGTCAAATAAGCTTAAAGAAAACAATGGGGAGGGCCCGCATAAAATGACTGGTGTAATGATATGCATGGACAATAACAGGGTCACATTTGGCTGCAGTTCAAAAAAGTTACTAAGGTATTTGATGTGAATATGGCCAATGTAGTTAACATAGCCAATTTGCTCTCCTACTGGTAATTGTTAAGTTTTCCAAGGGATGGCACCAGTATTAATGAAGTATGTAGTCTCCTTAGACAGTGCCACTTGCGGAATAATTTGAAAACCCAGCCAATTGAACAAAGACAGTTTTGTCAACGGACCGAGTAGCAGTTATAATCCTAGTGCTCATAGTTTTTTATTTATTTCCTTGCATGCAATTAGAGATTATTGTTCCTACACCGTATATTATAGTTTATTCTATGGTCTTTCCTGACATACAATGCTGCTTTCAAATGCATTCTAATTAACTGATAAATGAACTATTTTTTCAAGAGGTGCTGCAGTTAGACAACATGGCCAATCAACTGTAAAAAAGAACATGGAGAGGTCTCAGCTTGCAAAAGAAAAAGTATCATGACATGAAAAGGGGTCAGACTAAAGAAAGTCTTTCAAAAGAAAGTTCTCATTCACAAGAGGAGTTGGTTTTTTGCAATTTTGGAATTGACAGTGTTAGATATGTGCATGTGTGCAGTTAGTGGCATTTACATTCATGAGGAATGTGTTGGCCTTATAAAGATGATACGGACATATTCATATGTTCTACATGTGACCAAAAGGAATCTTTTTCTGTCTTCATGCTGTAACTTTGATAGTTTAATAATTTGTCCAATTCTGTGTATGCATGATTTATTTGTAACTCATATCACAATAATTTCTAAGTAGGCCAGCATTAATCCGACAATTATATGCAAGATTATGCCTTAATTTCAGGTCAGAATAAAATAAGTATGTATTTTTCCTACAGTAGTACATTCATATTTAAATTGTGTATTACCTTCACATGGGCATATTACATGCAGAATTAAACATTCTTAAAAAATTGAAATTAAAAATAGTAGGGTTGAAAGTAAGTCATTGCTGTTTTTTTATGTATAGCCAATTAGTTATAGTATATTCTTAATTATATACTTTTCTATTAGTGAAAACTACAAAAATAAAAATTCAAATTAAGGTGGCCATATTTGCATCACTTACCTTGCAATAGTATGAATAAATTAATATAGTTATGATATAACATACCAATAAATACTTATATTTTATTCTTAAAGATTAGTAAAATAGAAAATAACAAGAAAGAAAAGACACCTAAAATGCCCTAGATATTTTCTAAAGTTAGTAGCTTTACACTGAACAGCCAGATCATTCAATAAAGGCAAACCAATCTTTCTTAAGAAACACTTAGCTTGGCTTGTTTACAGCCCGTTCGCATAGGAGGCATAGAGGTCCAAGACCAAGATCCAGGAAGAGAAGAAGTGGTCATATTTGCTGATATAGAGTAAGTCAAATGTCTCTTTAGCATCTACATTTACTCCAAATGAAAATGTATCACAAGGAAAAAAATCTGAAGTGATGCACCCACATGACTTTCTCTACTCTTATAGTAACCATTCTTACAAACTCTTATTCCTATATCTTCTTTGTGCTAGTTGAGATAAAGATTTACAGAAATTATAATATTGCATATTTCCTTGTAGGTACAAGGGGAATATGGGAATAGAACAGACTTTGAGCGAGTCAAGATTTCAAATTCCATTCTCTTTGAAGGGCTAACATAATAAAATGAAGGATGTTCCATTTGATGAAACTTTAAATTTTCCAAAACTCACACAAATAACAAGGAATGTCTCTGAAACAGTTCACTCTACAAAAAAATCAGACATGGATTGTGTGTTTTAGCAAGATCTACATTTTTTTGCAACCTTCAGGTTGATTACAGGACATGATTGTCTGGCAAAACATTTAAACAGAATTGGGATATATTCTTCACCACTCTGTCCTCTACGTGATCTGCAAGAGGAAATGGACCGAGACCACCTTCAAATATGCCCGGCCACTTCTAGTGCCCCATCCATCAGTGAAAAATATTGGAGAGCAAGAGGATTAATGACTTCATTGTCAGAAATCCAGCATTAGCTAACAACATTTTTTGTGTAGTAAGATTTGGTCTATCTCTTACCGTTTAGGGGTTATTCAAAGGTCATCCAGAGTAAGCAGGACTACATAGCCTATTACGAGAAAATTCAAAATATCTCAAACATATGGCATTTTACTCAAAATCGTTAGAGCCATTTTCGACAAAATCAAAATTTTCAAAAAAGTTTCCATAAAAGGGTAGTTTAGAGTGAAAGAATTTCCTTCAAAATCTTCATGTTGCATGCTTAAAAGATATTAAACTTACACACCAACTTTGGTTTTTAACCGACTTTTCGTTTTTGAGTTATGCTGCCCCCCCCCCCCCCCCCTTCCCCACAAACACATACCCATGCACACATACAGATATTTTTCTAATAATGCTTTTTTTTATATTAAGGGGGCCTCAAAATATATATTTCTGGTGAAATGGGTGGAATACAATACTTCCTCTACTTACTATACATAGAGAGAAAGTAAAAAGAATTATGTTACATTCACATAACTTTCTCTGCATATTCAACAAATTATTATTGTAACAAAAGCTTATTCTGTCTACTTGACATGGGCGTCAGCAGACTTTTTTCAGCGGAGAGCCAAATGTTGGAAGTTTGCAATCAAACAATATTAATTCTGTAGTCAAAATTTATAGCATTTATTGCAGATAACCATATTAATTTGTGCTAAATAAAAATTTCACTTTACATCAAAATTGAAACAATAGGCTAATATTCAGTAATTGACTGCACATTAAATTCACTAGTTTCCGGGTGGAGGGCACAGCACCCCCTTGACGGCGATCATGCTATTTGATGTCTTTTGGGATTAACATTTGTGCTTATTTCCTTGTAGGTGCAAGGGGATTATGGGAATACATAAGCTGTAAGTAATAAATCTTTTAAGAGCAGTCACTATGATGGATTTCAAATTTGATTCCGTTTACAAAGCAATAAAGGCAGTTTTCCTCTTGAAAAAGTATAAATATTTGTAAATTCAAAGCAGTAACACCAGAAAAAACGCTTTTTGGCATAAATGTGAGCCTTAACAAAAATCTACATATTTTTGTGTAGTAATATTTCACCTATCTCTTATGCTTTGCCAGCAATGCAAAAGTCATTCAGAATGAAGAGGACTTGGCAGACTACTCCCAGAAATTCAGTACACACATTTCATTTGTTGTGATGGCCCATGGCAGTAGCAACACAACAAAGCACAGTTAGGGTCAGGCTGCTCCACCCCACTGGTGCAGCACATAGCAAAGGCTCTCAAGGTTAAACTTCCCCACACCACGCATGTGAGCAAACACATGACTAACAACAATCAAGTGCCAAAATAAAGGATTTTCCAGAGCATTTGAGAAGCTTCTGGCAGCCAACATGTTTGTAGAGGTTTGAGAAGGATGTGGCTGTCATCATCAGTATAAAAGCTTGCAGAGGTCATGAGAGCAGGTAGTTTTTGAGTCAATCAGCGTGTCGAGTGCGAGACAGCTGTGAAAGATATGGCGCATTGAAGTGAAGAAGTTTTAATGAGTGTTGAGTGATTGTATCATTGTAGTTAGTGTTTGAGAGACAGAGAAGGTGAAGAGACAGTGAGAAAAGTGAGTCAAGGCTACAAGAATAAAAATGTGCCAAAACAAGTAAAATAGTAATTATTATTTATTTATGCCAAGAAACTTACTGTTAGTGTTTTTAAACACACAAGCCGTGTGTGGGCAAAGTTTAAGAGGTAGAACTGGAACTTAAAAATTCAACTGGGATTTGAACCACAGACTTTCCGCTTACTGGGCGGCTGTTCTACCACTGAGCTATTGTGAAAAACTGCCAGAATGGCATTAAATTCTCAAACCAGTTCATATTTCTCCTGGTAAACCACAAAGATAGTCTCACATCAGAGACAAATTACCCCAATGGTGACTTACTATTGTAAGTACTTTATGTCCCAGGATTAAATAACCGTCAGATGGTAATTATTATTTATTTATGCCAACAAACTTACTGTGTAACGATCCAGCAGAAATGAACGAAGACCACTTGAAGACCTGTGAAGCATTAAGATCAGAAGAAACTACAGTTCAAAAGTATTGGAAAGCACGAATGCTAATGGCTTCATTGCTAGATGCAAGGCACTAGAAAACAACAACAACAACAACAACAACTTACTGTTGTGGTGTTGAATTTTTAAGTTCCAGTTCTACCTCTTAAATAAAATAGTTTTTAAAGATCTGAACAGCTGAGCTAATATAAATGTATGTGGTATTCACCAGACATTATTTATGAAAGGGATCACCAAGTACTTAATTACAGTGTATGAACACATGCTTCCTTAAATTTTCCATTCCAAAAGATTGATGGTTGTCATGACAAATCAATATGGAGTTTCGTTGTGTCACTAGCAAACAATGGTCTGCCGTTATCACTTTACCACATAGCTGACAATAGAGGAATATGCTATCACAACTGAAAACACCCTTAAATTCTGCAGTATATTGTTGCACGCGGTAGCTTGCACTACTTTTCACTCTGGATATGTTTAATCCTCTGTGAACTCAAAACTATCGGTTTATTATTTCCCAACAGCACAACACAAATAGAAGATAGTATAACTTGGCAGATTTAAAAATGACATTTTTTTTATTAACCTCCTCCAATGTAGTGGTGAATGAATGAAATGGGTCAAATGGTGCTCAAATGGGCCCTGAATCCATAGAGCTTTAAGTTACCTGACATTTGTCTTCTCAGCATAAAGGAAAACCTCAGTAAAAATCCTTATCTGGATAACTCACCCGGCCAAACTTGTGACCTCTTGGACGTGAGGTAGACAAGCTGCCTCCATGCTACAGAGGCAGGCACAAATGACAAACTGACTATAATGCAAAATAAGAACAAATTAGAAACTAAAAGCTTCACTTATCTTAGTAATATTGCAAGATGTTTCACAGCTGACATGTTTTAAGTTGACTCCAACTTATTTTCAAAGCTATACAAATATTACTAAGATAAGTGAAGCTAAGTTTCTAATTTCTTCTTATTTTAGATCCTGTTACTTCACTGTTAATAGCTTCATTATTTCCTTATTTGACTATAATACAGTTTAATGCCCACCTGCAAATATCAGTGTAGACTAGTAGGCTGTGAAGTGATAACAAATGCTTAATCAAGCACATGGCAGTGGAGGAATTCCCCATTATCTTGCAGGCTCATGTAGCTTAGGAAAGCAGGATGTTTAAATTTTCTTCTGACTGAAGGGATATCATAGCTGACATATCAGTTCCTCCAATAATGAATAACATATTCCGACATCTGACATGTAACAGAGCATTAAAGGAGTTGGTGGTGACTTGTTAAACAATTATGCTGTTGCTGTTATGTGACTATGTGTAAATATGTGAAAATTATGCAATTTTTGTGTAATTTATGTATATCCAAAAATATTTAGTTACATAAAAGAATTAGCAAATATGTGCAATTAAAACTTAAAATATTTGCTCCGGTATGAATATACAGAATATTACACTCAGTTTCAAGTTCGTTTTAGGACTCACACAAAATATGTATTTACCTAAAGATCTGAGCCATAGTAATTATAATCAACATTTTCAAGTATGGGAAGGGGGACTTATAAGCCTATCTTTTTATGTATGATAGGATATTAAAACACTTTATTGTTTGATAGGCAGAACTGGAACTGAAAAATTCAATACCATAGCTGGGATTTGAACCACAGACCCTCTGCTTACCAGGCAGGTGCTTTAAACATTAAGCTACTGTGACAACCTGCTAGAATGACACTGAATTCTCCAAACAATGAGGGTCTGTGGTTCAAATCCCATCTGTGGCATTGAATTTTTCAGTTCTAGTTCTACCTTTCAAACATTGCCCACACATGGCTTGGTTTGGGGACACCAACGGTAACTTTGTAGGCATAAATAAATAATTATACTTTATTGTGTTTCAGATACAAAAGTGATTGTGAGATATTGTTTATCTGGAGAGGTATTTCTGGTGGGATTAAGGATTTTCAAGTAAGTATTAACATTTACTGATGGCAATATTAGGCATTTATTTAATTTGTTTTTGTATTTGTATTATTTATTCACCCTAAAATTTCATTACAGACATTATGGTTTAGCCACGGAACAACAAAAGCACACATTTACAATATTTACAAATAGATAGGGATGATAATAGTATATTAATATGGTAATGATTAAAAATGGGATAAAAGAAAATAAGATCTTTTTTTGGAAAACACAGTAGATATTTTTATGTTTATATGACTAAATTGTGATGCAATGAAAAACTGAAGTTATTAGCAGTGAAGCAATATAAATCAATTAATATAACAAATATTTAGAGACTAGGCTTCATTTATCTTTTGTATATGGTGTAAGTTATTGAAAATTAATTACAAAATTGAGTTTTGCAATGTAAATTAGAATAATGATATTGAAAAGCAAGGTTTAGGAAATAAGTTTTTTTAAAGATGTTACAGTACAATTAGATCACTACAGAATAGTAAATGCTTAGAAGCTGTTAAACAAATGAGTGAATTATGACCTTATTGTTTTCATTAACCAACAAATTGACATCAAATTTGGGACTGTAATTTTCTCAAGCAGCATTGGTGATAGATATGCTATTTCTGTTAAATCTTTTCTGAAAGAACTACTATATCTTGACCTTTTCATCATTTGTGTCTGTAAGTGCTCTTTGAATACCAATGCTGACTCCTTCCCGCAGGTAAGAGGTAGAGCAAAGGTGCTGCTATGGCCGATCATCAACAGCCCTCCCTTTGTGTCAAACTTCATTGTTACTTTCCCTGAGAAACCAATTGTGCATTATCGTCTCTCAGGAGTAGGACTTTTTCTGGATATCCCTGGCTTAAGGTAAGTTGCATAGTCTCCATATATGTAAGAGTAGAGGTAATAACACCTACATCTCCTGAACTCAGCTGTCTTTCTGTGTATTATTGTTTAGATGGACCTCTTAAAATGAGAACACACTGAAGTTAATAAACAATGTCATTGCACAAAGCTAACAAACAAAGCTGGTTCAATGGTATTAAACAAAGTCACTGAACTTGTCTTGTTTTAAAAAGAATGCATGAAGGCCATGGAGTCTAAAATGGTCAAAAGTTCAATGTTTCTAAATCTCACACACCTGATCACCCGTGAAGCCTTGATTAATAACGCTCGCCATGAAAGCTTTAAGTCTTACACAGGAATGCATAGTTTGTTGAGCCTCTGAGCCTTTGAATCTTTGCTATTACGGGTTTACGTGATTTCTCTGCATTAGTGCTTCTTTCTTATGTTCAAGTATCGAATTCCAGGTTTTGTTCAATTTTAGAGCTTCTTCCTTTCTGTTAAAATTATTGGGGTGTTTGTAAATTTCTATGGCTTCACGTTGTAGTCTGGTGTGGTAGTACAGCATAGATCAAAGAACAGTTAATCTCTGATGTGAGACTGCCTTTGTGGTTTACCAGGAGAAATACGAACTGGTTTGAGAATTTAATGCCATTCTGGCAGTTTGTCACAATAGCTCAATGGTTAGAGCAGCCACCTGGTAAGTGGAAGGTCTGTGGTTCAAATCCCAGTTGTGGCATTGAACTTTTAAGTTCCAGTTCTACCTCTCAAAATATTAATATCAGATGCTGATAAGTCAGTGTTAAAACAAAGCCTGATGAAAAATTGGTTTAGAATGTCTTTAAAGCTGCTGCCTGAGTATAGAAACATCGATTTTCAGCAACTCATCAGCATTCTCAAGATTTAGTGGCACAAAAATCTCTCAAATTTTGAAATAATCACTTTACAGTGCAAACCGCCTTCTTGCATTGTGAAGTGTACTCTAGAGATGTTTCGTTGACTGCTCTTGTGGCTCATTTCATAACATCAAAGGCTGCAGTCCTAAAGGTTGTGAGTTGGTTTCCTATCATGCAGTTACTATTTTTGCTTTCTTTTTTATTCCATATGAAAAAGAGCATTAACACTACTATTTCCTTATTTGGCTCTTGGATAGAGTATAACAATTGTTTCTTCACCACTGTAGATTTTGCCATGAAACTTCAGGTCACAATTTCGAGCAGTTCCTATAAAACTGACGTAAAGTTTTACATGTTTTTATGCTTTTACTCTTTGACCATTTGAAGTACTTTCCATTCTGAAGTGCAGCATGTGAAAGATTAAGGAGGTTTCAACTTTTTGTTAGCAAGAATTGTAATTAATTGTAATGACATGTTGAAATAAAACTGCATACATTGAAACAATTTAAAGTCTAGATCAAAACAGTATTAATATGCTCTACTCAAAACAAAGAAAAGAAGGGAAAAAAGTAGTGAACGAAAATCAAAAGCAATGATGACCTTATACTCGAACACTAACTTCATAAGCACGTCCCTTCCTTTTCGTGTGTTGCACTCTCGAATGGTTGACATTAGAGGCATACTGGCACCTTA
Organism: Tenodera sinensis; assembly: GCA_030765045.1. Classification (NCBI taxonomy): domain Eukaryota; kingdom Metazoa; phylum Arthropoda; class Insecta; order Mantodea; family Mantidae; genus Tenodera; species Tenodera sinensis. The sequence goes on from CM060972.1 coordinate 103,663,309, forward strand.
GAAACTTGTAGCCGTAACTTCAAAATCTGAATGAACAGGTCATAAGTCTCCTGTCTCTGATTACTTGTTTAAGACATCTCCATAACCTCTGAAAATATTTTGGTGTAGTTCATTAACATGCTGTAGGTATGTAAATGTTCCATGAGAAATGCTACGCAGACTATTGAAAACAACTAAAAGATCTGGGATATTCTCGAATTTGGCTTGTTTACATAGACAAGCATTACATTTGATTTTGCATATCTATAGACTTTAATTTACTTTCATGCAAGTTACTGAAGCAAATGTGTTTTGTTCTGTCTTGCAGGGATATTCTTCATAATATAATTACTAAAAAGGTTGCTAATTTTTTTGGCACAAAGGAGAAGACTGCTGAATATGATGACTACGACAAAAGAGCAACCATGCCAGCTGACTGGGCACTTGAGCAACCAATAGATGAGCCAGATCACGTGACAACTCAAACAGACTCAGTTTCCATGCTAAGTGAGACAGGAAAAAGCTGCTCATCTGACCTATCTAACTCAGAGGAGAGGCAAACCTCAGAAAAAGCACAGAAGGAGATAAAAACTGAAGAAGTGCCTTTAGATAAACCTTCATCAGACAGTGAAATTCCAGATCAGACATCCACTGGCAGTGAAGCAAATTCAGATTCCACTGCAACTGCATTTGATCATATAAAACTGCAAGAAGGAGTGGAATATAATCCAATACCAAAACCTGATCGTTCTATTAGAAAAGAAAGCACAGTAACTGAAGATACACAGGAGAATAAAGGAACAAATACTAACATATAAATATCTATAAATAAATCTATTATTTAAATCAATGTTCTGCAATTCTTTTTCTCAAGTTTTTATATTTTAGACAGTTTTATTATGTATAATAGTATGGTAACTATTTTAACAAAAACTACAGGATGTGAGGCTGAAACAAGAATAATGAAATATATATAAAAATAAACTTGCTGCTGCTGCTGCTTCTGCTTTAGATTATGTCTGAGGAGACATTTGGATAAACATGTAACTAAATTGATTAATTTTGATATTCTTTTTCTGTTTTTTTCCTTTTCCTGTTTACCCTCCCCTTATGTAGGACTTACAAGCCTGTGCTTAGGGTCAGACGCCTGTCAGGGAGCAGAGGAATCCATGGACCAGACAGAGTGAAGACTTGGAAGCAGGTGGTCAGCCAAGCACTAGATGACAGTGAGGAAGAGGATGATATGAAATGCTGGCAAAATCGATGATTGGAAGGGTGGCAATGAAGCAATTGGTGGAATGAGTGGTGGGGGAAACCGGAGAACCTGGACAAAACCCGCCCTGACACTGCTTTGCCCACCACAAATACCACATGCAGGTCCCTGGAATCGAACCCGGGCCACCTCGGTGGTAGGAATGCTTTCATGGCTCGGCCAGAGCACCACCTGTTGATATTTATTTCCAAGAAAAATTCAAAAAATAATTTTAATTGAAATGCACAGGAATAGCTCCACTCATTCTTAGAAGTGGTTTGCTTTCAATAATATTCTCTTATTAAAATGCAATAAGAAAAGAAAGGTAATAGTGGAATTCGTACAAATATAACAAATGCTTAGAGACTATATAAGCTTCACTTACCTTAGTATATGCTGCAAGTTCTTGAAATTAAATGCAAATTATACTTTTGTGATACATCTATGTGCTCAATGCAAATACTAAGATAAGGGAAGCTTATAGTCTCTAATGTTTGTTATATTGGTAGAATTGCATTGCTCACTGTTAATAGCTTCAGTTTTTTATTGATTGGAATTCCTGTTGACAATAAAGAAACCAGATTCATGCTCTAACTTTATTAAAACAAAATCAATGTTAATATTATGTATGATTTCTTATTGTGAATAAATCTGATTCTGATTCTCTTCAACATTGCCCCTGATCTCTACACCACTCCACAAGAATTGGAAGCAGTGCTGTAGGTCACCTTGTGTTATGCTGTTCAACAGTGGCATTGTTTTCGCTTTCCCTACATCCATGGACACAGATCTGGATCCTTTGAGCGCAGATTTAACTTTTGGAAAGAAAAAAAAAAAGATGCATGGTGCTAGGTCTGGCAAATATAGTGGATGTTCCAGCACTGCAATGTTGCTTTCCACCAAATAACTCTCGACATTGTGTGTCATGGACCGGGGCATTGTGCTGGTAAAGGATCCACAATGTATTCTTCCACAAGTCTTCGTTGCACATGTTCATGGAAGGTCTTCAAAAGTTTTATCATAAACCTGATTGTAGGCATCAAATTAATCTAGATAACCCTCTGGATTTAAAATTAAAAAATCATCATTTTTTTTAACTTTGATTTGCATCAATGAAATGACTATCCACAAAGTGAATGTCTATGAGGGTCATAATGAAAGCAGTGAGCAATAATTTTTAAAAAATTGTACTTTTATTTTTTAGATAAACCAAGCAAATCTTTGTAATCAACAGACTTTTCTCTCACTTTTCAACAGTCTCCATTTCCTTGCACAAAATTTCCCCATCAGTCTGCAAGTTTGAAAATATTCTTACAACACACCTCCATTCCAGATACATGAAGACACTGATGCACTGCTTTTTGAATATCCTGTGATGGGAAGAGATGGGGGATGCAGTGGCCGAGCGGTAAGCCTTGGCCCAAGAAAGGCTGTTGCATCTCGAGATTATTATACAGTAATTAATCAAAACTGTTAGTTATTTTTGAGAAAATCAAGGTGTTCAAAGCTTTTTCAATTATGTCCGGTCACTTCTAGCACTCCATCCATAAGTGAAAAACATTGGAGAGCAAGAGGATTAATGACTTCATTGTCAGATATCCAGCATTTGTCAACAACAACAACAACAACAACAACAAACATTTTCAATGTGAAAGGTATTCAGGGGTACAGGGAGTTTTATGAAAATCTTCATGTTGCATCCTTCAAAAAATGCTGAACATAAATATTACATTTGGTAGGTAGAACTGGAACTTAAAAATTCAATGCCACAACTGGGATTTGAACCACAGACCTTCTGGTTACCAGGCAGCTGCTCTAACCATTGAGTTATTGTGACAAACTGCCAGAATGGCATTAAATTCTCAAACCAGTTCGTATTTCTCCTGGTAAACCACAAAGGCAGTCTCACATCAGAGACAAATTACCCCAATGGTGACTTACTATTGTAAGTACTTTAAGTTCCAGGATTAAATAACCTTCAGATATAGAATATTAGAACACAGTAGGCTTTGAGCGATAGTCAAATCTTTTAAAGCTTTGTGATCCTGTTCTCTCTGCACGCTGAACTGTATAAAAAAATGAACAACTATGTGGCATTTCAAGAAAATTTACATTTTCTGAAACTGACAGAACAAGGAATATCTCCGAAATGGTTTACTTCACGAAAACATTTATTCAGACATAAATTGTGTGTTTTAGCGAGATCTACATTTTTTGAGACTCAGGGGTCTCCGTCTAGGGGATATGTGAATAGCGACCACAAGGTACCCAAGCTGAGCAGAACATTACTTCCACTTAATGGTGTTTTGCTCCTCAGTGTAACTTTTCTATCTGACCTTACCTTGGTCACCTCTTGTTCTCTTCCAACTCTGATGCTATTAGGGTTCCCGAGGGCTAGGGAGTCTTTATTTTTCCAACCTCTCCATTTCTCTATAAAATCTTAACCCCTAACATGCTGACGTGTCATGGCATGTAATACGTCCTCTGATTGGTAATCAGAGGATATGGTCGGTGAATTTATTTTGATAACTCTCCCGGTCAGGTCAGTGAGACCCGTAAACCAACGACATGTGTGGTCCTCCAGACATTCTGGGGGTTGTGAGAGAGCGATGTGACTGCCAAAACATAAAAATATGGTGCTCTCTAAAAAGCGGTTACTATTACTGCTATTGCTCTCTTCAATATCAAAATATTGGAGAGCAAGAGGATTAATGACTTCATTGTCAGAAATCCAGCATTAGCTAACAACATTTTTTGTACAGTAAGATTTTATCTATCTGTTATGGTTTACAAGTCATTCAAAAGTTATCCAGAGTAAACAGGACTACATAGGCTATATTCAGAAAATTCAAAATATATATTTCATTTGTCATACAAATATCTCAAACATATGGCATTTTAATCAAAATCGTTAGAGCCATTTTTAAGAAAATAAAGATTTTCGAAAAATTTTCCATGTAAAGGGTAGCTTAGGTAGGGGCTATTTTCTTCAAAATCTTCATGTCGCATCCTTAAAAGACATTAAACTTAAATACCAACTTTGGTTTTTAACTGACTTTTTGTTTTTAAGTTATGACACACGTGCACGCAGGCGCACACACACGCACACACACAGACCTTCTTCTAAAAATTTTTTTTTTTTGATTCAGAGGTCTCAAAACATATATTTCCGGTGAAATCTCGGCATCGAATTTTTGGGTGGAATACAATACTTCCTCTAACCAGTAGAGAAAGTAAAAATGGTTTCACCAAAGAGGTTGTAGACAGGAAGATAAAGAAATTCAAAAGAAGAGACAAACCAAGGAAATCATCAGACTACACAACTGGAAAGAAACCAAAAAGTTAACAACAGAAATAATGTTCCATTTGTGCACCTGTCAGAAGTTCACAAAAATATTCAAAGTATATGGTATAATCATAGGCCCACTTAAACACTGCTTAAACACACATGTTTTGTTGTGTGCAATAGTCTCATAAGTGCCACATTGGCAGCTTAACCCTATATGAACAGGTCTGACATATTTGATACAATTGTGTTTTGAGATTTCTTTGTTGGGTGCTTTTTTTCTAATTTCTTGTTACACTCACCTTCAGCATTAAAATAAATGTATTTACAACTGTTTTATATTGTAAAATTATTAAATTTTTGCAATAAAACTGCATAGGTTTTTTTTTCAAGAATAAGAAGCAAAAACCATGCCGCTGCAGTCAAATGTAACCCTGTCAGCTTCCAAACATGACATTACGCCAGTTATTTTACTTGGGACCTCCCCATCCTTTACCACAGGCACATCTGATTTCAGTTGCTGGGATTCTAATATACAATGTTAAGCCATGAATGGCTAGCACACTGTGTACCACTCTAATGCTCTTGGACATTCGAACCACTTTGGTTGTGGTGCCTGCGAAAAGGATATGAAAACCAGTTTACTAAATAGAAGAAGAGTGCAATGTGTAAAAAATAATTCTGACCATAGAGGGTAAAATGTCAGATAAAGGGTGATTAGGAGAAACGGTGTTCTCATTTATTACAGTATTATTTGATCAACATGAAAAAAAATCTTATTTTTATGGGCAAATGACGTAGGGGAAAAAAACAGCCATCACTTTGTGGTTTTCTTAAAAACCACTGAAAAATCTATCCACTAAATTTTAGGATCTATAAGGATGAGCAACTTAAAAGGAAAATAAAGGAACAAGTTAGAATTTCATGAAAGGTTGCATTATTTTACAAAATGCTCTTTATTGCACAAGTGTAAAGTGTTATAACAAATATAAATACACGTGCCATTGATGCACCAAATCCTCTAAAGAAGTTCTGTAATAGCATTGTAAAGCACTAAAAGCTTAAAACATTATAGAAACTACTGCATTTGAGTTTTAAGGCACTATAAATCTAGACTTAGCTTAAAATATACATTCATATGATGAAGGTGAAATAACCACACAAATATAAAGGAACAAATAAATTTACAAATGTTAACAAAATGTCAAATTTTTTAATGATTACACTCACAGTAATCAGAAAATATAATTGAAACTCACTTGCCGACCTCCTGAAGTTGAAACCCATAAAATTTCCCTTGCCAAAGTAAAATAATTCCACAATTCAATGCCAACAATGCTCCCTCACATCTTCCTACTATGAATGATCCACAAGGTTGCTATACTGGACACTACTAAAGGGTAGTTCTGCAGCCAAAAATACTAGTATTGGTCAGAGAAAGTGACATCTGGACAGTATAAACTTAACATGCAACCACAACAGCACATATAGAAGTTAAAATATGAAATATACTGAGTAGTTTCAATTGTTTAGCATAGCACTTGAGAGTTTAACACTTCTAAAATGTAGTAGTTCAATGAAAAACAAGAAACAATACAAAGAGATCTTCTGTTATAATGCAAACTGAGTTGGATTGAAACAGAACATCACTTACATGTAATTAGTTCAGACAGTTTCAAGAGCTTAACTTGCTCCCATTATCAGAATTAAACAACTGGTTCTTGTTGATATTGTTTGATGTTTGGTTGGTTGAGATGACATCTAGCAGTGAGCTGATGTTGTTTGTAACTTTTCAAATAACACAGGATTTCCAGTAAAATTAGAAATGCTCATGAATAAGAAGAGATTTCTATTGGTGTTCAAAAGTTAAGCTGACAATCTGGGAATATAGTAACTAGTTTATCAACTAAAAGCAAAACACGATTTTTAGAAAGATTAAGGTTGAAGTTTTAATGTTATTTAACCGGTAGGTCATATTGGACACTTAAAAAAAAAAGATAATCAAATGGGGCTGTTGCTCATTAGCTTACAGTTAACCCGACATTTGTTTTCTCAGCACAAGGGAAAACCTCCCAAAAGAAAAACCTAATCCAGGAAACTCACCCTCAACTTGGGACCTCTTGAATGTGGGGCAGACATGCTACCACCCACTACAGAGGTGGACTTACATATAAGTGGTCTCACATAATAGCCTAGTCAGAATGTTAAAACCTCAAAGGTTTTATAGTCAGACTATTGCTTAGCCATCTCCAATTGCTGGTGCTCTGGACAGTGTAATACACTATATGAATGTATGCAAAACAACAAGGTTCCAAGCCAACACATTAGTTTGCTAAAATATAGTACACTGCTCATGGTTTAATGCATTCAGCATAATTAAGGCTGGTTGACGACCATCCAGTAACAGTAACCAGAATGGCACGAGAACAGAAAGCAAGGCAGCACTCAACATTTGGTTCACAACAACCCAGTAACAAGAAAAGGAATGCATATTATCAATCAGCTTATCAAAAGGAAGTGAGGTTGTGACAGAAATTGTGTACCTCAGGAAATTAATAGGAAAATTCATTTTAACATTTACCACGTCAATTTATAGCCATTGAATACATGTAAATTTCCTACTATGTGAATGTTGTGATCATTTGTAAACGTTATTACCGAATCCAAAGCTATTCAGCAAAAGGAAACATGGCCAACATCAATCACAAGAGAAGATTATGATAAAAGACAAAAGAGAAACAATAGTTGATGGCTATGTAACCAGACCCTCTACATCAGTAACTCATACCATAAAGACATAAATTTCAATGAGTGTGCATATACCTATTGGACTACGTATTGGTGATCTGTAATCAAGGATTGGATTACCAAAGGATCCGGATAAATATTGCGCAAGAGAATTTACAAAACTAATGTCGGCACCAACCAAGAAAGGGATTGACAGTCCACAGTGAGGGAAAAGCGACGTTGCTGCTTATCATGATCACGACCATGTGAACAGTGTGGTATGATTATATGTATGAAGAAGATTGACTTGCACCTGGAATGTTGAGCGCATATTATTTATATTCATATGTAAAGACAACTGTAAAATATTGAATCTACTTTCAAAGGCTAGAATATGCAATTATATATCAGTCCAAATATTTGTGTAAACAAAAGAAACATACCTGTGAAGTATTGATGCTTATTCTAATGGGAAAATGCCACTCATATCTGAATTCTCTTACAGAGCATACTATTTCCTGCACTTGTCCTTTATTTGGGATACCTTTACCAAACAGTTTTATTCGGTTTGTGAGTACACTCAATTTTTCATTTGGCAGCACTATCCTTGTCACTATTTGTTGACATTGTTAAAAACACATTAAAAGCGTTAGCACAAATGCAAAAGCTTGCAATACACACACAGATACACAGACTCAGACACACGTAAACACAAGGCAAATAACCGTCAATAGAATAATGCAAACAAACTTCTCAACACATGGGCGATCTCTTAACTGGTGCAAGCATTGCAATGCAAGCTCAAGCTGCAGCACTATTTGTTTATATGCAGCGATAGCAGAACATAACAAAAGCAGTTTGTTACTGCTGGGTTCATCAGCCACATGCTAATCACGTATTATGTGCGTGTTACATATTGGCAACAGGGTCCTTGTGTGTACCGTTTCTAAGGAAACACCATTATAACACCTTAGCTCTAACTGGTCCTTTTCATTGCTATAACAACCGCTAAGATGCATTCATCCCCTCCAGTTCATTTACGCTTTTCCGCCACGTGCTTAACATCTGTCAATGCCCTTCTTAATTGGTGCCAAGTATAAATTACATCCATAGAGCTCACAATTATTTAGTGAGAAAAGCTGAGAAAGCATAAAGATTGAGAGACACCATTTTCTGTTTGGCATACTAAATAATCATAAAAGAAAGAGATATAATGATATTAAACCGAATAGCTTTGGAAATTTGTTACAATCATATTTGTAGAGTGAGATAACTTATCATATGATTTCTTTGTTACAATAAAGTTGATTTTGGTGGAAACTCAATTCTAATTGAAAAGGACATTAGCCCTTACCATCTTTATCTGCTACCCATTATACGACTCATGGATAAGAGCCCATCGCTATCTGCCGAAAGGTCAATATAGCATATTGAGAATTCATTTGTTTCAAGTGGCCAATGATTTTTTTACAGCTTGAAACTAGAGAACTCTAATGGCTGTTTCATGGCACAGCCATCTTGAAAATTTCTACAACAAAAAGTCTAATATGCATAATATGAATCTAACATTATGTGCCCAGTAACAGGAATGAGAAAGTTAAGATTTGGCGGTCTTCTTTCCCATTTTCGGAACACAGGAAAGCTTCCCGTTGGTTGTGAACACTCCCATTTAAATTCATGTATTTCAACTCCCTTGTTCTGGTTATCATCACCATTACTGGGGGTTGTGAACAGTGGCGGCTCGTGACTTGTCGCAGTGGGTGTGCAGTACATTACATCCTCTCCACCTTTACTCCCTTTCTTTCGTAACACACACCACACAATTCTAATTCTAAATTCATATGGGCAACTGAGCTCTTATGTTTTGCAATTTTTATTTTAAATTACCAATATCACAAGAACTATTATTTGTCCAGACACTATTTCTCTCACTCGCAAACAATAAGCACAGAAAACAGCTTCTCTTATAAAAATAAACCAGAAAGATTTATCTCCTTTAGTTTCGCCATGTTATTAATTTCCACACTTTCATAGATTCAAATTTCCCACTATGTGCAGACACAACTGCATGAACTTGCTGCCAGAACACAAACATAACAAACAGTAATAAAGACTGTAACAAAATAACTATTCCAAACTGAAGTATTGGCCTTAGCAAATTATGACATGAAGAAATTATATGCATTTATAATTGCTTAATAAGACTAGATTTAATTGTGTTTATAACATTAATATAGTATAGAAGATGGCACATTATATTTAGAACCGTCACGTTGGCTGCCTAGTAGGTTCTGCTAAACGAGAGAGAAATGCTCATAGCAAGGAAAACAGAGGGACTTGTATGAGAACAAGTGCGTTTGCACGGTAAGAATCGCAGGTGTTGGGCTTGTTGATTACGCTGCCTTAACTCGCCGTACTCTTAAAGGCAAGCTTTGCACCGCTCCCTGCGTAGCCCTCGCCTAAAAGCTACCTTTGCCAGTTGCAAAATCGGGTTTATGCGTCTCAGCTTATTGACTGCGTGAGCTGACATTTGGTAAAGAGGGCGTGGGAAAATTAAACGAGCAAGTTCATATACGTATAAGAAAGTTGGACTTTCAACTTTCTCATATGCATGTCTATACACATTTGCATGCGGAAAAATTAGAGGGTGTGCAGTTGCGAGTATGCGATCACCCAGGAGCCGCCACTGGTTGTGAACCAATCTTTACCTTAAGAAAATCAATATTACAGGAATTTTCAATGCTCAACATGACACTAAATGTATCTCGTTCAGAGGTTGATCCGTTTACTGACACAGATATAATAATTGGCTCCTACCTGTGCAAAATAAGTTTCCATAACCATTAAATGGTAATGAACCCATCGTTATGTTCTAATAAGCTTAGTGCAAGAATAGATTGTGCTTCATTGCCAATGTTTAGGCAACAATTTCTCTGCATATCTTCATCGTGACTAGATGCAGCTCTTTTGTTCTTGAATAAGATGCCTTTCTTTTTATAATTTTATTTTTTTATTTCCTCCTCAGAATCCTGAAAAGATTGCAACATTTCAGTTAGTGCCTGTAACATTTGAACACCAAAATACCTGAGAGGTAGAATCGGAACTGAAAAATTCAATGCCACAGCTGGGATTTGAACCACAGACCCTCTACTTACCAGGCATGTGCTCTAACCATTAAGCTACCATAACAAACTGCCAAAATGACATTGAAATCTCTAACCGATTCATATTTCTTCCGGTAATTCACAAAGGCAGTCTCACATCAGAGAGAATTACCCCAAGGGTGACTTACTATTGAAAGTACTTTATGTTCCGGGATTAACCATCTAAAGGTTTGAGAGGTAGAACTGGAACTTAAAAATTCAATGCCACAACTGGGATTTGAACCACAGACCTTCCTCTTACCGGGCAGACGCTCTAACCACTGAGCTATTGTGACAAACTGCCAGAATGGCATTAAATTCTCAAACTTTGCCCACACACGGCTTGTGTGTTTAAAAACACCAACAGTAAGTTTGTTGGCATAAATAAATAATAATTACCATCTAAAGGTTATTTAATCCTGGGGTATAAAATACTTATGATAGTAATCGCTTTTAGGGTAACTGATGTGAGACTCCCTTTGTAGTTTACCGGGAGAAATATGAATTGGTTGGAAAATTCAATGTCATTCTGGCAGGTTGTCACAGTAGCTTAAAGGTTAGAGTGCCTGCCTGGTAAGCAGAAGGGTAGCTCAAATCCCAGTTGTAGCAGTGAATTTTTCGGCTCCAATTCTACCTTTCAAACATTGTCCCCACACGGCTTGTGTGTTTAAAAGCACCAGCAATAAGTTTGTTGGCATAAATAAATAATAATTATCAAAATATCTGCTTAGCCCTAAACCATTAAAGAATTTGTCATCAATTCTTTGACATTTAGGATAATTATGTTCTCTTTCCCTAATACTAAGTACAGAAAATTGTAATATATTTTTACATAGGAATAGTTTCAGCATGCAGAAAGTCTTATATTTCATCATTACAATAAACTCTTTCAATGAAAAGTAAAGAAAGAGGAAAAAAGGAAGGATCACAAACTTTTAAGCATGTCCATTAGATGAAACTTAGCATAGAATATATTAAAAAAGTTAAAATGTTGTTAGCTAATGCTGGATTTCTGACAATGAAGTCATTAATCCTCTTGCTCTCCAATATTTTTCACTGATGGGGCATTAGAAGTGGCTGGGCATATTTGAAGGTGGTCTCGATCCATTTCCTCTTGCAGATCACATAGAGGACAGAATGGTGAAGAATATATCCCAATTCTGTTTAAATGTTTTGCCAGACAATCATGTCCTGTAATCAACCTGAAGGTTGCAACTGCTGTTTTTCGAGGATACTCAGGAATTACTGTGTGAATGTTTGGTAGTTCCCATCTTTTATTTTTTGATTTTTCATGGTAATATTTTGCAATAATTTTTTTGAATTCAGAGTTGACTAATCTTTTAGCTGCATAAAATGCTAGATTAACTATTGATTTCTGCACATTGCCGGTACCCTTTTTTGCAAGAAAATCAGCTTTCTCATTACCACTCAGTCCACAGTGAGCTGGTATCCATTGGAAGACTAGGTGTTTTTGAAGTGCTGTTAGATGGGTAAGGATTTTCCAACATTCTATAATTGTTTGGTTTTTTGGTGACAACTTGGAAGTAATTGCTATAATTGCTGCCCTAGAATCTGAGAGAATAACTGCTTGATGAAAATGTGAAATTCTGTACAAAAGATTTTGTAGGGCCATTCGAATTGCTTCAATTTCTCCATCAAAGTTAGTAGTTCCATAACTTAAAGATTTGTAATAGGAAAAGAGGTGACATGTGACTCCAGCATAAATATTTATATATTTCTGATTTTGGTATAACATTTTCAATAGCTAAGCAGTGTTTTAGTAATCCTGTTTGCCTGTTCTTTTAAATACAAGATACACAGGAATCCACTTAAATGTATTTTGTATTATTACACTTACATGCTCCTTATCCTCCTCCTCTACTTTGGTGAACTGCACACAAGCATCTATTTCTGAGGGAAAGTAAACGTCATTGTATTCCTGGAAAAGAAACATTTATATAATACATTTTTAACCAAACATCAGAAAGAGAAAGAACACAAGCAAATAACTTATTAGAAAAATAACGATTTACATTGTTTTGAATTATGTTCAAAATTGAAATACTACAGTTTCAGAGGGCATATAAACAAATTATTAGCATCATCGTTAGAAAATTGTGTGCAGTGTACCACAATAAATTTCACACCAGAATATAACAGTAAAGTCAGAGTACTCAAAGAATCACAGTTGTACCCCTGTGGACAAAAAAAAAGAGTCATCTCTGGAACACATACATACTTTCATTCATGCCTACATACATAGAGATAGACAGACATACACACATACATGACAAATGGACGGACAGTCAGACACACCTACTTGTTGAAAATTGCAAGTTATTTGGTACTCTTAGAGTTGATCTCTGCCATTAAGGTAGCCTGACATTCCAGACATGACATTTGTTTTTTGTTCAAGGGCATACATACGAAAAATTAAAATTATTTTATTAACAATGCGGTCAATTGCCAGGATCACATCAGCATCATCAGTGTGCCGGAATTTCGCCCCCCAAGAGTTCTTCTACATGCCAGTAAATCTACTGACATGGAGCTGTTGCTTTTAAGCATGCTTAAAAACCATCTATCTGGGCCGGATTTGAACCCACGACCTTGGGATCAGTAGGCCGACGTCTTACCAACTGAGCCACCCAGACCAACTGTACATACAGGAGTGGGCATAGGTAGGTATACAGTTGTATGATTAGTAAATTTGATGGATTAAGATGTGTAATCTTGATTTGTATGACTATTTATTTCACTATTAAGCTTCACAAGCCTTGTTGAGTTTGTCTTTTGTCTTTTTTATTCATTATTTTCAATCTTGTAACATAGTGGTGGCAATTTAACTAAAGATCAACAAATCTGGATTTTGGAACATTACTGGAAGACAGGAAATTGCAAATGGGTTCGAGAGACATGGAGTGAGGAATTTGAAGCATCTCCTCTATCCAGGCTCACAATTTACAGGTTGCAACATATTTCATCAATTCCTCATTTCCATAAATTAAACGCTAAAATTATTGTTGTTTTCGTAGCATTAGTTGTAGTGCCAACGGTGAAAATAAATTTTAATTAAAATGTATGAATGTTATTGTAAGTTGTTTACTTTTAAATCACTATTAATTTTAAATATTAGCTGTTGAATAAATGAATTTTTATTTCATGGAATACTCTAAACAAGCACTACTCGAGGTTTTCATTGTTGGTATTACTAAGAATAATCAAAATGTTCTAAATTTTTCATGTAAAGGATAGTTTAGATTGCGAGAATTTTCTTGAAAATTTTCGTGCCTTAACCCTAAAAGATGCAGAACATAAATACCAACTTTGGCATTTAACCGGCTTTTAGTTTTTGGAAACTGTACTTTTTCAAAAAATTCCTTTCGGAGTGAGGGGATCTCAAAATGTGTATTTCCAGTGAAACCTCGATATCAAATGTTTGAGTGGAATGCAATACCTGATAAATATAAATCTTTGCAGAAAAATGAGTTGAGAAAACAGTGTGGGTGTAATACTTACATAAACTTACCGTTATAAACATACCTATATATATGTTGAACACTCAGGGGTCTCCGGCTAGGGGATATGTGAATGGCGACCACAAGGTACCGAAGCTGAGCAGAACATTACTTCCACTTACTGGTGTTTTGCTCCTCACTGTAACTTTTCTATCTGACCTTACCTTGGTCATCTCTTGTTCTCTTCCGACCCGGATGCTATTAGGGTTCCCGAGGGCTAGGGAGTCTTTATTTTTCCAATCTCTCCATTTCTCTAATTTCTCTATAAAATATTAACCCTTAACATGCTGACCTGTCATGGCATGTAATTCGTCCTCTGATTGGTAATCAGAGGATATGGTCGCTGAATTCATTTTGATAATTCTCCCAGTCAGGTCAGTGAGACCCGTAAACCAACGACAGGTGTGGTCCTCCAGACATTCTGGGGGTTGTGAGAGAGCGATGTGACCGCCAAAACATAAAAATATGGTGCTCTCTTAAAAGCGGTTACTATTCTGCTATTGCTCTATGAGTGAAAAATATTGTAGAGCAGGAGGATTAATGACTTCATTGTCAGAAATCCAGCATTATTTCATCAGACAGAGTCTGTTGGTAATACACCAAAAAGTGGTTGATCAGCCACCGTTACAACTCCTAAAAATAAAATGTTAGTTTAATTTAATTTAAAAGGTGAGTCAATTAATAACACTAAACAACACTTACATTTATAATTTTCTGGAACGCATCTCAGAGGTTAACTTTCCTCCATTATCAACCGGACAACTAGCAAATGTGTCAATACTGTATACCCACATATGCTCATCCCTGTAAGTTGAATATTGCTGCCAAAATTAGATGCACTGGAGTTGTAAAGCTTTCTCTGTTTGTACTGCCATCCTAAATGAAGGAATACACCTACAGACTTTGACATTATGAATTAATGTATTTATTTAAGTAATAGTTTGCATACATGAAGACAGCATAAAAAGTGTGATGATTATGCAATGAAATACAGTAAATTATATCCAGATTTGACCTCAAAACGTTGGAAAGCAAGGAGAGAATGGCTTTGTTTTAAACCCTGTTAATTACAAGTATGCACTTATGTAGACATATACTTAAGCAATACAAGTGAGAGAAACGCTGTCAAATTATCACCTTACATAAATTTATGTGAGAAAGGTGCACATAATCCAGCTCAGTGAGGGATTGAATATCAGTAACAAACTTACTCCTGAGAGCTCGTAGTCTACTCTTCTGAACCAAGGTGCATTCATATAACGTAAATTTTGTTGTACTGCACTTAGAGCTCTAGCATGTCCTTTTCTGCTCCCTTCATTATACTTGGCAACCTCACTTTCATCTTTCTTAAAAAGTGAACTTATATCTGGAAAAAATGAATGAGGAAGTAAATACTAACAAAGAGTATATATAACTTGAGCCAGGATCTCATAATGTTATGCACAAAGCTCTTGTCAAATCCAAGAACATAATTCTCCCTATTCTTCATATAAAATTGGGCCTAATGAAAAATTTTGTTAGGACCATGAACAAAACTGGGGAAGCAGTTGCCTATTTGTGTGAGTAATTTCCACGTCTTAGTGAGGCAAAAATAAAAGAGGGGATTTTTTTAGGGTACCCAGATGTGCAAACTATATGAATATGAGCATTTCAACCCTATTCTTAAAGGTGATGAAAAGTTAGCTTGGAATGTCTTTGTTGAAATGCCAACAAACTTTCTAGGAATTAAAAGGGCAGAAAACTATAAGAATCCTGTGGCAACTGCTGCAGTAGACTGGAGTGCAACATGTCTTTCAAGTTATATTTCTTAGATTCCCAGTTGGATTTATTTCCTCACATGTGGTGCTGTAAATGGGGAACGCTTCCACCATCAAATTTTGCGCATGGAAATGAGATACCATGGAAAGTGGAGTGCATCAACGTTAGCTGATAACTGCTGGACACTAATCAGGGAATCATCAGGAGCAAACTACAAACGCCAGGCAAAGCGGTTGCACTTTCAGTAACCTTCCTCCGGGGGAGGTAAATACATGCATAAGCTTATATAGACAATAACATATAATTATCCTAATTTCAAAACAAAAGCTAATCTTGCATTTTTACTAACACTTTTATTATCAACACACCTGAAAACATAAACATTAGCTGTTTTCATGCCAGTTACAAAAAAAAAGTAAAATCTTGTTGGCTAGTGTGATCACAACATAGTAGTTTAATCTAAAGTAAGAACAAATTAGAAACTAAAAGCTTCACTTATCTTAGTAATATTGCAAGTTCTTTGGTGCTGACAATGTTTCGAGTTGACTCCAACTCATTCTCAAAACTATAAAAACAAATTTGTTACCATAGCTACTGATGATCATTTTAATCACTAATCTCTGAAAACAAAAACCAAAGCTACTGATGCTCATTTTAATTACCAATCTCTGAAAACAAAAATCTATAAATACAATCTATAGAAGGTATTTCGAAATTCATAACACGGTTCCTGCTTTTTAAAATAAATATTTTTTCCCAAACCATTAAATCTATGCTGTTAGCTAATGCTGGGTTTCTGACAATGAAGTCATTAATCCTAAATCTATAGGTCCACTTAATTGTTTTAATAATTTAACTTCTGGATTAATTTCATGATTAAATGAGCAAAAATGATCTGCCACAGCTGATTTATCAGTTTGTTTATATTTAATATTTCTAAAATGCTCTTTTATTCTGGTTTCTAAATGATGTTTAGTTTTACCAATATAAACTTTATCACAATCCAAACAGCTAAATTGATAAATGCCAGATTTTTTATAATTTGGAATTTTATCTTTGTTAGAGAAATTTAGTAAACTTTGTATATTAATTATTATTTATTTATGCCAACAAACTTACTGTTGGTGTTTTTAAACACACAAGCCGTGTGTGGGCAAAGTTTGAGAGGTAGAGTAGAACTGGCACTTAAAAATTCAATGCCAGTTGTGGCATTGAACTTTTAAGTTCCAGTTCTACCTCTCAAACTTTGTATATTAAATTTATTTTGAGGGACCAAATTTATTCCATATTCTTTAAACATTTTTGTAATTTTTTTATTTGCCCATGGATGGTAAGTAAACTTTTTAAAAATACAATTATCTTTTATTTTTTTGAGGGTAGAAACCTCTTTAACACCCTTTTGATACTTAATTTTTTTTCTTTTTATGTATAAAATCTGTATTAAAACCATTAATTACTGCAGTGTTAATAATGTGTTTATATTCTGTGTCATATTTGACCACCTTCAAATATGCCCGGCCACTTCTAGTGCCCCATCCATCAGTGAAAAATGTTGGAGAGCAAGAGGATTAATGACTTCATTGTCAGAAATCCAGCATTAGCTAACAACATATTCTGTGTCAAATTCTTCTTTATTAAGGGGTATATTTATTAACCTATAAATTAAACTATTGAAAACAGCACATTTATGTGCAAAAGGATTAAAACTTTTATTTTTTATGTAATTATCAGTGTGAGTAGATTTTCTATAAATACCAAAATTCAATTTATTGTTATGTCTTTTAATTTTTAAGTCTAGGAACGGAAGGCATCCATTATTTTCATTTTCCAAAGTGAATTGTATGGCTTTATCTTGTAAATTTAAAAGTTTTAAAGCATCATTTATCTGTTTTTAGGGACAACAGCAAAAATGTCAATGACATATCTACACATTTTAAAAATTAGAGGGATTGATTTCATAATTTGAGTTACAAAGAAGCTCATGTAAAGATTAGCAAGAAATGGTGAAAGTGGACTACCCATTGCCAAGCCAGAAGTTGTTGCTTCACTGTTAATAGCTTCATTATTTCCTTGTAGTAGTTTAAGTTTAGCTTTATCACAACACTATCCATCTAATTACTCTTCAAGGAGGACAACTATTACCTGTAAGTGTAGATAGTTGATAATCAATTGTACAGAGAAGTTTATCAACATACAGCGCTCTCTCCTTACATACTCTCACATTCTTATAAAACCACTTCATTTGCCTTTCTATTTCTCTGTCAAGCTTTCCATCATCTTCTGGCATCAGAACTCTGTATATGTTGTTTTCCTTCCTCCAGCTGCAATAAAAAGCATTCATTTCTTTTTACACTGACATTTTCCAAAACAAGAAATTCAAAATACTTTAGGGGATATGATAAGACATATTTGGACAAAATCATCCATCTTAATGTTTATATGTTTTGTTCCTCTTCTTGGAATTTATGGGCATGAAAACTCCTTTTTCAGTTGATTAAGTAAGTTCTGACACAAAATCTACATAACTGCAGTATCATATATGAGTTTTTACTTGCAAAAAGGTTAAAGTTGACTCCATTTATATGTGTCATACTTAATAAGATTTTAAAAGAATGGATATAATTGAGAATTGTTCTGTGAATATAAATATAAAACTTTAAAACATACTGATAAGTGTGAAAGTTGTGATTCTTTAAGGCAGCCAAACTTAATGACCTAACATTTGTATGCTATTGTAAAATCCAAACAACAAACAGAGCAGTATACAGTCAAAACTGGTTATAACGATGCTGAACGGACCAACAGTTTGTGCTTGTTATAGCCAATAATTGCACAAACCAGGTGATACTTTTTATTTGCAAAAAAATTGCATGTGTAAATTTAAAAAAAAATTTAAAAAAATAGCAGAAATACAGCACATCTACATTATTTACAATTCAGTATTTGTGCAGTAGAACTAAAGAAGAATTTTTTTTATGTTTATGCACTATGTACAGCAATAAGATGACGGCAAGATGTTAAAACCTATAAGGTAATAAGTGGGGAAAGAAGTAGCTACAATTACTTCTTTCTTGTTTCTGGTACAGGCCACATCTTGTAGGTTTATTTAAGAAATTAAAAAATTGTGCTGATGTTTTGCCGCAAAACTATGTTCAGCTTCTTCAATAAGCAACTGCAAAAATTCCAACTATTTAGTCACTGCCTACTCTGATTAGCCTCATTGTCGCATCCTGCCCATAATCCTATTGGTTCCTTCTCCTCCAATAGGAAGTTGACCTGCTAATGGTCTTCCATACCATGTTGAATGGTTTGCCTGTGTCACGGTTCAGACTGCTCTTTTCTTTAAATATTTCTATGCTTTCCCTCACTGTTTGAAGAAAGAAATTGTCACAGATTGCTAAAATTTTTAAATTGTCAAAGTCAATGTGGTGGCTGGTGTTTTCTGCATGTTCCACAATGGCAGATTTTTCTGTTGAGAAATGCAAGTTGGCATAAAAGCAGCGACTTCCTCTTCACCCATTGAAGAAGCCAAACATAGTTTTGCAGCAAAACATCAGCATAATTTTCAATTTTTAATTTGTTAAATAAGCCAACAATACATGGCCCATACTGGAAACAAGAAGTAATGGACAAAGGCTGTGGAAGTCTACGTAATCATTCAAGTAGCAACAATCTATACTGTTCACTAACGTTGAACACTGTCTTGGATAATGAATGAGTTAAAATGTTGAGTATGTTTAAAAGATACTGTAAGTGCTGTAAAATATAATAGTCATGAATGACAACTTCATTCCAGTTACTGTGTTACAAAATTTAATCAACAGTACTAAAATGAAAAGACAGTATTCTTTACAGAACTTACACAAAGGCCTACACCTTCTCCTGGGTTTCCCTTTATAATGTTGTAAAGATATGATGCACTGTACCCAACACATTGAAAATATCTAACACAACACATAACTACAAAACATCAATAACAAATACACTATTATTCTACTCCTGATAAAAAGAGGATGGGGGCGAGAACCATATGTGGATTATTGTAACAGACAGGAAAAAGAAGGACTAGCGTGGATGAGAACAGGAGCAATATTTTTAAGAGGGACAAGAAGCGGTAAAATAGGAATATGTGAAATGTGCGGTGAGAAAGAAAGTATAGAACATTATTTGACAGAATGTAAGGAATTAGCATTATGGAGGAAAAAGGTTTGGGAGAAAAAATGGGAAAAAATAGAGGGGAAAATGGTAGCCATAAAAATGTTAACAGTGAAAGAGGAAAGGAAGGTTAGAAGTATAGGTGAGTTTTTGAAGAAAGTAAGAGAAAAATGGGCAAGAAAAGTAAAGAGTGTAAATGAAGAAGGCAGAGTGGGGGAGAGGGACAATTAATTAATATAAGATGGAATAGATTGATCAGAGCTACCTGGGAGGCAAATGGCCTGGGTGCCATGCAAACCAAGGTAGCAATAAGGCTATGTAAAATTTGTATGTAGTTTAGGTTAGAGTAGGATAATTGTAAAAGTTATGTAAAAGAATTGGTACAAATAAAATTCATTCAATTCATTCATACTCCTGTACTTTGAAACAATAACATATATTGGAATTTACTTTTTTAGTTTTTTTAGTTTTTTTAATTACAGGTGCTATCAAAACCACACCAATAGCAGCTATGGAAATACTAACCAACCAATACCCCATTGAATATGAAATAGAAAAAGCGGCTCTTATTCAACACGAAAAGTTGATCAGACTCCCATTCAATACATGGCACAAGAGAAATTTTACACATACACTAAAGACTCAGGAGAGCTTTCTTTCCAAAATTCAAGACATCAAGAAGGATGTACACCTTCCTAATTCAAAGGAAAACTTTATATCTAAAGTCAATCCAACACATACATTAGACATCACATATTATTTACACCTGACAGAAGAAGTTAAAAAAAGTGATACTCCAACTAGTGTTCTAAAATTATTGGCATTAGAGACAATCCATACTAGGTTTCCAGAACATGAGTGGCTCCATATTTATACTGATGGATCATTTATATCAAACAAAGATGGAGCAGGTGCTGGAGTCACATGTCACCTCTTTTCCTATTACAAATCTTTAAGTTATGGAACTACTAACTTTGATGGAGAAATTGAAGCAATTCGAATGGCCCTACAAAATCTTTTGTACAGAATTTCACATTTTCAGCAAGCAGTTATTCTCTCAGATTCCAGGGCAGCAATTATAGCAATTACTTCCAAGTTGTCACCAAAAAACCAAACCATTATAGAATGTTGGAAGATGCTTAGCCATCTAACAGCACTTCAAAAACACCTAGTCTTCCAATGGATACCGGCTCACTGTGGACTGAGTGGTAATGAGAAAGCTGATTTTCTTGCAAAAAAGGGTACCAGCGGTGTACAGAAATCTATAGTTAATTTACCATTTTATGCAGCTAAAAGATTAGTCAACTCTGAATTCAAAAAAATTATTGCAAAATATTACTATGAAAAATCAAAGAATAAAAGATGGGAACTACCAAACATTCAAACAGTGATTCCTGAGTATCCTCGAAAAACAGCAGTTGCAACCTTCAGGTTGATTACAGGACATGATTGTCTGGCAAAACATTTAAACAGAATTGGGATATATTCTTCACCACTCTGTCCTCTATGTGATCTGCAAGAGGAAATGGATCGAGACCACCTTCAAATATGCCCGGCCACTTCTAGTGCCCCATCCATCAGTGAAAAATATTGGAGAGCAAGAGGATTAATGACTTCATTGTCAGAAATCCAGCATTAGCTAACAACTTTTTTAGTTTTCTGCAATCACAACACAGATATGATGTTTAGTATTTTAACCAGTTGCTTTAACTTTAAAATACAAAATGCGCAAAGTCACTGTCTTTTGCTCGAAAAATAGGACCACTGATCAGCACATTATTTGCTCTTAGAATGTACGTAGAGCTTCTTCAATATCTTTGTGCTCAGATGATCTCGCTCACTTGATTTTTAAAGAATTGTGTTCGAAAAGAGACTATTTTTTCTGTCCTTCCAAATTGTAGAAATCCTTGAGTATGAGACACCCAATTCCTTCACGATGCCAATGTTTGTTTCCCATTTTCCAGTCATTATACATGACAGTGAAATGATTTGAAATCTGCATCAACAGAAAAGAAGAGTTTGAGAATAAGCGTTACATGGGGCACTTTTTAGACATGTCAAATTGCTGGAAGTTGCGCAGTGGCTTATGGTTGAGTTCATTTTTGTATTTATAAGATCAGACATAACACTGGAGGTCATAGCTTATATATTTCTCTGAAAATGTACAAAAAATACGTTGTTTTATATAAGTCTCTATATGCGATGTTGTACTAAGCAATTTTTAAATATAGCATTCACATAGGATTTAGACAGGACTGTTAGATTTTTCTGTTATAGCCAATACATCATTAAAAGTGATGTCGCTATAACTGATTTTCACTGTATTTTATATCCGGAGAAATTAGTCAATTCTGCTCAATATTTGCGACCACATGTGGGATTTGTGGTGGACATAGCAACACTGGGGCGAACCTCCAGGTTCTCCGGTTTTCGACATCTCATTCCACTGGTGCTCCATCTTCATTCCATATATCATGAGTGACACTGCCTGTGATGCTGTACGTAGTAAAAGCAGGCATTAAACACAACAAAAAACTCACTGTTCTATTTGAATGATTCTCCTTAAGCCTAAAGGCAGTTCACAAAAACCAAGAACAGAAACCACAACAGCAAAGTTAAAATATATCTATTGCAATGTGAGCATTCACAAGTAATGGAAAATTTTGTGGGGTAGAAGAGAGGGCCAAATTTCAACTTTCTCTAAAAGATAGAATCAGAATGAAAAATTCAGTGCCATAGCCAGAATTTGAATAATAGATATTCTGCTCTATGTGCAGCTGCTTAACCACTGAGCTATCATGGCGACATGAAGGCACAGCTCTAAATTCTTCATCTAATTCTCATTTTCCCGGTAGATCACAAGGGAATCCTGTATTCGAGATGCTTACCCCAATGGCAACTTACAATCCTAAGTGGTTAAGTTGGGCTTAAGGCTTTTAATGAATATGAAGCATGTCTGTAAAATGGTCTCTTTTTTTTTGCAAAGAAAATACTTTCTTGGCAACGAATGCAATATTGATAGGAAGGCTGAACTTTTAGCTATTTTTCAAGGTAATCCCCACTGCGATTGATGCACATTTGCTTGTGCTGTGGCCTTTTTCGTGTACCCTTGTCATAGAACTCTCCTGCCACGTTGTGCAAATAGCGCTCAATCTCGTTTTTCAACAAGTCATTGTTCTGGAAATGCATTCCACCCAGGTGTGGTTTCAACTTAGGAAACACATGAAAATCACTGGGTGCTAAGTCTGGCCTGGAAAGGGGACAGGTAAGAATGTCCCATCCAAACTGGAGCAGATTGGCTGTTGCATGGGCAGTATGGGGTCATCCATATACTGCGGTCCATAGACTTTGCATAACTGACAAACATAAAAAGGTGCAGCGCCCTTGGCATTCAAAAAATGGATTACTGCATGCAACTCACACCTGGCGGGAGATGTGAGGGGGAGCTCCATCGTAAAAGGCTGCCAGTCAGGGCTGAGCATTGCAGGGGCTCAGTTTAGTGGGGATTTGAAAGGGGTACCCAAACTATATGCCAGTTGCCTGGATCTTGCATAAAATTGTTCCTCACAGCTCCAGAGTCTTGGAAACCTTATTTTACAGACATGCCTCGTATCAGGCCAATGAATCTCGTAAACATTCCTGGAGGCGTATATTAGATCCATAATGTGCATGTCTTCAATCACAAGCTGGGGAAATGTAACTCAAAAAAGTTCCAGCAAATGTGTATATGGACCTCTAAGAAATTGAGTAATTGGTTCCTCTGCCAAGTGTCACTTATAGTTTATTTATATGCAGCTCAAAACTGACCACTGCCTCAAAAATTAGCAAAAACCAGTAAAAGCTAACAGAGAACAAATAAATAATTTCAATGCACACTATTATTAAAAGAATGGCACTCAGTATTATTAGAGGAATCAGAAATTGTAATAGGTCTGTATTTAGAAAATGTTTGCTCAAATGAATTGTGACATAGGCTATCTTGCATTACATTGGCTGAATAGAAAGCAGCTGAAAAAATCTGATATGATGCACTCACATGACTTTCTCAACTCTTTTAATAAACATTCTTACAAACACTTATTACTCTAAAAGGTGAGTCAATAATACTAAACAACACTAACATGGGAACAAATCTTCATTTTAAAAAAAATAGAAACTGAGTATTTAATTTCGATATTCCCCAGAAAGATATTTTCAGCAAGTTCCTTGAACCGTTACCAAAAGAAACATCAGAAGAAGCATCGCCATCTGCACCATGGAAACCCAGTTATTGTCCAGTTGATAATGGAGGAAAGTTAACCTCCAAAACAAGTTCTGGAAAATTATAAATGTGTTGTTCAGTGTTATTAATTGACTCACCTTTTAAATTAAATTGATTATAACACTGTTTTTTCAAACTTCTAAGAAAGGAAGATACTTATTACTCTATCTACTTCATGTTACTCCAGAGAAACATTTGCAGAAATTATATTGTTGCTAATTTTTTTGTAGGTGCGAGGGGAATATGGAAATACAGTAGGTTTTGAGCTGTAGACAAATCTTTTATAGCTGGTCATTACATGAAGGCTTTGAAATCTTTTTCTCTTTGCACGGTCAAGAGATGAAAAAAGTGAATAACAAACTTCCAATTGAGAAAGCTTTAAGTATTGCAACACTCACACAAATAACAAGCAATATCTCTGTAATGGTTCACTCCACAAAAAAATGCACTTGGACATAAATTGTGTGTTTTAACGAGAACTACATTTTTTGCATAGTAAGAATTGGCGTATCTTTTACGGCTTATCAGTTATACAAAAGTCATCATGAGTAAAGATGACTGCATGACCTGTAGCCAGAAAATTCAAACTATACATTTCATTTGGCATACAAATATCTTAAACATGTCATTTTAATTAAAATCGTCACAGCCATTTCTGAAAAAATCAAAATTTTCAAAAAGTAAAGCACAGGGTAGTTTAAGGTATAAGAATTTTCTTCAAAATTTTTGTGTCGTATACTTGGAGGATGTTAAATTGAAATTTGGTGTTTAACAGACGCTTCAATTTTTAGTTATGTTGTTCATGCACGCACATACACACACAACTTTGCTAAAAATGCCTTTTTTTTGGTTCAGAGGGCCTCAAAACATATTTCTGCTGAAATCTCAACATTAAGTTTTTGGGTTGAAGACAATACTTGCCCTACTTACTACACGTAATAGACAAAGTAAAAATACCATTCGTTAATTACAAAAAACCCAATGCACAAAATCAACTTCCCAATTTGCTACTGTCGGTCTGGGTGGCTCAGTTGGTTAGACGCTGGCCTACTGATCCGAAGTTCTCGTTATCGTTACCATTACCGTTCTCGTTATCGTTATTGTTCTTGTTATGATTAATATGAATATGATTATTATTACTATTATTGTACTTTGCTATCAATGTGTATTTCTGTTCTTGTTCCTGGGGTACTGTGGATCAACATATTCAACACTATTTTGCTTTCCTTTGTCATTTCTGTTCTTGGATTAATGGAATCAGCCTTAAAAATATAAAATGTAGCTTTATCATACATAAATAAGTTCTCTTAGCCAAATGATTTAGAGCTCTTTCTTGCAACCTATAGCAATAAATGTGAAATTATACATACTCCATAATTCTCTTATCCATTTCTTCTAAGGTGAGCTCAACAGGTTTTTCTCTGTTATCGCCATTCTTCTTGTTTCGGAACAATTCATCTATTTTCTTTTTGTACAGCCATTCTCTCACATATCGCTGTATTGTAACTGCTGCCTGTAAATTCACATTGCATAAGCACCTTAAGAAATTGTACCCAATAAAATGAGTCCACACCTCCCAACAAATGTGATACGTCCACTAATACATCACCAGCAAACAGCAGCGATGGAATGTTGTCTGATACAGGCAGTACTGCTCACTGCTTGCAAAACTCAAAAGGCAATAACATTTGCATGCACAAGCATTTCTAATATGTAATATCTAGTATAAATGGTGACATTCTACAAAGCAAGCACAAAAAAATCATAATTTATACTCTATGGTTAAAATGTTATGTCTTATTACCATATTTCATTGCCTGATTATTGCATCACATAATGGTTGCACTTTGATTTATAGACAAGCAATCAGGGCTTCAGCATTTCACTGCATAATGGCCATATTAATATTCCAGATGTTTAGGAATGAGAAATATTGAAAAATAACTTGCTGCTATTTCAACCTGTCAGATTCATGGGGAACATACAGGTTTCGCAAACAGAGCAAGATGGCTCAGGCGGTAATGCCTGTGGCCCGCATTTTGGAGGTCACAGTTTTGATTCCCACAACCGACCTTCCTGACCTGCAGTTTACCTTACACCCCCTGAATCACTCTCTCGCTCTATTCGGTCTTTCCAGGCTGTAAGAGTCAGTAGAGTCACTGGTAGGACGTGCTGTGGTGGAGCTTGTGCTCTGGAAATACGGTGATTGGCTGAGGGAAGATGCTGTTGTTGGCTGGCCACCAGCCAGAGGAACTGATTGATAAGCCAGAACTGGCTGGTAGCACACCCTTTGTGGCAATCTGGAACCCAGTCAGGTTGAAGAACTGCCTGCACCTGTTAGGGACCCACTGTAGTGGTTCTGCCTACGATGTGAGACTCCCTTTGTGATCTACCAGGAAAAACATGAATTGGTTGGAGAATTCAATGTCATTCTGGCAAGTTGTCACAGTAGCTTAATGGTTAGAGCAGCTGCATGGTAAGCATTGCTTACCGGTAACTTATTGTTCTATGGTGTATGGTTTCCTGTTCTCACGTTATGAACCAGCTGTTATACTTCAATGTACAGATTGCTCAAGTCAGGAAGTTGTCAGGCTTACACAGGCACACAGAGTCAAAGTCTCCCACTCCTGCTCACCACTATGTTACCAAAGGGTATATGTCATTTCCAAAAATAGTTAGTGCGATATGTCAGGTAGTGGTGCCAGTGCAATGTTACTTACGTAGCTACTTGTGTTTGTGTTAAGATGAATAATTATCATGCAAAGTTATGCACAGCCAAGCTTGCGAAGTTATAAATAACGTGATGGAATTTATGGAAAAGGAAAATGAAGCCGGGAAATTTATTATAGATATTAAAAAAAGTGAGGGAATGAGTGTCTGTGGCAGTAGGAGTTTCTAAAATTACATTAACTTGGATACATTGTGGGGTGAAGAGAGAAAAACGTACTGGTAAACCATTGTGTGAAACTCCCAATAAAATAAGAAAAAGGAACAAACAAAAACGAGTCTCCCTGGTTTTGACAAAGGGGTAATAATTAAATTAAACCCCAGTGCAACAGCTCATGAAGCCAAGGCTTGCCACCCAGCCACTGCGTCTCCCACCTCTGCCCACGACAGGTGTCATTGGTAAAAGGAATATAAACAATTTCTGCCTAATGGAAAAATGTCTTCCAGCAATACTGAAGCTGATTGGACCAAGCAGACGACAATTGTTACTTGAAACGAACTTATTGTTGAAGTGCATTTTTCTTTATTGTCCGTTGTAATGTGCGACAAAACAAAATATCTTTCTACAACATTGTCTCACCATTATTAGGTATATCACATAAGATTATGTTCAGTCAATTACATGATGGATTCAGTAAATTTATAAAATTTTTAAACATCAATATGACTGGTATTTTAAGAGTCGGTCCCTACTGCCATAGACTTGCAGGTTTTGAAACTTCTGGTACTATATTTGGGCAGTTCTATAACTACTGCTACTCAGTGCCTGTGAGTACTGGCCCATAAAGCCCTGGTTGTACGTCAACTGTGTATTGCTACCCTCATTAGTGGTGTCGAAGACCATGGGTTGGAGAAGTGATGTTAAGAATCTGGACAAACATTAAGTTGATGCGACTATATGTATAGTGAAGCATAGCGGGGTGAGCCCCTCCAAGACGACACTACTACCCCTCTCTCGGCAACTTCCTAGTTTGAAGCATCTGTAATACTACTGCTGAAATTCAATGTTTCAGTGGTAGGCTCTGTTCTAGCATTTATGAAGCCATGATGGTATTTACCACAAACATGAAGCATTCTATCAAAGCTGAGTGAACTTTAGCAACAATGCAGCTGTACCTTATCAGTTCTTGCAGAATGTCAGGAGGTTTGGAATGCACAATAGTCTCAATTTTAAGGCATAGTCTCAAAGTAATGTACTCATATAAAAGCTACAGTTACACTAAAGAATTCAATATCATAGACAATACTTGAACTATGGACCTCTGGTACCATGGCAATATGTGTAAGGAACAGTGATGCCAGGGAAATTTTGTATAAATTCAAGCTTATATGCGACTCCATTTAAACAAAACTTAACGTAATAAGCAAACACTGTTGTATAGTAAGTTTACGACACACTAAACAATGTTACACTGAACTGCAAATGTCATTACCCTCCATAAGTGCATGAAATGGGCTTTTGCGGACCATTCAATCTGATACCTGCTCAGGGGTCACATCTGACAGCCACCAGACACATCATACAACATAAATCTGATAGTACATCAGATTATCTTGGCAAATAAACCAGACAGATATTACAAAAATCTGATGTGCTGCACTCGCATGACTTTCTCTACTCTTGCACTAACTATTCTTACAAACTCTTATTCCTATATCTTCTTCGTGTTAGTTGAGATAAGCATTTTCAGAAATTATATTGCATATTTCCTTGTAGATACAAGGGGAATATGGGAATACAGTAGGCTTTAAGCGATAGTCAAATTTTTTAAAGCTTTCAAATTCCGTTCTCTTTGCACGGTTAACATATAGAAAAATTAATAATGATGTCCCATTTGACAGAAGCACAAGTTCTCCAAAACTCACACAACTAACAAGGCATATCTCCAAAATGGTTCATTCTACAAAAAAAATTATTCGGACATAAATAGTATGTTTTAGCAAGATCTACATTTTTTGTACAGTAAGATTTGGCCTATCTCTTACAGTTCACCGGTTATGCAAAAGTCATCCAGAGTAAATAGGACTACATGAACTATAGCCAGAAAATTCAAGATATACATTTCATTTGCCATAAAAGTATCTCAAATATATGGCATTTTAATCAAAATGCATTAGAGCCATTTTCAAGAAAATCAAAATTTTAGAAAAACTTTCTGTGTAAAGGGTAATTTAGGGCGGAGGAATTTTCTTCAAAATCTTCATGTCGCATCCTAGAAAGATATTAACCTTAAATACCTACTTTGGTTTTTAACCGACTTTTAGTTTTTGAGTTATGCTGTCCACAGACAGACAGACATACACATGCTCACACACACCTTTTACTAAAAATGCTTTTTATGGATTCAGGGGGCCTCAAAACATACATTTCTGGTGACATTGAATTTTTGGGTGGAATACAATACTTCCTCTACTTTACGATACATACAATCTGTTCACCAGCTGAAGGTCTCTGGAAGAAATGCAAAGAGTCAGTATACCAATAAATAATTCTACCACCACAGTAATATCTGAAGCTGGACTCATGATTCTGACTGCGTTTACATTACATGCAAGCAGAAACTGAAATACAGCTTCAGATATCACTGTGTACGTAGAATTACTTACTGATGTACTGACTCGTCGCATTTCTGCCAGAGACCTTCACCTAGTGAACAGACATTAGAAGAGAAAGTAAAAAAGCAGAATGGCAGCTAAGATGTTCACTGCCTTTTGAAACATTTACCAAACAAATTGTGTATACGTACTTTGATTAAAGAACATTACATATACTGTATGCATCAGTTTGAGACATATTATGTATATCATTGTAGTAAATTTATGACATATCTAAATCACTAAACTCTCTGAAGAGTATAATCACCAGAACCTCTAAAAAAACCTATATACCCTACAGAAAGATGTTGTGAGCAGTTAAATTTCTGCTTATAAATGCCAGTCCAAAACATGATTACTCCTGCAATCCACTCAAATGTTGTTGTTAGCTAATGCTGGATTTCTGACAATGAAGTCATCAATCCTCTTGCTCTCCACTCAAACGTTTAAAATAAACAATTTAAGCTTTTAAAATTTGAGTCAGCATCAATCAATGGAAAATATGTATAAAATTGGCCCCTCAAGAAAATGAATGAAATAAAGTGCAACTGATAGATTTTGTATTTCTGATTGCAATTTTTAAAGTTTTATTTGGCGGTCAAGCTTTGTTTTTTATTTATGAGCCAATTCAGTAAGGGTGCTGCAATGGTTTTATTTTGTGGATATTTCACAAATAAATATTTATGAACAACTATTATGTGTGCTAAAATGATTATTAATGTATTTACAATGAATAGCCTAAACACGAGCTAAATTTTGATGACACAGGACCCTGTCATCCCGGTCATATAGACACGCTAACCTAACCTAACACAGCCTAAATTTGGCTGTAAAATTATGCTTATGTGTAAAACACAATGTCATGCAGTAATCTGCAAATAGACTTAGGACATTCTTTTACTACCTACAACTGTTTCAACACCTTCCGCTGTCCATGAAACCAAAGTTTTTCGTTGGAAACAGTGTTTATGCATTAATTTCATTGTAAGCACATTATTAAATCATTTTAGTGCATATTATAGTTGTTTATAAATATTTATTTGCTAAACATCCGCTGCTCAAGCAAAATAAAACCATTGTAGAAATGTACAGAATTTGCTCATAAATAAAAAAAAAGCTTGACTGCCAAATAAAACTTTCAAAATTGTAATCAGGGATAGCACAAATTTTACAGCTAAGTACTACTCTATTTTTCCTTCAATGAAATAGAAATTAAGCGCCTTTGCAGCAACTCCATATATTTTAATCTAAATGTTTTATATCTCGATTGTTCTTATTAGCTTATATTTACTACATTTCCATGGCAAATTCAAGTCAATTTGACTTCTGTTTCCAAATTGTATACTGCATGGAAACGTGAATTCAAACAAAGCTCAACCACTGGATCTGATCTGCATATTTAGTGGGATTGGATCACAATCTTATTGCATGAATGTTGTTAGACCTCATTTCCGGATTGAATTCAACATGGAAATGGAGTCAAATCGAGTTTAGTTCTGCATGGAAACATAGTAAAGACCGGTAAGTGTAGGTCGTTTGTACCTGGCCGTGTACGCGAAACAAAGAAGTATTGGCGCATGCGAGGATCGGCTAGTCGAATCGATGGAGGGGTAATTGCCAACCTAAGATGCATGCCTTAAATACCGGACTTGGTATATAATTTTGCATCTTCCCAGAATGCGACACGAAGCTTTTCAAAATAATCCCCTGCCTCAGGTTGCCCTTTACATGGAACTTGTTTCAAAATGTTCATTTTCTCAAAAATGTCTAACAATTTTAATTATCATGCCATAAGTTTAAGACATTTTCAGCACAAGTGAATGTATATGTTGACTTTTCTGTGAATAGTCTCTGAAATGCTCTTTATTCTAAATGACTTATTGCCGAGTTGGAACAGATGCACGAAATATTACTGCAGAAAAAGTGTAGGTCTCGTTAAAGTACACATTTTATATCAAATACTTTTTGGGTAGAGTTAACTACCTCCCAGATATTCAATTTATTGGTTTGTAGGTATTACATTTATTTGAGTTGAAAACTTGGTATGAAAGTTTTGGTTGGAATAAAGCACTTCTACCTATTACATGTTGAATCATTATGCATGCGCAATGAGAATTCGCTAGGTACTGACACTAGACTTCACAACCAGCTTGGGAAATATTTTCAAAAGTCCTGGCGCATGCGCAATGAGAATTCGCTGGGTACCGACACTAGATTTCATATCCAGCGTAGGGAAAAAAATTTGAAGCCCTGGCGCATGTTGACCACAATAGTAGATTGGGACTACATAACTGCTATTACTCGGGAGCTAAAAGACTGTACCACATTCAAAATGGTTGCTCCTTTGAACTTCTTATCTTACCACAAGAACCCATTTGCAAGCAAATAAGATAGCTCCCGAGTAATAGCAGTTCATTACTTATCATACTACTAATGCCTGAAATTCTGTCACGCAAATAGATATTGGTAGGATATCTTGTGCATCTCTTACAGTTTACCGGTTGTACAAAAGTCATTCAGAATGAATTAATAAATACGTAGAAATTTTCATGGATTGAACTATTAAAATAACTGCATTGCTACAGCTATTTGCAACCGAATAAAGAGAACTTAAATATTTATTGCCGAATTAAAAAAAAACGGTAGCTAGTCTCCAATGAGGGGAAAAAAAGAGTTAGTAAAAACCCATCACAGATTGATAATGAAAAATACTTTAAAAAATATTATGTTGTCCCAATCTACTATTGCCGTCAATATGCGCCAGGACTTCACATTTTTTTCCCTAAGCTGGATATGAAATCTAGTGTCGGTACCCAGCGAATTCTCATTGCGCATGCGCCAGGACTTTTGAAAATATTTCCCGAGCTGGTTGTGAAGTCTAGTGTCAGTACCTAGCGAATTCTCATTGCGCATGCATAATGATTCAACATGTAATAGGTAGAAGTGCTTTATTCCAACCAAAACTTTCATACCAAGTTTTCAACTCAAATAAATGTAATACCTACAAACCAATAAATTGAATATCTGGGAGGTAGTTAACTCTACCCAAAAAGTATTTGATATAAAATGTGTACTTTAACGAGACCTACACTTTTTCTGCAGTAATATTTCGTGCATCTGTTCCAACTCGGCAATAAGTCATTTAGAATAAAGAGCATTTCAGAGACTATTCACAGAAAAGTCAACATATACATTCACTTGTGCTGAAAATGTCTTAAACTTATGGCATGATAATTAAAATTGTTAGACATTTTTGAGAAAATGAACATTTTGAAACAAGTTCCATGTAAAGGGCAACCTGAGGCAGGGGATTATTTTGAAAAGCTTCGTGTCGCATTCTGGGAAGATGCAAAATTATATACCAAGTCCGGTATTTAAGGCATGCATCTTAGGTTGGCAATTACCCCTCCATCGCTTCGACTAGCCGATCCTCGCATGCGCCAATACTTCTTTGTTTCGCGTACACGGCCAGGTACAAACGACCTACACTTACCGTAAAGACCTGCTGTAGCAGTATTTCAATCCCTCCAAATCATAGTGACTTCAATATTACACTGTATATAACCTTGAATTTACTTTTTCTCTTCTGAGTTGCTCTCGTAATGTTGGATACTGCTTTCTTGCAACATATCCCCTCCATACAGCCTGTATGCGTACAGCAGAACTTTCTCGTAGCACATTCACAAAAAAGTCTACCACCTCTGAAAAGAGCAAACAAACTGTTGAAGTACGTTGCTTTACAATCTAATACGGAGCATGTGCCATTAAATTTATTCCAAAAATTAATGCTAAACCTCAATCAATATTAGCCTGTAACCTACTTAATTGCGAAAAACTTCGCCTAAATGAAAATGGCATATCAGGCTTTCACTACATTCTTTAGTGTGCTGGCCTAACTTGGCCAACTAAAGAATGTCATTTTGCACTAACAGATCTGTATACTCAAAAAGAATGGACAACCGTTTAATTCTCTTAACCTAGTAAGCACGAGGAGTATTATAAGGTAACACATCGCGCAAACATTTGCGTACCTAAAATATTACCCACCAGTGTCTCTTGTAACAGTCTTAATTAGGTTATTCTTTGATTTCTATCCCAATTCTTTACCTGGAGTATATTTTTCAATTCCAAACTGAAATTTCACAAACGGCCGTAGTTCTCTCCATATTTTCTTTCTGTTTTTAACGGAAGGTGATTGCATCTTTGCAATTTTTAAACTCCGCTTGTTTTGTTTAAAGACGCCACCAGACAAATGTTTATTGTGCGCAGTGGGTGACAATTGACAGATGACAGACTACATTATGGCACACAAGCGCAATGACGCAAGTTCAAATGTCCAATATCAACATTCCATTTGTAAAAATGAATCCACTCTTCTTACAAAACTTGGAGGAAAAATAGTGTACAGCACAACCACAAACGTGTTGTGATTAAATTGATTCAAGCCAAATTAATCATACTGTTGCTGATCCGAAGGATGGTTGTACAAATACCATACAATTGCAGATAGGCAGATAATAGGAGCTAGGCCACTGCTAGACCTACATAGCATGATTTCATGGCCAGCCCCATTCTCTTAACCACCTCTTAACTAATAAGAGATTAGATTACTGACATTAATTTGATCTAATGTGGTCCGTTCGTGATGTGCCACCACACAGGCTGGAACTCCTGAGATTGTTTGGTTAGAAGTGAGGGGTCCTTTTAACTGGAGGTTAAAACCTTGTAGGTTTCTAATTTCATACACTTTTTATAAAAGGTTTCCTATTTTGTCAAAATACATTGCATGGAGAGATATCGAATTTTTACCGTGCTTGCTAGCTCTAGTGCTTTTAGAGACAGGATTCGGTGCGTTTTCATTTCCGGAGTTGGCAACACCATACATGGTCTGTGGCTGTGGTCATGTGGGTCTATTCCTATTCTATAATATAGTTGCCTTGATACATGGTATTTGTATTCGTCCGGCGATTGAAGTTTAGTTTTCTTAACGTTGTAGGTGTTCTGTGTTCAGCACATAACACCAACTTTGACAGTGCTTTGACAGACCGTGCGGGAATGGCAAATGAAGAATTGTGTTCGTTAAAGTGCGATGTGTGCTATAAAGAATTCGGAGATAAATATGGCCTTAACAGACATTTGCTAAGTCATAACACGAGGTTAGCAGGAAACATTAAGAAGTGCCCCCTGTGTAATGTGCATATTTCTGAATATGAAAAGCACCTTAAGCAAGTCCATGACATTAGCATAAAAACCGAAAGTTTAATGTTTACAACTGTATCCGAGTTTAGTGTATGGAAAGACAAAATAGAGCAAGAGACAAAGACAAGATATGTACAGCGTGGTGGTAGCAGAAGACATCAGGATGGAAGTAGGACTATATATTATTATTGTCACAGAGACGGAAATTACACGCCTAAAGGAAAGGCTATTAGGAATTTGAAAACTTCTGGCTCAAATAAAATTAATGCTGACTGCCCAGCAAGTATGAAGGTAGTATCAGGTAATAAGGGTGTGACAGTTACTTTTAAAAGCACACATGTTGGACATAGTTGTGATATTCGTAGATTGGTTTTGACCAAACAAGAAAAAGAGAAGCTTGCAGCACAGATCAATATGAAAATACCTCTGGAACACATATTAGATGAAATAAGAAATTCTTTGGAGGAAAACAATATGCAAAGAATTCACCTTGCAACAAAACAAGATCTGAGAAATATTATTGCACAATATAATTTGGAAGAGTATCAAGAAAGTAATGATGCTAAAGCAGTCGATATGTGGGTAGAGCATATGAAGGCAACAAGTAATATAATTCGCCTTTATAAATCACAGGGAATGATAAGTCCAGATACCCCCAAGTTGAAGCTAGAGGACTTCTGCCTAATCTTTGCAAACAATGTACAGATGGACGTTCTAAAGAAGTTTGGAAATGATATTGTTTGCATAGATGGTACTCACAGTTTGACAGGGTATGATTTTCAACTGTACACAATATTAGTTTTTGATGAGATGAGAACAGGTTTTCCTTGTGCTTTCATGTTCTCAAACAGAGGAGACTCAGAAGTGATGGAGCTTTTTTTCAAAACTATTGCAATAAGCCTGGGTAGTAATCTCTCTCCAAAATATTTTGTGTCAGATATGGAGGAAACCTTTTACAATGCATGGTGTGCTGTGTTTCCACATAATGAAACACAGCAACTTTATTGTTCATGGGATGTGGACAGGGCATGGCAACAAAACCTTAACAAAGTTAAGACACAAGAAAAGAAAATTGAAGTTTACAAGAAAATAAAGGTTCTTATGATGGAAAAAGATAAAAGTGCTTTTTATGTGATGTTAAGGAACTTAATGTCAGAACTATATGGAAATGACCTTACCAAACATTTTGCCAAATATTTTGAGAGATTTGTTTATGAACCTTCCAAATGGGCATATTGTTACAGACTACAAGCTGGGATTAACATCAATGTGGCCATTGAGGTTTTTCACCGACATTTAAAACACATTTACCTGGCAGGAAGGAAAGTCAAAAAAATGATAAAATCCATACATGCCCTTCTAAAGTTTATACGGGATCGCATGTTTAAAAAACAAATTGGAATGTGCAAGGAATCTGCCACAAAAAAACTGTCATCTCTGAGAAGAAGACATATGGATTCACTTAAATTGCAATGGGATTCTGTGCATAAATTGAGTGAAGAAGAATGGAATGTTTTTTCTGGAACAGAAATGTACACAGTCTCATCTTTAAATAAAGAATGCACATGTAAGCTAAGATGTGACCCATGCAGAGCATGTTTACACTCATTCACATGCACATGCACAGATTCTGCTGTCTTGTGGAATATGTGCAAACATATACATTTGGTGTGCCAAGCAATTAAGCCTGTACTCCCATGCCCCCAGAATGAGGAACCTGAGGTAAACATTGAAGAGGATCTACCGATTCAATCGGGCCCAAATGACCTAGCTGTCAATGGGCCCTTAAACTCCACTCCCTTGCTTACTCTACCAACTGAAAATGCAGAAGTATTTCTTGCTGAGGAAAATGTAGAAGAATTTCTTGCTGAGGAAAATGTAGAAGAATTTCTTGCTGAGGAAAATGTAGAAGAATTCCTTGCTGAGGAAAATGCAGAAGAATTCCTTGCTGAGGAAAATGCAGAAGATTTTCGTGCTGAGGAGCCATCAATGAGCAGGGAAGTAGATGACTTAGAGTTGAGAAAGAAATGTGAAGCAGAAAGACTAATGAAAATTATAGATGGCATAAAAACAGAAGCCGGGTTTTTGGCCTTACAGAAATGGACTGCTCCTCTTGAGATAATGGTGAAAAATGCAGAGCAAGTACAAGAATATACAACAGATTTTATGTGCCAAGCTGGAACTTCAGAAGAGCCAGCTAACAAAAAGATATGTCCACAGAGAAATGTGATTATTCTAAAAAGAACAAAACTATGTCCACAGGGAAATGTGATTATTCTACAAAATGGAAACCTACAAAATTGTCTTCGCATTTTAAAAAGCCCAATCATGAACAGTGTAACCAGTTAGCACCCACCAATCAGTAGGCAGAGAAGGGTAGTGCTAAGATCTTTCAGGTGTGCTGAGTTTGTTCTGCTGCACTTCTGGTTGATCATCAAGACTGAAGTCTGCTGCTGCTCGTCTATGCAGTTATCATATGTGCCCAATTGTAACTCAAATCTTTTCCCTGTGTTTCCAAATGGTGATAATGAACGCAGGATTCAGCTCTTGTGTACTACTTCACCAAGTTGGTATTGCATAATTTTGTGTAAACAACTGTTTGAACACATACAGAAGCAAAGTGCAACAATTCCTGGTTGTTGACTTGTACATGCTGTTCATGTGTGGTGAGAAAGCAGAAGACATAAGTCTCTTGCCATCTGAACAGTTGGATCTTATATACTTAAGCTACCATGTAAATAGTGGTTACTTCGGTTAAATTGCACATTTGCTAAAATCCAATTTTCATTGCAAATACTTTAGTGAATGTTGGGTACCTGCATAAATAATGTGACTACATTGTTATTTTAAGATCTTGATACTGCCTTGTTAAACATGCAAATAACCTTTTTTGAACCTGGCAAAAGCAAGGTAGGAGAAGGTAGGGAAACTGGTATTGCCAACATATGAGAA
Organism: Tenodera sinensis; assembly: GCA_030765045.1. NCBI lineage: Eukaryota > Metazoa > Arthropoda > Insecta > Mantodea > Mantidae > Tenodera > Tenodera sinensis. The sequence continues at coordinate 103,700,861 of CM060972.1, forward strand.
GCAGGCAACAATGTCATGTAGTGCAGTATGACACATGTTGTCACTTACCATTAAAGAAACTGACTAGAATAAATACCTTTGTTGGGGACAATAAATGGAGCATTCAGAATGAGATGTTTCTTTGCCTGTGTAGGTTATTGTTCCCCCATCTATGCAAGTGCACTTTTGCAGAGGAGTTAAAATGTGACACGAACACAATTGTGAATGTGTCATTGTTGAATTACTAAGTATGTGTGAACTGAATGGACACAACTGAAAGTGAATTGGTGACAAATAAAATTATGGAAATTGACAAATCCAAATGGGTGCAGAAAGTACAACAGGGGATGCCTTGTGGTAGGACAATGGGTGTTTGGTGGTGTGTAGTGTGCGGATAAAAGCCACTTATTTCTATCTCTTAAACAAAGGAACCTTGAGACTCCTCTGCAACTAATAAAGGACTGGATATTGGCAGGAACAATAATAGCCACTGCTGGAGGGCTTCTGATACTCTGGATCATGGCAGCTTTGTTCGCCTATTCAGGCATTCACTGGAATTTGTGTCAATTGCGAGAACAGCTATATGAAAATCTGAGGAAAGGTGTTTTCCGTACTCATAGCTTCATTTAGTTGTATTTCAAGTGCTGATGTTGGCAACAGTTTGGCAGGAATGGGAAGGGATAAGCAGGAGAGGAACGCTCTTATGATTCCTTCAGTAAAGTACGTTCTCACCATTAGCTTTGTTTCCTAAAATTTCTGCATTTTGCCTCAATTAAGTGCAGTTTACAGACATATATATGTATAAATAGCATACTATGAGTGTCAGTTATTGTCCCTTAAGGTGTAATATAGTGTTAAAACTACATAAAAATTGATGTGAAGTGTTTTAGCAAATATGCAATATTAACCGTTACGTCATTGTTAGTCAATGGACTATGTGGATCTGTTGCACATTGTACCTTCTTTTATGTGTATGCAGATCCACCACATTCTAAATGTTTTCTTATACAGTATGACAGGTGCTGCTTGAACTGCAATAAAATGGCTAATAGATACAGGCACAAGAAATAAACATTCTTGTAGGTTTAATGACAAAATTGTATTGGACATATTTGCTCCACTCATTATACACAATCAGTGATTAATGTAAGTACGGTTTGAGCACCATCTTCCGCCCTGTGTACTGTACTCCCAAATAATGCCCATGCAGTAATAATGAGAGTTCCTATTGTTTCTAATGGTTTTTGTCAAACAGGTACTAAAGGTAATAGAATTTATTTGGGAAATTGAAATTAACATAACATGATTAAAAGGTTATAATTTCAAGCTTATTCAGAGTGAAATAATCATCAGAAGAGATATTGCTAAGAATCATTGTGATAATGGCACTTTATGTAATTTACAATAGTGTCTCTGGTCACATTACTGTGTGGGGCTCACCTTGTTTCTTCCCATGGTTCTGGTCAGTAAATTAAAGTTTCTCATCTACTATATAACAGCATTGTGTTATATCAAATGTGATGCATAGAACTTTTTCCAGGAAGAGTAATCCAAGTGTAGTTTCCGTTCAGCACAATTGAATTGCAAGTTTTGTTAACTGGAACTGGCCTTGTGTATGCTTAACTGACAAGTCCACTTAGAATCACCAATAAGATCATTCCAACAAGGTTGTAATGAGACATTTTAGGGGTTAAAACTTAAGGAGCATTTTAATTGGGTTGGCAATTCAATTGAATCATTTATTAAAGTAGGCACATGTTCCTTCTAATACCAAATGTGGGTATTTACTTTGATTTTAAATATGAATGTAAATGCAATATGTCCAAATGAAGATTTTGCTCTGTGTAACCATATCACAGTCACCTTCATAATTGTCACACTGTTTGACATGTAATTAATGAGCCAGTATTTGTTTTTTCATGTGTTGACTGCAGAAAGAATGTAACAGCATTTTGTATGAGTTTCAAACTTTGTAGTAATTATAGGAATAAAATTTCCTTAAAATGAATATTTCATTACCACCTCCTTTCTTCCTTACCCAATTTGAATGATACTTAAGTATTGTTAGAGTCTATTTACTCAACGCGTGTGCAGTTGCTGTGCGCTACCCATGCCTATTGACTGTCATAAATCCATCTACACACTTCAGAAAAGGCAAACCTCTATCCCTGTCCTTGAAGACCAATAGCAACCCTGATTTTAAGGAAGTGACAGTTACATGTTTACTCCACATAGAGTCTCAGTTGCCAAAATTCTGAATTCCAGTTTTTCTTTTTCATTAGCTACAAAGGTTCATGTTAGGATGTTGCAACTCTGCCTGAAAGGACCCAAGAGGAAGGGACCATGTTGTAAAACGATTATTAAGGTTCCTCAATGAAGCAGCCGAACTGCACACATGTTGACTAAACAGACTATATTATTTCAACAGGCTAAATGTCCACATGCTGATTTATACATTCCATGTGGCTGCATGACACACCCCTTCATTAGTATTGATCTTTAACCTTATTTGAAATGTCACTTTTAACTTCACTGGTTTGCAAAAAATGGAGACGAGGTGGTTGAGAATGATGAAGATGGTGCAATTGATGGAATTGTTAGCGAAAGCAAGAAAACAACCATTCTAAGTGCCATTTTATTCACCACAAAATCCCATCTATGACCCTGCGATTGAACGCAGGCTTTTTTTGGTGAGAGGCCATAATGTTCCGCAATTAGAAGTGTAAATGTGATACATTTAAAACGAGAGATGACAAACTCAGGCTATGTGCCCAAACATCTTTTCCATTTATCACTTTGATTACATCTTTTTCTATATCTATTAAGAGTCATATTTCATCTTTCTCGACTTCCTAGCCAATCTTTTAAAGAAGTCTAGTTCTACAGTTCTCAATTTTCCCAATATGATTACACAAATGAGGTGCTATGTATATGAATCATTAACAGGTACTTCAAATAGGAATAACTTTCAGCACATTTTTAATTGTGTATTTTAAATAAAAAGATACACTATTTAATAAAAAATAGATAAATTTCAGGCAAGCTTTGTAAGCAAATTTTAGCGATGCATTTTTCTAGGTTTTAATATTTTAGAAATATGGTAAATTACATTTCAATATGTAGAAGTCATTTAGCAATAATGTGATAACACACAAATCTTATAACTATTTGTGCTTTGAAGTCCAGCACTTAATCAACTGAGCTACCTAGTTCAACAAGAAAGTCCCAGATACATATTGTACACATGGAGAATTTATGCTACAAAATGTTTTGCTGAATACTGGTCAAAAATAATATAAAAAAATTACAATTTGAACTTTTGACTTATTGTCTAATGCTCTATAAATATTGTGGTATCAGCTGCGAAAAGGTAGCTGGACATGACTTGTCATTTTGTTACACTGGTGTCAGAAATGGGATTCATCACATTGTCGTTCTTGTCACAATATTTTGGTTTAAATATTTTAGTTATTGAAGTGAAAATTGGAGAATTACATGACAGTTTAAATAGCCATTAGTGAGGGGCATGGATGTGCATTACAGATGCTCTCTAATATTTCTCACATATTTTTCCAAAATTCTAGAAGTATATTTGCAAAATTAGCTGCATTTTTAATTATGTATTTTAGGGAAAAAGATACACCATTTAATAAAAAAAAATTACATTAGAAGAATTTTAGGCAAGTTTTATAAGCAAATTTTCCAATGCATTTTTCTCAATTTTAATATTTTAGAAATTCTTTAGCATTTAAACTACTTCTTACAGTGCAATTTCTAAGTTATTAGAGTGAAGATTCAGAAATAGTTTTACCAATATATGCCAATTAAAACTTGCTATGCAGCTATTAACATAAGGGAAGACTGCCAAGTTCATCAAAGTTTGATAAGTATTTGCAAAATCCAAAACTCAAAATTGAAGACATTTTTAAACCAATTAATTTAAAAGTATATTTCTTATGAATTGTGTTTTCTAGTTCAATAAGGAACATAAATCTGAAATGTTTAAAAATTGCAAAGTAAGGAGCACTTTAATTCTCTAGGTCACCCTGTCATCGTTGGTAGAAGACAGCTTGGCCCCTATTATAGAGGATAACCCACTTTTTTATAACACAGCATAAATTTGTATTTTAAAATGCAAAACATAGGAATTCATGAAAACATACCAAACGTTGCAACCAAACACATATGGTAAAAAATTCAAAACTTTGTAATGAAGGAAGTGCTTTATTATAATTTATTTGGTTAAACAGCTGGAAGTAGTACATGAGTGCAAAAATAATACACATATCTGAAATCTTAACAATTGGATGCATACTGTTAATCTCTGTGTTTGTTCGCCTTCAGGTGTTCCGAATTGAAGTGCTTGTCCATATTGACGAAAAAGTTATCAATTATATCGACAAGTCTCTAGATTTGGAGTCTTCTTGAAATAATTTTGTTTCAGAATTTAAGTAATGCCCATGGACTTATGATTTTAGGGGCCATTTATAAAAAAATATGGCAATGTTTAATTCATGCTTTATAATTTATTAATTGAATTTTGAAGTTTAAAACACTGTAAAATTAATGTTCTTGTTTTGTATCATTACATCAAAAATTAAATGCCTACCGATTGATTTGCAGTTACAGTAATGTTGCCACGGCCCCTTGTCAGTATCCAATTAATGTGTCCTCACATGACTTTTTCTACTCTCAAATAAACTATTCTTATAAATTATTTGTAGAAGTGTTTACACACTTTTAGTTTTACGACCATCATCTTTATAATCAACGGTTTGAAGAAGAATCTACTGTGTTTCTAACTGTGCTGCTATCTGCTTTGTTGGATATGAACTTCAAAATGTCATCTGCTTGTGGTATTTCAATATTCATGTCTAGATGAACATTCTTCTTTATGTGTATTTTTTCCCAAATTATCAGTCCAGCTGTAGCTTTTGCATGTTTTATGGTGTGATGAGTTGACAAAAAATGGGCTATGGCTGATTTGTCAATTTGTTTAAATTTTCTGTTCCTGATGCACTTCTTAAGTCTTGTTTTCAGGTTCCTTTCTGTTTGGCCAATGTATATTTTTCCATTGTATTTGGTACACACCGGATTTTGAAGTAGAACAGTTTTGAAGTCTGAAGATGTTATGCAAGATAACAAAACTAGACACTGTATATTCCATCTTAAAATAAGATAAGTGAAACCTAGTCTCACAGACATTTATTGATTTAATTTGCTTCACAGTTAATAGCTTCAGTTGTATCATTTTATCTGATAATACTTTGTAATACAGCTCATGGTCATGGTAAACAAAGGCAAACAGGAAGCCAACTTTTAGGTATACACGCTCGAAGAAGCCAACAAAACAGAAACAAGAGTTTCTCTGTTTTCCTACTCATTCCATAGAAGGCAGATAATTAGGTGTGTTATATGACATTTACCGGCAGAGTTGCTCTTACTATGTTATACCTACCAATCACAGTGGCTCAGTGACCAATCAGAAACTATTCTGCACAGAAAAAATCACACTAAAATCACTTTAAAAAAAAGGAACATTTTTACTTCAGGCAGCTTTCCTGCCTGCTATGCCTCTTCAGAATGATATAATTAGAGCAACTTACAGGCACTGTAGTGCTTTAAAACTTTACATATATGCACTTCAAACCACCTAGTACAAAAAACAAAATGTGAAATTGTGTCATTTTGGGCCACATTTTCACCCATTCCGTCAAAATGTTGTTCTGTTACTGCCTTTCTATTCTACAATTTTCTGCACATTGATTTTTCACAAAGCGCATAAGGGGAATACTGCGTTACTTTTTTTGTGTAAAATAACTGAGTTCTTAGAAAAACTTATAAATATCTGACGTGTTGCACTCACGTGACTTTCTGTACTCTTGTACTAACTATTATTTCTGTATCTTCTTCATGTTAGTTGAGATAAACATTTGCAGAAATTATCTTATTGCTAATTTTCTTATAGGTGCAAGTGGAATATGGGAATACAGTAGACTTTGAGCGACAGTCAAATATTTTAAAGCAGACGCTATATGATGGCTCCATTCTCTTTGCACAGCCAAGAGATAAAAGAATGACTAACAAACTTCCATTTGTGGAAAGTATGAGTATTGCAAAACTCACATAAATAACAAGCAATAACTCCGAAATGGTTCACTCCACAAAAAAAATGCATTTGGACACAACTTGTGTGAACAAATAAGGTCCTTAGAATAGCAAGGGTGTATGCACCAAAAGCTAGTTTTCAGAAAAATGTGATTAAAGTTTTACTATGCAGTGCATATTAAAATCCTCTATAGAGAGATTAAAAATTGCTCAGATGTGAATCTAATGCATTAATACTGCTAATTAGGAATGTAAAATGTTATTTGGCAATGTATTTAAGATTTCAGAAGGTTAATTTCATCAACAATATAATTCAGAAAAAACGTATGCTTTCATGCGCGTTATAACCAAAACGCTTACTTGTAAGCCATTTTGCAAGCAATACTTTAACTAACACTGGTAAATATTTGTTCTAATACCAACAAACAATACTTCTAAAGTGAATAATAAAGAAGTTAACAAAAATAATGGTTAGATCACCGAAGATGTTTAACCGCTGTGCTGTGCCGTGAGGAACCAGAGTATGTTAGTAATGTAAGTATCGTCATCCGCTGCTACCTCTTCTTCTACCTCTGGTGTGTGCCTTTACTACGTGTTTGGTTTTTTAACTTACATGTTCTTCATCTGTATTCATCTTCTTCTTGTTGGCCATATGCATTTTCCATTGGCTTTTCTGCATGCTGCATTTTCTTGGACGACTTACATGATAAGAAATAAAATCACTGTCTGTGTCACTCATAGTGCTTAATAAAAGTAAATCACTACGCTAAATGCACTAAAGGTTTGTTCAATGGTATTGTTAGTAAACAACACAACTCTTAGAAACTTAATGCTAAACAGAAATTAAACCGAGAGCTGCAAGCCACTAAACCATGTTACAGCTTTCTTTAAAAGCAACAGACTGAACTAAAGCAATAACCCGTATAGGCAAGAGTACATCTAGGCAAAAACTATTTACAATACCGCAAACATGTTTGAAAGGTTAAAGAATAACTATTTATGAGGGGTAAAGGCCTGAAAATAAACAGTACCCCCTCTTAAGTGATTTATGGGTACATTCTGTTAAAGAGCGACTGTCACAGCATAGCGGCTGACTCCAGCCAGCAGGTTCGCTCATCTGCCTTTGCTATTCTCGAGATTCAGCAGAAGCACATAAGGTCTAACACCATGCTGTATTCAAATGGAGAATTCGCTCATATCCAGGGCGTATCAACCATTCACACTTAACAGGCATTAAAGAGTAGGCTTCATACTACATGTTACAAGAAAAACAAAAAATTCGTACTTTGGCGCTTACACCCTTGCTATTCTAAACACCTCATTAATGAGATTTACATCTTAATGTACAGTAAGATTTGGTCTATCTCTTACAGTGTACATGTTAAGCAAAAGTCATCCAGAGTAAACAGAACTACACAGGCTATACCCAGAAAATTAAAAATATACATTTCATTTCCCATAACAATATCTTAAACATATGACATTTTAATCAAAATCGTCAGCCATTTTTGAGAAAGTCAAACTTTTCAAAAAATTTTCCATGTAAAGGGTAGTTTAGGGTCGAGGAATTTTCTTCAAAATCTTTGTGTTGCATCCTTGAAAGATATTAAACTTAAATACAAACTTCGGTTTTTAACCAACTTTTCATTTTTGAGTTATGCTGTTCACAAACACACGCACACCCTTTTCTAAAAATACTCTTTTTTTTTATTCAGGGGGCCTCAGAATACTTTTTCCAGTGAAATCTCAACATAGAAATTTTGGACCAAACTTACTATACATAGTAGAGAAAGTACAAAGAAATATATTTAAACAGCTGAAAACAAGACTTAAGCCATGTGCAGTATAGCACTTAAACTTACTCAAGGACCTATAAAGACAAGACACACATAAATAAATACATAGCAGCTTCATAGCATTATAGGCAACAAAAATCTTGCAAATGTTAAGCAAGTACAGTCTCCCTACGATGTGAATGGAGCGATACTATTAATGCAAATAAATTTATTTCAAGAACACACAAGGTACATTTGAGTTTCACAAAATACAAAAACTTTTACAGCCCATTTACATTTCAGGAAACATAGAACAGTTATTGCTTTACAATTGTCTTTTTTGTATTGTCTTATTTTTTCTGTATCTTGGACACAGACTTTGAGTTTAATTGGCAATATCAAGAAGTACAGCAGCACGGGAATGCTATGTCTCTTTAAGTATCTCTAGCTGGTCTGGCTTAAAAACTCCTTTTTCTGTTATAATGGCAGTGATGAGCTCAGCAGGAGTAACGTCAAACGCTGGATTCCAACAGCCGACACCTAGTACAAGAAATGCTTTATAAAATGCTATTACCTCATGTGATTACCAAACCATACTTAAATGATAGAGAAATATCTACAACAATACTAACTCTAAAAATATCTGATGTGTTGCACTCACATGACTTTCCCTACTCTTGTGCTAACTATTCTTAAGAACTCTTATTCTTCCATCTTCTTCGTGTTAGTTGAGATAAACATTTGCAGAAATTATCTTATTGCTTATTTCCTTGTAGGTGTTAGGAGAATATGGGAATAAAGTAGGCTTTGAGCGATAGTCAAATCTTTTAAAGCTTTTAAATTCCATTCTCTCTGCACAGCTAAGATATAAAAAAATTAATAAGATCTTCCATTTGTGGAAAGTATGAGTATTGCAAAGCTTGCACAAATAACAAGGAATACCTCCGAAATGGTTCACTTGCACAAATAACAACGAATACCTCCAAAATGGTTCACTCCACAAAAAAAAAAAAAATGCGTACAGACATAAGTTGTGTGTTTTAACAAGATATACACTTTTTGTATAGTAAGATTTGGTTTATCTCTTACGATTTACCAGTTATGCAAGTCATCAAGAGTAAACAGGACTACATAGGCTATAGCCAGAAAATTCAAAATATACATTTCATTTGTCATTAAAATATATCTTAAGCGTATGGCATTTTAAACAAAATCATTAGGAGCCATTTTTGAGAAAATCCAAATTTTCGAAAAACTGTCTATGTAAATGGTAGCTTAGGGTAGCAGAATTTTCTTCAAAATTTTTGTGTCTCATCCTTGAAAAATATTACACTTAAATACCAACTTGGTTTTTAAGCAACTTTTCATTTTTTAATTATGCTGTTCACAGACATACACACACCTTTTTCTAAAAATTATATTTTTTTTTATTCAGGGGCTTCAAAACATACTTTTCCAGTGAAATCTCAACATCGAATTTTTGGGTGAAATACAATACTTCCTCTGCTTACTATACATAGTATAGAAAGTAAAAATGGACAGGTAATTTCTTATGCAGATGACATCTTATATGTCAGATTTGTATAAAAGAGCTCAAAACATTGTGGAGGCATTTTCTAAATACCATGCCATCAAATTAAACAGTCCCACTTCTTGTGGGATATACTAGAATAAGCTTTAGCACCTGGTTTCTTCAGTCTGTGTGTGCCCGTATGCATGGTTTCATATCAATGGACACATTAACATGCACAATAATTGCTACTGGGCAACAGAAAATCTGAGACTCATGTGTGAAAGTGCACTACACAATTATAAGGTCAGCATATGTTGTGCCGTCAGTGTGATAATCATGGGTCCTATTTACAAAAAAACATTAATTCAGAATGAACCAAGCCATAATTTTGGAACAGTTTTTCACTCAATTGACTGTTGAGGAATGAATACATGATGTGTTTCAACAAGATGGTGCTACATCCCATATAGCTCAGACTTCATTGCACACTACTGCTGATGTGTGTGGTGATAGAATAATTATGACAGCTGCAAAATTTAAAGGTGGCTGGCTCAATACAAAATTCAATTATAGGCTTGCCATGCTTTGCTAAAAACCTGTTATTACGTTTATTTTCATCCACTATTGTTATATGGAATAAAGCTATGGGGAAATTCAAGTTATAGTAATCCAATATTTAAATTACAAAAGAGAGCATTAAGAATCATAGTAGGCATTTCTCCTAGAGAAAGGTGTAGAGAGTATTTTAAACAACTAAACACATTCACCTTTCCTAGCCTCTACTTAAAAAGAAATATTAATTCACGTTAGAAGTAATTTGGGTAACATAACAATGAACACAGATATATATGTTCATTACACCAAGAACAAAAACAAACTTCATATAAAGGCCCATAGAACTAAACTTTTTCAGAAATCATCTAAATACAATGGCATAAAAATATTTAACCTCTTGAGGGATATCGACGTGAAATCACATCCATTTAAAATGGCAGATAAGCGATATGGGCGTCCTGTGCGTTTAAGCATTTAACCCTTATTTATCCCTTATCCAACTCAACTTATTATAATTTTCCCTTTACGAAACATTTTAGTAAGGTCTATATACTTTATTGGCGTACCTTAATATGTTCGTTCTGCAGTGATTTACCTCAAAACAGGGATAAACACACAAGGGTACGTACATCTCCACATTCGCGAATTCCCTTCTTGCGGCACACAAAACACTTTGGAGATGGGCAGGACTTCTTTGCTGTTGGTAGTATCCTTTTAGGATAATGTTCTCCTTGAAGTCTGAGGGGTGCAGGGGTTTTGGATTTTCAACCCCCAACGTGGTATTGTTCAATTAGGCTGCGAGTTATTTATAGTCAGTAGTCAAGGTCGGTCATTGTCCTGTGTGGGTTTAGAGAGCTGTCCAAATCCCCAAACAATTGTATATGGTTATATCCAGTTGGTGCAAAAACACCTTTTTATACCACTTCTCCCTTCAGCTACAAGCAGGAAAGTATATGTATGTATTTCAACAAAGAAAGACACAGACTCTACTCAGTTACGAAACTCACGTAAGCAAAAGTTGCAATGTGCCTCTATTCTGATGACTCAAGAGACCACACATACAGTAGCGCTTTATTACACAGTATGCTGACGCATAAGGCACACATACAATGGGTGTTTCTTTACTGTATCTTTCCGAGAACTTATATTAGATGCGTTTGACAGAGCAAAGTTGACTTTTCACCACAGTGAAACAAAATTGTGCCATTTCAACATTTTGTAAATACAACTCAACTTTGCTGATGACGTACATTTATACTGCAAATAACGAGTTTTATACCAGTTTTTGTTTCATTAAAATAACTTAATATTTACACAAAATACAGCTGTGTATATACGAAGCGCATTTAGCAATTTAAATGCTAGCAGTTCTCGGCTCACGGGCGTTTAAATGGCCATCGATCAAGAGGTTAACCAACTACCTGAACATTTAAAAGTATTAAATCTGAAACCAAGTTTTTTTAATTACACAGAAAATTCATAATCCTAAATCTCAACCAGTTCTACTCAATGGAAGAACATATGACTTATGTAAATAAGACTGGAGAAATCGTATAAAAATAACCTTAAACATTCAATTAAGAGCTTTTTTCTGTTTCATGTGATTGAGAGTTACAACTGTTAGAAGAGAACTAGTTCACCAGTGACATCTCCTGCAGCCAGTCTACGACTCACTTTAGAAGCAGGAACACACTATTTTAAAATTAGGATCAATTATACTATCCATTATATTGTACTTGTAGTTAACTATTGTATATGCACTTGTATATTGTATATAACCTTTTGCATAGCATTAATTGTGACATATCCTACACCTTCCTGTAAGATAAATTGGATGAATAAATTCATTGATTGATAGCTTATTGGATTATTTTAAGTACTGTGTATTAGCCTAAAAACTTGGCTACGTGCTAGTCAATAATTTACCTTACGGCATAGCATTTTAATATAGGTACTTTGGTGCCAGCCACACCAAAGCAAGCTCAAGGTCAGCGAACTCATACCACTATGTTGCTAGGCAACGTTCACTCTGGAGTTATTCTTGAAATAAATATATGTATCAATGTTAATGAATTTTGAAATACCCACCAAAGACAACCCTCTCTATAGGTTCATCAAAAGTCCACTAGGAGAGCCTCAAAACTCCAGAGCGAACGCTTTAAATCATTCCGGCAGTCGACAGTAGCTGATGATGTAGACAAGGTCTACAAAGCATACGTACTACATAAATAAAAGTTAGTCAATGTCAAAAGTGTTAATTTTGACTCAGAGTTATTCTATAAAGCAGTAAGCTGTATGTGCAAATGATAATTTAATCTTATTGCAAAAAACAAACATAAAACTGTATGGTCCTTTATTAAAGATGCTACTGGCATCCCCAAAGCTAAATTAACAACAATAATAATAGTAATAATAATAACAAGAATAACAATAATAATAGTAATAATAACAATAAACTTTCCACAAAATATATAATTTAATAACAACTTTAAAATGGTGGGAAATCTCAGACATCCAGTATTGTTCTATCCATCACACATTCAGGACATATATGGACTCTCTAATAAAAAAAAAAAAAAAAAAAAAAAAAAAAAAAAAAAAAAAAAACTAATAGACAAAATACCTTTACCTACCTGATTATCAGATGTTTATTCAAGGCATATTTCCTGCTTGCTTTGAAATTTCTAAAGTCACATAAATCTTTAAGAATGGTGACAAAACATGTTCATCAAATTGTTGTTGCATTGCAATAGTGCCCATACTAAGTAAAGCCGTTAAATCCTGTATTGCTATTAGAGGTGCATAGATTTTGATCTAATTGATGCTGCTCCACACAAGAGATGCAGTATTTACCTTGTGCAGCAATACGAACACCGCCGACACACGTCATCTCACTCTCTGGTCGCTCCTCAATGACAATGTATTTGCCACTCAGCATATTGAAGTCTATCGATGTACGAGGTGCAGCCACATAGAAAGGGACCCCATGATGTTTAGCAACAACTGCAATCTGAAGCACCACTGAACATCAATCTATATTCTTAATGTTCAGTTTAATCATTTCTATATAAGGATCACATAAAAAATGTATCCCAAAGAGAGGTTTACACATTCTGTAACATAGATATTACATTCTGTAAGATATTTCGTCATGTTCTCAATAATCATCACAGTTTACTTTTTCTGCCTCATACGTAATAGGAATAGAGATTTCAGCATAAATATGTTTTGAGGTCCCCTGAATCCATAAAAGCATAATGAGAGAGATCCTAAAAAGGGATATCAGATAAGTACCAAACTTCCTATTTAAGTTCAATATCTTTGAAGGATGTGACATGAAGGCTTTCTCGGTTGTGATCTAGGAATAACATGCAAGTCTTTGATACCAAGGTTGCGGGTTCAAATCTGATGGAGAGCAATGGATTCTTTGGGGCATAAAAATGTTTAGCAGGCTTCGTTTGGAAGGGAAGTAAAGCTGGTGGTCTCATGTCGTAGATTTACGGCACATAAAAGAACTTCAAGCCTGACAAAGAAGCCTCTGAGCAAAATAAGTGATCTTTCATACCCAATATAGAATGGGACGCAAAGAACCACAGCGGTTAAGAAGCGTCTATAAAGAAATAAATTTAAAACACACACAAAAGAAAAAAGGAAATTCCACACCACAAACTAATATTTATGTGGAAAATTTTACACTATTTTGTATTTTCTTGAAAATGGCTCTGTAGGAGAAATTGTGTGTCTGAGTGAACTGATGAGAAAATTCATGCGGATATTTTACAGGTCACATATCCAATGAGTATGTGTAAATTCCTTGCTATATGCATATTGTATCTATGTTGTAAACCTCAGTATCAAATCCAAAGCTACTCACCATGTGGCAGTTTTTTTCTTCCTCACTGTAACTTTTCTATCTGACCTTACCTTGGTCATGTCTTGTTCTCTTCCGACCCCGATGCTATTAGGGTTCCCGAGGGCTAGGGAGTCTTTATTTTTCCAACCTCTCCATTTCTCTAATTTCTCTATAAAATCTTAACTCGTAATATGCTGACCTGTCATGGCATGTAATACGTCCTCTGATTGGTAATCAGAGGATATGGTCGGTGAATTTATTTTGATAATTCTCCCGGTCAGGTCGGTGAGACCCGTAAACCAACGACAGGTGTGGTCCTCCAGACATTCTGGGGGTTGTGAGAGAGCGATGTGACCGCCAAAACATAAAAATATGGTGCTCTCTAAAAAGCGGTTACTATTACTGCTATTGCTCTCTTCAATATCAGTGAAAAATATTGGATAGCAAGAGGATTAATGACTTCATTGTCAGAAATCCAGCATTAGCTAACAACAACAACATTCTGTAACATAGATCAAAGTTATTGATAACTAGAACTATTACACAGTGAAGCACAAGATTAATATAATTTGAGTTGAACTAACACAATGTAAAACTGACCTGACCATACCTATAACTTGTATTCTCAAGTACACAGGCAATAAAGAACTATTATCACCACCATTATCATTATTCCATTTATTGCTAACATTTGCACAGGACACATTTCCTTAGGTCCTTCCAAATAAGTTAATGACTAGGGCCACGACATCAGTCACAAAGTGAGGAAAACGTATAGAATATGAGGGTCAGTGTAGTGATAAGCACTGGCACTCACACATGGTAGTTTCCACATGACTATAAGAATTATACATTTCTCGTGAATATTTACTTTATTTCTGCAATACTGTTTATAGCATTTCTACTAACTTATATAACTAAAACATCTCTACTGAATAATTAATGCAAATGTTGATTCACACTGTGCACGTGGATAAACTTCTGTCTCTTTGTAGCAATGAATTACAACCCACATTTTCAGGTTTTTGAACGAAAATTATTATCTCCTTGCCAATAAAACAATTGGCAGAAAAGCTGCATTTCACATCTGCTAAAACCACAGGTGCATATTTAAAATCTGTTACACTTTCTGTCCACACCTGGGTATCTTAAAGCACTGTTTTCGTTTGCAATTACATCGGCAATGTTACGCAGTTTATTCTATTGTCAATAACTCCTTTCATCACGATCATTTGTTTTACCAGCTCTGCTCCAGACTTTTCTAACGCTTGAATTGCAGAGGGAAGAAATCCAAAATTTGACATAATGTATGTCAATTTAAACCAAAAAGGGGAGTCGATTAATAATACTACATAACACTTACTTATAATTTCCCAGAACATATTTTGGAACCTGACTTTTCTGGTTTAAATTGGTTATTACAACACTGTTTTCAAACTTCCAAGAAAGAAAATAATGTATGTCAATTAAGGTTTAATATCAGGGTCACATAAAAGGGTTTGGGCTGTGTTTATTGCAGTTGCAGCGTTACTATCAAACATCTGCATCAAGTGTTAAATAGCTTCAAAATTCGTAGAATAGTATTCACATGCGGTGATATACTGTGACTCACCGGTACAGTATGATTTTTTCGACCTGGTCATGCTTAACTGTGTGTGCAGTAGTTGGATTAGTCCGCTATCCTGTGGGAGAGGTTTTGGGTCGGTAGTAGCCGAGTAGTGTAAATGTTCACAATGTGGGTAACAAAAGCAAGTAAGGAGAATACTGCCAGCCTTGCCAAGTTTCCTTCAGAAATACAATATATACAATCTATAGCAAGTTTCAAAAAGCGGATTCACAAATACTTACTTAATAAATGTTTTTATACAATTGATGAATTTTTGCACTTGAAAGAATGTATTGTACATTTTACGTTCTTGTTTACTATAAATACATTATTTATAAAAGTAGTTTTTTATTATATGATTGATACTGCTTTTACTATGTAATACCTACGTATACAGGGTGGAAGTGAAATAATCCGCCAGACTGAAGGAGGTGAGAGAGTGGATTATTCATGAGGTTCTTTAATATGCTGTAAATCTATAACATGGCCCACCAACTTTACTTCCCTCCAAAAGGAAGCCATGTTAAGGATTTTTATGCTTGAAAATAAATCTATCACTATCCGCTGGGTTTGAAACAACGACCTCAGGAACCAGAGGCTAGACCACAGAGCACAACTTAAAAGTTTAGTACTATTCCAAGTCAAGATTTGCAACATTTCTGATTCCTGTGCAAGCTTCATCAGAGATTTCTTTGGACTTGTTCTAATTTTCTTCAATGTCAAAGTTTTTCCTCGGTAAGAACATGGCACTTTATTTTTTGTTTCTTATTACAAGTTAATGAACCATTTTTCTGTAAGGCACACGACCATGTCTATAAATCACTGTCTCACTTCTCTACAAGGGTTTGTTGTCACATAGGAACCATACATAAAGATTCTATGTGCTAATGTATATGGACTTCTGGGCATTATAACACAATGTATTAAACTTTGTATAGAACAGAACAGACCTTCTGTGAACAGATTAGCTGATGAGGAAAGTGGAGGGGAAACAAGATTGCTTACAGTGTAAGGCTACCAATTCCCCAATACAATATTTTATTTGTCACATACATTCACATATTGGGTATAGCTCCAGTAAACTGGTGACTTGTCAGATAAGAATAACAAACTAAGGTAAAGTAAAAAATCTGATGTGTTGCACTCACATGACTTTCTCTGCTCTTGTACTAACCATTCTAACAAACTCTTATTCCTATATCTCCATGTTAGTTAAGATAAACATTTGTACAAATTATCTTACTGCTTATGTCCTTGTAGGTGCAAGGGAGATATTAGAATACAGAAGGCTTTGTGTGACAGTCAAATCTTTTTGACCTTTGAGATTCCATTCTCTTTGCACGATTAACATATAAAAAAATGAACAACGTTGTTGCATTTCGCTTAAGTTCTAAGTCTTCTGAAACTCACACACATAACAAGGAATATATCCGAAATGATTCACCCTACAAGAAAATTTATTGAGACATAAATTGTGTATTTTACCAAGATTTACATTTTTTGTATAGTATGATTTGGTCTATCTCTAACGGTTTACGGGCCCTAATGACCTAGTTGTCGACGGGCCTGTAAACCCCACTACTCACTCACTCACTCTAACAGTTTACCAGTTATGCAAAAGTCGTCCAGAGTAAATACGACTACAGGGGCTATAGCCAGAAAATTCAAGATATACATTTCATTTGTCATCAAAATATCTTAAACATATGACACTTTAAACAAAATCGTAAGAGCCATTTTCAAGAAAATCAAAATTTTCGTAAAAATTTCCATGTAAAGGGTGGGGCTATTTTCTTCAAAATCTTCGTGTCGTATCCTTGAAAGACATTAAACTTAAATACCAACTTTGGTTTCTAACCGAGTTTTCGTTTTTGAGTTATGCTGTCCAGACTGACAGACTGACACACAGACACACACACACGGACGTTTTTCTAAAAATGCTTTTTTTGGATTCAGGGGGCCTCAAAACATATATTTCCGGTGAAATCTTGACATCGAATTTTTAGGTGGAATACAATACTTCCCCTACTTACCAGTAGAGAAAGTAAAAAGTATGTGTGTATACAAACTATACAGAATGTCCCAAAATTAAACCAACAAACTTTGGGAGCTGATAGATAACATATTTTCAACATTTTTTGTTATGGAAAGTTTTTGGCTGGGGTGTTTCGTTTAAGCACTAGACGAGTTAATGTCATAGATCACTGCCTCCCACCCAATTTAAGTATTTACGGCAAAATCAACAATGAAAATTAGTATTGCATTTATCTTAGTGAGGCACACAAACGTAATCCAAGAAACAAACACACAACCTACAAACACCTCATTGTTTACAGTTTATTATAAATTTTACTCCTGCATAGAATGGATTCCTTTCAAGAGAGGTGCTGGTGCTTTAAAGCAATTTTGAGTCTTGGTTCCGTGATTGTGCATATTCTGTTTCATGTAGTACTTATCATAATTTTCACATATGTGTTTGGCTAATTCATAGATATATTGTGAGGGTAAGGTGATTATGCTTAGGTTTCTAAATAAGTTTCTGCAAGAATGCTTAAAACTGACATGTGTCATAATGTGAATAATTTTCTTCTGTACTTTAAATATATACTTATAGCTGCTCCCCATAATATAATGCTGTACTCCATTATAGAATGAAAGTAGCTGTGGTATACAACCCTTCTGGTTTCTAAGTTTGTAATTTTTGTCAGGCAGTATATATTAAAGCAGAAGCTACTTAAGTTTTTACTAATATATTAAAAATGTTTCTCCCATTTTAGTTGTTCATTTATGTATACCCCTAAGATTTTGCCTGTATCTGTATGACTTAATGGCCATAATATGGCCACATGTCCAAATAAGGACTCTATAGTTTAGTTGCAAGATGGGTACCTGATAAGTTCCAATTTTATTTGCAGTGTCTCCATTAGCAGCCACACGGTCAGCACCAACAACCACAGCTGATATACTCTGAGTTCTCATTAAGGCTGCTACCATACTGTCACAAATTAATGTCGCTGGTATTTTTTCATGTACCAATTCAAAGGCAGTAAGCCGTGCTCCTTGATTAAATGGCCTGGTTTCAGTGGCATAAACTTGCTCTGTAAACAAAAATTGCCTTATAATCATAATCTCATCAACAAGTTAAGTTTCTAAAACAATCATGCTAGGAATTAATACAATGTACTACTTAATAAGCATATTATACTTCTGTTATGGACTTTTGTTGCAAATTTAGCAATTTTTTGAGATATAGAGGTTTTATTTACTAGTCAGAGGGGAAGACATATCCTAGCACAATATCGGAAACAAAAGTATAACATATTCTAAAATTAATTACGTATTAATATGTTCCCCTTTGTCTGGTCTCTTCAATGCATCCAATTTAATTTCCATTGTCATATTGACTTTTCTTCTTGTTTGACATTTTCACTGGCACAAACACAACAGTAAGCCTGAAATCTTGGAAGCTGCACTGTAACCAGAAATATGTAACTCAAAGTTTAGCTTATCACGTACAGGGGCATTTTTAGGCGTGGCAAATAACTTTGCTAGAATCTGTGAGTGACATCATGTAAATTGATGTTGGGGATAATGTCTCTGTTACCTTCCTGGAAATAAACCAAACTCTGCTGACAATGCAAGACGGCACTGTGCTTAGTCATGCATGGTTTGCAATGTTTATGTACTACATGGAGGTCGGAAAGATAACCTTACACCCCTATGGTCTTATAGATACAAAAGTGAACTAGATCATAAACCACTGCGCAATTCATCATGTCTAAGAAACACCTTTGACCTGGGTAAAGCAACAAATCTTCAAACCTTCCCAACAAGTGTTACCCACATTATTAGCAGCAAACTATTGGTTTCATGAAAATGTCTGCCAGCTGCTTATGTTCTGATTAGATATTGAAGGTCAATACACAGTCAGCCCTTTTGTCACTGTCAGGGAGAATGTGGTCAATTGTATACTAATTAACTTCTTTTCTTTCCCTGATTACCCTCCCGTTATGTAGGACTTACACCCCCTAGGACTTACAAACCAGCCTATGGTCAGACGCCTGTTGGGGAGCAGAGGGACCTTGGACCAGACAGAGTGAAGACCTGGAAGCGGGTGGTCAGCCAAGCACCAGGTATGATAGTGAGGAAGAGAATGATATGAAATGCAGGCAAAATGAATGACTGGAAGGATGATGGAGCAATTGGTGGAATGAATGGCGGGGGAAACCAGATAACCCGGACAAAACCCGCCCAGATGCCACTTCGTCCACCACGAATACCACTTGTGGGTCTCACCTAGGTGGTAGGCGAGCAGTCTAACCACTCAGCCACGGTGCTGCCATTATACTTCCAGACTCAGGGAAGGATAAGGAATAATCCTGGATGGAGAAAAATACCTACTCCCCTGCCGGGAATTGAACTCAAGACCCCTTGCACAGCAGGCACTAATTAACATTTACCTATATTATTAATACTGTATGGCAGATAATAGAAATTATCACAATCAACTTTTAACGATAAAATATAAAGTAAAAGAGGTTGTTGAGTTACATGGAATGCCGAGTTATCAGGATTCTATTGCATCAAATTTTTGGGCAGAATACTAATTTCCTCCACTATAGGTTAGCAGTAGAGAAACTCTTCAGGGTAAACTTTAGGTTCAAGTTACTCACCAAGTTTTCTTTGAGAATTCAATGAACGAATCACTCCAAGAGCTGTGCCATAGCCCGCAGTTGCCAGTGAACCTGTATTGCAGTGAGTTAGAACCCTAAGTAAGCCGTCACCAGGACAGTGTGCCATTAATGCTTGTGCTCCAGCATCTCCAATAGCATGGTTATCTGCAATGTCCCTTTCTAGCATTGCCTCTATTTCAGCCAGGAATCTGTATAATAAACACAGCCACAAAAGTTAAACCAATAAACCTAGCAAGCAGTATCTAACATGCAGCTTTTCATACATTTTCTCTTAGTTTTACAGGAAAAAATTAGACATAAAGGTAAGTCAAAAAGTATTTGCACACAAATTTGTATAATTCATTACAATAGCAGAGAGCTTATAAAGGAGTGATACCGGTTAAAGAGTATGACACTATCATCACTACCCAAAAGTCCCTGGAGGTTCTAATTGCATAGCTGTGTAGCAGTTTAAGACACGATGTTGTGTGTGTACTATGAGTTCCTGGTTTTAAGATGTATGCAGTAGGAACAGACAAAGTTATACAAAAATGGTTGGGCAGGGGTTTATTTTAAATAAAGTCCAGATTTCAACAAATATTTGTTTTTATTTAAATTGAGATGATTTAATTAAAGTAATGATTTAATTAAAGTAATTATTTCACAACTGGTTTTCAACATCAATGTCCGAAACTACAGGGTTCTTCATTAAAATCTAACAGGCACACAGCATTTCATACATTTCACCAACGCACGATTGGGTGTGCCACAGCCGGCTTTGCTCCTACATGAATCCGCACATAAAGCATGTATAACACTCTTACCTTATAGAAGATGCTGGAAATGTCATCCACCCTCAGTTAAACAAGCATTATATTGGGAGTACAAATTCTGATTCACATGATTAAGTTGGGCCCCTGTAATGTTACCAATTTTTTTTAATTTTTCCAGTGTATGAGGATTTGTCTAAAACCAAAACCGTATAAGTGTAAAAGTGTCCATGCTTTAAAGGTGACCCAATATCACGAATGCATTATTGTGAATGATTTCTTTCATCAGTGAATGACGGTTTAATTGATCTACAGCTTCTATTCTTTTCTGACAAGGCATGGTTCCACCTAAATGGTTGTATCAACACTCATAAGTCGTTATGGGCATCTGAAAATCCACATCATGTTCAAAAAAATCCCTTATTATGATTGGAGAATTGGAGTTTGGTGTGCTGTTAGCACTAGATGCATAATCGGTCCAATATTCTACGAGCAGACTGTAAATGCATAGAGGTACCGAAATGACATTTTGACCCCATTTTATCATGAACTGACCGAAGAAAAGAAATCATGAGTGGTTTCAACAAAATTCTGCTACTGCCCATACAGCAGAGGAGTCCATGAATAAAATTAGGTAAGTGTTTGATGACAGAGTGATTAGTGCTGGTGTATGGCCCACTCACTCCCCCGATCTAACAGTGTGTGGGTAACCTGAAAGACAAAGTTTACGAGACAAATCCTCATACATTTGGAAGAACTAAAACAAAATATTAGAAATGAAATCAGAAATATTACAGTGGCCCAACTTAATCATGTGAAAGAGAACGTGTTCTGCTGATTAATGCTTGTTTACCTGAGGATGGGCAACATTTCCAGCAACTTCTATAAGCTAAGAGTGCTATACATGCTTTATGCACAGAGTTTATGTAGGAGCAAAGCCGACTGTGGCACACACAATCGTGCACAGGCAAAATGCTGTGTGCCTGTTAGGTTTAAAATGAAGAACCCTATATTTGCACTTTCACTCTGCCGAAATGTTTTTAGGATTCTTTTCCATACAAAGCTTTCTTATGCATTCTGTTCATGGTAAATTATTAACATCATTTAACTTGCGATCTTGTACCCACAGAAATCTATCATAAATTGTTTCTTGTACACACTACTATTTGCATATAGTTCATTTTTCTCACTTCTTATTCCCACTATTTTTATGTGGTTTATTCACAATATATATATATATATATATATATATATATATATATATATATATATATATATATATATATATTTTTATTTATTTATTCATTCAGTTCAATACAGTGGAATACACAATTTGGAACTCACATAATTTAAACATTTATAATTCAAAATCATCACAAATTCAAAGATTTTTCTTGGTCCCTTGAATTTTCTATAGCTGCTCTCACATCTCCTTGTTTAAAACACGTGTGTCTTTAGTTGTCACTTGAGCTTCCTACTGGTCTGTACATTGCAAATTAATGCCCCTGTGTCTTTTAGTAAACTGTGTGTCCAGTGCAAGACTTTAACTTTTGCGGAAAAAGCTGCCATCATTCAAAAGGTTGAAAAGGGGTTTTAGAAAAAAATCTGAAATTGCAAAAAAATACAGGAAACCACCGAACACTTTGTCAACTTATCTGAATAATAAGGAAACAATTTTAACCAGTGCCCTGAGTGAAAATGTGCAATTCTACAGACCTGCAGTATATGATTAAGTTGTACTTTACTGCACTATCTTTAATGTAAAAATAAACACAATTTTGTTCAAATATACAGTTTCCTTAATTTATAGCCTTAATTATGAATGGATATATGTATCTATATTCCTAAACTGTCAATTTTGGATGTACCTTTTGTAATTCAAATTTTTGGATCTTTCGAATTCTTTTTCTTGTCCCTTCAGCTTTGGATTATCCAAGTCCCACAGTAATTATTTACAGAATATATCACAAAGATTTATGATTCTTCTCGGTTACCAAGACTTAGCAACAACAGCTGTATTGTTTCTCTTATTCTTGTTCATCATTCCACACACGCATCATTTCTGGTTATGATTTTGTGTACCAGGTCGATAGCTTCGGACATAATACTAATATGGACTAACTTTAATACATATATAACATTAACACAATTTCAATAAACATCAATAGCACATAATGAACATTGGGATGAATCAACATCTGTCCATTTCATTAGAATCAAATAAATATTTTGGGTACACAGTTTCCATTACAGATGTATGAAAGAATTCTGAACTTTGAGGCATATTTGAAATTTCTTCTGTAGGGAAAACAGCTTTTGTCTCTAATAATACTGTCACCGCGCCCACCGCATCTAATTGCCAACAACAGCAGTGTCACAAATCGCATTATTGTCGGCACTACCTCAAAGGAGCCGAAGGAAAGAGACAGAGAATGGCCGCATTGTTGGGGCGCTTGCCGAAAGAGAGAAAAGGATAGAGACTTCGGGAATCTTCTGCTTTGTATTTCACCGCAATAACTGAACTTTCCAGAATAGTGCCTGGGAGATATAAATAGCGGTAAAGTGCAATAGAGGAGAGGACAGACAGAAGTCAGACGTATGTGAAGTGTTGAGTAGTCGTGCCGACGGAGAGGACAGACGTATGTGAAGCGTTGAGGAGTCGTGCCGACGGAGAAGGGACAGTTGTTGTGTTACTAGTTCGGAGCCGTGCTGTTGGTGAATCGGAAAAGACTTTCTTGCTGTTGCAACGAGTGTACAAAGTGACTGTTTACGGAAATAAAAGTGTTTCTTTGTCTCGACTACATCTGTCGTCTTTACTTTACACCCAACCAAAGTCACAATACTTTTACTTGACATGCATTAAAATTTCCTCTTTCTTTTATTTTATTCCAAGATAAATAATTGTGTTGTGTCATTTAGGTATATCTTAATTTCTATTTTGTAAATTAAAAAGCAGTATGACTTTCCTTACCCATTTTTCTACAAAATATTCTTAAGAAAGCTTTTCCTTCTCTCTACTGCACAGTAATCAAGAAAACCGTTTGTACAAATGATTTCATTACACAGTTTGTTATTGGTACGAGATCAACAAAGAAGACTTAGCAACAGTCAAACGTACAAAACCAGATCCCTATGTGATGGCTTTTACATTCCACTCTTTGCATGATCACGAGAAGAAAAAAATCTGATGTGTTGCACTCACATGACTTTCTCTACCCTTGTACTAACCATTCTTATAAACTCCTATTCCTCTATCTTCTTTTTGTTAGTTAAGATAAACATTTGCAGAAATATCTTATTGTTTATCTTCTTGTAGGTGCAAGGGGAACACAGTAGGCTTTGAGCAATAGTTAAATCTTTTAAACCTTTGAGATTCCATTAATTTGCACGGTTAACATATAAAAAATGAATAATGATGTTCAATTTCATGAAGTTTCAAGTTTTCTGAATCTGACACAAATAACAAGGAATATCTCCAAAATGGTTCACTCTATAAAAAAATTTATTTAGACATAAATTGTGTGTTTTATAAGATCTACATTTTTTTATAGTAAGATTTGGTCTATCTCTTACGGTGTACCAGTTACACAAGTCATCCAGAGTAAATAGGACTACATGGGCTATAGCCAGAAAATTCAAGATATACATTTCATTTGCCATAAAAATATCTCAAACATATGGCATTTTAATCAAAATCGATAAGACCTATTTTCAAGAAAATCAAAATTTTTTAAAAGTTTTTGATGTAAAGGGGAGTTTAGAATGGAGGAATTTTCCTAAAATCTTTGTGTCGCATCCTTGAAAGACATTAAACTTAAATACCAACTTTGGTTTTTAACTGACATTTCATTTTTGAGTTATGCTGTCCACAGACTGACAGACAGACACACAC
Source organism: Tenodera sinensis (assembly GCA_030765045.1). NCBI lineage: Eukaryota > Metazoa > Arthropoda > Insecta > Mantodea > Mantidae > Tenodera > Tenodera sinensis. The sequence goes on from CM060972.1 coordinate 103,725,585, forward strand.
AAGGACCTTTTTCTAAAAATGCTTTTTTTGGATTCAGAGGTCTCAAAACACATATTTCCAGTGAAATCATGACATTGAATGTTTGGGTGGAATCAATACTTCCTTCTACTTACCAGTAGAGAAAGTAAAAATTAATAATGATGTTGCATTTGACAGGTTTAAGTTCTCCAAAGCTCACATAAATTATAGGGAATATCTCCAAAATGATTCACAGTACAAAACAATTTATTCACACATAAATTGTGTGTTTTAGCAAGATCTACATTTTTTGTATAGTAATATTTGGTCTATCTCTTAAGGTTTACCAGTTATGCAAAAGTCATCCAGAGTAAATAGGACTACAGGGGCTATAACCAGAAAATTTAAGATATACATTTCATTTGCCATAAAAATATCTCAAATATATGGCATTTTAATCAACATCATTAGAGCCATTTTTAAGAAAATTAAAATTTTCGAAAAATTTTCCATGTAAAGGATAGTTTAGGGATGGACGGATGCATGCGCATACACATACCGTTTTCTAAAAATGCTTTTTTTGGGGTTCAGGGGGCCTCAAAACATGTATTTCTGGTGAAATATTGACATCAAATTTTTGGGTGGAATACAATACTTCCCCTGCTTTACTATACGTAGTAGAGAAAGTAAAAATGTGATTTCTGCATTGCTCCATTGTTTATTACTGGGTATACAAAGAATTCTTACTAAAGCTTATTTTCCTACTTTATTTTAATGAGACAAACCTTAACAGAAATAGCTAAATTACACATTTCGTTATACACACAAAGGGAGTAGTGATAGTTAAATGTTTGAGAACTGGGCTTTATGTGCTGGCCTTAAAATTCTGTACTCTTTCCATTCAATCAAAAGAAACAACTGAATATCGGCGGGACTTTAAAAGAAACAACTCAAACCATATCTTGGGCATGGCTTATGTTACAAAAAAGTTATATGTAACAAATTACATGGTTTAAAGAGATCTACATTTTTTGTGGACTTCTTTTTCATCCATTGCTTATAATTTACCAATTAATCAATGTTATACAAGATTCCTTCCAAATAATATTCCAGAAAATTCAAGATATGCATGTAAATATCATGTCACGTAAATATTTCTAATAAATGGCATTTTAATCAAAATCGTCAAAGTCATTTTTGAGAAAAGCAAGAATTTCAAAAAATGTTCTATGTAAAGGATAGTATGGGTTGAGGGGATTTTCTTGAAAATCTTTTTTTCACACTTCTGGAAGATACTGGACTTAAATATAGTAGAGCTGCAATTATGCGAGCCCCAATTAACCGAGTTCTAACTTATCTGAGATACCGTTATACAAACTGTTCTGCACAAAGTTATTAAATGTCATGAAAAACCAAGAAACTTTGCCTATAGAGTATGACGACCTCGGCCATGCATAGCTAGCTCAAAGACTGGCAGAAACACTCACTGAAAATGATGTAGCCGAGTGGATCAACACAGACAAACAGTTGGAAGTGACTGATGAGATGAATGTAGAGGCTGAAGGAAGTGGAAGTGAAATTGACATTAAAATGGAGAATGAGAAAATCAGCCACAGTGAAGGATGCGAAGCATTAAGTACTGAGTCAGAGGCAGCTTCAACAGACCTTGCTAGGACGTTTGCATGATATGGCAGCAAAAAAGCACATGAGTTCCTTAAACTCAAAACGCTTATGAACTTCTTCAAGAAGTAACTTTTTAACTGCAACATGTGTATACTGTAGGTCTTTTTTTCATTTTTTATTTTTATTTTATTATTTGCATGTAAGCTCTTTTTTTATTTGAAAATATGTTGTTAACTAATGCTAGATTTCTGACAGTGAAGTCATTAATCCTCTTGCTCTCCAATATTTTTCACTGATGGATGGGGCATTAGAAGTGGCCGGGCATATTTGAAGGTGGTCTCGATCCATTTCCTCTTGCAGGTCACATAGAGCACAGAGAGGTGAAGAATATATCCCAATTCTGTTTAAATGTTTTGCCAGACAATCATGTCCTGTAATCAACCTGAAGGTTGCAACTACTGTTTTTCGAGGATACTCAGGAATTACTGTTTGAATGTTTGGTATTTCCCATCTCTTATTTTTTTGATTTTTCATAGTAATATTTTGCAATAATTTGTTTAAATTTAGAGTTGACTAATCTTTTAGCTGCATAAATGGTACATTAACTACAGATTTCTGTGCACTACTGGTACCCTTTTTTGCAAGAAAATCAGCTTTCTCATTACCACTCAGTCCACAGTGAGCTGGTATCCATTGGAAGACTATGTGTTTTTGAAGTGCTGTTAGATGGGTAAGGATTTTCCAACATCCTATAATTGTTTGGTTTTTTGGTGACAACTTGGAAGTAACTGCTATAATTGCTGCCCTGGAATCTGAGAGAATAACTGCTTGATGAAAATGTGAAATTCTGTACAAAAGATTTTGTAGGACCATTTGAATTGCTTCAATTTCTCCATCAAAGTTTGTAGTTCCATAACTTAAAGATTTGTAATAGGAAAAGAGGTGACATGTGACTCCAGCCCCTGCTCCATCTTGGTTTGATATCAATGATCCATCAGTATAAATATGGAGCCATTCATGTTCTGGAAATCTGGTATGGATTGTCTCTAATGCTAATAATTACAGAACACTAGTTGGAGTATCACTTTTCTTAACTTCTGTCTTGTGTAAATATGTGACGTCTAATGTTTGTGTCGGATTGACTTTATATGTGAAGTTTTCCTTTAAATTAGGAAGGTCTACATTCTTCTTGATCTCTTGAATTTTGGAAAGAAAGCTCTCCTGAGTCTTTAGTGTATGTGTAAAATTTCTCTTGTTGCATGCATTGAATGGGAGTCTGATCAACTTTTCGTGTTGAATAAGAGCTGCTTTTTTCTATTTCATATTCAATGGGGTATTGATTGTATTTGAAAATATAGTAAAGCCTTTTTCCACATTTTTAATAACGTTTTCATTCATTTCACCAGTTTACCATATGTTTCCCTCTCAATTTTTGACAAGTCTGTGTTATCCAAGTTTTTGATTATCCGAGATACTGTCAATCCACCTTATCTCGGATAATTGAAGCTCTACTGTACCAAGTTTGGTATTTATATGACTTTTGGAAAAGAAGCACATACAGAGACCTACTTTTTAAAAATACCTTTTCTGGATTCAAAAGATCTCAAAACATATATTTTTGGTGAAATTTTGATATAAAATTATATACTATGTATATGATAGATAAAGTGAAAAATTCCTGTTTTACTTTGAAGTACATGTACCAAACTTGTAAATTCAGTGATTTACGATCTGATTGCTAAATCAAGCAAAGTACAGTATTATTGAAACTAATATTATTACTGCTATCTATAGAGAAACACAGAAGCAATCTAAAAACTACTCAACTCATGTGCGGTGTTAAAATAGTGCAATTGCTTTGCATTTTGTCTGTGCGCAAAAACAAAATTGCACAAGGCACCCTAAAAAGCTTAAAGTAACTATGCTGGTGCAATACAGTGTATCTATGAAATTTCAGTATGGCAAGCAGTCCTATGAATATTCCAAACTATAGAATCAGAAATAAAGTGAGATGGCTCCATGGTAAAATGTGAAGTTTGTATTAACAGAGCGGCACAGTTCAGACAGAAACCTCTGTGACTCACATTTGGAAAGTTGTGGGTTCAATTCCTGAGGCTGACCTTCTTGACCTTGGGATTTTAGAGGGTTTTCCCGGATCACTCATGCAAATGCTGGGAAGGATATTTGCCTTACATCTCCCATATCATTCCCTTTCATTAATTTCATTCTCTCTCTACCCGGTCTTTCCAGGTTGTGTCAGCAGGGTTGGCAGTAAGATGCACTGCAGGGGAGCTTGCCCTCTGGAAATACAGTGTTTGGCTGAGGAGAAGCACTGTGGTTGGCTGGCTGACTGATTGATCAGCTGGACTTGACTCAGTGGTGCACTCTCTGTGGCAACCCGGAACTCAGGCTGACGAACTGCCTGTACTTGTTAGGGACCCACTGTAGTAGCTCTGCCTATGATGTGTTCTGGCCGCCTGTAGGGTACTCTCATATCTTCCTTCCTCCCGGAGTCTGACACACAATAAGCCATTGGCTGACCTGCTAGAATCCCCACCATGACAGAGAAGACAGGACAAAAGGTTTACATTCTGGAGGTTCTCTGTTCAATTCCCATCGACTGCCCACTCCAATCTTGCATTTTTTGTTTCCCCTGGTTTATAGGCATATGCTGGGTTTGTTTCCCATCTACCACAATTTCCTTTCCATCATTTCCCTTTCACTTTGTTTCCCTGTCATCTTTCGGGCGTGCCACTAGGTTTTGTGGTATTTGGTGGTGTCAGACAGGTGGTCTGCATGTGTGCTCAAAGGAAAGAATATTAACTGTGGACATTAGAGAGCTGCTTGGTCAACTTGTCATCCATCATCCTCTCTAGATAGTGCCAGTATTGGGATGGGTTTTTGAGCCTGGAATTGTCAGGGACTTCTACGCATCTCTATGGCCTGTCTGTCTATAGCCTGCAGCCTCCTGTGGTTCCTTCACTTCATCCTTTCCACCTGCATCTATAGATGCTAACAAAATAATAGACAGAAATGTTAACACCAAAAGAATCCTAATGGTTTGCATCATTATGTAATAAAGTGCTACAAATTTGTGTTCCAAACCAGCATAGATTTTCACAGCAAAGGTGTGTATGTAAACAGCCAATGTAACGAATATAAAGTGCAAGCTGAATTGTTTATCATCGATTTTGCCTGCATTTCATATCACCCTCTTCCTCACTATCATGCCTGGTGCTAGCCTGACCACCCACTTCCGGGTCTTCACTGTGTCTGGTCCGTAGGTTCCTGTGCTTCCCGACAGGCGCCTGACTCTAGGCACTGGCTGGTAAGTCCTAAGGGATGCAAGTCCTACATAAGGGGAGGTTAATCAGGTAAAGAAAAAAAAGAAATTTGAATCACAGAAGCGATTTATCTTCGGGTCAATCAATATTTACAGTAACCTTAAGTGCCTTGAGCCTTGATTTCAAAGAAATGAAAGGAAAGTACACATGGACTGCTTACTTCTCAGTTGAGAACTTATTTCTGAATGTAATGGAATTGCAGATTGCTGAACCAGTGCATTGATAAACAAGTGGATTAGGTTAGTGATTTAATTTTAAACTTTCTGCTGTTGTAATAAATTATGAAAATTGTGCAGACATACTTAAAGACTTACCCTTAAATTCATGCACCTAATTGGTGATCTTTCAGTGTCAAGCTGAAAGCAGTGATCTTGCAGCTCAGGAGTTAATACAAAGCCTATTGCTGCAAATGAAATTCAACAAAATTAGAAATCTTTTTTTTAATGTCTCTTAGAGAATAACAAGGGTAAATTTATTCGTAATATGCAAAACTGTGAAACACAGGAATAATGTAAATAGATTCCTGTATGTTGACTTTCATCCTCAGGTGTTGCATTTCTGTTTCTTGAGCAAAATAATTATATGTGCAAAATTGTTAGCAGATGTTACATCTCATATTCAAACAATATGCATAGCAATGAAGTGCATAGTTGTCAGTCAGTTCTCCAAACGTGTATAGTGTATCCAGTGATATGTATAAATTAAAATACATACTCAAATTCTGTTCATGTCGTATGGCTCCCAATAATCTGAAATGAAGCACGTGTATCTATTATATTAAACAGTTTATAATACCAATATTTCCAGAACAATAATACAGGACTCAACAGTGAAAGATATTATTGTCCCACTATAAAGGTCAATATTACTACTACTTAAAGGCAACTCCGCAGCATCACAAAAGGCATTTTTGGAATCTCCCCTCCCTTAACAAAAATATTTAAGATAATGTAAAAAAATAGAGTTGGAGTCCACCAAACCTTGTAAGGTTTCACTCACCATACATACAGTCCTTCATACATACAGAATGATGCAGATAATTAAATTGAACTCGTGTTCAAAAAAGAATGCTCAGACATGCCAAACTGAATATTTTGAAGGGAAAACTTTACATAAAAGAAACAAAGTTTTCAGCCCATATTATACATCCTGCCACATCATCAAGGAAAAGGTCAAATGGCAGATAGATTTATTCATCCATATGTTTCAATTACACAGGACATATCATCAGAAGAACTCTGTAAACATGTATCACAATGTATAGTTACATAGTATTGCACAAATATCACAAGTTCAGAGTATTGCAGAAATATCACATGCAATATACAGGGTGCACACAAATGATCTGAGCGATTTCAAAAATTTATTATAGCAATATTATTTGACTGAACACTGCATACTCAGATATAGCAACTCAAAGTTTTTTTAATAGCTTACAGGTGCTCTATATGTGCTCCACGAGTGACTTTATAAGTATCAACTCGATAATCAAGTTTGACCCACACTCGATATAGCGTGTCCCTGTTTGTTAATTTCACCAAATACATTGATGCAAACAGTAAGAGCGCACCTTCAATCTATTCCTTAACACTTTCCAAATGGTCGAACGTGGGATGTTCCATTACCTACTGGCTCAACAAGTTGTTTTTTGTGGGCTACGTGCGAAGCTAGCTTGCAGACGGTCAACTGTTTCTTCAGGCATCCTTAGGTGACCCGTTGATTTGCCCTTACATAGGCATCCCGTGGTTATCAACTGTTGATACTATTTACGTATAGAGTTGGCAGTGGGTGGTTCTTTCCGGTACTTTGTTTTAAAGTTTCGTCGCACAGTTATCACGGATTTACTCATATGAAACTCAAGAGCAGCAAACGCTTTTTCACTGTTGGTTGCCATCTTACAACTATTGGAGCTCTTGGCCGTATGAGGAAGCACAATTCACAACTGCACTCTTACGGTGGAAGGAAGAAACATCATGACTGCTGCAAACGAAACTTGGAGAGATAGCTAACTTACATCAAATACCATCACCATATATTTAATAATATGACTATAAAAAAATCAAAACCACTCAAATCATTTGTGTGCACCCTGCATTAGTTTTTCTGAATGATAAGTTTATTTTATTTAGCTGAATGAACAATTTAATTTATTTCATACAAAAGGTTTGGTTGTTATGGTAACTATTTATCTGTTGGCTTGTTTAACAATTTTCTTCATAATCTACATAACTACTTTAACGAATAAAATTCTAATTATTCAATAAGCTGTTCAAAAATGCTCCCCATTTACAACTAAACAGTTTCCATTGCAACCAAGCATTTTGTATGAGACAAATGAAATTGTTTAGCAACTAAATAAGATAACTATCTTTCAGCAAAAAAAAAAAACAATATGTTGCCATTTAAAATGTTCATTGATATTGCATTCTGTATGCTAATGGCTAAAAATGTTGTTGCTTTTTGTGGCATTTTCCTTTCAAAATATTAAGTTTGATGTGTTCAAGAATTTTTTTTTCAATGAGTTAATTTTAGTTTTATTTCCATTATTCCTTACTTATAAAAGACGGTGAACATTGTAGAACATGCTTTAGTAGGCTGTTACTACATCATCAGCTGCTATAGAGTGCTTTGAATATCTGCATTCCTCATGGCTTGACAAGGTTACCCTGGTGGCAGAGAGTTGAACAAATTCACATATCTATCCACATCCATAGGAATATCAAATTTTATCTTCGTCTTCACAGTCTTGGTAAAAATTTTCTGTACCTGCGACTCCCTGACATTTCTGTTCTAAAGCTGTTAAGAACCATAAGAAATACCAAGAAGTTGGGACGTGTGGGGGAAAATTGTCATTAAGAAGTCAGAAGATCAAGTTATGAACATTGGTATTCCTACAAATGTGAAGAGATATGTGAATTTGTTCAAACCTCGCTGCTAGAGGAATTTTGTCAAACCATGAGGAAACCAGATGTTCAAACCAGCAGATGATAATACAGTTAACAAACTACGAGGGTTGTCCATAAAATAAGGTTCCCAAGGATCTGCAGTCACAAGGAACGTTGTTACAGGAGATCCGGCAACACTGGTGTGTAGCTTGGTTCTCCCTCTCCCAGTATCGTGACCTGTGAGCTGTCTGCAACACTCAGTCTTGGCTTGGCAGCTGTTAGAAATGGAGCTTCCACTCATTTCTCCCACCAGGTGCAAATTACGCTTTGTGATGCGTTTTGTGTGTGCAAAAAGACTGCACCAATGGATGTTCATTCCAAACTGTGTAAAGTGTATGGAGAGCACTGTATGAGAGTGCAACACGTGCACAAATGGTGCAGAGAATTTAAAGACGGATGCACAGATGTCCAGGACAACCAGCGTTCTCAACGGCCATCAGTTATGGACAAAATGCTTGTGAGAGTGGAAGAAGCAATACTGAAAAACCTAAGGCTGACGGTTCGGGAGACCTGCAAGATGATCCCTGATGTCAGCAAGATCTATATTCACACAATTTTGACCTATCATTTAGGGTATACCAAGGTAGGTGGAGGCATTATCAAGAAGGGAGTGCATTTCCATGAGCACAACACTCGTCCACACATTGCCCATGTGACAACCAATCTCATCAACAAATTTGGATGGGATACTGTCTCGCACTCTCCTTACAGCCAAGACCTAGCCCCAGGTGACTACCATCTCTTCCCTGACTTGAAGAAACACCTCTGTGGGAAGCATTTCAGAACTGGATAGGAACTGAAAGAAACTGTTTTAAGCTACCTTCGCCATGCGGCAGGAGAGTTTTACGATACAGACATACAAAAGCTGGTAGACTACATGCAAAAAGGCACTGATCAGAACAGCGATTATGTCGAAAAATAGGAACAAAATCTAAGCTTTCCAAAAATGTATTATTCAATATCAATAAATATGCTTTTCATTGTGAAAAAAAAATTGGGAACCTTACTTTATGGACAACCCTCTTACAAAAACATCCTGCTGTAGAATACATATAGTAAATGAAACATGAATGTTTAGTTGACTCCAACTCTTTTTACATTGTTGACAATCTTACTGAATGATGTCCCTTTTAAAACTATATAAGGCAAATTAATTATAATTTAAATGAAACACAATTAGCTTTAAGAACATCAAAGTAACTCAAACCTCTCCAACAAAGACTTTTAATGCTACTCAAGGTGCTGCCATGTTAATTACACCCTGAAATGGCATCAGGTAATTAATATGCTTGCTTACTTTGCTTCTCCAGAGTTTTCCAGTACCCTATACCCTGTAAAGTTGCTTTGAAAAGTGTCCCTGATCTAACACTTGAAGTCCTACGAACTTGATGTAAATAGCACATTGCGTATAAAAGCTCAGTTAAGTTGATGAGAGGTCAAAGTTTTAAATCACTGAAGGGATTAAATAAATAGTAAATAAAATCATGCAAAAGGGGCTAAAATTAGCACAAAAAAAAAACAGTCTGTAAAACATACTTGCAGCATGGGTTTCTGAGGGAGGTACACAGAATTTTGAAAACATCAACAGCACTAAGACTATAAAATTGGCAAGAAGTTTCCAAAGCAAATGCTTGCAATATTAGCTTATGGGGAATTATACAGATTTTGAAAAAAGTTATCACCAAATACTAACTACCTACTAAAAATAGGACTGTTTATAACTGTGCAATGATACACATGCCAGGGGCATAGGTTTCAGCAGGGCTGGAATTTAATTGGATTGGATTACACACAAAAAAGAAGAACTGCCAAAACTATATCTAAAATACAAGATGATCCATACAAAACTGAACATTTTGAAGACTTATCATTTCCCTCTGGAAAGAATAAACGTTTAAATGAGTTTTATTTTCTCAGTGGCTCTTGGAGAATCCTTTATCCTAACATCCTTTAACTGGGTAAATTATAGTGTATGATGGATGAACTGTGCGAAATAATGCTCAAATGAGCCCTGGGTCATTAGAGCTGAAAGTTACCCAACATTCATCTTCTCAGGATAAGGAAAACATGCCACCATTAACAAATGCCTGTTTGTTTATGATATAAAATTAAAAAGTGAACTCCATTGGACAATAATGGTCATGTGGCAACAATGGATGGTAAGGTTACCAGCCTCTTTGGAGGTAATAAGTCTTTCTCACATTCAAGAGGTCCTGAGTAGGGTGATTTACCCAGATAAGGTTCTGAGGTTTTTCCTTATGCTGAGAAAATGAAGTTCAGATAAATTTAAGTTCAATGGACTCTGGAGTCATCTGAGCATTATTTCACACCATTCATTCATCATCCAATATGAGCTCCCCATTTAAAGGACAACTAGTTAAAAAATATATCAATTCTCCCAGAGCCACCAATATAATAAAACTCAATTTTAATTGTTTATTACTTCTCAGAGAACCAAGCAGGATAGCTCAGGGGTAATGTCTGTAGAACACATTCAGGAAGCTATGGGTTCGATTCCCATGGTCGACCTTCCTGATCCTAGGTTTTTCAGGGGTTTTCCCAGGTGAATGCTGGGAAGGACATTTAGCTTACATCCCCATTTCACTTCCTTCATTTCATTCTCTCTACCCAGTCTGTAAGAGTCAGCAAATTCACCATCAGGCTGCGCTGTGGTGCGCTTGTGCTCTGGAAATATGGTGCTTGGTGGTCGGCTGGCTGCCATCAAGGGGGAGTGATTTCAGCCAGAACTGGTTGGTGGCGGGTTCTGTGTGGCAACCCTGGGAGCTAAGCCAGCCTCCACTGAGGTGCTTCTAATTGGGAAAATGTAGGGACCCTGCCACCTGCTCTGTCGTGGCAATGTTCTGGCTGTCCTTAGGACCCATTTGCCTCATCCATCCCCCGGGGGGTGCCCCATGAGAGATATAGGCACAAAAGATCACCCTTCAATCGAGGTGCTAAGCCCCCTCTACAAGTTGTCATTGAGTCATCTTAAGAATTGAAGTTATATCGTTTCACTCACCTTTTCTGAGATACATTTTCCTGGATGTTCCTACTCATATATGGCTTCCTGACATTTCTTAAGAATTTATTCTTATCATCCTTCTATTCAGTTAGATTTTTGCTGCCTATGAACTTTATTTAATCATTTTTCAAAACTGCTACATGTCTACTGGTTTGTTAGCTCCACCATTGTTTTGCAGATAGATCATTATTTTACCAAATGTCAAAATTGGAAAATAAATAAATTATATCTGAAAGGGAAATATATTATTTCACATCCACCAGATCACGACATCCATTGTGAACTTAACTTTTAATGTAAGATTGAAGCTTTCACAGCAAATGTTATTAATCAAGACTTCGCAGGTGATCAGCCATGTCAGGTTTATGAAGGTCGAGCTTACGGCCACTCTATACTCCATGGCCTTCATCAGATCTGAATTCATAAACCTGACATGGCTGAACACCCGCGAAGCCTTGATATACTACTTGGTTTTCTCATTTTACTGATGAACTTGGTACTTTAGCTCAAGATTCATTGAAGATAAATTCCTTTAACACAAGTATGGGACGGAGAGTAAAAAGGGTACAGACACAGAGGGGACACCTCGCTCAATTTGACCCACTGTTGTGACTACCACCACCCGCTACCCCCCAAGGAGGCAGGGATGAAATGAGGGAACCGAAGGTGCCACACAGGGTCACAACTAGACAGGCCACAGAGATGCGTGGAAGTTCCTAACAAGTGCTGAGATCTCTTCATCCCAGCGCCAGGCCCCACCAAGCAGTCATCACACTGCGGTTCTGGTGTCGTTCTTAGTGTCCCGCCCGACAAAGGACAAGGCTGGCCAAATGCCACCTAGTGCTGAGAACAGCAGTTACCATGTGCAATCATCTGCACCATCGGCCCGGCACTGCCCGCCTGAAAGTACACCTGAAAGATGATAAGGAAATGGAATGAAGGGAAATTATGGAAAGGAAACCGTGGTATGAAAGAATGCACCCTAGCATTCACCTAAGTAACATGGGAAAACCACGGAAAAACCCATGTCAGAGCGCGCAGTCATGGAAATTGAACCCACAACCTCCCAAATGTGGGCCACAGACGTTACCACCCGAGCCATCCCTCTCAGTTAGGACAGAGAGTACCTAATATCTATGTGCAATGCTCATATAATTAGTCAGAAATCCCAATATTGTACAAACTATCGAGGCAGGGAGGGGGGGAGGTGGACTATTACTGTGTCAGGGGGCCCTAATTAACCAGGGTGAACCTCAATGCAAACAATAACCATGCTGTAGGTAACTAACAAAAGGTTAAAACATAGAGTTCTTGCATTTGTTATCTGTAATAACAACTACACATGATAACAATGCTTTCAGTGAAGTAACTTCAATAGACACAATAGTCCTTTCATGTGCCAACATTAACCTTTAGAATGGTACAACAATAAAACGAGATGTAAATATCCATATTTTAGGAAAGTTTAAATAACTCATCAGGCATATTTTGGCTACAAAAATTCTCTTACTTAGATTTCATTTCCGCTGCATTAATTGTTTCATCTTTGTCCAAGGCATTCACCAAGATTAGTAAATGGTCTGCAGCCAGTTTCATGTTAACGGCTGTGGGTCGAGCTGAAACCATGTAATTGAGTTTTCCTTCCACTTCCTGGCGCAGTACTTTTTTGTCAGTAAATACCTCAGGGTACAGCTCCACAGCAAGACTCAAACATCCAACTATTGCTATAGCTGGTGCTCCACGGACCTGCAGCCGACATCAATCATGTGACAAAACAAGCAAACATAAACTCTGCACTATGCTCGATGCATGAACTTGTCAATATATTATATTCACATGACTTTCTCCACTTAATATTTTCTATACTACATACTTACAGTAAAGAGAAGAAGTGTTGCATCCCATTGAAAAATTTTATATTGAGATTTCACTGGAAATTCATGTTTTGGGATCTCTGAACCCAAAAAAAGGTCTGTGAACACTGTAACTCTTAAATGAGAAGTCAGATAAATACCAATCTCGGTACTTGAGTTCACAGTCATTCAAGAATGTGACACAAAGTTTTTCAATACAGTCCTCTTACACCAAACTACCCTTTACAAGGGAGATTTTTCAAAACTTTCAACTTCCTCAAAAATGGCTCTGGAGATTTGTTTATTTGTTATATGATTAAGATATTTACCTACATGACAAATAAAACATATAACTTTAATTTTCTGGGAATAAATTGTGAAGCTCTCTTCATTCCAAAGAAATGTTGTATAAGTTATATAATTGGTAAGCTATGGAGCAAATCATACACACATAAAATGCAGACCTCTTTAAAACACACAACTTATTTTAAACAACTTTTTTGTGGCATGTGCCATTTCTGAGATATCTAATAACATTGTTTTCAATTGCTCAATATGTAAGTTCTGTTGTTATTCACTTGTTACTGGTGAGGTCATGAAAAGAGTATGGAATTTTGAAGTCATACAGAGCCACACTTAAACATCTGACTATCAACTTAGCTTCCTCTCTATCCCTCTTGCACCAACAATGAAATGTATGATGAAAGTATATCTGCAAATGTTTATCATCAATCAACATGAACCAGATGTCAAGCAAATTCCCCTTAGGCTGGACACACATCCAAATGAAGGCTCTCTACAAGCTTTTCTTAAATATTTCTACATACTTTGAGCTAATCGAGCTAACTGCTCACAAAACGCTTTCATTGGACATGTTGAAACAACAGTGAAATGTTTAGTGCCTATATGCCGGCTTCTTGCTTTGAAATTCCACTCTTTGCATGACATCACAACAAATAAAAGAATGGTGACTTAGCACTTAACACTTCAAAAAACATATTAGAAAATATAAGAAAATTCAAACCAATAGAAACATGCAAATACCTTAGTCATATGGTATTTTCATAAAAACCATTAGAGTACTAAAATATGAATTTTGAGTCCATTAATAACATTAAACAACACTCACTTTTAAATTTTCCCAGTACATTTATTTATTTATGCCAACAAACTTACTGTTGGTGTTTTTAAACACACAAGCCGTGTGTGGGCAAAGTTTTAAGAGGTAGAACTGGAACTTAAAAATTCAATGCCACAACTGGGATTTGAACCACAGACCTTCCGCTTGCCGGGCGGACGCTCTACCACTGAGCTATTGTGACAAACTGCCAGAATGGCATTGAATTTTTAAGTTCCAGTTCTACCTCTTAAAACTTTCCCAGTACATGTTTCACAGGCTAACTTTCCTCTATTATCAATCAGACATTGACTGAACTGAAGAGGCTGGTTCCCACGGCTGGTATCTCCTGTATATCTGGTGGTGGCCTTAGGAACTTGTGTAATGGATTGCCTTATGGTATATCAAAATTGAAAACTCAGTCTTTGTTTTTTCAAGACAAAGATCTGTTCCCACGTTGACAATTCTTGGTTTCCTGGTATGTTTTAATAATTTTGGATCCCGATTAATGTCATGACCACCGAAATGGGTGGCAACTGCTGATTTTTCTAAATGTTCTTTTGTTCTTGTTTCCAAATTCCTATATACACCTGGTTGCAGTTATTGCATTCTATTTGGTAGATTCCAGATTTTTTATTTGCTGCAATGCTGTCTTTAGTGTTTGAGCTAATTGTATATTGTATTCTTTAAAAATCTTTTTCAATTTGTCAAATTATTTCTGACAAAAAAGATCTTTAAAGAATACAATATACAATTGGCTCCAATCAACAGATATAGCATTAAAAACTTACTTGGCTCAAACACTAAAGACAGCATTGCAGCAAATAAAATATCTGGAATCTACCAAATAGAATGCAATAACTGCAACCAGCTGTATATAGGAAAAACTATGAGGAATTTGAAAACAAGAACAAAAGAACACTTCAGGTGTATAAAACACAAACATTTAGAAAAATCAGAAGTTGCCACCCATTTTTGGAAAAAAAATCATGACATAATCCAGATCCAAAACTATTAAAACACATATCAGGAAACCAAGAATTGTCAAAATGGGAACAGATCTTTATCTGGAAAAACAAAGACCAAGTTTTCAATTTTGATATACCACATGGCAATCCATTACACAAGTTCCTAAAGCCACCATCAGAGCAGTCTGCAGGAGATACCAGCCGTGGGAACCAGCCTCTACAGTTCAGTCAATGTCCGGTTGATAATGGTGGAAAGCTAACCTTTGAAACATGTACCAGGAAAATTTAAGAGTGAGTGCTGTTAAGTGTTATTAATCAACTCAAAATTCATATTTTAATGTGATCCAACAACAGTCATCATTTTCCGGTATTTATTATTACCATTAGTGTAATTTGTGAAAATAAAATAAATAACTAAACAAAAAAGAAAAGAAAAAATAATGATTTTCCGTAGGAAGGATAGTTTGAGGTGGGAAAATTTTCTCATGTACTATTCTTTTCCTAAAATGCTAAAAGTGTTTATTTCTGATGAAACCCTGATGTCAAACGTTTGTATGGAATACAACATTTCTTCTATTTACCACAGCTAAGTGGTAGATTAACAAAGAAAAAAAAAATTCAGTTTCTGTGTTACTGATAATCAAACGATAATGGCCATGCATATCTCCCCTCTTTTCCTTTCTTTCCTACCCAGTTCTGTCATGCCTATGTAGTCTAGTGGTCAACATGCTGGCTGCTAAACCTATGAGGTGTGACCAAAAAGTTTCCAGAATGGCTTCACACCAATTTTGCTGTTTAGCTGTCTTTAATTCTTACTCAAACATTACATGCAGCACTCTCTTTTGATAAAAATGAAAGGTAACATTGACTTTCTGAGACCTTGTAGTACAGAGGTGGAACCTCTGAAGTGAATCATGTTTTGCACCTTTGTGATTTTTTCTGTCTATTGAAAATGCTAGATTACGAACAACGAACATCAAATTTTGTTTCAAACTCAGTAAAATTGCAACAGAAGCCTATGAAATGTTAAAAACAGCTTATAGGGGGGAAGTAATGGGCAAAACAAAAACATTTAAATGGTTTTCGAAATTTAGAAGTGGTGCGACATCAGTTATGAATTCAGATCATTCAAGCATACTCTCTTCCACTTAAACTGAGGAAAGATTAACCATATGAGGGAAATGGTATTAAATGATAGACATTTTACAATAAGAAACATTTGTGATTGATTAGGATGCTCCTTTGGAAGTGTTGAAAGCATTTTGAAAGACGAGAAGAATTGCCGCAAACTTAGTGCACTGCTTCCTTTCAAATGACAAGGTGCCCATGCAAATTGCCCTTTCTGTCAGTCAATCATCGGAGTGAGTGGGGTTGACAACAAGGCCATTTGGGCCCTCAATTTTGGGATACAATAGGATAATTAATACTGTTCCCTATCCTGCCTGTTCTCCAAATTTGGCTCCACTGGACATTTTTCTTTTCCCACGACTTACAATGTGGTTCCAAGGACACCGTTTTGAGAACACTGATGATATCCACTGTGAATTGCACAAGACTCTTAATGTGTTTAAAGAAGGTGATTTCCAGAGGAGCTTTCAGCAGTGACATAAGAAACAAGTATATAAACTCAAAAAAAAAACTACTTCAAGAGTGACAATACAGAATAGACAAATCAAAGTGTGGTGCTGTGTTGATTCCGGAAACTTTTAACCACACCTGGTACAGTTCCAGGTTTCATACAGAATGGCTTTGGAAAATTTCTCTTTAATGATATGCTGAAAAGCCTAAAAATATATTTAAGAACAAAATAACTAAATTTTTAATATAGAATTAATTTTATTCACTGGGTGAATGCCATGAATATTGCAAAGAAATAGTTAGCAAATAGGGGCACTGTATCTTAAAGGATTTAGGCACAGAAGTGTGCAAGAATGTGTTGAATTCTGAGAACAGTTTCATTGTTTGATGCAGTAGATGGGTTATTGGAGGTTTTGGAATGTAAAAAAATCTGCTGTGTTGCATTCACATGACTTTCTCTACTCTTGTACTAACTATTCTTACAAACTGTTATTTCTTTAACTTCTTCATCTTAATTGAGATAAGCATTTGTAGAAATTATCTTATTACTAATTTTCTTGTAGGTACAAGGGGAATATGGGAACACGGTAAGCTTTAAGTGATAGTCAAATGTTTTATGAGCTGGTCACTACATGATGGCTTTGATACTCAATTCTCTTTGTGTGTCTGGGATATAAAAATGAATGAATAACAACTTCTCATTTCAAAAAAGTAATAGTAATGGAAAATTCAAATAAATAACAAGGAATATCTCAGAAGTAGTCCACCCAACAAACAAACAAATAAAAAAAATGCATTTGACATAAATTGTGTGCTTTAGCAGTATATACATTGTTTATGTACTAACATTTGATCTATCTCTTATAGTTTACCAGTTAAGCAAAGGTCAATCAGAATGAAGAGGAATTCTGAGAACATTTCCAGAAATATCAAGATAAACCTTTCATTTGTCATGAAAACATTTTAAACAAGCGGTATTTTAAACAAAATCATTTGAACCATTTTTGAGAGAATCAATATTTTCAAAAAATGTTCTATTTAAAGCATGGTCTGAAGTGGGGGGGAGTTTGTTGAAAATCCTTGTGTCCCATCCTTGAAAGATGCCAAACTTAAATACCAAACTTTTCATTTTTGAGTTATACTGTCCCCCTAGACACATCTTTTTCTAAAAATGCTTCTTTTGGATTCAGGAAACAAAACATGTATTTTGGTGAAATCTCTATTGAATTACTTAATGGAATGCAAAGCAATATTTCCTTTACTTATTATAGATAAGTAGTAGAGAAAATAAGAATGCTGGGCAGTCAGATTAAATTAAATTATTTTGTTGTTTAACGAAGCTGTCAATTGCCAGGACCATATCAGCATCGCCGGTGTGCCGGAATTTTGTCCCGCAGGAGTTCTTTTACATGCCAGTAAATCTACTGACATGGAGCTGTCGTTTTTAAGCACACTTAAAAACCATCAGTCTGGGCCAGATTTGAACCCACAACATTGGGATCAGTAGGCCAGCGTCTAACCAACTGAGTCACCCAGACCAACGCTGACAGTCAGAGGGCAGACACAAACTAAGATAAGTAAATAATTAGGTGGAAGGAGAGACATATATAAGTATTCTCAATGTGTTTTGGTACACCGTATATATAGGGTGTACCAAAAAACACTGACAATAGTTTGTTGTGCAAGATAGCCAACTGATCAGTTTTCAAAAAGAAACCCCTGTCTGGAAATGCATGGTTTAGGCACTGGAGAGCATCAAAGTTTGAGAACGAACGGTTGTGACAGTATGTTCTGATTCGTTTTTGTGTTTTAGTACGGAAAGTATGTAAGCCTTTAGTTTCTGTGTACTGCAGATGAACGACCTGAACATATCTAATGACTAACACGACAGATGTATCTCACATTTATTAGAGATGTTTTACCTACCTTTTTGGATGTAATGCCACTAAATTTTCAGCAGGTAATGTGGCTGCAACACAACGGAACTCCAGAGCACTTTGATGTAAATGTGCGGAATCACTTCAAGTTGCATATCTAAATTGATGGATTGGTAGAGGTGGACCAGTTCCATAGCCAGCACGGTCACCAGATCTGGCACCTCTCAACTATTTTTTGTGGGATTGTATGAAGAGTATGGTGTATGACACTCCTGTAACGTTAGTGGAGGACCTTATTGCTCGAGTTCATGGAGCAATTGAAAACTTTCAAAGACAACTGCATGTATTGGGTCGTGTGCATGAGGCTCAGCACCACTGATATAGGCTCTGCAATGACATAGGAGGTACACAATTCAAGTCTGTTTGTAATGCAGACAGCTCGATATTGGGTTTATTGATGAAATGTGAGCACACACCCATCTCGCTCTTTGATGCGCTACAGCATCCGAACAGTACATTTCCAGGGTTTTCTTCCTGAAAACCAATCAGTTTGCCATCCCGCACAACATACTAAGCATTGTCAGGTTTTTTTTTAGGCATTCTCAATACAATCGAAACAGGGTTATAAACATATCAACAACCAGGAAGTTATGAGCAAGATGGGACAGGTGGTTGAGTCTCTTGCTCAAATTCAAGGTTTAAATCACGTGCGTTTGGCTGTACAAGC
This sequence comes from Tenodera sinensis, assembly GCA_030765045.1. Lineage (NCBI taxonomy): Eukaryota > Metazoa > Arthropoda > Insecta > Mantodea > Mantidae > Tenodera > Tenodera sinensis. The sequence goes on from CM060972.1 coordinate 103,744,597, forward strand.
AACTCTTCTATTAAATATTTATCAATGTAGATGGTAGATGTGTCTTGTCCTTTGGGGCTTCCAGGGCTTAAAAACGGAGTTATCATCATCATTATTATTATCATCATTACCATAGAGTGTGTTGTTTTGATTCTGTTGTCATTGGCTAGTTTTAATGGGCAATTATTTCTCTTTGCACATGTCGCCAGGTAGAACTGTAGAATCGAGACCCTAGTGGCATAAAACTGGAGACTATGTACGCTCTGTGGGACTGGCTGTGTGTGACTTATAAAGTGTGGGTAGCTCAGTAAAAAAGGAAAGGAGAAGTGTGGCTAGTGTAGTAGGAATTCAAGGTTATTTCAGTTTTGTCACATAGTGCCTGCATGTGTAGTGATTGTTGCAGTTTTGGTGTTTTCGTTTCTGACTTTCTTTTGCTATGAACAAGGTAAATGTTTTGTTAACATCATTTCAGACATTAGATGACCATGAAAAACTTTGAATTAAACCATGATCATAAAAATATTTCACTATACAGAAACACAAATCACAGTCACGCTCTCTCAATCCAGATGAGTACTGAAAGAAACCATGGTTGACAGCTAATGAGATCAAGAAAACATTGTTTCACTTAAATTTTGTTTGGTGCTGATGCTTTATGGGCAGTTCATGGCATTAGTGACCTCAAACATCTTTCAGAAAGAATTAAGTTGCACAGAATAAATTCCTCTCAATTAAGAAACTCCCTACAATTTAATTTGTTTGGAAAAGAATGTTTGAACACAGTTGATGGAGTATATCAACAACACAATGACCTACTCTGGAGAATAGGTAGATATTAAATAGAATTACTGATTGCCTAAAATTCTGTGATGAATATGAAATTGCTCAAAGAGGACATAACGAAAGAGAAGAATCACTAAATATGGGTATATTCTTAGATTTAGCACTTGAAATTTCTAAGCTAGATAACAACTTTTGTGAACATTTGAAGGAATCGAAAATAACAAATATACGTCAGCAATAATACAACACAATTTACTGTAGTGTATGTACAAAGAAGCCCTCCAGGATGAAGTAAACAAAGCAATGTTTATGTCTGTACAAGCAGATGAAACCAGTAATATCACCAATAAGATACAGTTGGTAATAGTTGGTAAAAAGTTGCTTTGTCAGGGATCACAAGCATGGAACATTTTCATGGTTTCATATACCTTACTGAAAGATCCTTACCAGGAATAGCCCAAAACATATTAGAAGCATTGGAACTGTACAGACAGAGAGCTAAATTGGTCTCTCAAACATATGATGGCAGACAACTGCAATTCGAGGGGCAGCAGCATGGAGGCCAGAAACTTATAAGAATGTGTATCCATGTGCTTATTTTAGACATTGCACACCAACTTAATGTCACTATGCAACAAGTATGCCCCATAACCATCAAGATTTTTTTGCCAACTTGTCAGCATTTTCTTCCTTTTTCTCTTTGTCTAGCAAGAGGGATTTACCTCAGGAGGTGTGTCATCAAAGACTATTGCAAACATGTCAAATAAGATGAACTTCCAGAGTAAAGTAGTGTCAGGAATCACTGATCAGCAAGATGACTCGTAGGATTTTGTAATTAATAAAGGAAGCAAATGAACTAATTTTCTTGAAGATCAGGAATTTATTTTTTTAAACAGAGTAAATAATGCATTTCATTGAAATGGTTTAAATTTTACAGAAAAAAATTACGATTGTATATGTGAAGGAAAATATTCATAAATTTGTAGCTGCCATCAGTTACATTAGGAATGAACTAGCAAACACACCAGATAATGGTTCTGTGGCTTGTAACACCTCCAAGAAGAGAGCAAGAAGTGTTAATTACACTGCAGAATGCTGGATATAATTATTCAGCAACCTCAGGGAAGATTGAAAGACTTAGTGTTTCAATTTAGTTAATCCTACCAAATTTAATGTCCAAGCTTCTTGATGCTGTCACAACCCTTATCAATTACTTCCCTTTCATAGAAGAGGGAAAACTAAACAATGAACTTGTGTACTTTGTTCTAATGGAGATATTACAAATATAAATTCTGCCAGTGCAGTGTATTCTTTCTTCATTAAAAACAATCAAGAGGACACTTTACAGAAACAGTAAATTGCTGAATGTAGTTCTAACAACTCCAGTGGCAGCTGAATCTGAAAGATGTTTCAGCACACTAAAGCGTGTTAGAAGTTTTTAGGAAATACAATGAGACAAAAAAAGACTCAATAGAGAAAGAATACATTGCTAACATCACAAGTTTTCTTGAAAAAGTGATAACAGCTGAGCAGAGGAATATTGATCTTCTTTATGAGTGGCTAATAGTAACTTTCATCATTAAAAAAATAAGCCCCAGTCAAACTTGAGCTCAAAAGACTGCCACTGATTAAGGGTACAAAAAAGTGACTGTGCAACTAAGGTTATCTATCTGGCATTACAGTGGCTACATGTATGTACTCCAGAATAGTAATCGCACAATCACAAAAGTCCACCTTCCAATTCATTCACAAGTAACAAACTAGATAACAGTGGAAGCTAGCTTACTGAGGCCATCTAATAGCAATTTACTCAAGCAAACGGTAGAGGAAGATGACAATGCAACTAAGCCTACTGTCTGAACGTTGTGTGTCAAGAACCTACATCTAATGTTAAATAAGCAAAATAAATAAAAAGAACATACATCTGATTTCTGCTTTGGTTTGCAACACCACATTTCACTACTGCTGTCATCTCTGGGCTCTTGGCTTGTGCAATTATTAAAGTCAATCACTGAGTTGTGGGTTATCATTGAGCTTTATGGATTTTGAAATTAAACACTCACATTCACTTGCATTCATACTTTAGACATTGTAGAGGATAGCAAATATTTCTAGTTACAGAAAAGTTGCCCACCTCAGAACCTTTGACTGAAAAACTGCATTTTGCCACTTGACCACAGAGGCAGGCAGTCCAAACAATCCATACCTTTAACCTTTTCCCAGTATCTGTATTCCAATTGTCAATTTCATCAAGCTATGATCATTAAGAGCAATTATTTGTAGTTTCCCATTGTCTAAGGTTATCCAATTTTATATACCTAATTAAATAAGTGTGAGGCATCTATATGGAGTCAGCCAATGTGACACATTGCAAGTTTCAGTGATACTTTCCACATCTTGCTTCTGCATGTATGTTCCCTCTGCTACTCATGTTGTGCTGCTTTAGTTTTTTTCATCCTTAACTTATACAAAAGCTGTACTTAGGTAATGTTTACCTACATCAAATGTGATGAGGTTTTCTAAAATTAAAGTGAGAAATTGTTCTTAAATGGTTCAGATATATAAATTTTACTTTACAAACCTGCATTTTATGAATGGCTCGCCACCCATCCTCTACACCATGCAGCTGGATATATTTGACTTCAGAAGGCAACAAACGTTGGTCCAAAATCTCCAGCTGCCCCGGCTGATATTTTATTGCTTTTAATGCCATTATTGCTCCAAAACTCGACGTTTTCACTGCAATATGCAAAGAAATAGGATTCTTTTAACCTTTAGAGTTAATTTCTGTTTCGGCACAGTTGAGCTATCAGCTGTAGCTGTCAAGGTTAGAGGTGCACATGGAGCCGCAAAGGCGGCGATGTTTGTTTACAATTCTCATTCAGATGGTAATGCGCATTCCAATCGTAAACTATCAAAAAAATTCTGATTTTTACGATCCAGTGAGAAACTAAAACAAGTATCCTATGTGATCAGCAATCCGTAACAACACAGAGTCGACGCTGCATTGACCCCTCCTTACAATAAATAGCTGAACCCACAGAATACCAGGCTGAACCTTGGATTCTTCTCGCCCATGATAAGAAAAATTCCGGTGAAATGCTAATTAGCTAGATAATAAATATAGCTATTTGCACTTCAAATACGTACATAATTCCTTATATGTAAAATAATTACGCCATAATTATAGATTTTAGTTTGATCAGCCAAAGATTCTTGCTTATTCAAAGACACCGCGTTACTTGAACTTTTGACTTGTTTGATTGGCAGTCTTAATGGCGCCAATCCAAACATTGCTCATCTTATCTATGTACACCCATCTACATCTTTGTGACAATGGGTATGTCACTATTGCGTTCTATACAGGATAGATAAGGGCTATGGGTTAAATTATTCATAGAATGAATGATAATGATACAATGGAAAACACCGTACCTTAATAAAAAGTAACTGATTGAAAAATTAGGGGAATGTTACGGCATTTTCCAGTTAATACTTCGAGTTGAGTTACCTTGCACATCTACCACACATCAACTGTTACTGTCAGATCCAATGAAGACGTTGCTCAAAATAACTTAAGTGAACGAACCCCGTGGTACAACAGCCCATCCGGCCAAGGCCTACCGCCCGACGGCTGTGTCCCCCACCTCTGACCACCACAGCGTCACGAGTGGGGTGCAGTAGTGGAGGTGAGACGTGGTCAGCGCACAGCGCCCCTTCTGGCCGGTTGTGCGGTCTTCTCGACCAGGAGCCGCTACTTTTCAATCAAGTAGCTCCTCAATTGGCCTCTCAGGGACTCGGACCAGGTCTCGCAGTGGGAGAAATCCCCAAGCTGGTACCGGGAATCGAACCCGGGTCTTCCGCTTGGTAAGCAGCTGTACCACCGCGTTAAGTAGACGACCCTAAAATAACTTCAGCAGCCATTTTAAAACTTGAAGCTCAGCTTTCCTTGTAAGATAAGAGTATTTATATCCGTATCTTTTGCAGTTCTTTAAGAAAAATATTCTTTCAAATGTTTATTTTTCCTACCATATTTCCATACAGAAAGTAGCATATGATAGCAGACTTCGTTTCCACAGATAATTAAATCCCATTTTAAATGTCAATTTAATAATCCTATGTACTTACATTCTTCTCGGTGTACAAATATTTTGTACATGCACCCAATATTTTTGCTGGTATGTATTTTGCTGGGGTTAGGTTTTTAATGTTAAATATGTTTGCTGGAGTTGAACAATGTTATAACCCATAGTTATTATTTGTTGCCTATGACATTGCTTGAATATATTGGAATACTCCACAGTAGTCTGGACCTACCCCATTTAAATCTGTGGTTATAGTTTCTCAGGAATAACCCTCGGTGCAGGCACTAGGAGGTATGGAGAAAAGGTAAAGCTAAGGAAAGCAGATTAACATACTACTGTGACCAGTTCTCAAATTTATTGGATTTCATTTAAAACAACTCACTGAAGTAAAAGAATGCTTCTTTAAGATGTATTAATCCAAAAAGCCACTTTTAATTTATGTCTTGCACTCCTGAAAGTGTCAGCCTAGAGTAACACTAGACCTAATTGGATGAGTTCATTTTATTAAATTTGTTTCAATTGTGTATTTTTACTTTCTCTACTGGTAAGTAGGGGAAGTATTGTATTCCACCCAAAAATTCAATGTCAAGATTTCACTGGAAATATATGTTTTGAGGCCCCCTGAATCCAAAAAAAGCATTTTTAGAAAAACGTCCGTGTGTGTGTCTGTGGACAGCATAACTCAAAAACAAAAAGTCGGTTAAAAACCAAAGTTGGTATTTAAGTTTAATGTCTTTCAAGGATGCAACACGAAGATTTTGAAGAAAATAGCCCCAGCCTAAACTACCCTTTACATGGAAAATTTTTCGAAAATGTTGATTTTCTTGAAAATGGCTCTAACAATTTTGTCATATGTTTGAGATATTTTTATGACAAATGAAATGCATATCTTGAATTTTCTGGATATAGCCCCTGTAGTCGTATTTACTCTGGATGACTTTTGCATAACTGGTAAACCGTTAGAGATAGACCAAATCATACTATACAAAAAATGTAGATCTTGCCAAAATACACAATTTATGTCTAATAAATTTTCTTGTAGTGTGAACCATTTCGGAGATATTCCTGTTATGTTAGTGAGTTTCGGAAAACTTAGAACTTTCGTGAAATGGATCATCGTTCATTTTTTTATATCTTAAGTGCGCAAAGAGAATGGAATAAGCTTTAAAAGATTTGACTATCGCACAAAGCCTACTGTATTCTAACATTCCCCTTGCGCCTACAAGGAAATAAGCAATAAGATAATTTGTACAAATGTTTATCTTAACAAGAAGAAGATATAGGAATAAGAGTTTGTAAGAATGGTTAGTACAAGAGTAGAGAAAGTCATGTGAGTGTAACACATCAGATTTTTATTCCAAGTAATTCACTTGGACAGATATAGCTACCAGCAATGGACACTTAAATTCAGGACCTTACAAGAATGCCAACTTAAAGACTTTCAGAAAAATCCTCCACCCTGAACTACCCTTCACATCAAATACTTCTTAGTATTTCTTTCCTTAAAAATGACGCCAGTGATGATTTAAATACCACATGCTTAAGACATGTGAATGAGAAATAAAAAATATATTCTTGAATATGATCATCAAATAAACTGACTGGAATCAAAATTATGATACAGTAACTTTGAACTGAAATTCACAATGACCTTGGTTTAATTTATTGAAATTTATTAAAGAAAATAATTGCTCACAAACGTAGGTATTGGCTGGCCCTGTGACGCAGTTGGTAGAGCACCTGCCTGCTGTGCTAGGGGTCCCAAGTTCGATTCCCGGCAGGGGGGTGGGAATTTTTCTCCAGCCAGGATTGTTCCTCATACTTCCCTGAGTCTGGAAGTATGAGTGTGATGTGAATGTATGTGTGTGAATTCGAAATATAAAACCCCCAAAGATCAAAAAACCCAATGTAAACGTGTAACACCATTTGTCAATAGGCGAGGCCGCCGATATGACCTCTGCAGTTAAAGGTGAGATATAAATGGAACAATAAAAAAAAAAAGTAGGTACCACTAAACACTGCAATCGATTGTGCACGAGTAAATGAAGGGGAGGAAATTCTTGTTGATTGTGCTGCGACAATGTGAGGGAATAAATATCAGCTGGGAAATTTTGTGAGCCATGGACTGGGCCTGTGGGAGAGTCGTAGCATCACAGTGCTTGTTGGATCGCCCTCAACAACACTCTACTACTACTTTTGAGATTAACCAACCTACACCTGACTTGATGTTACAACCTTCTTGCAGTATTGGAACTCGCTAAAAAAATCTTTCATTGGTATTTCAAAATTACAATTCCTGTCTTTGTTTTTTTAAATATAGAATTGCTCCTAAGCTGTCAGCTCCTATTGCTTTATCAATTGTTTTAAGAGGCAGGAATGGTTTTACATTAGGATTTTTATTCAATGTTATATATTTTAGAAGCGGAAATTTGTAAAGTAGAACTAAGGAACACATCAGGCAATTAAAATATAAACAGAAGAAATCAACAGCTGGTACACATTTAAATCATAACATAAATCCCATTTCTGTACTTGTACAAAACTTAAAAGCAACAGGAACTGATAACTCAGGATCAAATCTACATTCAGAAAAACAAAGGTACAGTCAAATAAAAATTTTTATTTTCAGAAGCCAGAGATAGTTAAGTTTAAGAATCACTTAAACCAACATCATTTGGTGACACTTAACTTTTAATAAAAAAAAACAAGGCCCAAGGTATGCTTAAGAGTATCAAATATCATAGTGATGTCAAATTGTGCTTGAGCGCAAGCTCACACTTCAGAGCTTAGCAGGCCTATGCTGTCCATAACCTGCAGTGCATACATCTACAAACAATTCTATTTCTTTAATGAACCTGAAGCGCTAAGAACAGAATTTTCTGATGATTGCCTTGCCTGCCTTGAGACTTGCTTCTTGAACTAATGTCTCCCCAAATATGAAGATGTTAGTGGAAAAGTACAAAATGGGCATAATAAGCATGTAATTAGCTTTAAAGTGTAACCACAGGTACAGGTTTTACTAAGGAGTTATGTTTATGTTACAGGAGCTTTTGTTTCCTTTTGAATTGCAAAATTAAAAGTTATGTAAATATTCCTTATATTTTATGGTTTTAATGCTTTGTTTTTGAATAATTATGTTATTGTTGTAGCTTATATTAAAACACTATGATCATGATATCTATGTAAATAAATGCTTTTAAAATAAACAAGAAGAAACACAATAATAAAAAGAGTTCACTTATTTTCCCTTCCAGCTTTCCACACCCATGTTCTGCTTAACACCGCCACTATTTGCACGTATACAACAGCACTTCATGCCCTTGAGTACTGTCAAACATGAATTTCCACTTGGGTTGATATCACTGAAATATCACCTGTAGATTCACAGTGGGGAACAGTTATTTTAACAAGCTAAAAAGTTTCACTAAACAATGTTAGATGAAAGGCAGTTACTGAGAGGTAGCATTTTCAGTTTTGAAATGCCAACAAAAAAGATATTTACAGCAAATAGCCTGGGATTGCCACATCAGCGCTACCATTGTTTATCTTCATCAATTCAGCAGTCCAACATTGAAAACTGGTACAATGGAACTCTGAAAAATGTATCTATAAGTTCTCTACAGTATGTCTCACTGGCAAAATGGCGCCAGCAGAGTGCACCAAAATCCTTACCTCACAGACAGGCAGCATATCTCTCATTGTTACAATAAACAAAATGGGTCCAATCCTACTAACTCACAAACCACGCTCTTCAATTTTCAGGTCATATCGAGGCACTACATGCAGTAGCACCAGTCTTTTTAAACCCAATATCAACTGTGTTGTAAACTTGTTGAGCTAGTTTCTTTGCATTACTCTAAACTGACACCATTTCATCTAGGTTATTTCCCATTACACCTGACCTAGAATATTTGTCTACCACCATACCCAAAGCTTCATATTTATAAATGATTGCATGAGACTTCATTACGACCTGAAAATGGGAGTATGGCACACAATTAATAGGACCCATTTTGTTAAAGGAAACAACGAAAGATAATGCTGCCAATTTGCAAGGTACGTATTTTAGTGCACCTCTGCTGGCACCACTTTGCCAACAGGGTGTGCTCTCCCCTAGTGGAGGCACGTAAATGTGTTACCATACGTTTTAATGACTTACTGCTGCTTCAGCTTAATGAAAATAGCTCAAAACATCCCATGAAGGGGAAAGGCCACTCAAAAGGGAAAGCTCAGTTATCCTAATGTGGTGAGCTACTCCACATTAGGTGTTGCATACGCTTGCTGTCCAGTATTCACTATTTCATCTCTACATAGATGTATCTCTAAGGATTTCCAGTCACTTTTGTCTTCGTAACCACTGCTGTCATGCATGCTCCTTGAAGAGGTCTGTCCACCTGCATCAGGGATCCCACATTGTAGCCTTGTATGTCCACCTGTTTTCTTGTAATCTCGCCACATGGCCTCCCCATTTCCATTTCAATCTTGTGGCTAATGTGCCTAGTCTTTTGTTTGTGACAATTGGTTTAATCTAACACTAAGAGATTCTATCTTTCACAGATACTCCTAGGAGTTCACACTCGTCTTCAATTGGCATGTGTCATTAATTGCAAAAGATTAATCCTTCAGAGAAGTATGACTGACTTGATCACAATTATTAACCTTACATGTTTCAGGATTTTAAGAAAATCTGCTTCGTGTTTAGTGTAAGTGAATGAACTTAAGACCCCAAAGTGCATAATATAACCTAACATTTTCCAACAGAGGACATTTGCAATGAACTCAATACGGACCAATACACTATTACATTATAACCATGCAAATTAATTCAAGGATTGTTAAAACTTTTGTCAAAATGTTGCAACAGAATGTTTCTTCAAGAAAGACTTGGGACAAGGAAAAAAAGGAATACACAACATTAATTTAGACTGTTTATTCGAGATAACTTGTGTACAGTACACAAACGTACTTCACAGTTTAACATACTTGTACCATTAATATGTACTACTGATACAAAACATTCTCTTCAACAACTTCTTAATAAATGAATAAAAAATTAAGTATTAAATTATTACAAAAAATACACCTGTATTAAAACAGTAAATCCTTAACTTCCACGTTCTTTATTTTTTTTTCTTTCTTTACTGTAGTCATGTACATATAAACTTCCCTCCTAAAAACAAAGACATAACAGAGCAATATTAATTTTACAATAGTCAAAATTATTAAGTCGCAAAATAAAACTGTAAAATTCATATCTGGTCATTGCCAATTTACCACCATATTTACAGTCATGCATTGTGTACATCAGCACTCTTAAAAACCATCAAGTGCTGATACATGTGCTAAAAGTGATTCTATTATAACATGCTGTACTATTCTCATTTCTAAACAACAGAAGTACTAATTATCACGCATTACAGTAATGCTATAAGTTAGCAACAACTTGCTTATTTCCTTCACCAGTTAAATTCTCCTGGTACCTTACTTGTAGGTACATACAATAGATGTTACAATTATAACCCACATTATTAATTTACTCTATTTCTGCCACACGCATGCACGTTGGTACTCCCATGGTTCACTGAGATCGCACTCCTTTACACTGAGTACACAAGATTGGTTTTGCCACATAACTGTTTTATAGTTCAATGCCTGGGATTCTTTACAATTTCAACCAGAGATTCTCTAAGTTTAGCAACAATTTTCTCCAGTTCATCAGCACGAATGCGCAGTGTCTGGTTTTCTTTCAGCAGTTTCTCAACTTGTGCTTGCATCTCTGCCTCTCTGGCTTTTCTGTTTAGCCGTGATTTACGAGAAGCTTCATTGTTCTTATCCCTAAGTTCTCTGTATCTCTCCTCAATGTCGGCTACATGGGAAACAGATGATCTCTGCCTGCTTGTTCCTGGAGACCGACCCATGCTGGAGGAACTGGATGCTGATGTAAGTCGCCTTCTTGGAGCGGTTTTACTCTTTTTGGTGGGGAAATATTCATCATCGTCATCATCATCATAGTAAGCATCACTCTTATTGGCAGCAGAACTCCTTCGTGATGACACCCGCTTTCCTTGGATCCTTTTGGTTGCAGATCTTTTACCCTCCGAATCAGCTTTGCAGTTCTGCTTCTGTTTCAGAATCTTCAGTTTCAGGCCCATTTGAGGAGTTGCATTCTCTTCCTTAACTTCCCACACTTCAACATTTTCCGTTTCATCCTCGTGAACATTGGAGATTGGTTCCACTTTAACTGGGAAAGTGGCTTCTGTACTTTGAGCCATGGGGGTGCCATCAACATGCAGAGGAGAGCTGGGCGGCTGCACACTGTTCACTTCAAGTTGTTTTTCCACCTCTTCCTCTTGGCCAATGATATACTGAATGACGTCAAGGTCAGAGTCTGAAGAAGGGTTGAGATCATCCTGAAAACACATAATATAAACATTAAAAATAGAAGCACTATTAACAGTAAAGTATTCTTCATGTTTGAGTCCAATTTTTCAGTCACTTTATTTACACTCACTCTCCACTTAAAAATGTTGGAAAAACTGGAATGTTTTGAAGTGAAGGCGAGTGTAAATAAAGTGACAAAAAATCTAACTTGAACACACAAAAGTAATGCTACAGAAATTGTCTGAAAGAAAATAAACCACAGAACCACAACAATGATCAGTCAGGAAAAATCTGACGACAAAGCTTATAATAAAGTATGCCTGTGCATTCAGATACATCAGAAGGATCTTGGCAACATTTCTTCCATTTCCCTTATGTAATAAAACACCTTGAAATTAAGTATATCATGGATATTGATCTTGCCACTGTAGAGAGACGAGCAGATATGGCAACAGCATACTGCCATGGCTGAGCAGTAGCATGAATATCAACACAAGGTAATTTCTCACCAATAATAATATAGAATGCATGCAAGAGCTTCTCCTGGAGCAATAATACGCCATTGTAACAAAGCACCACTTTAATTCCTAATATTATTCTCATATAACCTACTTCAGATCCCAAGTACACTTATGGAGTAGGCTCAAAATATATATCTTTGCTATTGCATTATATTCAACCACTAAAATTCATATTGAAATACGACGAAAGCACTCGCAACTAAACAGGTTCTTAATGACAATTAGTTTCACCACTTTAAAATGAAGCACATTTCAATCCGAAGGTATTTGTTAAATATTAAGAACTCCCACAACATGATAGGTAATCTGAAAGTGCAAACAAATAGGAACTTAGATTATGAGCAAACCACTGTCAATATATGCAATGGAACAATACAGTACGTAGAAAAATACAATCAGAAATGAAAAATTCTATGCCATGGATCGGCAGCTCTTAATCACCGAGTTACCATGGCAACATGCTGGCACAGCCTCAAATTCTTCAGCTGACTTGCATTCTGACAGTAGACATGGAGACACTTACCCAATTGCAACTTACAATCATAAGCAAGATCCAGAGGTAGTATCAAATAAAACAGTTACATGATCTTTAAAATCTTTTGGTGGAGTAGAGTAATAATTTATAAGACAAATTCTCAATATGAGTCCGAAGGGTTATACATCTCTGGCTTGCATACATAACAGATTTTCTATTCGTTTAAACAAAGAACAGAAAATGACAAATTTGGAATCAATAATTAGGTTACTTACATTGGCAATGAACTCCATAAGGTTGACATTTCCATCAACATCAAGGGCTTCAAACACCACAGGAGTGCTGATGTCATCAAGGGTGAATATTGGAGCCAGGTTCAGTTTAAGTTCTTTACGTTTACTGTCCTTTTCTGTAGTCATGTTCGGTTTCTCACTAGAAGGTGGGAAATGGGTAGCAGAAGATCCTGCAACTGACTGTGGTTCTTCCGAGTGATATACTAGTCGAATATTGTCTTTAGAATTGGCCCCAACAGCTAGAGGTGTCATTGTCACTGACGTCGAGCTAGATGCAGGAGCTTTTTCTGCTACTGACTTATGCCCAGTGTTTATTCCTATGCTGTAGTTCTGCACACTGGCAGGTGGCACTGATGTATAACCAACAACTTCAGTAGCCTGTGTAGGAGCTGGGAACTTTAGTGCCATACCCTCAACTCGGAGAGGAATGGCACCGTTGTCTTGAACAGGGTTGAAACACATGTCCGATATAAAAAATGGCTCTTTAAGAGCTGCTTCTTCTTCATTATTTGTAACTGAACGTGGGGAAATGTACAGATTTTCCCAAGAATCACTCACATTCCCAAAATTCAGGCACGGGGCTGATGAAATCACATCACGTGAAACAACTCCAGAAGGATTAAAAGAAAATTCATTCCCTGTAACAAGAGAAAAGTGACCATTAAATAGTGGTCAAAATAAGAATAAACAACATGTTAATAGTCATCAAGAATAACAATATGTTTAATATGCTGATTTTAACAGTTTAAAGTACAAACAAAAATAAAAAGGTGCCCGATCTCCAACAGCACTTAATACTGTTTCCGTTTGTCCAGATCATGGCGACACTCCACATGCACAAGAGAGGAAAAATTAAATTAAGTGACTGGAGTGTTGGGGAACAAGCGAGTGAGGTCAGAACTCAAGCAGTCACATACACAAGCTATGTATGTTTACGTATTATAAACAATTGTGCAGTTATCACAGTGACAGCGAGTGATACACTGATCCCCACCTCTCCTATTATTTGGTGTTTTTAAACACACAAGCCGTGTGTGGGCAAAGTTTAAAAGGTAGAACTGGAACTTAAAAATTCAATGCCACAACTGGGATTTGAACCACAGACCTTCCGCTTGCCGGGCGGACGCTCTGTAATACCATATTACTAAAGTCAAGTCTGAATTTGGGGAGAAGAAAAGAACACTGGCCTATGCTGGGATTACATGAAGTAATAAACTAGGTGAATTAGGATGCACTTAATGTAATGGGAATGATTCTGATTGGTTATTCTTCTACTCGGCAGACATGGCAGATATTCAAAGCAGCTCTTTTTCCAATTAGGTTACGTTTTGCAAAAATAAGAAGAGAACATGAAAACGTGAAGTAAAATCTTTTTTAAACTGCAAATAAAGTACTATAGAGATTGTCACAACCTACTTTAGGAGCTAAATAAAAGTAACACGTCTTGATGTAAACAGTGACACAGAAGTACAAATTATGTCCATTGCATTGGACTTTATGGATCCAGAAACCTGTATCAGTAAACCACTGCTTGGCAAATTAAAATCAGAACATGCCCACAGCAAAGCAAGCTATCTATTAATGTGCTGCCGAAGGGAAACACTGTGCCACAGCTGTAATTTGAACCGCAGATCTTCTGATCTGTGTATGTTTGAATAATCAAGTATCATAGTTCAGCTTGTAAATGGAAACACTTACTGAAGAGACATGTGCCCATAAATGCTATGAAGGTCATTACAATTTTTTTACCCATTATGAAGAACAACTCTGTACAGGAATAGACAAGTTCTGCTTTTTCATGCAACTATTAAAATAAAAAATTACTGGTATAGAAACCTGTTCAACTGATGTAATGAAAACTACTGCTCGAGTTTCAACAACATACAGCAATTTAGAAAAAATCTATTTCAATAATTTGAACTCATATTTTCTAATGACATGAGATGTTATCTAATAAGCATAAAGTGTTTAAGAAATTAAGTTGGAGAAATGACCCTTCATTTTTTGTACATTTAGTTCAACATGCAAAAGTAAGAGATAGTCTCCTTGTAACCTGAGCAACCCAGAAATTTTAGCAAATTTTGGAACCAATACTCATGACAACAGAAATATCAATGAAAACATGTAGGTTTTCTTGGATATGCGGCATCTACAGTAGACGGGTTTTAACTTGGCAGTTTTACTACTATTCTTGGCTATGGAAAATCATTGGGTTTGTTTCCTAGAAATGGTCAGTCCGTTTTAAAGCCCTATGAATCTCATAATTACCTGTGGTGGTCAGAGACTAAGTAGGCATCCCATAAGAGGGATGGCTTTGAAAGAAATGGGGAGTATTTCTTCTGTTTTCTAATAAGTAAGTGCCAAGTTACACTCCATCCAGTATAGCAGCCAAAGCTAGTTCAATCTAAATTATACTCCGCAATAACCTTGTCGCTTTCTGAAGGAGGGAACATAAGAAAAAAAAAGAACAATAAGACCAAATCATGTGCTTTCCTAAGAACCTGAGGAAAAATCTTCAGTCCAAACTACAAGGCATAAATATCTCAAATAGTTCAATAGTTAGTAATAGAGAGAAGCAATTAGGATGCCTAACCTGTTATTTCATGCAGGGATGTCAGATTCAAAGCCAGCAAATGTTTCCATTGTACCTTAGTAAATTATTTGCATACAGCTGTATGTGCAGAGTATAATTTTACCTATAATTGGAGTGTTCAGTTCATCGTCTGCTACAGCTGAACTCGTATGCTTTATACCGTCTGCCATATCGCTTGGAGCTTTCATAGCACAGACGCTTTCGAGGTCCATAAAAGTCTCCTCCCAAACATTCAGAGACGGAGAGAACATGGACGCCGCTGAGTCTGGGTTTTCTGACCAAGAGACTGCAAAAAGCAAACATCGGCATCAGACATACATCACAATTCAGGCCGCAAGTAATGAATATGCTCAGCTGTAAATAAAATTCCACAAAACACAGATAAAGTGTGCAAAATCAGAGCAACATTTTCCTTCAGATAGAAGAATTAAATAACACTCCTTTCAAGAATCAATTCCTCACAATAAAGCAATCAAACACAGATGTAAGTAGTGAAATCCACAACAATGAAACACAAATTGAACTAATTCTTACACTGAGGTTTATATGCTCTTAAAAGGAGTGTATTCTAGCTCTTTCCACTATGTACAATTACATATAGTTCTATTGTTGATACTCTTATCTGGTTTAACTTACACAACTGGCAAAACAGTTCTGCCAACTTGCTGTTACCACTCACTCTACAGATCAAAAGCAAACAGACCAAAACAAATTTAAGGATTAGTCAAATCACAACAATCCATAAAATATTAAATTAAAGCAAAAAATATTAATTTGTGTAAGTTTACAGAGATTACAAATAAATTTGACAGTAATAGTTTCTTACTATTCTATGCATCAGAATAAGTGTAGCATATCAAGTAAATGCAGCTGTGAAATTGTTGGACCATTAAAAGTCATATTTGGTCTGTAAAACGCACTGACAATTGGAAGTTGCTCATTAAGAAAATGAACAAAATAGTTTTATGTGTTAAATATATTAAAATACATTTAAAATCATTTATCTGTAAATAATGATTTAAGTTGCTGCCGTACATGGCTTGCAGTGGGGTCATCTCCTGCAGAATAAGCTATTCCGGGTTCTCTGGCTTCCTACAAATACTATTCAAATTTTCAGATAATGTTAAAGGAAAAAAAGCTTCATAGCCATGCACATTTAACTGCGCTTAACAAATTCTGCTTTAATTAATAAGTTTCAAAATGATAGGTTTCAGCTAAACTGTATTGATGAAATTCCATCATAGACCTTCAAATGACCTGTGGATCTGCATATGGTCTAGGAACACCTTGCCAAGAATGACAGCAACCAAGAACTCAAAATATATCTGCATACTCAGTATCTTTTACTATTGTAATTAATCATCTAAAAATCGTGCTGTTCCATTTAAGGCTTTGAGTAACAGGTAAGACTGAAAATATTTCTTATTAGTCCAAAGGTATAAAAATTGTGACACTTTTATAAATACAGAAGTGGAAATTATCTACCATAACTACAATTTATATTTTCTCCACTATTTGCAATTTGGAAGCAACTGGGTCATTCTTGAATTTCTATATTTAAATAGCAGAAAAGTAAATTTTCACAGATGCATTTCATGGTCTCAATACTTGGATTCAATGTAGAGTTACACGTTATTTTCACCTTAATGATGATTAAAACATCATGCTTACCTTCGCTTGAATCCAGGTAACCCACACTGTTTGGCACTATCCTCGAGCGTTGGGAAAATGTCTGCTTTTGTGTGGCAGAACTTTCGTGGATCACCGTCACTTGGACGGGATCCTTCTTTGCTGCCAGGAGTTCCTGCATATCTATTCTCTTGTGAAGCTGCGAAGAAGGCAGATTTCCTTCCGGCGGATTGCATCTTGCACGGCACTGTAGAAGAAGAAAACATACATAATCTTCTGGCATGGAACAATGGTTCATTCAGCTGTTTCAGCTATTAATCTGCAGTAATCCAATTAATATTACTGCACCTTATACACTGAACCATAATGAACACACAACAAAGACTCTTTACCAACTCAAGTATGTACAAAGACAATAGCATGGCCTGCATTAAGTTTCACCAGAAGTTCTCAATTCAAAAGTGGACAATGCATTGAATGTTTTGATGAACTATTCAGATTTCTTTCTTGTATATTAATTTCCAACTTAAAAAGTATTTTAATTTTAATTGCCATTATATTTATAATAATTTGAAGTTTACCACATTATCGTTGCCTTATTTCTGCTACGTTTTGAATAAGTATGGCCTTGAAAGCACAATAAAAGGGGGTGAAGAAAAATAGCCCTATAACATGTTTCAGAATTAATATACTTTGATATTGACCATCTCCTTGGTGATGGAGCAACGTTGCTGCCTCAGGGACTGAAGGCCTGTGACAGTACCCTGATGCCCATACGAGATTTTCCTCATATTGGGTGCACATGCACATAAAAGTGCTTTGATTTGTGTTGAGGAACTATTAGACTGACTAGTAGTGGGACTTGGTGCAACATAATAGTGATCACAAGCCACACCTCCTCTAGTAACCTCCAATAATTGTCCTGGTAGACAGAGACAGACAATGCATTGCTCATCTGATAGGCCTCCCCCACTTGAACCTGTTATCCCCACTGAATTACATAGCACCCTTCAACATTGGCTAAATTAATTTAATTCTTTTACACTTCTGGCAAAGTACTGAATTTCATCTTAATACTTGTCATGTTGTAGAATTATTTTTGGGAAAGGGATTTATTCATCATAGAGTAGCATAAAATCCCACAATAGTAATTTAAATAAAACCAATTTTTAATGTATTTGTTGAAAATTTAATGATGTTGAAAAGGTGGAACCAGAGTGAAGTGTCAAGGCAATAGCCACTTTTGGGGGGGGGGGGGGAGTGGATAGGGGCCTTTGGTCGTCAATAACCATTTAGACATCCGGCTGATGTATTATTACATTTTCTGTCACACACCCAAAGCGGGACTCGAACCCGTGAAGCGCCAAACACACAAGCTCCAGCGACCACGACTACAAGGGCCAGCTAATATATAGCCGGATTTGAATCATAGATGTGGTTTCCGTCTTGCTCTAAACACTACTCGTGTGGAAAAAAAAATATACATAGCAAAACAAACTTTTCCATTTGGCATGACACCTAAACTAATATCCAAAAATCAAATCTAAGGTCACTTAGAACATTTTGGTAAAACACAATTTCTGAACTTACATTGAATTGACCGTGTTTCTCAGTAGAAATGGTGACTAGCAGAAGTCACAGCTCAAGGGGAAAGTTGAGCTGGCTCAACCTGAAAGCAAAGATATCAATGTCACTTGCGAAACAATTTTACTTCACAAATTAAATGCCTTGTATAGTTAAACATTGTCACTGTATTTGAACTCCGAAATATAACGATAATTTAAAAACTTGATTGGAAACTATTACATATTTCCTCCATCTACAACATCCCAAATGTCCATATCATCGTAACTACCCCTTCAATAATTAGACGCGATATCTGCCTCTGTTGGCAAGATGCAAGAAAGTAATGAATCTTCAGACTGACGCGCCTTTATGACCTAAGCCACACCCTCCAATGACCCACGTGGTAGCCATTGCCACGTTACGATGACGTGGAGATCACCACCCCTTAAATTAAACCCCAACATCAATATTTAACCTTCAAATTCGCACATTCGTCCTTATTAATCGCATAAATGTAACTGGATCAAAGTTCAGGCACATTAGTTAATAACGGTTTAAAAAGTGAACTTTATTTACCTTCCCAATAAAGAAGTGTTTGTGGTTTACAGCTCTGTAAGCACTGAAAACACTCTTTATTCTGCGGTGTTTCACTTAGCACGTATGGCCTTCAAACTTTTTTAATATCTGATTAACGCTCACAAAATTCCAACGTCAGGCACTACAACTTGACACTTCCACTGCACAACACAAAATGCGCGTTGCGTCAGCTTTTCCGCCCCTTTAACTGTTCACGCTCCTTCCCAAAATACCATAATGACGTCAACTTGGACCAATGACAGAGTAGGAGTGATGTCATATTCAACCAACCAGCGAAGAGAAAGCCACTGCTGTGCCCCTTCCTAAGCGTCTGGCTCTAGCGGCAATGGCGCTATCCCGACGTTGCCAGATGTTTGTTTCCAAATTTTCCTTGTACAGTCCCTGGCCGTAGATAATCGACACAATAAGATATTAACACTTGCTGTTCTCCGCGAAGCTCCACGTGGAGCTCGGTTCAATATTTCACATCACTTTTAACTTTTGCCAGTTTTCAAATGTTTAATTTACTTTTATTATGCATCTTATACTGGTCCCAGAGTAAGCACGCTTGAATTCAAGGCACCGAATCACTAATGACACTAAGGTTTAAACTAATTTTCAAACTACAGTTATTCTTTCAATTGTATTCCTTTGCGAGAGATAGTTTCCCTTGGATAGTCAAGTTGCTGTTTGGCATATAACATATCCTGAGTGTTTGGACATCATTCTACTGATTTAAAGAATGTTATTTTTAAATAAATTGTCATTAATCATCAACAAAAAAAAAACTAGGCGTGAGGAAACTGCCAATATTCTACAAGAACTCTCTAATCTTCAAATTAAATAAAATTATTTTGTTGTTTAACGACGCTGTCGATTGCCAGGATCACATCAGCATCGTCGGTGTGCCGGAGTTTTGTCCCGCAGGAGTTCTTTTACATGCCAGTAAATCTAGTGATATGGAGCTGTCGTTTTAAGCCCACTTAAAAACACCGGTCTGGGCCGGATTTGAACCCGCGACCTTGAGATCAGTAGACCAGCGTCTAACCAACTGAGCCACCGAGACCGACTGTAATCTTCAAGGAGAATTCAAATTCATTTGTGAATACCTATAGTGAAGGAGCAGTTATACACAAAACCAGAAAATGGCAACAGTAACTATGCAAAAGTCTTACCTGAATAGAGAACTGCAAATAAGCAATTTGATGTCCCAGCAATACATATATTAGATATCGACAGCTTCCTTAGGACCGATTTTCATATTACAGTATAACATTCATTGACAAAGCTGAAAACTGTGTCAATTATAGCCCAAAATGAAAATCCAGGGACACCTTTTGCGTGATCCTAAACTCTGTTGCTTAATTATTCTCAAAAAAACTTATCACAATGAAAGAATTTTTCAAATTTGACATATAATACCGTCATTCTGGTGTACAAACGTCCAATTTTCACAAAATGGGGGAGAGAAGACAGTTTAATTATGACGGCACAAAATGATAAAGCTCATTAGGATTACGTTATATATAGAGCACCCACTGCGCACTTTAATGCCCAAGGAGACTTTCGAGAAAATCTCCCATCCCAAACTACAATTTGCATGGAACTTCTTCGTTAATCTTTTTGTTTTCTCAAAAACCGCTGTAACGATTTTGATTAAAATGTCATATGTTTAAGATATTTACATGACGAATCAAATGCATATCTTGAATTTTCAGGAATGTCCTCTAAAGTCGTCTATATTCTGACTAATGAACCGTAAGAGATAGACAGAATCTTACTACACAAAAAGGTAACGATAATTCATGTCAACTATTTTTGTGACTTTACCATTTCCGATATACTGACTTTGAATTGCCATATACAGAGACCCAGCCATATACAGCAGAGCGCGGTGTTTTTCCACTGCGCACACGGATACATAATGCAGCTGCTGTACACAAGGTCATGCGGTTGACTTGTTTTCCCTGCTCTGAAAGTGCAGTATTGAGCTGACGCACTATGGTGTGGTTGATTTATTACCAATGTGCTTTATTTTGTCCTGTACTTAGTCACAAAGCGTTTTATGGCTCATCTACTGCACAGCGTGTATTTATTTATGCTTCAGTCAGCTCGCCAAGTGAAAGTGCGATTTACAGAAATATTTCCAGGTGATCTGCGATTTCTACCTCTGGGGTAACTTAGAGCATAAAGTGTATAAGACAAACCCACACATCCTGGAAGAATCAAAACAAAATATCCTTCAGGAAATTGCCAGAATTTCTCAACGTGAACTACGGCGAGTGATGGATAGTTTCCTAAAGAGGTGCCAAAATGTATGGACAACGACGATGGCCAGTTTCAGCACCTCCATTAATAACATTGGTAAGTAAAGCCTTTAAAAGTACTTTTAAAAAATATGGTTTCATCCGCGCTGTTCTATGACAGGGGCAGTCAGTGACGAGCGCCGAGGACCTGTACAGACAAAACACAGCGCAGCCGGTTCCGCGTGTTTTGGATCAGCCGTTACTTACAGTCAAGTGTTAACTGGATATTCCTTTTTTCTCGTGGTGATGCAAAGAACGAAGAATTTCAAAGCTAAGAGATAGCGATCCTGTTTTTAAACATGTAACTATCGCTTTAGCCTAATGTATACAGTGAAATAATACATACGTAATGCAAGTTTATTTCCATCAACAAAAAGAGACAGAATAGTTTGTAGGAATTGGGAAGAGAAAGTCATATGAATGGAACACATACGATTTTTTTCTCCTACACAGGTGAATGAAGTGATATTTATGAAATTTAGGTCCAAAGGGATAAAGGCTGGTTGGCAACCACCCGGTAACGGAAAGCAAGGCAGTTTGGTTCACAACAGGCCGGGAACGAGAACGGAAAGTTACACTATCCATCAGTTTATCGATAAAAAATTAAGGTGGATCTTGTACATTGGGAATTGATTTGTTTCTAAGTGACCAATGATATTTTCTCTAGCTTGCGACTAGAGAGAGCTCTAGGGCTCTTTTATGGCATGGCCACCTTGAATAATTTCTACAGCGAAAAGTGTAATCGATACAATATGAATCTAACATGCCGTGCCCGGTAACGGAAACAGAAAGTTAAGACTTGTGCAAGTCTTGTTTCCCGTTCCCGGGACCCAGGAAAACTTACAGTGGATTGTGAATACATGTATTTCAACTATCTCGTTCTGGTTATCGTTATCGTTACTGCTGCTTTAAGGTTTAGAAAAGCGATAGGGGAGGGGACTAATCCGGTTGTTTAACTTACATCAATATTATTTAATCCCCGCTCTTACTTCTTACGGCACCACAGGCGGCGATGGTGGTGATGCATGAAATTACTGCGAAGGAAATGACCCAGGCCTAAGATTATATCTCCCATATTTGTGATTAATGAGGACTGAGTAACTCTTGGAAAACCATTTGAACCAAAGAACTGCCGTTCATTGATCCGTTCCTCAACGACTTCAGCTTCTCATGTCGATTCTTTCAGATTATTAGGATTTCAAATAGCAAGGCAGAGTGAGTAATCTTCCTATGCAATGATGAATTCCGGGGGTGGCCCGAGAGCAAAATCCCCCAAGAAATTAAACTCTCCCCACCCGAAAGATTCCTGTATTTACATTATTTTACAATTTGTATTTAGTTACGAGAAAATACATTACACGAAATTCAGCGTGCTTTAGAGCAGCCTGCTTTAAAAATACCTGAAGCCGTTCACATCTGCTGTCACATTATGACGTCATACGAACATACGCCTACACAAGGACGGTGCTGATTTAGCACGATTGGCAGAGGGGTTCTTTTTAACTTCCTTTAACCGGTTAGGTCATGTCGGATGATGTACGAAATAATTGGTGAAATGATGCCCAAAGTCCATGGAGCTTAAATAAATAAATTAATAAATCAGAAGCTTCGATTTTTGAAGCTACTTCTTTAATCTAAAGCGCCAGCATCTGCTATGAAACAAGAGAATTGCCTTTTCAGTGCCAGCGTAGAAAGGTCATTCATTCAGCACAGTGAATAGGGCGGTGACAAAATTAAGAAATAGGATGGGTCAGAATTCGCTGCAAGTGTGAACAGATGAGGACGATGAACTTACAGAAAGTTACCTTGATGTCATCAGCATTACGCTGTAAAAGAGCATCGGCGCGTTTGTTTGCTGTAAATGTTGTTATTGCAGGCAATAATATTATTTCATTGATTCTCATACATTTTTCTTTAAGATAATTAAATTCGGTTATACCCACTTAGTATTTAAAAACAATTTAATTAAATATCAAGAGATTAAGGGCAATTTAAAATATCATTACAATCATCTTTTTAGTATGTGAAGCTTATAATCAGAGTCTGGATTTTAACTATCTGAAGAATATTAAAAGATTACTTTAATAACCTTAAAATGAATTAAAATGTCCTATTAGAAAAAGTTTTCAAAATTGAAGGATTGACTATTGTCAACTAATACGGATTCACACATTCAGAAGTTTCTTTTATCATCAACAGAAGATACTGGGCATGCTTGAAGCAACAAATGTTGCAGGTTTCCAGCTCTTCTTCATCACAGGAGTATTTCTCACCTGGCAGTTCATCAGCAATTTTGCACATTATGTAATATCAACTGTTCTTGTTCAACACAAGTTTGCCCGCTTCACCTTCCACACGACTTAGATTATTTGCAACCGATTTCACCAACTCTATTTGATTTTAAATTTCGCCAAAATGCTTGTTTTTGCTTTTAGCGTGAACTTTAAGTACCACCTCAACCACCAACTTCTCTCTGAGAGACTGCTGCAACAGTGGGCGTGGTGCGACCCTCAAAAGCAGCCGTTAGATTCACCCCTCATTCCTTTAGAGGACAAGTCTGTCTTGCAATAGATGTAAGCCGTGGAGTTGGGTAGGTCCAAATGTTTAATAAATAGATTTCCAAGAATTTAGATTTTGAGGTTATGAAACTTGATTCTATTAATATAACAATAAATGCAACCAAACTCGCGAAAAATGACAAAAATCTGGATTTGTTCTTAAAAATGACTTGTAACCTCTAAGAAAATGCTCTACCAGATACAAAAGTCTCAAGTGCGGAAAAATTACCCTTAAAAGTGGTTTAATGTCACTAAAAATGTGATGTGCCACGTATATTTTCCGCATACCATCAACATAACATCATTTAAAAAAAAAAGCGAAGTCATAGAAATCCGGACCCTACCTATAACCCTTTCTCCGTAAGGGATCTCTGGAGAAAGGCGGCTGTATTCATCAGTTCGTACCTTGTGCTTCCATTCCGCTTATTGCTCTTGATGAGGTTATTAGCTTATTGCCAAAGCTCTCTAAATTAAGCTACCAGGCTTGGTTTGACAGTGTACATGAGGTGAGGGGAAGAAAGGAATGCAAATAGGTGTAATGAATTAGGAATGGGCCTTTGACCTCTCCTATTGAAAACCCGCGCTTTCCGATTCTCTTCTGTCACTTGAGCTTCGTGGTACATCTACACCTTAGAAAATTGAGTTATCTGATTGTTACATTTACAATATTCTCTACCCACTCTTCTACCAGCTATCTTACAAAAGATTTTTCTTCTATTTGCTTCATGTTAATCAAGCAAAATGCCTGTAAAATGGTTTCATTACGCATTTCGTTGTAGGTGCAAAATCGATTTAAGCTATAGTCAAATGCTTACATCAATGCATGATGCCTTTTGAACTCCACTCTGTGTGATCACGAAAAGGAAGAAAGCATATTGAAAAATCTGATGTGTCGCACTCACATGACTTTCTCTACTCTTGTATTAACTATTCTTACAAACCCTTATTCCTCTATCTTCTTCATGTTAACTGAGATGAGCATTTGCAGAATTTATTTTATTACTAATTTTCTTGTAGATTCAAAAGGAATATGGGAATGCAGTGGGCTTTGAGCGATAGTCAAATCTTTTAAAGTTTTGAAATTCCATTCTCGGCCAAGGGATAAAAAAGTGAATAACGACCTTCCATTAGAAAAAAGTTTAAACATTGCAAAATTCACAAATAACAAGGATATGGAAGTGGAAATGGTCTACTCCACAAAAAAAATGCATTTAGACATTACTTGTGTTTTAACGAGATCTACATTTTTTGTGTAGTAAGATTTAGTCTATCTCTTACGGTTTGCAAGTTATGCAAAAGTCATCAAGAGCAAATAGGATTACATAGGCTATAGTGAGACAATTCAAAATATAAATTTCATTTGCCATAAAAGTATCCTAAACATATGGCAGTTTAATCAAAATCGTTAGAGCTATTTTTGAGAAAATAATAATTTTCCATGTAAAGGGTAAGTTAGGGTTGAGGAATTTTCTTCAAAATCTTCGTTTCGCAGCCTTGAAAGATATTCAATGCTTGGTTCAAATACATTTCTTTCACTAAGTGGCAGACAAAGAGGTAACAACAATTGCAGTACTCTAATTTGGTAAAAATGAACGAATGATATCGCAACCTTTAAAGAATAAATGTAATTTGGTTTAGGTAAAATGTGCAGCATAGTAATAAATCACAGCCAACTCTTCACAAAAGCTTAACAGGAAAACGCCGAACATAACCTTATCACACTTCCGCTGATAAAATAACAGCGGAAACCACAATGGAGTGAGATAAAAATACAGGAAGCTATTCGTTTCCGCAAATGGTTTGCATTTCTAAGGCTGAATAATTATTTTTCTACCAAAGGGAAACTGAAATTTATTAAGCAGGCATACTCAAATAAAGTGAATTTTTCATAGGGTGGAGAATATCTAAAACAAATCCGGTGTTGCACTCGCATGACTTTCTCTACTCACTCTTGTACAAACTATTCTTGCTAACACTTATTCTTCTATCTACTTCATGCCAATTAAGATAAACATTTGCAAAATTTGGCTTATTGCGTATTTCCCTGTAGGTACATATAATTGATAAACCATAAGAAAACTTACTAACGAAGAACATAGATCGCAGTACAACACAGAATTTATGTTAAATAAACATTTTTGGATATTAACTATTTCTGATATATTCGTTGTTATTGACTTTTCAATTGAAACACTTATTTTTGAAGTGCTAGGACATTATTCTTCTGTTTCTTCTGATCATGCAAAGAGTGGATTTTTACTCCCAACTTTATGTAGCAGGGGATGCGGAGTGGGTTTTAGGTCAAAAAATTCAATTTTTGGATTATTGTCTTATATGAAAGTATGAAGTTTTTTCTTCATTATGTCGTTTCAATTACCTCGATATCTATCCTAGAAGTAGGTTGATTATTAAAATATGGAATGGCTCCACACAATTTCGTATTGCCAATCACAGAGGATGGGTTGTCGACTAAGAAAACTGAAGGTTTGTTTCATCGGAAAAATTTGTTTTGAAAATAATTAAAATTTTGCAGCATTTTAAGAAATATGTATTCTAAAATGTGGGAAAAAATGTCAAAGAAAAAAAAAAATTGAAAAATATTAAACTTTTTAAAAACTATTTGAGCTATTATAAGGATATTATACATACAAACTGTAAAAATTTCAGCTTCCTAGATTGTATAGCTACCTAAGAAATGTTCCTTATATGACACATTTTAACATTGTCGAGATAGGGCATTCCGTATCACTTTAAACATTTGACTATCGCTTCAATCTCCTGTATCCCTCTTGTGTCTATGACGTAGAAGTGCCTAGAATGTGAAAGTATTGTCATTGTCAAAATTACTATCAAACTTTGAAGCTTATTATACGATTTTACGTTTTTGAGTTCTCTCTCTCTCTCTGGTAATTTAATGAATTAGTATACTTATTTATTATCATATCGCACCTGGCTACTATACGCATAGTCAATACAATTATATAACACGAGCACTAACTTCGGTTAAAATGTATCTAAGCGCTGCTCAGGATCGTGGCCCTGGTGAGAAAAGACGACTGTCGGTCGTGTCCGAATAACTTGGCAGCGTTCACACTGAGAAATGACTTGCACATTTCACTTTGTTTACTTCCTTTCTGACTGGCTCCCTCCCTCAACGTTCGCGGAAATCCCCCTTCCTTAAATAACGATCTATAGGCACCTGCAGGTTACCTAAGTTCTCGAAAATCTCTAATAAGAAATCCACTGTTCGGGGAACCATCGCATAGGAGTAGAATATAACCAACTAAACTATTATATAAGCACTAGACTATTATTCTCGCTTGACATTTTGGAGAAAATTTTGTTCAAAAATTATGAATAGGATACAATTTAGATGACGTTACATTTTTTCTCCTTATGATACTAAATGCTATGTGGAAAATATATGTGGCTCAATAACATTTTGAATGAAATTGAACCATTTTCCTATATTTTTAGACATTTTATCTGATGGCATTTATATGATAGCGTGGTCATGTCATTTTTAAGAACAAATGCAGGTTTGTGTAATTTTTCGCGTTAGGTTGCATTATTCTTGTATTAGTAGACTCACGTTACATAACCTCAAAATCTAAGTTCTTGGATATCTATTAGAATGTGCTCTATTTGTTAAACATTTGGACTCGTCCAACTTCATGGTTTACATTATAAGACAGACCTGTCCTTTAAAGGAATGCGACATAATCTAACTGCTACTTCAGAGGGTCGCACCACGACTACTGCTACAATGCAGTCTTCGTAGAGCAGAAGTTAGCGTTTGAGGTGATATTTGTGTTTCCTCATACCGAAAGTAAAAGAAGCATTTCTGTGAAATTGAAAATCCAATAGAATTGGTGAAATCAGTTGTAAGTAATCTAAGTCGTGAGGAAGGTGAAGTGGGTAAAATGGAAAATGTGTTGAGCAAAACCAGTGCAAGATTACTGATGTACTGTCACGTAAGAAGTATTCTATCAAGGAAGAAGAGCTCGAAACCTGCAATATTTGTTGCTTTAAGTATACCCAGAATCGTCTATTGATGTTGAAAGAAGCTTTTCCATGTGATAGTCTACATTAGTTCACAACAGACAGTCATACAAATTTAAAGACTTAACAAAAGGTGTTTGTAACGTATCATAATTCAGTACTGAGTGATAAAGTGTAAGTGAAACGTGCAATGAGATCAACAGTCATTCTTTGATCTTTTAGATCATTTTTAATGCATTTTAAGGCCATAAAGTCATCATTTTAAAGACATTTTTTAATATTCTTCAGGGCATCAAAGTTCGTCTTTAACTATCAGCGTAGGTGTTTAAAACCAATTTACGTATTAATTATAAAGCTCTTTTTACGCCGTAAACCTTTAATTAGGTATTGAAAAGATGTAGGTGAGCTTTTACGTGATACGAGCTGCAGATTAGATTACAGTAGATTATATAAGATTAGATGAAAGACACGAAAGCACTTCGTGTTCACTTGGAGAAATTGCGTCATTCAATGGAGAGAAAGGGGCGTATCATCCTAGAATTACTCATCACCCTTAAGACAGCTGCACCCTAGGAACTTGCTGTATATACATCACTTCATATATAAATATAATTCTTTGGCATGGTTGTTTCCATAAGTGTATTTTTTAACTTTTTACTTTCTCTACAACATATTGAAGTATTGTATTCCACCCAAAAATTCGATGTCGAGATTTCTCCGGAAATATATGTTTTGACACCCCCTGAATAAAAAAAAAAGCATTTTTAGAAAAATGTCCGCACACGCGCGCGCGCGCGCGCGCGCGCGCGCGCGCGCGTGTGTGTGTGTGTGTGTGTGTGTGTGTGTGTGTGTGTGTGTGTGTGCATTAATTGTTTTTAATAGATTAGCTGCATGTTATTGTCACTGGTGTCTGACATTTTAATCATGTATTTGTTGTTCGATTGTACGCACATGAATCAATAGTTGCGTCTTCAACTGCGAAATTATTGATTTTGTTATGATGGCTTTGAGACAATGATACAGAAAGTATAAATGCTATAAACTTTTGAAAAGTAAACTTTCAAAATGGAGAAGACAAACTGAATTTATTTGCATGACGTTTACAATATTAATACTACTTATTCAACTCGAACGAGTTGTTATTCTACTATACAGCCTTCAGCTATCTGGGAATGTGCGCTGACGTCAAAGTATAGATTGCTACATGCGCATCTTTTGAATGGTGGTTAGCAGTACCGTTATGAACAGGTGCACCTTTGGTTGGTGTGGAGCGGTGTCAGAGGTGGATATGGCTCCATTACATTGGCGTATAAGCGCTACATTATGGCATGGTCGAGCATAAACCAATTTTTTCTAACTACAAGTTTAGCCTCTGAAATATGTTTGTTTGTTGCCGAGATTTAGCGAGAACTGATGCAGTATTATTAGTTATGGTAGGTGTTGTGTTGGAATGTTTTGTTTCCCATTGTTTGATTGTTTGCATTATATCGTTTGCAGTTGGCCTAGTGCGATTACCTTCTGTCTTCATTGTAAATGTTATATATATTAACGAATAAAATTGTGATAATAAATACACTAATATTATTTCAATTGTGGCCTCCAGAGCAAAGAAGACTATCTCATTAGAAAGACTAAAAGTTAATACATCGACGTAACATATAATTTTCACGGGGGTCGCGTCTCAAGGAAAATTATCAGCTGTAAATTGTGAACATACTTCATACCCGTACCACGACCGAGATAGGAAAGAAAGAGTCATCGCAGTTCATCGAAAGAGTTAGCCGGATCTTTTATACGAGAAAAGAATTCATCATACCGACCCTTCAAAGTGACGACGAGCAGAAGATTCCCTTCATACTGGTGACGGGAGATACCAGCCGGAAGAGACTCCTTCATACTGGCGCCCAGACGTGCGACGGCTCGAATACAGGCGTATAGAGTAAAAATATGTACCTGGACAAAGAGTGAAAAGAAGACATTTTGACGGAGTATCCTTTTTCTTGTGCTCCAGAATTCAAGTAAGACTAGTACTAATTTATGATACTACGCAATAAGAAAATTGTACAGAAGATGGAAAAAGTTGAGAAAGATAATGATAGTGTAGAGAGGGAAGTGAGTGATAAGTTATCGGTAGAAGGTAGAAAGAATGTAGTATGTAAGGAATCTGAAATAGGATTGAAAGAAATATTGGAAGCGATGAACAAAAATACAGCAGATATAAAAGCAGATGTAGCAAAACTAAGAGAGGATAGTGTTAGAAATGTAACAGAACTAAAAGCAGATGTAGTAAAACTAAGAGAGGATAGTGTTAGAAATGTAACAGAACTAAAAGCAGATGTAGCAGATTTGAAGGAGGATAATGCCAGAAATATAAATAAATTGTCACAAGAAATTGAATTATGTAAGAAGGAATGTACAGAAAGAATTGAATCAAGTAACAATGATATAGCTAAATTAGGTGAGTTAGTAAGCGTGATAAAATTAGGACAGGAATCAAACACAGTAGAAATAGCTAGGCTAGGAGAATTGATAAATGAAGTTAAGTTAGGACAGGAGAAGACAGTGGTAGAAATGAAAGCTGAATTAAGTAAAGAATTTGATGAAAAACTAGCAGAACAGAATGCAAAAATTGCAAAGGTAGGAGATGAATTGAGAACAGAGATAGTCGTGGTAGAACAGAGTTGTAAAATGTATCAAGATGGAATTAGGTCAAAACAAAATGACATTGATGTAAAAATTGATAGTTTAGAAAATGTTGTAAAGGGTATAAGCGCTGAGATGCAGTCACAGCGAGAAGAATTGAATAAAGTAAAGGAGGAAGCCAATGTAAATGTAAATAGAATAAATGAAACGGTTACAAAGGAAAAAGAATTTACAGGAAGGCTTTCCCAAGTTGTGATTGCTCTACAGGCTGATAGAGTTAATGACAATCATGATCAATTTGTGAGTGAATGCAAAAATATGACCAATACTGATGCACTTGACAATAACAGTAATATGGCGGACTTTCAGGAGAATGATTTAGCTATGCCAATGCACTCCCCTAGTCAAAACCATAATTGTCACGCTAGTCACTTGTTCCATGATCTAACCCCTCCGTCATTTGACGAAGAAGCCGGTGACAATCCAAAAATTTTCATAAAAGAACTGGAGGATTATTTTAGGATCAAACGAATTCCGAACGAGATACGAATGATGGTGGTTAAACGCTGTCTTAAGAAAGACGCATTGGAATGGTTAAGACTAACTTTGGCGTCTCACGAAACATATAGTATGTTTCGAAACCTTTTTATAAATAGATTTTGGGGACCGGGACGTCAAAACCAGATTAAAGTCGAACTGGCTACCGGACATTATGACAGTAAACGTGGTATTTCAATGATGGAGTATTTTTTGAAACTGGCGAACAAATCGAAACTACTCCAACCTCAGTTGAGTGAACAGGAGGTTATTGAAGCACTTATTCGCCATTATCCACCGCACATAAGAAAAATCATAAAACAAATTTTAGTGGGGAGGGGCATAGAACCCCTGAAAGTTGCAAAAAAAAAAAAAAAAAAAAATCGAAACATTGTCAAGAGAAAATATTTTTGTATTCAACGATGACATGTTTTTCAACACAGTTGTTATATTGTTGTACAATTACATTGTTGTGGGGAGATCATCACAGTACATGCAACATTGTATGGCTGAAAACAATTTTCCCAAAATAGAATTAGTTGCATATACTGTGATGAGGGGCATTTGATGCAGTATTATTAGTTATGGTAGGTGTTGTGTTGGAATGTTTTGTTTCCCATTGTTTGATTGTTTGCATTATATCGTTTGCAGTTGGCCTAGTGCGATTACCTTCTGTCTTCATTGTAAATGTTATATATATTAACGAATAAAATTGTGATAATAAATACACTAATATTATTTCAATTGTGGCCTCCAGAGCAAAGAAGACTATCTCATTAGAAAGACTAAAAGTTAATACATCGACGTAACATATAATTTTCACGGGGGTCGCGTCTCAAGGAAAATTATCAGCTGTAAATTGTGAACATACTTCATACCCGTACCACGACCGAGATAGGAAAGAAAGAGTCATCGCAGTTCATCGAAAGAGTTAGCCGGATCTTTTATACGAGAAAAGAATTCATACCGACCCTTCAAAGTGACGACGAGCAGAAGATTCCCTTCATACTGGTGACGGGAGATACCAGCCGGAAGAGACTCCTTCAGAACGTACAAATATAATAACTCGCAAGGACAGTCCTTGTAGTTCGTGACGTTATTGAGGTGCCGTCGATTTTCCTTATGAGACCGGCTTCCCTGAATGTACTGTCCTTCCATTTGAAGTAGGTATTATTTCCTTTGATGAGTTAGCTAAGAGGGAATAAAAAGAAAGCTGTATTTTGAGAAAGTATGAACGGGGAAAATGCAGGTGAAGAGACCGTTATCAGCAGCTGCCCGGGATGATGGGGCTCTATGCTTCTCGAGGACAGTGTGCCTCTACCCAACGTGCATTACGTCACAAAGCGTCCCTGCAAACATGACTTGAATGCCGACCACATGCAACCGGGAGTGAAGCTTAGTAATAAGATTTTGTCTATCTCTCATTGTTTAGCAATTATACAACAGTTATGTGGTCCTCCATGATTTAGGGGTAACATATTAGCCTCTGGTTCTCGAGGTCGCGGGTTCAAACCCGGCTTAGAGCGGTGGAGTTCTTCGGCTTAAGCTAGCTTACATGGCTATTCTAACTCTACAATATTAAATATAAACTTTGATGAGTTAAATAACTCATATGGTATCTACAACAGTTTTTTCACACGAAGAGATTACATGAATTTCTTTATTTTTATGTTATGTCAATATGTCTTAATACGTTTTATCCGGGCATGTTTACGTGCATACTATGGAAATTTTATAGCCCATGAAAATGAAATTACTGTCTTTATCCGAGGTCTAGCGTTAACATGCTAGCCTCTGCTTCCAAGGTCGCGGGATCAAACCCAGCGGAGAGTAATGGATTTTTTGGGTATAAAAATCCTTAACATGGTTTCCATTGGAAGTGAAGTAAAGCCGGTGGTCCCGTGTCGTAGATTTACGGCACTAAAAGAACCTCAAGCTTGATAGAGGCCTCTCAGCAAAATTAAGCAGTGTTTCACACCCAATATAGAACGGGACGCTGAGAAAAACAACAAAGAGGATGTCCATAAATAAAACTTAATTTCATCTCTCTCTTTTCTTTACAAAACTGATTAAAATGAAGACGTCTTCTCAGGTATTCCCAGAAAGTGCCAGTGTCACAAAGTGAATTACGTAATTAATTACCATGGCAACAAGAGAGCAATGATGTCATCACCACAACATAATTTTCTGCAATGTGGCTATAAGAAAATGAAATGGTTCACTCGACAAAAAAATTTATTCAGACATAAATTGTGTTTTAGCAAGATCTACATTTTTTGGTATAGTAAGATTTGGTCTATCTATTACGGTTTACCAGTTATACAAAAGTCATTCAGAGTAAATAGGACTTCATGGGCTATAGCCAGAAAATTCAAGATATACATTTCATTTGCCATACAAATATATCAAACATATGATATTTTAATCAAAATCGTTAGAGCCATTTTCAAGAAAATCAAAATTTTCGAAAAATTTTCCATGTAAAAGGTAGTTTAGGGGGAGCAATTTTCTTCAAAATCTTCGTGTCGCATAAGCTTAAAACCAATTTTGGTTTTTAACCGACTTATCGCTTTTGAGTTGTGCTATCCACAGACTGACAGCCCCCCCCCCCCACACACACGGAGCTTTTTCTAAAAAAGCTTTTTCTTTTGGATTTATGGAGTCTCAAAACATATATTTCCCTGTGAAATCTCGACATCGAATTTTTGAATGGAATATAATACTTCCTCTACGTAGTAGAGAACTTAAAAATATTAAAAAGGGGTCGTTTTCTTTTTCTGAATTTTGAGATTGCAATGGACAAAGCGTCAAATATCAGGGGAAAGCCATAAAAAGATAATGAATATGAAATTACATGTAGGTTATAGCAACAACCAAAAATACATATTAACAGCGTCACCAAACCAGCGCTATTCGCACATAAATGTCCCTAGTAACACTATTAAACAATTAGCATTATATACAATGTAAACAACAGCAACCAGGAGTCACAAACAGGCAGGTAAACACGGTCTACCGAGGGCTGTCTGCAAACGTCAACACACTAAACAAATGATGGACCTATGACTTAAATGAGTGTAGTTCGACCCCATTGATCGGCCTTCAACCTCATTTTCTTTTGCCCTGACTTTAATGCTCAGAAATTCCTCTGCTTGCATCAACAACGTGTTTCCTCGTTTATAATTGCGTTGGTATTGCTTTTGATAAAATCATAAGTACCACTTTTAAGAAAGTGGGGGTGCTTCATGCGCATTGAACTTGGATCTCATGTCACAGTCCGCTAGACGTATTTAAATTCCACTTGAACATCGTATTTTCTACTATCACCCTCCTACTACTACCGTTACTTCTCTGTGACAGAGCAGTTCACTAAAATGTGGCAAGTGCATTATTACTCTGTGGTGAATCTTCCATGAATCGGGGGATTAGACTGGAGCAAGCGATAAAACGATAATAGCTTAGCCTAATATGTGAGCTAGTATGTGCTAACTTGGCAGATAAACCGAAATGACATCTGAAAATGATCATATTATCTGAAGATGAGTTAACATTAACTTTTGTATAGAACTCGTGTTCCAAATGAGTGATATAAACGTATTAATGTTATTTTTATAACTTGGATTTGCTTTCGTCGTAATTGTGTTTATATACCACCTATACATCAGGAATAGTTGCTGTAATGGCCGCAAGTTAACAGCACTAAAGATACACTAGAGATTTCTTATATAACTTAAAGCCAACTAGTTAACAATTCCTATGTCTAATGATATGCATAAAAATTGTTCTAACGATTTTAAAGCCGCCACTGTGACCTGACAAGCTAAACTGGCATACAAATGGTGCGATTGAAAAGCAGAATTTTCTCTTGGTAATTATTTGGCTACCAGAAATGTTTTAAAGTGGAGGCGGGTACTTTCTGGGCTCACTGTATATGAATTTTCTGTGAAGAGACAGTATGGAGAAGTGACGCCTTAGCCTTCATGGAAAACTTGACTCGGAGAAGGGTTACAAATAGATTTTATTTATATGCAATGTAACATTTTGCAGCATTAACCTTTTCCGAAATATTCGCTGTTGGTTTTTAACTTTTCTCCTTTCAGCAGAAAATTTTGAAACGTTAAGAGGTCGTTATTTTACGTTCTTAGAAAAATTATGTAATATAAGCACCTAATTCTTTAACTGCAACAGTTCTATGTATTATCGTAATATTACCAAGTGAAACGGTATCACGACGATTAAAGTACACAGAAAAAATATACCTTTATATGTAAATTGATACGAAAATGAATAATAATGGATAAATAAATTTATGCGATTTTTTTTTTAAAGCCTCAGTTCATACCATAGGCCCCTGCAATTTTCCAGAAATAAAGATCCATTCGAATGCTATACAAATACGATATTCCAGGTAGTACTTTTGATCAATCAGAGCCTTGCAGTGCCTTATCCGTATGATAACTTCATCTGAGACTACATTAGAAAAATTCTGTTTTCATGCTCTTTATCACGGAGAATAAATTTGTCCCATAAAAGGCTTAGGTTTTTATGAAGATAATGATCATAATAATAGTAATCAACAACAATAATAATAATGATAATGATGATGATGATGATGATGATGATGATGATGATGATGATGATGATGATGATGATGATGATGATGATGATGATAATAATAATAATAATAATAATAATAATAATAATAATAATAATAATAATAATAATAATAATAATAATAATAATAATAATAATAATAATAATAATAATAATAATAATAATAATAATAATAATAATAATAATAATAATTTGCAACTTACATGCTGCTTGCTCTGTGTTGTAAATAAAATCACAATGGCGCTACATAAACATTTGTGTAAATGATACTACGCAGAAACACGTACATTTTCGCAATACCTTTTCGCTGCCACGTGGATCACAAAATCGTGTCTCGCACTTTTTCCTCTCGCGCATGCGCTTCGTAAATAAGCGTCACCTGTTCCAAGTTGGAGCCTCCAACTCGACGCCACGTTGATCATATTTTGGTCGAGATTATTCAATCACCGCTTTGATAAAAGTAAATAGGTATTCTGAGTTGGCGTCTTTTGTAATGAAATCGCGCCAATAAACAACTAAAGTAATTTATCCGAAGCTTAGTAATTTTGAATTTAGTTTCGGATATTCTGTAAATTATATGCATTAATCTGAAAATATAAACACCTGTAAATTATCTCATCACACGAACCAGCTGTAGGCAAACAGCGAAAAGGAATTCAAATTCAAGCCGATACTTCAAACATATGAAATATAATTAGCCAAAGTAATATCGGTGAAGCAAGATGTGAATTAAGTACAATTTGAGTTGGTCTCAATAGCTTTAATAGGGCAGAAAGATAAGAGCATTATATTTACGCACGAGCGAGAACTCGGCTATATGAATCATTCCCGCCTCCAAGGTCAGTGGACTGTTTTAATACAAACACACTTCTTCTACCTTTACCTCACGCAATGCAGTGCTGAGTATTACTATTATATAACAACATTTACGTAATGTACAATGTCATGACCACTTACAAATTCTTAGTCACAACATTAAGGCAATGAAATCACTAAAACTTGTAACATTTCTTGATCTTATTATAGATCACAATATGAATGGGAAAGATCGTATTATTAACCATATCCTACTGAAGCTGAGCTCTGCAATCAGATTATTAATTTACCTTACAAATAAAAGCATCCTAAAACAGTATATTACGATTTTCATTTAATTATAACACATGGAATAACGTTTTGGGGAAATTCAGGAGATGCTAAAAAAATATATTTCTCTTGCAAAAAAGTAATAAGAATAATGGCTGGTGTAAAACAACCAGCCATTAAACCACTATTCAAAACCTTTGAAATGTTACCGTTAACCTGTGAGTATATTCTAGCTGCCGACAATGCAGAAGTATTCATAAAAATACAGATATACACAACCAAACCAGACATGGGCCAACCAATACTAATACTACGACTGTAATACTAATTAACATTACTTAGTTTTGTATTACTAAGTCTATTTTTGTAAACATTTTTAATGTAAATAACATTAATATGTAATTTTTTAACTCTGGCATGCTCTTCTTAAGAGTTACATTTTACTTTTACAAATGTACATAGTTTTGACGTAATCTACATCCTATAGATTAGTCTCGCTCTCGTTAGCTTAACTCATTATAGGATCCACAGAATGGCATGATAAGATATGATATACATATAATCTGTAAACTTATAGACGAGTTTGGTATGTGACCATGGTGCATCCATGATTATTTTAAGGAGATAACCTGTACACCGACTAGGGCGCAGAACATACGGGAGCCATCTCGCTGGGAAAATAATTTTATAACTTCTTAACTTTCTTGTATTCACACTTTCGGTGACTTGTATATACATAATAATCATATGAGGTACTATTATTAAGGACAGGAATTTAATGCAAATGCTGTCAGAAAGTATGCTCACTTGGTACGTGAGTTAATTACTAAATTTCCAATATTTCAGCAGTTTGCAACATGTATGATTTATAAATATATTTTACTTAATTATATTATATTATATTCATGGCTGGCCCCATTGCGCAGTTGGAAGAGCACCTTCCTGCTGTGCAAGGGGTCCCGGGTTCGATTCCAGCCAGGATTATTCCTTATCCTTCCTTGAGTCTGGAAGTATAATGGCGGCGCCGTGGCTGAGTGGTTAGACCGCTCTCCTACCACCTAGGCGGGACCCGCATGTGGTATTTGTGGTGGACGAAGCGGAGTCTGGGCGGGATTTCTCCGGGTTCCCCCGCCATTCATTCAACAAATTGCTCCATTATCACCCTTCCAGTTACCCATGTCGCCTGCATTTCATATCATTCTCTTCCTCACTTGGCTGACCACCTGCTTCCAGGTCTTCACTCTGTCTGGTCCATAGGTCCCTCTGCTCGCCGACAAACGTCTGACCCTAGGCACTGGCTTGTAAGTCCTACATAAGGTGAGGGTAATCAGGGAAAGAAGATACATTCATGTATGATTTAGAAATACGATATGTGTATATGTATATGTGCCGTTGAGTCAGTTTTCGAACTTGGCAACACTGATGGTAGCTCACATGCAACCCAATCAATAGTTCAGACCACATGGTGAATCCCTGTCTTTTCTGGTCGTAGCCGTTCGCTTACGGAGAGGCTGTTAACCCTTTCAGTTCCGGTGTGTATTATAAGAAACACAGGCCTATTTGTAATACTTTTAACGGTTTTTTCTACTATATTCTTGTTATATTGTTCGTCACCAATTAAACATGTGTATTTGAGATGTTCTGAATTGTAGACAATTATTATTATTATCATTATTATTATTATTATTTTACAATTTACATTGTAGTGTTTTTTATAAGAAGCAAAATCCATGCAGTCAAATGATACCCCGTCATCGTCCACGCGTGCTATCACACCGATTATTTTACATGGGCCCTCCCCGTCCTTTACCAAAGGCACATTTGACTGAGATTGCCGAGACTCGAACTCACGACCTCAGGCTTTGAGTGCATGGCCAGTGCACTACGTGTTGCCAAGTGCTTGTATGTGATGAAGCCCCCCTCCCCCTTTTTTTAAGTTTAACGCCCTTAAACTTGGTAGGTTATATCGGACGATGAAGGGTAAAATTATGCTCAAATGAGTCCAGATTCTACCAAGCTTAAAGATACCCAACATTTGTCTTCTCATAAGGGACAGAACCTTATCCGGATAACTCACCATAACCGAGATTTAAACTCGCGACCTTCCGACACACTGCTCCCGCGCCCCACAGGCGCCATGGATCTCTTGTTTTCGTGCAGTAATACCAAAAATTGACAACGTTATGTTACTGTTATTTTAACTCTTCAAAATTAAATATACATTTATATCCTCCACAGCAGTTTTACTCACGGAATCTTTCCGTGAATACATGAATTTGCTTTATTTTTATTTTATATCAATATGATGTCTGAATACATTTTATATGGGCATAGTTATGTCCACATAAACTATCAAAGACAAAGTCACGGGGAATTCCACATTCTTAGCTCAACGATACGAGCATATCGAACTACTCTCCTCTTAGGAGAAACCTATAGTGATTAAAGGATATTTATCACCATCACCACCACCACCACCACCACCGCCACCGCCGCCGCCGCCGCCGCCGCCGCCGCAACCGCCACCGCCACC
The DNA here is from genome assembly GCA_030765045.1 of Tenodera sinensis. Lineage (NCBI taxonomy): Eukaryota > Metazoa > Arthropoda > Insecta > Mantodea > Mantidae > Tenodera > Tenodera sinensis. The sequence goes on from CM060972.1 coordinate 103,783,757, forward strand.
ACCATCGTCATGATTATTACTATTATTTGTTATTCTTTTATATTTTTATGGCACATTGAAGGGATTACTGTCGTTCTCCGCGGTCACGTGCTAGCTTTGTTTCCTGACGTCACGGGTTCAAACCCTGCGGAGGATGGTGCATTTTTTCGGGATAAAACTCCTTAAAATGGCTTCCTTTGGAAGGGAAATGACTAGTTCCATGGCGTTGATTTACGGCACGTAAAAGATCAAGCCTGATAAAGAGTCACCTGAGCAAAATTAATCGATCTCTTATACCCAGTATAATATTATATAATATATAATGCAGATGGGGACGTGAACCACACATGAATAAAAGTCAATTTTAATTTTAAACGGATTATCATAGCATAAATTATCCATTGTTATTATTATTATTATTATTATTATTATTATTATTATTATTATTATTATTATTATTATTATTATTATTATTATTATTATTATTCCTACTACTTATTAAAAATAGTTAATTTAGTTGGTCGTCGTTAGGTTAAAGCAGCTCGTTATCGAAACACCACTACGTAATAGCATGCATTTCGACAAAAATACCAGGTTCACTCACATGGTGGTCTTCTTTATACTGCTCTGCCCGTGTCCCCGTGTTCACCTTGTTTACTGCCACTGAGACGGCAGACTACTGCTTTGTGAAGAGCCGAAGAGGACCTCGTTCGCACATTGGCAAGGGCTGTTGGCTGATGCAACAAGAACCGCGAGCCGATGCACGGAGGTCCATTTTTTGTTGCAATGAGCATGCTTAACCTTGCGCCGGTGACCGTTTGACAACTGTAGTTCGGTATTGGCAACAGCGCCGGCATGAGTTCGCAGAATTTCTGTGACGTCATACGGTCATGTGAAGACAGGCTCCAACACGCTCCGGCTTGAAGTAGGTTCATGTCACATGACTCGAGTGAGAACATGAGGGGCGTATGTACTTCCGTACTTCCCCCAAGGGAGGATTCCGGTTTCAGACGAAACTAATTGCTCTTTCATTTGAACTTGAACAAAACTGCCTATTTTCTAGTCGTGAATCATAAAGGCGTATACAAAACAATATTTAAAACAAAATGATGACTTTTAAACGGATTGCACTGTTATTTATCGTTAATAACAAAACATAAAATATGGAAATAATTTTTTTTTCAGGGTAAAACATTAAATGAATACTTGCATGTTTTCTAAATATCTAAATACAAAATATACGGCTGGTACACTATAAATAAATCATGTAACCACAAATCTATGCCGACAAGTCATTGACTTGGCTGTCGGCAAAATATCACGCGCAGTGTGCATGCTTGGAGAAGCCGGAATTCCCGGCCGGTCGGCATGATATTTTCCTCATACACCTCAACTCCAACGCGACTGTTATGACAGTGCAAAGCCAACGTTGATTTAATGATTTATTCATGTACCAACTGTCTCCTTAATTCCTTCTCTCTTTTGACATTTCAAAAAAGCTTTTCTCATCTCAGTTAATATTATCGTTGCAAATATTTTGCACATTGCTTTAGTACTGCATACATATACATATGTATGTATACACTGTGGGCAGAGATTCATAATCATGTTATAAGATTGGCATCTAAATTTAAAGGTATAATCCTTCATAAGCGCAAATTATTTCAGAATAGTTTTTACCATAAAGGCTTTAGGGTCCTGAAAATATGTTTGCTTTTCCTAATGACCCCTGTAGTGGGCAGAGGTGGGGGACGCAGCGGCTGGACGGCAAGCCTTGGCCCTTCATGGGCTGTTGGGCTATGGGTTTTTACTACGTGTAGTAATGAGGGGAAGTATTGTATTCGATCCAATATTTCGATGTCGAGATTTCACCGGAAATTATGTTTTGAAGCCCCTGAATACAAAAAAGCAGGTTTAGAAAAAGGCCTGTGCGTGTCAACAAAGTAACTCAAAAACAAGAAGTCGGTTAAAAACCAAAGTTGGTATTTAAGTTTAATATCTTTCAAAAATGCGACATGAAGATTTTGAAGAAAACTGCTCCACCCTAAACTACCCTTTACTTGGAAAATTTTTTGAAAAATTTGGTTTTCTCAAAAATGGCTCTAACGATTTTGATTAAAATCGCCATAGGTTTAAGATACTTTTATGGCAAATGAAATTTATATTTTGAATTTTCTGGCTATAGCCTTTGTAGTCCTGTTTACTCTTGATGACTTGCATAACTGGTGAACCGTAAGAGATAGATCAAATCTTACTATACGAAAAATATAGATATCGTTAAAACACATAATTTATGTCCAAAAACATTTTCTTTGTGGAGTGAACCATTTGGAAGATATTCCTTGTTATTTGTGAGAGTGAGTGACTGAGTGGGGTTTAAGGACCCGTCGACAGCTAGGTCATTTGGGCCTTATTTGTGTGAGTTTTGCAACACTTTCCTCAAATAGAAGATTGCTATTGACCTTTTTATCTCTTAGCCATGCAAAGAGAATGTAATTTGAAACCAAACATATAGCAACCGGCTTTAAAAGATTTGACTATCGCTCAAAGTCTACTGTATTCCCATATTCCCCTTGTACCTACAAGAAAATTAACAATAAAATAATTTCTACGAATGTTTATCTCAACTAACATGAAGAAGATAAAGGAATAAGAGTTTGTAAGAATAGTTAGTACAAGAGTAGAGAAAGTCATGTGAGTGCAACACATCAGATTTTTAAATTTAATGAATATTTAAATATGAAATAACTATTCTTAACAATTAATATTTTGATATAAATGATTTCAGGCTTTGTGACATATAATTGATGTCTGTCTATTTAATAGGATTATGAGACTGTAACTTAGCTTTAAAATAATAGAGGTGTATGTTTTGGAATGGAAAACAGAAAATGCTAAAAAAATTTAACCTACTAAAAAAATGGAAAATAATCTTGCTACGAGCTGTGTATACTGACATGAAACACTAAATTAAACTCACTATTATTGCAATATTTTGCACAAAGATACATTTTGGAATCTAGAAGGCAGACTATTTTATACCATAATTAAAACCCTGTGCAGGAAGTCCTGGGTTCGATTTCTGGCAGGGGTTGGTGATTTCTTCTAGCCCAGATTATTCCCTAACCTTCCAAGAAACTGGAAGTACAAATAAGAATGTGAAAATATGTTCTAATGTATAAAACCCAATGCAAAACTAGAAATCCAATGACAACTGTATAAAATTAACACCACTGCTGATAAGGCAATATGTTCTAAAGATAAAAGGCTGCCCATATGTCCACTGCAGTTAAATGTGTGAACCTCTGCCCCCAAGACTAAAGATATAAAAAATTGACAATTTTCAACAAAAGTGCATAGGTGCTTTAAGTTAATTTGCAAGAGTTGGTTACTTGGAATTTTAATGTTTTTGGAAATGGAAATGGGTCACATCTTTTCTTTAGTGTAAATGTCATTTGAAACATTTTAGGACTACTGCTTTTTGAGAAAATGAAGTGGTTGATTAATAAGTACTCGAAAGATTCTAGTGTCCAAAATTTGCTTTTTATGGTAAGGTAATAATTTAGCAAACACTTTATTTGGGCATTATTTCACATAGCGGTGGGGAACTTATTCAGAGAGTTAGGTGTATAAGTGCAGATATTTTGATAATGGTATCTTAATATGCATCCACTTCAGTGTGTTACTTGTTTTTTCCCACAAACCAAACCAAAGTTTACTATCTGATGTTTTTTTCATGGTTATAGCTGTGCAGCAAAATGAACAACACCTGTGATATAGACTACCTGTTTTGCTTCAAACTTTAATATATGACCTACTGGTCAAGATAATGTGAGGTCATTGGCCTTGAAGAAAGCATTTGAATTCAGTTCTGATACAGCTTTCCTTATTGTGCTTGTTCTGCCCACTGTGCATTATGTTTTCTGTGTATGTCTACTTAGAGGTACTAAGCAATCTGAAAACACCCTACTCTCAATAAGCAAAATTATAAGTCCACAAATGAAGCAAACATTGACATAGTATTGTTCATTGTTGTGTCCTTAAATACCACTACAAATATCTGCTCTTACACTCCTAACAGGGTGTATATGTGAAAAGTTACATTTTACAGATACAATAAAAATCAGAAAATTGACTGGGATGCTGTGATGATTTATGCTTTTAACTTTAAGCATTATATAGAAATTCTACTGCTTTTCATGAAAACTTAGGCCCCCTTCCCGGAAATTAAGAGGTTTAATGTACAGTCAATTATTGGCTGTTAGACTATTGTTTTAATTTTGATGCAAAGAATGGTTTTTCTCAGGATGTTTCATAGTGCCTGTGTTACGGTGATGTTATTCAAAATTTTAATGTAAATAAGGGGATGCGTTATTTTCAATTAGAAGCTACATACCTTTACTATACGCCATCCAACCTTAGAACCATACCTTGTATTCCTCCGCAATAACCTGGTGTTCATATCAGCTGCAACAAACACAAACAAATGCCATGTGGACTCATTCCTCATGTTTATGATTCAAGAGAATGATATTTACTCGGAAGTTTTAGGAATAGCGCTGCCATTGCATTATATTCAAGTAGTCTTTACCAGGGTTATCAAACATCTTGAAAACTCAGATAATTGCTAATATTTAAGGTACTATATTTTGTGGTGTGCTTTGGTTTCGGCACATCGTGGGTTAGTTGTTGATGGTTTGTGTTTAAATCAAGTTGGGTCTAAGAGTGGAGCAATAATAATTACTGGCATCAGCCATAGTTCTGTACCAACAGTTATACATGTTTAATTTCTTGTCATCAACAGTGATTCCAATCCACAAAGATAGTTATATGATTTTTAATTTTGTAAAAATTTTTACAGTTGAAGCCCATGAGAGTTCTTAGTGGCAGAAACTAAAAACAGAAAACCTGTAATATAATCATATCATCAAATCAATAATTGTTATTTAGTAAAAAATTAATATGTTTATCTGCAACAAATACTATAACTCATCTTTTACAGTTTTTGACAACAGAATATTAATATATTTATTTTCATTACTATTTAGGACCCGTGAGTTAAATTCACAAGCTTTTACACAATAATAATTGTTTTCAGATTTGTAACCAGTATCTATCCTTCCTTTCAAACGAGTTTATTTTTTAGTTTTACAAATAATGAAATTCCACGATATCTCAATATTATTACTGCCAAAATAGTACTATGTGTGAAAATGTTACTTGCACTGTTTAAAAAAGAATAGAAAGAAAAATGATTTCATTACTTTTAGATAACTTTCTTAAACATTGCTTACTTAATACAGTTTTTAATAAATTTCATGACCAGCATATCTAATATTTCAGCATTTAAAGTAACTTGTCAATTAATTTCAGTTCTTGCTTGAAAGTTATTTTCTCACTGAATTTTGCTAATTTATATTTTGCGTGCTTGTTGTATTTTTTTTTTTAAAAATTTGTACTTATTGCTGAAAACATTGTTTTTCCAATATTTTAAAGGTATACAATTATAATTTAAGCAGAGAGAGATAGCGAAAGTAAAAATAATGGAATCCAAACAATGCTTAGGAAGCATACATGAAAATAAACTGTCCACAGTTCTTGCTAATAATTAATTTATTCTACTGCATACTTTTGTATGCCTGTCTTATTTTTGTTACTTTCTCTACTACATATAGTAAGTAGAGGAACTATTTTATTTCATCCAAAAATTCAATATCAAGATCTCACCGGAAGTATGTTTTGAGGCCTTCTGAATCCAATAAAAAGCATTTTTAGAAAAAGGTCTGTGTGTGTCAATGTGTCTGTCAGTCTGTGGACAGCATAATTAAAAAATGAAAAGTCGGTTCAAAACCAAATTTATTGTGTTTTATGTTTAATGCCTTTTAAGGATGCAACACAAAGATTTTGAAGAACATTCCTCCATCCTAAACTACCCCTCATATGGAAAAGTTTTTGAAAATTTTGATTTTCTCGAAAATGGCTCTGAAGATTTTGATTAAAATGCCATATGTTAGAGATATTTTTATGGCAAATAAAATGTATATTTTAAATTTTCTGGCTATAGCCTATGTAGTCCTGTTCACTCTGAATGACTTTTGCACAATCAGTGCGCCGTAAGACAGACCAAATCTTACTGTACAAAAAAAATGTAGATCTTGCTAAAACACAATTTATGTTTAAATAAAGATTTTTTTAGAGTGAACAATTTCAGAGATATTGCTTATCAGTTGTGTGAGATTTGGAATAATTAAAATTTTGTCAAATGGAAGGTCGTTATTAATTTTTTATGTTAGTCGTGCAGAGAACAGGATCTCAAGTTAATTTTGTTGTGATTCAATATGCTGGTTGTACAATTGAATCATATCAGACAGATAAAATACATTAAAAATTGCAATAACATGGTATGGGGCTAATGTGTCTGCCTCAGTTCAAGAGAGCCTGAGTTCAAATCTTGGTTAAGGTGAATACCCAGATAAGGTTTCTCCCTTATTCTGGGAAGACTTTTGTTAAGTGTAGTAAAAAAGTTACTTTTCAAACACAAACAAATCAAAGTCTGTTATGTAGTTTACTGAAGAAAAAATGTGTTGTATTGCACTCACATGGCTTTCTCTACTCTTGTACAGACATTGTTACAAATGCTTATTGCTCTATCTACTACATGTTAATCGAGATAAACATTTGCAGAAATTATCTTATTACTAATTTTCTTGTAGGTGCAAGGGGAATATGGGAATGCAGTGAGCTTTAAGCGATAGTCAAATGTCTTAATACTGGTCACTATGTGATGACTTTGAAGTTCTGTTCTTTTTGCATGACCAAGAGATACAAATTGAATAAACTTTTCCCATTTCAGAAAAGTGTAAGTACAGGAAAAGTCTGACAAATAGCAAGGAATATCCCCGAAGTGATACGCTCCAACACCCCCCGCACCACAAAAAAAGTATTTGACATACATTGACTGTTTAAACAAGCTCTACTTTTTTTTTTGCTTAGGAAAATTTTGTCTATCTCTTATGGTTTACCAATTATGCAAAAGCCATCTAGAATAAAGAGGACTTTTCCAGAAAATTCAGACATACATTTCATTTATCATGAAAATATCTTATACATATACTATTTAATCAAAATCATTAGAACAATTTTTGATAAAATCAGCAATTCGAAAAATGTTCCATGTAAAGATAGTCTGGGGTGGGGAAGATTTTATTGAAAACTGTGTAGCATCCTTGAAAAATGAACTTAAAATACCAAGTTTTCAAGCTATTCACAAACACACACATATAGGTATATGGACCTTTTTCTAGAAATAATTTTGTTGGGATTCAGGGGACCTCATAACGTGCATTTCCAGTGAAATCTCAGTTTGGGTGGAATGCTTCTGTACCTATGTACATGGTAGAGAAAGTGAAAAGGTAATCGCTTTAACATGACTACCAATGCCCTTTTGGTGTGACTGTTTTGATCAAGGCCTCATTCTAAACCATTTGGAGTTTACAGGATAGCAGCTTGCTGACTAAGCAAAGCAGGAAAGAAGATTTCCTCCAAACAAAAGAGAGTAGCAGCTTCACTGAGAGCAGAAAGGGGATAAGTGCTACTCAACCTACATTTTGATACCTTAGAAATTAATGATATACCTACTTCTACAATGTACAACCAGAGTGGAATAATGAAGTGAATTAACTTCAGGAAAAACATCATCCCTTCTGCCACTGGTTGTATTTCTAAACGTTGACATGACTTCAATCAAGTAATTTTAATGGTTCTCTTATGGCAATTGCATAATATACCTACATTTATATATCGGATTGGGCAAAAGAAACCACAATATGATATAGATTCATCAAGTAACACCAAACTTCAGTACATTCTCTTGTAAATATTCAAACTGTTGGTTGGTCTTCAGCTTTTATACTGTTGCATCTAGATTTGTTATTCATGCACAATTTACTACTCAGTTCTTTATTTGTATCAATTTTGTTCTGCTTCCCAACTAACTGCATTATATCAACAGTAAACAGCCTTCTTTATAAACCTTATCTTTAAAAACATCCCTAAGAAAGAAATTGACAGGGGTGACATCATGAGATCTTAGTGACAATTTAATTGATTCCTTTCATCCTATTCTCTTATTTGGCAATTCTTCAGCTAAAAAGTCTAGCAGAATTCCTGCTTAGTGAGCAGGAGCCCCATCTTGCTGAAAATAGAACCTGCATCATTGCAAGCATAAGGAAGAAACAAAATTTTATTTACTGCTAAACTTTTAACTTCTTTTAAGCTTTATTAACAACCTTGAAAAATCAGATGTGTTGCACTCACATGACTTTCTCTACTCACTCTTGCACAAACTATTCTTATAAAGCTTATTCCTCTATCTTCATGTTAAGATAAACATTTATAAAATTATCTTATTACTAATTTTCTTGTTGGTGCAAGGGGAATATAGGAATTCAAGCGATAGTGAAATGTTTTAGTTATTTGATATGCAATGGGTTTGAAATTCCATTCTCTTTACATGACCAAGACATAAAAAAATGAATATCTCCCATTCAAGAAAAGTATAAGCATTGCAAAATTTAGACAAATAACAAGGAATATCTCCAAAATGGTTCACTTTACAAAGAAATGTATATGAAATAATTCTGTTTTAGCGAGATCTATGTTTTTTGTATAGTAAGATGTCTTAAGGTTTACCAGTTATACAAAAGTCATCCAGAGTAAACAGAACTACATAGGCTATAGCCAGAAAATTCAAAATATACATTTCATTTGTCATAAAAATATCTTAAACATATGACATTTTAATCAAAATCGTTAAGAGCCATTTTTGAGAAAATCAACATTTTTTATGTAAAGGGTAGTTTAGGGCGGAGGAATGTTCTTCAAAATCATTGTGTTGCATCCTTGAAATATATTCAATTTAAATGCCAACTTTGATTTTTAACTCTTTTCGTTTTTGAGTTATGTTGTTCACAGACAGACACAGACCTTTTCCTAAAAATGCTTTTTTTTTTATTAAGGGGGCCTCAAAACATATATTTGGGGTGAAATCTTGACATTAAATTTTTGGGTCGAATACAATACTTTTCCTACTTACTGTATGTTGAAAAGAAGGTAAAAAGTGGTTTTATTACAGTTTTTAAAACATCATGTGACATGTACATTACACAGAGTATTAGAAGTGGAAAGAATAATGGAATTGAAGGGGAGAGAAATATAGTGAGGCAAAGGGAGAGCTACCGCAATTAGCACAATGACATATTATTTATTATTTTACGACGCTGTCAATTGCCAGGATCACATCAGCGTCGCAGGAGTTCTTTTACATGCCAGTAAATCTACTGACATGGAGCTGTCGTTTTTAAGCACACTTAAAAACCATCGGCCTGGACCGGGTTTGAACCCGCGACCTTGGGATCGGTAGGCCAGCGTCTAACCAACTTAGCCACCCAGACCGACACACACACACAATGACATAGGCAGAATATCTGTTTATACTAGTCAAATATAAAAATCTTATATTCGAATCTGTGAAGTCATTTTGTGGGCAGCAATGCAGATAGCCTTTCCCCCAGATAACGAATTAATAAATTATGCAATTAAGGTCTCTTGGTCTTGGCCGAGTTCACTGCAGAGAAGTTTGGGTTCAAGGTTATCTGACCCAGTGATACATTTATTTCAGTTAAGTCTAAATGAACCTAGAAATAACATTTTTAGTATTGGGTAAATTGATGCCTGAGCAGTCTAGTGGACAGTGTGCTACTTTCTAAACCTAGAGATCCTGGGTTAAGTTCTGTGATGGTTGGAATTTTTATATTTTCTGTCATTTATTTATGGTTATATTCTGTGCGGAATAAGTTGGCAGCCAGCACGTAGAAAGAGAAAGCAGTACTCACCCTCTCGCTTGCATGCAGTGTTGGTATGATCCTCTCCTGCTAACTAGGCAATACTGAGTGAGATTTGACAAGAATGATATTGACTGGGAAAGCTATTCCCTTAATGAGGGTTCTTCATGGGAGCGAACTCAGGCCATTCCCAACCAATATTGCTATCTCTTTCTGCCAACTTATTCTGCACAGACTCTAGTGTAGGGTATTGTATAACACCAAAAACTAAGATTTTGTTGGAAAAATATGTTTTGAGCTCCCAAGAACTTAAGAGAAAGAATTTTTAGAAAAAGCTCTGTGTAGATGTGTTTGAACAGCATTAAAAAAACAACAGTAAAAATAAGCAATGATGGGATAGCAGAACAGAAAGTACTGAATAGAATTAAAATTGCTATTTTGGTCTATTATGGAATGGGAGTATAATAATAATAATAATAATAATAATAATAAAAAAGGAAATAAAACAAAACTGAAAATATATAAAGCAATAATAATAATGTATAGAATAGAGAGTCTGGCAGTACAAGACAAGTATTTGAGTAAGTTTACAGCAGTGGAAATGAAATGCTTGAGAATAGCAAGGAAAACAAAAAGACACAATATAAAATTAAAGAAATTAAGTTTCCAGTTCTACCTCTCAACCAATCTTGGTATTTAAGTTCAGTACCTCTCTTTCATGGATTTGGCACAAAGATTTTTAATACCCCCATTCCAAACAACTCTTTATACATCTTAGTAGTGGGTATTAGTTAAAACAAATTAGAATTGAGATTACACTCTGTTGGACAGGAAAAAGATAGTCAAGAAAAGTAATAAAAATCTATTAAATTATACAAAAAGGCAAAAAAGGACATTTAAATCAAAAGGCACCAAAATAGAAAACAACAATTAAAATGTACCATTTTCTAGTCTGTTAATGACTCATAATGAACATAGATCATGTTGGGCCTTGTCTTCAGACACTAGAAAGAACAATTAAAATGTACCATTTTCTAGTCTGTTAATGACCCATAATGAACATAGATCATGTTGGGCCTTGTCTTCAGACACTAGAAAAGAACAGAATTTTTCCTCAGCTTCTTAGTTCTATTTATTATCCTGTCCTGAATTACCAATAAAAATATCTGCACTTATACACCTATATCTTCGCCGGCCTTATATTACACTGCAATGTAAACAAAGTGCAAAACTGTGTATTGTAAGGGAGCGCCACTGCCACAGAAAGAAGAAAGGAACAGATATATTCTACATTCCTACATACAATAAAGAATAATGAATAACACAATTATAAAAATTATTAATCATAAATGTATCATATGCAGTGCACATTCAAGTGACTAAACCCTCCTCAAATAAAACGTGGCTGGTAGTTATAATTTGGGAATTACTTAAAGCAATGTTAAATAAGCAAAATAAACTGCTGAATTGCTTTGCTTACATTTCACGAAGTCTGGACAGGATCATTATGATGCAAATATGACACATTTTGCGTTAACTGAAACTGTAAAAATAAAAAAAGATATGAGTATACACAATGCGGTGGAAGAAGAGGAAGCATTTTGAAAATCAGACAATGTATTTAATGACTTTCACTTTCTGATGTTGCAAACTTTAACGTGTCCTGAAGTAAGCTCCTGACCCCACTTAATTTAAATGTTCTGTTGTTTATGGCAATGTGACCTTTTACAAGCTCCACAGTGTTTCTAATGGATTCAAAACACAGTGGTAGGACAGGAGTCTAAATTTGTGTAACCAGCCTGTTCGATAATGGTATCAGCAACAAAATATTGTACCTTTTGTTTACGTTTGCTACAGCTTTATTTAAAACGTCATGACACTCTGTATGTGCAAGTGAGGAGAAATGCAGAGAAGTCGTGAGAGTGGTGGGGGAGCAAGTGACTAGAAGGTAATCAGAACTTGGAGACAGTCACAAATACAATGCATGAACTTATCACTCTCACCGCAGCTGGAAGACTGACTCCCACTTCTCTTTTATGGAAGTGGACAGCACAGTGTGATTACACATTTTTGCTTCAGGAGTGGGGGAATGTCAGGATGTTTTAGACAAGCTGTACCTTGACTTGAAATATCAGTTCATCTTTCACCATTTCTATTATGTATGTAATCCCTTTGGTATCCATTAGATAATATCCCTTTTCAGTCACTGTTTAATGGGAATATGATCTAACTCCACACTATGATAGCATGGTGTTTCTCACAACACTTTGTAATTTGCTTTTCATCACCTCGTAATGGTTTTCCTTGGTGATGCTTTACACACTCTACGGCAAACACTATTTTGAACAAACTGTATCCACTTCTTCACTTACTTCTATGGTGCATGCATGTGCATTTTGTATCACAGTTAATATTGAATTTGCATATTAATGTATTCCATTTATTCTTACAGTAAGATTTTCAAGCTGTTTTTGTAAATAATTCTGTAGTTAAGGAAAATTGAAGCTACTAACAGTGAAGCAACAGAATCTAAATTAAGAACTAATTAGAAACTAAAAGCTCTGCTTAATATTACAAGTTGTTGTACTGCTGACTAGCTTCAAGTTATATGCAACTTATTGGATAGCTTTGAGAATAAGTTGGATACAACTTGAAACATCAGCAGTGCTACAACTTGCAATATTAAAAAGATAAGTGGAGCTTTTAGTTTCTAATTTGTTCTTAATTTAAATTCTGTAGTTATTTTAAATTTAATGCTATTTTTCATGTTAGTTAAGACTATTTTCATTTGCATCTGCTGACATGGAAGTTCTGCGATTCGATCAATCAATGGAGTGTTATCCGAACACGTGTTGTTGTTAACATTGCAGTTTAAAGTAAGGCCAGCAATGGTATAGTACCCTGTATATTGGTGGAATCTTGTAATCAAATTTTTTGGGTGGGACACTGCACTTCCTCAATCTAATAAAGGAAAGTGGTAAAGAGAGCAATTACCTTATTTCTACCAGATATTTCATTGCTGGGGCCACAAATGACTGCATTGATTCCATTTTAAATCCTGAGAATAGGAGAGTTAATGTAGGCAAAAGGCAAGTTCTAACTGTAGATTTTATTAGCTTGCAACTTTCTGAAAATGGAATAAAAAAGAAATACATAAACAATTCCACATATTTATATTTATTTATATTCATTTACAAGCAATTTTTATACTTGTTAAAAATAGTTAACATCTGCAATATTATTGTATCACAAACGGCAACATTAATACATAGTTAGGCCCTTATGTGCACATACATATATAATTAAGTTTGAACATGAAAGCTCTTTTTGCTGGCAACAGTTATCATACATTTTTATCACTATCTGTCATGCATCATATCTTGCCATTATCAGCAAATTTTTATCTTTCAAGGTAAATACTACAGCTTGTAGTGTAAATGCTGATAAACCTTGTTTTCAGATAATAGCAATTATCTCATAGCTTTTGTTTTTCCCACTCTTATAGATAGAAATTTTAATGTTTTTACATTTAGGGGCTGCACTTAATGTTTATAATGGGGTCTTGGAAGGAATAATATACATTAAATGGTACCAATGAAATATCTTTGTACACCCATGGAAAAAATGATTGAGCACATTAGAAGAGCAGAGTATGTCAAAGTTCCATGTCATGTTGCAGCGCAGTTTACACAAGTAAAGAATACATAGTCGCAAATACTAATGTGAGTGGCAATTCAAGACAACACAGCCCATTTGTGTGTCTGACAGACAATAATATATAGAACAGAGACTATCAATAAACTTAGCTGCATGTTGGAAATTTGACTTGTGTAAACCATGCTGCAACACAACATGGGACTTAGAAATATTCTGCTCTCCTAATGTGATCAATAATTTTTTCCATGGCAGCAATGGGAAAAATAAAGAGGTAATTCAGATGAATTAATTATTAATATTTTATTCAGTTACAATTACTTCAGAAACACCAGTCTTAAGACAATGGAATGGCAAAATTTAGCAAAATATATGAAAATGTTCAATTTTTAATATCCAAAATTTTAAAGCAACAAATGGCTAATTGTACCATTTAGGTAAAGCACTGAATTGAACTTTAAACTGTTTTTCTCAGTATAGTTTTCCCAGCATTTCTCACTTTTCAAAATACTCCATGGACCACAGTTTGTCTGGCAAAACATTTAAACAGAATTGGGATATATTCTTCACCACTCTGTCCTCTATGTGATCTGCAAGAGGAAATGGATCGAGACCACCTTCAAATATGCCCGGCCACTTCTAGTGCCCCATCCATCAGTGAAAAATATTGGAGAGCAAGAGGATTAATGACTTCATTGTCAGAAATCCAGCATTAGCTAACAACAACAGTTTGTAATTTATTAATCTGAAATTTTTGGGAGAGCCTCAGGAATTATGGATTTAAAACTTGTTGGCACTTTTTAAAAAATATGAAACAGTAAAGTTGAACTATCTTCCTTTCAGTAAAGTTGAAATTAATTATTTTTCATAAATCAAATTTAAATTGGAAAAAAGTGTTTCTCTTAAGCTAATTATAATTAAGAAATGCTTGCACAACAATCTTTTATATTTATATACTATGCTCAAATTAAAAATAATTTGGGAGTGATATGACAAACCGTAGAAACATTTCATATTACCACATCAAAAAGTGATTAATTATGAATAAAACAATTAACATCTTAACAACATCATTAAAATTGTGTGTACTATATATTTTACATTTTGAGTATATGGTCAAAAGCCCAAGCAATCAGAAGGGAACTGCACATGTTTTTTTTTTTTTTATTTCCACAGGCATTGCCTAAAGAAAAACACTGATGTCTTTTTCTCCATTACAAACTCTTAAATCTCTTTGCTCAAATATGGTTCTTCTGGTTCCATTGTTGGCTGTGAGCAAATTCCTCACTTATACAGTTACTGAAGTACATATTTAAATCTGAACCAGTAGTCAAGTGATTAAAGATGATAACACTTATAAGGAATCCTCAGCCTTCCATGCTGATGCCTTCTTAAACGTTGTCATCTGATTCTTAAACTGTTGCTGTGGGCCAGTCAATCTGACTGGATGTTTTTCGTGGTTTCTCTCAATTGGCAAGGTAAATATTGGATTGGATGAGAGGTAGAATCAGGACTGAAAAATTCAATGCCTTGGCTGGGATTTGAACCACGATCTTCCATTTCACCTGCAGCTGCTCTAACCACTTAGCTACTGAGACAACTTGCCAGTATGACATTGAATTCGCCAACCAATTAATGTTTTCTCTGGTAGACTACTAGGGAATCTCACATCAGAGATAAATACCCTAATGGCGACTTACAGTCGTAAGTACTTTATGCCCCAGAATTAAATAACTTTAGATGGTAATTGTTATTTTGGTGTGCCAACAAACTTGCTGTTGATGTTTTAAACACACAAGGCGTGTGTGGGCAATGTTTGAGAGATAGAATCAGGACTGAAAAATTCAATGCCACAGCTGGGATTTGAACCATGGATCTTCTGTTTGACACATGGCTGTTCTAACCACTGAGCTACCATGGCCAACTTGGCATGTTGCAAGACAGTTACAAAATTCACGCTTAACAGTGTTAGTAGTTTCAAGTAACCTTTGTGATTCTACCTCCACACTGGGGCAGAACTTCCACAACCCTTTACTTGTCATAACAACATATAAAACATTTGAAAACAGATAACAATCAGGCAACCACTTACATATGTATTTCTATTAAAGCTACTTTTATGGCCACTTATTGCAGATTAAAGAATTACACAGCACCAGCTATGGGTTCATCATACACAAAGTTGCTTCATATCTCCAGGAATTATTTTGGTAAACTTTACAACATTTAAAAGCACACTGAAGTAAGATTCAAGTCGGATACTTTGTAGCATTCGCAAGTTCGTCTTGGTCTCTTAGTCTATGCCTGCACAGAAATGTTTCTCAACTGGTGCAAATTGTTGGAAAAGAACGGGAAAATAGTCATATTTGCCAACTTTGAAACTGAAACCCATAAAACCTTTCCTCATTCAACAAAGTGTAATATTTTGCAAGACATGAAATTTAGAATGCATAAATTATTCATGCAGTAAATGTACAAAACTTACATGTAATATAAATAGGAATTCCATTTTATAAAAATCTTTGAAGACCTGGTAGTACTGCTTCTTTCTTTCACACATGAAATTCCTCCTGGTAACACAGAGAAGCATGAGTTGAAGCAAAAACACCACTTGCTAGGCTATACCAGATTTATAGTCTATATTTTATGCTTTAAGACACAAACTGGAAACAAAAACTGTTCCAAAAAACGGAAAACTTGTATCCCACAGCCACATAATGCATATATAGACAATTCTAGTGAGGGAGTTGACTTTGCTATTCTCATAGTCCATTCTAAATGTTTGCACCCATTTACTGCTGATTACTAGAGGTCACTACAGTGAAGGAGATATTACTTTGTGATTGACGCATGCTCTTACGGGTCGGATCAGTCAATGGAGTGTGTGGTATCTCTTCAGGAACACAAACTCCCAGGTCAACGATGATTGGTTATGTAAATGATGAGCCCTCTGGCAGTTGCCCGACAAAAGCTTGTGTCAATCACAAAGGAATATCTCCCTCACTGCAAACTAATTTTAAATCTGCATGTTAACCATTTTGTTGTAGTCCAAAAAGGGGGGCCTCAAGACCTTAATGAAGGATAGACTCACTGGCCTATCAGAACATTGTATACTCTTTATCACATACATCCAGTCTGTAATCCGTTACAATATAATACAGTAAAATTTAATGCTTACTACAGAAACTGATTTGATTCATTCAACTAATTTAAATTACCCTTTCAGGTAAAATGGGTACAGTATCTATCCAAGGGGAAATAACAAGGAAATTCAATATCAAACGAGAAGTGAGGCAAGGTGATGCACTCTCTACAATATCATTTAATATGATATTGGAAAGAGCAGTTAGGAATCTGGAACTAAATCCCAATGGGGCGACCTATAATAGAATGACGCAAATATTAGTATATGCAGATGATATTGTAATAATTAGAAGAACAGTCCAAGAATTACACTAAAGGTTTGCTGAGCTGCAACAGGAAGAAGCTAAGCTTGGACTTGAGGGTGAATACAAAGAAAACAAAATATATGATTGCATCTAGAAATGAAACTAGGTGGGTGAACAATACTAATATTACCATACAAGATTGTAAATTTGATAGAGTTTGGAGCTTTAAATATTTCAGTTCAGTAATAACTAATAACAGAAAACAGTATAAAAGGGGCAGAAATTATAGAGAGACTGGAAGTGGGAAACAGATATACTTATTTACTTAGTTCCTGTTTTTTCTTTGTGGAACATGGGCATCAATAAAAGCCTTCCATCTTCCTCTTTGACTAGATAGCCACTTCACTTCCCTCCGGCTCTTACCACTCTATGGTTCTTCTCCATGTCATTCTCTTTTTCTTGCTCCTTGGTGATTCCAATCCATCACATCCTTTTCGATGGCACCTTCTGGTTTCCTGAGCGTATGGCCTATCCAGTTCCATTTTCTCTTTTTATTTGCACCTTAATTTCATCTTGGTTTGTTCGTGCCCAGAGTTCTCTGTTTGTTATATCTGGCCAAAGTATCCCTAGAATTTTCCTCGAACAATTAGTTACAAAAGTCTGTAATTTCTTGTTTATTTGTTCCGTCACTTTCCATGTTTCAGAGCCGTACAAGAGTATTGATTTCACATTTGTATTAAAGAGAAGTAGTTTTGTTTTCCTTGTTACATTTGCATTTTTCCATATGGGGTAGAGTTGCACAAAGGCTCCATTTGCCTATTGGGTTCGTCTCTTTACATTTTCATCTGCGGGGCTCTAATGACCTAGTTGTCGACGGGCCCTTAAACCCTAATCACTCACTCACTCTTCATCTGCACTACTACCATAAATAAACGAGTCTACCTCTTCTGTCTTTGTCATCCACTTTAAATTTTTAATTTTGTTGGGGACTACCATTTATTCTCATTTCTTTTGCTTTCTTGGAATTTATTTTTAATCAAACTTTCTTTGCTTTTCTTGTAGATACATTAATTTTGTTTCCATATCCCGGAACCTTTATGCTAACAAGCAACTTCATCTGCATATTCAAGATCCTCCAAATGATTCCTGAACCCTCATTGCAAGCCTCTTGAAACAGATGTAATTGGGTCTTAATCCCCTTCCTAAAATCCAAAGATCTTTCCAAAAAGAGAAAGAAGAAAATATATAAAACAGTAATTACACCTGCAGTAACTTATGCAGCAGAAACTCAGTGTGTATTAAAATGTGAAGTGCATAGGATTTCGGCATGGGAAAGAAAGATCTTACAAAAAATCTATGGACCCAAGAGCAAAAATGGAAAGTGGAGATATAGAACTAATATTGAACTTTATGAACTCAATGATGATCCCCCAATTGTGAAATGTATTAAAACTGGAAGGCTTAGAAGGACAGGACATGTAGAAATACACGAGGAGGGGTCCCTACTATAAAGGATATGGAAAGGAAAACCAGGAAGGGTGTGTTGGCAGACAAAGAAAAGATGGATAGAGAATATAGAGGAGAATGTGAAGGAGCTTGGCATATGAGGGTGGAGGAGGAGAGCACATGATAGAAGAGAATGGGCTTCAATAGCAAGGCAGGCTCTCGCCCTACAAGGGCTGTAACACCATGGAGTAAATAGAGGGTATTATTATTTATACCAACAAACTTACTCTCAAAGTAAGTAGAATTTAATGCTTTATCATCTCTGGGGGTGAACATTTGCCACGACTTGAATCTGTCCACAAGGCTGTAAAAATGCCTTCTAATCATAAAAAAGGCCTTTGTTCCCATAGTTTTTATGGGCAAACTGCAAAGTTGGCAAATATGAAGAGGCTCCAATGCCAGAAGGTTCCTGTATTTCATGTAGGACAGTGCCTATATTGGAACCTTCTAGCATATGAAGTTTTAGAAAGAAACTTTGAGAAACGCAGGCATCTATATGAGGGGACAACTGGTCAGTTTGCAAACACAGCAAATGAGCAAGAGGCAGAGATGAATGGAAAACCTAAGGGAATTAAGTAGCATTTTACATTATACCAAATTTCAATTCCAAAAAATTGAAAAATACAAAATTTTGAGAAAGTTATTTGATACAAAATACATACTTCAATGAGCTCTAAACTCTCTTCCCAGCTATACAAAATTAAATGAGAATGAAGATGACTTCATAGTTTACTTATACAAAATCAAGATACACCTTTTATTTACTATACTAATACTTCAAACACATATTTTAATCAAAACTGTTACAACCCCATTTTAAGAAATTACAACAATAGTGCTTGGATTGGGTGGAATTTCACGAAAATGTACATAATTCAGTGGAACTTGGATAATTTGAAGCTGAAGGGACAAGAAAAGAATTAAAAATATCCACACATTTCAATTACAAAAGTGATGTCTAGAATTGACATTTTCATGCATAAAGATTTTCCAGCTGTCTCACTCTTTTTCGACTCTTTCCATTTTCACTTGAGGCATTGTTTATTCCTTAGATAAGTTGACAAAGTGTTCGGTGGCATCCTGTATGCTTTCCTGAGTTCTGATTTTTTCAAACCCTTTTCAATTTCTCGAATGACGGCGACTTTTTCTGTAAAGTTAGTCTTGTACTAGACACAAGGTTTACTAAAAGACATAGTAGCACTGATTTGCAACACACTGAACCGTACAAAGCGCAAGGGACAACTACAGGCTAGCAGCTAGGAAAGCTATTCCATTCCCCAAACAGCATTCCAACAAAACAAACAACTCCGGAGCTATGACCTCTTTTGCCAAAACACAAGGATGAAGTTATATTACATTTTTGCATTTACATTAATTTTCGACTGACATTGCTGAACAAAAATTTCAAATTAAGGAAAATGAAATTCAAATTACATGCAAGTTTTTTTTACATTACTTCAATACAAAATTCAAAGGACTAAGAAAAATCTTTGAATTAACGACTTTGAATTATAAATGTTTAAATTATTCAAATTCCACTGTATGTAGCTTAGTGAAAAAATGATAAATTCCACAACATATTAGAAACTTCCAATTTTATTGCACAACCTTATTAAAATATATCCTTTTTACAGTAAGATATTATGCACCAAAAAGAGTTCTTGTCCTGCAAGTCTCAAATATCACTATATCAGCAACCTCTACACTAGTACTATTCTTATAAACTTCTTTGTAACATTTGTGTTTTTCATGCTTGTGAATCATTGTAAAATCGACCAGCTTTCCTTTGATTATCTGCATCTTTATGGAGAAATAGCCAATGGAAATTTTAACCTATTTATAAAAATCATGTTTAAAGCACATCCTGAAACACATAAGGTTATGAATTATGCTATAAATCACAACACTGCTTGGGACATCCATCTAGCTTTCCACTTGAAAGCAAAGCAACGAATGAACTTTATACAGGAATTGATATGGTTACACATTTGAAATGCAGACATTTTAAAAGTCTCTTGAAAATCTACTAATATAACAAATTTTAGAGCCTAGGCTTCACTTATCTTATGTATATGGTGTAAGTTCAAATTAATCACATTATTACACCATATACATAAGATAAGCAAAGGCTAGTCACTAAAACTTATTAAATTAGTAGATTTATATTTATTCAGTGTTAATAGCTTCAGTTTTTTATTGAATATGTCTCTCATACTTAAATATTATTTTATTGCTATGTGATGTGATCTGTTCATGTGATGGAAGTATAAATAACTGCTACTTTTATGGAGGAGCAAACTGTCAGATTTCTTAGTATTTGTATAATTGTTATTTGGGTCTGCTTGTTTCTCTGCTCCAACTATGAAGCATGGGGACATATAAAAAGATTTTATGTACAGCCATGGACAAAAAAGATGAGTAATGTCTGGAATGCCAGGCTACTTTAACGGGAGAGAAAAACTTCATGAGTACCAAATAACCTGCAGTTTTCAACAAGTAGGCATGTCTGACCAGGGTTGCCAACCCGTACGGTAATTATGGGGGTCTACGATAATTTCGATACTGGCCAAATATAATTTTCACTGGTTTGTCACACCAGCGAAATGAAATTAATTACAAATCGCAACACCACTTTTGCCCTTATGGGGACCATTTCATATCCTACTAATCCTTCTACCCTTTATCCTCTTGTTGCCTGTGTGCCCAGATCTGGTAATCTCAATGAAGAAGGCACTGTTCAGAAAACTGTTGATCAATGGAGAAAACTCGGAATACGTGATATTCTGTGTGAAGTAAAGAATATGCCTGAATCTGGCAGTTTCTGGAGTACTGTTAAACCCATGCCACCTTGGTGGAAATACTGATTTCAAAGAACTGAAGGAGGTTGTTATCAGTGATTTCATTGCTCCACAGAAACACTTCTTGTGAAAGAGTTTTTTCTAAACTAAGTTTAATAAAAACCAAAATTAGAAACAGATAGGCGCTAGATATGATAAATGGACTTATTCGGTTGTCTCAGCTTATGAAAGAATGTGGTGGGTCTGAAAATCTGGAAGTCACAGAGATGTTAATGCTTATCTTGACAACAAATTTGTATAATACTGCAACAGTTGAGGAGGATAATGAACTTTCAGATGAATAGTGTTAAAGTTGTAATACTGATTGGGATCATTAATCTTATAAGTGAATACCATACACATCAATACTATTACATTTTTATAAGTGTTATGCTGGTACATTTATTGTTGTAGCATTTGGTTTATGATGTATGATAATTTTGAATCCAAATCTATAATTTTGAGTGGCCGGTACGATAATTTTACTTTTAAACATTGGCAACCCTGTGTCTGACTGTCTGTTATGTACATATATATGTATGCAGGGACGTTTGTATGTATGTATGCATTCCAAACATGATTTATTTTTTTGGCCAAGGAGGTACAGTATGATTTTTAAAAAGAAGATACATGACAACTCTCAGTTTCTCCACATGGAGAGCTGCAGTGCTGTTAATAAGCAGATAATTTTTCGCATACCCCCCTCTTTAACACTGAATACTCATATACATATAAATAAGCATTTGGGTTTATCTCACAGCAGTGAGAATAAGCAGATATAATCTTTATTAGCCTACTTTCACAACAAAGGTAATTTGTTCCCAATGCGAATCCACTCTGCCTTTGTCTTCACATGCCAAGTACTTATGTTAACACCACTCACAAACAACAACTCCAAATTTAAAAAATTCACCTACCATCCCTGGGCCTTCAGGAAATTTGAAAGAATCTTCAAAAAGCTAAACATAAAACTGGCACCACAAAACAAGTACAGTTTAAAAAACCTGCTGAACAAGTCACTTAACAATACCATCCCTTACAATCTAAAATCTGGAATTTACCAAATCAACTGCAATAGTTGCAAAAAAGCTATATAGGAAAAACAAAAAGAAATTTGTATGTCAGACTAAAGCAACATCAGAGGAACATAAAATTAAAACAAACAGAAAAGTCTGCTGTGGCAAACAACTTTTGGAATGAAAACCACAACATTGACCTCAATATAAAATTGTTAAAATCTCTAAATTCACCAACTGAACTGCACATTTGGGAACAAATTTACATTATCAAAAACAACAATAAAGTAATTAACTTTGAAATCCCAACTTTAAATGAAGTGTTAAAGCTCGGCATCCCTAACACCAGATGGCAGCAGGATGATAGTGGAGAGGGGGAACAAGAAGATAGCACCCGTCACCCAACGACTGATGATGGGATCAAACATTCTTGAAAACATTTCCTGTTTTTAAAACAATTTAAGAAAAGTGAGTGTAAAAAAGTGACTCAAAATGACCTCAAACTTATTTTACAGTTGAATCTGACTCTCTCTCTGAAGAGCAGTAAGTCATGATCAACAAAACCATGGGACGTATCAGCATGACCAATAATAAAGCAGCCACCTTTTGTTATAGGGCCTCGTGTGGTACTTTCAAGTGTATCGTCAGTCCAGCCATTTGATGCAGTATAGCTGGCGCTTAGCGAAGTTTCATCCAACCATACTGTTTCCTTCAAGTTCTTGTTTAGCACTTCTCTTAAAAAGCGAAGGCCTTAGTGCTACAATATCTTATCTTTCTAACATCAGCTTTCTGTTATTTGTTTTTTAAACTCAAATCCCAGATCATGGAAGGCTTTGTTCAAAGAGCTAGAGCTTCCCCTCACATATCACAGAAAGAAGCTTATATGTGGCAGGGTGCTGCTTTGATTGTAATAGCCATAGAATGTGCTTACTTTGGTCTCTGTCCCAGGAGTTACAATTCATGATGGACCTAGCTATAGCTGCTTCTCTTTAAAGATTCTCATAAGTCACTTTACTTATTTTCAGAGCATATGCAGTTCTTTTCCTCACTTGGTTGAAAGGAATAAAAGATTCATTGTAAAGGGGTACACTTTCCTCTTTTTGTTTGAAGAATTTCCTAAGAGAACAGATGATTGTCTAGCTTGGTTCTGCAATATAACACCCTGATCGGAGGCTGATCTACCTCTTAGGTCATGAATCCTCAGTCTACTTCTATGTCCACCTCCACCAACTCTTGCTTCCATAACCACGTCTTTTAATATAAAAGCTCTAAGTAGGCTAATAATGCAGTATGCAACTGAACGTCCAGGCAAGCTTGGTTTCCCCGCACACAACTAGCGATTACTCACCTGAGAAGGACATGATTCATCAGTGTAACCAATGTGGCAACCTTTGTTTATGTTTCCATAGCAACGACATTCCTCTCTTACCCTTTTCCTCGGTTGTTTGACACCTGTCATGTATGTTCTTTTAAAAATCAGACTGTAATCAGTTGTGTTATGGTACCTGCATTCTGCCATCAGAGCTTGGAGTGCTGAATGATTTGCTCAGTACTTACTATATCCAGCTTCTTCTTATTTTATTTCACGTGTCAACAAAAACTCATGCATCTATTGTACGGCCAGTGGATCTCCGGCTCCTGACGTTTCACAGCTGTGATGAGTTGGAGAGGGAAGGTTAATGTTGCCAACATATAGTAATGAGTTTCGGAAAATGGATTCTCAAAATTATCTTAACAATGAAAGTATATGATATTTATTAAGTTTAAAACATTGAAATACAGGTTTCGGTTTTATTTTCATGTAATATCTTCATTACACCACTATTCTGTTCGAATATTACCTTTACATCTGTTATGGGCAGTCGCTGTTACTATTGGCAATACTGGAAGCGAGTAATGCAGTGGATGCTAAAACTTTCTGCTAGCACAAATCAGTGGTCTCAGTGCTAGGCATGACTTCCAAATGTAGCACCGTGTTGCAACTCCGTTTTACAACAACCAAGTGGTTTCAATAGCTTTGGTGTTTGTGCTGGTTTTTTCCCGGTAGGTAAACGGTATAACAATTGTCTCCATATTCTACTATTCTGTGATCATTTATATGTATACTCTCCACGTAAATTTACAAAGTAGCAATGCAATCTGCAGATGTATGAAATGTTTCAAATACCCTGCTTGAAATTCCCGCTAAAGAACTGGCATGAGACCTTGAGAAATGTCAGAGCTGGAGATCCACTGGCCTACAATAGTCTTCCCTAAAGGCAGATTCACAATAACCAAGAACAAGAGGCAAACCAGTATACAAGATTTTGGTGCACAATGGCCTGGTAGTGAGAATGACAACATATTGATCACAAAAGTCAATTTTGCATATTTGTATTTAACTGATCAACAATATTTTCTCAGCCAACATAATGTACATTTACCAACATCAACATTTGATTGAGTAACTGATATATAAGTTCAGTTATCTAAGTTGCTGGTGCACCTCAGTGTCATGAAGTCCAACGTACACAATTTAAACTGTAAGTTAAATTGGATAATACTGCATATTTGCTAAAATACTTGGCATTGTGTTTCACATACATTTAATACTATATTGCACTGATTTATTGCACAAGTATTAAGAATACATCTTCAGGAACAATAATTGACATTTATATGCATATTTGTCTGTAATATCCATTTAATTGACGCAAGGCACATAACTTTAAAGAAACTGAAGCTGATTGTTGGAACACAGTCCACCCAAACATCATGGGAGTGTTCCTCTCCCATTCCTGTCAAGCGATTGCCAACATTGGCACTTGAAATGCAACCAAATGGTATTGCGAGTATGGGAAACATCTGAAAACTCCAACAAATGGTTAACTTCAAGGTGAACAAAGCCCTCATGATCCAGAGTGTTGTAGGCTCTCTAGCAGTCACTAATACTGTTCCTGATGATATCCAGTCCTTTATTAGTTGCAGAAGAGTTTCCAGATTCCTTTGTTCAACAGTTACTAGAAAGAAGTGGCTTTTATCTTCACACTCCAGACACCCATTGTTCTTGCACAAGGCATCTCCTGTTGTGCTCTCTGCACCCAAATTTGGATTCATAAATTTCCACAATTGTATTTCTGCCACCAATTTGCTTTCGGTTGTGAACCAGCCAGCTCACACATACTTCACGGTTCAATATTGACCAATTCACAATTGTATTACTGCCACATTTTAACTCCTCTGCAATAGCATAATGGCATGGGTGGGGGAACAATAACCAATACAGGCAGAGAAACATCACATTCTGATTGTTCCATTTGCTGTCTCTGATGTGCGACTACTGTGTGTTTGTGACTGTCAACAATCGAGGCGGCAGAAACAAAGGGGGTTTCGAGAATGTTTATGAGACTTCTGGCTGTGTCATTTTTGGTGTATGTGTGTATGTGGGGGACTCAAAGGTCAGTGTGACATCATCCCCAGTATATAAGGAGGCCAGAGAAGGAAACAGCAGTGAGTTTTAGAGTTGAGTTATGAATGTTATCGGTCAGTGTGTCAATAAGACAGCTGTGCGTGTGTATGTCGTCGTGTTGATACACCATAAGAAGATTCCACAAGTGTCGCGAGTGATTGTAACGTCATAATTAGAGTATGAGAGGAAGTGAAGAAAGACACCGAAAGGACTGAGCAAGGTTATGAGAAGAACAGTTGTGAGTTGTGATAGCCCGAAAGACTGTAGACTGTGTTAATGATGAGGAGAAAACAGTGTATTTGTGGTAACATTTTAGATGGCAAAGTAATAGAAAAGTAACCGGACTGGATTTTTGTCATTTGTCACAATATGTTGTCATTCACATGACAAATTGAAACTTAAAAAGCAGTCAATTGCAAGAGAGCTGAAACAGTTGAACTACAAAGCAACCACCAACAAAAGTGGTGATGTAAATGTATTAAAACGAACATGAGCTAGCAAACTGATTAATAAAATTAAACTCACAAAGACCATCTACTGCCATAATTTGTATTGCTGCAATTTTTAGGGATATCCCAATGATTACTGGCCTATCATCTTACACAGAAAGGCAGCTAGTGGGTCAACACATGGTGACGGAAAATCTGATGGGAGATGGCAGAATGACCATATGATGACATTTATTCTCTGACTGGGTAGGTATATAAACACGAAAGCTTGGAGCTTGCAAACTTTTATACAGTAAAACTTCTTATACGTTTCACACTTATACATTTATTTTGGCAGTTCTGGCAAAAACCTGTAATATATTACAACAAATTATTTTGTTTATTTGACTTTCATTTATACAATGTTTACGCTTATGTGATCATAGCTAACGTTTCCAAAAAGCAAAACACACCATTTATATGTTTACAACAGTTTTGTTCTTTAAAATCTCAAGAAATATTCAAAGCCAAAAGTTTTGACTCACACTGTACATTTCTCAGAAAAAATCCCTCAGTGCATGAGAGCGACCTTGAAGCTATTTTTGAGCAAAGTTGTGAAATATCAAACCATATTTACTTAATTCATTTGTGCTCTGTGCTTAGGCTATGATTAACCTCGTTAGTGAACATGAGTGAAAGGAAAAGGAAATATATTATGATTTCTGAAAAATTATGCATTTTCAATGTAGCAAAAGAGCATGATATGCACAGAAATTGCTAAGAAATAAAAGATTGCTCCATCTACTGAAGAGCCGTACAATAAACCGGTGGATTTTAATAATGCTATTAGTGGTTTATGAACTATCAAACATTTTATGATGTGCCTTAATGTTTCTGAGGAAATAATGGCCGAATTGTACCAGTTTGAAAATCCTGTTCATGCTGTAGCCACAGCCAACAAAAAACGAGCCAAAATACAGGACTACTTCACAAAGTGACTCAACTTTCTTTGTAAATATTTATTTTTATTTGGGTGCATTTCTCTTGCGTTTGTATTGTTTCACATTGCCGATTATAGTTAAACAATCCTATTATTAAAATGAAAAATATGCCAATATTTAGAAACATATTTTGCTCCTATTATTGTTAGTTGTCGTTATTGTCATTATTATTATTATCATCATTATTATTATTATTATTATTATTATTATTATTATTATTATTATTATTATTATTATTATTATTATTATTATTATTATTATTATTATTCCTCGTTCACTTCTTAATTACAACCCATTTGCTGTATAAATTACCAAATTTTTATTTACTGACTTTCATTTATGCCTTTTTCACACTAACATGTTTTTTTCCTTTGGTGCCCTGGAAAACGTATAAATGAAGTTTTACTGTATTTACTTTAAAAGTTCACGGCTATGCTTGTGTCTAAGTTTAATATAATTGGCCCCTTACTTGAGAATGAGTTGGAGTCAACTCGAAACTTTAGTCAGCTTTGCACCAACAACTTGGAATATTACTAAGATAAGTGAAGTTTTTAGTTTCTAATTTGTTCTTACTTTAGAACTATGAAGGTTTATTTTGTTCTTCTTAACAAACTTGACAGTTATCTTAACCTCCCACAATAACAATTTGAGGCGTAGATGAAGAACCATTAGAAAACACCATTAAGCCATTAGATGACTGAAATTGTGTTTCCTGAATTACTTTTTTGTACTTTAAAATATAGTTGTGATTATATTTTACTTCCATTATATAAACATTCTAAGTAGTTCTTTTTTTTTCATTTACAGAAATTAGAACTAAAATACTAACACATGACTGAGATCTTCTGAACTAATATTCTAACACAAGAAAAACTAGGCACTCAAATTTCTTTAAGTATAAACAAAACACAAAATATCTTTGTTTTTAAACATAAATAATATGATGCTCTTTTCTCTGATGGTTTGTTTAGACATTAGGTACATAAATCACATGAATTCTGAAAAACTATTTATATAACTTGCAATTTACTTGACTTTGTAACAAGCTAATATTAGTCTTCCAGTAACTATCACATTTCAGAAAATAGATGTACTCATAAAATTCTCACATCTTCCTTACCCACAAAGAATTATCCAACATTTGGTTTACTAACCAATGCCATTATCTGTCAATTTTTATTAGCTAACTTTGAAATTCTTGCTGCAATAAGCAATATCTACTATAATACCCTGAGAGCATATTACAAACGTCAATGATGTAAAAATGTTAATGTTACCTTACTTTAAATAACTATCTGTAATACGTCGGGAAGATTCATAGCAAATGGCAGCTGTTTCTTTTCTCACTTTGCTTCTATATATCTCGGAAAGTTCCTGAACGGGGGCAGACATCTTTGACAGGAGCAATCACAATGTGAAGCTTTAGCACGTCTCGTTTTGGCCCTACCAAGAATGGACTGGGGCCCTTTGTTGTTGATGTACCTCCATACAGTTGATTCAGCTCCTCAAAAGGCAACAGGTCATCAAAGTTCAATACCTGAACATTGAGAAAAACACAAATGCTTACTTTTGAATCTTCCTTTAAGGAAAACACAATAGTTTCATTTATATGTAAAATTTGCAGCTTTTTACGGCTTCACTTTCTGCACCAGAGCTTACTGGAACATGGTGCATAACATCCAAAATAATGTACACAAACTGTATTATGTTCTGATCAAAGCAACCCAAAAAGAAGTATTTATAACTGCCATGCAGCATACCATTGAGAAAATCACCAATTATTTTACAGGTAATAACCTCATTATAAATACGGAAAAAACTGTAGCAATGGATATACACATTAACAGGAACAAACAGATATCCTTCCACTTCCCTGCATTAATATTCAAGAAACAATTATTTTTATATGTAAGAACATTAACACAGCTGATACACTATTTACAATGAATAACGCAGTACATAAACATAACATCTGAAAAAATTCACATCTGTATGTAACCCATCAAAATACCTCACTCTATCAGAAAAGTATTCCACACTCAGGCATTAAATTGTATAATAACCTGCCAATCTACATACATCAAAGCAATAGAACCAGTAAATCACTGTTTTTATTCCACTGAGAATTATTTCAAATAAGTGTTAGCCATAAAGACTTGACTAGAAATGTATATTTGTTTACATTTTGACGTGTTCAATACTGAATGTATTTATGTATAAAGATATGTAATCTCATAGCTCACAGAGCTAATCTTGATGTGTCACCAATTTACGAGCATTAGCTCAACAATGTAACTGTTATGTGACGAATAAAGAATATGCAGTCCTTCTTTGCCTTTAATTTTATGAAGCACAACTTTGATCCTTAAAGCAAGCAAGAGCAATTTTGGTTTAGAAGTAATGGCTTCTTTGACTGCCAGTAAATCTCAAAATATAATTTTAAATATAAAAATTTAAATTTTAACTATGATAGTGTGAAACACTTTTATGTTATTGATGAACTTCTATGCTGGAATCTGCACATTGATTTTGTATCACAGGTAGTCTATATCTGAATGCAACTGCTTGTAAACAAAAATACAAATGATATAAGATTTGAACTTTCATGGCAATGATTATTAATAAGAGCTTCTTGGGTTACCACCAGTGTAATATTTATGAAAATGTTCAGACTTTTGGACATGTTGAGCTCCATGAGCATCATCAGGAAATGAATAATCAATAAATGGCCATCTCAAATTCAAAATGGCCATTTATTTCTATTACAGTTCCCGATGAAGGCCATGAGATTGAGATGACCATTTATTCATTTCCTCATGATGGCTGGAGCTTAATATGGCAGAAAGCTCAAGCAATTTCATATTACACGTCTGGTAACCCTAGACGCTCTTATCAAAAGCACAAATGAATGTACACATTGACGTCACGAAAGCCTTATGAAACTCGAGTTTGTGGTTTATTTCAACAACTTACACCATATACAAAAGATAAGTGAGGCCTAGTATCTGTTTGCTATTATTAGTTGATTTATATTGGATCACTATTATTTCCTTCAGTTTTTCATTGAAAAATACAAATACGGTTGAATCTGCTTTTTACCTAACCCAGTTCTATGTAATTCACATTTATACGTTTGTCTGGCAAAACATTTGAACAGAATTGGGATATATTCTTCACCACTCTGTCCTCTATGTGATCTGCAAGAGGAAATGGACCAAGACCACCTTCAAATATGCCCGGCCACTTCTAGTGCCCCATCCATCAGTGAAAAATATTGGAGAGCAAGAGGATTAATGACTTCATTATCAGAAATCCAGCATTAGCCAACAACAACATTTATACGTAAATTTTTGTAGGTCCCAGCAAAATGTAATTTAGAAACGTGTTAATAGAACCTTATTTATACATCATGCATTTATACATATTCAATTTCAGCGAAATACAACTTAGTTTTACGTAATTATTAAGTTGAATTTATTCATCAGTCATTAAGTAAATACACAATTTGAACTACAGTTCAAAAGTATTGGAAAGCACGAATGCTAATGGCTTCATTGCCAGATGCAAGGCACTAGAAAACAACAACAACAACAACAATTTACAATAGACTTTGTCACTTACAGCTATTTCTAATCATATATTATTCTTTACCAGCTCTTCAAATTCATGCATATCATATACAGGATTTTCTACCAGCCATGTATAAACTCTATTCTTAAAGTTCTTGAAGACTTAGGTCACATATTCTGTTCGGTAGTGCATTAAAAAGCTTTATATCTATCAGTTAATGACATTTACTCGTCTTGCTTAGTCTATGATATGGCATATCCAATTTGTTTATGTTTCTTGTATTGTAATTATGTATTTCTTTCCGTACACTGTGATTATGCATAATTTCTTTTACATATATTAGTACATCATATATATCACCACTCTGTCCTTTATGTGATCTGCAAGAGGAAATGGACCGAGACCACCTTCAAATATGCCCGGCCACTTCTAGCACCCCATCCATCAGTGAAAAATATTGGAGAGCAAGAGGATTAATGACTTCAATGTCAGAAATCCAGCATTAGCTAACAACAACAACAACAACAACAACAACATATATATAAACATAAATTTACAATCGTAGGAATCTTTTGTTATACAAAGAGTATTTTATAATGATCCATTACTTTAGCATCAGATAGAATTCTAACTACCTTTTTTTGACTCCTTAGTACTTCTGATACATGTGAATTGCTACCCCATAAAATCAACCCATACTTGAATATACTCTGAAAGAAAGAATAATAAGCTGCCCTTAGAAAATCCCTCGAGACAGTTCTTTTTAACCTTGCTATTAAAAATACATATTTCTACTTTGGCCATCTTAGATTGTTTCCCATTAACTGATACTACCTGATAAGGATTCTCAAGATAGGATTTAAACATTTTAAGACTCTGTCCCTTTATTCCATAGTATTCCATCTTTCTCAGCAGTAGATCATGTTAGACGCAATCGAAAGCTTTGCTAAGATAAGACCAAGTGCCATGGGCTGAGCTTCCTTCTTCAAAAGCTTGATAGATCATTTCTACATACTTGCTGACTGCAAGTATATTTGACTTTCCCTTACAATACCCATACTGATTACTAAAAAATAAATTATTGTCTTCAAAATAATTTTGAAGTTGCTTTTTGATTAAACATTCTATTATTTTACCTACTGTTGGAATTACTGAAATTGGTCTATAGCTTTCTTTTAATTTATCGCCCTTTTTATAAATAGGTATTACCCTTGAGAATTTTAAATACTTTGGAAAAATTCCTTATAATAAGAATATGGTGTTATCTTAAAAGAAGTTCAAGGTGTATTTTCCTTATCTCTATTGACAGACCCATCCTGAGCGGGCAGCTTTCGGCACAACGTTCTAGCAACAAATGAGAAGTAAACAAACATTTTCGATATCTGGTGTTTGCTGTTCAACAGCGGTTGAGAGGTGGAAGGTGGAATTAATTGACAACAAACCAAAAGCTAAATTGCTCAGAGTTAGGAATTGTTTATACCATGCTATGTACAATCATCAGTAACAAAATGACCTATATGCACTTAATGCAATAAAAGTGAAACAAGTCGAATTAACTGATTTCTTTAAAGGAGGGCCAAGTTCAAAATAATGGTTTCTTCATACATATCTTTGTTGTTTGTAAAATGTTACACATGTAGTCCCACTGTATTGCTTTATCAAAATCTCAGTTGCAACTAATTCTGATCTATAAGCAATCTTCCCTCTTCCCCTTGATATACACATTAATCATGCTCAACTGCATTTTCAAACAAATGCATTCAATGCTTGTAAACAATATGCACGAACTCACTACATTTACAAGAGTGCTAAAAAGTGATAGCAAATGTGTCTTTGTGTGAATGTGACTGGGTGGGGTGGACACTGCTATGACATTGAGCAAACTTAAATAAAAAATCTGATGTGTTGCACTCACATGACTTTCTCTACTCTTGTACTAACCATTCTTACAAATTCTTAACCTCTATTTTCTTCGGGTTAGTTGAGATAAGCATTTGTACAAATTATCTTATTGCTTATTTCCTTGTAGATACAAGGGGAATATTAGAATGCAGTAGGCTTTGAGCGATAGTCAAATCTTTTAAAGCTTTGAGATCCAGTTCTCTTTGCATGCTTAACATATAAAAAAATGAACAATGATGTTCCATTTCACGAAAGTTTCAACTTTTCCAAATTTGACACAAATAACAAGGAAAATCTCCAAAATGGTTCACTCTACAAAAAAATTTATTTAGACATAAATTGTGTGTTTTAGTGAGATCTACATTTTCTGTATATTAAGAATTTGTCTATCTCTTACGGTTTATGAGTTATTCAAAAGTCATCCAGAGTAAATAGGACTACATAGGCTATAGCCAGAAAATTAAAAATATACATTTCATGTGATATAAATATCTTAAACATATGACATTTTAATCAAAATCGTTTGAGCCATTTTCAAGAAAATCAAAATTTTTGAAAAATTTTCCATATAAAGGGTAGTTTAGGGTGGAGCTATTTTCTTCAAAATCTTCATGTCGCATCCTTGAAAGACATTAAACTTAAATATAAACTTTGGTTTTTAACCTAGTTTTCGTTTTTGAGTTATACTGTCCACAGACTGACTGACACACAGACACACGCAATGCACACATGCACGCACGCACGCGTGCACGCACACACACACACACACACACACACACACACACACACACACACACACACGCACACAAGACCTTTTTCTAACACACACACACACACACACACGCACACAAGACCTTTTTCTAAAAAGGTCTTTTTTGGATTCAGGGGGTCTCAAAACATATATTTCCGGTGAAATCTTGACATCGAATTTTTGGGACAATCTGCCAGAATGGCATGTTGTCACAGTAGCTTAATGATTAGAGCACCTGCCTGGTACGCGGAAGGTCTGTGGTTCAAATCCCAGCTGTGGCATTGAATTTTTCAGTTCCAGTTCTACCTCTCAAACATTGCCCACACAGCTTGTGTGTTTAAAAACACCAACAGTAAGTTTGTTGGTATAAATAAATAATCATTACAATCATATTTGTAAAGAGTGAGATAATTTGTTATCATATAAGTTCTTCGTTACAATAAAGTTGATTTTGGCAAAAACTGAATTTTAATTGCAAATATAATAGCCTTCGCCAACTTTATCTGCTACCCACTACGACCCTGAAGTAAACAGCCCATCGCTACCCATCACATATAAAAACTGCCACACTATCCACAAATAAATGTTTAAAACCAGATTTAAACAGCTTTTCAACATCAATGATAAAACTGAACAGTTTTACTGCAGAAGCCTGAAGCAGATGTTATATATTTCAAGGAATCTTTAAACCAATCATTACTGACAGCTTGATTTTATTAATTTAATGTTCTTTTTTGTTATTTAATCTGTTATCAATTTTTGAAATGTCCAGTATTACTTGTGGCATGGCCAAAACAACCATCAAATAGTATAAATATATGCGGCTTATGATGTCGTCAGGATAATCAGAAAAGTATTATTAAAGAAGACAAAAGCTGAGCGATATTGTTATAGTTACAAGTAAAAATTTTCCAAACAGCACTTGGTCAACGAATTTGTGAAGAATAGAAGCTATTTTTTGGTAACTTACCGAAAAGTAGTAAATCATAAGGTTTCGGACATTCCAATTAGTTGGAAACATTTAAAAAAGTGAAGAAATATAACAATGTAATAATTATAGCAATAAAAACTGTACAGTAAAATGAATTCGTAAATTTTATTGGAGAATTTAAGTATATGATTTATTTGAGGCCACGACCAGAGATTACGATAAGAGCTCTCATTGCTAACGTGCTTCTAAGTAAAATAAACAACTGCACCAAGCCAGTGAAGGAATCTGAAACCATAGCAAAACACAACTGTGTCAAGTATGTCACACCTGGGTTAATAAAACGTTTCTGTAAGTATTTTCTCCTAGTTTTAGCTATAAATATCAACCAAATTAAATATTTTATTTAAAAGCAAAACCTCATGCATTATAATAAGGGAATACCTTGTCTGGTTCTTCAAAGTAGTGCACACGTTCCACTACTGTACGGATATGTTCAACTCCATCCTGCACCCCGTGAATCAGCACTCCCACACGCACACGTGCACTGGCACCTGCTGCAAACCCTGACGGTGGATCACGACACATCACAGATAATCTAACTGTCCGCATTACGGCCTCTGGTACCTCTACTGTGCCCTGCCACACTATCAAAGAGAACTTCCTGAACCAGACACCCTTTGGATAGAGGTCCACAACCCACTCACAAGTACGTTCCCCCTCGTGTTCTGCTAATGATGCACGACTTGAAAACACAAGTGTTCGTGTATGGTAAGCTGGCAACAGGGAAAAGTTTTCCACTGATAAAAGAGTGCTCCACGAATCTGCCGTGTACAAACGTGGCATAAATAGCAGTCGCCCTTCCTCTGTCTTCAAAATGTCCATCAGTTTGTCAGTCTGGCCTGAAATGTATACAAATCATACTATTATAAAGAGACAAAATTTGCATGTGTACAAAAGCATTTCTTCTCTAAAGACATAGGTTACAAACACCCAATTTAAAGTCCTAAGTGACTTAAGACTAAAATGCATTTAAAAGCCCTCTAAACTAAAATAAAAACATGTTGCATACACATCAGCTTGCTGAAACTGAAAACTGCAAAACTTTTCCTAGCCCAGCAAAGCATAATAATTTTGTAATGCCATGTAATTTAGATACCTAAAATGTTCAGTAAAATAAATTGGAATTCCATGTTTCTTTCAATCACACATGCTGAAATTCTTCCTGTTACCACGAGCATTATTACAGCAAAGAACACCACTTTTTGGGATACAGATTTCTAGTCTATATTCTAATTCCAATTCATGAAATACAAACAAAAACTGTCACAAAAATGGGAAACTTGTATCTAAAGCCATTATTTAAGTACTGCAATGAAGTCCTTGTAACAGCAAATATAAAGAAATATTTAAATCTTTCAAAGCCAAAGTCTGAGACTAATTACAGGTGCTATCAAAACCACACCAATACCAGCTATGGAAATACTAACCATCCAATACCCCATTGAATATGAAATAGAAAAAGCAGCTCTTATTCAACACGAAAAATTTATCAGACTCCCATTCAATACATGGAACAAGAGAAATTTTACACATACACTAAAGACTCAGGAGAGCTTTCTTTCCAAAATTCAAGACCTCAAGAAGAATATATACCTTCCTAATTAAAAGGAAAAATTCATATATAAAGTCAATCCGACACATACATTAGACATCACATATTATTTACACCTGACAGAAGAAGTTAAGAAAAGTGATACTCCAACTAGTGTTCTAAAATTATTGGCATTAGAGACAATCCATACCAGATTTCCAGTACACGAATGGCTGCATATTTATACGACTACTGGTATCAAACTGTGATGGAGAAGTGGCTGGAGTCACGTGTCACTTCTTTTGCTATTGTAGTTATGGAACTACAAACTTTGATGGAGAAACTGAAGCAATTTGAATGTTCCTCCAAAATTTGTTGTATAGAATTCCACATTTTCATCAAGCAGTTATTTTCTCAGATTCCAGGGCAGCAATTATAGCAATTATTTCCAAGTTGTCACCAAAAAACCAAACAATTATAGAATGTTGGAAAATCCTTACCCATCTAACAGCACTTCAAACACACCTAGTCTTCCAATGGATACCAGCTCACTGTGGACTGAGTGGTAATGAGAAAGCTGATTTTCTTGCAAAAAAGGGTACTAGCAGCGTACAGAAATCTATAATTAATCTACCATTTTATGCAGCTAAAAGATTAGTCAACTCTGAATTCAAAAAAAAATTATTGTAAAATATTACTATGAAAAATCAAAAGATGGGAACTACCAAACATTCAAACAGCAATTCCTGAGTATCCTTGAAAAACGGCAGTTGCACCCTTCAGGTTGATTACAGGACATGATTGTCTGGCAAAACATTTGAACAGAATTGGGTCATATTCTTCACCACTCTGTCCTCTATGTGATCTGCAAGAGGAAATGGTCCAAGACCACTTTCAAATATACCCAGCCACTCCTAGCGCCCTTCCCATCCATCAGTGAAAAATATTGGAGAGCAAGAGGATTAATGACTTCATTGTCAGAAATCCAGCATTAGCCAACAAACAACAACCACATATCCATGACAATGGCTCCCTTTATAGTCAAGATGACAGTGCAGGTGCTGTTGCTGCTGCACTTGCAAGTTATTCTTCTTTTATAAACATGTTGAAGACAAAAGAGAGGTAAAACTGGAACTGAAAACTTCAATGCCACAGCTGGGATTTGAATCACAGACCCTCCACTTACCAGACGGGTGCTCTAACCATTAAGCTACTGTAACATCCTGTCAGAATGACATTGAGTTCTCCAATCAATTCATATTTCTCCCAGTAAACCACAAAGGCAGTCTCACATCAGACAATCACCTCAATGGTGACTTACTATTGCAAGTACTTTATGTCCCGGGATTAATAACCTTCAGAAGGTAATTATTATTTATTTATGCCAACAAACATACTGTTGGTGTTTTTAAACACACAAGCCGTGTGTGGGCAATGTTTGAGAGGTAGAACTAGAACTTAAAAATTCAATGCCACAGCTGGGATTTGAACCACAGAACCTCCGCTTACCAGGCAAGTGCTCACAGTAACTTAGTGGTTAGAGTACCTGCCTGGTTAGTGGAGGGTCTGTGGTTCAAATCCCAGCTGTGGCATTGAATTTTTCAGTTCCAGTTCTACCTCTCAAACACTGCCCACATATGGCTTGTGTGTTTAAAAACACCAACATTAAG
Organism: Tenodera sinensis; assembly: GCA_030765045.1. Lineage (NCBI taxonomy): Eukaryota > Metazoa > Arthropoda > Insecta > Mantodea > Mantidae > Tenodera > Tenodera sinensis. Next base: position 103,821,272 of record CM060972.1, read on the forward strand.
TTTGTTGGTAAAAATAAATAACAATGATGACAATTTCATCAACTTTGATGGAGAAACTGATACTATCTAGGTATCATTACAAAACTTACTTATTAGACAAAACAAATTTACTAATAGTCTTATCTGACTTCAAAGCTACGATCAAGCTATAATACCAACAGATTATCCAAAAGCTGCAAAAATATATGAAATACATACTATATTAATCCAATTACAAAAATTACATAAAACAATATTTTCCAATGGATTCCAGCTCATTGTGTAATACTGGCAATGAACGAGCGGACATGTTAGCGAATAAAGGATTAAAATTATTTATGAAGTAAACCAAAATATCCCATTCGTGTCAATTATGCAAATAATAAAAAATACATTCACGCTGAAGTTTGAAAGATATCTCTCCTCTTTTGAAAATTTCAACTGGCAAGAATGGAAAAAAATTCAGTTCAATTGCAAACTATCCAAGAAAATCAACTGTTCCTATTTTCTGTCTTCTCACAGGCCATGATTGTCTCAATAAACATCTATACAAAATAGGATTAGTAACCTCTCCCCTGTGCATATTGTGCACCAAAGAAGAGGATATGGATAAAAACCATCTAGCGGTATGTGAAGGTCTAAAGATCCAACAAGATTTAATCTCCAAATATTGGGAAGCCAGACGAGAATGATTTTATTAATAACTCCAGAGCATTGGACACACACACACCAGGCGTGGCTCCCCAGGGTAGGCAGGGTAGGCATTGCCTACCCTATCGTAATACATCAACAAATAATGTTTAACTATGATTCTGAATTTTATCATTTGAACCGTCATTTTCCCCTAAATTGCAGTTCAAGAAAAGTTTTCTCGGTTATAATGACCAGCGCATGGCCAAATCCTTTAATCTCAATTCCGATTCATCAAAACTGCGCTGCGTGTTTGAAACGCGCGGCAGAAATGATACGCATGCAACCTGGGTAGTGGAGAGCAGGCTAGCTTAACCTCTGCCTGCCCGGCCCCATTTCCTCAGTACGAGGCCCTTGAACAGGGATAAGGAACATTCGGTCTGTATATGCACTCCGAGCATGCGTAGACGCGTCTGCCAGCAGTCCGAACACTTGCCTGCCCAAATCCGAATTTATGCGACATTTTCCGAACAGCCATACTCCACGAACGAAGATCTCAGAGATCTGAATCGTGTCGTTATCTCTGTGTAATACCAGTGTGACCGACTTAATTAGTGAACTATTAAAAATTCCACTTTCTCGGCGCACTGACAATGAAAAGAGGAGTGTTTTAGCTATTTAACACAAAGCTGCAGTCAGACAATTTTTCAATTTCTTAATCTATTTTAGTCATGGGCATCGCGAAACGGGGGCAAGGGGGACTACGGCCCCCCCTTGGAAGTTGGTGAACTTAATGTGCAGTCAGTTACTGACTTTTAAATTATTATTTTAATTTTGATGTAAAGAACAATTTTTGTTTAGCACGAATTAATACGGTTGTCTGCAACAAATACTATAAATTTTGACAGTAAAATAATGATTTAATATTATATGATTGCAAATTTCCAACATGTGCCGCCCCCCCCCCCCCCCCCCTGGAAAAAAGTCTGCCGACACTCGTGATTTTAGTTTTGGCGGTAATTCGTCCGTAAGTCACACTCATTCACTCTGCTCTTATTAAACAACCAAACAATATATTGTTTGCGTTATCCGCAATGACTTCGCCCCCTATATTTCGGATAAACGGGGTTTATTATTATTATTATTATTATTATTGTTGTTGTTGTTGTTACTGTTACACTTTGCCTACCCTAAAATTTTGACTGCGAGCCGCCACTGACACACACACACACACACACACACCCCACAACCCACACCACAACACACACAACACACCACAACACAACACACCACAACACACACAACACACCACAACACACACAACACACCACAATACACACACAACACACCACAAAACACACACAACACACACAACTCACACAACACACCACAACACACACAACACACACAACACACCACAACACACACAACACACACAACACACACAACACACCACAACACACACAACACACCACAACACACACAACACACCACACCACAACACACACAACACACAACACACACCACACAGCACACACCAGACAGCACACACCACACAGCACATACCACACACAGCACATACCACACACCCCCCACACCCACACACCCCACACACACACACACACACACACACACACACACACACACACACACACACACACACACACACACACACACACACACCCACCCCACACCCCACACACACCACAACACAACACACATAACACACCACAACACACCACACAGCACACACCACACAGCACACACCACACACCACACCATACCACACACACACCCCACCCACACCCCACCCACTCCCCACCCACACCCCACCCACTCCCCACACACACACACACACACACACACACACACACACACACACACATTTTTTATTGCAGTAAGATTTTTTTGATCTCTTATGGTTTACCAGTTATGCAAAAGTTGTCCAGAAAGAAGGGACTTCAGAGACTATTCTCTTGAAATTCAATAATAATAATAAATCACAAAAATACCTTCAACATGAATTTTAATCAAAATTGTTAGAGCCATTTTTGAGAAGATATACATTTTCCATATGAGACAGAATATTGACCAATAGAAAATCGTTCATATAAATGTTTTTTTAAGAGTGTATAAATTTCTAGTTCTTGTTTGGGTGTATCAGGGACTTATTTTTAATATTCAGGATAGCCAATGTTTTCTTGTCACTTTGTGTTCAAACCAATAAAAACTATTTGCGCGGATGAATACAAAAAAAATGGCGGTGTTGCGTCAGAGAGATGCCAAGGACTATTTTTCATTAGCGTCTGTGTGCTCAAGCTGAAAGGACGTGTTTTTTTTGGTAGCGTGTGAACATGGAACTTTCACCAAACTTTTATCCAGCGTAGATTCTACTAAATTATAATTGTGAAGGTCTTTGATTATTTAATATGGTGCTGAGAGTGTAAAATAACGAAATGTTAATGAATAAATAAGTTGTGATAAAGGAACATTGATTTATGCATTCCATTCTGTAACCACGACCCTGAAGATAGGAATCGCGTCTGCTATCACAATATTTCATCTTTCAGTAAGAACATTATTCCTGCTGCTATGTAAGAATCTTTATAAAAACAGCACCACATATAAAGGCTATCTAACGGAAGTCGTATATTTAGATTTCGGTAAATTATGTTCCAAATATCTCAATTCCATAAATTTGTACTTATCAAAAACCTACAAAAATATAATTGTCACAATATGTCATTTTAACATATATATATATATATATTTCACAAACAAAAATTGTGACATCTGTCTGACATTGCAGGTGACCATAAAGATCCAGAATACAAAGATATATGACAAAGTCAATTTTAAGAAGAAAAAAAAATGATTAAAATTAATATTCAAAATATCTAAAGAAACATTAAATGATTATAACAAGAAGATAACAGTTAACACATTGAATACAAGTGATTATTTAAAATATATAAAGAGTCTTTTAGGACATGTAAACATATATTTACAATTTCGGACCATTGTACACCCAGTGCTTTGAGGCAGGTACTTGTGAATTTAAAACATGTTCCGCGGGCACCAAAGAGTAGTCCTTTTACCTTTCATGCATTTTCAGGTACATTATATCTCTCACTAAGGTGAGGAATGCATGGTTGGTAGATGGCTTCCTTTTCCTCGTTCACCTGTGTCGCCTGCTGTAAATGTTGCTCCATTCTTACTGTTGGATCAAGAATGAGACCCTTTCCTGCATCCCTCTTGATGGCTACGATATCTGCTCTTCGATGGCTACCATCCTCAGACAGGCAATGGACCTCTTCATAGACCTCCCAATTGGCTCTACGAAGGGCTGTAGAAATTGATGAACGCACACAGTGGTGACGAGTGTTGCGAAGTAATTCTCCCTTTGGGCAATATCCTAGTACATGCCCAAGGGTTTCCACTTCTTTACAATTTGAGTGCCGACATAGTGTTGTTCGCTGATTTCTTCCAGGCACAGGTCTTACTGCTGACGTGTTACATGACATTTTGATGGCATTAGTCCATTCAGAACATGACAGGATTTTTCTGTTGCTCATCCACGAATTGGCTCTGGGATTCTCTTTATATGTCTCAATCCCCTTTCCCTTGTGAGGTAGCTGACACCATGCATCAAACAATTTAAGTTGTAATTATTTTTGAAGCCATCATCCTGATTTTGACATGATTTCATCGTTAATGTCAATGTTCAAATTGGAAAGGGCTTCTTTCTTCTCTTTCTGAGTATCTCGACACAAGCGTAGATGATCATCTTGTATTTGTGAAAGCTTCTGAGCTATATTGAAATGTTGTATATAAGCCTCCCAACCAGCTTTGATTAGTTCTATCCTCGAAGATTATGTGGAGCGTATATCATATCATAAGCCATTTTTGAGAAAATGAAAAATTTTCCAAAGAGCAGTTTGGTGTGATGGATTTTCATGAAGATCTTGATCTTCCTATTATCTTAAATACTTGTTGACAATTTAAGCTAAATATCAGTTTGCTATTTATCCGTTTACTTTTCAGTTAGGTTGTATGCATGCACAAACACTTTTTCGAAAATAATTTTTTTGATTGCATATATTTTTGGTGAAATCTTAACATGCAATGTTTGGGTGGAATGCGATGCTTTCTCTACCTACTATGTATGTAGTAGAAAAAGTGTAAATTTCATTCTTTGTTAAAATGTTGTCAAACATTTAGTATTGAGTGACATTAACACTAACAGATATAGAAGTAAGGCCTTTTGTTCATCTAAACATTAACATACCTGCATGAAAAGCCACACCTATAGTCATTCGCTGCACAAAGAATTCTTTATAGCGCTGAGTTAATGGAGAGAGGAGGAGTTGTGCCACTTCTTTGGGGGACATCATGGGAAATCGAACATGGGACATAACTTCTACCACCAGCTGTTCTATATGAGCATCTATATCCTCTATGTCCTCTTGTATCAGACGATTTCGCTGTGCATCCAGCCATTTCACCACACAGCTATTAACAAACAAAACAATCACAATTAGAACCACATCTCTGTAATAAAGACTAACTTTCACTAAAGACTGAAGATTTTGAACAGAGGTTAATCTTATTAACTGAAAGTTGGTTATGTTTATACTATATCTCACTTACTTGTGAAAATTGGGACTTCTATTTCCATCTATCAACTGACTAGTTGATGTAGTTGTATCGTCTAGTATACTATTTATTAATGGTGGAGGTCTCTGGTGGTAGTGATATGAACTTGCTAAGCTGGTCCATTGGCAGGAAATTGCACAAGGACCGCATTAAGAACTTTGATTTCCTGAAAACAGACCTGTTAAGCTAAGGAAGTTCGTATCATTACCAGCAGAAACCTCCACCATCAATAGTATATGAGACAACACAGCTACATCAACTAGTTGGTTGAAAACTGAGGATGGGAACAAAGGTTCCTGAAACATATCTTTATTTTCACAAGATACAGTGTTGATACGGTTATTATATATGACACCGGAGATGATCAAACCAAACATGAACTTAACTTTGTCCAGCATCCTTCTTTTATCATCTGGAATATTGTCAATTTGTTGATAAAATGATTATTAACTTTTATATTGCAGTTGTGTTCGCATAATCAATAGCTGTTTCATACAAATGTCATGTTATATATATACAGAAATTGCCATCATAGTGGGATGTTACTATATGTGCATATATGCGGTTGCATACAGGTGCATAACTAAAATAATACGGCAAGATCAGTCCTTCTCTTCGCCAATAGCGTCAGTGGAATATGGATGCATTTTGATATGCGCTCGCTATATGATAGTAAAAGTGAAATGATTAAGTGAAATATCGATTAACCATAATACGTCAATCAACGCAAAGTGCACAATTAAATAAAAGGACATAAGATCGATGAAGCGCAAAGTGATGGAAAATGCATTTAGCAAAATATTGCTAAATAATTAAAACATTAGATTGCGATGATGATAAGAAAGTTGATCCACTAAAGTAAAGAACTTACTATTGTGATACAAACTAAATACTGTGAATAAGGTGCGAATAAAATAACTCATAAAAACTTAACCCGAGTCCACAATTATTTCATCCTGTACCACGACCCGAGATTACAAAGATTGAAAGCACTACAACCCACCATATTTAAAAGCGCACCAGCTTAATGGTTAGAGCAGTTGCACGTAGAAGAGAAGGTCTGTGGTTCAAATCCTGGCTGCAACGTTGAATTTTTCAGCTCTGGTTCTACCTTTCAAACATTGCCCACACACAGCTTGTGTGTTTAAAAACACCAGAATTACACCCAGCGAGAAACAACCTGGCACTTGACAGCTAGCTGATTCACTTACCTGTGAACGAGGCTAGTCTTCTCTTGTCCAATCGACAAATAGTTGTGCGATGTGTTTGTAACACGATTGGACGAGAGAGGGCTAGTCTTGTTTGCAGTTAATGAATCAGCTAGCTGTCAAGTACCAGGTTATTTCTCGCTGACCATAAGTTTGTTGGCATAAATAAATAATAAATATGTACATTGTATTTTTATACAAGTTTAATGAAACTTTCTATAGCAATTTGTTACATTAAATTAAAACAGGACAGAAATAAGTAAACATTGAAGCTAGTAACAATGATTGATACCAAGACTTCACTGGAAATAATACTTGGCTTAAGACTCCCTGAATATATCCTCTTTGAATCCCATTTCAGTTACTTTTATGTATCACAGTTAACACACGGCTTTCAAGCAAAAACAAGCTGTATCACTACTGCTTAAGGTCAAAGATTACATATATGCCCCTAGCAGTGTTGGATAAATATAAACTCAGTATTTAAGTTCAGCATATCCCAATGATGCAACATGAAAATTTAAAAAAAATGTTCTTGTGTCAATCTATCTTTTACATGGACAATTTTTCAAAAATTTTGATTTTAACATAAAAAGCTCTAAAGATTTAGATTAAATTACCATAAATTTAAGATACTTTCATGACAAATGAAATGCACACATTAAATTTTCTGGGAACAACATCTGCAGTCCATTTCATTCTGAATGACTTTTGCTTACTTCTTGAACTGTAAGAGATAGATAAAATATTTCTAAAAACATCTTATATATTTAAATGAGCAATTCTTGTATATACATATAAATATATTCCACGCATCTTGGAAATGGCACTAATGATTTTGATCAAATTTTTTATTCAGATAAGGTTTTGCTTTTTAAGTTTATCTATATAAGTGTCATTCCTGAAAAAATGTGATTTTACGCATAACAGTCACAATTACTCTAACCTTTATTTTGGGCATAATTTCTCTGTTAATGGGCCAATTTCAACAAACAAGCCAGGATATTAAAGGTCTCATCATGGGAACAACTCCAACAATTAGGATGAAAGTTTATATTTAGTTAACATTTTGCTTTTCAAGTTTATCTAAATAAGTATCCCCCCCCAAAAAAAAAAACACAATTAAAAAAAAGGGAAAAGAAAAGCTGAGTGAAGCTCAGTCGCACAGGTACTATCCTGTTAAAACACACAACTTAAAGTCAAGTAATTTTTTGTGGGGCTAAACATTTCCGAGATATTCCTTGTTATTGGTCTCAATTTTCTAATACTTATACTTTTCTCAAACAAAAAGTAATTTTTCATCTTTTTTTACCTCCTAGTCATGCAAATAGAATGACATTTCAAAGCCATCACATAGCGAGTGACCAGCATTCAGAAGATTCGACTATCACTTAAGTTTACTGCATTAACCTACTCCCATAGCACCTTCAAGGTAATATATAATAAAAACATTTCTAAAAATATCTATCTTGATTAACATGAAGTAGACAGAAGAATAAGTATTTTTAAAAATAGTTATACAAGAGTGAGTAGAGAAAGTCATTGAAGTGCAACACATCAGACCTTTTGTTAATACAATAAAAAAAGGCATTTATCAATTAAATTGTTTAAATTTTAACAAAGTTTACAAGGGAAAGGCTAAATGTAATTTTGAAAGTAGAGTAAAGGAGCATTCTAGTACTATTAAATACAAACAAATTAACAAATCAACATAGTAGATCAGGTTTGGTCATTTAATCATGAAATAAACCCAAAAGTTAAATTGTTTTGAAAGAAAATATTTATTTCAAAGGATAAAGATTGGATAATGAAGTTTGACATCTGATTCTGTCAACAAATTTGTTTTACTTCCAATAGATGGCAAGACTAGAGCAAATAATCCATCACTAGTGATAGTAATCTTAATGATGCAACTAAACGATTGCAAAATATGCTCTTCAAATTTCTATTTGAAAAAGATAGGTGAAAAGTGGTCACGAAATAAATAATTATACATTTTACGTAAATTTATTACTCATTAGCCACAGTTTGTTTTCCTACTTGTAAAGTGTCATTTCATTGTAGACCACCAAATCATTTTGTTGCAACAGGTTTACAAGGATCTCTGGTTCAAAACTGCCAAAGTCTGTTGTCTCTGCAACAAGTTCTAAATTCCATTTGACAAAGTTCTGACATGCCTGAAAATAAAAAGCATTACATCAGAAATAGTTATACTATTTTCAAGGTATTACTCTAGATAAATAATATGAATTCTGGGATTTAAATGCATACCCTGAGAAAGCCTCTCATGATTTTTAAGCAAGCATGAAAATTGGTACAAAAATAGGGATCTATACCTTGTATCACCCTTAGATGACAGTATGGAGTTAAATGGGCTATATCTGTCTCTATCTAGCACATACAAGTTGCCATTAGCCTTGTCCTTTTCTACCCTCACGCTGTTGCCAGGTTCCTAATAGCGTGGTGTTAATATTGAGTTGTTATAAATTTCAGGTTTGAACACATTATCCTATGCAGAATTTTTTTTTCTATCAGGTTCTATCCATTTTAGAGTAATTATACATTTCTACAGGCCCATATTTCTTCAGAAAACATTTTTTTCGATAGAAGTCCGATATTTGCTGTTTCTATGCTCATCACGCACTAACTAACTGCTAGAATATGTCTATATTTTTTTCTTAGCTAGAGTAAACTATAGTGCTACTACCTGCCTACTTTGAATTCTCTATGTTTACTCAGGTAAGTGTTACAATTTTTTAAATTAAATGTTTTCGGAAAATTTTATATCTGTGCGCTGCAAAAGTTACGCAGTGTGAAACTTTTTTGTTATTGAGTTTACATCGGGGACCAAGCGAGAACAAATGTTGAGGGTTGGAGAAAGTTTTTAAAATAAACCAAAAGGCTGTAACCTCTTTCTTTCATCGAGTAAGGCAAACAAAAGTTATTCATCTATTCAGCTTATTCTCATGCCAGGCACGACACAGAAGATAGTATAAAGAGCAGCACTAACATTAGTTCGAAAGAAGTCGTGTGGAATCTGCAAGCTGTTATTGCGTTATTTAACATTTTCCGTAAATATTTATGGTTATGCAAGGCGAAGCTAAGAAGAGACGAGATATTGGTAAATTAAGAAGTAAGGAACGCCAAATAATTATGAATGTGTTAGATTATTTTTCAAGTAAAATGGATGTTAGTAAGGCAGTAAAAGAAACAGATAAGGCTATCGAGTGTTCAGAAACAGTAGTGTATAGGATTAAAAAGGAAGTAATGAAAGGACCTCTAAGCACGCCATCGAAAAAGAAAGCAAAAAGGGAGGGAAAACAAAAAAAATGCTAGGTTAACGCAATATGATGGAATAGTGCAAAGTGGAGTGCGGAAAAATGTTCATTCTTTACTGTTTGCAAATATTCCACCCACGCTGAATATATTTTGTCACAGTTCAACAGTGATGAGACTCTACCAAATTTCTCAAGGGGCACTCTTAGTTGATTCTTACATGATTTGGGGTTTGAATACGAAAGAAGGGGTAACAAATAAATATTAATAGAAAGACAACATAAATATCTAAAAGACATAAAAAGTTTTAGGGACCAGGAGAAATCAATTGTTTAACCAGACGAGTCATTTGTAAATTTAGGCCATACAGTGACAAAAGCGTGGAGGGATACCAAAGTTAAAAGTGTCCGTCAAGCAGCAATTGAAGGACTAAGTGCAGGACTCTGGCCACCTCGGGATTGCACGCGGAGAAAGATTCACAACTAGTACATGTTGCAACACTGTGCACCATTTAACATGTACTGTCTTCTAAGGGTGAGATGCGCTATAGTGTAGTACAAGAGAATATCTATCTAGGAGTCAGAATTGAGATAATAAGTGGGAGTTGTTGTTGTAGTGTTTAATGCCTGCTTTTACTACTACGGCACCGCAGGTGGTGACACTGATGATACATGGAATGAAAATGGAGCACCGGGGGAATGAGGTGGCGGGGGAAACCGGAGCACCCGGAGAAAACCCACCCTGGCGCCGCTTCGTCCACCACGAATACCACATGCGGGTCCCTGGGATCGAACCCGGGCCGCCTAGGTGGTAGGCGAGCATGCTAACCGCTCGGCCATGGCACCGCCTAATAAGTGGGAGAAAAAAGTAACATTAGCATTGGGCAAAAGCAAATACGCCAGGAATCATGGGATATTTAGGTAAGCACTGCAAGTAAAAGCTATGAGGTGCAGTCCAAAAATAACGCAAAAAAAATTCTTAACATTCTTTATTCACACAAAATCATCTATAACACACATGTCATTTTTCCACATAGTCTTCTTTATTTAAACACAATGCTCAACCCATTGTTCAAAACATTTTTGTAGGAGACTTTGGTTATACATTTTAGAGACTGGTATACTGCAGATCCAAGGCTTGATCTTGAAGAAAATCGACTCCCTTGGAGAGTGTTTTTCAGGGTGTCAAACAGCCAGAAATCGCTCGGAGCAAGGTCAGGTTAATAGGGAGGATGTTTAAGTGTCTCAATTCCATTTTGCAGTAGGAATTCCGTGACAACCCGAGCCTTGGGTGTTAGAGCATTGTCTTGGTGCAGGATGAACTTCCTCAACAGGTCAGGTCGATTTTCTGCAATTACAGGCAACAGCTGGTTCTTCAAAATGTCTCTTTAACATCCTCCAGATCTTGACATGTCCTTTGGAAGCGAGTATGACACAATAACACTCCTATAGTCTCAGAATACTGAATACAGACTTTTCTCTGCAGATGGACCAACTCTGAATTTTATGGGGGTGGCGAGTCTGAATGTTTCCGTTGTTTTGACTGCTATTTTGTTTCAGGATTGAAGAGAGGGATCCATGTCTCATCCATACTGACCACCCTTTACAACAAAATGTGAATTTGAGCAGTGCTTTGTCAACATTTCTTCTGAACAGGTCATCTGGAGTTTTTTCGTGCCTTCATCAAGCATTCTCAATGAGCACTCGCTTTTATCATTAATTTAGTCATCTTTAATGACGCTCACTATTGAACCATAGTTGATCATATTAGCACAAATTTCCTCTATGGTCATTCGGCAATCACTCAGAATGATCCACACAAACAGAGACACATTCATGGTGAATGTTGACAAAGTTTTCACCTTTCAAACATTTTTTATGACAGCACTCAGTTCTTCTCATGAAAATTCTGATGTAAATAGCTTCTTAAGGAAGGCGTACCTGTCCCTCCATGTGCTTATTCCTGGAATCAAACTGATGGTTTGCTTGTTGCCCAAGGTCGTCTCCTTCCTCCATTATTGTTTCTGCTGCAGCAACAGTCAGGTCACAACAAAAATGTATGCATTGCTTTTGGACTGCACCTCATAAATGGCCAGAGAGAGAGTAAATATTGGTGATATAAATAAAATTATAAATGGAGTTGAAATTTAGGATGAAAACCAACCAATGACTTGGTCCATGGAATATTCTTGATAAGTGCTTGGGTTACCAAGAACATGAAAAGTACTATAAATGGAAATGGTGACAAGAAAATGTTGTTGTTAGTTAATGCTGGATTTCTGACGATGAAGTCATTAATCCTCTTGGTCTCCAATATTTTTCACTGATGGATGGGGCACTAGAAGTGGCCGAGCATATTTGAAAGTGGTCTTGGTCCATTTCCTCTTGCAGATCACATAGAGGACAGAGTGGTGAAGAATATATCCCAATTCTGTTTAAATGTTTTGCCAGACAATCATGTCCCGTAATCAACCTGAAATCAAACTGCCATTTTTTCGAGGAAAACGGTTGAATTATACAAAAAGCTTTAAAATACTGGTTTAGGATATTTAAATTAAATGGAGTAACATGACCTCAAAATCATGAGAAGCTGTAACACAATTCAATTCAGGATATACAGAAAATTCACCCATGTTAACAACTACATAAAAACACCTATAATTAAATTATCCAACTTGCAATATTCCATGGTTTCCTCCAGAATGGTAAACATACCATTCCAAAATATGAATATGACATGGAATATATATACAAGGTGTTAGGTATATCAGTATGCAGACTTTAACGGCAACTTCTTGACGTTCAGTTGAAACATAACTTCCTCTACAATTTTATCCTATAGTGTATGGTTGCACAAATAAAAAAATAAAATTAGTCAAATGTTTGATTGCCAACATGTTGGCACTCCTTTATCGTTTACTTCTTAATTATCATAGAGAGTAGAGCTTAAAAATATGCATTATTTTTGTATTTTCCATTTGTTGCCAGATAAACTAACTTCTTGAATAATGAATTTTGAAATTTTGCCTATAGGTGACAGTTAAGTTCTCTACTGCACTGTTAGATGGTAGTATAATTGACAGTAAATTAAGGGTCCCATTCCATATGCCAGAGGACATACAGCTCATGGAAACAAACACATCCTGAGTGAATGCTTAAAGTCTGCGAGAGCTAACCTGGCACTTAAACCAGCTGATTCACTTACCTGAAGTGTCATTAATCTACTCACAATTTCAATTATATTGAAAAGCTTCACTGTTTATTTCACTTCTAATAACTTAGTTAAAAGTATGTATTTTCGGATAAAGCCATTAATTATTTAGCAAACTACAAACCTGTGACACTTCAAAATGTCCGCATGCCAGAGTGTATTGAAGCCATGAGATCAGCTGATTGTTTGCAGCAGCGTACGCTATATGTTCACACATGTACTGAATACACAAGTTGACCAGATCCTGTCAAATGCAATAGAAAAACATATAAGCTAACTACAATGTTTATCACATTATTTTAAAAGTTCTCTTAACCCACTGTGTCTTTAAATATCTTCTAGTTACCTCCAAAATGTGCTTATGCAGCTGCACAAGTACACTGTAAACTTTAAAGATCTGATGTGTTATGACTTCCTCTACCCATTCTTCAACAAATTATTCTCCCCAAAACTTCTTTTTCCAGCTAATTTGCATTAATTGAGATAAATATTTGTAGAAATGGCTTTATTACATATTTCCTTGTAGATACAATGAGAATAGGGGAATACAGTAGACTTGAGCGAGTGGTTTCGAGGTTACACAGTTCAGGGCACAACTGGGCAAGAGGTGGCCTGCATGCTGAGTGATGTAACACATATCAACAGTAGGAGCGTTATCAGCTGTCTACCTGCAGCTCGGCTGTGTACACAGTATGTATACCTTATAAAGTACAGGCTTCTTCATTTAAAACCTAATGGAGTACACAGTGCTTCATCTCCCCTGCGACCTTGCTCGATTCCTCCATTACTGGCTGCCATTGTGCACACATTGTGTTCAAGAAATCCCTCATTATAATCCGAGAGTTGGAGTTTGGTGTGCTGTTAGCGCTAGATGCATAAATAATCGGTCCAATATTCTATGTGCAGACTATAAATACAGAGAGGTACCGAAATGACATTTTGACCTCATTTTATCATGAACTGACAGAAGAAGAGAAATCATATGGGTGGTTTCAACAACATTTTGCTACTGCCCATACAGCAGAGGAGTCCATGAATAAAATGGTGTATGGCCCTCTCGCTCGTTTGTGGGATATCCTGAAAGACAAGTTTACGAGACAAATCCTTCTACATTGGAATAATTAAAATATTAGAAATAAAATTGGAAACATTTCAGTGGCCCAACTTAATTGTGTGAATCAGAATGTGTTCTCCCGATATAATGCTTGTTTAGCAGAGGGTGGATGACATTTCCAGCATCTTCTATAAGGTAAGAGTTTTACATGCTTTACACGCAGAGTTTATGTAGAAGCAAAGCTGGCTGTGGCACCCCAATTGCGCACAGGCGAAATGCTGTGCACCCGTTAGGTTTTAAATGAAAAACCCTGTATTTTCCTTCCAAATTGACTTGGACTAGGATACATAGTACAGACACAGGTTTGATGCATGAAGAGGACTGTGATTCTTGGTGTGTCAGCCATAAATGGAAAACTACTTAACGATTTACGCAATTACTCAAGTTGGTTAAAACAATGAATTGTTACAACTTGCTTCTTCCATCCAACTCTTCATTTCTGTGTTCATTTCCAAATGAATATTGATAAAGCCAAATTGATACATTTTAAGTATGGAAGAGGTAATGCAAATAACCCTTTAATTATTGTAAAGTTAAGTAATATTAGTATTGATAATGTCCAACACATTAAATTTCTTGACCTAATTTTGGATTAAAATCTTTCATTTGATCAATACATTGATTTTGTTTGTAATATAGGGTAGTTAAATTATATTCGAACCCATTTGCAGCCTCTCTCTCCTTTGCTACTGCCATGCTGGCTGCCGGGACTTTGGTCTGGCAATTCCTGCTCGAAAGTGCGCCAGCACCAACTCTCATTGGTATTGCTGCGTCAGGTGCAGTCATTCAGTGGAGTCAGGTGCCTCTGTCATGCAGTAAACATGGTGTGTCACTTATCTGTGGAAGAATGCGTGTTTATTTTTATAGTTTACTTCAAGCATACATCTCCTTGCCAAGTAAGCAGAGTTTGTTGAAAAGCCTCCAGACTCTGTACCACCTGCAATGACAACCATACATGCGGCCGTAAATAAATTTGAAGCTTTGGGTTTAGTGTTGGACAAGAAACATTCGAGGAAGAGGTCAGTGTTAACTGAAAATAAACTGGATGACATTGTTGTTGCTTTGCAGCGTTCACCTAGAAAATCGCTGAAAACACTAGTGCAGCAAATGTGTATCCCAAAGACTGTGAAAAATTATACGCGTCTGTTGAAACTGAAGCTCCATCGCTACGCACTAGTAGAAGCATTAAAGCTAAATGATCCAGCTAAACGTGTGATTTATTGTAACTGGTTTTCCCAATCCATAGAAAGGGGTTTCATTGAACTTCGCTTTTCACTGATGAAACTTGGTTTCATCTAACTCGCAACAATCGCTAATGGGCTTCAGTAAAACCTGTGCTACTGGATGAAATGTCTCATTATGATCAGAAAATTGGAGTGTGGTGTGTGATAGGTGCTAGAAGAATAATATGGCCCATATTATTTGATGAAACAATAAATGCAGAACAATATCAGAGGTTAATTCTGAGGCCATTTTTCAATCACTTGACAGAAGAAGAGAAACCGTACGGTTGTTTCCAGCAAGATTCTGCAACAGCACATTCGGCTGCCGTATCATTAAATGCAGTAAGAGAGGTGTTTGGTGACAGAATAATTAGTGTTCATTTGTGGTCCCCTCATTCTCCTGACCTAATGAGTTGTGATTTTAATTTATGGGGTTCTTTAAAACACAAAATGTATCGTTCCAATCATTGCACACAACAGGAACTTAGAGAAAACATTGTGCAAGAAATCACAAGAATTCCTACTGCTGAGCTTCGGAGACTGAGCGAGAATACTTACACAAGATATGCTGCCTGTTTGAGAGCATGTCAACATTTCCAGCATTTATTATAAGGTAAGGATTTTAGTCTGCCTCTCTGGTGTAAATTTCCCAGCGACTGCCAGCTGTCACGTGCAGTAGAGAGTGGCAGCGAGAGTGGATTCGAATATAATTTAACTATCATATAGAGTAGGTACTGACTTATATTTGATAAGGAGGCTGTCAAAATATTTTGACATCTCTGCAATGCGAATGGCTTATTTTGGTATAGTATATCTACTTATATTATGGGATTGAAGTGTGGGGAGGCACCACTTTGTATAATTTGAATTGATTGCTGATACTACAGAAGAAATTATAAGAACTATTTATGGACTTGATAGTAAGACCTCATACTGTGATAAATTTAAAAAAATATAACTGTTTAAAACATAAAATGATTATCCAGGCTTGTGGGTTGTGGTCTAGTGGAAATTTGCCTTCCAGACGTTTCATTCGAAGTTGTGTGGTGTGACCGTAGTACTCTGTTAAGACTAGCAGAATACCACGAAAGAGGCAATGTTGGAAAAATTGAACAGTCAAGAAATCAATGAGAATGAAGATGCTGCTGGGCTTTGAAACATGTCCGGATAAGAATAAGGGAAATTTAACTACAAGTGTCTATAGGTCGACTCATATTCTTATATTCATATTTTAGCTCTTGGCAGCGTATCTGTGTTGACGGAACTTTACATCGTGGCTATCAGAATAGATCCAAGAACAATTAACTGTATTTGACACAATAGCCTACAAAGCAAATTGTGGCTTGGCAAATGGAACAATGTTTTCAAGTAAGGCTGTAATCTGCAGGTTGCATAGATAAGAATGAACAGGGTCAACTGATTCACCTGGTATGTATATATATATATATATATATATAGCAAGCATGATCAGTTACTAATAATTAACAAAATTAAGCTCTCACCTTTACATTGTACTTGTCAGCAAGTGATAGGACAGGCATTACTGTGACATGCTTAATACGGATTTGGCCAGTGTAGAAGTACCGCAAGAAATCACCAAAGATAGCGACACAGGCAGGCGTTTCTTGCAATACCACACGACTCTCTTGTGACTCACTCCATTCTGGATTCATCAGCATTACCTACATGATAAAACATTTATTTTCATTTTAAAAAGAGTTCTGATCTCTTAGATTCAAACAATTTCTCTACCATCATTTATTTTTATATTGGCTCCTGCGAACTGTTTTGCTTTTATGATTCATTTGTGTGACATCTTTAACTCTAAGGTCATATTGGTGGCTTTTTACCTTTGGAACAGTTACTCAATAGCAATGATGTTCACTCACTTACAGTGTCAATGTTTGGTTTGAATTACTTTTGGTTATTACATTAAAGGCTGATTCACAACCACCCAGTAACGGTAACCAGAACGAAACAAGAACGGGAGTCAAGACAACACTTAACAGCCTGACGACAAGGCCAGGGGCGTAGTGAGTGAGTAAAGTTTAAGGGCCAGTCGACAGATAGGTCATTAGGGCCCCACCAAGGGCGTAGTGTCAATGGCTGTGGGTGATGTGTTGCATACCCTGCCAGTTTTCCTTAGTTAACTTTTCCTATTATCTATATAGATAGATACTAGCGTAATGCTTGTATGTTTCGAACATACTAGCTGCTATGAATTAGTATTGTTAGCATATCACGCTAAGCACTGAAACAGAGTGACTAGCGGTTGTGTTTGCCTTGTGCCGGTCATGTCATACAGCAGCTGCAACATAGAAAAGTGCATCTTGCTGGTTAATTTTAAGGGGGTTTAAAGCCAAGTATTTCAGTATTTTGTTTAGCAGTGAAGGTTAATTTCATATTTTTAACTTCTTCTGTACATATCAGAGTACAACAAGCAGCATTTTGAACAGTAATGTGTGTGAACGTGTAAGAGAAAAATATGCCAGGAAACCAAAGACAGGGTATGCACACTGCTCAAGTGCTTCCACATGGTTCACTATGAGGAAAATATGTATTGTAGAGAAAACATTGCATTTCCTGGAAACCTATTGCTCTGAATAAGGAATCCGAGTGCTTCTAATGAACAAACTGAGAATGCAGAAAAAAATAGAGGGAGTTATTGTTCTGTAACTTTAATATATACCAGATGGTGAATTATAAAGTTCTATAAAAACTATAAAAATTGTGAAAAAATAATTTTTTCAAACCTAATAATTTTGATTTAATAAACCAAAGCATTATAAAATTTTCTGTTTGCAACATTCTTCTGAGAGTACTTATCTATAACAGAATAATATTTAAAATTATCAAAATTTTGAAATCTTCATCATGTGGAGCATTTTAAGTATGTTGCCAATACAACAGCTACAAAAGATAGTACATTTAAAGTGTTGAAAATATTACACTGAAAATTTGAATGTCTTTATTCTTTATATGTACTATGTATGATATGAATGAACAAAATCTGCTTATAATTGTAGAATTTAGCAATTTTGCCTATGCATACCCTTAACATGAGTTCGAAGTGCCTACACAAGCCCACATACCATGCTATGCTACTGGATAAGGCATATTATCGATCAGCATATTGATAGAAAATAGAGGTCAATAGTGCACATTCGGAATTCAATTGTTTCTAAATGATCAATATTTTCTCTAGCCTGTAACTAGACAGAGCTCTAGTGGCTGTTTCATGGCAAAGCCTTCTTCAATAAGCCTAATATGCACAATGTGAATGTAACATGCTGTGCCTGTAACAAGAGCGAGAAAGTTAAAACTTGTCCAAGTCTTGCTTCCCATTCCCAGGGCCAAGACAGTTTCCCGCCGGTTGTGAACATTCCCATTTGAATACTTCTTTCAACTTTCTCATTCTGGTTATTGTTACCATTACTAGTGGTTATGAACTAACCTATATTATGTGTCAGATATTTGCTGAAGCAAAGAACATTTCATTTCTTTTCATTTCTTTATATGGCCTTTTGGTTTTGGCAGAAATTTGGAGGAAAACAATAACTATATATTTTTGAACAGTGCCGATTAACCTCTTGAGCGATGGCCATTTACCCAATATCCAGCGCAGGGCATTTAAAGTGTGTCGTATATACACAGCTGTATTTTGTGTAAATATTAAGTTATTTTAATGAAACAAAAACTGGTATAAAACTCGTTATTTGCAGTATAAATGTACGTCATCAGCAAAGTTGAGTTGTATTTACAAAACGTTGAAATGGCACAATTTTGTTTCACTGTGGTGAAAAGTCAACTTTGCTCTGTCGAACGCATCTAATATAAGTTCTCGGAAAGAAACAGTAAAGAAACACCCATTGTATGTGTGGCTTATGCGTCAGCATACTGTGTAATAAAGCGCTACTGTATGCATGGTCTCTTGAGTCATCAGAATAGATCAACATTGCAACTTTTGCTTAAGTGAGTTTCATAACTTAGTAGAGTCCGTGTCTTTCTTTGTTGAAATACATACGTATTCTTTCCTGCTTGTAGCTGAAGGGAGAAGTGGTATAAAAAGGTGTTTTTGCACCAACTGGATATAACCATATACAGTTGTTTGGTGATTTGGACAGCTCTCTAAACCCACACAGGACAATGACCGACCTGGACTTCCGACTATAAATAGCTCGCAGGCTAATTGAACAATACCACGTTGGGGGTTGAAAATCCAAAACCCCTGCACCCCTCAGACTTCAAGGAAAACATTACCCTAAAAGGATACCACCAACAGCAAAGAAGTCCCGCCCATCTCGAAAGTGTTTCGTGTGCCGCAAGAAGGGAATTCGCAAATGTGGAGATGTACCTAACCTTATGTGTTTATGCCTGTTTTGAGGTAAATCACTGCAGAAAGAACATATTAAGGTAAGCCAATAAAGTATATAGACTTTACTTAAATGTTTCATAAAGGGAAAATTAAAATAAGTTGAGCTAGATAAGGGATAAATAAGGGTTAAATGCTTAAACGCACAGGACGTGTATACACGCCCATATCGCTCATCCGTCATTTTAAATGGACATTTCACGTCCATATCCCTCAAGAGGTTAAACTTAAGCATTCAGCCACAAATATTTAAAAAAACAGTCAATACAATGGATATTATACAATCTGAGTTTCTATGAAGTGATCACCTGAAAGACTTCACTTGAAGCACACAGAATAAGCCTATGTGCAGGGAATTGTGTGCCTCCAACAACAAGACATATATCACTCATCAGATGCTCGTCATATAGAGTGGCAATCTTCTGTAATACAGTTGCAGAATTGTCAACCTGAAAACACATTACCACAACATTACAGGTTGCAAATATCTGATGTGTTGCACTCACATAACTTTCTCTACTCTTGTACTAAACATTCTTACAAACCCATTCCTATATCTTCACGTTAGTTGAGATACACATTTGCAGAAATTAACTTATTGCTTATTTCCTTGTAGGTACGAGGGGAATATGGCAATACAGTAGGCTTTGAGCGAGTCAAATCTTTTAAAGCTTTGAGATTTCGTTCTCTTTGCATGGTTAACATATAAAAAACTGAATAACGATGTTTGATTTGACAGAAGTATAAGTTCTCCAAAACTCACTCTACAAAAAAATGTATTAAGACACAAATTGTGTTTTAGCAAGATCTACATTTTTCTGTAGACATTCTGGGGGTTGTGAGAGAGCGACGTTACCGCCAAAACATAAAAATATGGTGCTTTCTAAAAAACGGTTACTATTACTGCTATTGCTCTCTTCAATATCATTGTGAAAAATATTGGAGAGCAAGAGGATTAATGACTTCACTGTCAGAAATCCAGCATTAGCTAACAACATTTTTTTGTACAGTAAGATTTTGTCTATCTCTTACCCTTTGTGAGTTATTCAAAAGTCTTCCAGAGTAAACAGGACTACATGGGCCATAGTCAAAAAACTCAAAATATATATTTCATTTGTCATAAAAATATCTTAAACATATAGCATTTTAATCAAAATCAAACTCGAATGAGAATGAGTTGAAGTCAACTTGAAACTTTAGTCAGCTTTGCACCAAGAACTTGCAATATTACTAAGATAAGTGAAATTTTTAGTTTCTAATTTGTTCTTACTTTAGAATCCTGTTGCTTCACTGTTAATAGCTTCAATTTCCTTAATTAATTTATAGTAACATATTTACAATAATGGGTTACTTATTATACACTATTACAACTTAATATTTTATCAACACTATTTATTTGGCCCATATTATCTAAGATATTCGTCACTTGAGTAGTAGCAACCTTCTATGCAGAATTTCTTTAACTCTTTCGTGAATAGTTATTAATATTTTTCAGATAAGCAGGGATACTACACATCTATGCTTCAGGAGTGTGGGAGGGTCACGATCTGGACAAACTGTACAATGAATGAACTTTGGTGGGGTTATAAAGTAGGCAGGATTTAATTCACAAAAGAACAGGTATTTCTAAAATGCATGTCTTGTAATCCTGTATATTATAGAAGTGTTTTACTATGATTCATTATTATCAGCATTCTGTAGCGCTTAAAGGCAGCACTTGGGTCATCATATAACTGGCAGTAGCCACCACCATCACCACTCCCACCATCATCATCACTGGCACAATAGCCGTTTGTGGGCCTTGGCCTTCTGAAGAAGTTTTCCCCATTCTTTCCTGTTTAGTGCTGAGCTCCTCCAATTCTTGATTCCAACTGTCCTTACATCTTCTCTCACTCCATCTTCCCACCTGAACTTTGGTCTTCTGACTTTCCTAGTTCCTTCTGGTGTTGCATTCAACATTCTTCTTTATCATTCTATCATTAGCACGCAGCACATGTCAGCCCACTCCAACCTTCTGATCTTTATGCATTTCACAATTATTGGTAGTAGCCACAAGGAGATTTACTGTTTAGCATTTCAGCGTTTCAAGGCAACTTACGCTACTCATTGTTATTACAGAAACAGTTATTTTATTAATACTTCAGAACCTATCTGATATAATACTTCAATAGTTACAGTTTCTAGTGCTAAGAATTAGTAACAGTTTAATTCTTCATTCTCAAACAGTTGCCAACTTGAATTTTTAAGTTCCAGTTCTACCTCTTAAACTTTGCCCACACGCGGCTTGTGTGTTAAAAAAAAAAAAAACAACAGTAAGTTTGTTGGCATAAATAAATAATAATTACCATGTGAAGGTTATTTAATCCTGGGATATAAAGTACTTGCAATAGTAAGTCACCATTGGGGTAATTTGTCTCTGATGTGAGACTGCCTTTGTGGTTTACCAGGAGAAATACGAACTGGCTTGAGAATTTAATGCCATTCTGGCAGTTTGTCGCAATAGCTCAGTGGTAGAGCATCCGCCCGGCAAGCGGAAGGTCTGTGGTTCAAATCCCAGTTGTGGCATTGAATTTTTAAGTTCCAGTTCTACCTCTTAAACTTTGCCCACACACGGCTTGTGTGTTTAAAAAAAACACCAACAGTAAGTTTGTTGGCATAAATAAATAATAATTAACAGGAGTTGTCAATTCTCGCAGCCACTATCAGTGAAAGGGCCCATAGCTCACAACTGTGGCAGTGGCATACGTGTGTAATAAAATAATTCTGGCACTAAGGGGTTAAGAGTTGTTTACCACTGGTAGTGCATGCACAACAGTGCTCCATCATACCTACGGCGAAAAGAAGTGCTTAGGGTATTACTATGTTTAGTAATTTCACACCCTACACTACTCATTTGTGAGGCTACAATGGTGTCCTTGTACCAAAGGCAGAGCATATCAAGAGGTTTTCCATCTATGGGGAAGCCTGAAAGAATGTACAAATATTTTGCCAGCTTCACCAACAACATAACCTCAACATGCATTACCTCCTTCATACCATGTTTTCAAGATCAAACAATTGTTTAAATGAAATAGGCTGCTTATGTCCTACAAACATGCACGTAGGTAACCATGGTCATATCATACATCAGAGTTTGAGCCATTTCCAGAGTTCAACATCACATAATCAGACTATATGCACAATGGTATTAATGGTGGCAACCATTTAAAGTCTCTCAACTAGTTGATTTCTTTTTTTTTTATGTTTTAACATCCTCCAACGTAATGTCATGCGGATAATGAATGAATGAAATGGCTGAAATGAGCCCGAAGTCCATTGAGCTTACAGTTACTCAACATTCGTATTCTCAGGATAAGGGAAAACCTTTAAAAAAAAAAAAAAACTCACCCTAACCGAGATTCAAACTCTGGACCTCTTGAATGTGAGGCAGACACACTACCACCACACTAGAGAGGCAAATATTAACTAGTTAATGCAAATGTCATATGTTTACTAACAGTAATTCATTTTTTAAATTCTTTCCTAATTTTTGTGGTTCTTACTGCGTATATTCTTCTTCATATTTCACGGATCCTAGAACGTAAACAAAGCATTTCTGGATATGGATCTATTAAAAAAATACAATTGTTTAGTACACCTCTAGCTACTACTGGGCCTTGTAATATATTTATTTCTGTCTTGTATAACTTAACTATTAATTTTTAGTATATTAATTTCAACCTTGTACTGATATACATTGTACAAACTTACTTCAATGTCTCCTATGGTAGTTTGTGCAGCACCTTCCATTTTTGTGGGGGGTTTGTCAGGCGAAGTTTGACGACTGTTAGATGAGCCAAACCTGAACATTCTTTTGCTGAAAAACAAGACTTTATTAAGCACAAAAATTCAAAACGAACTAAGCTGCTATTCTAATTTAGCTATTGTTATCGAAATTCACGATTGTCTCTTTAATTTAAACATCCAGGTCTTGGTTTCTTTATTTATCTTATAATACTGAAAATTGCACAAGTATACATGTTTTTTATTTTCACATAGCATTTACTTTCTTCTTGTGCATCGTTTAACTTTGTAGCATTCGTAAATTTTGCCACAAAATTCACACACATCCTTGTTCTGGTTTTTGGCAGACTTTGATTCTATACATGAGAGGATGGAAACCGTGTTTTGATAGCCAAGTACCAGAATTTATTCACACCAATGTCCAAGTTGGGACTTTCTATCCCTGCATTCGGAATTTTAAGTATGGTATTATGTATTTACCTGCACTTTGTAATAAGATAGTAAACACAAATATTTTACTAGAGTTTGACAGTACCGAATTCATTATTGATAAACCGATCAACTTTAAAATGTGACAAATACTAGAAGTCTACAATGGATAGACTTCCCTACACCTAACCTATGCTACATATCCGTAGCTCTCTTCGCATAGGTTAATTCGCTTAATATTCGTTTAGTTTTACGTAAACATCACCACTCACAAATATGAACCACCCAATGCTTGTGAAAATCATTACCTATGTGTTCTGTTCAAGTATTTCGACTTTTTGTGCTTAACTTACCTTAAATAAATTAGAGGAAAGTACGACATCTGTCCTGCATTGTCGTTCTGCAGCACAGAATCAATTGATTATTTATTTTTTTAATTAATGCGATAACCTACGGTACCTGTATTTCGATGTGTTATCTATCCGACAAAATGCATCTTGTAGAATACGCGTCTAATCAGTTAAATAAATCCCTACATGTATCGGCTTGGGGCGTTTACGGAAGCAAATACACAGAATAACACCATCTGAGAGGGCGTTCGTGAGTGATTTCCAGTTGTAGGCACTAAAAACAAAAACAATAGGCAGGCACAAAGGCACTAAAATATGCAGTATAAGGGTTTAAAATAACAGAATATATGTAGCAAGTTAATATAGTTTATTGTGATGAGGAGTACTTAAAGATACATACTTGTTTAAGTTGTTTTTTTTTTTACTTGAAATAAACAATGTAGGTGCTGTATTTTATATTTAACAGTGTGAACGTGTTTAATATGTTTATGTTTAATAATGTTAACATTGATCATTGAAACACATTACATTAGCATAGGAAGAACTTCGTCAAGATAATATTCACCGCCGATGTTGATAAAACGTCTGGGTGTGGTCTGGACATAAAAATGCCAGCAAATCACGGCTTATCAGCCCGGAAGAATCTTACTCATTGGAAGATTAATCTTACAATGATAACCCTAATAATGATCTCTATTTCAAAGTGACCCTGGTCAATGATGTATTGTTCCAGATTTTATATTAGAAAACCAATTCTTTGACCGCTTGGAATTCTCTTGTATAAAGAGAAAACCTTGCCGCCTCCCAAGAAGCTACTAATGCTTGTTGCAAGGCAGTAATATGTGCAGGATCAAGATCACAAGACTTCTTGTGGCGCATCTCCAGAAAGAACTGAGGCTACATTGCACATTAACTTGGATTAGTGTTCAGAACCCTAGTCATTTTCAAAGCAACAATTTCATCCCTCTTACAACCTATGTAGGTACTTCAAATTTTCTGTTGTATCTTAGTGACAACGTCAATTGCCTCTGCTAGACGACGACGACGACGCTATCTGGCAGGCTGAGAACAGCCCGAGGTGTGTCATGCGCAGTCATGCGTATACCTGCCCTTTTAAGGGCTTAACCACTTTATGACGGGATGTGGGGTTTTGCAGGGCTGGCGGGTGAGAATTGAGGTAGTGGGTTGTAAGGAGGCAGCAAGATTTTGCTCCTCAGCGGCTGCTTATTCAGTGTGCAACTTCCGTTGGGCACTGCTGGTGTAGGGGTCCAATATGGAGGTTCGTGAAATTTAGAATCCAAGCTTTCTTGGAGGACTGTCAAGGTATTCAGCTTTCGCTGTTGGAGGGGTGTCTCCTTCGTTACCGGGGATGCCCGCAAGCCATGCGGGGAACCCGGTGTCCCACACGCGTGCGTTCTGTGGGGTCATAGTCCCCAAGAAACCTAACCAGGGCACTCCTGTGTTGTGGAATCTGGTCGTACAATTTCTTTGCCCGGCGCCTGATTTCGTCCTCCACGTACGGAAGAGACGAGGCTTTGTGCAGTAGTCTCGATGGGAATCTGCGGCATATAGAATAGATTATCCGAAGGTCTATTCTGTATGCGCTGCAGACGCAGGAGATGGGAATCTGCGGCCATGCCCCAGATTTCACAGGCGTATAGGAGGAGTGGGATTATGAGAGCCCGAAAAAGGCGTAGATTCAGGGGAATTGGCATCCCCGACCGCAGCATTGGGTATAGTGAGGCAGTTGCCCCGCCGGCCCGCGCTGACAGGTCGTTGATGTGTTCCCGAAAAGTAAGGCCCTTATCGAGCTTCACTCCCAGGTAGGAGATGGAGTTTACCCATTCAATCCTTCTTCACAGATAGGTGAATGTGGGGAGATTGGCGGGGAATCGGCGCTTAGTAAAAAGTATGGCGCGGCTTTTCTCCGGGTTAATGGACAATCGCCAACGCCTGCACCATTCTTGGATGAGGCGGAGGTGTCGCTGTATTGGGAGGAAGGCTCTGTTAGGGTGTCTGTTTGTTGTGTAGAGCAACACGTCGTCAGCATACTGGGCTATGTTGACGTGCTGCTCTGTGGGTAGGTGGGCTACGTAGACGCTGAAGAGCGTGGGGGATAGAACAGAACCTTCGGGGACTCCGCCTCGGATTGGCCTGCGTGTGGATTTATTCCCCGCCACTGAGACCACAAAGGATCTGTGTTTAAGGAAGGAGTGTATTAGGTGTATGAGTCGTGTAGGTAGCTCCAGCTGGATGAGTTTCCGGAGGAGACCGGCATGCCAGGTCGTAGAGAAGGCCTTCTCAACGTCCAGCGAGACCGCGGCGGTGTAGGCCTTGTCCTGGTATCCCAGGGCGGCAGCCTCCACTACACGCAGTAGCTGCTGGGGTGTTGAGTGGCCAGGCCGGAACCCAAAATGATGAGGTGGGATGGCTTGAATGTGCCCTAAGGTTGGGGACAAGCGGGCGAGTATTAGCCTCTCGAATACCTTCGAGAGTACGGGTAGGAGGCTAATGGATCGGTAGTTGGCAGGATGAACCGGGTCTTTCCCTGGCTTCAGTATGCAAATCACCCGGGCCTCTTTCCACTCACGTGGGAAGTGGCTGAGGGCGAGACACATATTGAAGACCTTAGTCAGGTAGAGCACGGCCTTGAAGGGAAGGTGGCGGAGCACGACAGGTGTTATCCCGTCAGGCCCCGCGGCCTTTTTGTGGTTGAGGCGTCGGAGTACGCCCTGGACTTCACTGGGTTTGACGATAGGGAGCCGATCCGCACCTTCAAGAGGGCGTCGGAGATATCGACGAACCTCCCTACGTACACGGTCGGAGAAGTCTAGGTCCTGCGGGTCATCTCTCGGCCGCATGGTCCTCTCCAGGTATTCAGCAAACGCATTTGCTTTGGCTTGGGGTTCGTAGGCCAGGCCTTGGGTGCCATGGATTGGGGAGGTGTGTGATCTACCTCGGTTTCTCAGTCGTTTGACAATCCGCCACACGCTGCCGTCACCTAGGTTCAATCGAGACATCGTGTCCTCCCACGCGCGCACTCTGTGCTCGCGCAGTTGGAGACGCACCTCGTGGCGTAGGCACCTTAGAAGCGCTAGGTTATGCCGTGTGCGGTGCCTCTGACAGTCTGCGAGCCGCCCAAGAGCGGCGGATGAGTAGAAGTAGCTCTAGGGGTAGGACGTCTGGGTGGAGAGGAGCTGGGGTGTGGACGGTGAGGTTGTGAACCGTTCGCTTCACCACAGAAGTGAAGGAAGAGACCGCCGCCTCAAGGGTTGGGATGTCGGTGATGTTGGGGTTGGGTGGGATGGAGCCATTTAGGCAACTCTTGACACAGTCCCAGTCGACGTTCCGGTGTTGAACTGGGACCTCTTGGCTGGCAACCCGGCTGTTGGTGGTAGCCAACACTGGGTTATGATCGGAATGAAGTGCGTTTATGGATGTGAGTGACACGTGATATGGGAAATGTTTGATGACCGCGAAGTCTATGACGGATGGCCGTCCTGAACCTCGCGGATAATGGGTGGGTTGCCAGGGGCCCTCGACTCTAAGTTGAGGGTCCGCGTCGACCATGTGGACTATGTCATTGCCTCTTCTGTCCGCGCGGGGGCCGCAATGCCAACGCGGATGCTTGGCATTTAGGTCCCCGGCCAGAATGACATGAGGATGTAGGGCGAGGATGGAGAGGTAGTCATTAACAACGAACTGCCTCTGGGGTGGGTGATATGCAGACACCATCAGGACCTCAATACCGCCGAGGTGGATACAAGTAGCCGTGGCCTCAAGGGTTTGAAGTGGAGGGAGCTGGACGGGTTTGTGGACCACACTTCTCTTCACAAAGATCGCTGTGCCGCCCCCACGGCGGCCAACGCGGTCCGATCGGAGACAGTGTTAGCCCTGGAGTCGGGATGTGAGGTTCTGGTGGAGATGCGTTTCTGATACCAAGATAAGATCAAGTGCATGCTCGCCAGCAAAGTGGTGGAGCTCGTTCTCCTGACCAGCCAAACCACACGCGTTCCAGAACGCGAACCTGAACGAGGTATTTACCCTAGTTCGATTCGCCATTCCGGGTCGCGCCGATTATGGTGGTAAGGAGTGCAAGCCCCTCCATGGCTACAGCCATTTTGCTGGCTTGGTCGGTGGCGGAAAGGAATCGTACCATAAGCTCGCAGAGCTTCTGGCCGTGGTTTTGCAGCAACTGCTGCAACCACGCCATCATATCTGAAAACTGTGGTGTAGGAGGGGTGGGGGTTTGTTGTGGAGTTGGAATGACGGATGGGTTTGTCGGCGCCGGTATCTCTTCGGCCGCAACTTCTCCCGGCTGACGGGCGGGCGTAGGATTCCCACGCTCGCTCTGAGCTTCAGAGGCGGCAGCTGGCCTCCGAGGGTGACGGCGCCTACCCTCCCTTTTTGGACGGGGGGCCATAGGGGGTACTGGAGCTTGTGTTTGTCCTCGGGTGTGTTGTGTTTGTGCACGCGACTTGGGAGTATTACCCCGGCCTGTGCTGGTCACTGCAGCGTACGCTGAACCCTCTGCTGGTCTTGTCGGAGCAGGGCCAGACTGGGGATGGCTGTTCGCCACTGGAGGTTGGACCACCTGGGTTGGTCTCCTAGCAGCTATGATGGCCTTCCGTGTTCCTCTGCTAGAAGACCTCCAACTTCTTATATGTGGGCGTTGCGAAACGGTGGCAAGGGGGGAGGGGGACGGCCACCCCCCCCCCCCCTTGGAAGTTGGTGGACTTAATGTGCAGCCAATTATTGACTATTAAACTATTATTTTAATTTTGATGTAAAAAACAATTTTTATTTAGCACAAGTTAATACGGTTATTTGTAACAAATATTATTAATTTTGACTATAAAATAATGATTTAATATTATCTGATTGCAAACTTCCAACATGTGGCTCCCCCTGGAAAAAAGTCTGCTGACACTCATGCTTCTTAATGGTACTGAAAGAGGCAGAGGCATGTTGGCAGGCTGACAGCCCGAGGTATGTCATACGTGTGCCTGCCTCTGTCAGGGCTTAATCACTGTAATGACGATATGTGGGGTGGTTGTGTAATTGAGGCTGGTTTATTGAAAGGAGGTAGCAAATTTTGCTCAACGACTGCAGGTCACAGTGCAATGGTCCTTGTGCTCCGCTGGTGGCATAATTCTATCCAAATATGGGGTTGACTTTTAATTTTGATATCCAAGCATCTCTTGGTAGGATTGTAAAGGAGCTCAGCTTTTGCTGCTACTGAATTAGCTCTGCCATTACCGGATATGCCTGCATGTCATGCGGGGAAGCCGGTGAAGCCTAAATTGTTGTACTCTGAAGTTATAATCTCCAAGAGACCTAAACAGAGCACTCCAATGGAGTAGCAATGAGTCGTAGAACTTTGCAGACAGACGCATTATTTCATCCTTCACATACGGAAGAGATGAAGCCTCGTGCAGTACAGAGGTATTTTAAGATGTGGCAAATGGCCTTGCTAGGTTCTGCGCGAGGCTTGTGCGAATTGGCCTCGCAATATCTGCGAGTGACGTAATGCAAATTGATGGTGAGAGTAACATCTCGGTTGCATAAACAAGAAACTGCTGATAATGCAAGCGACCACTAACACACATTCCCACGATGCTGACTGCACGGAAGTCGGAGAGATATGGTACTAACTTGACACCCTATGGTCTTATAAATACAAATGTGAATCCGACCATAAACCATTGCGCAATTTTCCTCCATTTGCCACGTCTAAAAATACTTCTGTACCTAATGATCGCCAACTATTTCGTCTTCCGTGGTCTAGGGGTATCATGCTAACCTCTGGTTCCCGAGGTCGCGGGTTCAAACCCAGCGGGGGGGTGATGATTTTTTTCGGGCCTAAATATCCTTACCGTGGCTTCCTTCGGAAGGGATGTTAAGCCGGTGATCTCGTGAATGGATTTACGGCAAGTAAAAGGGCAAGCCTGATATTACGTGG
Source organism: Tenodera sinensis (assembly GCA_030765045.1). Classification (NCBI taxonomy): domain Eukaryota; kingdom Metazoa; phylum Arthropoda; class Insecta; order Mantodea; family Mantidae; genus Tenodera; species Tenodera sinensis. The sequence goes on from CM060972.1 coordinate 103,851,464, forward strand.
TGTTTCACGCCCAATATATAAGTTGAATGGGATGCTGAGAACCATAACAGTTAAAAAGCCATAAACAGATATTCAGTCATCAGTAAAGCCACAATTTTTAGTACCGCATGTGTAGGAGTGTCGGTTATGCCGTGAGTGTGTTTGCCGAGACTGAGAGGCCAGCCATCAGCACTGAACGAAACAGCCCCATGCACACGGTAAGGTGACTAAGAATTGTGGCTCTAGTCATTAACTACTCCTTATTAACTCAAGATTACTATGCACATACCTTGAAATCCCCAATTTCTTTACTGCCACCATATGCAATATGGGACCTTTACCCAATTCTTTTTACTATTCTTACTGTTGATGTCTTCAGTATCAATGACTGAATTACTGATTTCAATCACAGTATTTTATAATACTTTTGAGGTATCCTTGCTGTGACACAGTGGTCTAGAACAGTGATATTCAACCTGGAGTAAAAAAACCCCCGGGGGTATTCAACGTTGGAACCATCATTGTGCCACACGCTCACTAATGACACCTCCTTCCACTTCACATATTCTTCGAGCTGTGGCAGCGGCTTTATAATCTTGTTTTCAGTAGTGCTTTAGAAGGACTCTAAGTTCAAATGTTATTTCCATTTTGTGATTGTTTATTAACTGAAGACTTATATATGCTTGCAATGTGTGCAACACTAGCCATGTCAACCTGTAAATAGCATAGCCAAACCAAAGAAACCCAATAAATTTCCCAAAGCACTAAAATCAAAAACCGACATTACTTATGAGACAAACTAGTATCTATAATTTGAATTAAGGATAACTCTAGGGCTAGGCCTTGGGGTGCAAGCTGAAATGGAAAATTGTCTTTAGGAATACATGGAGAAAAAAGGTTGAATACCACTAGGCTAGAGCATGGCAGTTCTGGTTCTTGGGATTGTTCCATCCATAGGCATGGGACTTTTAAGTCCTGATATTCTTCTAGAGTTCCATTCTCTGGACTCCTAATAGGAGATAGTGTAGTACAAAAGATCTTTAGGTCGAGGTACGAGGGCCATTGAGGACTATCTCATTCCCACATACTATCACTAAAACATATAAGGTTCATTCCAACATATATGCTTAATGAGCATGGATGAGCATAATGTTGATTTGGCATTGGTTGCTGTCTGTAGGTGTCATTTGTTACATTACTGATTATGACATTGCCACAACCATAAGTTTGCTGGAACGTCTGATGCAGTATGCGGACATAAGGGCTTGTTGGAATGTGCTGCCAGTCATTGGCTTTAATGCATATGCTGAAATTACCACATATTGTAGTTGGGAAATAATCTAGATTTACATGTAGCTGTATAAAGCATTATAAATGTAGCTCTGGAAAATAAGACGAGAAGCTAAAGTGGCCCCATGCTGGGCACCATATGATATGGGATAAAATATATTAATGTGACATTGTAATGTTGAAGTTATGCTCTGGCATGGTTGTTGAGTCATGAGTCTTGTCTCAGGTTGTGAGAAAATAAAAGAGAGCATGAGAGCAAAAATGAGTCAAATGACATTCAACTTTAATATTTATTACTTGACTTTCAATTATATACGTGACAACTTGATGATAAATAAACATGAAATAACTATTTATGTTGTCTTAATTCAAATCTTCTATTGAAGGCAAACATGTCGATGGACTGCACTTAAACCTCACATGAAAGACATTAAACTTTATGATTTACCAACCCTGGTACCCAACTACATAGCAACATAATGGCCAACACATAAGTTAAGTAAATTATTATTCTGGAACATAATTTCAATGTTAAATACCTCATTAAAATGTTTTATTGCGCTTCAAATATTATACTTAAAATCCTAATAGCTATAAAAACAGTGAAATGAAATATAGCATATGCAGATAAGTTTTAAAATCTGCATAAATGTATTAAAACAAAATAGAGTACATATCCACTATTTCTTTATATTGACTAAAATAGAATCTTTAGAAATATCTACTACTCACACACTTTATCTTGAGCTCTCAGGCACACTGGCGACGCTGATGTGATCCTGGCAATTGACAGCATCGTTAAACAAGAAAATAATTGAAATAATTGAGCTCTCAGGAGGCATTGTTGTTGAAGATGGCAGTCCTAAATTAAATTATATCATGAAAGGTCATGATTTGTAGTTTCTGAATTATTTTTCCAGATTAGCTAGAATAGAAAGCTACTCATACAGCTCCTTCTTTTACTATTTACAGGATTTGCACTGTTGATGTGGGATCTGCTTCAAGCATTTAGTACTTAAAGTTGCAGTTTGAGGTGGTTAAACATCAAAATAAAGTGGTATAACGCAAGAGATCAGCAACAAAGGTAATGCAATGCAGTGAAATGCACAAGTGCTAACATTGGAGTATGGTTGTTACTTTAGCAAAAGACAGGCTTATTGATGCAGATGTTCATAGCACTAGAGCCCAGGTCTCAAGATAAGGTGTGCAAGTAGTAATGTTGAACCTAATACCACAAAGAAACTAAATAAGTGAAAGCGTATTGTTTTGTTTTGTTTTTTTTTTTTTTCAGAGAAAAAGGTTATACAGATTTCTCCGTAAGAGTCTGTAATACAAAACTTCTACCTTCTTAAGGGTACACTGAAGTGAAAAGGTGATTTTATAAGGTATTGCAGTTAGAGACATAATTTTTTTACACAGGCATTACCAGCAACTAAAGAAATGTGTGTACCGAATTTCATTCTACTGTCTAATCACGTCCTTGATATATTAATTAATTTACATCAATTTTATTAGCTATAATCAAAATCTATCTCCTCCAACAGATGTTGAACAACAGAGTTGATTTTTTTAAAATTGTATAGTTTTTCTTAAAAAAATTTTAATACAGCAAAGTGTAAAATGTCATAAAAAACAGTGCATTATTATATTAAGTATTTTTTTTTAAAAAGGATATGAGCAATATCAAAATTCCAAGTGGAAATTTTATTACCCATATTCTAAACTATATTAGAAAGCAATTTTAGATTTATAGTAAGACTTTTGTGGGGAAAAAACTCATTTCCGAGAAAAATGAGTTTAAAGTTGAAATGGAAGGTGAGCGTGCCCATTTAAAAGGCAAAGGCAGAGGCGCACAACTTTAAAAAATGGCATCCGAAACATGTTTTTCCCTCTCCCTAGGGGATTAAAATGCAGATATATTCTTTAAGGTATGGTGCATTTTTTGCAATGAAAATCCAAAAATCAATTTTTTGACCAAAAAGGCTAAAATGTCATTTCGGTGTTCCCTTAGTATAGGTGGTAGAGAAGGTTATGCAAAGATCACATAAAAAGACTCCAGAAACTATCCCTAATCTTATTTTAAGCCTTATACATATGAAAATTTATCTGACATATGCACAAAGTCTTGGTCATTTAACCCTTAGGACCAGACAGTCCAGATTGTCCTGACACTTCATATGCATGAGAGAGGCAAAATTAGAAGTGACTGGAGTGGTTGGGAACAAGTGAGTGATAGAACTCAGGCAGTCACATACACAAGCGGTATATGTTCAATTATTACATAGTTAACACAGTCAGAGCAAGTGGTATACTAATCCCCACCTCTCCATTATGCAAGTGGGCAGGTCTCTGCTATCGCGCTTCAGGAGTTGCACAATGAACCAGATGCACTGTACCACACATGACCTTTTAGCCTTATACCTTCATAGAATAGATACAGATATACACAGTTTACCACAGTGCACCCTTTGCAGGTAATCAGATGCTATTATGGATAAAGAACATTTATAAGATCTTTATTACATATGGTTAGCCGTTCCGTGGGCTTTCTCCAATGAGCAAGAGAACCGAGAGTTGCTGGAAAAAATTTGCCGCCAGAGGTGCACCAGGATCCTAATCTTATAGTAGAGGCTGGAAATATTGACCTTAGGCTCTCAAACAAGCAGCATACCTTCTAAACATCTCACTCACCTAAACTCAGCAGCCTTGTAAACCACAGGAACTTGGTGATAACATCATGCAAGGAATCACATGAATGCAGATGTTGGAATGAGTCATGTAAGCAGATTCTTCCAAGAGCATGTTGCTCTGTTCATGGCAATGGACTTGCAGCTTGCTGAACAAAACATGCATTTAGAAGCTATTTTAAGGCATGAAAAGAGTGCAATTTGAAGTCAAAATAATGGTCAGAAAGAGTAGAATTATTTATTTAAATTTATTGTAGATGGACTACCATCAATGCTCACTGTTTCAATACTCCTTGTTTAAGGGAAGACTAAATGAAGAAAATTGCCAAAAAGGGATGTTTGGTATTTTTTGGTCTCTAATTGCAATTTCCTCTTTAATTTGGTATGTATTTTAACTCTGGAGGCACAATACTTCTATTTTAAATATATTTTTAAAAATCCTTTAGGTTTTAACCTATCTTTCAGGGGACTTTTGTTCTGCAAGTTGGTACTACCGTTAAGTAGTGCTGTGTGCTCAAGTGATGTATTGCTTTCTTTGAAAAAGAACCCTGCATAACCGAACTAAAGTGGGCAAAACCATATCAAATAATGCATTTTTTGATAATTTATTCCATATGCAATAGTAATAATGTTTAATCAAAAATCACTGCTACAGTACATGCTATTAAAACATGTATTAGTATTTACAAAGACTATTTAATAAAATCAAACTTTTTTCTGAATTTTCTTCTCGCACTGCTTGTGAGCAGCTATATCGTATCACCATTTGACAAGCATTATGTTAGTGTTGATTTACTGCTTTACTTCACAAAATGCAATGCAATACGGATATTTTATTGCTAGTGCTGTAATTCAGTATTTCTTGTTAAGATTTGAATATGAATTTATCTTTCTTACCTCGTGCTTTGAATCCCTTGTTCACTGTCACGTACGACTGAGATTCTATTCAATACCTACTTATTACAACACACTTTCTGTATGCTGACATCTTAAATACAAATAAACCACAATGACCAACACCAATAATAAAATAACAGTGGGTCTCTGCATAGAATGCATGTGCAAACATATAACACTACAATATTTTATGGAATGTGGGTTATGGGGTGGAACTTGGGTTGGGGCAAAAGATCAGTGCTCACTTTTTTTTCTCTGCCATTTCATTTTAAGCAGGGTTTTGCTATATATGAAAATTTGTTTTCTCCATTTTCACTATGAAGTTTTTTTCTGTAAATTACAATTTCTGGCATAAATGAACTTCTTTCTCAGAAATTACTGAAAATAGCTAAATTAAATATTGAGATGATAAAAACAACCTCTAACTGCTGTTGTGGATTTACTTTGGTGCTAATAAGATGGTTACTTACAAAAAGAAAATAATTGCTGTTACATTTTAAGCCTGGTTCACAACCACTCAGTAACAGTAACAAGAATGGAAAGCAAGACAGCACTCAACATTTTGGTTTGCAACAGCCTGGTAATGAGAATGACAATGCATGTTATAGCTCTACCAGATGTTCAGAAGTTCCCAGACATGCCTTTTCAACCACTTGTCCGGTGTCTGGGGGGTAACTTTTGAGAAGTCTCTAATGTCCTACATTTTCAGAAACAAGCAGTAATCATTAAAAAAAAACTGGGAAAATAGACATGAGTGATTGGTTATTAGCTGCAATTGCAACTCGCTATAGCAGCATGGCTACACTGGTTAAGTCAAAGAGAATACTTATGCATTAGTAACACTGAACGAGGGATTGGCAATGCAGCATTTGCGCTCTAAGGCAAAAGGCTGGTGTTCTGTAGAGGCAAAGAGATGCTTTATTCTCACTCTTCCATTTGCACTTTAGGTATTGGAGAGTAAGGAAGTGGAAAGTAAACAGTCTGCTTTCTAAAAAACAAAACTTTCATAAAAAGCTGCCGGTATTTCAAATATTAAAGGTTTCTCTGCTCAGTCCACATAGTCAGCATATCATGTTAGCACTGCAGTGATAACACTTGCATTTCATGTTGTTCTTGATCACGCATCAATTAAACCTAGGGAAACAAGATCATATATTCAAGATTTTTTAGTAGGGTTAAGAATAGAGCATTTGGAGCTACAATAAAAATACAAATTTTTGTGGCATATGTCGACCAGAAGGTAAAAATGTATTCACCAAACTAAAGTCATTAATTGAAGGAAAATAGCCCAAAATATCCCGTGAAGGGAAAAGGCCTCCTATCAAAAGGGAAAGCTCATTTATCCTAATGTGGTGAGCTATTCCGCATTAGGTGTTGCATATACTTGTTATCCACTACTCACTATTTAGTCTCTACACAGATGGGTCGCTAAGGATCTCCAGTCACTTTTTTCTCTCGCTATCCGTGACCACTGCTGTCCTGCATGCTCCTTGAAGAGGTTTGTCTACCTGTCTCTTGATCTTCCTTGTAGTTTTCCTATATGGGGGTCCCACATAGTAGCCTTGTGTGTCCACCTGTTGTCTTGTAATCTTGCCATGTGGCCTCCCCATTTCCATTTCAACCTTGGAGCTAACTGTGTCTAGTCTTTTGTCAGTGATAACTGGCTTAATCTCACAACAGAGATTCTATCTCTCAGAGATACTCCCAGGAGTTTGCATTGTATCTTCTGGTGGCATAGAAGTATGACTGACTGTTGATGATCACAATTGACCTTGCATGTTTCAGGATTTTAAGAAAATATAAATGTGTATGCTTGAGGGTATATAAATAGCATTTAAATTATAATTTTACGTTATTTTTGCAAGGGCAGATAATATCCTACTTTTTTGTCAAATGTCCTCCAGCTTTCACCAGTGTCCTACATTTCCATAAAAACCTGGTAACCCTAGCATGTTATTGAACAGTATGTTGATAGCAAAGTGGAGTTCAATATTGCACATTGGGAATACATTTGTTTCTAATGGCTCAATAACATATTTTATAGCTTCAAGAGCTTTAGCAGCTCTTTCATGACACAGCCAACATTGAATAGTTTAATAAGCACAATATGAATAGAACATACCATTGTTATTTATTTATGCCAACAAACTAACTACTGGTGTTTTTAAACACACAAGTCGTGTGTGGACAATGTTTGAGAGGTAGAACTGGAACTTAAAAATTCAATGCCACAGCTGGGACTTGAACCACAGACCTTCCGCTTACCAACAAACTTACTACTGGTGTTTTTAAACACACAAGCCATGTATGGGCTATGTTTGAGAGGTAGAATTGGAACTGAAAAATTCAATGCCACAGAACTCTGAACTGCAGACCTTCTGTTTCATGTGTGGCTACTCTAACCACTGAGCTACTGTGACAACTTGCCAGTATGACATTGAAATCTCCAACCAATTTGTATTTCTCCTGTTAGGCTACAAAGGGAATCTCACATCAGAGATAAATACCCCAAGGACGACTTACAATCCTAAGTAATTTATGTTCCAGGATTACATAACCTTTAGATATTTATTTATGTCAACAAACTTACTGCTGGTGTTGTTTGAGAGGTAGAATTAGTGGTTAGAGCAGCTGTACATGAAGTGGAAGGTCTGTGGTTCAAATCCTGGCTGTGGCATTGAAGTTTTCAGTTCCCATTCGATCTCTCATAACATGCCATACCTGGTAACGAGAGAGTTAAAACTTGGCCAAGTCTTTCTTCCCATTCCCTGGAAAAGCTTCTCATTGGTTGTGAACACTATCATTTGAATGCATGTATTTCAGCTTTCTCGTTCTGGTTAACATTATCATTACCAGTGGTTGTATACTAACCTTTAATCGAAAGATGCTATAATTATGTAAACTATGTATCTTTTTTTATACACAAGCTTGTTGAATAAAAGTAAGACATTCATCTACATCCTTTAAAAATGTCAGTCTGATATCTTAAATAGTTTCTGAGATAATGGGTTGTGAATTTATCAGATTTAACAATGGCAGGATACGACATTTAATCTCTCATTGAGGTGCACAACATTGGAAGGAGCATGATAATAAAACTCTGTACAGCAAGTTGGACTGTGAAACACATCACTTTATTTTGGTCCATACTGTTTTCCTTTTTAATTTTTTTTTACACAACTACCAATGGGATCTTGTGAAGTGAAAACAAAGAGATGAAGGTGGAGATAAGAATGTGCTACTATTTTACAGCTCTTTTTTCTTTATTATGTTTGTAGTTTATCATCTTTAAGTCTATTAATTACTCAGTTGTTCAGTGGTGATGATTGGCAGAAAGATAAGAGTGGGCAACACATTAGAAGCATATGCTCAAATACATGCAAACAAACACAAGTTAATTGGAATATGTTATTGCCTTGTTATACCCTGCAGAAAACCACCACTAGCTGCTCAACATCAGCCATAATAACGGAACATCATGCAGTGTTTAGTGTAATCTCGTGAGTCACAGCCTGCATGTCTATGTGTTTGTTTGCATGTATCTATTAGCACAGCAGTGTCTCTTAAAAAAGCACCATGGAAGAGTATGCTTGAGTAACAATCACAAAATAATAAACAAAGATACAGTCAGCACAATGGGAACAGCAGTAGATAAAAGTGGTTCCATTGCAGGATCTGCGACTTTGTACTAGATTGTCCCAAAATGTAAAAGAAGAAATGGAGCAGAGGTATTCTCTTGCCACAGGAGCATACAAACTTTGGAGTCCTTTTGCAAGTCTCCAGTCGCCTGCAAACTTTAATTGGCATTTAATACAGTATCTACATGCAACTTTGTTTTATTGCTTTGGCATTACTCCAAGGCTTAACAGAAAGAAAATAACTTGGTAAAAAAATAGTTATAAATGTAGATCTCAACATTTTATATTGCAGATGTAGCATTAATTATTACATATGCATAAAATTAATTTGAAATTTGTTTTTTTTTTTAGAAAAATCATGGATATGGTACATACATTAAAAACAATGTAACAAGTGAAAACATAGCTGCAAGAAGCAAGATTAACTAAGACTATTATTCTCACTTGACATGACGAACTGCACATTTCCCTAATAGAAGTTATTTACTACTAGTTTGCTTCACATGCTGACCAAAACAATGTTTATTCGTTCTTAGAAACAAATCTGATTGCTGAAGACCTCCAGGTATCACTGGCTCATGCTACCCTTACCTTTATGAAAACTCGGCAGTGGTTTTTTTTATTTGTTTGGCTTAGGTTTGGGCAGAAACTATAATGTACAAAATATTCTGTACTCCCTTGCTGTACTGAATTAGTGAATTAAGTATAACAATCGTGACATGTTTTCATAACATGAACTTTCTTTTTCTGGAGTACCTGCTGCCAGTAACTACATTTAATGTGATATACAACTTTACTTTACAATATAGCATTAACCCTTCTTATTCAAAATGTGAAGCATTTCAGCCAATCAACTGCTTTAATACCAACTCAGACACTAAGAAACATATATCACTACTACAAAACACCAATAACACTCAATCACACAACAAAAAATGTCCATAGACACACATTAATAATACAATACAATATTTATAATAACTGTTTTAATAATGTACATATTTCTGGGCACGCAACACAGTCACCCATATTCGCTCACATCAACAGTCACACGATCTTATGATGAACTACCATCATACCTAGCACATTAAAAGTATGAAAATGTACATCATACATAAAAATAATTAAAGTTCTTAATCATTAACTAACAGCCTTCTGATAAAATGTTCAGATTTTAGATGAGAAGCCAGAAAGAAGTGGAATGTTTTTAAAGCACATTTATTTTATAAATCCACCAAGCATCAAGTCCCACTTGAAGGCATTATAACTGCAATTTGTCCATTGGCATGGGTATGTAATGGTTCATATTGATCTCCTAGTGTATTTTTGCAGCAGTTACTTTCCAGCAAAGCACAAACTACAAAAAATGAAAATACTTTCTAGGAAAGAAGGGATTTTCTGAGATCAATATATTCTATAGAGTACGATAGAATTCGTACCGTGAAATGCTTCAGATTTTGTTTAGCAGCCAACTACAACTAACTGAACAATGGGTATGACTTCCACAGTTAAACATGGCAGTCACATAAAACTTAGATATAGAGGCTTTGTTTTTAGATATTTAAAGGCTCTGTTATTCTTTTTATCAATAAAATAAATATCTGGCAAGGCTATTCATCTTGAAAACTAGCTTCATATAATATATTTTATATATATAATCTTCTCATAACCTGTACCTAACCTATATTATATACCATAATAATGATTAATATTACAAGTTATGCCATAGAGACGAGGACTGTGCAAATTAAATAATGGGAAAAGTTACAAGAATAATTTGTTTCCAAAGAGAATGATGAATTATAGCAACTGAAAACCAAATACATAATTTCAGCAATATTTAGCTATTTTGTTTCATAACTCTCTATACAACTTATGAATACAATTACACAAGCAGCATTTTACATCTGTTTTAGCATCATTCCAATGGCTGACCATCAGCACTTGCTGTATAATATCACAGAGCAATGCAATGACATTGACTGCTATATATGTATGACCATGTAAATCCAAAATAATCTCACTAGCTTAAGCAAAGCTATTCTCAGGTCACAATAATAGAGCATATTTATTCTTTCTTTCCACACTGCCATTGTTCATGCTTTGCCAGATGTGTTTACATACATATTATAACCTCCATGATCTAAGAAACATCCAAATTGTTTAAGCCCAGAAAGTATTAAATAATTACAAAACAACAAGCAAAAAGTATTTATGTAAGGTATGGTTTTCAGATATAAACTTTGTCTTTTACAGTGGTCTGGTTAGTTCATATCTTGGGTCCAAATTAAGAGAATAATACCTAGCCATTACTTCTTTGAAATAGTGATATTTAAGAAGTACATTAATACAGGAAACTGAGTAAAAATTCATGCAGCATAGTAACTAAAACAGTAAACTAAGCTCGAATGTTGAAGTAGCCAGAATATTTATATGATAATATTAGGACCAACTTATAATACAAAATAATGTTAAAATATATGAACAACATGACAACAAAATGTGCCATCCTTTGGCAAGTACCCTACAGTAACAACCTTTTGAAAAGCGGATATTGTCACTCATGCCACTTTTTTATCTCTTCCTACCCCATTTTCCTTTTCTTCATGTTAGATGGCTTGGGGAAGGACGATACACCGCTGCAGTATTGACTAGTGGTACCAGGTTGTACAGCAACTTCTTATGTTCAATATTCCGACCAAGACAAATACTGGCGCTCAACGCTACTCAACCTGAGGAGTAGTTCTCCACCACACACCGCTAACAATTGAAAGACAATGGCATACGGCCATGATGATGGAAACATGAAGAAACATTCTGGGGTTGAGAAAAAGGACGAGAGACATAGAGAATAGATTTCAGTCTCGTATACATTGTACAGATACTAAACTGTTATATGGTGTTTTTGTAACATAGTAAATGAGCTTCAACTGTGACCCGACGAAATAGAGCATCCGGGATAACAAGCTCACTACAACAGTAAAAAGAATTAAATTTTGATTTTTTTATGTTCTCATACTCAAATGAAAAATCAGACTTCAATCACGTTAATATTGTCATACCTTTACAATAAAACAATTTAAAAATCTTCTGCTAATTACATACTTTAATACAACCTTTAAAGCAAAAAGATGTGAAGAGCCATCGAGAACCCTCCGCTTGTGAAGGTTGGTGAATATGGCATGTTAAAATCTACAGGAGCCACAAGCCTGTCTTATTCTGTAAAACATATTTTAGATGCACATTTCTGGAATGGGTGTTTCTAAAAGCTCTTTTTTCTTTTTTTCTCTAAATTTTGTGGTGGAGGCCAAATATTAAGACAAGCAAACCACTCCTGCAGGCTGAGGTTGGAACTACAGCTAAGTTGGAGGTCCTCACTAGAGCAGGAGCCATTTGACTGACAGCAGCATTGCTAGCGCCAAGGCGATGTGAGGTCCTAAAGCCATGCTTCCTCCAGTTACTCTCACGTCGCTTTCCTTTAGGAATACTTGATCTATCACGTGGATGATTCCATTTGTGCACTCAACATCTGGCCGGAACACATGAATCCATTCTCCTTGCCATTCCACAAAATAACCTGAAACAAAGCTTCAATCTTTAGAGCATTTTCTTATGGCATCACCATTTATTCTGCTTCACTCCATACTGATAATTATTTGCAATTTAAACATAAGAGGGAAAGAGGATGAATGTCATGTTTTGAGAAAGCCAAAGAAATGCTTCATAATTTGTGGTAAGTGTGACCAACTTTATCTACCAAATGATGAACTTAGGGTTACCAGATCCTTTTGCTGAAGTGTCAGATATGCTGATACAAAGTTATGCATCTCAGATGATAGTGCATTAAAGCAAGATTTGCAACTAGAAATACTTATTGATAGTTTCTATTGTCCTAAGGGAGAATAAATGTCAAAAATTGCCACAAAATGACACTTTTAGTTTTTTGTGCAGTTGGAATTTCTTGTTAAATTTGATATATTGTAAGCATAATACTTACAGTTTTAAAAATGATATGAATCTCTTATTTTATACTGAATTTTGCATCACTTCAGAGGAGGAAAAAAAGTTGCTACACACTTGTGGAGTAGAGGGTAAATTTTAGATGATCTTTTAGGAGAAGTTTGGCTATACAAACGATACCTGCTACAGTACCATGGCAGCACGTATGTGCTTAAGTCATGTCAGTGTTTTCTTTCCACATATGCAAGTTTGTTTTCTCCACTTTCACTTTGAACAGCTTTTTCTATGAGTGACAACTGGCAATAATAATACACTTTCTTGGAAACTACTGAAGATAGTTGAATTAAATTTTAGGATGATAAAAATCAGTATCTAAGCCTGTTGTGCATATTATTTGGTCTATCTTCTATAGTAAACAAACTTATTGGACAAAAATAGATCAGTGAACTGCAATAGTATGCATCTAGCAGTCTTTAGAAATTACATTTTGATATCTTAAACAACTTTTGAGATAATAAGTAATGAATTTAAGAGATTTAGCATTGGCAAGATACAGTCTGTCCAGCAGCCCATGGTCCCTGGCAGGAATGCAACGAGTTTGTATGTAGGTAAATCATTCTAGGTACACAGTGATATCTGAAGCTGCACTCTAGTTTCTGATTGCACTTTCATTACATGCATAACTTTTACTGATTTAGCTGAACACCATTCAATTTTCATTTACAGAAAACAGATGAAAGTTTTCTTAAACTGGTAGGAAGATATTCAGATGCAAAACTTGCTTCTGCTATTTTGGTGCAACTCTGTTAAGTATTAGTTTAGGGTTTTAATACAAATTTTTGACAACTATGAATATTTTAGCTCTGCATGTAGGAATTAGAACAAGAAATCAAATGATGTGGTAACATCAAGAGTGAAGACAGATCATAATATTAGTTTTAGGAAGTGTTGGAACATAGGTACCTCTAAATAAAAAATAAAGAGGAAAACAGTTAACAATATTTATTATTTCTAACAAAAATGAAACAAGAAAACCATTAAATAAATATATAACAGCATCCCATTTTGTCTCTGAAACCTTTTCTGTTCCACTTGATAAAAAAAAAAAAGCCATGAAATATTTTAGTTTTTTAAAATCATAAACAATTTATGTAACTTACTTAAGTTGCTAAAGGAATCCATTGTATTACTGTAATCAATTTTACAAATTAATTGTTATTTAGAAAGCAAAAGGCATGTAGATATACATATAACTTTTACTTCTTTACAATGTAAGTACATAATAAGTAGAGGAGGTATTGCATTCAACCTAAAAACTTACTCCGAGATCTCAGTGGGATACATGTTTTGAGGTCCCATGAATCCAAATAGGACTGTGAGAGAGAGTCTGTATGTGTGTGCACAGCACAACTCAAAAACGAAAAGTTGGTTAAATATGGAACTTATGTTAAACATCTTCCAAGGATGCAACATGAAGATTTTGAAGAAAATCCCCCCTCCCAGACTACCCTTTATAGGGAAAATTTTTAAAAATTTTGATTTTATTGAAAACAGGTCTAAAAATTTTTATTAAAATACTGTGTGTTTAAGATATTTTCATGACAAATGAAATGTATATCTTGAATTTTCTGGGAATGTCCTCTCAAGTCCTCCTCATTCTAGATGACTTTTGCATTACTCGTAAACAGTAACAGATAGACAGAACCTTACTATGAGTGCATAAAAATGATAGATCTCATTAAAAACACACAATGACAAATACATTTTTTTTGGAATGAACCATTTCTTATATATTCCCTGTTACTTGCTTGAATTTTCCAGTACTTTTACTTTTCTCAAATGGGAAGTCATTATTCATTTTTTTGTCCTTGGGCTATGGAAACAAAATGGAATTACAAAGCCTTTATATAGCGATCAGCTTTAAAATGTTTGACTATCCTTCAAGCCTTCTGTCTCCTGATATTCCTCTTGCATCTAAACGGAAATTACCAATAAGATAATGTCTGCGAATGTTCATCTCGATTAACATGAAGTAGATAGAGGAATAAGCATATGTAAGAATAGTTTGTATAAGAGTAGAGAACGTCGTGTGAGTGCAACACATTAGATTTTTTTGTACAGTAGTACAAGCACTCAATCAATGATTTGTATATCTTGCAGTCATTTAATATCTAAAGGGGACTGGGAAGTTTAAAACAACTAAATTTGCCATTTTCTGGTTTTAAAACAAATTCTGTGATTCTTTCTGAATCACAATATGCATGGTTTATTGATCATTTGAAGTACTTAATCCTTCTAAACAACATTTAAATGGACTGATCACTGCGGATGCCTGAGAAGAACAGTACTAACATGTTTCAGGAAGTTAGTGATGTTTTGGTTATTAATCGACTCATTAACTACTTTTAATTTAATTCCAAAACCACTGTCAGCTTCCAGTGTTTGAAGATAACTAGGAATATGTTTTGGAGTTAAATCATCTCCATTTTCGACCTATGTTTGACTGCTGATTCATTTTCGAGTTAATGTAGGCGAGTTGTAGCCCTCTTTAATTGTTTTAAGAATACAGGAGTGGGATTTAAGAGTATATCATTAGCTATTGATCTCCAAAGGATGTTCCTAGTTATGAACAAAAGTGATCTACAAAATTTCACTGATCAGTACAAACTCTTCCCAAATTATTAAATTATACCATTGTCATCAATTTTCAAAAACTATTGTGACACTGGCCAAATGATGTACACCTCAATGACTCAAGGTTAAGCTACCTCACACTAGCTGCAGCGAGTAAACACCCACCAATGGAACATAGCAGAGCAATGTATTTTGAGAATGTTTGCAAGGCTTCCAGTTGCCAGCTTGTTTATGGAAGCAAAAGGTGAATTTCCAGAAAAATTTGTGTTTCTTTCTATTAAAGTTTGCAGGACAGTGAGAGAGGGGAGTTTTGTGAGATGGAGAGCAGTTTTTGTGATGGAGTTGTGCATGTTGAACAAGACAGCTTTTAGCAGTGTGTGTGTTTGCACAGTTGTGGTGAGAGAACTGTGTGTGTTGACAGAGATGGTTGAGACTTTGATTCATTATGTTGAAATTATTGTGAGAAGCAGTTTTAGTGAGTGTGATTGTCAATGTCAGCAGTTTGTTAGACAGAGGGAGCTGGAAGACAGAAGTGTGTGTGTGTCAAGGTTACAAGGGGACTGAGTTGTAAGGCCACCAAGAAGTGTAGATTATGTTAACAATAAACCAGAAGTGTGTTTTTGCACTTTAGTTTAGAAGAAATTAAAGTGACAGAAAAAGTAATTACACTTTGTTGTTGCTTTCGTCACACTGGTGTCAAGAGTGGGATTTGTTAAATTATAAGTGTGCAAAGTTTTATCCTTGGAGCATTTATACTGTAACAAAATAACGTTAGATAATATATTTTATGCAAAACTAAAATAAATACATAATACTGTGATATTGGGTTTGACGAGCAGTGATGGAAAAACACAAAGGCAGTCCAGATTGTTCTAGGGTTAAGGTGTGGCATGGCTGAGATGTGTGAAAGGGGAGGCCAGCAGCCCCACCCCGTTGGCAGTGTGCCTATCAGAAGCGTACATGGCTAAGCTTTCCTACACCACTCACACAAGCAAACACGTGACAGTAACAACAGAGCATGGCACAAATCAAAGGAACTTATCTAGCGGCTTCTTGAGGCCACTAGATGTATCACTTCCCATGTGCATATGTATGCAGAATCTTGAAAGGTTGGCGTGATGTTATCCCCAGTATAAATAGAGGCCGGAGAAGAACAGGTTGAAGTTAATGAGTCCAGTTGAGTACAGCTGAGCCCGATCAGCCAGTTTAGTGAGTATTAGAGCTACAGAATAAGTGGTCAGTGTGTCAGCTACTGTACATGCATGTGCCGTCCTGGAGATTCAACGAGCATTGAGTGACTGCATCGTCTTGGTTGAGTGTATAAGAGACAGTGAAAGTGAAGAAAGACTGAAAAGGACAGAGCAAGGTTATGAGAAGGACAGTTGTAAGTTGTGATAACACATAAGACTATAAACTGTGTTAACAAGAAGAAGAAAGCTGTGCATTTGTGGTAACATTTTAGAGGACAATAAAGTGATAGAATAGTAACCAGTCTTGGATCTTTGCTGTTTTGTTGCAATATATTTTAAAAAATTGAGGATTTGTTAAAAAATGTATGCAAAACTTTGGTCCATTTTCTTCCAAGAGAAAAAAAACGTAGAAATACTATTGGTATTTTGACTTCCTAAGCGCAGTTATATGAGTCTTAATGTGTAGCAAAGCTCTCTAAAGATATCACATTTTTGCCCTTTATCTAGAAAAGCTTTTTAAAAGTTAATACTTTTTCTGGAAAAGTGTAAAATGTGTAATTGTAAAAATTTAAAAAGAGACATAGGCATATACACTGATACTACAGTAATTTTGTGCATTGGTCTGTCAGTTAGTCAGAGATCTCCATAATTCTTTGGGTTAGCTGCATGTGCTTATAATGTTTATACTTCCCAGTCTCCTTAAGGTTCAGAGTACGTTTTTACATTTTGATGAGGGATAGCAAGGATATTTGTTGCAAACTTAGACCTAAAATGAACAGCAACAAATAGAGTTTTTAGGTTTTAATCTTTATGAACAGTTTCATTTCAAGTTATATTTAATGCAGTTCTCATGTTCTATGTTTAAGGATGTTCTTGTTTCATTTATGTGCCTGGGAAAGAAAATCATCCATTATTTTAACTAAGGTACATAAAAATAAATGGACATGAAGGACTAGGTACAGCCATGGAAATAATGATTGAGCACATAATATTTCTAAGTATCAAGTAATGTAGCTGCACGGTTTATGCAAGTCAATATTTTTAACATGCAGGAACATTACTGATAGTCTCTGTTTCATGTTATTATCTGTTGGAAAAACAAATAGGCTGTGTGCGATAGACATTAACATATGAAACAGAACCAATCAGCTGCATGTTGGAAATACTGATTTGTGTAAACCGTGCTGCAACACAATGTGGGACTTATACATATTCTGCTCTCTTAATGCGCTCATTACCTTTCCATGACTGTACCATCATCTTAGTTTAAGTAACGTTACAAATAGCAATAATTTATCTATTGCTACTAATTCTGTTTTAATAAGAAGTAATGTTGAATCCTTAAATATCTTACATATTTTAACTATGATCAGCTTTGTGTCAAATGGCTTAGGTATAAAAATTCATAAAAATTGTATTTAATAGTGTTTTTAAAATTTATAATTTAGTATTGAAATGAAAGAAATTTTTAAGCATATGCATAAGAACTGATCAGATAAATAACTGTTAGACATAAAACTTCAGAAGCTATACAGGATGTTCACAAATTGCTGCACTAACTTTCAGGAATTGTACTTTGTAAACAAAGCTCATATATGAATGTGTAATAGTTTCCATTTAATAGATATATTCAGTTGACCAATATGAATGCTAAAATAGGGTTGCATTTTAGAGTCAAGAGTTTTTGATTCGATGCTGGCACACCTGTAACAAATTTGCTTTACTTCTGCACAGCAAGGGACTAAGAAAAACATATTACATGGTAGGTCCCTCTCAATAACAGAAAGCTACATGTACTAAAACACATACTAGTTACTGTTTAACTTCATTTGTAAATAAGTTAAGAAGTATTGTCAGTGCAAATTATGTTTTATAGGTACCAGGTTTTTCATTTATTTTAAATTCAAACTTTTCTGCCAGTATTTTGCATATCATGACATCATAGCTTGTTGTGAGCATTTCTAGATATGACGTGAGACAGAGAAGCTAAAGCTTTCTAAACTTAGATATATCACAACTAATGTGGGGTGCCTTTAGAACGTATACTTCTGAAAGTGCAGACTAGTTGCAGCATGGTGCATACATATATTTGTGAACTTGGGGACTCCAACAGAAATCCTACATGCCACTTGTAATTTTAACACTGCAATGATACAGTGATGCCAAAATCTGCAATATTAGTTTCCCAGCAATGATGTCATTACTTGCAAATCTTCCTCTACAAATTATAAAAATAAATTAACACCAGGTGCATTCCTATCTCAAGTCTGTTCATGCAGTTGATTCCAAGAAGTGTAGAAATTTGTGAACATCCTGTACAAATGTTAAGTACAGTCCAAACCAAGCTTCTGTGAAAGCAACAATAGTGTTTTGTGTTAATGACAGATTTTTTCCAGAAATACTTAAGCTTCAATTAATATATTTTGATGTTAAAAGCCACACCTGAGTGCACAAAATGACCATATACTGTGCATACAACCAAAGCAATATATACATAAAGCATAATGTGTGTTACAAGTGCAAAGTTGTTTCTCCGACCACAAACAGTGCCTTCAGTTCTACCTGGTTGCAGAACAAATTATTATTCTCACGTACTTATGTTGCATGAACGATCTGCAGCAAAACAAAAGGAACATTTTGTATTTAAATTCATTTTTCTTTGAGCTTTGTACCATCAATTAATTTTCTTGTAGATAAAATCCTTAGTTTAGGCAATTTGATAGAAACAACCATGCATATTATCTCTGACATCAGAGAATGTTCCAGTTCACATAAAGCAGGTACCATCAAATATGAAGAAAAGCAGTTTTAAGAAGTTACCAAGCCACATCTATCATCATAGCAAATCTTGTTTGTTTACTATGTTCTACTGATCAGTAATACTGAAATAATAGTTGACTGCAGTGCTTGACAAATCCAGCAACTTCACACACTGTATAGTCATGGACATGCCCAAACATGATTGCTCCCGTCTACCAGTCTATCACATCCTTACATTTACCTATGTTTACATAGATTAATGACTTCATTGTCAGAAATCTAGCATTAGCTAACAACATACACTGTCTGCTTAAAACATAAATGTCACGTTGATCACTACTGCCTTATGCTCACGTAGAGGCAGTGCATGTGCCTTAGAGCAAGAGTTGGCAAATTGGTCATCATGATTGCAGGAATGATGACGTCATGGAATGTAACCTAGCATACATATATGTATGTTTGAACAAGGATTTCAGAAGTCACAGTGGTGGAGTAATATACATATGTTTAATAAATATGTACAGACTGAGAAGGCTTTAACATTAATTTTTCATCTTATTCTTCGTTTTATCTAGAGCTTTATGGTTTTGCATATATTTAACGTTAATTCACAAGTACATACTGACTTCAACAGAGCATGTAGCGTTTTATCTGTCAATCCCAATCTGCTTTTAGATTTTATAATCTTCATTTTAGACAAAAAATTGCTCATACACATATACGTACGGAACATAGCACTAATATGTGCAGCATATTACTGAAGATGGAAATGTTGCCACATTCAGTTGTCTAAATAAATCTAAACCAGCCTTATTTTGTAATTGTGATTTCAAAATTTGTTTGTAAGTTCACAACCTCAATTTGTAATTGTAGTTTTTCTATATGAATGTCCATGTGAAAGGACTTGTGAAAAGTTGAAAATCATGGGCTACTGATTTAAGATCATAAAACCTTGTGTGTTAGACTCTTCTTGAACTTTGCTAACATAACTAAATAAGTATGTAAGAAGGTTGCTTTGCGTCTTTGTGGTTACGAAACAGTCATGTTGTACCAATATGGCTTACACCGCTGCTTGTGTACCTTTGAAAGTGTATTATTTGAAGGAGGGAGGGTGAAGCAGGGCAAAGTATTGCTTTGCCCTTTACTGTGGTATTACATCATATAACCAGCCAGTGCAGATTTATCGACCCCTGCACTAGAGCAGGTGACTGGATTGCTGACACATTGGTAAAGGCTTAACAATTTATCTGGTGCGCAACTAGGGTGACTAATTTTTTGTCTAGCAAGCTTATGTGCCCAAATTTGTGATCAACTGTTTTAAAATAATTGAGAGCATTTAAAAAATTCTTACCCTTGCTTCAAGTTATGAACATAGGTTAGCACGTTATAGTATCCATTAAATACATGCATATACATGAAGTTTGAAAATACATTATCTACTCTAGGGGAGGGAATAACATCTAATCAAGTTAGGCTTGCATCAGTAGTTTGCATTATTTATAAAGAGTGAATAAAACCAGTGCCTTATTTTGCAGAAGTAAACTATTTAATGCTCTTACTGGTCTGCAAAATCTAATTCTTCTATTTGCACATATAAAAATGACTGTAATAGTAGAATAAATATAACTTTGAGAGGTAGAACTTACCAACAGTAAGTTTGTTGACATAAATAAATAATAATAAATATAATTGTTATACAGGATTACTGCAAATGACTCATTTGTTTTCAAAACACTATATTTTCCAAAGTATTACACTTAAAATAATGGTTGATACATAAAAATAACTGGAAACTCACCAAGTTTGCATTTGTTACACCAAATGACAGCACAAGTGTAATGCCTTCACAAATTGGTGACAAAACAACAAAAGTTTTTGTGTATTGGAATATATGAGGTGTATGTCCCTTTTAGCAGTACAATGTGCATTCAGAAGCAACTATCAACAAGAACCACTGTGCAAACAAAGCATTTTGTGGTGGTATCAGCAATTTAGGGACAGTTGTTGCCTGTGTAAAGGGAAATTTACCGGCTGACCAAAGGTGCCAGATGAAACAATGGAGGGAGTTAGGGAAACATTCGTCCCTAGTCCATAGAAATCAACAACTCGCAGAAGTCGTGAACTTGGAATATTGCAACAAACTGTGTGGAAGATTTTACAATGATGGTTACATTGCAAACCCTATCATATACAGCTCCTCCAACATTTGAAGGCAGATGATTACGGCCGGCACCTGCAATTTTGCACCACAATGCAAGAAGCAATGATGGATGAAGGTTTTGCTGCAAATTTGATATTTAGAGACGAATGCATGTTCCATTCATTTTGGGTGGTTCATCGTCATAATGTGAGGATTTGAAGGAGTAAAAATGTTCATGCATTTGTAACAGCTGAAAGAGATTCATCAAAGCTAAATGTTTTCTGTATGATGTCACACAGAAAGGCGTACGAACCATTTCTTTTTGTGAAAGCACTGTTACGGGTACATCTTACCTAGATATGTTGAATTTATGGTTATTTCCACAACTGAATAATGATTCTGACAATTTTGTATTCCAACAAATGGGGCACCTCCTCATTGGAAGCCTGATATTCGTGAGTACCTGAACCATGAACTTCCACATTGTTGGATTGGGCATGCTGGTGCAGATGACCAGGCTCTTTTTCCTTGGCTCCCGGGGTCACCTGACTTATTACCTCTGGGAGTGCCTTAAGGACCATGTCTATGTACCTCCACTACCAAGAACACTTGTACAAGTGAAGGAATGCATTACCACTGCAGAAATGACCATTGATGAAATGATGCCCCAGAATGTTAGGAATGAACTGAATCGCCATCGGGATGTATATCATGTCACCCAAGGGGTACATATAGAACATTTGTAGGGTGTGGGAGTAAACTTGTGAGTTTACAGTCACTTTGATGTATCAGCCATTGTTTTGGAAAATATAGCATTTTGAAAACAAATGAACCGTCTGTAGTAACCCTGTATAATCAGAATATTAGTGACCTCAATGGAGATAGGAGCTCTTAGGTTACATTTCTTTTATTCTGATAAAAGCACAAATAATGGTATCAAAGCCCAATTTTCATGCTTAACACAACCTGGTTTTTATGCACTGTTTATGTTGAAAATGTATCAAAAGCAGTAAGATTATTGTCCTGCAAGGTGATAGTGAATGGCTGACACAGTAACAAAGATTGGTGCAAACAGTCAAACAAAAGCACACACACAGTGCTATTGACATAGCTATATACCACACTAAGGTGCCTTATACCTTTAATTTCTGAAACAATATTACATATGTTTTTCTTTTGAAACACTTTGGCTGGTGAACTCTTGTGTTCTCACATGGCTAGTGTTTACATTTATAAATATGAAACCAGTACATTTTTTGAAAAAGTTTAAAACAGATGCTCTCGCTTTTGACTTGATGGAATGTTGCAGCAGTGTGCAAAAGATTATATTTAATCATAACATTGAGTTTATATTCCAATTAAGAAAATGTATTGTTGAAATAAAAAATGCTAACTCATTAAAGTGGTTTATGTCTTAATTTACATAGTTAAAGCAAAACATTACACATTTATTGTAAAAATAGCTTTACTTTCTCTACTATGTATAGTAAGTAGGGGAAGTACTGTACTGCACCTGAAAATTAAATGTTGAGATTTTACTGGAAATACACATTTTGAGGCCTCTGAACCACAAAAAGCATTTTTTTAAAAAGAAATCTGTGTTTCCCTGTGTATGTGTCTAAACAGCATAACTTAAAAACAAAAAGTTGGTTAAATATCAAACTGGGTATTTAAGTTCAGTATCTTCTATGTCACAAAGATTATCAAGACCATTTCCAACCCCAAACTATACTTTACATGGAAATTTGACACTCTCAAAAAATGGCTCTAACAATTTTGGTTAAAATACCATATGTTTGAAATATTTTCATGATAACAGAACTGTATATCTTGAATTTTCAGGGAATAGTCTCTACAGTCTTCTTCATTGTGAATGATTTTTGCATAACTGGTAAACCATAAGAGAGAGATAAAATCTTACTGCACAAAAAATGTAATGTCGTTAAAACATTTTTTTGTAGAATTAGCTATTGCTGAGATATTTCTCATTATTGGTTTAAATGTTCAAAAACATACTTTTCTCAAATGGGAAGTTGTTTTTTTCTCTCCTCTCCTCCTGGACAGGCAAAGAGAATAGAACATTAAAGCCACCACACAGCAACTGGCTCTTATAAGATTTGACTAATGCTTAAGCCTATTGTGTTCCCCTATTTCCATTGTACCCATAAGGAAATGTGAGTGGTGCAGTACAGATAACCGTATTAAAGCCAAGAACTCCAACCCAATGAAATCATCCACAGTTTGCTACACAGATTCAACATATCCAAGTACAACAGAATATGAAAAAAGCGTTTACGCAGATAATCAAAACTGTTGAGAATAACAACTTTAGCAAACCTAGTACATAAGAAAGTTAGAAAAGGTACTGTCATGGAAGAAACCAGAAATTTATGGGATCAACCATCAGGAAAGATACTTAGGAAAGACCAAAAGAAACATAGGAACCAGACTGAAGGAACATCTGAGTCACATATTTTCTGTATGTGGAGTGTTTCTTTTATCTTATAACAATCTTTAAAGCAATAAAAGTGTCTAAACACTCTGGATTTGTCTTTGCTATCTTTGGTTGAATAAAATAACACTTTTGAAGAGTTTTGAGGTGAACATCAAGAAGTTTCTGAACATTTCAGAAATGTTAAGTTAAATCAAGAAAACAAACAAGAAGTAGCATTTCACATTTGGAACGAAAACTAAGACCTGGATCCAAATTCAAAATTACTAAAAAGCATAACCAGTCACAATGAACTAGCAGTATGTGAAAATATTTTACTGTGGAAACATAAGGATCATCTTCTGTTTCAAAATCCCATTGGATAACATATTGATGGACAAGTTCATTGCTATGCCACCAGAGAAAAGTGCACATATAACTAAAAACAGCAGTAGGATCTCCAAGGATAAAAATAAAATTAAGGACTCCTGAAATTAGTACATCATAATTCAAGTGTAAATGATGACAACTGAATCTACAAATATAACTTATAATCTGAACCTCAATGTTACTTAATTCCTCTAAACATCAATTGACTTTCCATCTTTAGCCTACACATGTTTTATGTGAAAGAATTCCTACATTAAAATTGATCCTGAGAATCTGGCTAGAAGTCTGCTAATTAAGTACTTGTGATGAAATATATTTCACTAGTCAAACAAGATAGGTTCACTGTGGATCCATGGACTTCCTTGAGATAGCTTGATGATGGATGATTAGCCTACTGGACCTAGAGTGCTCGAGTCCTGGTTGTGACATTCATTCAACCTTCTATCTTTAGCCTACACATGCTTAAAGGGATAGAATAGCATCTTATACTCCATAATAGAGCATTCAAAATTAAAGTTAATGGCATTCAAACAATAACCAGAGAAAAATAAGACAACAATTATTACTTTTTGTATACGTATCTGGTCTACGGAAGAATACATGGTATAAAAACTTCTTGTTTCATTTGTTCATAGTGATGAATTCTTCCATCCTCTCAAATAAACTAACACACACTATTTTATTTAAATTAATATTCACCAGCCAATAAGTCAGGAGCCAAATCAATACATTTCATATGGATATTCATATTATGCAAAATATCTGAATTGAATAAGAAAAGCACACAGAAATACAAAATAACCTTACAAATTGTCTCAGAAACTGTTTATGGTTTAAGTGGGATAAAAGCATAGTTCTGAATTGTTTAATTGATTACAACTTGCTTAAAAACTTATGCCAAATGATGGTTATTCAAATGAAAACTAAGAAGTTAAATTTAAACAACTTATTGCAAATCTATTTCACTGTTTTATTCTATTTAGTAATAACTACTAAAACTTGTACAGCAAGAAATGGAAGTAGATAAGGTTTCTTATCCGTAAAAAAATAGGATTGAATATTTTACACGGTGCTGTAATAAGAAGACAACATTCTTAAAGAGTGAACAGGAAATTGGTTCATTAGAAAATAAGCGTCCAGAATAAGAGCACATATATAAAAGGGGGTAAGGAGCAGTTAGTCAGTTCAATTGCTGTCGAGTTTATCACACTTCAGGTGCACTGTACATGAATCAAGCAAGTAGATGGATTAGACTTGGAAGCTGCATTTTGTCACAATGTGTAGGTTAACTGTAGATTATTACGATTCTTTCTGATAATTATATATAATATGGTGTTGTTAAAGAGTCCAATATTGTTCAGCCATGTCATCCACCAGTTATTTTGCATGCTTTCCTGCAATGATAGACCTTTAAACATTACAGTGACAGGGTGCGAAACAACAAAACTCTACCAATTAGTATGACTATGAACAAACAAGCAAGTAGACAACATCTTTCTGTCCTTTATTTTATATGTACATAGAAATACACCTATACACAGAAAGCTGATTAATGGGCAAAAGGCTTCAAGTCTGAAAAGGATATCTGATATTTCTTGTTTGAAATATGGTAGAAGCCTGAAAGAGTGCAGTCCAAAATACAGCAGATTTGGATTTAATGTGGGGGTAAGTATGTAGTTCAAAAATAAATTGAAATGTTTATTTATTTAATTTTTATTTTTGGAAGTTGAGTTTAATATTTTCTTCAAAGAGCAGTGCTGGAATATATTTTTTGTTACCCCTAGCATGGACCTTGGCCACTGCATTGCTAAGAAGTTCCGAAAGTAGCGAAACATGCACACTGAAGAAGATATTCTGTATATTAGTGAAGTGATAAGTACCATAAACAAGATGATTCTAAGAAGCAAAATGAATTCATCTCCATCTTGCTACAATCAAACAATATGCAGAGAAAAAAACATTGTGAATTATGCGATGTAACAAACCTTACTGATTTATTTGAGAAAATGTAAAATTAGGTTAATGTAAAGTGGGTACAGCATAATTGTATGCATTATATAAATTAACATAGGATGCAGTACTGGATTACCCCCTAGCACAACTGGTGTATAATTGCATTTAAAAGTGGCGTACTTTACTGTATATTACATGCTTTACAATGTATGTCCCCCAACAACCGTGTTATTTTGGGATTCTATTGTAATATTAAATTCCAACATCGATACTTCCATTTTTTATATACTTTCAGTTTGCATGTTTATTCAAATGAACATTCCCTTGTTTGTTAGTTTGCTGTAAAACAGAACAACTGATGGCCATTATAAAGTCTTGTCAACATTTACACATGCCAACTGCTGTTTATTTTACATGGGCTCACCCCATCCTTTACCACAGACTCAGTAGTATGGCAGTGAGGATTCAAATCTAACAAACTTGTGATATTGGAAACTTGGTGGTGATAACAGGAAACTTCAAGAACAAGGCACAGCTATGGTAAGCCATCAGTTTTGGAAAAAAAAGTTTATGTTGAAGATAAATTAAATATGAAAGGATTAATCTATAATTGACTTTCTACATTTGTATGCACCGTAAAATAACTCCCAGGATGCAATATTAATTTAAAGTGGTCTTTGAGATGTTGTGGTAAAGGAAGTAGTACTTCAGCAGCAGTTACTGAATATTTGCATTTTCTGTCACAATAAAGAATTTAGAAACTAAAAAAAGATTAAAACAACATTCAACACTTTCATAGCTTTCAATTAAATAACCATCATTATCACATAATACTGGAAAGAAAATATTTAGCTTTTAAAAGTTACAGATATGTAAAAATCTGAAATTCATTTTGGCTGTTATAAAATATAAAGGCACCGTCATACAAGGAGGTGGGTTTTTAGATGTTACTGAAACATTCAAAGCACAACTCTCCCTCCAATAGGAATGCCAAGCTAAGTTTTAGATAGATATGTCTACTCAGTTATGAACTATTTACTGGATATATGTAACAATTGTGCTAAATGCAGTAATTTGCTTTTCTTAAGTTGGATCAATACTCTGCATAAACTATTATTAGAGAGAACATCACTTTTAAGCAACACAATAGAAATTCATACCTCTCACTAACATTCTCTAAGGCTACAGCATAGAGTGTTAAAAGTTTTCTTTCAAGATGTTTATTTTTAACTAGATGGCAGCAAATTATATACAGATATTATGTATACTTTTAGTGACTCAACATATCTTTATGCTAGAGCTCTGACAAAAAGCAAAAAGTACAGTCTTAAAGTAATGTTGTGGTGACAAAGTGGACAAAAGAGAATCAAGGTCAGTTACCTCACACCACTACACCAGCTGGTAACAATGGGTGGTTAAAGAACAAATGCTATTCCACACATTTTTTGAAGCTTTCTATGTTTGAAACTTGTTTACAAGAGAAGCTGGGGAATTTCAATTTCTAGAAAAATTGTCAGAACTGAGACTATATAAGTGAGCTGGCACAAACCGAGGGCTTTTTAGTTTTAATGAAGAGTGAGTTAATTAATTGTCAGAGCAAGCTGTAAATAGTTGAGCAGTGTTTGTGAATTTTGAATCAAGAGGGCAGATCAGCTGTGAGTTCCCAGGTCATGAATTGTGATTCAGTTTTAGAAGAAATAAAGTGGAATAAAAAATTAATGGACTTATCGTTCATCTTAATGCATTAAGAGCAAACTCATGCAAGTATGCTGTACAATAGCTTGTATCTGCTGTGAAATTTTTGAAACATTTATCTCTTAAATCTTATTTAAAAATTGTCTGCTGTAACAATTTTATTTTAAAACTATGGCTAGCAATAGCACATTGCTCACCATTTACAAGGGAGTTCACCAACTTGCTCAATCCATTTTGATCAAAGTTATATTTTTAGGCAATTGGAATTTCTGATTACAGCAGTGTTAGTTGTTAATTATGCAAACTCCCCACTTTTAACTTACGTGATCTAAAAAATTGTTATATATGTTGCTTTTTGCCTCCATGAGTGAGTCAAACCACACGAATGGACATTGTCCTTGCATATATATAAAAACAGTCTGACAATTACAGTCTCAGCCCACTGCTCTAACCACTGAGCTACCATGGCAAATGTGGTTCAAATCCTGGCTATGGCATTGAATTTTTCAGTCTCATTCTACCTCTTTCCAAACCTTGTCCTATTGTTTGGAATAATTAATTTCCATTGATTGACCTTATAGATAGTTGGTTAAAAGTGGGATTTAAGTTTAAGAGGTAGAACTGGAACTTAAAAATTCAATGCCACAACTGGGATTTGAACCACAGACCTTCCGCTTACCGGGCGGACGCTCTAACCACTGAGCCCACACACGGCTTGTGTGTTTAAAAACACCAACAGTAAGTTTGTTGGCATAAATAAATAATAATTACCATGGGATTTAAGTGCTTCCAATACGGTAAGTTGCCATTAAGGTATGTTATCTCGTAAATATTTGAGATCTCCTTGTGTGGTTCTCGGGGAAAATGTGAGTGAGTTGCAGAATTTGGTGCCATGTTGATATACTGGCCATGGGTCAGGAAGGTCGGCCACGGGTATCGAACCCACGACCACCCAAATGCGAGCTTCACACATTACTGTAGAGCCATCTCGCTCAGTTGCCACATGTCACTCTTGCAAAACTTTGTATTTATTTCATAAACATACATTATGAGATATATTAATATTTTATGGTTATCTGCCTACTGCACAATTCTTGTTGTTGTTGTTAGCTAATGCTGGATTTCTGACAATGAAGTCATTAATCCTCTTGCTCTCCAATATTTTTCACTGATGGATGGGGCACTAGAAGTGGCTGGGCATATTTGAAGGTGGTCTCGGTCCATTTCCTCTTGCAGATCACATAGAGGACAGAGTGGTGAAGAATATATCCCAATTCTGTTTAAATGTTTTGCCAGACAATCATGTCCTGTAATCAACCTGAAGGTTGCAACTGCTGTTTTTCGAGGATACTCAGGAATCACTGTTTGAATGTTTGGTAGTTCCCATCTTTTATTCTTTGATTTTTCATAGTAATATTTTGCAATAATTTTTTTGAATTCAGAGTTGACTAATCTTTTAGCTGCATAAAATGGTAGATTAACTATAGATTTTTGTACACCGCTGGTACCCTTTTTTGCAAGAAAATCAGCTTTCTCATTACCACTCAGTCCACAGTGAGCCAGTATCCATTGGAAGACTAGGTGTTTTTGAAGTGCTGTTAGATGGCTAAGCATCTTCCAACATTCTATAATAGTTTGGTTTTTTGGTGACAACTTGGAAGTAATTGCTATAATTGCTGCCCTGGAATCTGAGAGAATAACTGCTTGCTGAAAATGTGAAATTCTGTACAAAAGATTTTGTAGGGCCATTCGAATTGCTTCAATTTCTCCATCAAAGTTAGTAGTTCCATAACTTAAAGATTTGTAATAGGAAAAGAGGTGACACGTGACTCCAGCACCTGCTCCATCTTTGTTTGATATAAATGATCCATCAGTATACATATGGAGCCACTCATGTTCTGGAAATTTAGTATGGATTGTCTCTAATGCCAATAATTTTAGAACACTAGTTGGAGTATCACTTTTTTTAACTTCTTCTGTCAGGTGTAAATAATATGTGATATCTAATGTATGTGTTGGATTGCCTTTAGATATGAAGTTTTCCTTTGAATTAGGAAGGTGTACATCCTTCTTGATGTCTTGAATTTTGGAAAGAAAGCTCTCCTGAGTCTTTAGTGTATGTGTAAAATTTCTCTTGTGCCATGTATTGAATGGGAGTCTGATCAACTTTTTGTGTTGAATAAGAGCCGCTTTTTCTATTTCATATTCAATGGGATATTGGTTGGTTAGTATTTCCATAGCTGCTATTGGTATGGTTTTGATAGCACCTGTAATTAATCTCAGACTTTGGTTTTGAAAGATTTGAATTTTTTTTGTGTTTGCTGTTACAAGAACTTCGCTGCAGTAAGTAAACAATGGTTTTATATATATATTATATGTTGTGTTAAGTGTTGCTCTGGAACATCCCCACTTCATTCCTGGATAACAGTGAAAGGCGCCTCTCTGCTCTTTGTATTACATTTTCTATTTATTTGGTCCATGTAAGTTTGGTATCAAATGTAACTCCTAAATACTTTGCTTCCTTTGTTTCTGGTAATTTTTTCTGGTATCGAACCCACGACCACCCAAATGCGAGCTTCACACATTACTGTAGAGCCATCTTGCTCAGTTGCCACATGTCACTCTTGCAAAACTTTGTATTTATTTCATAAACATACATTATGAGATATATTAATATTTTATGGTTATCTGCCTACTGCACAATTCTATGAGATTATGATTTCATAGTTATTTTGGTTTACCTGGTTTATGCCATTTATGCCTCTAAAACGCAACCTTGTATTTCTTTCACAAATGTATATTTAGGAAATATATTAGGTTATCTAGGCAGTGTCCAGCTGCATGAGCTTATGATTTCATAGTTATTTCAGGTTATGCGATTCATGAATTAATTTGTTTCATCATAGTATGAAATGGCACAATGTGCAAGTTGCCCAAATTCTCCATTTTGAACATGAATAGTATTTCCCGCCTTCTTTGTATCTACATCATCTACGTTACATGCAGTGCTGGAAATTACCTCCATTTGTCATCTTATACGCATTGCCAACTACTGAATTCCAACATCATGCAGTAGGTGTTATTACTGCTGGCTTTGGCACCCTGCATTACGCAGTCCTTAAGTCCATATTCGGCAACATTACTGTCATTAGCACTATAGATTCCATTACTAGGCACTGTGTTTTTATAGCAGAAAATTATTTCCAAATTGGAAAGGTAATCCTAGAAGGGACAGGGTTGTAAATGAAAGAACAAGAGAAGAGGCAAAATTAGAGAAATCAATATATTATAGTAGAGAAACAACTGATGTGATCTGGGAATGTCTAGAGAAAGACAGAGGAAAGGAAAGTTAAACAGGCAACAGAGATGAGAGCAAAAGGAGAAACAGAAAGCAGTAGACCAAAAATGAAGCAGGGAAAACACAAGAGAAAACATAGCATGAAAAGAAGGGGAAGCAATGGTTGAAATAAAAAGATGTATGGATAAAGATATATTGAAGAAATGGATGAAAAGAGGTGAATGAGGTGTTTCTGGTATCATGATGTCTTACGATTGACTGACCAATGGAAGAGGAGCAGACCAGGCAATGTGGAAGGGGGAGACAGTTACCTGACAAGGAATCAATTGGCCAACCAGCTGAGGATGGAGAGGAACCTCTCTGAAGCTAGTCCTGTAGGATTTTAAAGTAAAAGGAGCAACAAGTGTTAAGTCAAGATTTTAATAACATGCTCCACTGTTTTAAACACTTCATTTTCATGATAAATTTTATATTTTATAAGCACTGATCATCCTTTCTTCTATATGGTAGATTAATTTTTCAAATTTAAAACTGTGATTTTACAATGTATTTTATCTTTGGCATTTTGTATTGCTTAACAAAAATAAATATTGAACATTGAAGATTTAGGTATCATTCTATTTTGAAGTCCAAGATCTGAGATTCTCTACAGAATTTGTAATGTGTAACATTTTGAAGCTTTGCTGCTATCTGAAAAAGCTGACAGGTTTCAAAAGCAAAATAACATAATTTTTGCACTATCTGTGCACACAAGTATTCAAGACTAAAAGTATATTTATCTATAACTTAATGCTTGGCATTGCTGTTGGACCTACTTACTAGATTCACTCACTCACCAGGTTGCGTACTGTTCTGATCGGCTATAACTATATAAATAAGAAAGTTTATTCAGTATTTTTTCAATAACGATTAAATAATTGCCTTAAACATAATTAAGATTTATTGAAAGAATGTTAGATTTAATCTATTTAAATAGGGATATCTATGCTCTTATGATTTCCAGATCCTAAATTTGATGATTAATATTATGGATAACATTATCAGTGTGAGCAATCAGCAGGTGATGACAAGGTCACCATTTTACTTTCCAAACTCCAAAAAACTGAAAATATGCAAGCTTCTTCTCTGGAAAAAAGCATGTTCAACTTTAATTAAGAAAATTGAAGCTATTAACAGTGAAGCAACAAGATTCTAAAATAAAAACAAATTAGAAACTAAAAACTTCACTTATCTTAGTAATATTGCAAGTTCTTGGTGCAAAGCTAACTAAAGTTTCGAGTTGACTCCGACTCGAGAATGAGTTGGAGTTTTTAGTTTCTAATTTGTTCTTATTTTAGAATGTTGAACTTTTTTTTTCGAAGGTGAATTCAAAACATTTTTACGCTTTAATTCACTATACTTGAACAACCTTAGCCAATGACCTAGGGAAATTGAACTTTCTAAACTATGTTCCTTCACTTACAACAGTTTGTTAATAGCATATTGGTTTGATTATGCATTTTGCAGATTATCCATAACTATGATTATGAAACAAATCAAAGTACAAATGCTAAAAAAAGTGTGATATAGATACCAGAACTTGAATTTCTCCTTAGGAAACTTCAGTCCATAGTATCCTTGGTGACGATTTATTTTAGCCTTATTTGGTTGCTCAATTGGCCCTTCAGGGACCTAAGAGGCGAGTGCACCCCAGCGCAGTTCTTCCAGAGGGAGAAAATCCCTACACAGTACTGGGAATCAAACCCACATCTGCTTGGTAAGCAGCAGTGCTGCCAACACATTAAGGAGATGACCATATTGTAATATTATTACTGGCCAAGCTAAGTTTTTGTCTCAAAAATATACCTCAAAACATCATTTC
Organism: Tenodera sinensis; assembly: GCA_030765045.1. Lineage (NCBI taxonomy): Eukaryota > Metazoa > Arthropoda > Insecta > Mantodea > Mantidae > Tenodera > Tenodera sinensis. The sequence goes on from CM060972.1 coordinate 103,884,267, forward strand.
AATTATAATTTAGCTTTAAAATAAGTCACCAAGTGCTAAAGTAAACAATTACTGCATGCTTTTTTGACAAGAAATAATAATTAGTCTTTTGTTTCAAACTAGAGCCATCTTTAAATCAACATGGTTAATTGATTAATTCAGAGAGATATTGTTAAAGGAAACTTCATTGAAAAGAAATAAGCAGTCTTCAGGCTGCAGTTTTCAGTTAGTAGAATCTGGAAAATTAGACGGTTGACCTCATACACTAAAAATAATGGATTAATCTAATTCATATTAAAATGGAAGCACAGCTTTGAAAACCTGATTAATGATGGAATCTAATTAGAATTTGCAGTGCAAGTTCAAGTGCATTGTTACATATTAAATTAAATAATTATAGGATGTATCCCTAAATAAGTAAAAGCCTGCACAAGAAACAACAGTTATAGATGGCACTAGTGTCTATCTGTAGCAAAAGCTGTGCAACCATGCTAAGTTTATGTGAGTACTCGTTTACTTTCCATATGCAAGACAATTCATTTATTCAACTGATTTCTGCAGCAATTATGTTTGGAAAATGATGGATAAATATTCAAAGGTATATAAAACAATATTATGAAAGGCTTATTGTAAATTACAATGCTGCATTATAATTTAGAAGAACTAAAGGATAACGACTATTTGAGAGAAGAAAGCGCAAGAAAAAACTCTCAAGATACTTCATGTCGCTGGTAGACACAGCACTAAGAAGGCTATCTGTTGGTACCTACACATGGAGAGTTTGGTGCTCTCTGGTAGACTAGGCAAATCTCTGATAGCAACTCACTTCTGGTGCTATGGTATAGCTTGAGAGTATGTAATAGGTTATTTACATATCCAGTTTTATAGTACAGAATGTGTACGATCGATACACAAACAAACACAGAAGGTACTAACTTCACACAAAGAGAATATGTTTTGTGGTAGACATATGCCACATACAAAAATAATCATATATTTGATAACTGTTAAATCAGTGCCTGATTGCTAACTTATTGCAACATCTGGAATATGATGTTAGCAGCAGCAGAGTGGGACATTTTCTTTTTGTAGTGTTTAACACCTGTTTTTACTACATACGGCGCCGCAGGCACTAACACTGATGATACATGGGATGAAGATGGAGCACCAGTGGAATAAGATGGCAGGGGAAACAGGAGAACCTGGAGGAAACCCGCCCCAGTGCCACTTCGTCCACCATGAATCCCACAGGTAGTTGCTTGAGATCGAACCTGTGCTGTTTTGGTGAGAAGTGAATGGTCTAACCACTTGGCTACAGCACGCCGTATGGACATGTTACTGCAATGGTCTGAAGAATCAGAAAAGTGGAAAGCGAGAGAAAAGAATAAGGCTAATTGAAAGCCAAGGATGACTGGTGAAGGTAGCCCTTAAAAGAAAGAAAAATTGGACTCAAATTGTACTAGAAAGTAACTATAAGATTTGATATAAATCTATTACAAAACTTAAACTTTAGACTTCTGCACAGCATCCTTTTACGTTTAAGTTTCCACAAGGGAATGACATGTCCTGTGAAATATTTGTGGGAAAATAATAGAACAAAGCAAATTTAACCTATTTCTTCACTTGGTCAAAGTATTGTTTTATGTATCCTAAGCTTAAGGGTAAAAACTTAAAAAAATTATGTTAATTTAGAATAACTTCATTCATATGGCAGATATTTCTGTTTGTATTGCAATACATGATATTTTATTAAAGCATAATTATACTGCATGAACATTTTAGGTTAGGTATTCAAAGCTTTGTGTACTAGAGGCCAAAAAGTATACTGTCATCATTTGGTACTTTAGAGAAACTATGGTTTGCTTTTACTATACATATTTGTTAACAATTTAGGATCCAGTGATGTTTATTAAGAATTAAAATTGCTAGGTTAACATTCTTAAAATTGTCACTATTGCTTAGGGTTTTCATTGAGCATCATTTCACCCATTTAATTTCATACATTCGTCCGATATGACACAATGTTGTAGGATGTTAATTGAAAAAAAAACACACACAGTTCAATAACAACCACAGAATATGCTTCCATGACATGTCCTAGCAATTTTTTAACCCAGCATTTACTCTTTTCTGAATATGTTTCTGTCTTAAAAATGAAAACATTACAATTATAGCCATAATTTGTCCATTTTGTTTATGTGACACATTCACACAGTATGCTAGTGGACAAGATTCTAAGAGTATACTATTATGAGTCTACTATTGAGAGTCCCTTCTAGGTGAAAACACTCAAGCAGACAAATATTCTGCAAAAACTGTTGCAACTTGCTTATGCACTCTACTCTCAAATAGAAATGTGCCTTATGACTTTTGAGGAGAAACATTAATGAAAATTAGTTTACTTTATTTGTAATATGATTATTTGCTACTGGTAGGTGAAGAAAGTATTGTGTTTTATCCAGAAGTTCAGTAATGAAATCTCATTGGTTCCCTGAAGCTCTAAAAGAGTTTTTGGAAAAAGGTATGCATGAGTATGCACATGGAAATGGTGCACCACCATCCCATCCTTTTTGTGCATTTTCAAAATCACAGATTTAGTGGAGTGCATTTTGAGCAAGTTTTTGTAATGTTAGAGCCTTAACTGTTGCCATGTGTCCTGTTATGATAATTGATGTGGTTCAACATGAAGTTACAAGCATTGGTTGTGGCAGATCAATCAGCTCTTGGCATATCTCCGAGTACAGTTGCCCTAACTGTCTGAACCCATCACTATAGTGCTCCTGTCTAGTAATTTGCAATTATAAACTGCACAAAAACATTGAGAGATGTTATTTACACTTCCATGAACCAAAAATTCAAGTATAGTTTGCTGCTTGTAACACTAGTCTGCCTTGAAATCTGACTATTCTGAAGACGATTGTTACACGATAGCCATGCTGTGTTCTGCAGAGAAGTATTAACAGTTATATAATGAAAGCAGAGTTGTAAGGGGAGATGTAATCAAAGATTGAAGCATTCATGTAGCAATGTTTTTCATCTTCAATATGAGAAGAGATGCCTATATAGTTTTAACTGCATGTTTGTTAGGTTACGAATGTCTACTTGTTATGATCAATGTACTGTGTTGGCATCTTCAGACTTAGACATTTTGTTGCTTTGCCATTTCTAACATAAAGACAGCTACTCAGAATATGAATCCAAAATGCCATTGCTGGAGATGGAATGGAAAAGTTAAAGGTTACCAAATCTTCCATTTCTGTTCCCAAAACTCTGGAAACTTACTGTTTAATGTGAACAATCACATTGTAAAACACATATTTTAACTTTGTGGTTTTCATTTTGGTTCCCATTTCCAGTTATTAGGAATCAGCCTCTTAACACTTTGTTTGTTGCTTCCGAAAATAAGGTGTTATACATGTCATTAATGTATTATGCTCTTTTCCTTTGAGAAGATATTTGTGTAACAAGTGAACTTTGAACTGTTAGTTAACAATGTTCATCTTGTGACATCCTACATGAAATTTATAATACATTAAAATCCTATGCACTAACCTCCAAAACTAGAGGACATACTGATCTAAAGTTATACTCACTTTTGTCTGTTTCCTTGACTTTGAGTTTAAGATGATCACGCACTGTAGGTAACTGTACTGTGTCATTTTTGCTCATCTGTTTCAGGTCAGCCATTGTGTACACTCTGTCTGCCACCACAAGATGTCTCTCCAGTATTTGTTTTACCTACAAAAGTTTTAATGTAACGCTGTATTTTAAGACTATACTTCATATACAACATATTTCAACAGAGTCCTAATTAGTTTAATTTATTTAGTCTGCCAAAAGCTTTAGTTTTATTTTTGGCATGCACTAAGAGCTCTTTTACATGTTTAGATACATGAGTAGACACTCAGAAAAAAAGCTGGTTTAAGAGATGTACATTACTGTCCATCCTAAAGATCTACTACCTAGATACTGGGAGCGGTACTACAGGTGTGAAAATCATTAGATTCAAGCACGTTTTATGCTAAAAATGTCTAACTTCTGAGTATGAAAATAATTTTAAAATATTTAACATAAAATCAGCACCTTATGAGTATCTTATCAGAAATAATGAAGATTCAATTTTTCCAATATACCTATAAAAGTAATTAAGTGGAGGGATATCTGGCAACAAAACTTCTGTATGAAACAAATGTAACTGCTCTTGCAACTAAATTACCTTTCAGGAAAAAATTAAAAATATGAGTTGCCATTTAAAACTTTTATTAATGATGTCACACCCTGATGATAATGCCTGAAAACTTTCTTTTATGTATAATGTTTCTTTCAAACAATTAAACTGGACATGTCCAAGAATGTTTTAAAAATGAGATAATTTTAGTTTTATTTGCATTATTCCTTACTTATGATAGGCCCTGTATTTTATATATACCAGGTTAGTCAGCCACCCCTTGTTTTTTTGAGTGGTAGGCCACTTGTCAAATGACATGTGGTGTATGCTTTATGCTTTAAGCCCAGTTTTATGCTTACTAAGATGTAATGCTTGGTGTCCTTACAGACAAATGCATAAAATTCAGAGGAACAGCAGTTTAAGGGACAGAATGTACTCCTCACTAAAATACACCTCAAAAACACATGACTTGTTTATTGAGAGCAAATTACAGGTTTCCAGCTGAGTTTACAATGAAGGGGATCACTACTTACCTCATTGAGCAGTGATTAAGGAATCCAATTTAACAAGAAAGATCAGGCCAATATTTGATGCATCTGTAAAGGACAAGCATGGCAATTCCTTAAATAATTGTCTCGAAACAGGTCCAAAGCTAATAGAAAAGATTACTCACATTCTGATTCAATTCAGGAAATACCAGATAGGCATCATAGCTGATATCAAGAAGGCCTTTTTACAGATCAGCTTAGAAGAAAGTGACCGAAATTTCTTAAAATTTATTTGGTGGAAGAAAGAAAAAATAACTGAATACAGGCATTGCAGAGTAGCCGTTGGAATTTCTTCAAGTCCATTTTTACTTGGAGCAACAATATCACATCATTTAGAAGGGGCTCCCGATAATATGAAGAAAACTGCAGTGAAGTTACAGCAGTCATTCTACGTAGACAATTGTGTCACCAGCGTCAAGAATGAAGAAGAGCTTATTCAGTTTGTGAAAGAAGCAGTGGAACTGATGTCATCTGGAGGCTTTAAATTATGTGGATGGATCAGTGGTCCTGATAATTACTCCAGAGAAAAGGTTGTGGAGAGAAGAGAGGTTCAAGTACTAGGATTACTTTGGGACTCAGAATCAGATAAGCTTTGCTGTGATACTGATGTAATTTCAGTGTTGTCACGCCCGATTATAAAGAGGTTACTATCAGCTTCTCAGAGGATATTCAATCCCATAGGGTATTTATGCCCTATGACATTAATTCCCAAGCTGTTGCTACAAAAGATATGGAAGGAGAAGTATTGATGGGATGACAAGTTACCAGATCACATAACAGAAGAGTTCATGTTGTGGACAAAACAAATATATTAACTGAAACAGTGTGGTATTCCCAGAACACTTTCATCAAACATCTCAAGTGTAGGGGACATACAATTACATATATTTTGTGATGCAAGCAAACTAACTTATGCAACATGTAGTTTCTTAAGTTCTGCAACAGCTGCAGAAGTGTCAGTAAGACTAGTACAAACCAAAACTAGGATTGCACCTATCCATCCAGTGACCATACCTCGTCTAGAGGGGCCCTAATGACCAAGTTCGACAGGCCCTTAAACCCAACACACCCACCCCCTCGTCTAGAACGTTTGACTGTAGTGATAGGAACTCGCATGAGTATTCAGATCAAGGAAGCTTTGCAAATTGAAAACCTGAAGGTTATTTATTGGTTGGATTCTGCTGTCGTACTGGCCTGGATCAAAAGAAATGAAAACTGGAATACATTTGTCGGCAACAGATGTAAGGAAATATGTTCCCTCAGCAACCCAAATGATTGGCACCATGTACTTGGTAACATCAATCCAGCTGATTTGCCATCAAGAGGATGCAACCCGAAGGCACTTCTTGACAGTCGGTGGGAGGGACCCCAGTGGCTCAGATGCTCAGCAACAGATTGGCCTCCGGAAGAATACATTGTTTCAGAAGAAGTGAATTCAGAGAAAAGGGAAGGTATTGTTGGAGCAACAGTCACTTCTAAAGATGGGAACTTTGTCAATCAACTACTTTATTTTTTGCAATACACCAAGATTGTCCGTGTGATTGCTTGGATTATGAGATTTTATTATAATCTCATTTATCAGAGCAAGAGAAGAGGAGAATTGTCTTTTGAAGAAAATCAAGAAGGTGAGTCTAGATTACTGAAAACTGTGCAGTTAGAATGTTTCCCAAAAGGAAGTAGAGTCACAGAGTATGCAGTCACTGAGGGATAAAGCTGGTCTGCTGAGAGTGAAAACTAAGCTTGACTTCAGTGAGGAAACAAATGCTTCAAAACACCTATATTATTATCTTCCTTTCATAGAAGTTTGAAAACAGTGTTGTTGTAAGTGTTGTTCAGTGTTATTAATTAACTTACCTTTTAAAAAATAAACCCTTATTATTACCGGGTAAACATGTGATTACCACAAGATTAATAACAGAAGAACATCGTCATGCTATGCACCTTAATTTACAGATACTACTGGCTCTGCTTAGGGAACGCTACTGGATAATTGGTGTGAGGAAAGCGGTGAGGCGAGTTATCAGTAAATGCATAATCTGCAAGAGGCACAGAATTACTGCATTATAAGTACCTTTAGCACCATTACCAAAGGATAGAATTGGACCTTCCAAGCCATTTGAGGTCACTGGAATAGATTATACAGGACCATTGTTTTTGAAATCAAGAGAAAAGGCCTGGATTGTCTTATTTACTTGTGCTATATACCGAGCTGTGCATCTCGAGCTAGTCCAGTCCATGACCACAAGAGTGTTCATCCAAGCTCTGAGGAGATTTATAGCTTGCAGAGGGAGAGTCTCGACTATCTGGTCAGATAACGGCACCAACTTCAATGGTACCAATAGCACACAGCGAGAACTGGATTGGAAGGAAATTGTGAACAATGCTCTATCAAGCAAATCTCGTAGAAGTTTAATCCACCTGCAGCTCCATGGTGGGGTGGATGGTGGGAGAGAATGGTCAGAATGGTGAAGGAGCTCCTGCATCGAAATCTTGGCCAAGCTTGTTTGCAATATGGCATATACAATCTTGTGTGACTGTGAAGCCATTATAAATTCTCGACCACTTACCTATATATTGGAGAAATCAGATAAACTGATTCTGCTGACTCCAGCTGTTTTCCTTCAGGAAATTCCCTATAGTAAAACTCCAGACTTGGATGCTATTGATAGTTCATCTGTGCAGATATGGAGATATCTTCAGAAATTGAGGGAAGATTTAAGAATTAGGTTTAGAAAGGAATACCTAGCTCTACTGATCCACAGAGGCCAATGGAAGGAACATGCTGTCAGCATAGGGGATGACTCCACAAAATGTATCAACTGGCCCTTAGGAATTATTTTGGAGTTATACCCAGGAGCAGATGGAATATCAAGAGTGGCTCCAGTGAAGACAGCCAGTGGAGAAAGAGTCCGGCCTCTTCAAAGACTATCCTTTGGAGATCCCCTCCAATGAAACAAAGGAGTTGAGTAAGTGTGATGTTACACCAGTCACAGTGCCAGGCATGGTGAGTGCCAAGGGTGTGAGAACAACACGAGTGGGTAGGAAGGTGAAAGTTCCTGAACGCTTGGACTTATAACAAAAATGTGTGTTGTGAAATTTTGAAACTGTAATAGAGATTTACATTTGTTATACATTTAAAGCTGTGTTGCAATTTACAAGTTAATGTTTTAAATTGCAAGGTGGAAGAATGTTGGTGAATGCAAATAGTTTAGTGACTTTTGGTAGCAGTTGGTAACAAATGGCTGTAGTTTTCAGTTTTTCTTTTGTTTTGTTGGTTGCTAAGAAAATGTGCACAGAGTTTGTTACATAAAATGGCCACGCTTGTAATAAAACTAATGCGTTTGTACTAGACAAAAATAAAGTATCTTTCTTAAAACTGGTTTGATTCCATCCCGAAACACTTAGCAATGCAATTCAGCAAACTCCTCTGCTAAAAACAAACCTATTATATGAGTACATTAACAACTCTTGTACTTAGTGCAGGGGTTGGCTCCAAAAAATTAGAGGCATGCCTCATCCACTATGGACCCTCACAGTCAAAATGCACATATTATTAAATAATGGTTTATTTAAATTTTGATGTAACTCTGGCATGGAGGAACTGGGTTCGATCCCCGGTACCAGCATAGGGATTTTATCCCCACTGGGAGATCTGGCACGGGGTGCACTCAGCCTTGTTAGGTCCCGGGGGACCAATTGAGGAGCTACTTGATGGAGAAGTAGTGGCCTCAGGTCGCGAAGGCCACATAGCTGGCCGAGAGGGCTTGGGGCGCTGACCACGTCCCACCCTCCAGTACTGCACCTTACCAATGAGGCCTGTAGTGGGCAGAGGTGAAAGACACAGCAGCTGGGTGGGAAGCCAAGGCTCTTCCTGGACTGTAGCGCTAGAGGTTTAGTTTTTTAGTTTATTAAACTGTATCTTGTACATCGCAAATAATATGCATAATAGTTTTTGCCATTTATGTAATAATATTAAAAAGCTCAGCAAAGCATTAAAGCTGTCTTGAAAGGCTAAATTATGCACAAAAATTTGTGAAGTGGCAATGGCCTGGAGCAGCATACCAGTTCTAGGGTTGAACTCTGACTGTGCTTTCAGTCAAGACTCCAAATAGTTGAATAGAATTATGACTGTATACTGTGTACTAACCCCAGGGACACAGATTTGCATTTCAGCTTTGTATAATTCTTTTATGCTCATCAAAACTTACAAACTGAATTCACAATAATCTAATTTTGAAGTCCATGAATGTTTAAGACATAATTTAAGTCATTTTTGGCTGTCTAAATTTTGTGATAGAATAGGTATAATGATTTCTGTTCCATTGGACTGGCATGATGCAGGTGTTATTATGAAGGCTGACTCCTTTCGCTCTCCATGCGTATGCTGTCGCACAGTATTTTGTGTCAGTCTTTCACGATGTATTCGACAGATGAGTACGTAGATATGCTTTTGATCTATGGAGAAGCAAGAGCCAATGCAAAGCAGCTCAGTGTCTGTACTGGAAGATATATCTAAAATAGGCAACAAAAATATCATAAAATGGAAATAAAACAATTATTAACCACTTTAAAAATAATAATTGTTCAACCAATATTATTTGTGAATATTACACAGTGAAAAAATTATTGCATGCAGGAGATTCGAACTACCTCTACAGACACAGATTACTTATGAATCATGTGCTTGTTCCAACTGAGCTACCTAGTAACCGAGAGATAAACATTCCTCTTAACATGTAACATTTGCTGGTCCCAGTATACATTTGTAGTAGTGCAAATGTCAGCTGTCTAATTACAAGCATATTAAAAGGTGATGATCTAACATTTATACAAGTACTAATCTCGTTGAGTGTGTAACCAAAGACATCCATATTAAATACTTAGGTACAACCTAGCATAGGAGCCAATGTTTTTATGTTAGAGCATAAAATGCAGATTGCATAAAACTGGAAAGGGGCAGCTGACTGATCTGGTACATATATATTAGCAATTAATGTATTTGTCATAGCACTCGACAATAAACCAAACTATATTCATTCATAAAGAAAGAAAAAAAAACCCTCTCCATTTACATTTTTTTACTCGAACCTTGAGATGTCTTCAATATATTTGTACAGCATTTAACTTAGTATTCCTAAAAAGAAAACTTATTAATGATATAAATCTCACATGATAGCCAAAGTCCTTCATGAAAAGCTTCTTGTGAGCAGTTGGAGAGTGGATTTCGGCCTTACTCCATGCATAATCTCTGGGTACAAAGTATGTGAACTTCTTGGAGGTATCACCAAGCTCATCATTGAAGCTACCTTGCTGGCCTAAATGGAATGTTTTGCTGTAATACAAGATCACAAAGAGAATATTAAAAAAAGTTTACAAATGTAAAAATAATACAATAAAAGTAACAATTAAACAAAGTGGAAGATTATTTAAAATAAGTAATGCAGAGCAAAATTATCGTTACTGCTCACCAAGATGAGGAAATGGTTATTTGCTTACTGGTATATGAATAAAAAGCAAAGAATCAGGATTTTTCTCTTTCTCCACTATATATAAGACATCTCCGCCAACTGGGAACCCTGTGATGTTGGAGAACATGTCTCTCTTGCTGTTGGTGCAGAGGGGGGGGACTGGAGTACCAAGGAAAAGTGCAAGTTACTAATAAAGGGGGCACTATTGGGACAGTTTATTGTAAAACATGCTGCAGGCAAACTATACTTTTATTTCTTTAGCATTTCTGTTGTTATTCAACTTATATTAAGCAGGCTGAATGATGTCCATACAGTTTTTTATTTTAACAGTTTAACATGCCTGAACATTTACAGAGTTTATAGGGAGTAAACAACATTTATCTTAATAGGATAAGGAAAAACCTGGGAAAAACCTCATCTAGGTAATTCATCTCAACTAAGATATCCAGCAAAATTTGGCAAAAAAATGATGAAAACTTGGATTCTGACTATGCTTACTCTACTGTTTTCTTAACCCTCCATTGGTTGCTAGAGGCCTGAGAGAGAGTGGTTTATTTAAACATCATAGTTTGTGAACGAACACAACTATGTAATTTCCTGACCAGGACATCTAACATCACATCTTATTCATTTGTTTGCTGCAGCAACAACCTTATTTGATTTCTTTAGCTACAGGAAGGACTAATTGGCAGTTACGTATTACACAGGTCAACTAGCCCATGTGCACCTACTCTCATTACATATTGCTGACACTTGTTTTTCCTTGTTAGTTGTGCAATATTGCTTTGTCATTGCAAGTAGTATGTTACTACTTCTCAAGAGAAAAGGTATGGTCTACAAAATCCCAAGAATCTGGAAGAAGTATGAATCAGATGATTCCAATTCCAAAGAAAATCTGATGTGTTGCACTCACATGACTTTCTCTACACTTGTTCTAACCATTCTTACGAACTCTTAATCCTCTATCTTCTTTGTGTTAAATGAGATAAACATTTGCACAAATTATCTAATTGATTTCCTTGTAGGTGCAAGAGGGATATTAGAATATAGTAGGCTTTGATCGATAGTAAAATCTTTTAAAGCTTTCAGATCCCGTTCTCTTTGAATGCTTAACATATAAAAAAATGAACAATGTTCCATTTCACAAAAGTGTTAAGTTTTCTGAAACTGACACAAATAACAGGGAATATCTCCAAAATGGTACATAGGCTATAGCCAGAAAATTCAAAATAAACATTTAATTTATGATAGAAATATCCTAAACATATGGCATTTTAATAAAAATCGTTAGAGCCATTTTCAAGAAAATAAAAATTTTTGAAAAATTTTCCGTGTAAAGGGTAGTTTAGGGTGGGGCTATTTTCTTCAAAATCTTCATGTCGCATTTTTGAAAGACATTAAACTTAAATACCAACTTTGGTTTTAAACCGACTTTTCATTTTTGAGTTATGCTGTCCACAGATGGACAGACAGACAGACAGATAGATAGATAGACAGACAGACAGACAGACAGACAGACAGACAGACAGACAGACAGACAGACAGACAGACAGACAGACAGACAGACAGACAGACACACAGATACACAGACCTTTTTCTAAAAATGCTTTTTTTGGATTCAGGGTGTCTCAAAACATATATTTCTTGTGAATCTCAACATTGAATTTTTGAGTGGAGTACAATACTTCCTCTGCTTACCAGTAGAGAAAGTAATAAACTGGAAATGAGATCTTTAGATTCAGAAACTGATTATGAAGAAGAGGGTAAAAGCAATCTGTATATTTTATTTTTTTTTTTATTTTTTTACATGGATTTTATAGGTATCACCATGTGTTTATTGAAGTTTATCATTATCATCATTATTGTTATTGTTATTATTATTATTATTATTATTATTATTATTATTATTATTATTATTATTATTATTATTATTATTATTATTATTATTATTACTTTTTAAATTACAAGTCATGTACCTGAACATTGCAATTTATCATCTTTCAATGTAGTGTAGTACAAATTATAGTGCATACTATATTCATATCCTGTGATTGGTAATCAGAGGATATGGTCGGTGAATTTATTTTGATAATTCTCCCAGTCAGGTTGGTGAGACCCATAAACCAACGACAGGTGTGGTCCTCCAGACATTCTGGGGGTTGTGAGAGAGCAAACATAAAAATATGGTGCTCTCTAAAAAGCGGTTACTATTACTGCTCTCTTCAAGTGAAGAATATTGGAGAGCAAGAGGATTAATTACTTCATTGTCAGAAACCCAGCATTAGCTAACAACAACATATTCATATTACATTTTGTCTATCTTTGCTCTACTTAGTAAGATAATACTAATAAAATCCATGTATATTTAAGTTAAATGAAGCTAAACATGGGAATGAAGGAAAAATGAATAACTGCAGTGGAAGTTTTAGTGACTAACCCTGTACAATATCATTTATATAAAAAGTGATTATTCTATTAGTTTTATGTTATTCACAGTATATGCCTAGAAGCAATTTCAAATTAATCAGCACCAGAGACAATCTTCATGAGGTTCTGGGTACTAATACACAAACAGTCTGCAATACCTGAATATTGGAGCAGAGTTGAAGACAATGACGATGATACATAAAGTGTTTGTAGACTACTTACTTGAGCATGGGGTCTGAGGCGAGCTTCTCTCTAACAGTGGTGTAAGGCACACCCAGAACACGATCGATAATATGCACAACACCATTGGTCGCCGCAATATTTGGCTGTATTACAGTGGCATTAACACCGCCACCTTCAACAGTAAGTGTGACATTATGTTCTCCTTTCACCACGTTGAAGTAGAGATTCTTGCGCTCCGCAGCAGTCGGCACCTGGAACAGCTAGAGTAAGACAGCGCCACAACGCCTCAGCACACCCAACACCACACAACACGACTAGCACCATCGCTCTTGCTGTATCGGCAGTGTACACAGCTTTAGGCCTCCATTGTGCTCCAACTTCTCTACTTAGCGTGTTGTTTTACTTTAATACTTTCAACTTTATCTTCTTTTAATTTAAAAAAACAAAAGTGAAGTATAATTTTTTATTTGCACTGAATTATTTATTAATTATGATGAAATTCATGATAATGGTTTCAGTTTTAAAGAATTGCTGTTAAGCTATAGTCTTCATTTGGATGCACAGTCACATTACAAGGAATTGTTTTCCTGTACTGTTTCTAACTAGTTCTGTTCCACCTTTATTTTCCCTCCTGTTTTTGTGCTGGCTAATCAGTTGACTGAAGTGTTTGTGCACAGGTTGATATATTGTGATGTATTATCCCTACGTGATCACAAAGAGAAACGAGATGGCAATTTATATACAGATTTCTTACTGCTTGCGTTCTTCACAGAGAAATGGTTTGCAATCTTCTGAACAGCTTTAGGGAAACAAAGCTATTCTTTAATATTAAAGATAAGTTTTATTTACACTATCCACACTTACTTTGCTTTGTCTGCTACAGTAGGAATTCTGGCACACCAGCCGATGGCTTATTGTGTGTCAGACCCTGGGAGAAAGCATGATATGAAAGTACCATACAGGCAGCCAGAGCATCACAGGCACAACTACTATGGTGGGTTCCTAATAGATGCAAACAGTTCTATAGCCTGACATAGTTCAAGGTCACCACAGAGAGAGCACCACTTAGAAAATTAGGACATGTTTCAGCAAGAATTGTTCCCATCTTCAGCTAACAAATGACTTTAAATAAACTTATTAGTGTTTAACCTCACTCATCCAAAAAGCTTACTAATCATTATGTTAGATCTATTCTTGATAAGAAATTAAAATTAAATTGCAGTGTTCTTACAGAGGAAAAACTTTTGACACTGGACAAAGATTAGAATCAAGTCCAAAGGAATCTCTGAGAAAGCTTGCACAGGAACCAGGAATTTTGCAAACCTGTGCTTGGAATGCTATTAAACTTTTAAAATTAAAACCATATAAGATAACTGTAGTTTAGGAATTGTAAACTGCAAGATAATGTGGATGAAGTTAATTTCTTCAACTGAGTGTTGGATAATATTAATGATCGTTCTACTGACCTACATTTAATTTTTTGTTTTGAACGAAGCCATGAAGAATTAATGAGTGTTAATGCAAATTTTGTGGCAGTACTAGGACATCATTTCCAACATCTTCTATGAAAAGGTATAAGGTAAGTGTACCAAATTAGCATGTTTTTGTAGGGCTTAGCTGTTTTTTGTTTTTTCTGTTAGTACTTCCTTACTCTGGATTCAAGCGTTCTGTTGTGGAAACAAGTGAACCAATTTTATGTATCTTCTTTGAAGTAACAGTGAAAAGTTGTAATAAATATTTATTTTGTGTTAAAATTAATACGTTTTCCTCATTTATCTCCAACTCATAACAGTAATTGAGAATATAATTTGATGAAAAATATATGCACTTGAATTTAAAGGGTTATGAATACCTGACTCTGCTGCTAATGTGTGCTTCCCAATGCCAAGAAAATTCCGTTAGTTTGGCCATACATCCAAACAAAGGCTTTAGACAGAGCACAGAACTAGCATTAACTTAGTTTAAAAGATAGGTATCAAGAGAGTGTTTTGTTTACAAATGTAAAAACAAAACATCATTGCATTTACAAGTGTGTTGCAGTGGATTGGGTAGTACTGAAAGTTTTATGCAACTAAAATGTACAACCTAACATTTCTGTAATTAAAGAATAAAAACTGCAGTTCTTTAAAAAAAAAAAAAAAAAAAAAAAAAAAAAAAAAAAAAAAAAAAAAAAAAAAAAAAAAAAAATTGTTAGTACCTACAACAAGAAAAACCAATAAAAATCTTAAAGTACTATAAATCAAAGTAAATTAAACTTCACTGCACACTGTTAAAATTACAATTTAAAATATTATAATTTTGATTATATCTGTACAGATACTATTACTACAAGAATATATGTACTTTGTCACCTACAGCTGAAATGTAATAATTAAGCAGGAAAACACTAAGCTTTCCTGTGGGACTATCTCTAATGGCCTGTTTCAGCACAGCTAAGTGGGAAAACATAACTGCCAGTTACTGTCAGTAAGTACACATGCCCAGATACAGCAGAGCGTGTTTATCTACTCTAGTTTCATGCATTATAGCAGGAATGCAAGAATGGCCCTTCATCTACATGGCATTCCAGCAAGTACCATGCTCAAGTACATCTTTCAATTCTTTAACTTCACGTTAGTAAATGTTTAAAACTACTGAAAATAATGCCAGCACTTTAAAATGAAGAATTAGCAAGTGAACCAGTTCAATCTAGTTGAAATTTTAAAATCTTTTGATGTTCAAAATATTACCATAATACTATATTGTATATGGTAGAGCAAGATGAAAATTGTCTTCAAAGTATGGAAAATTCATTGCATGACTGCAAAGAATTTTATTTCATAATGTTATACAATTTAGTACTTTATCAAATGTTAGTATAAACTTTATACTGTGAATAAGGTAATTTTATAAAAATTTAATAATTATTTGAGTTGATTGGATATGTAAGCAGGTGTAGTCAGCAGGTTCATATCCATGCATGTACATATGAGCTAGGATGTTCTGAATCACTGGATTGGATGCAGCGGACCAATTTTATGGCTGCTACATTTGCTGTACAGTCATGGAAAAAAAGTCCCAAGTCGTGTTTTAGTGTGGTTTACACAAGTTGATATTTCCAACATGCAGCTGAGTTTATTGATGATCTGTTCTGTATGTTATCGTTTATGGACACAAAATAGGCTGTGTGTTGTATCACCACTCCCATTTGTATTTGTTCCTGACAAAGAAAATTGCAGTGTAGAAAACTACCGATGTGTGTCTGACAGATGATAACATATGAAACAGACTATCGACAAACTTAGCTGCATTTTGGAAATATCGACTTGTGTAAACAGTGCTGTAACACGATGTGGGACGAGTAGGCTGTGGTCCAGTCAATGAATTGTCTGACGTTTCACCCAAGACTGTGTTGGGCATTTTCAGAGTGACTCCTGGCTGGTTAACAACTAGAGGGCAATTGATGGAGCACCCGGCTTATATGTAGGTGAGAGGGACTGCCTCTCATCTCCTATTGGTTGTCTATATGCCAATCACTACTTTGTGGCTGTGGGAACTGCCACATAATTGGTTCTGTTGGCATTCTGGGATTTTGGTTTTTATTGTCTAGCACCGGCAGTATACATGTTGTTTCTTCTTTTCTATTGAAGTTGTTTTTATGTTTATGGATCTCAATGGCTTCTCGGTATCTGGATAAAGTTTTATCTGGGGCTTTCCTTTGTCCTGAAAAGATGAATGTCAGGCAACTTTAGGCTTTATGGACCCCAGGCTCATTTAAGCATGATTTCACCCATTTCATTCATTGATTGTCCAATATGGCCTCTGTTTAAGGGTCATTAAACTAAAAAAAAATTACAATTCACTATTATCTTTTGTAAAACAAACTGCCATTGACTACATACCTCCACTGGAATAACTTGAACAAACAGGGGATATTTTCAAATCGCAAATTTTTAAAAATTAGGTATTTCATACCAAAAACAAATTACCTTTGCCCTTATTCTATCTCTAAAATATTGCTTATGTCATAAGGCTTTAAAATTTCAACTGATTTCTTTCTTTATTTTGCACAAAATAGAAACTTACATAACTCGTATATTTAAAAATCAGCTGGAAAATTATAAAAGTTTTTAAGTACAAGGGCTGAGCTGAAAGCTTCCAGCTGCTCTGAACTATCAGTTAGGCAACAATGGGCCTTCTTTCATTTGAAAAAGCATTCTTGTTTGACCTTGGATTGTTCATGCACATTTCTCCTTTCCTGGCTTATGCTGAGACAGTGTGACAGATATTTCATTCTGACATTTGTGTAATGATATATTATGCAGAAGAGTGTAACAGAGTATTTTTCTAACCTAGTTGTTTGCCTGATTTATCACTCAAGTACAAGTTAATTTCCTTTTGAAGGGTTTGCTTGAGATTTCTGTACTCAGGCAAGTGTCTGGCAAGTGGTATTTACTTTCTGAGTGGGACAGGTAATTGGAGTAAACTGATGGTTGTCTCCAGCTCTTTTTGATATCAAGCTAGTGTAATCTATCCATCATCCAGATTTTATAGGTTAGGTATTCAAAATTCTTCATGGGTTTTGCTCTTCAAATAAAATAAACTCACAACTGGCATTGATAATTATTTTAAATTAATTGTGTTAATTCAGGGGGTGGGGGAGATTTTAAGATATTATGCTGAGTTATGATTGGTAACAGCTATTTGAAATTGCTTAGAATGTTCAAAATTGGCAAAATATGTGTGAGTATGGATTAATTCCCATAATTTTAATATGCTTTTGTTACTTTCTCATTGAAAGGCATTGCCATTATATGACCAACCTGAAGGGATGGTTTATGTAAATAATTGCAATGTTTGGGTCAGATGAGGACAGATACAGTTTAACTCTGCTCTTAGGGGCTAGCATTAGAAATTAGATAAGTCAATTTGCACAAAGTCAGCAGTATCAGAAAATGATGTAAGTGAAGTTTGCCTTACGATGGCAGTTACCAAAGAAACTGTTCATGTAGTAAGGAAAATGATTAAAGAAGATCCTCATAGCATACTCAGGGACACAAAGGGACCCTGGATATTGAACCAACTGTGGTAAAGATCATCATTCAATTCATTAAATTCATTAAAAGACATGGTGTTGTTTTCTGCTGGAGAAATATCGTACAGCAGGGAACTCCCTTCACAGTGGGCTGACTGCCGGGTCACTGACACATGCTTGAATGGGGTATAGCTAAGGGTATATCACTTTAGAGCAGATCAGGTGTATTGCAGTCGTAACTTAAGGGTGACGGGTGAAGACAACGGCTGACAATGCAATCTATTGGACAAAGCAATTTTTTTTTTCTTTTGTAGAATGTGTTTTACGAAGGTAGTAAGTTCTCAGAAAAAGTGAAATGGAAATTTTGTATGCATTTTGCTGATTTCGCTATTCCAAATCATGATACTATATGTGATTTGATAAAGAAATTCTGTGAAACTGGGGCAGTTCACAATGCTCCAAGAAGCAGCAGGCCTACAATTTTAATGGTAGAAAAACTGGACAAAATTGGCGATATTATGTTGCATAGACCTACAAAATCAACATGCAAATTAGTACAAGAGACCGGAGTGCCTCAATGGACAGGATATAAGGCTGTAAGAAACGAACTTAAATTGCATCCCTATAAAATTTCAGTGAATTAAACCAAAGCGATTAGAAACAGATGTATTGTAAATGGTTCCAGTGATTTATAAATTGATACATCATTTTAAATGGAACTTTCTTTACGGATAAAGCATGGTTTCACCTATCCGGATATGTAAATTTTCAAGATTCACTGGTTTGGTCTTCAGCAAATCCCTATGCAGTGAGAGAGTGGGTTGCCATATCTAGAGTGTGCATGTTGCAGTTGTTACCAACATAAATGTAGTTGCTAGTGCACATACACAGCTGTGTTCGGAGCAGAGAGAAGTTCCCTAGCACACTGTATTATGAAAGATAGTCCAAGGACATTTTTATTTTCTCTACTGCTTACCTACAATAAGTAGAGGAAGCACTGTATTTCACCCGACCGGAAATACATGTTTTGAGGTTCCTTGAATAAATAAAAGTATTTTTAGAAAATTATTCTTTTGTGTGTGTGTGTGTGTGTGTGTGTGTGTGTGTGTGTGTGTGTGTGTGTGTGTGTGTGTGTGTGTGTGTGTGTGTCGAACTTGGTATTTTTTAAGTTCAATGTCTTACAAGGATGCAAAATGAAGATTTTCAAGGAAATCTCACCAAAATCAGCCCTTTACTTATGAAAATATTAATAATTTTTTATTTTCTTGAAAACGGCTTTAACAATATTGATTAAAATACAATAATGTTTGAGATATTTGCATGAGAAATCAAACATATAACTTAAATTATCTACAAATAGCCTGAGAAGTACTCTTCATTCAGATTGAGTTTTGTACAATTTTGTTAATTTGTGAATTGCAAATGCCGGTACACAACAGCCCAGTAACAAAAACAGAAATGTATATTATTGATTTTTTTTAATGTCCTCCAATGTAATGTCATATCGGATAGTGAATGAATGAAATGTGTGAAATGATGCTCAAATGAGCCAGAGGTCCATAGAGCTTTAAGTTACCCGACATTTGTCTTCTCAAGATAAGGGAAAACCTCGGAAAATAACCTTATCTGGATCACTTACCCTAAGCGAGATTCGAAACTGCGACCTCCTGAACGTGAGGCAGACACGCTAACTATCATGCTACGGAGGTGGGAATATATATTATTGATCATTATGTCAATAGAAAACTGGAATATTGAGATAATTTCATGGCCACTTTGAATAATTTCTACAGCAAAAAGTCCAATATGGACAATATGAATCTAACATGTTGCACCCAGGAATGAAAACAAGAAAGTTAAAGCGTCCTGTTGACTGTGAATGCTTCCATTTGAATACACGTAATTTAACTTTCTCATTGTGGTTGTGAACAAGTGTTAAGAGATAGACAAAAGGGTGGAATACAATACTTCCTCTTATATAATATGGGTAGGTGGCAGAAAAAGTAAAAAACAAAAAAGAAAGCATTTACAGGAAGTGGCATAGGAGTATGCAAAAATGATTAAGTAACTGTTAAGGTAAAGTATTCTGAAATATACAAAAATCTATTATAAAGAAACATGGTTTCAAGGTCCTGCTAAAAGCTTTTGGCACAACCCTTTTACAGTTCAGAAAAATTATATCCAATGAAATGCAGCTGAAGGAAAGAAAAAACAAGTATGTTAATGAATCATGTTAGTTGAAAAAATGTCACCAATGAATGAGTGTGTGTCAAATACTGAGAAATGTCTTCTCATAGTTAAAAATGTTCAGTTATTTTCAATATGAAGTACTGTAATTCCTGTTGTTTTTTATTGTGTAATTGAAAGCTTTAAATAGTTTACATGCACATCTCATCAATTGCTCGAGCAAAATATTTCATGCATTTCAGAGCAGTCTTAACTTACATACCAGTTTCAAATAATTGTTATAGCATCAGGAACAAAAGCTTTTATTTTTACACTTACATTTTGCTCAAAAGTTACAAAAAGCACAAATATTCTAACCATGCAGAGTCTAATAAAATTAAAACAGTATTATGATTAAAGCTTATTATGTCAAATGAATTAAGTTTGAGTTATCTCTTTGATTTGTAAACAAGTATGTCTCAGGCTTTGTGATTTGATTCATATTCCTTGCTCTAGTGTAAGTCATAGATACATTTTTTTATGAAGTATGTATGTATGTACAGCAGATACATGCATATTGCCTTATTTAAGGTGATACAATGTCTGAATCTGCTGCAGCTAGCTTAAAGGAAATGGAGCAGCTTTGTATATAGCTATACATGGCCCAAGACAAGTGCAAGCTATCCTGAAATAGGTACATGGTGTTTCTTCCTAAGTCTAAGCATATTCAGGATAATAGGCTTGTACGGTACTCAGTTTAATAACGTAACTCACCATCCTAGTCCTTCCCTGGGCGATAATAAAATGAAACACAAAAAATAAATGTCTTTTTCACTTTTCCATCCTTGACAGTTCCTTCAAAGTTTAATTAAGCCTTGCATTAGGAACTTTGCAGTTCTTAAACCATTATGGGCAAGGAAGCATTAAAAGGCTGCTCACAAATTGTGTTCATGTTTGCAATTTGTATAATAAAAGCTTGTAAAGATACTGTCCTTTATTATTCCAAAAGACAGAAAGCAAATGTAAAACTCTTTTGCTTAAATGAATCTGGCAGAATTAAGCTAGCAGTATTTTTCCATGCAAAAAGGCAAAGTTAGAGCTTCTGCAACCTCACTATACAATGTTTGTTATGTCTTAAAATATTAACATTGGCACAAAACAAAATCTACACTCCAGTAGATTTCTGGCAGTTCCAGATTTGTTTCTCAAAGAATTTTTCCATCTTTGGATAACATGTGCAAGAAAGTATGAATCAGATTTGAAACATTTAAATAACAGTCAAAATTTGTACCAACATTTATGAATCTTTCTGTCAACACTTACCAACTCAGATACTCTGTCAACTTGTTCAAACACTAGCTCTCTTTACTAACTCTATAAACAATGAAAACCTTTAGAAAAGTTTCCTATATTCATAAAGATATGCATTACTTTAAAAGGAAAAAAAAAAAAAAACGATCATACTTTATAGCACTCCAACTACTATTCTATGCATTTACATGTCATCCACTCACTAAAACACTTAATGTTATATCCAATAAAGGACAATTTTATGCAGTAAGATACTTCAGTCTTTGAAAGTATTATCAAATAAAATCTTCAAGATGAAAGTGCACAAATTGTTGTTAAAGTACACATTTTATAATACAGAGAGACCCCAAAACATCTGAACCGTTGCGCGGCATTTTTCCATTGCACACACAGAAACACGATAATGCAGCTGCTGTACAGTAGGTCATGTGGTTGACTTGTTTTTCTGTGCTCTGAAAGTGCAGTATTGAGCTGACGTGATAATGTCTGATTGAGTTATTACCAAGTTGTTTTATTATTTTGTCCTGTACTTAGTCACAAAGTGTATTATGGCTCAGCGTTTGTTTTCTACTGCACAGTGTGTATTTATTTATGATTCATATGTGTTAACTCAGTCAGCTTGCCAAGTGAAAGGGAAATTTGCAGAAAAATGTCCAGGTGTAGAAGTTCCAGGCCATACAACAATCCATGAACTTCACAATACATTTCAGGCCACAGGAAGTGTTAAGGCTTAGAAATCTATGGCGAGTGATGGACAGTTTCCTAAAGAGGTGCCGAAAATTTATGGACGGTGGCCAGTTTCAGCATCTCCTTTAATAACATTGGTAAGTAAAGCCTTTAAAAATAGTTTTAAAAATATTGTATGGTTTCATCCGTGCTGTTCTATGACAGCAGCAGTTGGCGCCGAGGATGTGTACATGCAAAACACAGCGCAGGTTCACAGTCTTTTGGACCACCCGTTATAAATGAATTTCTAGAAGTTGATATGTAGGGCACTAATTACTTCTGTTATAGTATGGTCATTGTATTATATTAAATATATTCATGTATACTGGGTATTCATTTTTGTTTCTTTGATGGTAGCGCATGATGTTATCGCTGTCAAATGAGCCTTTTGTTTTAGCAAGTTGAAGAAAACAGGTATACCACAGAAAGTGCGTAAGCTGAATGTTGTAAGGGAACTTAGTTTGACTATCCAAGCCTACGCTTAGCATTCACGAAGCTTTCCATAGAACATGAAATAATAGTTTCTTCTGATGGTTTATTGGAATGTTGCCGAGTATGGGCTTCTTGATGCACAATGTTGCTAAACCATGCCAACATGACATGAAGAAATACTGGACAAAGAGGTTGGCAACTACGAATCAGAGAGATACATGGGTATATCTCTGCTAACATTGTCCCTTTCCATTATTTTGGAGTCCACACCAGAGACTCTCCAGTACTTTTTGACTTTGGCTTCTAGTTTAGTTATCACTTTTTGTTGGCATGATTTGAATACTGGAAGTGATGTAAATTTTTCATATCTGATTCATTCTTCTCACATACACACCTACTATACGTGAAAGAAGATTTAATAAGATAAAGTCTACTGAGCATTGCTGTAAAAGCAAACTGTGCATTCAGCCATTCCATCGAAAACAGAAAAAAGATAAAAAGAATGTACTTTAGTAATGTTCTTCAGTTAAAGATGATTAGACCATGTATTAATTCAATCTTTACTAATTACATTATCAATTTTCAACAATTCATATCTGTTTATTTAAAATCTTTCCTAAAAAAGTAACAGTGGGAACCAGAGTTCGCAACTAACATACATTGGAAAAAGTGCTTGAAACACCCTAATAACTTTTTAAAATTTCACTGATACCTTTTCAGTAATGCATACATTAAACTTTGTTATGAAGGAAATTTTAACAAGAAATAAGTGAGGTTAGGTATTTATACAGTTTGAACATAAATTTTGCAAATGGGTTGTTTGCATTCATTACACTGTGTCACAGTATCCATTACATGGAAAATTAATTGCAGTTTTCTTTATATTTAAGATTCATTACTTATGTATGTTCTATGCTTTTAAGAAGTTTATATCCATTTTCTTGTTTTACTATAGCAGGCTGTGTTTATTAACCAGAAATGTGTTAAACATGCATTTGTGAGAATAATGAAATGCTGGATCAGGAAAGCAAAGCAAAGATGAATTTAAAACAATATTTTTGTTACTTTGAAGCTAAAGAAAGTTTAATTGTTCAAACAGTTTTAAAATTGCTGTTTGTATTTGTATAACCTGATATTTTATAAAAAGATATATGTAATGTTTAAAACAATCATCTGATTAGTGAGTAAGGATATAAAAGTTGATTTTTAATATAGGTAGCATTGTTTCTTAAGAAAGTTAAAGCTGAAATATTCTGCAAATTTATTTTGTCAAAAAGGGTAAACATTGCAGCAGTTAAGAAATAATAATCATTACTTAAAAATAACAGTAAAAAAAACATTACTTAAAAATAACCAGTCATTACTTAAAGATCATGTAAGGGATCCTACCTTTACCCATGCTTGTGGGGGGAAAAACATTGGAGAAACAGATCAATAATAAAATGATGCTCTAACATAAGGAAAACATGAACACACACATATAGACATTAAACCAGCATTTGGTTTTCAAACTAAAACAACATGGTGAGAAACGATGAGCCAAATTTTGCTCCAGTGGTCCCACATTCCTTCCTGTTAAATTAAAGTTTTCTTTTGAAATTCAGCTCAGAGTAACACCATAAAGCTAATGCAGCAGAATCTGACTGCTTATCTCTCCCATACAGCATCTAACTTGCAACATCTTAAGATCTACCCTCACTCAGACTTGTCATTCTTCACCATATCAAACAACTTTTCAATTTCAATTGTTACTCTTCAAACTTAATCACCCAATCTGATTATAGTCCCCTTCCAAAAATAAATTTTGCCTATACCCCTGCTTATCTTGAATGTATTTATTACCATTTGTATTGCTAATTGTGTTAAAATGGATCTTAACATATATTTTCAAATTAAAATGATTAAAAGAAATTTAAATATGAATCCATTGTTGCAACAACAGTTACCATCATAATAGACATTCCCCCCCTCATCATTATCTTATGAGGATTGTTTCAAAGTTCTCAAATGAAGTGTAAAATGATGCCACTGACTTTTGGAATTGAGTGTGTGCCTACAAAAATGGGCTAACCATCAATTTTTAAAAAGAATACATTAAATACTTTCATCTACTGCAGAAACTGCAATACAACCTACGTTCCTTTCCAAGTTCAGATAGATCAAGAAAATCTGAGTACAAGACAAAAAGCTTATACTTTCATGACATTTTATTGAAAACATGTCATTTTGTTTTGCTATATCAAGAATGGGCTCACTTTACACAGAGGGTCACGCAGACTGTTCTTGGGTGTGCTATAATCTATGGGCTATTCTGCATTTGCAAATATTGAGTTTTCTTTGTTCTTGTTATACTTCAATATGTCTTCCCTGATATCAATGCATGGTTCAGCAAGCCCCATGGCCTTTATCCTATCATGGAAGGTAAGATTCCTCCAGGACTACAAAGTATGCCTCAAATTATGAAATTAAGCTTTTATTTATGAACGCTCTTTAACTGCTATGGTTCTCAGCAGCCCATTTTATGTTGGGCGTGAAAGACTGCTTAATTTTGGTCAGAGGCCTCTTTATCAGATTTGAGGTTCTTTTAGTGCTATAAATCTATGACATTGGCCACTAGCTTTACTTCCCTTGTGAAGGAAGCTGTGCTAAGGATTTTTACCATTGCCTTTCATCGGGTTTGAACCTGTGACCTTGAGAACCAGAGGCTAGCATGTTACCCCTAGACCATGGAGGACCCCTCAAGTGGTTTACTGATTTGTTCTCATTCTTAGCTGTCAACTAACTAAATGATGTAGTTGTGTTATTGGTGTACTTCTGATGGTGGTGATACGAACTTGCTAACCTCACTTGTTCAAAAAATGTCTAATATTTAGTGAACAGGTTTTCAGCTTTATTTCATTTGTAGTGAATCAAGCCACATTGCAAGTTCTTGTTAAGCACCATGTTATGGCTAGAGCATGTTCTCACCAATCATAGCTTTCTAAGTAATAGCAGAATATTGGTGGTTATAACATTATAGATATTGCAAATATCTTCACAGTTAACGTGTAAAACTCTGGTCCACTGAGAGTGTAGTTGACCCAACAATGTTGGATGTGTAAACATACCTTTGGTTAGCTGCAAGTAATTTTGATTATAATCTGAAAAAGTTTTATACTGAGTGTAAGATAACCATTTGGGCAAGAAAGAAGGGGTAAAATTAAAAAAAGAGATTCTTGAAAACCAAAAGCTGTTTTAAGGCATTAAATAAGCTTTTATAGGACATCAAAATAGCGTCACATGATTATCATTCAGCAGGAATACATAACTACTGACAAATAGTCATTCTGGAAATCATTTATACGATACAATGATCCATTGACATAGTCAGAAATTATTTTCAGAGAGGAAAGCCATATTATCACAGTAATACTACTATTACACTGCAGTTCTCTTTCCCTCCCTGCTCTTAACCCCTGCCTATGCCCTGCAATAATCTGACAAAATTACTCTTCAAGCAACAAATTAATTCATATTGCAAAACAAATGTATACAAGCACAAAAGTACTAACACACTTCCATTAATTATTCCTTAAGACACATATGCCAAGCATGCAAAGCATTATCTCTGATGAGGAAATTTATGGTTTCTCTGTTACATACAATGCACTCATTCTGTGCTTAAGTGAATATTTATAAGTGGCAGATAGGCACACAATAGTGTAAAGATTGAATATTTCCATGTAGGTTCCCCTTCCTACTCTTCACTAACTGTTGAAGTGAAGAAAATAAGAGCTTTACTGAGTAATTTGTAAACTTTAAAAGAACTGACTGCTACTCCAGCTTCATTTAGAGTCTCAAAAGAGGACAGTTGTGCAGTAGAAAAAAGTTCTATGGTATCTTACAAGGGACCATTAACATATTGATGTCCCAGATTGAGCTCTAATTTTTTATAAATGCAAAAGCACACAATACGTGTCTGCGTTTCTCTCCTATAGAGTCTCTATTCACCAGGAAACAATCATAAAGTTTTATGTAGTAATGTCTGTCTTAGATCTGCCTTCCACTCAATGATCAGTTGCTCAGACTGCAATGCTGCACTAAAGAGAACTTGCAAACAAGATTGCATGTAGCGAAAAGAAAATCAACCACAGTTGCATTTCATTCTTTTCCCAGTGATGACGGCCTCCAAAAAAAGTGATGAAATAAAAACTGCAGATTTTATTACGTTTTCTCATTTAATACTTTTTAAACTCAGATATATGTAAGGAATTACATAGGTATTATTAATGAATCATTGTAATTAGTAACTTTAATGTGACAATAGCCCCTTGTTGGTTAGGGCTTCCTAACTAATAAATGAATGTTTTATTTGGCCAAAGAACAACGAACCTTAAAAAAAATGATTTTGTTGTTTAACGACGCTGTCAATTGTCAGGATCACATCAGCATCGCCGGTGTGCCGGAATTTTGTCCCGCAGGAGTTCTTTTACATGCCAGTAAATCTACTGACATGGAGCTGTCATTTTTAAGCACACCTAAAAGCCATCGGTCTGGGCCAGATTTGAACCCGCAACCTTGGAATCATTAGACCAGCATCTAACCAACTGAGCCACCCAGAAACAAACCTTCAAAGGCCTTGTCAAGTCAAACTATGATTTTACAGATATAAATCATATAACATTTTACAGTCTAACACTAGCTTAGAAATAACAAAACTGTGATTTTTTTTAAGGTCTTGACTTCCTTGGTCTTAAAAATTACACACCACCCGCTGGCTGACAGGAAATTTCAAAATATTTTCAGTGAAATCAGCATCACACAAGCATCATACAACAGATTCTCCATTAAGAACATGCCGAAATCAAACCAAGAAGAAATTCTTCAGGAAAATAGATCAGCATTTATCAAGTAGATTGTGAAGATTGCAGTAAAGTTTATATAGAACAAAATGGAATCTGGAACAGCTCAGAAATGTTACAAATCTGTGATAGCATCACATTTTTGGAAAAGTGGACACAACATTCAAAGCATTACACACTACTCAAAGCGACAGACCAATCCTGTGAATAACTGTATGGGAGAAGATCTGCGAAAAGTCACCAAGTAACAAACTTTGAAATCCCTAATTAGAGGGTCATAATTAGCTGCTTCTTCCAAGCTTCACAGAGAGTACCTACCACAGGACTGTATGCTGTCATAGTTGGAACCTGGCAAAGCATGGGGCAACTACTTCAAAAACTTGTTTCTAATTGCAAAAACTAATTGTGTGCATTTAAACCCAACTAATAGTATATAATGAAGTGAATATTTTAATTTATAAATCAGGTAAAATGCTTATGTAGCAATAGTTGTTAAATATCTAATATTAACATGGAGACAAAGTCTCTGAAACATGTCCCAGTTAAGTTCTGGTAATACAAATTTAAAGAAAAACTTTACTTCTTTCTCCCCCCAAAACATTTGTGAATACTTTACTGTTGCAGTGTTTTTCCTGCTTTCATAAACAAATCATAAACTTCCTCTTGTTAACTAGGCACTTAAACCACAGAATTTTCTTAGGTTAAATACCTGGTTAATGTTTTCCTCAATGATGCGAGCTAATGGTAGCTTTTCTTGGACCACATGCAGGTTGAGGATTTCCTTTAACTTCTGACGGTTGCCCAATAAATTGTTGATGTACTTGTCCGACCATGCATTGTTTGAGGGTGCAAACAATGTAAGCTCCTTCATGTTGGTGATCTTGCCAATGAAGTCTCCACCAACATCCATTAATACTTCATAAAATCTTATTAATGGTCCGTCCTCTTTTTCCTGTTGGAAAGTCAAAATGAGCATTAAACACAAAGAGCAATGAGGAGAGAACTACATTTGTTTGAGGTTAGGGAGGTACAATGTGCTGTCAAGTAAGAATATTACAAAAACAGATAAAGAATTCAGTAATACTTATACCCTTTCAGTATCAATTTTAGTATTTATACCATTATTTGTTTGTAAAGCAGCTAAGCAATTCAATAAAATGTCATATGAATTGAAGAGTCAAACCTGAATATGCTATGAGGGTCATTTTTAAAGTATCAATAATTTTTTAAAAATGAGCAGAATTTATTTTCATACAATTCTACATTCCTAAAACTACTTCTCCAGATGGTTTCTACCATTAGAGATGTTTGTTGTAACCAAAAACCAATTTTTGCATTCCTTTGTTATGGCATATGCCTGTGATGGAAGATCTTTCTTTCTTCAAACCATAATCTTTAATAACATCACAACAGCAGTCTCCAGATGTATGAAGTAAAAGGAGAAATGAGACGAGTGCTGCAATAGTGAAGATATGGGTACATAATGAAGTTCTTTAGTTGGATCACCCTCCATAGAGCCCAGACTTGGTACCACATGTTACTTCATCTAAACACATCCCTTCATGGCACACATTTTGATGAAGATGATGTGTAAACAGAAATGCTGATACAGCTTAAATCACAATTGGGCATTTTTCTATGATAAAGAGATACAAAATATGGTGTCTGCTTAGACAAGTACCTCAATAATGATGGAAAATGCATAGAAGTAATTTGAGTTGTGTAGAATCCTATAAAAATAAAATATTTTGAACATATGTCCTCCTTATTTTTTTAAAAACATGGCTTGCATCTCATTTCAATTAAGCACTTTTCTCAGAATGTGTCCAAGAACTCACAAAACAGTCTGTGAAAAGTGGCAAATGAAGCAAGAATGTGAAGGTTTTGGACAGCATTTATTTCATTTCTTTCTTGTTTTCTTTTACTAAGTTTACAGTGTTACTTGATAAGAACACTTCTTTAAATCAATTGTGATAAGATGACAAGACTTTTCAATATAACTAGGACTGGAGTATTGCTAGCTTTTGTGCTTAGACACTTTACTGTATATCAGAAATATCCAATAGGACATGCTGGAACTGAAAGGGCAAATATAATTTGGTTATAATAGTTAAAATTATAACATGTGAATCTACAATATATGGAACCCTTTGATCTATAGACACTTAAAGAAACATTTAATATGTAATATTGTAAAAATGTGTCTTTGCAAACATGTGAAAGTCACAATATGTCAATGAATGCTTATGACTACAGTATTTACTGTTTATGTAAATCTGTGAACATATCAAGTGTTTATTTAATCTACACTCAGCAAGTGTTTAACTTAAAGAATGAAAAACTGAAAAACACTCCTGCTGATCCAGTGGTTGCAATAACGAACACTTCTTATGTACAGTTGTAGCCAGTCCTGTGCAAAGCACCAGCAGTGCAGTGCATAGTCGCATGTCAAACACTTCCATGTGTGCAGGGATAAACATGGAACAATAAACAAATATTGGTAAAAAATGTGTGTTGTTCATGGAAATATTTCTGTAGCCTTGTACCAATAGTATGTTCATGTTCAAGTAGATATGCTCATGATAATTGTTTCCATTAGAAAATGCCCACTTCATTTTTAAGGTATAGTGTGCAGTTTTGACAGTGATGCCTGCAACTACAAATATCTCATCACAAAATCAATTTGTGTAAGTGCCTTGCCTTGTAATTAGTAATATACAGATTGTCCAACGTATTATCACTGTATACAGAAGCCATCTGAATCATTAACCTATTTATTTTCTTTCTAAAAACAAATTTTAAAGCAGAGAGACTTGGTAGGATGTCTCAAATAGGTTATAAAGATAACAGTGGAAGTTCTCTAGAAGCTGTTTCATATCATGCTATTTACAGCAAGATCTTAATCGTTTTAATTCATGTATATTACATTTTCTGTAAGTGAATAGAGCTCTCATTTTGAAAATAATGTGATCCATTAATTTTCAGAAATGAAACAAAATAAGCGATCTTCATAACCTAATATATATTATTTCATTTCTTGAAAAACCTAGAAACAGCTTTGGGTTTTGTCATTGTAATAATTTTTCACTTATGTGGCACACATACCATTAATGATAAAATGACTGTACAGGATTACTTAAAAGTTTAATATTACCCAATATCTTTTATCATGAAT
This sequence comes from Tenodera sinensis, assembly GCA_030765045.1. Classification (NCBI taxonomy): domain Eukaryota; kingdom Metazoa; phylum Arthropoda; class Insecta; order Mantodea; family Mantidae; genus Tenodera; species Tenodera sinensis. The sequence goes on from CM060972.1 coordinate 103,914,705, forward strand.
TTAAATTAGGTACCTGAAGGTTGGTATACAGAGTTTAACAATTTTATAATAGCTTTAGTTTAACCAGAAGCGACTGCAAATTTCTGATTTTAAATTTAACGCCTTACATTTGTTAAAAATATTGGAGTGGCACTCTTAAAAGGCTTGTAAAATCTTGCTTCATCTAATATATGTATATTGAAATTGTGATTTATTTGAAACTTAATAATTGGGAGTAGGTACCTAAATACCCACTTGGAGGAATACATAAGCGCACCAATTTTATGCTAGATCTGTAATATTAAACTGTTAAAAGGTATTCAGGTAATGCAGGACTTTTAAAACACTGTCTAAAATATGTGTACTCATGTATGTAGATTATCCTCATAATCATCGTCCAACTTTTCCAAATATTAGTATGTCAGCCTTCAACTGTTGCAAATGCTGATAACTGTTGCTGTGCATTTCCACTATTACCTTCATAACCTACATGGCAGGAGTGCAAGAAACACTAATATGTGGTAATATCAAATTTTAGGAACCACTTTACATTAAAGTTAAAATTTTGGACTAGGTTTTTAAACTATCATCACCATTTACAGCTTTATGTAAAATGGGCATAACAACATGTGGTGTAAATATAGAAGTTTGTTCAAGTTAATAAGTGTAGCTTTCTCTCTTATTATTTTATTTTTTGTGTTTATCTTGAAACTTCTGTATATACATATAACTTAATCAGGTATAAGACTTATTTAAAAATAATCTGTGATCCATTTGATGCTCTCTGCTTGACTATTACAGAATCTCTATATCATTTAAGACTTAATTGCTCTCCATTTCATAGGCTTCAGAAATATTTTTGTACTAAAGTACAATACCAAATTGAAAGCAATGTTCTATGTAAGAGTTCATACAGTAACGAAGAAATGAATGCCTTATAGTGCATCATCATTTTTACACAACTGCTTAAGTTATAGGAAATAACATTTTCAGAAAGTGCTGTACATTAATTGCATTTAAACAGTAAACTTTCAGCATCTATTAGGTTGACTACCTTGCAGAAATAAGGAAGGCATGGAATTGTACAGCAACTCTTAAATTATCCTTCAATAGCAAAAAGCAAAGAGCTTTTCAGTGAAACAGTCACAGCTGCAATTAACAGCTAATGCTTGCATGATGTGTCTGAACAATTAATTGATAAGAAAGATATATTGTAAAAAATATCTACAGAATAAAAATGCCAAAGAAAGATTAAAAGATATTAAATGACAGATTCAAATTCTACTTAGTTTAAGATGATTGTTCAAGAAGCATGGCAAGATACTTTAAAATCATATTCCTGTATAAAGAATTTCTAGCCATTATTTTTTAAATTGCATAAATAAACGATGTAACTTGGTATTACTGAATGAGGAATTACACAAATGAAAACAAAAGCGAACCAAAGTTATCTTCTCATTGTTAAAAATATGTGATCCACTTAACATACAAAACTTAAGTATTTATTACTAATTCATTTAATTTTAACCTCAGCATTGGCTTGGTTTTGTAGCAGTTAAGAATTGGAGCATTGTAGTTAAAAGCCTTTCATTATTTGACAAGGTATAATTAATTAAAACATGGAATTTATGCTAAAAAAAATAAAACTCTACAAAATGAGTGATAAAACTGATAAAAAGCAGAGCAATGGATAAGGCATATTAATCAATGGATTCTCATGATATAATGGGAAAAGAAAAAAAAAAAACTACTGACGGTGAAGCAATATAAATCGACAAATATTAACAAATATTAACAATTAAAACTTCAATAAACTTTTAGTTGCAAATATTAATAAATATTAGCAACTAAAATTACAATGAACTTTTAGTCACTAATACTTATTCATATTTCTTGATTCCCCTGAGATGTTTATGGAGTGTTACAAATCAACTTATTGTGATGAATTTTAGAACAAAAACACAGCTATAGAATATCTCAAGCTTCCTCCAAGCGAGGTGCTCTTTCTTGAAGGGCAGAGAGTTGTGTCTAAAGAGCAGCAATTAGCTCTTAAGATGTGTAAGGAAAAAAAGGGCTTTCTTGTACACAAACACGTGTTAATGAATAACTCTCAACTATTTTTTCACCATATATGGAGAATGGGAAATAAAAATACAAGGTGTGTCAATAAAGTAATGAGACTGGTAGCACAGCATTCGAACGGCCACCACTGGTGCCACAGGACTTGGAGAAGTGGGTGAACATATGATATGCCATCAGTGCGAGTTCCAACTTGCTAGGATCACTTCAGTTATACACAGTGACTGTTTTAGTGAAGCAGGTTTTGCTTTGCATTCTGATAATGAGTAGCAAGAATTTTGAGCAGTGGTGAGCGATGAGGTTTTACTTCAGACTTGGATACAGTACAACAAAAACATTTGCAAAACTTTGACAGGCCTACAGAGACAGTGTTCTGTCAAGGGCTCAGGTGTTTAGGTGATCTAAGGAATTTGCAAAAGGAAGAGAGTCAATTGAAGATGAATGGAAAGCCTTTGGCTTCATATGTCAACAGAGTCTGGGTTCTAGGCAGACTTTGATAAAAGATCATGTGTACAAGAGGTTGATAATACCGTATAACTGGCCGGGAGGGCTCAGGCGCTGACCACGTCCCATCCTCCAGTACTGCACACCACCAATAATGCCTGTAGTGGGAAGAGGTGTGGGACGCAGCAGCTGGGTGGCAAGCCTTGGCCCTTCATGGGCTGTTGCGCTAGGGGTTTAGTTCATGTGTGTGAGACAAAACTTTAAATAGGGCTGCGTGTTGTATCACAATGCGCCTTTTCACATAGTAATTTCAATAAACTGTTTTTTTTTTGCCAGAAATAACATTCCTATGGCTTCTCAGCCTCTTATTCAGCCAACCTGAGTCCTTGTAACTTTTTGCTCTCCCTGAGATTGAAAGAAATACCTCAAGGGATGCTTGTTTAGAGCCCTGGACAACATTCAAACAGCTGCAGGCTAATCCACTATCTGAGTTCCAACATTGCTATGAGAAGTGAAAGAATTATCTCTGGTACTGTGTGAAGGAGATAATGTTAAAGTGGAATGTTACTGGACTAAAGCAGGTTAAAAAATAAGTCTCACTGCTGTACATACACACCTTGCACAATAGGTACACTAATTAAACTGCAATTTATTCTCAAATTAACAATGCAAAACAGGTTTGGTAACATAAGATTTAAAACTTTCACAGCGAAAGTTACTAATAATTGATTCTTGGGTGATCAGCCACGTCAAATTTATAAAACTCAACTTTTGACCATTTGATTCTCCATGGTCTTCATCACAAACAAATGCCAGGTTAAAAATATGTCATTACATATATATATATATATATATACACACACACACAAACAAGGTGAGCATCAGGAACAAAAGTCAGGGTAAAAATCATGCTGGTATATATACATAAACAAGATGGGCGGAGCCAGGTAGGTCTTGGGCAATGAGAGTGGAGAGACCAGTGATTGGCCGCTTGCTTAAGTTTTTCTGCACTGTCAGTCAGCCGTTCTGATCTGCTTGAATTGTCTATGATGGTATGTTTGATGGCTGGTGCCCAAGCCATGCTTAGTTTGCATCCAGAGTTTCTGTTAACATTTGATGGATATAATTTGATTTCTGTGGATTCCTTGATAAGTCGATCAAAGTATTTGTTGGAGTGGTCAGGAACTTTAGTGTCATCAAACTTTATTCTGTGTACATTATCAATACTGTGCTGTGCCAGAGCTGATGTTTCAGGTTGCAGGAGTCTGATGCTTCGTTTATGCTCCTCGTGTCTCTCCTCAACGATCCATCCAGGTTGGCTCACGTATACCTTTCCACATTCACATGGTATACTGTAAGACTCTCGGAACCTTGAGTCTAGCGGGGTCTTTAACTGGTCTTAAATACTGTCGAATTTTCTTGGGGGCTGTAAAGAATGTTTCAATATTGTGCCTGGAGAGGATGTGTGAAATCTTGTTCCTTGTGGTGCCATAAAAGGGTATGAAGGCCTTAATATTGTCACTCTTTGTGTTGTTAGGAGGTGGTGGCTCGGCTCTATGTATATAACTCTTCTGTGAGCCTCCTGATATCGTGGTCTGCGTAGCCATTCTGTTTTAGGGTGTTTTGCAAAAATTCTATTTCTTGTTTTAAATGTTCCTCATCTGTTATTTCAAAAGCTCTGTGAAATAAGGTGGAGATGACTACTTTCTTTTGTATGGGTGATGGAAGCTCATCGCATCCCAGTACCGGTTGGTATGAGTGGGTTTCCTGTACACCTTGTGACCTATGTTATCGTTGGGTTTTTTGTACACCAATGAATCCAGAAAGGGGAGTGAACCATGGAGAATCAAATGGTCGAAAGCTTGAGTTCTATAAATTTGATGCAGCTGATCACCCGAGAATCAATTATTAGGTTTGGTAATAGCTTTGATAACATTTGAGAAATACTGTTTCAAACCATTTTATGGATAAACCATAACATTTTACATAGCTATAAATGCTATATGAAAGGACTTGGATAAAATGTTTACAAGTAAGGGTCTTAAATGTGGAATTGTAAAGTATTACATTTATTGGATTGGAGATTTAAATAAATTCACTCCAATATCTTTAAGGCAGCACAATGCTAGAGACTGTAAAATAAGAAATTACACATTCCTAACCATGCTTCCTATCATTATGGGAAGTAGTTTTATATTTTGCAGTGTGACAAATTCAGTTAACATAATTTTCATATTTCATAATATTTTTATAAAAGTTTCATTTTTATGAAAATCTTCATATTTCTTCCTATATTCTTCCATTTAACACTAGTTTATTTGTGGTTAACAATTTTGCTCATACTTATCATTACACTACTGACTTAATTTTGCAGGTCTGTGTAGAGAATAAAATTGGTATTGTCAGATTACAATACGGTCTCAGCATATGGTATACTGACAGATCATTAATGTATACTAAGAACAATAAGGGTCCAAGATTAGAGCCTTGGGGAACTCCACATCTGACTACCCTTGTATCAGAGTTTACATTATAATCCTGCTTATTACAGTAACCTGCTCTCTGTCAGATAAGTAAGGTTCAAATCACTTATAAACTACTCTGCATACTCCATAGGCTTCTAATTTTTAAGTAATATAGCATGATTATCCTTATCAAATGCCTTGCTCAAGTCTACAAACATACAAATGTAGTGTTTTGAGCATCAATTTCTTTCAGTGTTCCCTTTATGAATGCACAATAGGCATTTAATATAGGTTTGTTTTTTCTGAAGAGTCATGTGTTTGATCAGCTTTACCTCATTTTGTCTGATTTATTTGGTAACTATTACCCCACTAATCTACTAATAATATGTTTTCACTAAAATCACAGTTAAATTTATGTTTCATACATTATTATATTTATGATCTTTGATATTGCTGTATGACACCATGTTGTTTACTAATAATGCTAACCTTAAATTTGTTAGAATGAAAACTCCAAGAAATTTCATTCTTTACAATTCCACATAGCATTTTCTTTACTCCCTCTGATCTTTCATTTGAAGTTGATGTACCTATCTTATACCATTAAATGGCAATAATGTATGGTTATGCAACTTGCATAATAAGCTCTGTCTATTTTAAACATTTAACTGAATCCGTTTCTTAATTACATATAGAACAATAGACTAGGTACTTTATTACCATTTTTAACTACTATGTTGCAATTCTTAACTGTGACATTCAGTTATACCTTGAGATCTGTCCAATCCTCTGAAGAATGGCTGTGCTGGCTGTTACGTTTGTTTCATTTATTTAATGGCTAGGCTATGTGTTGCTCTGAATATAGATTCCTTCATGAATTATGCTAAATATTTAGGTGACTGATTTTAAAATACATAGTGTTAACACTAAGGTTATATGTGTTGTTGCAAAGTTTAACATATAGCTAACACACAAAAGTAATATTAGATTTATTATTGCAGTGCACTCTTATTTGACGACTGACATTTCAAGTACCAGACATGACAATGTTGCCAGTTTTAGCATCAATGTCCATATGGAGACTACTGCATTGTGTTCATGTTACTAAGTACAAATGTAATCATTTTTACTTTGAATTCCATCCAAAACTTCAAATACACCCCAAACCAAACTACCCTTTACTTGGAAAAAATGTTATTTTTTCTTTTCTAAAAATGGCTTAACAATTTTGGTTAACATACTATATGCTAAAGATATTTGTATGCATTTTCTGGGAGCAGCCTGTGAAGTTATTCTAAATGAGTTTTATTTCATTGGTAACCCATAAAAGATAGACAAAATCTTACTAAACAAAAAAATATAGATATTGTAAATACATATAGGATGCCAGTTGCTGTCATTGAAGGCAAGAAACGGCACAAAATAGAAGAAATTCAAGTGAACCAATCAGGAGGAAACAACACCTTGGGTGAAGCCTGCCCCCTCCCTCCTGCTGTCTGCCATCCGGACCAATCAGCAGAGGCCACTTGAGAGATAAACACAGTAGCTCATACGCCACATTAACTTCTCCAAGGAGACTACGATCGTGCCACTGAAGATGTTTGTTGCAGTTGTGGATGAAACGTCTGAGTACTTAAACTCCAGCAGACCATGGCATAACATCCCGGAAATAACTCCTAGATATATTAACTCGAAAGTTTACGCCCTCTCATACTGTTTGTTATTGATTTGAATTTTCAAATACTTCATACTTTTTTCAACTAGTAAGTTGAAAATTGTTTTTTCTTGTGGTCATGTTTATCCTCGCCATTAGCGGACCCAAATTACCTAGTTGTTGACAGGTCCTTAAAACACACACTTAAACACACAGATGCCACACACAAACAAACAAACCCACATACACAAACACTTCTTGATTATCAAGAAGTAGACAGAAGAATAAGCTTTTATAACAAAAAATTGAGACTTAATTATGGACGCTCTTTAACTGCTATGGTTCTTAGCATCCCATTTTATATGGGTGTGAAAGATTACTTAATTTTGCTCAGAGGTCTTTTGATCAGGCTTGAGGTCTATTATGGGCTATAAATCTATGACACAGGACCAGCTGCTTTACTTCCCTTCCGAAGGATTTTTAAGCCTGAAAAAATCTACTGTCCTCCGTCAAGCTTGAACCTGTGACCTGGGAAACCAGAGGCTAGTGTGCTACCCCTAGACCACAGGGGATGACTTTTTGTAAGAATAGTATATACAAGATTGAATGTAGAAGGTCGTGTGAATGCAACAAAAGATTTTTATAAAATAGACATCATAGTGCAATAAAAATATTCAAGAAAAACTGTTACATAAACGTCTGAATGCTTAGTGCATGGCAGCAATAAGAGAAGAAAGCTTTGAAAAAATGAAGTAAAATGAACATGTTACTTTAATTAAAACAGCTGTAATTGAGAGGGTCAGTGCAATAGTGCTCCAATCCTCCTCAATACACAATTTGCAATATTGATGTCATCTGTGAGATATTCATGTGAACTATCTTCCCACTATATGGTTTGGACCAAAACCCATTCCTTATATTAAACTGAAGCTCCTAATATTTTCCCTCAGACAAAAATCCATGTTGTTTGAATGCAACCGTGGTCTAACCCATGAGCGTCGGCAGACTTTTTTCCGGGGGGGGGGGGGGGGGCACATATTGGAAGTTTGCAATCAGATATTATTAATTCATTATTTTATTGTCAAAATTTATATTTGTTGCAGATAACTGTATTGATTTGTGCTAAATAATTGTTCTTAATTAAACTAATAGTTTAATAGTCAGTAATTGATTGCACATTAAGTTCACCAACTTCCAAGGGGGGAGGGGGCGGCCGGCCCCTTGCCCCCCATTCGCGACGCCCATGGTCTAACCATAAATAGCCAATGAGAACCCAGCAAAAAAGAAAGGATAAGCACATCCTGGATCTTAGCAATGTTAAGCTTGAACCAAATATGTCAAACCTAGAACAATAAATCCAAACAAACTTGGGGATATTAATGAACTTTTAAAATATGTCCCACCAGTTTATTATACATTTTGCAATAGTTTGATTTCTGAAAATGTTACTCAAAACTATGAAAATAAGATGGATGGTGAATTTTTTGACATGCCTGATTATGCAAAATAGACATGCAAATAAAACTGTAAACATCATACTTCCATGACCTTTGAACATCTGAGGAAGTGTGGTGCACTCCAGAGATTATGGAATGGAACAAATGGTCAACTCTATTGGGTAGCCAGAAGACTAATGGCCAATGGTTTACAAGTCTAGAGCATTAGATTAAATAAATAAACATCATACTTCCAAAAGCTTGAGTGACTGGAACATATTTCATTACCTTTGGATATATCCTAACTATTTAATAATTATTACTACTTATGTGTGTAAAACGAGCTGGACAGTCTAAAATAATTTTCCATATTTTGATTACCTGATTGTTCAGTGTATACGAATCAAACACCTTTAACTTATCCTGCCATTTAACAATAGGCACTTTAAAGCTGTATGGATAAAACATGTTTCATTTTATTAAAAAAGGTACATATTTACTGCAAGATTTTTTTTCCCATGGTAAGACAGAAGAAAATGTGTCAGTGCAACAATGATCCAACCAGAAAAGGACTTGCAGCACACCACAAAATCCGTTTTGTATCAAAAATATTTTAGCATTGCTCAGTGCATTGTTGTTTAATAAGCTGAGAAAGTATCAGCGAACAATCAGTGTGATTCAGATGTGCTTTTCCTTATCCTAAAAAAGAAAAAGAAAACCTCAGTTTTTCTCCATTTTTAAAAAAGATGGGTTAGACCACTGTTGCACTGACCTTCTCAATTACTGAAGCTTTAATATGAAAATGCTGCAGACCTTTTAGTCATTAAGTGTTTTTTTTACATAGAATATAATTTTATGTACTTGTTCTCTAATTATACTCCTTTTCAGAAATATTTTTCCCATTTCATGACTATGGTTTGTTTTGTCTATCACTGTATTGCTGTTGGCCTGATCTTGCAAATTTTTTAGTAAGGCTCATATGCATATGTGTATTCGTGCATGCACATTTACAAACATCAACTGAAGTTATTCCATTGAACAATGCATATAGAACAAGCAAACTGATGCACCTGGTTAGAACATGAGTTAATTCTCTTTATAAATATACATATTTTCTGTAACTTAAATGAGGAAAAGGATCATGATCATCTTCCACATTCTCCGGCTTTTACAGAAGATTACAACCTCCCAGCTAAATACTGGAGTGCAAGAAAATGAATGATTTCATAATCAAGTGTTTAACATTAGATATCAACCAACCAACCAACCATATACATGTGTATCAGCAGAGAGAGACTAAGATGATATAATTGCATCATTCTCTTGATTTCGACAGCTTGTAACTACATGACCAGCATATGTCAATCACTAACTAAATTTACATTAATATTAGTCCTTTTACATTCTTTACTAGGTACAGTAAGTAGAGGAAGTACTGCATTCCACTAAAAAATTTGATGTCGAGATTTCACCAGAACTGTATGTTTTGAGGCACCCTGAATAAAAAAAAAATTTTTTTAGAAAATACACGTGTGCGTGTTTCTGCATGTGTGTGTGTGTGTGTGTGTGTGTGTGTGTGTGTGTGCGTGCGTGTGTGTGTACCAGTGTGTCTGTCAGTCTGTGACTCTGTGGACAGCATAACTCAGAAATGTAGTCGCTTAAAAACCAAAGTTGGTATTTTAGTTTAACATCTTTTAAGGATGCGACATAAAGATTTTGAAGAAAATTCCTCCTCCCTAGACTATCCTTTACTGGAAAATTTTTAAAAAGTTTTTATTTTCATGAAAATGACTTAACGATTTTGATTAAAATGCCATATGTTTAAGATATTTTTATGACAAATGAAATATATATTTTGAATTTTCTGGCTACAGTCCATGTAGTCCTGTTTACTCTGGTTGACTTTTGCACAACTGATAAACCATAAGAGATAGACCAAATCTTACTATACAAAAATGTAGATCTTGCTAAAACACAATTTATGTCCAAATAATTTTTTTTGTAGAGTGAACCATTTCTGAGATATTCCTTGTTATTTGTTTGTGAGTTTTGGAAAATTTGAATTTTCGTCAAATGGAACATCATTATTAATTTTTTTATATGTTAGCCGTGCTACTCTGAGAAGAGCATTTTGAGTCAATATCACAGTGATTTAGAATTTACACAAGTTGGGATAAAGAAGAATTGTGCAAAATTGTTGTGTGTGGTTTAACATAGGGCGATTTATTCATTCCCTTTAGAACAAATAGGTAATGCAGTCATATAAGTTGTAATGTTCCATCATTGCTTGTGTTCTGTACCTGAAGGTTAAGAATTCAAGAGTATTGTGTACAGTACTTTGTTTAGTGTTGCAAACGACAAGGATTAAACGGAGCACGAAATAAGAAGGCACATGAGTAGCTCCAATCCCTACTCAGCTATGGAGCGCTGTTGCCGGAGCATATCACTATGCGAAAGAAAGAGAGGAGAGATAGGCACGTGAGCGTTACCGGTAGACAGCAGCAAGGACGGTGAAGGATTGCAAGGTGCACAATTAAAACCTGTCATAACAATTTCTGTCTCTTTAAAATGAGACAATAGGTTCTCTAATTCTGTAATTTGCTTCAAATATAAATTCCTCATTTATGCAGATAATTTTCATTTGCAATCTAATGTTTCAACGGAGTTCACATCTTTCAAGTTGAAAATTGGGCCTAGGTGATAAAAGATTACAATGTTGAGTTTTTAATTTTTTTATTATATTCAATTCTCTAGGAACGTTTTCGTGTAAATATTTTTGTTATCGGAGTGAAAATGAGAGTTACACGACGATTTGAATAAATCTAAATGGAGGTCGCATTTGCGCAATTTGAGGCATTTTCTGATAGGTATTTCTCATATTTTCTAAGTGTCTATACAGAGCTTCTGCACATATGTTAATCAGTTTCTATATTAGGTATTCTAAGTGAAAATCTACATAATTTAGCAACAAATACCTAAGCACAATTTCAACCCACCTTTTACTAGTAATATTCCAATGTGGTCTTCTTGATTGTGTATTTTAGACATTTCAGCATTTTAAATGTTCCTTACAATGCAATTTGTAAGTTATCAGAGCGAAGCTCTGGAAATAGTTTCCCCAACATGTGCCAACCAGAATTTGCAATGCGGTTATTAATATAAGGCAAGTATGTTAGGCTAACATGCTCATCAAAGTTTATATTATATCACATATAGCAAAAGTGAAAACTAGCCATTGAACAAAATAATTTTTTAAACCAGCTGTGTGAAGACTATTTTTAGCAAACTTATTTTATAGCTCAGTAAGAAACATAAATGTGCAGTGTTGATTAAAATTGTGAACATTGTATCGCAAAGAGAATTAGCCATAAAATAGCTTACATTTTTGGTTTAAAACACGTAATCCAGGAATGACTTAACATATATGCACCAAGCTTTGAAGCCCACTTCTTTATACATATTCAGCAGTACATCTTTCTGAAAGTCGTCCAGATTCGAAACCCATTTTCCTGTCTTATGGTGTTTTCCGTGGGATTTAAACAAGGGCCGCCCGGATTCAGAAAAGGTTATTTTACTTTGTTGCACTATGCACGACACTGAATGTTCACTTACATTGCATGCTTTAGCATTTGCGTCAGGCTCTGTTTAAATGCTATGTTCGCACGCATTTCTTCTGAGGACAGTTCTTTTAAAAAAGTGTAAACACTGAAAATAATAGCCCGCGCATTTGAATGCAATACTTTCCCTTTCGATTTACTCATCTGTAAGCCGCCTGTACCAAGTTTTGATAATGTCATGTTTCTTAGCAACAAAACGAGTTACAGTAATTATAAGACACAGGTAACACTGTACATATACGTCATACTTGGAACATGCATAAGAATAACTAAATTCCTTTTCCTTTCCTGCAGACATCTCACTCCTTGAGAAGAAGGATATTTGAGACGATAAATAAACAATCATGATGCAAGGCAAGTGTTGTTTGCTATCGCTGAGCACAGCGTTTGTTCAATCACTCATCTCTTGGGCTACAGGCCACCTCAAATATTGCTTCTTGTACAGTCAGCTTCAACATTTCTAGCTCTTTGCAATGGAATTCTTTGTAATAATGAGCTGTTGCTGGATTTGATGAGCGCAAAGAAAAAAGTGAAAAGCAAATATTGCACTAGACAGTGCGTTACCGAACTGGGCAACATCGCCTCTCTAGGATAGACTACTTACTCTCACACACCTTCTTCTAGCTCCGCCTCATGTGCCTTCTTATTCCATACGGCCTTTAGTTTCTCTTTTAACCTCAAAAATTCAGTCCTCGGATTTCACTAGAAATACATGATTTTAAGTGTCCTGGCCCAAAATAAACCATTTTTAGAAAAGTCTCCATGTACACAGCTATAGGAAGCATAATTTAAAAAAATGAAATGGCATAGAAGTAGGTACCAATTTTCTTACCCAATAGGCATGTTCTGAAGATGCAAGGTTTCATCGAGTTCCCCCACCTTAAACAATGCTTTACATGAAACATTTTCTAAAATTTATTTTATTTTCTCAAAACTAACTATAACAATTTAACTAAAATAGCATATGTTTGAGATATTTATGCAAGAGATAAAATATAATTCATGAATTTTCCAGAATAACCTGTAAAATCTTCTTCATTCTCATTGAAACAATTGGGAAGCCTCAAAGAAGATAATAGTGCAAGAAATGTGTAGAATTATTAAATTATGCAGATTATTTCACATAAATTTTGCACAATTAGCAATTTACAAAATACGTATTCCTTCTTGTAATCTTTACATTTTTCCAGTATGAAGGTTACTTTAGTAGAAACATATGTTTTTCGTTTTTCTTTCTTTTTTTCCTTTGGTCACGCCATTACGAACAAAATTAAATTTATAGCTGTTTATGTATCTTGCATCTAACCAAGTCTATAAAGCCAAATATTGAACAATTCCTCAACAAACTTTATTATTATAATTGTTGTTAACTAAATCAATTCTTATTAATTGGATATATTGTAACCCACTCTTGTGAATTGCCAATTATTTATTCAATCCCATATGCTTTATAATTGTGGTAATCTTGCTAAAGGGATTAGGAGAATACTTACCCACTGTTTTCACTGTTATAAATGTAAAGTGGAGAACAGAGTAACTTTTTATACTACTAATGTGGTGTTTTAATAGGTACCTTCAATTTGCTAAAGGGCATATGATTGCTGGATACAATCTTTTAAGGTTATGTCTGTGTTTCTTATTCAGCACAGCCAATCTGGTGTAAGGATTTATCACATCTCTTGGTAAACATAACATGGATATGCAAAAAAATAATCTAATATTGCTACGCTAAGGCTAAAACACTTTACATTCTACACATGAAAGGGGCCCAGAAATCCATCCACTCTCTTGGGCCAAAACTTGAGAACTTTCACTCTATGAAAACCAAAATTAAGTAGAACAGATTCACTGATAATTTGTACAAATAACTGGCATCTAAAGGTACTACAAGTACACAGCATTTTGAATTTATGTACAGATCATAAACGTTTTGATAGTTTATAAACATTTCCATGATAAATAAATTTTTTAAAGGCAGATATGAAACAAAATAAAATCAAAGGCGTAGGAGGCTCAGCAAGTACAGCAGTAATTTCTACACCCATTGTTATATTCCACCGCCTGTTGCAACTTGCCCAACAAACCACCACCGTATGATACAAGCTTATTAATCCAAAATTCCTAAGACCCTTTTTAGACATATGTATATATAATGTTATTATTTTACAAAGTTAACTATGCATAGTTATGTAAACCTCTATTTGTACCTACGCACTGCTTAGGATTTGAACCCAGAGTGAGGAAGTGTTACCAACTGGCGTAGAAGTTGCTTCGTGTTGCTCCAGGTGGGGCTTGTCGGGGACAGCTGAACCAGGCTGGCGAGGGACTTCTGGACCCTGTGCTACACATCATCGGCTATTGCAGGATGGCCAAGTGCATGTGCACACACACATTTAAAGCAACAAGAAAACTTCGCACAACCCTCCCCCTCACTCTGCCATCCCACAGAAACCGATGATAACTTGCTAACAGTTTTACAAAAAAATGGAAAGATATCTCAGAGTACTTACAATACCCTATTTCAGGCCATGCAGTCCCCCAATAAGACGAACGAACGTCACACATGCAAAGCAAAGAAGAAGGGAAAAAAAAGTACATTAATTACATATAGGAACACTTAAAAAAAACAATAACGTTACATATAAGTTGCAGTGATGTTACTGATACTGCACTGATAATTTAAAATGTAAACAAATAGCAAATGGGCTGTTCTTTAACGATATCTTGCAAAACATTATGATTTTATAGAGAGCATCCTCATAAATTATTTACACACTTTAAATTATTTCACAAACTTAAATCAATTTCTAGCCATCTTCGGGTAGGAATTTAGAACTAATTAACAATGCAACATTGCAGCAATTCCTGATATCAAATTATTGTGAATGTTGTGTCAGTTACTCCATATTAAACAATGATGCTCTTAAGTAATTTGAATCATTAAGGTTATGTTAAATTTCTATAATTTACTATTGCAAACACAACAGCCACAATGTTAAAATATATTTTGCAGGAGGCAAAAATGTTTTATTACATTATTTTTCTATTATAGTGGGTTTGGCAGAGAGTAATGCACATTCTGCATAAGGCACTTGTGTCTATTTAATTTCTTTTCTAAACAAAATCAAAAAAGACACATGGAAGTGCAAGCGTGTTGCTGTGTTTGTGTAATAACACCAAAATGTGGCATAGCTGCAGTGAACAGACCCAAGTTCCTTACGAGAATGGCAAAAATTGGCAGGTGCTGACAACAAATAGTGAAGTTAGGAACAGGTTTAGGGTACAACACTGCATATCAAACGTGTACAACAATAGTGTGGCAATCAGAGGTAACAAAATCACAATGATGAAACAAACAGAAATATTGATCCTTTAAATCACAAAAGTTATATTAAATATTGATAGCACTTAACATATCACAAAAAGCCATGCAATAACCATGCAAGAAGCTTGTATCACACATTAACATGCTTCCCCCGATCTTTGCAAAACTGCTCCTAGTGTGAATATATAATTTTAATATAAAAAGCACAATCACACTTTGTTTGTGTAAATACAAATATAGACATGTGAATGAAAACAAAATGATCATGCAGAATTTTGTGAATTCTACAAGAAAGAAAAGGAGAAAATCTGATGCGAGTCCAGAAATCCCTTGCAACTTGCGAGCTTGCCAGTGTTCCTAAAATTGCTTTTCGCATACCAAAAGAAACATCATTCTCCAATTCTCTTTCAGTCAATAAGAAATCAACAAAATGCAAGTCTATACATATATACAAATGGATTGTTTAAATAACTCACACTACTGAAGATTTATTTACAATATTAATCATAAAGCTAAGTGTCACTTGGGGCACTCTATGTATCATCTATGGATTGTCATAAGGAATGGTGTGCAAAGCAGAAGTTAAAAAGTTGCAGCTCTGAAGGTGTATGGATCATGCCAATGGGCTGACCTTTCTGTCTAATTTACATCATGCAGTTATTTGCCTAACAAGCATATGTCATTGTATAAAACCTATGTGCACATGGGACATAGGAAAGCCTATCTTCAGTCTTTTCACTACCTTAGAATTACATTTCAGTTTAAACCAGTGTTCATACTAGAAGAATTCTTGCTCAGCTAAATCATTCACCTACCTGCAGTGCCACTTTTTGATCTAGGAGAACTAATTTATGTGCCAAATACTAAGTAAAAGTAAACAGGGAGCAACTGTCACATTGATGTCATAGTTTTGTCAGAAACTTTTAAATTGAAAGCACATTGAAAATAAAAGAATTATAACTTGGCTTTCCTCCATATACAGTAAGTGGCAAAACAAATGACACTGAAATGTTCGTTAATGGTGCTGGTTCAGAATGTTGATGAATAAAGGTTTATGTAATCTGCTCACTATGCAATGGTTTATGTATGACATCAGGTCGGTGGAAGCTAAAAAACAAGTTGTTTGTTAATGTTGTCATCACATTGAATTTGGCTTTTATCTGGCTTTCACTCCCATATACAAGATGTCCCAAAAAACCACAGAAAATGCTTAGTATGTTGTGTCGAATGGCAAACTGGTCAATTTTCAAGAAGTAACCCCTGTCCAGAAATGCAAGGTTTGGACGCTAGAGAGTGTCAAAGTTTGAGAACAAATGGTAATGACAATTTGTTAACATTTGTTTTGGTATCTTAATAAGGAAGATATGCAACCCTTTAGCCTACTGTGTACTTCAGATGAACTACCCAAGTATAAAAACATTTCTGCGCATGTGCTAAATCCCTTGATAGTGCTTGGCGCACATCCTACTGCATTACTTGTGTAGTTTCCAGTACAGTAAAATTGTTTAACAGCAGTGTGACACATACCAGTACACAGCTGCTGAAATGGCTGATATGGGCTCCAGCAAGCTTTGATGCAAATGTGCAGAATCACCTCAACATCGTACATTAAAATTGTTGGATTGGTAAAGGTGGACCAGTTCCATGGCGAGGACTGTCCCCAGATCTGATACCTGTAGACTATTTTTTGTGGAGTTTGGCACTCCTGCAATGTCAGCAGAGGATCTTACAGCTCGAGTGCACAGAGCGATTGAAAATCTTCAAAGACAACTGCACATATTAGGTCACATGCATGGGGCTCACCACCACCGATATAGACTCTTCAATGATATAAGAGTTATACAGTTTAAAGCCCATTTGTAATGTAGACAGCTCGATGTTGGGTTTATTGACAAAATGTGAACATACACCCATCTCACACTTCGATGCACTACAGTGTTCAAAATGTGCATTTCTGGATAGGGGTTCCTATTTGAAAACTGATCAGTCCCCTACAACATACTAAGCATTATCTGCATTTATTTGGCACACTCTGTATATCAGTCAAAGTAATTCACGAAAATTACTTATGTTAGTGAGTACAGGGTAGCTTTAATCCAGAGTAATTGAGGAGTAATTGAAGAGTGGTTTAAACACAAATGTTGCTGTGATATACATTAATGTAAGCTTATATTACAATATGAAAAATAAGCCTAACCTCCAGTGAATTGGAAATCAAAGCTAAGCTAAGCATCGTTTTGGAATGCTTTGATGTATTTTCATATGTTGGCTGCATTCCAGGTATTGGCAGCACTGCAGAATGATGTACACATATGTGTAAGTATTGAGAGGGCAAGTGATTGACACATACAGGAGTATATCTGTTACCTGAAAATCATATGTTGCAGAAGAAATCAGGATCCTCATACATCATACACTTGGTTACAAAACTGCAATAGGGCTTGTTCATCCCTTCCACTAATATCTGATATCAAATTCATCCAATTCTTTAAGCATCTGCCAAATAGACCTATCATTGAAACCAAGTTACAGTGGTGTTTATGTCACACTGCACTTTCTAGCTCCTGTTGAAGAGAAGGTCCCTAATTCTTGTGATGATCAGTTCTCCCATTTAATTAACATATGACTGATTTGTATGACAGCTTATGTTACTTGTTATTTGGGGCCTCCTTATTTAATCTCTCTTCATACCGTTCTTTAGTGTGAAGCAAACTTGGTCCATTCTCACATGCTACTCCATAAGGCCAGAGATAATGCTGCATGATCACTTTCTCTAATATTGTGAGAAGCACATTGCAGAGATCAACACAACTACTGCATAAAATAAATATTAATTGCTATGGAAACTTGAACAGCAAATTATTGATAATTTCAGTGTTATTTGTTTTGTTGCTTACTGTAATTTGCAATGTCCCTACAAAAGAAATCATAAAAGATATCTGCAGATGTTCTGAAGTTGTATAAATAATATAACTATAAATTCAGTTGTTAAAATCAAACTCTGTAAGAAGAGGAAGTAACTGTACTCCATGAAAAGATTTTCTATTTGAATTTCAAGGTTAATATACATTCTGAAGTCTGATGAACCCCTCCCGCCCCCACAAAAAAGCATTTTAGAAAAAAGTCCAAATGTGTGAGTGTGTGCGTGTCTGCCTGTCTGTGAAAAATAACTCGAAAACCAAAAGTTGGATATACACCAACTTTCATTCTTGAGCCAGACATTGTTTAGTTATGCAAGTTAAGATTTGTAGCCCTGCATAAACTACCCTTCAGATGGAAGAACTTTTCATATTTTTAATTTTCATGATTTTGTTTTATACAGAATATATTTGATATATTAATGTAAGAAATTATATAACAAAAACATAGAGCTGTTTAAAATACACAATTCATGATAAATATTTTTTTAGCTACTTTTTAAATATTTCATGTTGCATGTTTATACTTTCTTAATTATATTCCCTGATAGACATGCTTGAACATTTGTGAGTCTTCTTTTTTTATTCCATCACAAGGGCTTATTACCCTAACTAAACATTTGAATGCTGTTTTATACAAGAATCACTTTTTGTGGGTATGTGAATTTGCCATGGGTAGAAAAAGTTGTTGAGATTTTTCTCCCTCTAATTTTACTATTTTTGTTAGGTATTTCAGTGGTGCGCATTGCATACCCTTTCGAAATTTCAAATTCTAACCTCAAGTATGAAACCCTTACTCCTAAATTTTCTCTTTAAAATTACTTACCTAACAACCCTCTATAGGATACAATTATTTCTATGATAACTTATTCTTAAATGGAAGATTGTAAATATTAATATTTTATACAATTAATAATTTTATGTCAAGAGATTTTTTAACACTAAATCACTTAAGTTTATGTGGAACATGTTCTGAGAGCAGAATTCCACTTAACCTCAATCGAGTGATAAAAAACTCATCAGTTACAATATTTTTTATTATTTCTGTATTCATTAACACACTATATAAAGAGAACTTGCATTTGTGGTTGCTTTAAATATTACATAAATTTTTCTAGAAAAGAACAACTGCATTTGTGGACAAAACAAAGATAGTCTTTATCTTCAATATACTTTTAACAGAAAGTTCCTATGAAAACTATGGTATCAAATTAGTTCTTTTAAATTCAAAGTACAAGCATTTTGTAATTTTTATTTTAATTATTTTAAAAGTAACTTCGACAGATACTGCTATGAAGGCACTGTCAACTTGGAACAGCTGAGTTAATAGTGCACAGATATTTATTTAGAAGTATTTATAGTATGTTAATGGACAACTCTGCTTTGAGCTTTTGAGGACTTTATAAAGCATTGTTAAAACATGAAAAGTTTGTAATTATTAACAGGAAAAAGCTAAAAAACAAAGATAAAAAGCCTGCACATTTGGTTAGTATGTTAAATTAGTTAATAGAGCATGATTATAACACAAAGCAATTATGTTTTGTAACTTGAACTTCCTTTAATACTCCTCTTGAAAGAAACTACTTTACCTGCTAAAACAATGCTATAGAATCACAAGGGCCAAGATACCAAATATTTACATTATTGTCTTCAAGCTACATTACTTTATTTATATACATTTTAATGCAACTTTTATAAAAGTGTTAAAGTTATTGTTACATTAAAGCCTACTTGTATTCTCGTCCACATTCTTTTCCTAGGGATTTTTATGGGTAATTACATAATTTAAAGTTAACCCAGCTGATTTAAACAGGAAATCTTAAATCCCAGTGATATCTTTCGCTTTTGTATCACAACAGAACCAGTTGCTGAACACTTTTAATCATTATTGCAAAAGTTGGGATGTAACACTTTAGTTAGAATCTTAATAATTCTTGAACAATTGCTTTGCTTGTTTATAAAAATGCTGGCTACTTTACAACTAACACTTAAAGTCTTAAACCAATAAAATACAATATTATAAGTGCTGTATCAGATGCCAATCCAGGATTCCTTTACAGAGGAACTAAAATGTTTTTAAACATATATTCAATGGGAAAATTGTAGTCAAAATAGAGCATTTTCATTTCTAAGTTTTCAAACATCTAACAAGTGACCCATGGGTTATCCTTTGGATACAAAGATTAATATAATTTTTAAGAACACTTATGAAATTATTTACTAAATAAAAATCTTTTAAACATAATATTTAATTATGCTTGATTACTCACTGTTTTGTACACTACTGATACCGTTTGAGAAGTTGTTTAATAGTAAATGTACATAAATCATATTTGATTTGATTTCTGTTTATTTTCTTTTTGGGTCACTAGAACATCTTTTGAGATCTAAGTCCACTGTTATGAATTCACTTAGTGACTCTGAATAAAGAGGTGCTTATCTGGGTTAAATAAAACAGAAATAAAAGTTTTAAGTTTAATGTCCTTTATTTCTGATAGGTTATATGTGATGATGAATGTGCGAAATGGGTGAAATGATGCTCAAACAGGGTTGGGGTCCTTTGATCCTAGAGTTATTTGGCATTCATCTTTTTAGGGAAACTCTGGAAAAAAACGTTATCTGCACTAAGCCTGGTTCACAACCACCCGCAACAGTAACCACGACACTGGCAACAGGAAGCAAGGCAGCACTCAATATTTTGGTTCACAACAGCCTGACGAGAATGACAAGGTACCCTATTTAGCACCTTACCAATAGAAAGTAAAGGTCGATATTGCACATTGAGAATTCATTTGTTTCTAACTGAACAATAATATTTGTTCTAGTTTGTGACTAGAGAGAGCTCTAGCGCTACTTCATGGCATGACCACCTTGAATAATTTCTATAACAATAAGTCTAATATGCACAATATGAATCTAACATGCCATGCCCAGTAACAGAAACATAAAGTTAAACATTGGCTAGGCCTTTGTTCCTGTTCCTGGGGCCCAGGAAAGTTTCCTGTCAGCTGCAGACACTCCTATTTGAGTACATGTATCTCAACTTTCTTATTCTGGTTATGGTTTGCATTACCAGTGATTGTGAACTAGCCTTTACTCACTCTAACCAAATTTGAACAAATTAAAATTATTTTGTTGTTTAACTACACTGTCAATTGCCAGGATCACATCAGCATCACCAGTGTACCGGAATTTCTTCCCACAGGAGTTCTTTTACATGACAGTAAATCTACTGACATGGAGACGTCGTTTTTAAGCACACTTCAAAGCCATTGGTTTAGGCTGGGTTTAAACCCACGACCTTGGGATCAGTAGGCCAGCGTCTAACCAACTGAGCCACCTAGACAGACTGAACACTGAACACAGACCTCTTGAATGCGAGGCAGACATGTTACACCCCACACCACAAAACTTGGTTTTGATTTTATCAAAGCAAAGGAACAATGCAACCAGTGTCATATTCTTTCTATAATTAAGGGAGGGATCTACAGTCCCCCTTTACCCTTTCCTGAGTCTGCCTAAGAGTCCTATTGATTTTCTGGAAGGCATCTACTCAACAATGGAAAAGCATATATCCCATATAGGTAACTATAAAACTTCTAAACAATGTTTGAGAGGTAGAATCGGAACTGAAGAACTAATGCCACAGCAGGGATTTGAACCACAGACCTTCTGCTTCACGTGCGGCTGCTCTAACCACTGAACTACTGTGACAATTTGCCAGTATGACATTGAATTCTCCAACCGATTCATATTTTTCCCAGTAGACCACAAAGGGAATCTCACATCAGAGATAAATACCCCAAGGGTGACTTACAATCGTTTAACTTTCATTCTTGATGCATTTTATATAACACCTTATCAAATATTATTAAAGAAAAAATATGTGGCAGATTCCATTATGGAACTAAACAGATTTTTAGAGTTGACAACAAGAACTGTTTTACTAGATAAGAACACTGCATAAAAAAGTATTGAAAACTATTAAATAATTTTAAAAAGTATTGAAACCTTCAAAATTGTATATGTTTATGACAAAAAAGAATTAAACTTGAGTTGGGTAGTTACAGACTCATTGCAAAATTTGTTAACATTTAAAAGCATTATATAAAGGCTACTCGCCTATGTCCCAATGATCCCTGCTGCACTCATGGGCATGCAGAGCTGCAAGCTTTTTGGTGCACTGATAGACCAGTAAGTCAAGAAAGTTACCACCTTCAGAGAGGCAAAATTTGTCATCTGTTGATAATGTGACAATTTGTTGTCATACATTTTCCATTTCAATGAATGTCTTTATATCCATCATCCATATAATCTAACAGTACTATAACATTAATGCTGTGATTGTATCAAGATTAGCAAACAGCCACAGTGTCTCCCCTTGCAAGAAGAACAAACAATCCACTACAATGTACAGCAAGAAGAAAAAAGTCTTTTGTTGGCAATGGAATGATGTAAATAAAACAATCTTCAAAATCGTTTATACAGATATCCAGAAAAAAAAAAAAAATTTAATACATTAAAATTGAAAGTATATGCACCATAATAACATTTAGGAAGACTTTTTATACATAATGTGTGCTAGAAATATGTGAGTAGTAAGTTAATGGATAAACAAGTGAACTTATTATTAGCTGAAGAGGTGGAATCAGGATTGAAAAATTCAATAGCTGGCATTTGAACAACGGATCTTCCACATTGAGTGGCAGCTTTAACCACTAAGCTACTATGGCCAACTTGCCAGTACGACATTAGCTTAGTGGTTAAAGCAGCCGCTCGATGCGAAAGATTCGTGGTTCAAATCCCGGCTATGGCATTGAATTTTTCAATCCTGATTCCACCTCTTTAACATTGCCCACACATGGCTAGTGTGTTTAAAAACACCAGCTAAGCTTGTTGGCATAAATAAATACTTATTACTAGCTGGCTTACCCTACATTGCGCAGATAGCTTTATAAACTAAAATAAACATTTATTTCCCCAATTATTATACAATGATCTACAATTAGAGTTGTAAAACTACAGTAGACTATCATAAGTAAGGGTAGACTATGGTAGTTTTCCTGGTAGAACTGGTCAGTTAAGAACATACCCACATTACCTGTATGTTAGGTGTGTTGTATATCTATCATAAGCAAGTGTAGACTATGGTAGTTTTCCTGGTAGAACTGGTCAGTTAAGAACATACCCACATTACCTGTATGTTAGGTGTGCTGTATATCTATCATAAGCAAGTGTAGACTGCGGTAGTTTTCCTCGTAGAATTGGTCAGTTAAGAACATACCCACATTACCTGTATGTTAGGTGTGTTGTATATCTATCATAAGCAAGTGTAGACTATGGTAGTTTTCCTGGTAGAACTGGTCAGTTAAGAACATACCCACATTACCTGTATGTTAGGTGTGTTGTATATCTATCATAAGCAAGTGTAGACTATGGTAGTTTTCCTGGTAGAATTGGTCAGTTAGGAACCTACCCACATTACCTGTATGTTAGGTGTGTTGTATACCTATCATAAGCAAGTGTAGACTACGGTAGTTTTCCTGGTAAAATTGGTCAGTTAAGAACATACCCACATTACCTGTATGTTACGTGTGTTGTATATCTATCATAAGTGTAGACTACGGTAGTTTTCCTGGTAGAATTGGTCAGTTAAGAACCTACCCACATTACCTGTATGTTACGTGTGTTGTATATCTATCATAAGTGTAGACTACGGTAGTTTTCCTGGTAAAATTGGTCAGTTAAGAACATACCCACATTACCTGTATGTTACGTGTGTTGTATATCTATCATAAGTGTAGACTACGGTAGTTTTCCTGGTAGAATTGGTCAGTTAAGAACATACCCACATTACCTGTATGTTACGTGTGTTGTATATCTATCATAAGTGTAGACTACGGTAGTTTTCCTGGTAGAATTGGTCAGTTAAGAACTTACCCACATTACCTGTATGTTACGTGTGTTGTATATCTATCATAAGTGTAGACTACGGTAGTTTTCCTGGTAGAACTGGTCAGTTAAGAACCTACCTATATTACCTGTACATTAGGTGTATTGCACAGTTATTGGATATACAACACATGTGGTTTGTATGCCCTCAACTTAATCTTATTATAATATAGTTAACACAAAAAATTAATGGAACTATAACAGATCATGTGGTTTGTACGCCTTGAATGTAGCCTTGTTATAATACAACCTCATATGAATGGTGTTATTTACATTTTTTCATCATGTTTCACTAGATTCCTCTGGAAACAGAAGTGTTCAACTTTGAAGCTTCTCAAAACTGAGAAAAGGTATATAAAGGATGCTTAAACTACAGAACATTAGTGTCTTCAAAAAACATTTGAAAACTGCTCTTAGTATATTACAGTGCAAACTGAAGACAGTGATAGTGGTCACGAGTAATGTTATTTTGAACCGAAAAGTACAGTTTCTATTTTGATCACAGTGATCAAACTCATGAACACAGTTTTTGGTGATCATGTTTTAATTTCTCATTAAACTTCTTAATTTGTTGTATTTTGTATCATATTTCTGTCCCTACCCATACTACTGTTAACCCTACCATTTGCTACATCATTTATGTACTGTATCAAAACTACCAAACCATAGTTTCAGTAGAGCACAACTCTATTTACAATATTTTTTATGGTAAATTCTCCCCTTTACTCCTTATAATTGTAATTCTATACCGTCCTGGCTATTCCTAATGAATGGATGTACACATATAATCCCTAATATTCATAGAAAAATATGTGAAACATCAACTGAACAACTCACTTCATTAATCTTCCATTTAACAGTATGCCAAGTTGTGGAAATGCTGCATAGTCTTTACATATCCTTTGGCAGTGGAACAACCATAAGTTTGAATTGTTGTCTAAAGCTTTTGGATAATTACAGTGGGTGAAATTTTAAACTTTTATGGGTTCTCTTTGGTCCCATTGTAATTTATTAACAAAGACTACATAGTTTTCACATAACACAGAAACTCTTAAGAATTTAACAGGTGAAGCTGGTGAACAAGAAGATTCCCCACTCCCAGACCATCAAGTTAACCTCTTTAGAAAAGAGGTACAGTCTCTGTGATGATCAAAAAACTAATCTTAGTTGTTAATAATAAAATACATGTTCAGTAATTTCTAATATCAGCCATACACACTCTTCTCTTTTTATTCGGTAACTTAGCATACCCTGCTAATCAACTTGATTATAGCATACAAAGGAAATTAAATAAAGGTTTCTTGCAACAAGGTCATTAAAATATTTTGGCACAGATGATACTGCATGCATATTGTCTTCTTTGCAAGCATATTAATTTAGAATCCCAGTATGTTCATATTATAGTATGTAATCTTTGCATATTCTTTTGTCTTTCAATAATTTATGAATTGAAATTACCAAGTATTTTATAGCCCATGTCCATCAGAAAGAATAGGCATTTTTAAAGGCAAAAGAATTATCAAAAGTAGTTGTGTTTTTTGAGGTTACCTGACATAGTTGCACAGCCTTCTGCACCCTTGCTTGTGGTTTAAAGTATGTTTTGGACATAAACAATCTTTTGAAAATTTTAATGAAATTTCAACTATGGGTATCTTTAACTAGGTTGCAAATAAAATTCCAAGGATGAAAATTGAAAAGCTCAGAAGCAGAATTATGATAGGTACATTTACAAGGGAGCAGAGTGAACAAGTTGTCTTCATGTCAGACACCAAAGCTCAGCTGCCAGCCTTTAATACTGTCACATACAGCATTCATTACAGAGCTGATCCTCCTGAAGCAGAGTAGGAAGTTGATCAGGGATGCCCAATATGGAGGTAGAAATTGTACGTATTTGTAAGCTGCAACTGAAGTTTCCTAATGTCAGTTGTGCTCACAAAGTTTCAGCCAACATTTCAATGTGGATCACTCCCTTTCCTCTTAAAATATGTTGGTCTGCATCAGTGAATTCTACTTGTAAGGTATTTTTGGCCTCTGCCCACTTTAGTGCATTTCCCCGCTAGAGACATCCTAACAACATAGTTATCTAATATAAGTGCTGAGGCTTTCACGGCCGGCATTATCAACTATGTTAAGTAGATTTTCCGGGTTTGTGGACCGTGGTCGAATTATCCCTAAGAGAGTATGGTTATCTGAAAGATGGTTGGGAGAGGGGAATCCAAACCATAGTAGGGGCATACTTTAAGAATTATTTTCAGATGTGAAGGGAATACTTTCAAAAATCTGAAAAATCCACACTTAACTTGGAAATTAACCCTAGCAGAGACAAAAATTGTCTGTACATTTTTCTGTTATTAAAAAATCTTAACAAATGTCTTTCTATAAGCTTATGGGTACTTTTGTGTTTGTCTTTCACCTTATAAAGCACTATAAGGTACATTTATCTGGTTACAATTTTAAAAATTGGAAATAAAAAATAAAATTTTTATGTTCAAGGGCCTATTTTGCCCTGGGTTAGTGGCCATAACTATAAATTGTGTCTAAATTTCATTTGGCAATCTTGAATGTTAGTTTTACGGTGCATCTTTGAGAGTAAATTGTAGAGTTTCATTTTCATTGTTGATTTATAGAGATCATTATTATTAGCAGTTTGTCACAGTAGAGAAAACATTTTCCTTGCAAGGAAGATTTTCTATAGTCCTAGAAGCACCAAGGACGGGCACAAATTACCCTACATGTTGCAAACACTACAGTTTTAGTTATGCCACTAAGCACTTTATTAATATTGGAAACATAATCACTTAAAATAAATACATATTACAAGAAATATAGCTTATTGTAGTATTGGAAAAGTTTGCCCTTGGTTGGTGATCCACATAACCTAAAATAACTTGGTGTGTTAGGATTAATCAGTTATCCACTAAAACACCTGTCCCCACGCCTGATAAAAAAAAAATTATAATAGACTGTTTACATAACATGTAATATTCCTTACACCTCACATATTCAGTAATATTACTTTAGTAATTAATGGTGAAATTTTATTCTTTGGTGCAGTACTTTGAATATTGTTTCTGGAAATACTGTTTTTCTTGTTCCTCCAATATTTCTGCAGATAATACATCCAAAAGCACAGCTACTTAGTTATAAAACATTTCAAATTTAATACAAAACTGATATTTCACACATTTATCAGCCGATAAATTTTGTTACTTACTTTCATCAGTCCATTGCCACAAGTTGAGTTCAATTCAACTGCATTAATAATAGAATATGTATAATGACAATAACAGTTATAGTAAATATGGTAGCAAGAAGGAACGTACGTACATTGGTAAACAAGCAATGTTAGTAGTGTATAGACACCAGGAGCAACTATATATCATAATATTAATAATAAAAAATGCTGTAAAAACAAGGAGAAAATGAGAGGGGTTTACCTTGAATGACTGCAGAAGACGAAGTTTTATGAAAAGAAAGTCAAGTAAGAAGAATCATAATTAGTTGTCTGTGCATGAAAAAGTCTTACTGAATATAAGTTACTGTTGTGCAAAAGTGCAATACGTGGTTACCATTGGCAAAAATGGGATATTCACTATTGCAATATTTGCTCTTATTTAAATTTACACTTCTTCACAAAATGTGTGCTTCAAACAGATTAAGAATTAATGCATCCCATTGTTGGCAATGTGTAGTTTACTGTATTGTACTGTTTTCAAGAAACTGTAACTGTTCTGAATTGTATTAATAATTCTGAATGTTAAGTCTGACTGTTCTGAGTAGTTCTGAACTGAGAGTGAGTATACTGAATTTAAAAACCAATCAAAAACAGTATATTTCTGATCTGGAATTGTTTAGTTCTAGAGGTAGGTGTTGGGAGGAGGTGTTGGTGTGATGTGGGGGGGGGGCTCACTCCCTCTCTTTCAATTGCAAACACTTCTCTTAAATGCATTACAACAAATCTATGTTAACATCTTTAAATGCTGGTTAAGTCATTGTTGTAGCTCAATGCAAAGAAAGACTCAGCATTATAGCTCAATCTATAGTTATCTCAAAATGTTTAATCCTAGTAATTATGCAAAATAGATTAACCATGAGACCAGAAACACATTCTGCCTTGAAACAAATAGTACACAGTCAGCAAGCAAGACATATTACTAACTTTAGAAACGTTTCAGAACAAACCATTTTTTGCCTTTTTTTGACATGATTGTAATTAAATTGCTGTCAGTACTGTTCAAATTTTGTGATAATGATCATTAGCACAGTGTATAGTTATAACTTATAACAGTTTGTTATTTGTGTGTCATTTGTTCATCATGTTTGGGAATATTGATCATCGGACAGTATGCAAATTTAAAATTTGGTTTAGAAAGTGGAAGTGGTACATTGTGAAGCTCAGTATTAATTGCTTTCAATAAACTTTTTTAGTTAAATAAATACAAAATTGCTTCACACAAACTGTGATTTATAAAGAACTAGTTTCGTAGGAAAAAACTTTCATACATCATCAGCTGCTCTTGCTTATTGGATTTAATTAGCCAGTCCTCCACTGTTGATTGTTTTCCCTCTGGTGTTGAATGAACAAACTCCATGAGCTCATGAGGTTTCTAAATAACAGTTTGTATGAAGCAATTTTGTGTTTAATTAACTAAAAAAGTTTATTAAATGTAATTAAAATTTGGTGTTTTGCTGAACAAATCTTTTTAATAATAAACCCCTAGAGCATCTCCCTTATACAGGTGGTACCCTTATAGTCCTGTCGCTGCATTCTCCCGCTGCAACCAGACCATGGGAGAGTGCAGGATTGGGATAGCAGGGGTTAGCGCACTGACTCTCCTGACCCTAAGGCTATTATTTGATCTTTTAGGGATGCTACCTTTCCACGGAGTTGGCATCATGAGGCTGAGTGCACCCCAGACCAGATCTCCCAGTGGGGAAAAATCCCCAGGGATCAGGTTCCCTGTGCTGTAGGCACTGCACTATGGGGCAATCACAAATTGTTTTAGAAACATTAAAAGTGATTGGCTGCTAGAAGCATTTTTATAAAAATGTTTCCAGCATTTCTTTCAAATACTTTACACTTGCTAGCTGCAAGTTTTACATTATAGAAAAGAATCAGATTAAACAAAACAGCTTATTCTTGTCCTTTTAATGAATTCAGGAATTTTTTTGAAGCTTGAATGCATACTAATTGTTATGAAACATTCCTGTATTAATCTCCACTTCAATGTAAAAGATGTGGGGGAACTGGAGGCATTACCGAATCCTGGGACATGACAGAATTTGCTATATTTAAGACTAGTACAGCAGCACAAAGTATCGGAGACTCCCAGAGCAGATTATTAATGATAAATGTAACCTTAGCTATTTGGGGTAGAATAAAACCAAGTTCCAATATTGGTGATGATGTTGATACCATCTTTGCTGGTATTGCGTTATTGAACAAATCAGTTTAGCTTACCCAAATTCTTTTTGTGCATAACATAAAAATTTTACTGGCAGTAATTAAATTATGAACTTATTCAGTTCTGTAACAAATATACTGGTGTTCTGCTATGAATCCAAGGCAAAACAGATCAGAGTACGTTATAGGTAAACATTAGTATACTCAATTTTTTTATGCTTTTAAGGCAAAATTATATTGCTAATAAATCAAGCAATGCCATTTTATTTGTGCCATTTGCACTGTGGTTTACCAGGCATCAAACTTTAAGTATGCTGTTCTGCTCTGGGTTCCCCTAAGTAAGTTTTTGTAGCTTTAGATCAAATCTTACACAATTCTAATTTTATTTTCTCAATCATTAATATGCAATCTTGAACCAGACTACTTAATTTTAATATCTGTCATACATGGTACTCAGAATTTATAAATTGATGGGTGTTTTGGAGAGTTTATTTTAATTTTTATGGTGGGAGGGAAGAGGCTTTGATCTCATTATTCTGTCCCCTCATATGGTCTACAACCTTGGGGGTAACCTTATTCTACCACGCAATGTCTGGTCTTGCTTATACAATGGGGAAACCCAGAGGGTGGAGCTCATTACCTCAAATGGTTGGGTGATAATAATGACATCAGTGGGATGAGAGGACCTGCAGTCCTGAACCACATTGGGTCTTAGGAATACTTTACATTAGCTAGTCAGAGGTGAAGACTTGGGTAGGACTGATTTTAAATTGCAATCCCAGAGCCGGGAATTGAACCATGGGCCCTAACATGAGAGCTGCGAATGAAGCCCCTGTACTATCTGGTGCCCTTTTATTCATCGGATATATTAGAATTACATGAGTATTGAATGTTAGAATTAATGTATCTATAATCCCATTTTTTAATCTTTAAAGCACACGATTTTCTATAGTTGTAATTGTCCCCCTTTTTGTGTTTTATTAGATGAATTTATCCCTTGTGTTCCCAAATTTCCTGAATAATGGAATCTGTGCCTTAATTGAAAGTGTTCCGGCAAATGGTTACTTTCACATGTTTCTCCTCATTCCTTTCATGTACATGAACTGCAAAAAGGCAAGTAGGTATGTCAATGTGTATTATTAGGATGTTAAATGAACTCCTATCTTAAAGTTAATGATCTGGTGATTATTCCCTTTTTCAGGGTATCATTATCATGTTTTGTGCTTTTCTGTAAAAATTATATGATATTTTTCTACTGAACTGTTCTCTAAATGTTTAATAATTATTTTCTAACACATCATGTAAAGGTTTTCCTTTAAAGAAGGAAAGAATGGAGTTCTTAAATGATGCTTTAAAACTTGCATAAATTGAAAAATAGAAGGAGCAGTCTTAGTTGAAAATATGAAGCCAATAGGAGAAATGTAACATGTAAGCTACAGTTTTCAATCTGTCCTATAATTTGTGGTAGTTATAGTGGAAAAGATAAAAGATTTGGTGTAAATTTAAGCTAATAAATGAACAAAGATATCATGCACTTCAAAATTTGTAATGTATGCACTTTTCCATATCATTATCGTAGAGTGCATCAGAATTAAAACAACCTGTATCGCATAGCCAGTAAAACATTGAGTAAAACAGGCAGTGCATCTGTGGATTTTAAAGCAAATCTTCTGCTTACAGTATGCATAATTAAGTTTATGAATTTAAAACTTGCTATGACAGGCAAAGTGAGATACAGAGCCTTTGTTTCAATGCATGGTCATATTATGGGGAATTGCTTGCCCTGCATTGCACTGCTTCTGTTCCCTCTTAGTGTGCAGCTAATCAGTCTTGTGAAGTCTGCTGTATAGAGCTTGATACATTTGGAGACTATGTTTCAATGTTATATGCCAACTAGTCTGTATATTTTAGCACATAAAATCTTCATGTATGATTTCTATGTGGCAACAAAGTCTTGTGAAGAAGTGAGATGGCGATTTATAGACAGATCTCCTGCTTAAAAAATAGTAATAAATAAAGTGATTAATGTTAATGATCCCTCTTGGCCTGCATTTAAGTTTTCTTATCCCTTTCATGCCTGGTGTGTATTATATGACACATAGGCTTTTTTTCCTATTTGTACTAGTTTTAACTTTTTTTCTGCTATCTTCTTGTTATACTGTCTGTCACCAATTAAAAATGCATATTTGAGACGTTTTGAATTGATAAAAATTATTTTTTTACAATTTATATTGTTGTTGTTGTTTTTTTTTTTTTTTTCCCTAGTGCCTTGCATCTGGCAATGAAGCCATTAGCATTCGTGCTTTCCAATACTTTTGAACTGTAGTTTCTTCTGATCTTAATGCTTCACAGGTCTTCAAGTGGTCTTCGTTCATTTCTGCTGGATCGTTACACAGGACACATATTGTAGTGTTTTTTTTAATAAGAAAAGAAGCAAAATCCATGCAACTGCAGTCAAATGATACCCCGTCATCATCCATGTGTGCCATCACACCGATTATTTTACGTGGGCCCTCCCCATCCTTTACCACAGGCACATTTGACTGCGGTTGCCGAGACTCGAACTCACGACCTCAGGCTTTGAGTGCATGGCCAGTGCACTACATGTTGCCTCAACGATCATGGCTATTCAAGCCAGCAAGCTGAAGGTGTCCCAGACCGCCTAATCTAAACTGGTTTCGAATTAGAGGAAGAACGGCATAAGTAGCAAAATAATTCAGGCATGAAAGGGTTAAATAATAAGTGTATATATGAAGTTGTGTCTGCCCAACAGAAGAAGACGAAGGGGGTCTGAGGTATAAGAGAGAGCTTGAGCTTTTGATCTGCTCATGGGCTAGATTTGTTTACTACAATATGTGTATATGTAACAGTATTGCCAACTCTGTCGAGTTATTGTTAGAAGTCTTTTGAAGTCATATAGCAACAGAATTTCAAAGATAGTGACTAGTGGCTTTTCTGACAATTTTAGACAACATTTAGAGACAATTTTGGAGAATTCAAATGTTTTACTTGATACATATGTTAGTTAAGGAATAATTGGGTTTGTAAATATCAAATAAAATACATTGTAAAAATTCTTTTCATTGAAAGGATTGCTGTTGAATTCCTTCTCAAATAAGTGAAATTGAGAAAGAGGTGTAAGCAGTGGCATCAAACATGTTTATAGAATGGATAGATTTGGCAATTGCAATTCCTTCTCTTCAACGTTGTAATGTTGAGGCAGAAAGACTTTTTAGTCAGTTGAACATTGCCAAAGCTAAATGCTCCAACTGCGACAGCTGGGAATGCTGTATTGAAAAAATATTGTTAGAATATTATGAATTACTTATTACTCGTTAGAAATCTCACAAAATGTCGGGTATGAAATTGTACAATATAAGCATACACACGGCTCAGTGTAATCTTCAATGTCATTTGTTTGAAGAGCAGCTGGAAGGTGAGCTGTTTTTCTTTTGATTATGGAAATGAATGTGTCTTTTAAAATTATTAAGTATTATAAAATACCTTTTAATTTATTACAGTACTTATTTTGAGTTAGTGATTTTTAATTTAAGATTTGGCATCTTTGGGCTAACACTAGTTGGCAACATTTATTTGTGTGCATAAACATGATAGGGATGTTTATGTAGGACATTCCTCTAGCTCGTCTTCTGGTAGGTTTGTAAGATGTGAGGTGGCAGAAGAATATTATTTCCAACATCATCTATGACGGAGCTAAATAATTATAATTTAGGTCATCTAGTATCAAAATTGGCCAAGTCACAAAATTTTGAAAAGTGAGTTTTTATTATAAACTGAAAGTAGAACAAATACTGTTTCTGTTGATAAATCAGTATGGATCAAATCCGGCCAAGACAACATATTACACGTCATTGAATTTAGAGTTCTGCAGCAGAACGGAACAAGTCATGCAGAAAGTGCATTCAAAACTGGCCAAGTCAATGAGGAAAGTTATTGTTACAATAACATCCCGCTTCGGCATTTTCACTTTGAAACCTTATTACCGCCCAGCTCAACAAACAATCAGCTCTAAGTGGATATGCAGAAGTTAAAAATAATTTCTTACTTTAGCTGCAGATGTTATGTTGGTACAAATGACCTTTTTAATTGGCACGAAAGCATTTTCCTTAATGCCATGTTATTCACATATACCAAGAGTATGTCAGATATTGCAATCTAATGTAAAGTAGGATTGAGGAGTGTAAAATTATATCTTTCAAAGTGCTGTTATTTTAATAGAGAATTCGTATTATTTTTCATGCCAAATCTTCCCTTTGTTAAAGCAGGAAGCAAAAGAAAATACAATGTGTTTTTTTTTTTTTAAATTTTCTTATGTTCTTACTAATTTTTGTTCTATTTTAATATTATACGGCATTTTTATAATTAATGAATAAATTATGTTTTTTTTTATTGATGTTGGGTACCGATTGAAATAGTCTTTCTTATTTGAAAGATTTAGAATTAAAAGATGTGTCTATAACAAAACCGACTATGTTGAAATTTAAAATTTTGAAAAAATATAGTAAATCATTAATATGATTTGCCATATTAATACGAGTACAACATGAACCCATCATATGGAGCCTAATAAAAGTGAAACAAATATATTACTAACTTTCATTGGTTGTCTGCAGGAGTTTTTAATGAATACTGATAAAACATATTTTGTGACTTGGCAGACTTTGATACTAGATGACTCATTTGTATGCAATATTTGTGCACTTGAATTTAAGGGGTTATGAATCCCTGACTCTGCCATGAATCAGCATGCCAGGAAAATTCCTGTTTGGCTGGCCATACATCCAAACAAAGGCTCTGTATTAAAACCATTTCCCAAAAGATAAATATTAAAGTAATGCACTTGTTTTGCCTGACAAGATGCACATCATCAGCAAGAATCAGTAAAATAGAATTCAAAATTCATTAGAATTAAGAAAGGAAGCTTTGTGTCATTTTGTTCATGTAAATTGTAAGTGCAGAACGCTTATAGTTTGATGTGAAGGAATGCCCATGCTGAGAGGCATCATCAACCTGGTGCTTGCAAAGAAAGAGAGAGGAGTGAGCAAGACATGGAGGACTCAGGTGGTTGTCCCGCTAAGCAAATACTCAAAATATTACTTACTTCCAGAAACTGAATCACTGTTGTATCCACCACCATGAGTGGCCGATGAATTAAATGTATTACTCCGTTCTTAACTGGGATGTTGGGCTTGACAATCTCCGCTAGCACCACACCAGTAGCATGGTTTGCATCGCCCAGAATTGTATTGCTTTTCACATAAGCTGCAGATCATAAATAAAGTGCACACTTATCAAAGCCATAACGTTACAATACACATCTAAACTATTTATTAAAAAACTTTTTTTTACAGTATTGAAGAGTTACAGAGGTTATGGTGGCACTACAAACTGTTACAGATAGTAACAAAGCTCAATATGTAGAAAAAAATCATCTGTTTGATGCTAGCGCTCTTGGTGGCTAGCTCTTAGGTTCATCTCAGCAAACAATACAATATACTTTCATTATTATCTACTTTTAGAAAAATGCACACCCTTGTCCCATTACTTAAACATTGTACAGCAATGATAGATGGAATCAGAACTGAAAACTATGTCATAGTCAGGATTTCATCCACAGATCTGCTCTAACCACTGAGCTAGCATGACAACATGGCATACAGCATTAAATGCCCCAACTGACTCACATTTTCCTGGTAGACCACAAAGAAATCTGTTATTGATTAATGTTATGCATTTGGTGACAAAGCCATTAGCAATAATGAATAGTGGATTCTTCCAGGCTGATAAGCCGTGATCTGCTGACATTTTGATATCCAGATATTTCGTCCACATCTGTGGTGAACATAATCAGTGGCATGGTCTCAAACCTCTTGGCGAAGGTTTAGTCACAACTGATTCCTTGGTGTTCACTGATGTTCAAACCAACTTAGAGGATACAGTGTACTGCAACAGTAGAGTCCAGATAACTCGACTCTCAATAACTCCTCAATATTCCATATAACTCCACAACCATTTTTATTTTTTTATCTTGACTGTAATAATTTCCATGACCCACTATGCGGTAATAAACAGTATAGGTAAATTTTAATTAGTGTGTGTATACAATCTACCACTTACCTACCCTCACAATAACAAAAGGGCTGACCGTGTACTAAACTTTGATATCTACTCAGAACAGACCACTGTATGAAACCAAAAGTTTGCCACTAATAATGTGAATACATAGCACAAACACTTATTAGGATGGTTTGAAAGTTTATTGCTTTAGATGTGATGAATTATCAGCAGTGTCTTGTTTATTTCAAGGAAGAAAACAGACATTGCCCACAATCAATTTGCATGTCACAGGCAGAGATCTTAGCAAGGTTGTTTGCCATGCCTTAAAAAAGAATGATATCTTTGTACGTGGTAAGCTAAATTTTTAATTACATATTTCTGGTCACAGTGCCTTTTCTCAGATTCCAGGCTTACTGTTAGTGCTGTGTGTGTTCGTGCCAGTGAAAATGTTGAACAAGGAGAAAAGACAAGTTAATGTGACAATGTAAATTAAATTGGATGTGTTAAAAGAGACTGGACAAAGGGGAACATATTTTAATATACTTCTAAAGTAAGAACAAATTAGAAACTAAAAACTTCACTTATCTTAGTAATGTTGCACATTCTTTTTGCACAAACTGATCCAGGGTTTCAAGTTGTCTCCAACTCATTCTCAAAGCTATACAAACTTTTGTTTCATATATTTGCTAAATATGCACTTATGTAATCTGGAGTATTATGTTATGAGTTGTGAATATCAGACACCTTATTCTGTAAAACTTGACATTTTGGTAACTTGACAGTCTCTCAGTCCACATTAGGTCGAGTGAGGGTGTGGTGATTAAGGGCCCGTTGACAAGGAGGCCATTTGGACATTAGGTCAAGTTATCAGGATTCCACTGTATCACACTCCCTAATAATCCCTTGTAGCTATAGCATGCGACTTATTAAAGTGCTAGCAGACACCCTACTAAAGATTAGAGAAGATTATTTTGAGTTCCAGTTCTGAGCATCCTCATTCCAAACTAACAGTTAATAGCAAGATACTCACGTGCAGGAGACTTCCCATCAGACTGTATGGTGAAAGATATAGTAACTCGTAGCATGTCACTAAAAGAAAGTGTTTCATAATCCTGATCTTTTGGTGTGGCATCTGTGAAGAGTACGTGATTTGGTATTACATGTCCATCTATTACCTTCTGATCAATCTTCTCTGGACGTGGAGGTGGCTGCAAACAAAACAATAAACACATTACTTTTTGTGACAGAGAACTGGAGGCCTTGCATTAGTAAGGAATAACTCAAATAAAACCAACATTAATTCATTTTTTGCAAATGTTCAGACATGTAACATTTTAAAAGGAAAATTTTACAAAAAAGAACAATACAAAGTGTCAGCCATTACGTTGAGGCTGTGACCTCATCGAAAAAGTTTTAAATAGAAACAAATTATTTTTTAATTGCATGAACAATTTCATTTGTCTGCGACAAAAGGTTTGGTTGCTATGGGAACTGTTATACCTCTGGTGGTTTAGCTTGTCTCTAGGACCGTAAAACTGGAAGGTCTCTTCCATCACGCCAGTTAGGGGCAGAGGTACAAAAAATGTTTTGCATGCAGAAATGTCAGAAGTCTATTCATACTTGCCTCTTCAGTCTAGCACTGCTTGGATAGAAAGTGTGCAATTTTCTCTCAACTTCCCCATATTAACAGACACAGAGGAGTGAGTATCTGCATCTCTTTCTTTAGGCCAGAGACATGGTAAACCACACAGGGTATACATTGTTACCTAGTTTAACAATTTTCTCCACAATTTTATACCCTGGCAGTGCCTGTTTGAGGCCTGAATTGTTGTTCAACATTTTCAATCATTGCTAGTGTTATATTTCTGATGCTTGATTTAACTGTCCAGTATTAGCAGACATCTTAACAAACACTCATTTCAAATATACCTATAAAAGCAATTAGATGGAGATTTGAGGTGTCTAAGATTTTTTGAAACGAATTACTGAATGTATTATTTATTAGAATGTTAGACACACACATGCGCATGCAAATAAGTGCTGAAAAACATGTTAGAACCTTTTTCTTCCGTGGGAGTCACTACTATACATTTTCCATGGTGCATTAGCCTACATACCTTGAGTGCCAAAAGTGGCATTTTAGGTTAGCGGGACGTCGGCGTCAGGTACCTTGTCCAGCGTAAACACGATAAGCGCCATCTCCTGATAACTAAAATATTCTGGATGTTTTGACATCTCAAACGTTCTCGAAATCTCCTACAACTACGTATGTGGCGCCTCGAAAGTTTCGGAAGTATGACGAAATAAGTCTCGAGGAGCGAGTGAGTGACGTCTGTGGTAAAGTGCAGTCAATGCTGTTACTGCACGGGATTGGAGACGTTTTGTTCGACTCCTCAAAGGTGAATCTTCCAGCAGAAGAGGCTACGTCGGGCGTGTTTCGTTATCTACTATGTCATTGTGAAAAGAGACTGAACAGTGGAACTACGAGTAGGTCACTTTAATGAAGTGACAAAATGGGTTAAGCGAACTCTCGGTTAAAGTTGAACTGGGTTATTAAGTGACAGTGAAAACTGAATGAAGCGACAGTTTCAAAATTAGACGAAGTCACCACATTTCTTAGCGTCCTGGACAATTTCAGTGAACTGTAGCCGACAGCCAGTGCTACCAACATTGAGAGTTCACAAGACGGAAGTTGTGCTACATTGCTTTCTACTGTACCATATGTTACGTTTAGGGCGATAAAGAGCAATGAAAACTAATCACAGACAATAATACAACAGCCTACTGCAGATTACACAAAATGCTTGAATATTAGAAGCAGACATTATAACTGTTAAGTCTTTATGATTCTAAGGGTGCTCTAAAACTGTTGGGAGGGGACTGGGCCCTCCTCTAACTACATGCCTGGACGGGGAAGCCTGAAGGGATGCAAGAGAGGCTTCCTGGCTGTATCAACAACGTTACAATGGACGTCACCCAGCTCATACCATGTTTCCAAATTTGAAGACATGTTCACGTGAAACAGTGAAACGTCCTAACACTCTTTTGACGTCGCGGACACGTTGCTCATCGGAGTTTGAATTCTTTCCAGTTCGACATCATACAACCAGGCGGTGCACAAAATGCATCGAAGTTGGCGGCAGCAATTTTGAACATCTTCAGTGGTTGGTTAAAATACTATCTGTTTGATAGCATTTCCGTTTTCCTTTTTAGCTCTTTCTTAGTTCTTGAATACAAAATGACAAGCGTGTAGCGTGTTTCAACGACTACAATACACGTGGCGAATTCAAATCGATCTGTATCCGGTAGGTGTTTCCATGCAACAAAATTTCGATACGTTTTCACGTCTAAGAGGATCTGATCCAAGGCTTCAGTTCGATCTGAATTGCCGTTTCCATGCAGTATTCAGTAAATTTCTATTCTTCAGGGAAACGTAGCGTATGTAAAATACCTTCTGTTGAACCGCTCATGGATTTGTCAACAGTAAAGAAAACTGCGTGAATGTATCAAGTCAGATTTTTGGGCAACTGTTGGAACCATTTGTATGGGCAATATTCATGACCACCTTTTTGGGCTTTATTAATTCTTTGAAAAGAGATTAGAGTAGGTAAGTCTCGTTTTTGAAACATGGAGGTGTTTGATTCGCTCTGTCTACGTGTGTATGCAGGTCAGGGATAGTCGGATCCTTGTTCCCTTAGAATCCAAACAGTGCGGAGTAGAATGGTAATCATTTGTACATAAGGGCCTTAGCAGAGAGCAAATGTTGACTGTTGCATTAGGCACCGCCCAGGTGCTTAATCAAATACAAACGAATTAATACTAAACAAAGTTCTGATAGCGCTAATGAGCCAAGACTCGCATCATTTAATGTTACAAATCACTGTCCATACCTTTGTGGCTGATTATAGCCAAGATTCTGCACACAAAGCTAGATCGTATTTATCCATTCATTCGTTCACTGCTAAATATGGTTATACCTAAGTGATACGGGTCGGCTGCACAATCTAATATAAAAGTCAGAAAACAATGCGCAATAATCATTTAAGGTGATACAAAAGGCAAAATTATGAAAACATCTTTTTGGTTATTTATCATTATTATTGTTGTTTTTCTCTGCCCTTCTACTAAACGACATTTTAGTCAGCGGAAAACAAAGGAAAGAAAACCATCCGGTAATATTTGAGAATATTTTTTCTACTCAATTATAAGGCCAGCCGCGTGTCCATCAAGTTACTGCATCTACCTCTTACTTTGCAAATTTTATTAAAGTTGTATGTTAAATTTAATAACATCTACTTCATATTTAGAGAAATTTGGGACTCTTTTGCTTCCTCCATTGTACGCTGAATAAGTTGATGCATGTGCTTCAGCAAAGCGGCAGAACAAGAGAAAAAGAGGACGCGATGTACTTCCGGGTGCGTTCAGTAGAGTTTACCTGCAATGAACTGAACCAAGGCGAGCGCCTGCCAGCTAACCACGGTCAGCTAACTGCGGTGTAAAATGTTCCACCGCTGTGTGATCAACTCCTTACCCTGATAAGGTAAAGGTCGCTAATTTTTTTGGAATTCAGAAGCAGGGACGGTTCAAAGGCCTCGCATCACACACATAGCACAAAACACATTTTTTGTTTCTTTTCCACACAATTACACTCAGGTCTTGTCTTGAAGGCACAATAAAGGTTTCAACACGATATTCACGCACGCCAATCACCGTTTATTTTATCTGGGCGCACATCGTTTTCGCAAATTTGGCTATCCTTCGGAAGTGAAATACAGGTGAATGAAGTTTACACGCTTTAGCCTACAGATATGAAAATTCATGAAAGGTAGCAACAATTTGAAGGGCGCAAGTAGATATAACTGCTATATGCTCCCTACGATCCAGGCGTTCCTTTGGAAACAGTTATGACTTTTCTTGAATAATCATGTTAGTGCAACGTTGGGAGAGTTAATTTGGAACCATGTAACTCAGCGGTGCTCAACTGCTCCTTCCACCCGCTGGGGCAGAATGACACATTTATCCGTGGTTACTCAGTTCCAGTGGCGGCACATTAGGAAATCAAGGACGTGCACATTCATATTCTACTCCTGATTAACCCTCCATGTTTCTGGGGATACTTTTGTGGCACGATATACGTTTCAGAAGGTCTTCTATATTTGGTACAAAAGATGAAGTGCACAGTCTCAAGGTGATTTTCACTTATCTTGCTGCGATAATCACTTTTAATGTAGTTCATTTTTGAAAATGTTTGTTCTCAGATATAAGTGGAGCCAAAGACTGACATTAAACTAGATACAAACAAACGTAATCTCGGATACTCACAGCAGCAGGGCAGATACCTAAGTAATTCCCATCCTTCTTTCTCACAACTTTTTACGGTCGTGGAATTCTGCAATGCAAATAGTTTCATATTTTGTATCTCGCATGATGCCTCACTGCATGGAAACTCCAAAAGTGCAAAATAATTGGATTTTGGTTTCAAATGTTTTTAGGTTTTCAAATTGTGAACAGAATGTGTCGTACAAAAGTTGGTTGTATGTTTCCAGGAGAATAACATTTATCGTGAACACGGAACGTAAACAAGGGAAATTGTATAAATCTACAACTACCAGTCTTACAAATCAACCACTTAGCTTTATCGTCTTCATCTCGAAAACAAAAATATTCATCCTCCTATTCAATTGCATGCACTGCTACTCCGCACCATCCGCCTTTGACTAGCAGGCTTGGCTCTCCTTGCCTTGGTCAGTGGCGGGGAGGGAGTGGGGGGGATAAAATGTGTAGGGGAAGCCAGCGTGTGCTGCAGGGTTGAGCAATCCTGATGTAACTATAGTTCTGTTCGATACAGTTCAATTCGAGAACCGCTCTAAAATTATGGTTATAGGTCGCGCGTTACTTCTTGACGAATGAAAATTTTATATGAAAGGTTGAATGCGAGTCTCTACTCAGCTTTTGCGGGAACGAGAGAGAGGAGGTACAGTCTGCAGTGAGATGACGCGCATGCTTCTGAGCTGAAGTAGTACAACACTACAAATCAATTTATGACACTTGCAGTAATATCAGCCACACGTATTATACACTATACCTCTATAACTGTTTCCACTTAACTTTCTTGCATTTATTCTATTCCCGACATCTCTCCCTCGTCTGAATTGCTATTTTCGTTGCATGCATACATACACACATCCGTACCGCACAAAACTTCTGCAGTCGACTGTATACACAAACGCGACAGAGGAAAACAGAGGTGTCTGTTATCGTAGCATAAACATTTGCTGACCTGTTTATTAAGGGTAGGCTCACTCATTGGATTTCTGCTCAAGGTCATTCGTCAAGAACGAACGCGCAACCTATACATTATTTGTCTCCAACCTTTGATGTATACCTTCAAATCCACATCTTGGTTCACTCCAGAATCCGGTTCTTAAATTTTCCCTTCACTGCTATAATTGTTTAATTCCCAATCTTTTATCCTGACTACCCAACTATTGATTTTTGCATTGCTGTCTTCGAGTTTCATGCAAACAGATAAAATAATTCAGGCTACGTATACAAAAAAAAAAAAAAAAAAAAAAAAAAAAAATACAATATAATGATTAGATTTCTTTACCTTAAAGCCTTCATCTACTGGAATGAAGAATGTGTGCCTTCCTTCTGCCTTAAATATATCAGTCTTGTGGTTTTGATACACTCGCTGTCGAAATGACCTGATAAAGAGACAGTACACATAAATATCTAGAATACAGTCAAAACACAGGAGAGAAAATCCAGTAGCTGGATAGCTGTCCCATCTTAGGATTGTCATAAACACAGTCTGCTAATAACTTTATAGAAAAATATAGTTTTAAATGAACAAGAAAGTTTAAAATATAGGTATAATGTATTACAATACATGAAAATAGGACAACTAGGCATTTTAGACTTCATTTATTTATTTATTGCAGTGCAGTATACAGGTGATAGTGTAAAATGCACAGAGTCAAGGATAATTTGTAAGCCAAAATGTTCTAAATCATTTAGTTGTAATTAAAAGCGTCGAAACAGATCAACAGAAAACTTAGTAACCATTCCACGGACATCAAACCTAAACCAACCACTTCCCAATTTCAAATTTGGTGTTTGTTTCTTAAATAAGGAACGCAAGGCTCATGGTATATTTTTCTCTTATCAACCTCCTTAAGTTGGTTTAAATGTTTTTATGCCAGATTGTAGGATGGAGAATTAACCCCTTAATTTTGTCTGTCAATGACAACTATGTCTACTCTTTTGATGAAGCTGGACACAGAGGAACAAACTGCTACTTCGTAGACCTCATATTTCTGTAGGAGACATTTACAAGTATTTCACATTCTTTGTTTTGACACTTAAAGAAAAATGAGAAATTTTTCACAAAAATCTACTTCGAATATAAAATGTTTCTTGTTCACTGTAAATATATTTTGACGTGTCTATACAAGGTGTTGGGGTATAAGTGCAGATATTTTGATAAATTGTATCTTAATATGTATATGTATTAGTTCTTTTTCCTCTTCGTCTAACAGTTTTCTTACAAACCAACACAGTTTAC
The DNA here is from genome assembly GCA_030765045.1 of Tenodera sinensis. Lineage (NCBI taxonomy): Eukaryota > Metazoa > Arthropoda > Insecta > Mantodea > Mantidae > Tenodera > Tenodera sinensis. Next base: position 103,957,623 of record CM060972.1, read on the forward strand.
TACCTCATGTTTTTAGCATAATCGTAACTCCACTGTGAAATGAACAACGGCTGTGAGATAGACTATCCGTTTTGCTTCACACCTCAATGCGTAATCTACTGGTCTATGTAAGAAAACATTCGAAGTCAGTTCCGATATAGCACTTGTTACCGTATTACAGCATTCGTGCTGCCCACTCTAGGTCATGTTTTCTGTGACACACCTATTTTAAAGTACTCATTTTAATATGTAAAAATGTAAGTCCGCAAATGAAGCAAATACTTGAGAGGTAGAACTGGAACTTAAAAATTCAATGCCACAACTGGGATTTGAACCACAGACCTTCCGCTTACCGGGCGGCTGCTCTACCACTGAGCTATTGTGACAAACTGCCAGAATGGCATTAAATTCTCAAGCCAGTTCATATTTCTCCTGGTAAACCACAAAGGCAGTCTCACATCAGAGACAATTACCCCAATGGTGACTTACTATTGCAAGTACTTTATGTCCCAGGATTAAATAACCTTCACATGGTAATTATTATTTATTTATGCCAACAAACTTACTGTTGGTGTTTTTAAACACACAAGCCGTGTGTGGGCAATGTTTGAGAGGTAGAACTGGAACTTAAAAATTCAACGCCACAACTGGGATTTGAACCACAGACCTTCCACTTACCGGGCGGCTGCTCTACCACTGAGCTGTCGTGACAAACTTTGCCCACACACGGCTTGTATGTTTAAAAACACCAACAGTATGTTTTTGGCATAAATAAATAATAATTACCATCTAAAGCAAATACTGTTAATTACGCCATATATCTGCACTTATATCTGTAAACACTTGTAAATACTTCAGGCCTCCCTGATGAAATTGTCTGGCCCAAGTCCTTTGTGATTTTCGGTGCAGGAATCGAGGGGAAAAGAGGTTACTGATGGGAAGGTCCAGCAGAATAGGGGAATGCGTGTTGTGATTGTAACACAAGACCCAGCCAGCCTGACTTCCCTTCCATCTGCTCCACTTAACCAACGATTCTCCGGAACCGCTCAGTTGCTGTACTCTTACGTCACACGTGACTGGCATCGTTCATCTTTTTGCACTCTCTCGTACTCGTTTACTGTCTTTTCACTTCTATTTGCGGTGACATTTAAGAGTATATCACGCGTGATTGACGTTTTTGCAAATAGCGACATCATTTCGTAAGTTTAAAATAACTGGCTCTTATGATTATTTTGATATAATGTTTACTTTCTCTAGCAATTACCTACAGTAGAGAAAGTAGTATACAGGGTGGAAGGGAAGTCATTACATTCCTTCTAATATGTGCTTCATGTTTTGGGAGCCAGTGCTTGTGATTGGTCTACACTCGCGCAATAAACACCGAAGTACAAGTTACTATGTTTGTTTATGTACTGAGCTAGGGAAAGTGACACCCACACAATCAGCAGTGTTGCCAGCTAATCTCCGTAGGAAATGGTCAGAGACAAAAACGTAAGATACAAAATGTGTTCCAAATATCGAGATCTATCATTGGTTGAAATTAATATAATGACTTCCCTTCCACCCGGTATACCACATAGATGTTCCGTATCTACTTGAGATTTCAAGGGAAATACACTAGGTACAAGAAAAACCTACACAGCTGGAAGAGTTAAAACAAAATATCCGCCAGGAAATTGCCAGTATTTCTCAACATGAACTACGGCGAGTGATGGATAGTTTCCTAAAGAGGTACCTAAAATGTATAGACAACGACGGTGACCAGTTTCAGAATCTTCTTTCATAAAGTTGGTAAGTAAAGCTTTTAAAAGTAGTTTTAAAAATGTTGTATGGTTTCATCCGCGCCTTTCTATGATAGCGGCAGACGGCAACGAGCGCCGGGGAAGCAAACAGGCAAAACACCGCGCAGCCCGTTCGGAGGTTTTTTACTGTCTCAGCAGGTAAAATATACATTGTGATTAATATAACTTGGATAGAAGAGTAACTTTTTGTATGAATAGTACAATATATAATGGATATATGAGAACTTGGGAGGTGCTATGTTTGTGTTTGACCTCGGGTCTAGGCTGGATTCGGGCAGGTGTCACTCTGGGCAAATGTTACTCCAGCAAGTGTTTCGCACTGGGTAACTGTGTACTTGTGTACAGTGAGCAAGCAGTTCTATCGGAGCATGACACAATTACCTCACTTTCTCGGTGGTTATGAAGTAATAACAGTGTATTATGGGATAACTGCCAATTTGTCAATTCTCGGCGTGTGCAGTGCATTAGAATGTGAGATACGTACAGAAATGTAAAATGCAAGGGCATCATGATTAACGAGACTTTCGTAGCTTCCGCTTCTTTCCCCCTCTCCAATGACAGCACTACTCATGCTACATGCTAGTTATAACCAATGACACGTTGGCCTGTAAGGGAAGTATTGATTTTTTCTGGTCACTCAGTAAATCGTTACCCATTAAGCTCGACTGTTGTTTGATTCACAGCATGCCGTATACATCAGAAGCTACACGTGGCCAGATTATTGGTCTATGACAAGCTGGTAACAGGTCCACACATTGCACAAACTGTGTAAGTTCACAGAAACGTAATTTAATTAAATTTTAATGCCAACTAAGAAAGACGGTTTATTGTATAAGTATTAGAAGAAAACCTTTCATTCGAGAGCAGAAACTGTATTATTATACAACGTAATACACAAATATATTTAACGCTGTTTCGATACGAATTTTAATTCGAGTATAAATATAGAAAAATTTGTAGAAAAATTAAACGTTTTTATATTTTTCAATCTAATATTGCATAATGTTTACTGTAAATGTTTACGTGTTTGTGATTCTAAGGGCAAAGTTAAAGCTTTTGCTATAGCACAGAATCGTTTAACCCAACTAGTTCTGCTTACTTCAAGCAAAATTTGCGTTTTCCATAACAATCATAAAAAATGTGGAGATACATGTAAAGAAAATGAAAACGTGACTTTTCTATGAGGCCAGATTTATCTAATTTCTCCTCCCCCACATTTTCTTGTCGTCATTACAGCGCCACGTCTCTAGCCCCGTATTGCAGCTGTAATGCAGCGTCACTGGTTAGTAATCATACGTCACTCCTTACAAAACCCTGTAAGACGATAAACTGAGAGATGGTACAAAATATCGATTGAAAATATTATGTGTAGTCTTGAATTTGTTAGAATCAGAACACTATGTAAATTATCAGTGATAGGTGCAAGAGGAGGTGACTGAGACCAAGGTGGCTCATTGTCTTCATTACTTACACCGTCCAAACTAGAACATATTCTACTCCTTTCTCTACTATCTCCTTCAATTTCACATCTACTTTTTCTTTTCCCACATTCTGAACTGTCGCTTCACCTGCACGTTTTCTCTCACGCCACGCTCTGCGCCTGACTTAGGCATATTCACCACGAAATTGTATATTTGAATGAAGGAAATAGATTATAAACAAGGAGAACACTAAACAATACTCGAAATGCGTTGTTGCTCTGCTGACAACCAACAGCTGCACTGCGATCGCCACGCCGCCTGAACGCAGTACACGGACTATGAGAATGAAGGCAAGCGAGTCACTGCTTCTACTCTACCCGACAGACACAGTGTTTACCCCCACCACTTCACAAGTCACACTAAAAGGCTGCGGATCACAATTTCAAAGCCCTCCCATAAGAAGTTTGACTTGAACCCCACATCTCAGAGTTGCGTTGGACTTACCTGACTCTGTGATCGTCCAGGTTGAGATTCTCCGACTGGTTGAGGAACTGGAAGGCGTCAGGGTTGTATATCTGTGTTGTGTCCTTGATGGTGGAGACGACCGGCTCCAGAACCTGGTCAATCACGTGGAGCACTTGTTTCTTTCCCTGATGATTGCTCTGCACATAGTTTGATCTCTCCAGGTACACTTTGGCATTGTTGACATAATAGTCATCTCTATACGTGCCTTTGATTCGTGTTATCCAGATCGGCGGATTTCCCTCCAGTTCTGACAAAACTGAAGGACCTAGCTGATCCAGCGTCAACGCCAGGTTTGCTGCAAAAACACAATATTTTTGTAATTATTTTGCATAAAAACATGTTTTAGCAATACATCTATCCATTCAATAACAATGAAATTTTATTAATGTTCGAAAATAAATGCAACTTTTCTCCCTTCATTTCAAGGGTAGAACAGCTTAAAAAAAAAAAATCTTATCACATGACTTTCTCTACTCTTGTACTAACCATTCTTACTAACTCTTATTCCTATATCTTCTTCGTATTAGTTGACATAAACATTTGTACAAATTATCGTATTGCTTATTTCCTTGTAGGTACAAGGGGAATACAGTAGCCTTTAAGCGGTAGTCAAATATTTTAAAGCTAGTCGTAGAGAAGGCTCAGAAGTTACATTCTTTCTGTGCGGCCAAGAGATAAAAAGCTGAATAACGGCCTTTCATTTGCGAAAAGTTAAGTATTGTAAAACTCACACAAATAACAAGGAATATCTCCGAAATGATTCACTCGACCAAACTGCACTTGGACATAAATAGTGTTTTAAGGAGATCTACATTTTTGTGTAGTAAGATTTGTCTATCTCTTACGGTTTACCAGTTATGCAAAAGTCATCAAAAGTACATTTGAAACATACATTTCATTTACCGGAAAAATATCTTTAACATGTGGCATTTTAATGAAAATCGTTTGTGCCATTTTTAAGAAAATGAAAATTTTCCAAACATTTTCCATGTAAAGGGTAGTTTAGGGTGGAGGAATTTTGTTAAAAATCTTTGTGTCGCATCCTTGAAAACTATTAAACTTAAATACTTAAAGACTTTTCGTTTTTGGGTTGTTCACAGATACACGCGTACTTTTTTCTAAAAAATGATTTTTTTTTATTCAGGGGCCCTCAAAACATATTCCCGGTGAAATCTCCGAATTTTTGGGTCGAATCTAATACTTCCCCATCTTATTATACATAGTAGAGAAAGTAAAACTGGAGTTTTAAAATATATATGTATGTGACTGGATGCAGCAAAAGTTTAGGTGTATTTTGAGCAAGAATATTTATATATTTTAATATGATTTTAAGGCAAGGTGCTGCACTGTGTATATAGTTCAAAGGTACCCAAAGTTTGATGTCAAAACTTTTGAACTCATTTTCCACAAAGAACATTTTAAACCTCATCGCTTGCAACTAGAACACCCGTAAACATTTAGATAAAACTTTTAGTTCATGTTACTGTACACATAATCTAGGAAAGTGACCAGAATTATGGATTCTGTTTCATAGTTATTCTGAAAATGCGATTAAATAATCTGGTAAAATTGCTTTGTATTTTCCCAAGGAGAAGGTTCCGTCACACAGTGAATGCCAGGGCATACAGTTCCACACAACAAGCTACGTCGCCGTCCATTCGCCTGATCCGTCGGCCTTGAAACATGATAAATGGGAGATAGGAAAATTCTCAGCATTATATAATTCATCCAGACAATCTTTGACCGGGGAAACCCGTGAAAAATAAATTACAAATGACAGAGTGGTCCGCCTAATAGGAATGGAACCTGGGGCCCTCCGAATTTGAGCCTCAGACGTTATCGCAGAGCCATCTCTCTCAGTGAACCGTGGCTTTAATCATAAAGTGTCTCCAAAATCCAAAAGCTACATTTTTAAATTACCCGCCCACCACTGCTCTTGAAGTATCAACAAAAGAGCTACGCATCGAGAAGGATACGGCAATCTCTAGTTTTGTTTACATCGCGCCACTATCGTGTGCACACAACTGTTCCGTGTTTCTTATCGTGTCCTGTGACATTGTCAGGGCAATTAGCTGTCTATAGGTCAGGGGTAATCACAGGTCATTATCATGGCCTCAAGGAAGCAGTTCACGTCCGCCAAATTGCTAAAGCTTTATGGTCCATGTAATCACAGAATGTCTTATCTACAGGGATTTCAAGAACTCATTAATCCATTCTTGAAATTTATTGGTAGTTTAAACGTATCTCAAGTGTCTATTTGCGTTGTAATGACCGCCTAACACTATTAGTTCCTTAACTTTATACGTAGAGCATCTAATATGTTATATTCACATGGCTTTCTCTACCCACTATCCTGTCTATGTATAATCTCTTTTGCAAACTATTCTTACACTCATTTTTTCAACTACTTATTGTTAATCGAGATAAACATTTGTATACCTCCGCCGGCAATGTAAACAACAGCACATGTTTGCATAACTCTTCATTGGTTGACTGAACCAAACAACTTCCATGTCAACAAGAGTGAATCAAAATATAGTCCGTTAACTAGCATACAAAATAGCCTTAACTTTAAAATAACAAGAACTAAAACAGTTTGAAAAGCTTCTAGTAAGGAAAATCTAATGTATTGCACTCACATGACTTTCTCTACTCTTGTACTAACCATTCTTACAAGCTCTTATTGCTATATCTTCTTCGTGTTAGTTGAGATAAACATTTGTACAAATTATCTTATTGCTTATTTCCTTGTAGGTACAAGGGGAATATGGGAATAGATTAGGCTTAGAAATGGGACTTAGAAATATTCGGCTCTCCTAATGCGCGAAATAATTTCTTTTCCGTGGCTGTACCTACATAGAATGGAAGAAGGAAGAATGCTTAAAATTGTACAGGAATGAGAATTAAGAGAAGTACTCGCTAACAGCTGAACATTATGTCAATGGAAATGTATGGAGCAGTAGAAGAAGAGGTGCAAAATAAACATAAATGACGAAACACGATACAAAAATATTGACGAGTTCTGAACAGTACTGCCTACTATTATATATTTAAAGATAAGTAGAACCTACTGGATGTTTCTGCATTTCGAATATTCTGGAAACTTCCAACGAACTTATAAGCGAAAATGAAGTTAATCAAGGGCCTGGCGCCACGGAAAGTGCTCTTCTCCGAGAGAGTTTGTGATGACTGTAGTGACATACAGTGAGTGCTGTTGCTGCAAGTGACTAGAAAAGTCTTGTGTTCAATTCCTCGGTGAAAAGACCATTCGGAAGAAGAGGCCGCGTCGGCCGTATTTCGTTCTGCCGCTAGGAAGAAAATCAAATGAACGTGAAAACAAAGTGAAATGACATTAAAATCCGGCAGTCACAATACAAAATCTAATTTTTTAACTGGCCACCCCCTCCCCCCGTGGTAGCTGTGTACTGCTGCCAGGACTTTGGGGACTGTTAGGGACTTTGAACTATTTTTTAGACGTGGCGAATGTCGAAAAGTCGCGCAGTGATTTATGGTCGAGTTCACTTTTGCATTTATAAGATCATAGGAGCGCCAGGTTAGTATCTTTCCGACTTCCGTGCAGTAAACATCACGGGAATGCGTGTTTAAATACACTGCTTGCTTGCATTATCAGCAGTATCTTGTTTATGAATCCATCAATTTGCTTGACGTCTCTCAGGCAGATTCTAGCAAGGTCATTCGCCACGTCTAAAATATACCTCTGTGGTTGTGTCTTTGCTGTCCTGCGCAGGGGTTGTGGTATTCCTTCACCTTATCCCTACCTCTCAGGGGAGGTAGCTTACAATAGATGAGTGGCGGGCCGCAGTTGGCGAGGTGTCCCCCTCAGCTTCAAAACACCATACCTCAATTTTTGAATGTTTGGAACGTTTTACTAAATCTGAAAGAGCTGGCGACTAAAGACAGAACGGAGATTTCTCGCTCAGTTTTCTTGTTGTCAGTGTATTAAATTGCTCGGTGTGGGTCATACAGAGTTACCTTTATATAACAAAACATGAAACCGTTTCTCCCAAGGTAATTCGGAGGAGTGGGTATCATTGATCGTTTTGAGGATGGCGGTGTGACCTTTCTTTTACTGTCACGCTATGTTCGCTGCCTCCTTTCTCGAGAGTCATTGGAGAGTTAGTTATCAGATCAACTTCCACTCAAGAGATTGTTATGTGCTCTGCAGTTTTCCTGCATACAGGAACCCAAGTCTTGTAAAGACCAGCAAAGGAACATCCGGCTGGGCAAAATGGTTACTGTTGCAGACAGCTGCATCAAACTGCAACTTTTAATACAAGACACAGCTATGCCCTTTGTATCTGTAACAAAATGTGCAATGTAGCTATTTCTACAAGCTTTGTCTAGACTAACATGAAGTAGATAGGAAAATAAAGGTAATTTGTACGCTCACTAATTAACAAAAGCTTGCTCTACTCCTACTTCTAGAAACATATATAATGTTCTATATGTTTGAAATAGAAATGTATCGGATTACATTCACACGGTTTTCTATACTCTTCTATTATGTAACACATTTATATGTTCTCTGCTCGCATTTCAACATAAAATTCGCACAATTTTATATGACTGAAATACAAATGCAACGTATTACATTCTCATAGTTTTCTCTACTCGTTTTTCTTCTGCTGGTGTTGGTAGTTGTTCAACAATGCTTTTGCATAGTGCCTTTCCCATTCTTTTATTTTAGTTGTTTTTATTCCTTATAGTCTCGTAAGAGGTTTAATTAAACATTTGTTTAAGTGTGTTAAGTAATCTTTTTAAATATCTGTAAAGAAACACAAGGCTATTAGGCAAGTGCAACCTAAGAGCTAAAGTTTTAGGGCAACGCGGGATATTTCAACTAGTGTCATATATACATTTCGCCAAAACATGACGAAATTGAAAGGGAACCGCTCACCTTTGCCGCTGGGTTGCAACCATTAGCCAACAAAAGGCAACCATCATAAACAGGGCGAGAGGTAATGTACCGTCTTGTGGTTCCTTTATATTTTTAAACTGCAAGTATTGTAAAACCCATACCTCAAAGTAATGCGGTCATTGGCAGCGGAGTGGGACAGAGTTCTTATGTTTTGGAAAAATACTATACAATTACAAATCTATGATCAGAGTGTTACTGTTGGAGCTGGTTGTAAAATAGCCCGATTGCTTAAAGCAAAGCTGGACTGTGTGTAACTGGAACTATGGTTGTTTGGAACTGTTGTAAAATGACGGTTACTTCTCGTGCCTCTATGACCACGCACATTTCGGCTCTTGCTTGCCCGCGTATGTCACGGACGAAGAAAACTTTAAATTGAATTGCAAGTCGAAGGAGACAGAGTATTGTTCCTGATGTATAAGGGAGTCAGGCGGACTGGAAATAGATGCCAATCCCTCTCTTTCAATCCAAACATTCCTTGCCGCAGTTGTGTTGTTTACTTATTTGCCCCAAGATGAATATTTAATAAGACACTGCAGGCAGGCAGGTAGAGTTGCAGAAAACGGGGGCACAGAGCTCATGTTTGGAATACATGCATGCAGCAGGGGCGTATTCTGACACCTTCACTTTCTCTACCACTTGCTTAATAGGTAGAGGCATCCCATTATTCTCATGATACATACTTCATGCATGCTTTGAGGCCCTCTGAAACAGGTGCGGATGCAGGATTTGGGGGGGGGGGGATCTGATGGGGTGCTACAATTGTAAAATTTGGAAAGATCATCGTATGCATAAATAAGTATGTAGGTATCAGATAATATATATATATTTAACGAAGAAACCTACGAGATTCTTTTTACGCATTTTATCCAGTACTTCTTGAGTTTTAATTTCCAAATTTTATGTATGTATATATTAACACTAGTCCATTCAATCTGTCTGCTCCCGTTATATTCCTCAAATAGTTCTTCAGATAGTGTAATGTTGAGAACGAACATTCTGGTGTTGCTGTAGTTACCAGTAAAGTGCAGTTCACTGCCTTGTGTATTAGGGGGAAAATAATTTCATTTCATATTATGATATGATTTATCGTTAACCATTCATCCCTCTGTTCTGAATTACGATGTCAGGATATTTTTATAATATACTTAGATATTTCATTACACGTACATTTATTATTTTAATGAAAATAATTAACGTAGAAAACGCTGATTCTTTGAATATATTTATGAATTAATGTGATTACTTTTTACTTTCTCTACTACTAAGTACAATAAGTATTATATTCCACCCAAAAGCTTGATGTCGAGATTTCACCGGAGATATATATTTTGAAACCCCTGAATAAAAAAAAATTTTTTTTAGAAAAAGGTCCGCGCGCGCGTGTCTGTCAGTTTGTGGACAGCATAACTCAAAAACGAAAGGTCGATTAAAAACCAAAGTTGGTAATTATTATTTATTTATGCCAACAAACTTACTGTTGGTGTTTTTAAACACACAAGCCGTGTGTGGGCAAAGTTTAAGAGGTAGAACCGGTTCTACCTCTTAAACCAAAGTTGGTATTTAAGTTTAATGTCTATCAAGGATGCCACACAAAGATTTTGAAGAAAATATCCTAAACCACCCTTTACAAGGACACTTTTTCGAAAATGTTGATTTTCTTGAGAATGGCACTAACGATTTTGATTAAAATGACATACATATGTTTCACATATTTTTATGAAAAATGAAATGCTTATCTTGAATTTTCTGGCTATAGTCTGTGTAGTCCTGTTTACTCTGTATGACTTTTTTTTTACTCTTGTTTACTTTGCTCTCTGCTTTTCTAGTAACTATGAGGTCCAGCATCTCTGTGTCTATTTTGATCAGGTTCCTTGGTGCAGTGTGTGTGTGTTGACCTGGAGCCCAGGGTCTTGTGAACACAACAATAGGTAGGTGTACGTTACTGTTTATTATGTTGCGATGTTTACACTCGGTGTTGACCATGGCCACAATAAAATTAGCACCACGTGCCCCAAAACAACATGCACGGCTTACCGCAGCGTGAACAAGTTAGCAAACCGCTAAACATTAACATACCTACACATTTTCATTTATTGTGTACATAGGTATTATCCAGAGTGCCATCATTTTAAACTTCACTCACCTCGGTTTGGTCTACATCTCTACAGAGATTCAAACAAACAAAGGATAGTGCTGCATTGGCGTGAAAAAGTGTTGTCAAGAAACTATAAACATGTTGAACTTCACAGTCACTTTAAATATGTAAATATGCCTGTTCCGGCTTCAAAATGTAACTGATAATCGTTTCCTTGGTCTTCCCGGATGTCTTCTTCCCACGGGCCATGGACAGTTAAAGATCGTCCATAAACACAAACTCTGCTTTCTGAATTTCTATACTACGTATAGTAAATAGGGGGAGTATTGTATTCCACCCAAAATTTTGATGTCGAGCTTTCATTGGAAATATGTTTTGAGGCCCTCTGAATAAAAAATGACATTTTCAGCAAAAGGTACGCGCGCGCGCGTGTGTCTGTCAGCCTGTGAACAACGTAACTCAAAATCAAAAATTCGGTTAAAAACCAAAGTTGGTGTTTAAGTTTAATATCTTTCAAGTATGCGACACGAAGAAAATTAATTTTGCAGAAAATTCCGTACTCTTTACATGGAAAAATGTTCATCTTTTTAAAAATGGCTCTAATGATTTTGATTAAAATGCCACATCTTATATTTTTATGACAAATGAAGTGTATATTTTGAATTTTTTGGCTATAGCCTATATCAGGGTTCGAATTAACGGGGGGATGGGGAGATGGAGATTTCCCTCTCTCATTAAATAATTTCCCCCAGTTCATCAAAGGTAATTTTCTTCCCTGTCAGGGAACTATTTTTATTTTTACTCTAAATATTTACTATTACTGTTGTTTGAAAATGCAAGAAGACATGGAATTAAGTCCCCCCCCCCTCCTCAGAAAGTCTGATTCGAACACTGGCCTAACTATTCCTGTATACTCTTGATGACTTTTGCATAACTTGCAAACCGTAAGAGATAGACCAAATCTTACTATACAAAAAACTGGAGATCTTATTAAAACACACAAGTTATGTCAAATGCATTTTTGTGTGGAGTGGACCGTTTCGGAGATATTCCTTGTTATTTGTGAGAGATTTGGAGGTGCAAAGAGAACGGAATTTCAAAGCTTTGACTGTCGCTCAAAGCCTACTGTGTTCCTATATTCCCCTTGTACCTACAAGGAAATAACCAATAAGATAATTTCTGTGAATGTTTATTTTAACTAACACGAAGAAGATATAGGAATAAGAGTTTGTAAGAATGGTTAGTACAAGAGTAGAGAAAGTCATGTGAGTGTAACACATCAGATTTTTGAGGTGTAATCTCGGTATCAAATTTTTGTTTGGAATATAGTTCTTCCTCTACTTACTCCAGGTAAGCGGTAGAGAAAATAAATATTCCCTTAATTAAAAAGACAAATAGCTTTTGTATTACTGAAGAACCTCAAAAATATATGTATGTAACGTTGTCGCAGTTTAAACATAACAGGTGAGTGGGGAGTGAGCGAGCGAGCGAAAGTTTGAGAAACGGTCTGAGTGATAGAACGCAATATGCGTGGAATTTCCCTAGTGGCCGTGGGGCTGATAAAATCCGCCCATCAAACGTTAGAGAGCTCTTAATAATTGCCTCGGTCAGAGCTCCCCCCCCCCCCCCCTCCCTCCCTTCTACCTCATGGGATTACATAACGCTTTGAAGATTTCGCACAAAATTTATTCCATCCTCCTCATGTGGCAATGAGCGCATTATAGACAGTGTAATGCTATTACAAGTCGCTCTCTTTCCTGCACATGGTCAAACCGCTTCGTCCTAATGAGTTTTTATTTTCCCTATTACTCACCTGCAATACACAGAGCAAGTATTGCATTGCATCATACAATTGCTACCGAGATTTCACCGGAAATCAACTGTTACTTAAATGCTCTAAAAAGAAGAAAATAAACTTTAAATTAAATCAAATCCATCAATTTATTACATTACACAATTTATATGTAAAAGCTTGTCGCGGGGTTTACATATTTGATAAGAAATACTATTTTTACTTTTTCTACTAGTAAGTGGAGGAAATATTGTATTCCACTCAAATATTCTATGTCAAGATTTCACCGGAAATATATGTTTTGAGGACCCCTGAATACAAAAAATTAGAAATAGGTCTGCACGCGCGCGCTTGTGTGTCAGTCTGTAGACAGCATAATTAAAAAACGAAAAGTTGGTTAAAAACCAAAGTATGTTTAAGATATTTTTTATGAATTTTTTCTATTTTTCTCGAAAATAGCTCTAAATTTTTTTATTAAGACGCTATATGTTTGAGATATTTTTGTGGCAAACGAAATGTATATTTTGAATTTTCTGGATATAGCCTATGTAGTTCTGTTTACTCTGGATGACTTTTGCATAACTGGTAAACCATAAGAGATAGACAAAATCTTACTATACAAAAATGTAGATCATGCTAAAACACACAATTTATGTTAAAATATTTTTTTTGAGTGAACCATTTCGGAGATAATCTGAGTGCGAGTTTTGGAAAACAAACTTCCGTAAAATGGAATATCGTTATTAATTTTTTTATGTGTTAACCGTGCAAAGAGAACGGAATTTGAAAGCTTTAAAAGATTTGACTATCGCTCAAAGCCTACTGTATTCCAATATTCCCCTTATACCTACAAGGAAATAAGCAATAAGATAATTTGTACAAATGTTTATCTCAACTAACACGAAGAAGATATAGGAATAAGAGTTTGTAAGAATGGTTAGTACAAGAGTAGAGAAAGTCATGTGAGTGCAACACATCAGGTTTTTAAAATTGTTTTAGACGTAAGGCGGAGCTTTAGCTTGTATTTAATATCCAAGCCTGTTTGTATCTTGGCGGCTGAGAGAAATTATGGGGGAAAAATGGTGGGCCGACGGATTTAAACGTGAGACCTGCTGAATAGGGCCACAGACGTTACCCTCTGAGCCATCCCGCTTGGTTAAAACCCCTTGAAGGACAGTAATACGCATAAACTGTGTAATAGCTGCCACTGTTTCTTAATTCTGAGATGTTTTCTTTTCTGACTGGATGTCTTAGGTTTGAGAAAAGCAAGCACATTTGCAATGTACATGAATACTGCGGCGTATATCGTCCTAGGAAGAATATCTTCTATAGCTCCCTAAAATGAACGTATTTTTATTTGATTAAAGCTGCATCTAAGTTTTATAAACGCAAAAAGCTGCTGTAGAGCTGTTTCAATTTCAGTCAGAGAGTCAATTTAAGATTCAACTAAAAAACTCGTCACATTCGATCCTGTTAAAGGGCACCTCCGCAGTTCATTAAACTTTTTTCCCCCTCTCCCTTTAAAGTTGATATTACACGCCTCTGACGCCATCGCATGTTTAATGCTTCCGTCATTTGTTTACCAATCACGAGATTTAAAAAGGGAGGGATACAAATACAAACTAACCTGTTCAAGTGGTTAAGTATGGTTTTCATGTTCGAGGACGTGGCCCGTTATTATCCTGAGAGTGGTTCTCATTTTGTGCAGATACTTACTCATGTGATAAAGGATGAGCGAGTCATCCACTTTGCCCTTGTACATCTGGAAGGCCTTGTTGGTAGGTGCGAACAGTGTCACCTGACGGTACTGAAGCGTATTATTCGCAATGGCGCTGTTCTCCAATAACGTGTAGAACTGTAACAAACAAACAAAACAATATCAGTCACCGCCCACGTCAACAGAATCACAATTACTATCATAAGGCTATGGCAAAATTACCCTTCAATACTTAACAATCGATTTATCTATGTCCACTCCTGAAGCAAAAGGTTTATCAATTCCGCTATGGACTGCCTTTGTGCTAGTTTCCCAATCCAGAGGCCCGGAGTTCGATTTCCGGCTGGAGTATGAGAGTTTTTCTTTTGTCAGCATTATTCCCCATCCTCCCTAGAGTCTGCAACAGAGCCTCTCAAAGCTACAATCACACTAACGTGTACAGGTTCCTTGCAAGTGCGTCGTGGCGACTCGGTTAATTTCGGCTAAACTCGCGCGCTGCAGAACGAAGAATCGAGGAAGCGTGTGTTGATACACGGCTTGCTTATCAGTGAAATACCTAGCTACAATATAACTACTTAATAATGGAGGGACCTGTTGGAGAGAGTAAAGAAAGACAGAAAAGGTTATTTCAGATCACAAACAACTGTAGATTGTGTTAACGGCGGTGAAACTGTTTTGTGCTTCAATTTTACAAGAAAACTAAAGTGACAAAAAGTAGTTGGGCTTTCTTGTAATTTTGTCACAGCATTTTACCATGGTATTCTTGGCAGAGGACAGTGTTGACGGCCATGGTACATAAACAATGGTTTCTGCGTATAGGTTTATTGACAATATATGACCACATCTACCTATATCTAATTACCCCCTATACGGGCGGAGAGCGAGGGCCCGTAATTACGACACCACCTGTGAATGTCCGTGGTTTTATATAACTTGGAAACGAATAGGGCAAGGGAGACAAGCTGTATTTATGGTGGTAATGATAGATGAGTCACCCTGTTGACAGTGAGAGAAGCAAATAATGTCACTAATGAACTGCTCAAAGATATAGCAGCCCAGCCTATGTCAGCCAGACTCTACCTGTTACACAAATCCTTGTAAAAACGAGAGAGAGAGAGAGAGAGAGAGAGGATTCATATTTTAATTAAAGCGAGGAACATTAATATCCGACGCCATATTTATGGTCTCTTCAACCAGGCAGCGGGTACTAATTAAACAAGTAATTATACTCGTCCTCCGTCGTCATGGAGGTGAGAATCAGAGCAAGTATTCAAAGGACCGCAGTCTCCTCCATTCATCCTCTTTCTTTCTTTCTTTCTCTCTCCCATCCACATGTTCAGTCAACTTTCTTCGTTTCAAAAGGACAGCAGCAGAAACAGCAGCCTTACGCTATCAGTGCGTTTTGAATAATGTCAAATTAGATTCTGTTTTGTTCAGTAAAGATAAAGGTTTCTAAGCCGAGCTTGTGACGCGAGTCTATACGAATCTGTTCGTGCAGTAGCGGTGGACCGCCCTGTACTTTCTCTCAACTAGATAATTCCACGAATTTTACCACGTTACGT
This sequence comes from Tenodera sinensis, assembly GCA_030765045.1. Taxonomy (NCBI): domain Eukaryota; kingdom Metazoa; phylum Arthropoda; class Insecta; order Mantodea; family Mantidae; genus Tenodera; species Tenodera sinensis. The sequence continues at coordinate 103,973,455 of CM060972.1, forward strand.
TTGCAGCTCCTATAAAGCTATACCAACTTCCTCTACCAGATTCCTCTATACTGTGTAGTTGCGTAAATAAAAAATAAAATTGTTCGAACATTCGACTGTAACTACTCCTTTAACATTTACTTCTGCAGTTAACATAGAGAGTGTTTTCCGTTTGTTGCTAAAATGAGTCATTTAGCCACAAAATATTAAATAACTGGATTCCAGCGTGGATATTAGCGGATATTGGCAATCGCGTAACTTTGGCGTGTGTGTACAGCTGAAGGTCAGGAATGTTGACAGTAACCACTAACTGATCAGGTCTCATGACTGCTCTAAAATGAAACCACCCTTCCGCTCGTTACTTGTAGTAGCTGATTAACACATTGGCACATACATGGGGCAGCGGAAGCCGATTAGTAAACAAAACAGGCATTCTGTGTTGCCAAACTGTGCAGATTATGTATTCAAGTGTTCAATTATGTCCTCTACTTATCATGATAGATGAATTTTTATTGGAATTTTTTATTCGTAATTTTTCAATCTCCCAAATGCAAAATCTGTATACTCCTCTCCCTAACAGCCTGTATATGGTATCGTGTTCTATTTTCGAAATTATCAGATACATTTTGAGTTAGGTTGTTATTGCTTGGAAGTAGTACGTGGAATATCCGCCGGGAATTACTGATACAAACAGCGATATAAAAGCCGCACACAGTTTATTGTTCAATACCGCTGAATGCCCGGATGTGAACAGCAAATTAGACCACAAAGTTCTGCCGCCCATTAGTAAATAGTTTCCGCTATTAACTTTACAAACAGTTTCATATAATATATTAACTAATTACGACAACAAAATCGAATAAAAAGGAGGCGTGATGTTAAATGTATAACAATACAACACTCAAGAGAAACATTACACTACTTCTGTGATTGCCTCTGCTGGCTTTCAACTGCATTCCCATTTGGAGGAATGTTTCTTATGGAATGTAGAAAATGTTACCTATAAGATCTGCAGTTGTACCGGCATGGCAGAAGCTATCCCGATAGAAAAGTAACGTCCTAAAAAGGTCAAGTAGTCACCTTACGGTCGGGGAAGTCGGCATGCTGACCCCCGCCACCCCCAACCAGCACTCCTCCGTGGCCTTGGCTGCGGCTGGAGGACGCAGCGGCCGGCCGATGAGGGTAACCTCTGCATAGAGGACACGCCCCAAGGATTATTATAAAAAACGACACTTCCATGTCAGTAGATTTACTGGCATGTAAAAGAACTCCTGCAGGACGAACTTCCGGCACACCGGCGACGCTGATGTGATTGTGGCAATTTTAGTTTTCAAACATTAAACTTTCTTGTAAATGTATTAGAACGTGGCTCTATTTGTTAAACATTTATATTCGTCCAAGTGAATGATTTAGTCTATTGTAAAACAGACTTATCATCTACAACAGGAAATATGTTTGGAATCAGTGTGACAAACTTTGTATTGAATGAAATTATAAATTAACAGCAGATATTCCAACTTATGACATTGCCAACATGTTAACAAACTGGAGCATCAATATGAGAACCCAGAAGGCAGTGCCAATGGACGCTGACGTTCATGGTTTTTTTTTTTTTTTAAAGAGATTAAAACACAATAATTCGTGACCTTGCAGGACACGTAGCGGGTGTTTACCTACAGCCGTTGAGCCCAGAGGCGCGTTAAGTTTAATTCTCTCCTCGACTCTGAAAATTTGCATATATTTGCGACAATTTTGTAGCCTGGCTCGGCTTGTGGGATCATTTAAAGGAGCCCGAATGTTGTGGCAAATCTAATTTTCTTTCCAGAGGTAATTACCTCCTCGGTCCTTTGTGTCATCTGACGCTGTCACGCCTGCAATTTGTTCTTTGTGCCATGTGCTGGCTCTGTGCTGTGGATGAAAAACTGCGAGACTTGGTTCTGTCAACGGCGTGCAGAAGGCAATATCCGCGACAAGATAAGGAAGGGCCTGGGATCGATTCGGATCCTAAGGGCACCACCATGGTCTTTGACCGGACGGACAGAGCTGTCGAGCGCATACCGAGATAACTTCCACCATCAGCCACGCACATCCTTCGTCATTTAGTTGGAAACCCTGATACGGGTACAATGGCTTGAAATCATCATCTATATTTCACAGGCCAACAACGTCACACTTAACATTTTTATTTCCTCTACCACATATAGTAAGGTGAGGAAGTATTGTATTCCACTCAGAAATTCAACATTGAGATTTCACCGCGCCTGTGTGGCCTACAACAATCGAAGCGGCAGAACAAAAGGGGCTTTTCTAGCGCCTTCGAGAAAAATCTGGTTGCGTGGTCGCCGATGCGTGTGTGTGTGGAACTCGAGATAAGTACATGTGATGTCAACCCCACTACTCGTGTGTCTATCAGTCTGTTGGTAGCATAGCTCAAAAACTAAAAGTCGGTTAAAACCAAAGTTTAAACTAAGTTTAGGATACAAAGATTTTGGAGAAAATTCCTTCACCCTAAACTACCCTTTACAGGGAAAATTTTTCGAAAATTCAGATATTTTAAAGCTTTCAAATTCTGTTCTCGCTGCACGGCTAACATGAAAAGATGAATAACGATGTTCCATTTGACGAAAGTTTTAACTTTATGAAAACTCACACAAATAACAAGGAATATCTCCGAAATGGTTCACTCTACATTAAGACATAAATTGTGTGTTTAAGCAAGATCTACATTTTTGTACACTAAGATTTGCTCTATTTCTGACGGTTTACCAGTTATGCAAAAGTCATCCAGAGAAACTATATGAGCTACAGCCAGAAAATTCAAAATATACATTTCATTTGTCATACAAATACCTTAAACATATGGCATTTCAATCAAAATCGTTAGAGCCATTTTCAGGAAAATAAAAATTTTCGAAAAAATTTCCATGTAAAGGGTAGTTTAGGGTGGAGCTATTTTCTTCAAAATCTTCGTGTCGCATCCTTGAAAGATATTAAACTTAAATACCAACTTTGGTTTTTAACCAACTTTTCGTTTTTGAGTTATGCTGTCCACAGAGAGACACACAGACACACACACGGACCTTTTTTTAAAAATGCTTTTTTTTGGATTCAGGGGGCCTCAAAACATGTATTTCCGATGAAATTTCGATATCGAATTTTTGGGTGGAATACAATACTTCCTTTACTTAACGAGTAGAGAAAGTAAAAATGCCAAAAACATTTACAACATTTTCGTAAAATGTAGATAAACTGCTTCAAGATACTGTGTAATAGGATGTCTTAGTATAAAAGGCAGAGATTATAGTTTGTCGTGTAAGCAGTGCACATTTACTACGTAGAAATGCAATAAGAGAAGGAAACAGCGCCGGTGCTTCAATCCAGTTTACTGAGATATAAGAACATAAACAAACCCGTTTCTCAGTAGCACAGAATTTGTAAGTATGCCCTCATGCTTTCATCTGCGGTTCTCATTAAGGATCCGGAACCCTTCCTTCCTTCCCCTCTACACCAAAATGCGGCAGCATTAAAGAAACCCGTTACTTTCAAGAAGAACGACCATAACGCACCCTTTAAGGCAGCATATCTGTCGCTCCAAAGCGCAATTTGTTTGCACCTCAATGCTCCTTTTTATACACTCCTTTTTGCATTTGAAGACAGGAAGGAAAAACAAAACAGTACAGTACACACGAAATCCTTCCCAGCATTCGTCTGGCCACCCGGGATCGAACACACGACCTCCCGAATGTGGGCTACAGACCATACAGTAGTAGGGTAGTAGAGGAAGTTACGTTTCACCTTAAGCTTCTGTACAAACCTAGGTACCTGGACACGATATAAAGATTTTATTTATTTAATCCAGCCAATACGAGGAGACGGTGTGCCCAGGACCACCCATCCCCCAAATGGAACTTGGATTTTGTGACTTACAGACCGCTACCTATCGCAGCTCCTACCGGTCCCATATATGGGCCGATAAATGCACTCCCACCTGAATGGGATCAAGCTTATCACCATGGCTACAAGCTTCTCATCTATCCTGTTCTGAAACAAGTCACTCTCTGGTGGCGAATAAAGTAAACAGATGAAGCATGCAATAAACAACATAGGTATGTATTCATTAGCACTCACATTTGTAATGTAATGTAATGTAATGAGATCGCCTTAAAACTAATAATTTGCTGCCATTTGCATAACTGTCCCATTATCATAATTCCGTGATGTTGAATTTAGCGTTGGTTACATTCAACTGTTTCCTCCTGCTAGGCTATTAATATGCAGAATGCCACTTCTAATGACGTCATTAACACCTTCCTTATAAAACGCAAGGCGGTAATTAAGACGGGTTTTGTTCTTAAAAGATTATTTCTAGGCAGATACTCCCTTTGATGCAAGGTTTCATTACCACTGGGAAATTTATGTGTGCAGTTCAACGCTCAAGTATTAACCTTGGGGGAAAATTAGGGGGAAAAGGGCATTTGGAGTTGGGGGACTCTGCATAGAAAGAATTTGTATTGATCTCAATATCAGAAACATACAGTAACGTCTGTGACTCGCATTCGGATGGTAGCGGGTTCGGAACTCGTGACCATAGTTTTCTTTAATTTCCCTAATTTGCCAGGATATATTGGATTGGACATTCAACACCACAACCCAAAACTCCATCTACGGAATAAGAGCTTGAAATACATAAACAGCACATAGGAAGGAAACTACGCAACTAATGCCAGTTGCTTAGCATCACAATGATTACCCCTCTACCAAACAATGCAGCAAGTAGTTTCAAAGTCCACATTCCGCTAACATTCGATAGCAGCAAAATCAATGATACAGGAAGGAGACTACGCAACTATGGCCGCCTGCCTGTGAGCAAAAGTAACAAGTAACTAAAAACAGAGATGATAAATAAGATAAAATATGTTATTTCAGTGTTTAGCATCCGTGCTCGTTCAAAATAAGAATTAAAAAACTCCACTTTATCGGGTTATTGCGTCTGTCGAAATACAGGCATCTAGATGTTTAATTGTAATATTCTCATTTTTTTCCATTCATTAAACACTTAACTTAGAAAGATGTCTAATTCTCATTAAATTTAAAGCAAGGTAGTACTAAGAATGGAAAACCTGACATATGGCTTTCCAATAAAGTAAATCAGGTAACAAAATTTGGGTCGAATATTTTGGGGATGACTTCTTAATAACAAATTATTAAACTTGGATTTTAGAATTATTTGTTAGCTATATATCACAGGATTTGACCAAGCTTATCGAGCAGCTGCTCCAACCACTAAGCTACCAAGGTCAACTTGCCAGTACATCAAATTCCCCAACCAATTTGTACTTTCCCGGTTAGAAGGTTCCCCTTGTACCTACAATGAAATAAGCAATAAGATAATTTGTACAAATGTTTATCTCAACTAACACGAAGAAGATATAGGAATAAGAGTTTGTAAGAATGGTTAGTACAAGAGTAGAGAAAGTCATGTGAGTGCAACACATCAGATTTGAGTGTGTTTGTATAGTAATGGGTTTATAGTGGACGGTAGGTATTTAATTAGATGATGTTGGGTTCGAGTCCCCTGACTACTCGGTGGGAAGGTCGCGGCGCCCTGGCGGGCGGCGTCGGTTGGTCGGTAGGACGTCACTCCACGTGACTGCGCCATGACCCACATCGCCTTCCCCAAATCAATATCCGGCGTCGAGCACAGAGGGACCCTCCTAATAGGTACGTAGTCGGTAGTCAGACTCTCACGTGGAAACTCACGCACACACCACGCACAATCTCATTAATCGCACGCTTCTTCAAATCTCTTTCTTAAACCTCATTTCCTCCTCGCAGGAACCACAATGTGCCGCCTCATGTTCTTCTCTTGTTTCTGATGCCTCACCTCCCGACCGGAATGTTTACCACCGAGCCATTTGTAAGGTTATGTTCACTACGGATACAAAAGCACACTCTTGGGTAATACTTCTTTTCTATGTACCTACCAGATTTTATATTATTATAGTTTATAGACATTTTTATATTACATATACACTCACATGATTTCTCTACTCTTGTACAAACTACATTTGTATTCAAATAGTGCCTATTTAGATACCCTGAATCTAAGAAGGGACATTTTTAGAAAAAGGTCCGTGTGTGTGTTTGTGTCAGTCTCTGGACAGCATAACTCAAAAACGAAAAGTCGGTTGAAAACCAAAGTTGGTATTTAAGTTTAATGTCTTTGAAATTTTTCGAAAATTTTGATTTTCTTGAAAATGGCTCTAACGATTTTGATTAAAGTGTCATATGTTTGAGATATTTTTATGACAAATGAAATTTATATCCTGAATTTTCTGGCTATAGCCCCTGTAGTCGTATTTACTCTGGACGACTTTTGCATAACTCGTAAACCGTTAGAGATAGACCAAATCATACCACACAAAAAATGTAGATCTTGGTAAAATATACAATTTATGTCCAAATAAATTTTTTGTCGGGTGAACCATTTCGGAGATATTCCTTGTTATATGTGTGAGTTTAAAAAACTTGAAACTTTCGTGAAACGGAACATCGTTGCTCATGTTTTATATGTTAAGTGTGCAAAGAGAACGGGATCTCAAAGCTTTAAAACATTTGGCTATCGCACAAAGCCTACTGTATTCTAATATTCCCCTTGTACCTACAAGGAAATTACCAATAAGATAATTTGTACAAATGTTTATCTCAACTAACATGAAGAAGACATAGGAATAAGAGTTTGTAAGAATGGTTAGTACAAGAGTAGAGAAAGTCATGTGAGTGCAGCACATGAGATTTTTAACATTAAACAGCCACGTTCATACTTCCAAACTCTGTGTGAGATAGGAAATTACTCTGGTTAAAGAGCTGGGAATCGAACCCGGGACCTGTAGTTTAATTTTATTGAAGTAAACATGCCGCATACACATTAAACGAGCAACACGAATCTGCGTGTTTGTGTAAGCGAAGTTGAGTTGTGGATGATGTCTCTAGATACAATAACAATGAGATCTGTCCGTCTGTCTGTCGGTCAGCCGCAGAGTTAAAGCCGTGGATCCGCATCATCTCGGCATACCGCACGTCAAACCTCTGGAGAACCGAATGAAATGAGGTGGGGCTCCATCCTGCGTAAACCGCTGGCGAGTGGCTTTGAGGTTATTCCCTCTAGGTAAAACATTCAAACAGCTATATTAAATATACCTAGCTACAGTCTACTACCATGGCAAACAATATACCAGCCAAACATTACATTCATTCCACAAATTCATTTTTACACAAACGTATTTCGCTATTTAGTTCATGTTATATAGGGAAATATAGAAGGCGGAATGGATATTCAAATATTTAAGAAGTGAGTAGCTATGTGACGGCTTTCAAATTACCTTTGCTTAACAAGAACAAGTTAAGGGAAAGGGGGACTGAAATTTCGACAAAAACTAACCAAATTTGCGTATTTCAGACTCTCATCTACAAAGGTAGCCAGGAACTTCAGGAATCAAATACAAATATGTCAGGTTCCGCCATTTTAAAGCGCCACAGTACTTTAAATACCTAGTGTGCAGCGATTTAAATTCCCTGCCCTCAGAACCACGCCCTTACACTTGCAAAATGGAGTCCCTGTGTCCCGTAACCCCTTACATATAGGCAACTTCTCTGACAGGCCGGACAGAGTAACCGGCGTTACCTTCTGTAACTTGCCAATAGATGGCAGTGATTCATAACATTAGTAACAAACAATTATGGCACCAGCTAAGTTTAAAAACTGAGCAATATTTTATATTATTGATTCATAAAATAATTAATTTTCGCAGTTTTATGTATTTGTTGGGCCTTTCTTCGTGTGCAGGAGGCAAATTTACCAAAGTAATACCCACCCTGGGAATCACTGGTTCCGACACAGAATAAATGGAGCTGGATAACTTTTGGAGAAACTACCCAACAACATTATCCAGAGCTGCTTTACATTTGGAATCAAATATGTTTGACGTAACTCTGGAAAGTTGTCAAGCCAAAACATGCGACTTTCACTGCTATTCACAAATATTGGAATATACAGTTGTCAACATTACCAATTAAAACTTTATAAACTACCAACTTTGCAAGTTTGAATGTTAAGGTCTTATATGCGTTATTCCTTTTAGTTCTCCGTGTTTCAAGTAAAAGGATAAACGAAACACCAATTTCTTTATATGTAATAACAAGAACCAAAATGAAATGTTGCTCAGTATTCCTTGAATGCGGTTCTGGAATCATTTAAGGTAGGTGGCTGTAATAATTATTGCATGCAAAATATGTGTGATAATCAAAATAATTAATGTAGAAATTATTACTACTGCGCAGGTGGAACAAAGCACTTCTTGTATCAAAACAACCTTTTCTTTCCTTTCTTATTTCATTCCCTCGCTAAAAAACATTGATTCCTCTATCTAGTTTATATTAATAAAGATAAACATGTTTGAAATTCAAAATAAAATAATTACATATCCTCAGTGCTGTTGTTTATTGCAGGTTACCACAGCCACAAAGGCTCATTTACTTAATGTTTCTATGTATTACCAACCTCTGAACAATACAAACCTTAACAAAGAATCGATCAGTGGTATCTGAAAATTCATGACGCGGTCTCTATTTTTAAAATGAATATCTTTTCCCAAACCATTAAATTTATAGGTCCATTTAACTGTTTTAATAATTTAACCTATGGATTTATTTCATTATTAAATGGCAAAAAATGATCTGCAGCTGATTTATCAATATTTTGTATATAAAAGGCTGTTAAAGAAGTTTCTACTCTCAAGAAAATTAAAGATAATTGTATTTTTAAAAAGTTTACTTACCATTCTTGGGCTAATAAAACATTTACAAACATTTTTAAGGAACATAGAGTACACTTGGTTCCTCAAAATAAATATAATATACAAAATTGTACTTAATTTTTCTAAAGAGGATAAATTCTAAATTAGAAAGAATCTCGCATTTATCAATTTAGGTGTTTGGATTGTGACAAGGTGTAAAAGTAAACGTTATTTGGAAACCAGAATGAAGGAACATTTTAGAAATATTAATATTACTCGGAGTATGTAGTAGAAAAGTAAAAAAGGAATAACAGCTTACGATTTAAAAAACTATAAGTAATTAACAATTCAGATCACTATCTTCGAAATGGTTAATACATGAAATAAATTCATTTCACATAAATTGTGTGTTTTAATGAGGTCTACATTTTTTGTATAGGAAGATTTGTATGTGTTAGGATTTACTAAATATATAAACGTTATTCAGAATGTAGCAGACTTGGCCGGTTATTCTCCCCCCCCCCCCACCGAAAAACCCTCGACATATATATTTTGTCTTGTGACACCTTTATGGTGTTAAGTTACGATTTTATTTCCTTTGAAGTTTTAAAAGCTCTTGTTTTTGGTTTACAATACGAATGTTTTATTTTGAAGTATTAAAACGTTTATGTTAATGTTTTACTTGTTTTTGTGGCTAATTACTTTTTACTCCGTATCAAAATCGTTGCAACAATGTTTTACAAAATAAAATATAACGAAATATTTTCCTTGTGGTTTGGTATTCACCCGATTTAACCTTTTATTCTCGATGTCATTATTTTGGGTGGACTGCATTGATTCTTTGTATGGTGGAAGGGAAGTAATATGAATTATAAATTTTCATCAGGCTTTCTGTTGGCAGTGGGTGAAAGGGCGCCTAAATCCGAAGGAAGGATATTGGTCATGTAGAACCAAGTTTGGGAAAGTTGAACCTCTGCACTTGAGTCTAGTTGTGAATAGCTGAGTCAGCTTCCAAGCAGTACTTCACAGGAGAATCTGACGTTCTAACAGCCCCACACAGCCTAGCAAGAAGAAGAAGAACAAAACAACAGAAGAGAAATCCTTGAATAAACAACTGAACAGCACGGGGTTTAACTACAGCAAGAATATCCACCAAAACTGCACAAACTGTGAAAACAACATTAAATCATTAGATGCATAACTTCTCGCTAATAACACTGGTCGACAAGATTTTTTTCACAAGAAATCTGAATAGTGAATCTAGTGCATTTTTTCATCCTGAATTCAGATATGTAGTCAGAATTTTCCCATCAGGCATAGTTTTTCTGTGAAAGCTAGTTTTCAAAATATGATTATAGCGTTTTCTTTGACCTGTCATAGGAACCTTTACCTCATATGTAGCTATTTTACTCAAGCCGTATTTATTGAAATTATTTGTAATATCACGCTGAAGCACCACAAAACAAGACTGTGCAGGTTCATTCATGTTTAGACATGCTCAGACCTGTCTGGCATTGTGATGTGTCAGTATTGAGCTGTTGTTGTTGTTGTAGTGTTTAACGCCCGCTTTTACTACTACGGCACCGCAGGCGGTGACACTGATGATACATGAAGATGGAGCACCGGTGGAATGAGATGGCGGGGGAAACCGGAGTACCCGGAGAAAACCCGCCCTGACGCCGCTTCGTCCACCACGAATACCACATGCGGGTCCCTGGGATCGAACCCGGGCCGCCTAGGTGGTAGGCGAGCGCGCTAACCGCTCGGCCACGGCGCTGACTGTGACATTGTTCACTAGTGAAATATTTCCTTCCTTTCTGTTTAGAAGTGTATTGTGTATGTTGTGCATGTTGTATTTCAGTGCTTAATGTTTTCATCATGCCAAGAAAGTGTGTAAATCATGCAGATAATTTCTGCTATATTTGTGGTGAGCTGACCTTCAAGTCTCAGAGGCGAAATATGACCCCACTTGTAAAGAAGTGTTATCATCTTTACTTTGGCTGTCAAGTTGGTGATTTTGATAAGAGCTGGGCCCCAAATACATGCTGTGTTTCGTTTGTTAGACTGCTGACTGGGTGGGAAAAATGGTACACATCATATGCCATTTGCAATTCCCATGATTTGGAGGGAACCGAAGGATCATTCAACTGACTGTTATTTTTGTTTGACAAATATTAAAGGAATCACATCTAAAACAAAAATTTAATGGTAATGGTGACTGTAGAAATTATGTTTATTAGACCCATCCAAAAGTTTTAGAAATGTAAACAATCAGTAGTTAAAGCGTTATCAGTAACCGTTCCAACCATTACAGTTACAAAAAAATAATAGGTAGGAAAATAACATTAAATTTAGGTATGACCAAGGTTCGAGGGGAGATTTAGTACCACGACATATGTAATACGTATGGACGCCTTGTCAAAGTGTTAGAACACTCAAACAAATAACAAGGAATATCTCGGAGATAGTTAATTCCACAAATATTGTATGCGACATAAATTCTGTGTTTTAACATGATCTACACTTTTGCATAATAAGATTTTGCCTTTTTTACGCCTTACCAGTTATACAAAACATATTGAGAATAAAGAGGACTTCAGAGACTTCCCAGCAAATTCAACATAGGAGTATACTTACAAATCATTTGGAATGAAAATATGTTAACCATATGCTATGTTTACATGCGATGTTCCGTGATAAACTGGTTAATTTGCACCGCAGTAAAAAGCTTTCCTTAACAAAAAGTGTTTAAAATAGTGTTATCTATCAGCTCCCAAAATTTGTCGGTCTAATTTTAGGACACCGTATGTATACTTCGTTATAGTGTGTTTCAAGAGATGGTTTTCTCACACACTAATATTATACTGTACATGACGCATTTGGTTCTATCGTCAGGAGTTTAAAAAAAAGTTCTCAATATTATTTGAATGGACTTTCGGGATTGCTTGTTTTCTTTGGAGAAGCTTGCTCCTTAATGAGTGTTTGTTTTGCACATATGTATATTTCAGTGGTAAGCTAGCCGCCTATCAACACAGGTTTCCTCGATTCCTCGCTTCTTCGCTCTGCAGTGCGTGAACTGAGCCGAACATAACCGAGTGACCACGATGAACCTCTACACGTTGGATTGCACCCGGTGCGATTTTAAAGAGACATAAATGTGAGAAACTTTTGTCTCACAGGCGTAGAATGCACAAAGGTAACAGCATTTACAATTCAGGTCGTCTGTTACTGAATGTTCGCGCTCATTTGGTCCCTATTACTAGAGGTGTTGCAAATCTGCTAGCTTTGTATTTTGTTACGTTCCTGTGAAGAGGACCATAATCGTGAGGAACGTTAGACATACAGAGAAGCTGTTAATGTAGCACATTGTCTGTAATGTTTATAATGTAATGCGTTGTAATATCAGTGCTAATCTGCCCACGAAACCATGAAAACGCCTCTTTGCTGTAAAGTCATAAAAAGGGCTCCGATCCCGTACATTTTACAGCAAAACCGTAAAAGTGAGCAAGTATGTCATCATTATTTTCCATACTACTAATGATCATATGTTCCCAAAGGCTATCTGGGATGACTCCATATATATTACAAGAGCTCAGTTGCATTATTGCATCTGATTGGCCAGAAGACATCTAATGGGTTTTGTCCGCTTTTGTTTGTTTGTTTTTTTAAATTAGTTTCTACTTCCTGCACTGCTTGTCCAGGGTAAGTATTCCACTATGTTGCATTTTACGAAAGTTTGTTTTCCAAAACTCACACACATAACAAGGAATATCTCCGAAATGGTTTACTCCACAAAAATATTTATTTGGACATAAATTGTGTACTTTAGCAAGATCTACATTTTTGTATGGTAAGATCTGCTCTAACTCTTTCGGTTCACCAGTTATGCAAAAGTCATCCAGAGTAAACAGGACTACATACGCTATAGCCAGAAAGTTCGAAATATACATTTGATTTGTCGTAAAATATCTTAAACATATGGCATTTTAATCAAAATCGTTAGAGCTATTTTCAAAAAAATCAAAATTTTCGAAAAAAATTTCCATGTAAAGGGTAGTTTAGAGTGGAGCAATTTTCTTCAAAATCTTCGCGTCGCATCCTTAAAAGATGTTAAACTTAAATGCCAACTTTGGTTTTTAACCTAATTTTCGTTTTTGAGTTATGCTGTACACAGACACGCACGCACACACACGGACGTTCTTCTAATTTTTTGTTTTTTATTCAGGGGACCTAAAAAATACATTTGTGGTGAAATTTCGACATCTAATGTTTGAGTGGAATACAATACGTCCTCTACTTACTTTACGTGGTAAAGTAAAATAAACGGGTTAGAAGTGCAAAGAATCCCAGAACAAAAGAGAGGAAAACAAAAAAATGTGGTGTAAGTTGCAATATAGCAATATGTAGTAAATGCGCAAGAAGTATTTGTGAGGATTGCTTTTAAATACCTGCTGCGGTTTTGTCCAGTTGTTGTATTTCATTTTAAACACTGTCGTTAGTTACTGTTGTTTGTGAATCTGATGCCTCAAACTTCGTTCCCAGAGTAAACCATGTAATTCAGTTCAAAATAGCTCATTCCTAAAACTATTACATTTCGACTTATGGAAATTGCATATATGCTAAAAAGATGCTGTATGCATGCAAGAGTTTATAAGTAGTTTATGCCTGATTATCTCTAAGTATAACTGAACATTAGATTAATGTTAAGTTCATTATTATTTATGATCCTCATCCTTCATCCTGACACCAGTATACCATTTCTACTACAAAACTGCAATACTGGTTAAGGGTTAACATTTCTTGTGATGGTTCAAAACTATGGAATTGTTTAATATACGAGTAGTCGTTCTCTGTGCTATATTGGCAAGTGGTAAGAATATGTGAGGAGTTTTTAGGCGCCCAGCCGCCTCTCCTTCGCCGTTAAGAACAACAGCTTAATACTGGAGGTGGTGGTGGTGGTGATGGTTATGTAAACAGAGAATCTATGAACTACGAGCATCGTTTACCATAACCTATAAACGGCGATAAAGTGTTGTCAATTTGCCAAAGGCTGTACCTTGGTGGTATAGATTTTTATGGTCGATGATGAGAAATCGATTGCTCCGTAAGGATAAAGCGTATGGGAAGATTGTTGGCTGATCTCGTTCCCAACTCCATTGCGGAAACTGCACGGAAGTTGCTTCTTAAGTCAACGGTGCGATAGGAAATGGAGTGTTGGATTTGTTCAATCAACCACAGATATTTACTGCAGCTGCCTTGGGGAAGGGTGCGATGACATCATTTATCACAAAACCACGGCCTTCCGCAACAAACATGCAACATATTGCATCGAGAGCTGCATAAATCATGCCTTGGTTAGGGGCATAGGATTCAGATGGTACAGAGTATCAGAGGTAAACGGCTACACAGAATTTCTAAAATACTTACTTGAAATATCTTGTAATTAACTTCAGAACCAACACTTTACTTACGTTATATAATGTATTTGATACCTTAAGATTTCCAAGAGATGTGATGTATCTGCAGAGCTGCAATCCCACTAGTAGTGTTTTAAAAGAGATGACGTCATTAACCCAAGTGTGCCACCCTTGTCTAATAAACAAGCTGAACAACCTAGCGTCATTACACACAAAAGATCGCTAAATTCCCAATACGCCACATCATATGTTTTATTTGTCATGTAAATATCTTAAAATATTGATACAAAACGACAAAATCAGCCCAGTTAGTTTTCTTTCACTTTATTATCTTCTAAAATGTTATCGCAAATACACAATTTTGTTCTCGTCGTTAACACTGTCTACAGCAGCAATGTCCAACGTTTGTAAAAGAGGGAATTTGGGCGTACCTCCTTCGCGGACTTTGCCTCTCTTTAACCTCCAGCCGCGCATTGTGTTGCAGTGGCGGATTGGTACATGTACGTTACGTTTGATTTACCAAAACATTTTCAAATCTTACGCAATAAACATTAATGACTTCTCTGATACTGCTTACGTTTAATGAGGCTATCAATATTTGGTGAAGTGCATAGCCTTAGAAGATACACCAACTGTGACATATTGCGATACATACTTTTAATATAGTTCAATTTGGAGAAACCTTGTCCGGAAATATATGCACTCTTATACATACATTCTTGCAAATGTTTATTTCTTTATCTACTACAGATCTCAGTATCGATATTTTATTGGAATACAGCACTTCCCCTATTTACAATAGTAGTGAAGTAAGTAATATGACGTTATTAGAAAAACTTCATTGTGTAATGTTCCATAAAGTAGTGATACATTACATTGGTCATGGCAATAGGCCAGAGAGGAAGTCAGTCAGCTGTGAGGCCTTGACCTGATGGAAACAACCACGTGACACAGGGTCGAGCCTGTCATCACGCTTCCACATACTCAGTTGTTAGTTTTGCTGTATTGGACGATACGTTAGCTAATCTATGTTATAATTTCGAACAAAGGTAACATTTTTATAGGTTGCTCAGAGTGCCTCACTAATGTACAAAATCGTAGGAAGCAGCGCATCTCATTTCTCCGATATCATAGGAATTCACATATCCCCATTCCTCACAGATTTCTGCCTGCTAGGTATGATTTTATAGGAATTCACAACGACCCGATTGACGGATTCTCGCATTCCAGCCAAATATGTTTGATAGGCTGTCGAGTTCCCCTAATTAAAAAAGAGGGGGAAAAACTAACGTGCACCATAGATTCTTGATAAGAAATAATCTCAACTCAAGCAATATCGGCATGCCTAAGTACATACTACGCAAAACAAAATATAACTACTTCTGCCTCTTTAAATAGGACTGTTCCCAGCTAGCTTAGAGTCTCGAACTACAGAAGCCAGAGTGAGTGAGTGTGTGAAAATAAATTAAAAAACAAAAATATTAAAACTTACAGTAATATAACCTAGAAGTTGAAAGAGTGTAAACACCACCAACCATAAAAGTTAAAGTTAGCTGTACAAGCGAACAAAAATAAATAAAACAGAACTGTTCGCATATCGTGACTCAGATTTTTTATGCTGACGAACCCATGAGGAAGGGAAGAGGAGCATGAAAAGTTTTAAGATATTTAATAGATGTCACGTGACATTTACACCGGAACAACGTCAAGTTTTTGACACCCATATTTTGAAAACACATACTGCAAAAACATTGATGCAATTGTGGTTCTAGAATTTCCTTACAGTACGTCTTTGCCTATTTTGTTATGATTTTACAATTATCAAAATTACAGAAATTTATTCAGAATAAAGAGGCATTTCGTAGAAAATTGAAGATAAGTTTTTTACTGTAACATGTGCCATTTTGTTCACATTATTAGAACTGCGCCGTTTTTAAGGGAAAATTACAGAAAGAAAAATTTTCCATTAAAAGGGTAGCTTGGAGTAGAGGATTTTCTTGAAAATCTTCGCGTCTCAGTTTTTATGACACACACACACACACACACACACAAACACACACACACACATTAAATACTATTTTTTTTGTTGAAAAGTTATTTTCTGGATTCAAGACGTCACAAGCTCATAAACTTATCAACAATCTCCATTCGGAAAGACCCGGGTTCGATTCCCGTTGACAGCCCAATCACCCTAGGTTTTTCACGATTTACCCTGGTCGGCAGGAGAATGGTAGGGTAATTTCTCAACTACCATGATTTTATTTCGACTGTTGTCTTTCATTCCGTTTCATTCTCATGTTTTAGGCGCGTTTCTAGCTTTTGTTGTGTTTGGCGGTGCCGGAAGACGGCGCGGATGCTTGTTCAAAGGAAAGAGTGGACATTAGAGAGATACTTGATCGAAGGGATGGCTCATTCCCATCTATAGGCAACTCTAACACTGGTACGGATCTGCGAATATATATGATAGGGAGAATACTTTGAGAAACTGGAATAAACAAAACGTTTCTGTGACTTCTTATTTTGCTGTCTCAGTAGATATATAGTTACCCTCGTATTACCTGCTGCAGTATTGTATTGGGTTACGAGGTTCAAACTTATAACACAGCTAATTTCGATCGATAGATATCTTACTGGTCGATCATCACAATTCCATTAATCTGATGAGATTTCAACACTTGGATTGCGCTTTCCATGGACGTACGCACGCAGTAAATAACTAAGTTGGACTGGTGCGTCTCTTTTTGCTAATTTTGGAACACAAAAGGCCTTTTACAGGAATGATCCGGGCAGCAGGAAAGCTCTGGCAGTGATATCGGTAATCAAAGGGACGGCTACCGCCGCCGAATTTAGTTCAGGGACGCAATATGTATACAGAGGAGGTCACGGATCGATTCCAAAGCGAGGAACAGTATTACTGCAGCAGAGCATCGCCGCCGTCGTCGTCTACTGGAATATATCAAAGGCAGAGACTCAAATGCTATTTCTGATGCATTCACTGACATTCAAAACCCTTCCATTTATTTGTACGTTCCATCATTTACCTGCCTGTCGCACAGCAACAATAAAATGCACGTTTAATATACACGATATGCATATTATACCAAGCGGAATGGCATAGGCGATAGCGTCTGTAGTCCACATTCGGGAGGTCTTGGGTTCGATTCCCGTGGTCTACCTATCCGACCCATGGGCATTTTTCGGGAATTTCTCCGGGTTCACTCTCGAATTTCCTGCCATAGTCTGTTTCTCCCCACTTCACTCCAATTCTTCTTGTACTTCACCTTCATCCCTGTGGCTGTTTCACGGTTGTAAGTGTCGGCGTTGCATGGCAGGGAAAAAGAATACTCTTTACAAACCTTCGTCCTCAGAATCAAGGGCGGTCCCCGGCCCCCCGCCTTTCCCTCAGGGGATATTACTATCTCCTCGCCTCACCACTCAAAGTTTCTTCAACTTCAATCAAGATTTAATTCATTTCATTTATCTGCCCAGTTGTTTAAAGGGAGTTAGGGGTGACACAGACTTAACTCCTTGCGACAGAGTTCTTGTGGCATTATTTTAAACATTTCAGGATATTTTCTTATTTATATAACGCTCCAAAACTACTCTGGATTTTAGTATTTGCCAAGTAATTTGAATATGTTCTCATTCATATTGTGATAGAAAGTTAAATCTGTAAATATACATATTTAAAAAATTCCAGATACTAGAGTATTGCTGTTAAAACAAAATCCAGAGCATTTATACTGGCAAGTGCATGAAACGTCATATCACCAAATTTGATGCCACAAAATTTGGAGCATTTTCTAATCGGAGTGTCTTTAAAATCAATTAACGTTTTTAATCACAAAACTGTTTGATTTAAATACTCCAAATGTACAGCAGCATATTTAACATAGTTAACATTTGGTACTGTGAGGATTTTATTAGTGAAACCTCCCCATTGCCCTTTGCAATTATAATTTTGTACAGGTGCAACTAATAACGGATGAGAAATCCACTGATATTCCTACAAAAGTACGTTAAAGTTTGGCTAAATATCCGATTTCCTTAACCTTTCTTTGCCAGTCTTCCTTGTTCTGGAAATGCTGCGTAGCCTGGAAGTACCATTGGCCGTAAACAATCATGGTTCAGGAAGATCAAGTAATTTGTCTTTTTACATAATTGCAGTAGGTGAAATCTTTGCACCTCTTCGTTCGTCCCGTGGTTATTTAATATTATAAAAGTGACATTGTGTTCTCGTAATACAGAAACCTATAACATATACAACGAAATAGAGGTGAATATGCTGAATATTAATCTTCTTGAAAAAGAAACATGGTCTGCGACCATCGAGAACGAAGGGATTCAAGTTTTCCGAGCAGTCCTCGGGATGCCTGTAAAGGTAGTTTTACTGTCAACATTCTTGATCTTCTGCTCCATACATGCAAAGTTACGTGCTTGACAGGCGTATGTTGACAAATTTATTTCAATACACACGCTGGAATTCAATTATTTAATACAATTTTATGACTCATTGTAGTAACAAATGAAAAATACACAAATAACTCATCTTTTAAAGCTTTATCTTTCTATTCTAATTACAGGAGTAAATAATAAATAAGTACTGACATATTGAACATCAAACAATGAACCGATATTATTGTTATTTATGTAACCATACACCATAGAGGAAAATGGCACAGGAAGTTGTGTTTCAGATTAACATCAATAAATCGACGTTAATGTCTATACACGTAACACTTTGTATATGTATCGAGTATAAATGGGCGGGAGAAAATGAATGCCTTGTTTCTATGCAATTACTATTACAACTATAAATAAAATACAATTACAACAGAATCCAAGGCAGTGACCGAAAAGCTGTCAATGTGTTTATAGATTCCTATTGCAAAGAGTTGGTGCGTGGTATAATGGTTTGTGCTTGCGCTTGCCTCCACTGGAGATGAAGCTTGCGCTTGCCTCCACTGGAGATGAAGTGAAATGAGAGGCGAGAGATAAATCTGAGAGTGTAATTATTATTTCCAGCATTCGCCTAGCGAGCCCAGGGAAACTCCCGAAACACCCAAGGGTCAGGAACATCGGCCACGAGAACCCAACCCACGGAAACTTAGAATTAGTAATTAGAGTAATTGGAAATTAGTTAACCATCATTGGGCATAAGTACATAATAAACGAATAAACGATAGTAATACAATGCATGTTTTATGTTGAGTGTTTCATACTGTATGTGAAGAAATGCATTGAAATTTAATTCTGTTTTTGATTAAATTGTTTGTGTATTGATATATTTTTATGTTTACTTTCATTTCATAATTTATAAATTATAAATGTGATGTAAATATTAAATACTATGTGCTGTCTGTTAAGCGTTCTTATTGTACTACAATTTAATTAATTGTGTGTTGTTTAAACCATTTATATATTGTATATTTTTATTTTATTTTTTATTTTATTGCAAAATCTATAAATGTTATGATTTAATTGTTTACAATCTGGAATATTGACTCGGGATTAAGAAATTAGGTACCTACTAGGGTTATACAGGGTGTTTAAAAACTGTGCGATATGACAACAGGAGTGGGTACTGATCAAAACTAGAAAAATGTTGCCCGGAATCAAATACGCCATTTTAGAAAAAAAAAAAATTGCAATATGTGTAGATTTTGGATAAGTTTGGCATATATAGGTCGCGCGTTACTTCTTGACGAATGAAAATTTTATATGAAAGGTTGAATGCGAGTCTCTACTCAGCTTTTGCGGGAACGAGAGAGAGGAGGTACAGTCTGCAGTGAGATGACGCGCATGCTTCTGAGCTGAAGTAGTACAACACTACAAATCAATTTATGACACTTGCAGTAATATCAGCCACACGTATTATACACTATACCTCTATAACTGTTTCCACTTAACTTTCTTGCATTTATTCTATTCCCGACATCTCTCCCTCGTCTGAATTGCTATTTTCGTTGCATACATACATACATCCGTACCGCACAAAACTTCTGCAGTCGACTGTATACACACACGTGACAGAGGAAAACAGAGGTGTCTGTTATCGTAGCATAAACATTTGCTGACCTGTTTATTAAGGGTAGGCTCACTCATTGGATTTCTGCTCAAGGTCATTCGCCAAGAACGAACGCGCAACCTATACCCATGTCTTTAAATGTCTCCATAGCCAGAAACCCAATGGATTGAGTTGTGGCGAACGGGGAGGCCATGCTACTGGACCTCCTCGACCAATCCATCATCCATTAAATGTTTGCTTTAAGTAATGTCGCACGATGCGTATAAAATAGGGTGAGGCCGTCATGCATAAGCCACAAGCCTTGTATTTCCACAAACACAACTGTTCCAAAAGCACAGGTGGCTCATTGCGCAGGAGTCGATGATACACAGCACCTGTTAATGGTCGAGGAGGTCCAGTAGCGTGGCCTCCGCGTTCGCCAGACTTCAATCCATTGGATTTGTGGCTATCGAGGCATTTAAACATATTGGAGTAAGCCAAAGCCATAAAAATGTGGATACTTTGCACATTTTCGTAAAATGTGCTCATATCTCACCATGGATTTGTTTCCGGACATATGTTCATAGGAACATTTATTCTATTTTTGACCAATCCCAACTCCTGTTGGAATATCGGACAGCTTTCTAAACACCTGTAGGCATATACAATTCTCTATTCTTTTATTTTTTAAAATCAAACCAACGACCTCCGTTACAGAGACTACCGCCTGAGTCATCCCGCTCGATGGCGATTTGCAAGGTGTTCAATTGTTTTCCGAATGCGCTGGCTCACATATGGAGCTTATTTCCGCCCTAACAATGCTATTTTCCGTGTGCAGTTGACCGTATTTCCAAAGCGCAGTGATTCCTGGATAATGTTGGTCAAAACTGCTTGGAAAATTTGAGTCGAGGAAGCGTAAAAACGCTAGCACCGTCATATCGTAGAGGAAATGCTAAAGGTAGGAAGTAGGTACAACTTTTATAGGCGTTCGTTCCCCTGCTCGACTTTTAGAGCTTGGATTTTATGGGAAGCGGCGCCTCACCTCGCCGTGAACTATATTTTACATCATTTCCTTCTGGGTATATAGGTCAGGCCTGTCCTGGCTTGCATGTTCCCACATTTATCATCGACTCTATTAGCACCCAACACTAAATCTAGGCAAATTCAATAAGATGCAGCACTAGAAACGGCCAAGGTGCCATTTTCCTGATAATACTTGTGGGGTGTTATCGGCCAAAACTTGCTGGTAATTCTAGATATTCCACACACCACGGGCAACGCGGGTATTTCACCTAGTTATATTACAAGAGAAGTAGACGTCTGTTAGTACTTTTCTGAAAATTAGGTAAATTGAATTTGTATCGGGAAAGATCGAAGGGGCCAAACGTGTCCCTTAGGTAATCAGGAGGATGCGTGAGGAATAGCAAATCTGTGCACGCACGCGGCAGGTTCGCTATCAGCGCGGAATTGAAACTGCGTGGCATTAGATGGAGATTGTTCGTGCAGTATTAACTTTTTGTCTACGCTACACCGCGTTTTCCATGCAAATACCAGAGAGGGGAGATATGCTACATGTTATTGCTCTGCCCTGGAGCAGACGCGACCCCACAGATGAAACAAGGGATAATCTCAAACTTCCTACGTCCACACGTTTAAAATAAAGTTCCAAATGTTAACTTGCAATTAGCAGTTCCCAAGATCGCGCATTCAAACCCGGTCCGGTCCTGACCGATGGTTTAAGGATGTCCCTCTATGTGAAGTTCTGTCATTTGGCATATTGTGACACCGGCTGCAACGCACAACAAAGGATAGTAGGGGCTTTAGGTACATTTAAGATTTATTCGGCCTTTCGCACCAGTCAGTCGTCTGCTCATAAAGTTAGTTTCGAATGAGTGTCGACGTCACCTTACGGTACAGAAGTGGGGCCTGTTTTGTACCTTTCCAATATTTACATTCCTGACCCGTGGTTTTCTCGGGGTTTCCCAGGCGAATTCTGGGAACGTTAATTACCCCCAAACTTCTTTTCACTTCACTTCTCATTTCACTCTAGTTGAGGGTTCTAAGTGTCGGTGTGCGTGGCAGCGAATTTGATTTCTGTAAATCCTCGTCCTCCGGATCAGGGGAGGTATCCGAATCTCCCCGCCCCAAGGATGTAAGTCTGTAGCGGGGAGGGAAGCCGCTACCGGGAAGCTTCAATCTGTAGCTATATGAAGTCTTATCTTCAGGTCCGGCCACCCTCCGTATCCTCCCTTCCCGTGAGGATATAGGCACAACAAGTGATAAGTACCGGTCCCCATGGCCGCGCTGGAGCAGGGGACTGCCTCTGGCATGGGTGTTTGTGTGTATGCCATGTGACAATTAAAAAAGACAATCAAAAAAACGAAAAAGCTGAAAAAAAAACGCGTCACAGAGTCACTCTATATATTTGTTAGTTTACACTTAAATGAATTAACGCAATTACATTACTGCTGGTATTTGATTATTTTAATTTGATCACCTCGCCTTCATTATCAGTGAAAATGACACAAATTATCTCGCAACCAACATTTATCCCATTGTCGCATTACCAATCCTAAATGAATAAAGAGAACACCATTCATGCTTTTATTATTGTGAACACTCACAAAATACTCGTAGTCCTCGCCGAACATTTTGCACCCCCTCACCCATTAGGGGGTAGGGGAGGGGGGTTGTTACATTTTTGTTATAATTTCTTGTTTGCGACAACTAGTATCTGAAGTTGGAGCGGAGGTGCATATTTTTTGCGGATGGAAGTATTCTTTTCAAGTTTTGTGAGGTAAAAGTTACTACAGAAACACAGTTCCATATCCAGCATCATATTGGGCGTTAGAAACAAGCACAAAACACGGAAAAGCTGAAAGTATTAATTTGTCTTTTTATAGACATTTCAGGTATTTTACAAGGTACTTTTAGGCTAGTTATGGGTCTTCAAGTTCCGAGAGTATGCGATAGTTACATATCAGATATGTTTGCAAGTTGAAGGAATATTCTCACAGCTTGCACCCCTCCAGCAACTGAACGACCGGACAGAAAATCCTCTTCCGCGTCGTGCTTCTTATAATCCTTTGTGACACTGAAGGGGCAACGCCCCCCCCCCCCCTCCCCCCGGCCTTCAGTTTCTCTAGCAACGCACATTTTAATGAACCAAGTTAACTCAAACTTGCAAAATATTTGTACAGAAAAACATGGTGAAAAATGTTCCTCAGCTCTACAATGACGCTATTTAGGGAGTTTAGTGTATGTCCGGAAGTTCCAGCACCCCCGCCGCGCCGCGCCGCGCCCCGCTAGCTACATTAAATGTGGAAAATAAGTTTAAACTGCAAGAGGAAAGGGTTATATTATATGTATACACCAGCTTCATGGACTAACCTCACCAGGCTTATTCCGGTCTCACTGTTCAGCCCGTGTTGTCTTTGGTCTACTAATATTTCTTCTACCCTTTGGATTATAGTTCATATCAATTTTATACATGCACGCCGTTTATTCCTTGTATGCATTGTTTCCAACAATTTCTAGCTTGTTTCATTCTGTCTGATAAATTAAATATATATTCTCTCGTTATATATTCACTTCTTTTTTATCCAGTAGGGCATATTCTCACAACAGAGTAATTCGGAAGGTAAGGTAGGAATCGCCGTAGCTCATCGAATTTCGCACGAACATTAAAACAATTTCCTGCATGCCTTGCGCGTAAAAGACGTCATTTGCATTGGTACTGTTACAGTATGCTGTTCACAGTGTCGGTTCACAATGTTTAAAATAATCGATAGGCCTGTCAACTGTGAACTAAGGTCTATGATTAGCCACCCAGACGTTAGAGCCGACATGATGCTGGTAATTGACAGTGTCATTAAGAAACAAAACATTCAATTTTTATGAATTTTAAACTGATTTAACATGCAATATTTACTTTCCGAAGCACCTTCGGTAGATAGAGGAAGTGTTGCATTGCACTAAACATTGGATATTAAGATTTTAACAGAAATATCTACTCATATTCAAATCTTTCATCTTATGAAAAGATCCCTTTCGTGTGAGTGTGTGTGTGTGTGTGTGTGTGTGTGTGTGTGTGTGTGTGTGTGTGTGTGTGTGTGTGTGTGTGTGTGTGTGTGTGTCTGATATTTCAGTAACGTAACATTATCTAAATGAATAGTATAATATACAGGGCATTTTTATACCTATGTAAACTTTGATTGTTAGATAAAGTCGCGTGAAACTATCACTTCAGAGTTTTTAAGGTTTTTTCGTCCATGTCCGCTTGTTCAGCCATTTACTGGAGACAAATGAGTAAACATTTGATAACCATGAAGCAAGGTAAAAACAGCTGAATTGGAGAATGTAAAATCGCACTCCCACATCTCCTTCAGCGTCTATTTTGTAACTCGGCTGTAAAAATGGTGAAATGGGAGGCCAATTAAAGGGAATTTCTAGACCTATGAATAAGTGATATATGAGTATGGACTAGCCATTAGGGGCACTGACAAATCCAATCCTTGCTAATTAAACAATGCAATTACATGGACCAGTGCACTTTGGTGTCCAATATCCAATCAGATATACGATAAATGCTGCATCAGCCAAGTTCTGAGGGTGAACCTGTCCCATTAATTCAAGATCTCACGTGAGCCCGTCTATTCCTATTAAACTGACAAACACAGCCGATCATTCTGCTGGGCAAACTGGCCAAGACACAGCGTCATTCTTTAATTATTCAGTGTCCACTTTTCGTATTATCTCACAATAATATTGGCCAAAACACCACTATCAGTTTTGGAAAACTTAAAAGCTTTCATGAAATGGAACATCGTTGTTCATTTTTTTATATGTTAAGTGTGCAAAGAGAACGGAATCTCAAAGATTTAAAAGATTTGACTATCGCCCAAAATCTACTGTATTCCCACATATATACACAATAAGCGAATAAAAATTGATTTTTAAGCGCCTAAACAGCCTATGTCCAGTGAAACAATGCTGAATATGACGGCGAGTGTTGCGTGAATAAAACATTGCTATGGAAGTATGAAAACCAGTCATTTTGTGCTTTACAGAGGAGCACTTGAACTAGCGGAGGTTCACCAAGGGATTAATGCTCAGCCATTTCGGAACTCTTTCTAAAAGCTGCTGACCTACGTCCGTTTCTGCTTCTACGTACAAAACATACTCTGTGGAAATAAAAACAAAAACCTCTCTACCCCACTGGGGTTGTACTTTGTGTTCTGAATCAAGTAAAAACTTTACTCTCTCTAGCACCTACTTACAGAACTGCATTCCACCCAAATACAGGTTTGAGGGCACTTGAACCTAACAAATAGTTATTTAAACAAAATATGTTTTAATACACCGCGTTTTTAAAACGGTCTACCACATACAAATTCATAACCCTACATAGAGACTTAATCCCATACAATTCGTCCTAAAAATTTGTGATCATGAACTTTTAATACCTATAAAGGTATTTTTAAGATTGAAAACGAAAAACATAGGGGAGGGCGTCCAATAGATACGAGAGGCATTTAGAAATGATTTACAGTTGCGTTTAAAAATATCATTTAATCTACCAACATGTCCTCCTCTGGTATAGAGGAAACAGAATTCAATATGGCCGACATTATACCAAAAAGTAGTACAACCTATAAAATAAAAGCATTATTTCTAACTCGAATACCACAGAGTTAAGTATCATGCTTCCAAATGATTGCACACACGAGCAATACAATGACGTCCACAGATTAATACGGCGTCTAAACAGAATCTTGTTCTAAAATCTATCAGTTAGACTCCCTGCAATGCAAGGGTTTCTATGCCAACATAACGGATGCAAAACACCAACTATGGCTGTAGCTTTACCATTGTTATATTTTAAGAACAGTTGGCAATACTAATGCAACCTAACAGATGGAATATCACCAACTATAACCAGACCGCGCTATACTGGGGGAAAAATGTCACAGTTGGTTTCTGGGGTATTCCAATAAGCTTCTGTAAGACGAACTGATACTACTCCACCACGCAGACACTAGATAACAGTTGTGAACCAAGTATATAGTGAAAGAGCAGTGCCTGTTTGTTGTTAAGTAGAGAAAGACATGAAAAAGATGCCCAAATACATTTTGTGTAGAGTGAACCATTTCGGAGATATTCCTTGTTATTTGTATGAGTTTTGGGGAACAAACTTTTGTCAAATAGAACATCGTTCATATTTTTATATGTTAACAGTGCAAAGAGAACGCAATTTCGAAGCTTTAAAATATTTGACTATCGCTCAAAGTCTACTGTATTCTAACACTCCCCTTGTACCTATAAGAAAAACAATAAGATAATTGCTGTAAATGTTTATCTCAACTCGCAAGAAGAAGATATCGGACTAAGAGTTTTAAGAATAGTTCATACAAGAGTAGAGAAAATCATGGGAATGCAACACATCAGATTTTTGAAAGTTACCTTTACGGAATATATTGCCCCATAGAGTTATGCTTCTTACGATACACACACACACACACTGGCTATGAATCACGTGTTGGGGTGTAAGTGGTCGGATCTAAGATACCCTAATTGACTAATTTAATGACCGGAATACATACACAAATTATACCCTGTAATTGGTAATCGAACCGCGGCTTACGACACACAATGCAGCGATTGCGCGGCACCACGCGGTCGGTGCAATAAACATTTATCACAATCTTTATTTTGATTTATCGCGTTCACATACTGATAGAACCCTTTTCTAAATATTACTTTCTTCGGGTTCTGAAAATCACGGTACAAAATCAATGTTAGATTTTTGAATGGAACAATACTTCCACCTGTTATAGGCACCTGTAGAGAAGGCACCCCACAACCCCCCCCTTCCCCCAAAAAAAACCGTTATGTATTACCTTGTCTGCTCATTGTCATTTACAGAACATATTTTTTTCAAAAACTTTCTACTTTGTCTACTAGGTAAAGCAGAGGAAGTATTATATTACACTAAAAATTCGATGCCGAGGTTTCACCGGAAATATATGTTTTGATGCACCCAAAACAAAAGCTGTTTTAGAAAAAGGACCGTTTGTGTGTGTGAACAGCGTACCTCAAAAATCTCGGTTAAAATCAAAGTTGCCATTTTAGGTTAATATCTTTCAAGAATACGACAGAGAGATTTTGAAGAAAATTCCCCCACCCAAACGTATCGTTTACATGGACATTTAAAAAAAATATTATTTTCTCAAAAACGGCTCTAACGATTTTGATTAAAATGTCATAAGAAGACTGATGGTGCCTCGTAAAGGAAGAATTAGTAGAGGAAGTCGTGTGAATGTAATGCGTTGCATTTATATTTCAATCATAGAATATTATATGAATTGTATGTTGAAGGGAAAACAGGATAAATGAATGTGCTACGTAAAAGAAATGCGAGTAGAAAACCATTTGAAAGTAATATATTGTAAAATTGTTACCACAAAAACTTTCCCCATGAAAAAATACATATACGTGCCGAGTTTCGCGGTGATCGATAAAGTGGTTTTCGAGCTTAACAGTTAGATATATACAAACATCCAAGTTATATAGATGATATGATATGACTTATTTTAAAAGTGCGAATAAAAATGTTTTTGGTGCAAAATTACGTTTTTTTATGGAAAATTGTTTATAGAAGAGTGAGTAGAGAAAGAAATGTGAATGTGTTACCTAAAAGTAAGTAGAGAAAACGCTGTGAATGTAATATACATGTATACAAAAATTTAATCAAATCTTTAGAGCTATTTCTGAAATACCGCGAGTATATACAAGAATTACGCAGTAGAAGCGGAAATAAAAAATGTTATTTTTATGTAAAATCGCGTTTTCTCAGGAGTTACACCTGAACTTAAAAAGCAAAACTCTATCTGAATACAAAATTTGATCGAAATCGTCAGAGCCGTTTCCAAGTTGCGCGGAATATATATACAAGAATTTCTCGTTTAAATATATAAGATACAAGAATAAGTGTTTGCAAGAATGGTTAGTAGAAGAGTAAAGAAAGTCATGTGAGTGCAACACTAAAGATGAAATTTTCAGTCAAATTGATTAAAACGTTAGAAAACAGGAAATTGAGTGGTAGAGTATCTTAATGGCTTAATGAATGAAAAGAGAGACTACCTACATATTATATCGGTAATTAGGTGCAGGTGGTGAATCTGTGCCGAGTTGTCTGGTAGCGGGTAACGAACCCACAACTGTGTCAGCAAGGCGCCGGATTAAAATCAATAGTAGACAGAACGGCGCCGTCCACTGCAACCCTCCTGCAACATCCTACCTACTTATGTTAATGAAATAATCCCTCTTACTACAAGATGTTGACATTGTCGAGGTTAGGTTATGTGTGTACATTCATTCCTAGCGCCCCAATTTCCTTCCACCTTCTCTCCTACCCTACCGAAAACCACTCATTAAACTTCCACAACATTAAGTGGATAATGTTTTCACAGCGTATTAAAATCCTGGCCTTCTATAGAACAGAGACTACGCAAACCTAAGTCTAAGGTTAAATCGATGATGTTTGAACACCCAAACTTCGTATATAGGATCGAGAATGCATTTTCGATAAAACCCTTTAAACGTTCTAGAATCCAATTGGAATTTTACGTTTCTCGACGATTTACTCTAAATTAACAATGTTCCTTTGGAAACTCTTACAACAACGATGATCCATTTCACGAAAGTTCGAAGTTTTCCGAAACTCACACACATAACAAGGAATATCTCCGAAATGGTTCACCCTACAAGAAAATTTATTGACACATAAATTGTGTATTTTAGCAAGATCTACATTTTTTGTGTGGTATGATTTGGTCTATCTCTAACGGTTTACCAGTTATGCAAAAGTAGTCCAGAGTAAATACGACTACATAGGCTATAGCCAGAAAATTCAAAATATACATTTCATTTGTCATGCAGATATCTTAAACATGACATTTTAATTGAAATCGTTAGAGCCATTTTCAAGAAAATAAAAATCTTCGAAAAATGTTCCATGTAAAGGGTAGTTTAGGGTGGGGCTATTTTCTTCAAAATCTTCGTGTCGCATCGTTGAAAGACATTAAACTTATATACGAACTTTGGTTTTTAACCGACTTTTCGTTTTTGAGTTATGCTGTCCACAGACTGACACACAGACACACACACAGACACACGCGCGCGCGCGCGGACGTTTTTCTAAAAAATGTTTTTTTTTTGGGGGGGGGGGGTCCAGGGGGCCTCAAAACATATTTTTCCGGTGAAATCTCGACATCGAATTTTTGGGTGGAATACAATATTTGCTCTACTTACCAATAGAGAACGTAATTTGGTTATTCTGACTGTTCCCTCGGCGTGCGTTGCGAGCGCAGAAGGGGAGTGGCATAGCAATCTGTTGTCATGTAAACCAGGTTTGACTTTGAAGTAGCCAATAGACTTCGTGACGGGATTACGTGGCCACGAAGTCTATTGGCTATTTCAAGGTTAAACCTGGTTGTCATGACAACAGATCTCTGTGACACTCCCCTACCACGTGCACAACGCACGTATTCAAGTATAACAGTTAGTTACTTGTAAGATGCGTAGAGTTACTTATTTCCGACATAGCTTCATGGGACATCACACAGGGTTTCGAAATAATTAATCACTGAAAAGAATTGAAAGAATACTATCATCAGCTCCTTTAGACGTGAAGTAACTGGACAACTTTGCATTGAGGTTGGTCGGGGAATTGAACCGGTTTGTGGATGTAAACAGGTCGGGCGCCTTCGCTTTCACGTTGCTTACACGTTAGCCTACACTCGCACAGTAAACATAGACGGAGATGGCAGGTTATTTATGTTCACGAGACGCCTAGTAGCACCTGGGGAGCGTGTTTGCTTATGTACTGAGCTAGTGAAAGTGACACACAAGCAATCTGGCATTAGTTTAAATTAATGTAACGACTTCCCTTCCACCCTGTATAGGTGAATTAGCAACGAGTGGAGAAAAGACGCTGTCCGTATGAGGGCCTCGCCACTGAATACCACTAATAATTACAGTTTGAGATTTTAGCCGAGTGTTGGTTCATATGAAGTAACCAAGGTAATTTGTCTCTGGTCTTTGAGAGTGGTACTTGGCGATAAGAAGGAGGGAGGGAGACGTAGGTACAGTGGTCAGTTGCAAACGTTCGCCCTTGAGTGGAATGAGATTTGCGGGGTGGGAGTGGCTGCCCGTTTGGGGCACCAGCATTAGGAGGGCTCTAGTGTCTAACAGACGAATGAGGGCCATACATCAGCGGCCTAGCATTTGTTGTACTACCTACTGCAAAAAACCGGACGGGCCAAGCCTTGTGTCGGTAATGTTTTTCATTACGTCATGCTCTTTTATAAATCACCTGTAATGAGTTATTTGTAACACAGACGTAATAAATGATTCATAAGTACCCTTTTTAACAGCATTCATCCCTCTAATGACCCATCAGTGCAGGGTAATTTAATATTTTACTGTTTTTACGTTCATTACACGTAATTTACTAATTATGAATTGTAAATTACTAATTAGCTTCCCTTATAATGATTTAATTGCCCTGTATTTTAAATATTAATTTCAATGTGCTATTTCAGTGGCAATTTCCATATATCTACCTATTAAAAATACTTATTTTTATGTTATTAGTGTCTAACCCAACGTAAACTGCAGCGGACACTCATAATACGCCATTAAACAATGCCACAAAACAACGTGTGCAGTTACACGTGACACACAACTACTACTCTTCCCTTTGTCTCACAAACTTTTCACTCTCTCGCCGTCCCGCAAGCCTTTATAGGGTAGAATGACAGCATGGATTCTTCTGGAAATTCACCTTTTCCTCGTGCTTCCACAAACAAGTGGGCAGTCGAAGTCGAATATTCTCGAAACTCTTCGTTATGCCGCTCTACATTGTTGGGTGTTCCTCGCCGCGAGTGGTATTAAGTAGCTTGACGTTGACTCTCTCTTTGATGCACGCGGCCTCCAAGTGGTTTGAGGTAGCTTGACCTGGATTCTTTCAGGCGTGCACCCGCGGCCGGCGTCACACTAATAACGAAAGGGCGGTTTGGAAATAGACGTTCTAAGTAAGGCACTACCCCACCCAGCCATTTATCGGTTATAAGAACTGAGTAAATCCTGAACAAAGATTTTAAGCTTCTTGTGGGATTTGAGTTACAAACCTTGCGTTCAAGGCTCCGTGCCTTAAGCACGTCAGCTACCTGTGTCGGTAAAGGTTTCTTTAAAAAGGTATTTGCATTTAGATCTGAATATCGGTCTTTTCCCCCCACCCTTGGTTAGTCATGGGGATAATCGTATCTGTCATTATGGCATTCTGAAGGCAGATAAAACTTCATTTAAAAATATCTGTTTACGTGCTTTTAGAGTTAAATTAAAATCAGTGGAGAATTTTGAATTTAAGATAGGTTAAATTTTAATTTTAAATTTTAGAACAATAAAATGTTAATTATTTAATTATTAATTAGGTAAAAACCTAAGATCTAATTTAATACATTTGTATGATACATATTTATAATATATGAAATAAACTAACAAATAAACTAATTACAATAAAATAATCCCCCTACGATGTCTCCTCTATGCAGAGGTTACCCTCATCATCCGGCCCCTGTGTCTTCCAGCTGCAGCCAAGGCAGGTTGGGGGTGCCGGGGGTCAGAACGATTCCTCCGACCGTAAAGCGACTACTTGACCTTTTAGAGACGCTACTTTTCTATCAGGATAGCTCCTTAATCGGCCCCCCCACGGACCTAATGAGGCTGAGTGCACTCCGTATCAAACGTCCCAGCGGGGGAAAAATCCCATGCCGGTATCGGGGATGGAACTCGGATCATCCGCGCCAGAGGCAGACGCGACAGTAAAATAATTAAATTTTAAATACAAAATGTTGGTCATTTTAAAATTATTATTAAATTTTTAACTGTGAAGTTGAATTTACCACGATCTTTCATTTTTTTTAAATTTCTCTAGCACCTATTTATAGTACTACATAGCGAAAGTATTGGATTTAACTTACAACTCTAAAACGAAAACTTGGATAAATACCTACTAACGGTCATACTTAATGGCTATTGCATTTTCCAACATTTTCAATATAAGTTATGGAAAATAATTTCGATAGAACTATGTAATATATTTTTAACCTTTGTACAATAAACTTGAAATCAATAATTCCTAAGTCCCCTCCAAAAATTTGAAGTCAATATTTTATAAATATCACTCAAGGAGTATGTTGAATAGCAAAAATTTAAAAAAATATGTGTTGCAGTCACATGACTTTCTCTATCTTGTACTAACCATTCTTACAAACTCTTATTCCTATATCTTCTTCGTGTTAGTTGAGAAACATTCACAGAAATTATCTTATTGCTTATTTCCTTGTAGGTACAAGGGGAATATGGGAATACAGTAGACTTTGTGCGATAGTCAAATCTTTTAAAGCTTTTGATTCCGTTCTCTTTGCACGATTTACATATAAAAATGAACAATGATGTTCCATTTCACAAAAGTTTTAAGTGTGCGAAACTGACACCAATACGAAGGAATATCTACGAAATGGTTCACTATACAAAATATTTATTTGAACATATATTGTGTGTAATTGTCATAAAAATTTCTTAAACATGTATCATTTTAATCAAAATCGTTAGAACCATTTTCAAGAAAATCAAAATTTTCTATGTAAAGAGTAGTTTAGGGTGGAACAATTTTCTTCAAAATCTTCGTGTCACATCCTTGAAAGACATTAAACTTAAATACCAACTTTGGTTTTTAACCGACTTTTTGTTTTTGAGTTATATTGTCCACAGACTGACACACGCGGACCTTTTTCTAAAACTGTTTTTTCTGGATTCCGGAGACCCCAAAACATATATTTTCGGTGAAATCTCGACACCGAATTTTTGGGTGGAATACAATACTTCCTCTGCTACACGTAGTAGAGATAGTAAAAGTAGATAAAAAAATACACCTTTTTAACCAAATTTCAGGGATGCATTATTGTAATGTTAGTTCGAAATTGAGTCAAATTAAACACTGTCCTTCAAAGCAAGCACCTGAATTGTTAAGTAACAAACATATAAACATCACAAAGCCTAAAGGTAAAAATCACTGCCACCATGAACGATGGAAAAGGGACCAATCAGCGACCAGGAAACAAAGCTGTCCCTGTTATGCAGCTATTTAGAAGCAAGCACTAAGGTAATCGTATTGCTGACACAAGACCAAAGGGAATAACAAACTAGACACTGGCCCTAGGGACGTGCTCGTCGACTGAGTGGCCCTGTCGATCCCTGCTTACCAACGGCTTACGAGCACCAACCACAGGCGGCGGCTGCTGCTGCTGCTGCTGCTGCTGCTGCTGCTGCTGCTGCTGTTACTGCTAATGCAATTTAATTCAACCGTTCTGCTTTCACACAGGTAACTGTCGCTTCTTCATTTTATACATACACTGTGCGGACATTTGCCTCCGGGTACGATACACGTCCTGTAAAAACAATATCGTTCTCACATTTTTTACTTCGAGGAATAGAATAAATACACGGCTACCAGAATGTAGAATAGCTAGAGGTGTTACCTGGCAATATACACATACACGCTGTTACCATTCTGAGTCTGCAGGCTTTAACTCTAACTTCTTGACGTTAAACTCAAACATAACCTCATCTACCATTTTCATATAGGTATATCGGATGTGTTACACTCACATGACTTTCTCTACTCTTGTACTAACCATTCTTACAAACTCTTATTCCTATATCTTCTTCGTGTTAGTTGACATAAGCATTTGTATAACTTATCTTATTGCTTATTTCCTGGTAGGTACAAGGGGAATATGGGAATACAGTAGCCTTTGTGCGATAGTCAAATGTTTTAAAGCTTTGAGATTCCTTTCTCTTTGCACGACTAAACAGATAAAAACGTGAATGACGACTTCCATTTGAGAAAAGTTTAAGTATTGCAAAACTCACACAAATAACAAGGAATATCTCCGAAATGGTTCACTCTAAAGGAGGAAAAAAAAAAAAAAAAAAAAACAAAACCGAGGTATACATTTTTCGTATGGTATGATTTGGTCTATCTCTTACGGTTTACCAGTTATGCAAAATTCATCCAGAGTAAATATGACTACATAGGCTGTAGCCAGAAAATTCAACATATACATTTTATTTGTCATACAAATATCTCAAACATATGACATTTTAATCAAAATCGTTAGAGCTATTTTCTAGGTAAAGTTTAGGAGCAATTTGCTTAAAAATCTTCGTGTCGCATCAGTAAACTTAAATACCAACTTTGCTTTTTAACCTACTTTTCGTTTTTGAGTTAACACACACACACACACACACACACACACACACACACACACACACTAACCTTTTTCTAAAAATGCTTTTTTTTTTTTTTTTATTCAGGGGGCCTCAAAAACATATTTCCGGTGAAATATCGGATGGATTATAATACTTCCTCTACTTTACTATAAGTAGTGGAGAAAGTAAAAATGGATGTATGAAGTTCATAAACTCCAACACAGGTTCACCGATCGTCATGCAAATTGACAACTGTTTTTTTCTACCCCTTCCCCTCCCCCACGTAGGAGGCTTTTATGTCATCCGTTTTACTGTGCAATTGTTAACATTTCCCTGGTTTTCTCTCTTCGCTTTTGTTTTACGTAAGACATTCACATATCCTTCTCCACTCGTTCTTCAACATACAATTTTCTTAATGAATTGAAATAGATATGTACCTATTACATTCACACCGTTTTCTCTAGTCGTTTTTCTTTCAGTGGCAGAGCGCTTTTGTAAATTGTCTTTCAGGCGTTTATATTTAGGTTATTTTTTGTTCTTTATAGTGCCATAAGAGTTTTAATTAACTCTTTGTTTACATGCCAAAACAGGGGCAACGCTGGGTATTTCGGATAGTCCTGTATAAATATCGCACACAGCCCCATCCAGATATTATTAGAGCACTTTAGAGTATAATTGACCCTAAAAGAGCTTCTTAATATAATTTAGAAGTAAAAGTGCAGTGTAAATATAAGTGGGAACTAACACCATCAGCACTGCGGTCCGATTCTCGAGGTTAAGTGGTATATATAGGTAGGTAGGTATTAACACAACGGGGAGGCCATCGATCATTGTCGTAATGGCAGCTTACGAGCACAACCAATCACAAGGAGACACAGCAAGTGAATTATCTCAGTAAGGTCATTAACACCGTCTGTCCCTTGTCAATAACGCTTCATTTTATTCAACATTGTTCATAAGGCTGACTAGTAAACCCCATTACATTCTTCTTCTTCTTCTTCTTCTTCTTCTTCTTCTTCTTCTTCTTCTTCTCCTCCTCCTCCTTCGTCTTCTTCTTCTTCTTCTTCTCCTTCTCCTCCTCCTTCGTCTTCTTCTTCTTCTTCTCCTTCTCCTCCTTCTTCTTCTTCTCCTCCTCCTTCGTCTTCTTCTTCTTCTCCTCCTCCTTCCTCTTCTTCTTCTTCTCCTCCTTCGTCTTCTTCTTCTTCTTCTTCTTCTTCTCCTCCTCCTTCGTCTTCTTCTTCAGAGAATACCCAGGATCGCTGATCAGCCCGTAGTGAACAAACAGATGATATGAAATGGATAGAAAGAAAGGAGAATGAATGGCGGGGGAAACTGGAGACTCCGTAGAAGCAAGCACTAAATTTACACAGATGGGATAGTGTAATGTGTGCACTCACATGGCATTCTCTACACATTCTTGTAGAAAGCATTCTTAAAAACACTATTTTTCTATCGAGATAAACGTTGGTAAAAATGGTTTTATTACAAATTTCCTTGTGGGTATAATCGGAATATAAGAATAAAGTACACTTACGCGATAGTCCAGTCTTTTAAGAGCTAGTCGCTATGTGAATGCTTTAACCTTCCATTCTCCTTGTATGATCAGGACATGAAACACGAATAACTTCTTGTTCACAAATGTACAAGTATTTGAAAATTCAAACTAATAACAAAGAATGTCTCGGAAACGGTCATCTGATTAAAAAAAATGGTGTGCTTTAACGAGATCTACTTTTTTAGTGTAACAAGATTTTGTATAACTTACGTTTTAACTGACAAACTCTTATTCCTATATCTTTTTCGTGTTAGTTGAGATAAACATTTGTACAAATTATCTTATGTTTGTTTTCTTGTAGATAGGTACAAGGGGAATACAGTAGGCTTTGAGCGGCTAACATATTACTACTATAATTATTATAAATAATAAATAAAAGAAGCAGAATTACGAGTAGTTGAGACCTAAAAAGGAAGTAGCAATTTCACGTTACAGTACTTTAAGAACCAAAGGAGCAGCAATTTAATGGCGAGGTAAGTAAATTGCGCACCAAAGTTCATCAGAATCCGCTCCAAGGCTAAAATATATCAGCTTCATTGAGGTTCAATGCTCGAGTTTTGCGGTTTTGAATACGAAAAACCTTGATCTGCCTGTATTTCTTTCTTCTGACTGTTACTGTGTTTCAATGCATTTCTCACACATATTAATATCAGCAATATATAATAATGTATGCGCGAAAGTTCAATCTGGTATAACGAATAATTTCCAAAATATTAATATTAGCTTATGGACCCCCTAATGTTGTTGAAATTAGAGCAATTTAATAAATGTTAAGAGAAGAATTTGCTTTGCTGCTCTGGAAATCGATTGTTTGATGTGAGAATGGGAATGTTTCATATTAAATGGTTGTTTGCCCCTAACGATGTGCAGAAATACGCTACATGTGCGAAGGCTTGAAAAAGTCCTCCTTGTACCTACATCATTAGTAAACTGCTAACAACATGCAGACCTGGGACATTCACAAAAGTGCTTCTTGTGTCAATATTTTGTTTCACGCAGCATTTGTCGTTCCACTTGCTCACACAAAAACTGTCCCAGCGTTTGACAGTCGAATGCGGTTCATACTTTTTATCCAATAAAGACTACTTAGTCATCGTTATGCTATAATTCATAGAATATCCGGCTTGCCCGTGGTTTAACCATTTATTTATACAACTTAGGTTGCAGTTGCCCAGTAACCTTATGTTTCATTGCGAACATTTAAAAATATTACGTAATACGCTTAAACAAGGAATTAAAATCTTAGGGTACAAACAACAAATAGCCAAAATAAATAAAAACACGGTGAAGATACTCCGGGAAAACACTGTTAAACAATCACAAATACTATTGGAAGAAAAGGGAGTAGAGAAAACTGTGTTAATGCAATACGTTGTATTTTTATTTCAATCATAGAAAATTGTATGCATTGTTTGTAGAAGAGGGAGTAGAGAAGGAAATGTGAATAAGTTATATAAAAGAAAAGCGGGTAAAGAAAATCCTGTGAATGTAATGCGTAGGATGATAAAATAGATAGCATAAAAACCTACATGAAAAAAAATTAGATGTGCCGATTTTCATGGTGAATCATCAACCGGTATTGGAGTTTATGTACTTCATACATACCAATATCTATTTATGTATATATATAAAATCTATATAGATAGATTAGACAGACATATAGACAGACAGATTAGACAGATAAATTAGACACATAGAAATTAAAATTATTTTTAAAATTATTTTTGTTGTTTAACGACGCTGTCAA
Source organism: Tenodera sinensis (assembly GCA_030765045.1). Classification (NCBI taxonomy): domain Eukaryota; kingdom Metazoa; phylum Arthropoda; class Insecta; order Mantodea; family Mantidae; genus Tenodera; species Tenodera sinensis. The sequence continues at coordinate 104,011,292 of CM060972.1, forward strand.
TTGCCAGGATCACATCAGCGTCGCCGGTGTGCCGGAATTTTGTCCCGCAGGAGTTCTTTAACATGCCAGTAAATCTACTGACATGGAGCTGTCGTTTTTAAGCACACTTAAAAACCATCGGTCTGGGCCGGATTTGAACCCGCGACCTTGGGATCAGTAGGCCAGCGTCTAACCAACTGAGCCACTCAGACCGACAGAGAGACACATAGAGATAGCTAGGTAAGCAGGCAGACAGACAGACAGACAGACAGATAGATAGATAGATAGATAGATAGATAGATAGATAGATAGATAGATAGATAGATAGATAGATAGATAGATAGATAGATAGATAGATAGATAGATAGATAGATAGATAGATAGATAGATAGATAGATAGATAGATAGATAGATAGATAGATAGATAGATAGATAGATAGATAGATAGATAGATAGATAGATAGATAGATAGATAGATACATAGATAGATAGATAGATAGATAGATAGATAGATAGATAGATAGATAGATTTTATGAATTGTATGTTGAAGAGCGAGAAGAACATGCAAATTGTTTATGTAATAGAAAAGTGGGTAGAGAGAACCGTGTGAATGTATTACACATTTCTATTTTGATCATACAAAATTGCATGAATTGTAAGTTGAAGGGGGAATAGAGATGGACATCTGAGTGTGTTATGTAAAAGAAAAGCGAGAAGGGAAAATCATGTAAATGTAATACACTGATAGTTAAAGTGATATAATATAAACCTTCTCCATGAAAAAGCTACTACACGTGCCGAATTTCGCAGTAATCGGTCAAGCAGTTTGGATACATACACGCACATCTATTTTTACGAGATATACCTAAGTACAGATGAACCCAGAGACTGCGATAAAAGCTAAAACAAGCAAAGCTTTCATGCACCATATTATTAATACAGTTTTCATATGTCACATCACACTTCAGCCTCGATTTACTTGACGAAGCGATGCAACAGCTGTAGAAATTGTTATTTCAATATTTGATGGAATACTTTCTTCATTACTCGGAAAGATCTGGCTGCGTTATCGCCGGTGTGTGTGTGGAATTCGAGAACGGTTCGTGTGACGTCATCCCCTCTGTTTAAGGAGGCGAGGAAACAGCAGAAATAGAGTTACAGACATGAGTCGGTCAGTGTGTCAGCGAGTATGAGACAGCTGCGGGTGTGTCGGTGCGGCGTAAAGAAAATTCAGCGAGCGTCGAATGATTGTAAGGTGTAGTTAATGTATGCGAGACAGAGAAAGTGAAGAAAGATACTGAAAGGAGTGAGCAAGGTTACGAGAAGAAAACTGTATTTGTGATACAATTTTGGAAGACAAAGTCATAGAAAAGTAGCTGTGTAAATTTTCTTTTTGTCACAATATTTTACAGAATTAAAATTTAAAAAAAAAATGTGTTTTCTCGGCTTTCATGAAGTTTAAATCATACATGTCCTTGATTATACGTAAAAATTGTTTACGAAATGCAAACAGCAGTGCTGCTTTCTGTTTATGTATGCAATAAACTTCATATTGCTCAGTGCGAGGTTATTTCTAGCCAAATATTTATCGCAAGTGTCTCTAAGTAAATGAGATCATATGACGTTGTAATGCAATGTGTTCCAGCCGAGCTGCTCGCCAGTGAGCAGCGGCGCACTAGTCTCCTTGCGTGAGTAAGTCTGCAACAGGTCGCACAGGTATGTTGGGTTATTAGCTATCATCTTTCGCAGCCATGCTCCGCGCAACGCTGCTGCGTACTCGCGTGTACTCATACTCAAACTCGCGGATTTGGAACAGCCTGTTCCAATGGGCAGAGAAGGTTATGTGAATGCCACCATTTTTAATATATGCTTTATATAAAATACTTAAGTTCTGATTTGGTTTGGTTAAATATTTGCGACCTTTGCCCAGAATCACTACCAAACTACGGTTAGTAGGTACAATGACATGTTGAAAGTTGAACCACAAGAAGTAAGGTGTGGCTGTTTGCCTCTAGGAAACTTCCACAGCGTTGAGCTGTTCAGTTGCCCAGAGACAGTTTACTTTCCGTGCCCGCCTGATCGTGGCGCTTTTGCCAGTGCCATGCTCTAATCAGACACGGTTATCTCTACACAAACACTATTAAACATGGATATTCCAGACTCAGCTTCTTTGCGCTTATACTTATTTCTCAGGAAAACTTATTTGCTTACTTATTTTACGATGTTTAATTAAAACAAAATATTTTAAGCAAAATTGTAAATTTAAAAGTGCATATTTCACAGTTATTCGTGATTTATGAGTGATTCGCTATTTACTTCGTAACAAAGAAATGTTTGAGAAGGGGAAAAAGAACAGTGGTGAGATCCATAAGCTGTTTCATATAAGCACGATGAAAGATGAAGAGAAGTGAGTGAAATGGAGAGACGAAATTATTCTTAGCAATATTTTCTAGACACAGGAAAACCGCCGAAAAATATTTCATGAGTCAGGAAGGAGGATTCGAACCGGCGACCTGCCGAATGCGAACCTCAGAAGCTACCTCCTGGACCATCCCGCTCGGTATCTGCATTACCTATATAGCATTATCGAACAGCGAGATTTTAATTGTTTATTTGAACACCGTTCCTCTATTGTATACTGGTTTAATTGGAGATGGATTTAAAAAGATTGTAAGTTAACATATTTAATTTTGCCAGGTGTAGGTAATTGATTGGTGATGGAGTTGTATAACATGACGTGTGCATCGCTCACAATTGGATCCACGGAACAAAAACATCCGTGCTGACGCAGAGGCATCAAACTCAATACAGTAAATCACTTTTATCCGATACTGTGTTGGAAACTATCAGTTGCTCCTTGTTCCTAGCGAACTAAATACTGGCAGTGAATTAAAACGTTTGGGTCCTTTGCTGCAATATGTTGATAACATTTCTGGAACACCACCCTTATAAATGGTGCAAGTATGCTCAAATCAGCATAAGGAACTATTAGAGGACTACTAATTGTAAGAATTTTAAAACATTTCTTTACGCTCGAACATATACGGTAATTATAGGAATGGTAGCTGCACTTTAATGGACACTATTAAAGTGCCTCTTCATTAAAGTACAGGTTTGCACCAATCACAAGAAATCGCGAATTTAGAAAGAGTAAAAATATCGGATACGAGTAACACTGAAATTTAACTAATTTGTCACAAAAACCAAGAAACGTGTACGAAAAATTCTATCCACAATTCATGGATTGGAGAAAATAACAATACATAACCTCGTTTTCACAAAATTCATTGCTGGTGTACTTCGAAAAATTGTCACAAATTATGAAACATCGACCTTGTGGACTTACTACTCTACTTTGAAATAAAATGTTCAATAATGTTTCAATATAGAATGGAACAAGAAACCATGGAACCAATTGAAAACTGTATATTTAGGGATAATCAAAATTCAAAAGGGGGGAAAACCTTACAGAAATAAATAATAGAACAAATAAGGCAAACCAAATCTACCACCAAATCAAACACTAAAAAAAGTGAATTAATGATACAAAATCAGAATATATAACCCAGTTTATCTCCCAACACTTCTTTATTGCTCAGGAAGCTGGGCAGTGTTGTCGAAACATCAAAGTAGAATTACAAGTACACAAATTAACTATTTACGGAAATGTATAGGGAAAACCAAAAGGGACAGAATAATAAGAAACTATCAAGTAAGGAATATCCTTAACCAAGAACCAGTAATAAAAAAGATAGACAAATACTTTACGATGTTTTGGACACATAAATAAGTAGGGTATATATAGCGACTCTGGCTCAAGAAGTGGCATAAGTGACATGTTCCCTTTGGCTCAATTAGCATAACAATACACCCCCCCTCCCCCCCCCCCCACATGTGGGAATTTCCAAAAGGTAATAGCGACTCTGGCTCAAGAAGTGGCATAAGTGACATGTTCCCTTTGGCTCAATTAGCATAACAATACACCCCCCCCTCCCCCCTCCCCCCTCCCCCCCACATGTGGGAATTTCCAAAAGGTAATAGCGACTCTGGCTCACTTAGCATAAATGTCCCATTAATCAAATCCACCCCTCCCCACCTCCCCCTCCCCTCCCCCCTTAAGTGACAGGGGTATTTCTTTGGACACGTGGGAATTCCGAAAACAGAGAGGGTGGATGGTCTGTCGCGATCAGGATGACAAAGGAAGTGTAATTTATGACCCCCCGTCCCCCCTGACCCTCCTATTCTAGTGTCTGCAGGTGTTTTCGAAAGAAGAACGCGAGGGTAAGAAACCCTACAATGAATGGCCCCTTTCAGATCTTGATATATTTATGTGACAGTTGGAAATGTTTCCCTCTGACAGTTTTGAAAAGAACAAGGCTTCATCTTGCAAGGGGGCGAGCATAGACATCCCCATTTTCCTGTCTGAACAGGCCTAGTGTTTTTCTCTTAACAAAGCAGCCAAAGATCGCCCACCTGCAGGAAGAAACCTTTTCAATAGCGAAAGAATACTTCTGTATTGACACGAGGACCACCCATGTGGTTCCCCAACACTTCAATGCGTTCCCACACAGTGGGGACAAAAGGAAACCTGTAACATAACTCTTAGCAGAAAAAACAAACTTGCAGTTCGACATAACGAAACTTTTACTGATCAAAATCTACCCCCCACACACGCATTCTTCCGAAGAAAAACCTATTCTCACTGAAATTTTCGGACCGCACACATCTTTGACTTTGCACTATCCATTAAGCGGAAGGGTAACTCATTCTCCCTATTGTACTTGCAGGTGGCTGCTTCAAGCATTATTTAAGCATTGACAATGACGACAAAAAGTTAAGGGGTTTCTCTTACACATAGAGGCAAAGACAGCAACAGTATTGTATTGAGAAAGGACAGTGTTGTTTGCTTCTTAGGGAGCATCGCCCAATAACGTTATTTTATACTTGCAACATTCATTTTGTGTATAGTATCATGTTCGACGATCAGAGAGGCTGTTTCTCGTTTCTTTCAAGCAAATTTAAGCTTTGACAACATGTTACTTAAGCTGAAAATATTGTCTCGTCTGTTACCCTCACGCAACTTTCTCTACTCTTGCCCTAACAATTATTACAAAATGTTATTTGCACTAACATCTTCGTGTTAGCTGAGATAAACGTTTTCACAAATTATCTCCCTGCTTATTTCCTTTTATGTGCAAGGAGGTATATTAGAGTAAGGAAGGCTTTGTGTACTGATCAAAAGCTACATGCAATTCTACTGAAAAAGCATTCACAAGGGAATTTTTTTGGGTCCATCCACATCTCTTGACTTCGCATTTGTTTATGTTCCCAAAACTCAACTAAAATCATGGAAATATCTCCAAAAAATCATACAGGCACACACACATACTCACACGTAAACACACACACACACACATACACCCCGCACACATGCACACAAATACACATGCACACCTACACACATGAATGCACAACCACACACACATACACACACACACACACACACACACACACACACACACACAAACAGACATACATACATACGCGCAAACACACGCACAAAACCGCATAAGCTTCATTTATAATTTCCTTAAATTAAGGACTTTATGTTAGCCAATGCATCACTTTTCACAAGGATACTCTACTCAGTTTTCTTTGTGAAATATCCGAGGTGTTTAAGAGGACACTTATTTATACATTTATTTTCTTGTTTATAGTATCTTACGAGATTACTATGCTTGTTTAATCCTAGCAAGTAATATTTTTTAAATCGCACCAAAGAATAACGATACCACAATGCAGGAACAGTAAGCACCCGAGGAACGTAGCTGAATCATTGAACCATCAGCAATACAGGTTTCAAAGTAATGGGCAAATTTCAAACACTAAGTAATATCTCGCCTTATTATTAGTTTCTTTATTGACAAATTCGAGAGTTCTGGTCAAAGTAATTACTGCAATAACACATGTTAACATATATAATAACCCCTTTCAATCATACAGAAAATTCTTTAGACTTCATTTCTACATAAACACAAATATTAAAAATCTGATGTGTTACACTCACGTGACTTCTACCCTCTTGTACTTCCCATTCTTACAAAATCTTATTCCTATATCTTCTTCGTGTTAGTTGAGATAAACATTTGTACAAATTATCTTATTGCTTATTTCCTTGCAGGTGCAAGGAGAATGTTAGAATACTGCAGGCTTTTCTGCCATAGTCTAATGTTTAAAAGCTTTGAGATTCTGTTGTCTTTGCACACTTAAGATATAAAAAATGAACAACAATGATCCATTTCACGAAAGTTCTAAGTTTTTCCGAAACTCACACACATAACAAGGAATATCTCCGAAATGATTCACACTACAAGAAAATTTATTCAGTCGAAAATTGTGTATTTTAGCAAGATCTATATTCTCTATAGTATGATTTGGTCCATCTCTAACGGTTTACCAGTTATGCAAAAGTTGCCCAGAATAAATACGACTACAGGGGCTTCACCCAGAAAATTCAAGAAATTAATAAACGTATGACATTGTAATCAAATCGTTAGAGCAATTTCCAAGAAAGTCAAAATTTTCGAAAAATGTTCCATGTAAAGGGTAGTTAAGGGGGATATTTTCTTTTCAAATTCTTCGTGGCGCATCCTTGAAAGACATTAAACTTAAATACTAACTTTGGTTTAACCGACTTTTCGTTTTGAGTTATGCTGAGCACAGACTGACACACACACACACACACACACACACACACACACACACACACACACATGCCTACACATACACACACACACACATTTAGACATGCACACACACGCACACATACACACACGAGCATACACACACATACACACACTCACACACGCGCAGACACCCACACTTACACACATACACTCACACACATGCACCCCAAGCACACACATACACGCACCTTTTTGTAAACCTGCTTTTTTGGATTCAGGGGGCCTCGAACATATATTTCCGGTGAAATCTTGACTTCGAATTTTTGGGTGGAGTACGTTACTTCCCCTATTGACCAGTAGAGAAAGTAAAAATAGAGGTTGCGACAACTGAGCATAAAAAATACACAACGCTAATTTCATTTCAATATATGAAACTCCTGATATTATTCTTTGTTATCAAATGATTAAAAATTGAAGAGACAGAATAATGAAAATTTCATTCATCTTACCCTTGCTATTGAATAAAGTTAGTGAATGAGACCTGATGCTCTGAAATTATTTATTTTTTCTCAAGTAGTAATAGATAAGGGGTTAATAAAATCTCAACAGGAACTTTTTGTCACTAGATGTAAGTTTATTTAATAAGTTTGCCGGTTTATAGCAGGTTTGTATAAAACAATTGTACTATTAAATCTTACAATCCAGAGGCTTTTAAGGGGAGAATATGTTTGGAAACAACTCAAAGAATGAGTGAAAACTGCGTACCAATATTCATTACAAATACAAACCAAAACGGATAAGTGGGGCTTGTAGACAGAATACAAAACGAGCTCTATGGTGTTAAAGGAAATTAAAGGCGCAAAACTCCTTATGTGACTTAATCCCTGGGAATGACTGATGGTAGCATGGAGATGGGAACAATAACAATGATAATGAATAGGAATCCCGCCAGCCTATATTTTAAACATTTTGTTCGGTGTTATTCATCTTTATTTTTTTTATTGAAGCATAACATTTCTTGTCATTTCTTACTGAACCTTCAGCATTCAGTTCATTGAATAAGAAAAGAGAATAAAGACATCTTTCAGATGTTCATACATTCATTTTAAATTACATTAAAGGTTGGCTTTGTCACTTTCATTATAAAACAAGCTATTATGTATATCATTTCACAGTATCCAAATATTGGAAAGAAAGCTAACTTCATAGTTTAGCCAATAGAAACAAAGTTCGGCGGGTGGGGGGTAGCTGTTTCTACTACGCAGCTGCACAGGTGTGCTGGGGGGAAAGCATTCTAACCTATAAAAGGGTACACCGGCCGCAGGAGTGATTGCAGTTCTAGAGGGCGAAACATCAGTTGGCATTTACACATCACTGCAACAATAACATACATTCCATAATGGCAGGTAAGCCCATTTTATTATACTTTAAAGAAACATTTTGGTGTCTTTCTACGAGTGAAAGTCATTAAATAGGAACAAAATACGCAGAAAAAAGTTTTTATATGTTAAATGGCATGTATTTCCTTACAATGGACTTGAAATTATCAGCTCATCATTCATTGCCTTTACACATTGAAAGATTAAGTCAAAGTGGAAATCCGAACTAACGATGAAATTGCCAAATGTAGGAAAACACGATAACTTTTTTTTCCCACTATTCATTAAATGTTTTCTTTTGTTGTTATTTTTATTATTATTCTTTTATTCTTTTGTAGGAAACATCGACAGGGCAAATGAATCTAACACGAGCATCAATGGCTCGCCCCCTGGACGTTGCACAACACGACTTGACAAAGTTACAATGCCAGTTAGGCCCAATAAATGCAGTTGTGATAGTTGTAAAAATATTTCATCACTGAAAAGTCTACTGGGGGAAATTCAAGGTAAGAATTATTAAATATTGAAATGCTAGTTTATATTGTTCCTTATTTGTCTCATTGTAGGAATTCCATCGTAAGCAATTTTTGTGTACATTCTGTCTTCCAGCGTTAGCATTTCAGCTCCAAACCATATGTTCAATCGAAATATCATATATGATATTTTGTTTTTCATCATTCATCTGACTTATAGTATCCCTTTTAATACTCTCTTCTTCATATCAAAGTGACTTATCTCAAATAATCTGTCTCTAAGCCAAAAACATTTTCTTTTATACCTGAATTAAATATAGTCTTTTATTCAATCTTTAATAAATGTTCACTTGCTGAATATGAATATCCACTTCAAATATTATAACACCATTAATTAATTTTTTTGTTTCATCTTACTTCAGGCCCATATGAACCAATGGACCTTTCATTGAATCGCCAGCCTAAGGAGCAGCACACCATGAGACCTTCACAATCAGCTTTACACAGAGAATCAGCGCAAAAGAGGGAATTATACCATAAATCACTTTGCGATTGCAAGATCGCTAATCAAGCTGGAAAGAGCACATCTTCTTCAATATCGCAGAGTAATAAGCAGTCGCATGAAAACACCCATCAGATTACAGATGAACAATTATATCAACAACGCAAGTACAGCTGGGAACCTTCAAATAAAAGATGTCATACTCATACAAGGGAGCAATTCAACAGCCCGCAGCAAAGAACTCAACAAAACTTAAAGGAATTGATCGAAAACAAGACAAGGATATGTATTCATACCTGTGAAACTATGAAATGTGATACTTTGAAAATTGCCATAGAACTTATTTTATAATTCAATAAGATTTCTTAGAACAGATAACCAGCTCTTATTGAGATACGTTATTGACTTTGGCAGGGACTCTAGGTCATATCTAACGACAGTAACAATCATTCATCATGTAATTCATGCTTAGCCTGCAGAGTCGCAGTTATCAGAAGTAACAGGTATTCTATTTTATTCCAAGGACGGAAAAACAGCGTGATAGACACAGAGAGAGAGAGAGAGAGAGAGAGAGACTGCCCGTTATGTGCAGGTGTTTTACCATATTTATGAATTCTGAATAATATCCACAGGCATTTAGCCTGAAGCAGTATCTACTTATATTGTGAAATCATCAATTATGTTGAAATGTAAAACGATTTTGATTCATTTAATAAAATTTATGAATAGAAATATCAGCGTTATCATTTAACCTGTCGTAACCTATCCTAGCCTAAGCAAGCCTACCCTATCCAAATTTAGCCTATCTTAACTAGGAATGCATGCAGGAATAACATAATGCATGATATAAATTAACAAAAGAACATAATTACAATCAGATAATTTTATTTAACTTATAAAGATGAATACACTACCATTACCATTCAGAAAGCAAGCATATACTATTGAAAGACAATACATATATATTCATTTCATTTCTTAATCATTCAATGATGCCAGTCGATTTCAGTTCATTGATAATTCCTTGAATTTCCTTATAGTGATTCTGTCCGGTCGATTCTTGTGACATGATTAATAATCGTAAACGTTTTACTAATTCATTTGGATCGAACCAAGGATATTCCATGCGAAAAGCAGCACTTGATGAAGGAGCATCTTGCATGTTATCGGAGACTTGGAGATTATTACTTTCTTCCAATGAAGTCATGTTTCCAGATGTTTTTACAAGGACGCTTAGCGTTGATTTTCCATCTTCATTATTAGATGTTTCATCAATCCCAGACTTTTCACTCTCTTGCAACGGAAATGCCCCTGATTCAGAATTAGCTATATTGTTCACAGGAGCATTAGAAACTTCTTTCTTGCATACTTTATTATGGCGTTCAAGCCTACTTGTTGTCCTATTCTTTAAAGTCTGCCCACACTCACAGCATTTGAGGAAACGATGCTTTCCAAGACTAATATATGAAAAATTAAGTCTTGCATATTTTGAGCAATACAACCTTTTACTGTGATCACTCATAGTGAAATGCAGCTGAAGCTGACAATAACCGTTTTAAGCAAAAGTTAGAGATGCTCGATATTTTATACATTGATTGTTCATATGTCAAATATAAACTCGCAACAATGCAAAACAATTTAGTGTAAGCAGACACCCTAAGTAACCACGGGTGACCACGGGTGACCATGGGTGACCAATGGTGACCAAGGGTGACCATGGGTGACCAAGGGTGACCAAGGGAGACCACGGGTGACCATGGGTGACCACGGGTGACCACGGGTGACCATGGGTGACCATGGGTGACCACGGGTGACCAAGGGTGACCACGGGTGACCAAGGGTGACCATGGGTGACCACGGGTGACCATGGGTGACCAAGGGTGACCAGATTAGGTGACCACGGGTGACCAAGGGTGACCATGGGCGACCACGGGTGACCAAGGGTGACCATGGGTGACCACGGGTGACCAAGGGTGACCATGGGTGACCAAGGGTGACCAGATTAGGTGACCAAATAGGTGGCCCGTGACCCAAGCACGTACGTGAGCAAAATAAGTGCAAGCTAATGTGAGACTATCAAACATTCAAAATATATAACCTAAACCTAACCTAAGCTAACATAATGTTACCTGAACCTGTTTGCTTGAATCTACACACTGTAACTATTTTAATTGAGGATTTCATTCTGCTTGCACCAACAAATATAACATTACCTAAGCTGAATTCTTCTATTTCAAACTTTTATTCTTGTAACACATGCACTAAGTCATCCCATCCCATACAAATATTCAATTTCCGTATAACATAGTCTAATCTACTCTTAATGTGTTTCATGTCTCTTAAGACACGATTCAACATTCAGAGAACAATGTCTCAGGTCGATTCTATAGACACAATTAACAAATCATTTCTGGAAAGTAATGTTATTCCACTATTCTTCCATACATCACCCCTACAGGTTATTCACACCAATCAGATAAACATATATCCTACACTCACCTAACTCTAATCTAAATTCAAGCAAACTATTAAGAGAATGCTATTGTATTGTAGATGCTCTGATGAAGTCAATGTGATCATTTCCTCTCATATACAAGTATTCAATACTCTGAACACCAAACCTGGCTTAATATTCTTGATGGCACATAAAATAAATCACAATTAATTATCTTGAGAGCAAGGTGTTTCGATTATCTTCTGGCGTGCTTGATTTTATGTGCCATCAAGAATATTAAGCCAGGTTTGGTGTTCAGAGTATTGAATACTTGTATATGAGAGGAAATGATCACATTGACTTCATCAGAGCATCTACAATACAATAGCATTCTCTTAATAGTTTGCTTGAATTTAGATTAGAGTTAGGTGAGTGTAGGATATATGTTTATCTGATTGGTGTGAATAACCTGTAGGGGTGATGTATGGAAGAATAGTGGAATAACATTACTTTCCAGAAATGATTTGTTAATTGTGTCTATAGAATCGACCTGAGACATTGTTCTCTGAATGTTGAATCGTGTCTTAAGAGACATGAAACACATTAAGAGTAGATTAGACTATGTTATACGGAAATTGAATATTTGTATGGGATGGGATGACTTAGTGCATGTGTTACAAGAATAAAAGTTTGAAATAGAAGAATTCAGCTTAGGTAATGTTATATTTGTTGGTGCAAGCAGAATGAAATCCTCAATTAAAATAGTTACAGTGTGTAGATTCAAGCAAACAGGTTCAGGTAACATTATGTTAGCTTAGGTTAGGTTTAGGTTATATATTTTGAATGTTTGATAGTCTCACATTAGCTTGCACTTATTTTGCTCACGTACGTGCTTGGGTCACGGGCCACCTATTTGGTCACCTAATCTGGTCACCCTTGGTCACCCATGGTCACCCTTGGTCACCCGTGGTCACCCATGGTCACCCTTGGTCACCCGTGGTCGCCCATGGTCACCCTTGGTCACCCGTGGTCACCTAATCTGGTCACCCTTGGTCACCCATGGTCACCCGTGGTCACCCATGGTCACCCTTGGTCACCCGTGGTCACCCTTGGTCACCCGTGGTCACCCATGGTCACCCATGGTCACCCGTGGTCACCCGTGGACACCCGTGGTCACCCATGGTCACCCGTGGTCACCCGTGGTCACCCGTGGTCACCCATGGTCACCCTTGGTCACCCGTGGTCACCCATGGTCACCCGTGGTCACCCATGGTCACCCTTGGTCACCCGTGGTCACCCGTGGTCACCCATGGTCACCCTTGGTCACCCTTGGTCACCCTTGGTCACCCTTGGTCACCCATGGTCACCCTTGGTCACCCGTGGTCACCCATGGTCACCCTTGGTCACCCATGGTCACCCTTGGTCACCCGTGGTCTCCCATGGTCACCCTTGGTCACCCATGGTCACCCTTGGTCACCCGTGGTCTCCCATGGTCACCCTTGGTCACCCTTGGTCACCCATGGTCACCCTTGGTCACCCTTGGTCACCCTTGGTCACCCATGGTCACCCTTGGTCACCATTGGTCACCCGTGGTCACCCATGGTCACCCTTGGTCACCCGTGGTCACCCGTGGTTACTTAGGGTGTCTGCTTACACTAAATTGTTTTGCATTGTTGCGAGTTTATATTTGACATATGAACAATCAATGTATAAAATATCGAGCATCTCTAACTTTTGCTTAAAACGGTTATTGTCAGCTTCAGCTGCATTTCACTATGAGTGATCACAGTAAAAGGTTGTATTGCTCAAAATATGCAAGACTTAATTTTTCATATATTAGTCTTGGAAAGCATCGTTTCCTCAAATGCTGTGAGTGTGGGCAGACTTTAAAGAATAGGACAACAAGTAGGCTTGAACGCCATAATAAAGTATGCAAGAAAGAAGTTTCTAATGCTCCTGTGAACAATATAGCTAATTCTGAATCAGGGGCATTTCCGTTGCAAGAGAGTGAAAAGTCTGGGATTGATGAAACATCTAATAATGAAGATGGAAAATCAACGCTAAGCGTCCTTGTAAAAACATCTGGAAACATGACTTCATTGGAAGAAAGTAATAATCTCCAAGTCTCCGATAACATGCAAGATGCTCCTTCATCAAGTGCTGCTTTTCGCATGGAATATCCTTGGTTCGATCCAAATGAATTAGTAAAACGTTTACGATTATTAATCATGTCACAAGAATCGACCGGACAGAATCACTATAAGGAAATTCAAGGAATTATCAATGAACTGAAATCGACTGGCATCATTGAATGATTAAGAAATGAAATGAATATATATGTATTGTCTTTCAATAGTATATGCTTGCTTTCTGAATGGTAATGGTAGTGTATTCATCTTTATAAGTTAAATAAAATTATCTGATTGTAATTATGTTCTTTTGTTAATTTATATCATGCATTATGTTATTCCTGCATGCATTCCTAGTTAAGATAGGCTAAATTTGGATAGGGTAGGCTTGCTTAGGCTAGGATAGGTTACGACAGGTTAAATGATAACGCTGATATTTCTATTCATAAATTTTATTAAATGAATCAAAATCGTTTTACATTTCAACATAATTGATGATTTCACAATATAAGTAGATACTGCTTCAGGCTAAATGCCTGTGGATATTATTCAGAATTCATAAATATGGTAAAACACCTGCACATAACGGGCAGTCTCTCTCTCTCTCTCTCTCTCTCTGTGTCTATCACGCTGTTTTTCCGTCCTTGGAATAAAATAGAATACCTGTTACTTCTGATAACTGCGACTCTGCAGGCTAAGCATGAATTACATGATGAATGATTGTTACTGTCGTTAGATATGACCTAGAGTCCCTGCCAAAGTCAATAACGTATCTCAATAAGAGCTGGTTATCTGTTCTAAGAAATCTTATTGAATTATAAAATAAGTTCTATGGCAATTTTCAAAGTATCACATTTCATAGTTTCACAGGTATGAATACATATCCTTGTCTTGTTTTCGATCAATTCCTTTAAGTTTTGTTGAGTTCTTTGCTGCGGGCTGTTGAATTGCTCCCTTGTATGAGTATGACATCTTTTATTTGAAGGTTCCCAGCTGTACTTGCGTTGTTGATATAATTGTTCATCTGTAATCTGATGGGTGTTTTCATGCGACTGCTTATTACTCTGCGATATTGAAGAAGATGTGCTCTTTCCAGCTTGATTAGCGATCTTGCAATCGCAAAGTGATTTATGGTATAATTCCCTCTTTTGCGCTGATTCTCTGTGTAAAGCTGATTGTGAAGGTCTCATGGTGTGCTGCTCCTTAGGCTGGCGATTCAATGAAAGGTCCATTGGTTCATATGGGCCTGAAGTAAGATGAAACAATAACATTAATTAATGGTGTTATAATATTTGAAGTGGATATTCATATTCAGCAAGTGAACATTTATTAAAGATTGAATAAAAGACTATATTTAATTCAGGTATAAAAGAAAATGTTTTTGGCTTAGAGACAGATTATTTGAGATAAGTCACTTTGATATGAAGAAGAGAGTATTAAAAGGGATACTATAAGTCAGATGAATGATGAAAAACAAAATATCATATATGATATTTCGATTGAACATATGGTTTGGAGCTGAAATGCTAACGCTGGAAGACAGAATGTACACAAAAATTGCTTACGATGGAATTCCTACAATGAGACAAATAAGGAACAATATAAACTAGCATTTCAATATTTAATAATTCTTACCTTGAATTTCCCCCAGTAGACTTTTCAGTGATGAAATATTTTTACAACTATCACAACTGCATTTATTGGGCCTAACTGGCATTGTAACTTTGTCAAGTCGTGTTGTGCAACGTCCAGGGGGCGAGCCATTGATGCTCGTGTTAGATTCATTTGCCCTGTCGATGTTTCCTACAAAAGAATAAAAGAATAATAATAAAAATAACAACAAAAGAAAACATTTAATGAATAGTGGGAAAAAAAAGTTATCGTGTTTTCCTACATTTGGCAATTTCATCGTTAGTTCGGATTTCCACTTTGACTTAATCTTTCAATGTGTAAAGGCAATGAATGATGAGCTGATAATTTCAAGTCCATTGTAAGGAAATACATGCCATTTAACATATAAAAACTTTTTTCTGCGTATTTTGTTCCTATTTAATGACTTTCACTCGTAGAAAGACACCAAAATGTTTCTTTAAAGTATAATAAAATGGGCTTACCTGCCATTATGGAATGTATGTTATTGTTGCAGTGATGTGTAAATGCCAACTGATGTTTCGCCCTCTAGAACTGCAATCACTCCTGCGGCCGGTGTACCCTTTTATAGGTTAGAATGCTTTCCCCCCAGCACACCTGTGCAGCTGCGTAGTAGAAACAGCTACCCCCCACCCGCCGAACTTTGTTTCTATTGGCTAAACTATGAAGTTAGCTTTCTTTCCAATATTTGGATACTGTGAAATGATATACATAATAGCTTGTTTTATAATGAAAGTGACAAAGCCAACCTTTAATGTAATTTAAAATGAATGTATGAACATCTGAAAGATGTCTTTATTCTCTTTTCTTATTCAATGAACTGAATGCTGAAGGTTCAGTAAGAAATGACAAGAAATGTTATGCTTCAATAAAAAAAATAAAGATGAATAACACCGAACAAAATGTTTAAAATATAGGCTGGCGGGATTCCTATTCATTATCATTGTTATTGTTCCCATCTCCATGCTACCATCAGTCATTCCCAGGGATTAAGTCACATAAGGAGTTTTGCGCCTTTAATTTCCTTTAACACCATAGAGCTCGTTTTGTATTCTGTCTACAAGCCCCACTTATCCGTTTTGGTTTGTATTTGTAATGAATATTGGTACGCAGTTTTCACTCATTCTTTGAGTTGTTTCCAAACATATTCTCCCCTTAAAAGCCTCTGGATTGTAAGATTTAATAGTACAATTGTTTTATACAAACCTGCTATAAACCGGCAAACTTATTAAATAAACTTACATCTAGTGACAAAAAGTTCCTGTTGAGATTTTATTAACCCCTTATCTATTACTACTTGAGAAAAAATAAATAATTTCAGAGCATCAGGTCTCATTCACTAACTTTATTCAATAGCAAGGGTAAGATGAATGAAATTTTCATTATTCTGTCTCTTCAATTTTTAATCATTTGATAACAAAGAATAATATCAGGAGTTTCATATATTGAAATGAAATTAGCGTTGTGTATTTTTTATGCTCAGTTGTCGCAACCTCTATTTTTACTTTCTCTACTGGTCAATAGGGGAAGTAACGTACTCCACCCAAAAATTCGAAGTCAAGATTTCACCGGAAATATATGTTCGAGGCCCCCTGAATCCAAAAAAGCAGGTTTACAAAAAGGTGCGTGTATGTGTGTGCTTGGGGTGCATGTGTGTGAGTGTATGTGTGTAAGTGTGGGTGTCTGCGCGTGTGTGAGTGTGTGTATGTGTGTGTATGCTCGTGTGTGTATGTGTGCGTGTGTGTGCATGTCTAAATGTGTGTGTGTGTGTATGTGTAGGCATGTGTGTGTGTGTGTGTGTGTGTGTGTGTGTGTCAGTCTGTGCTCAGCATAACTCAAAACGAAAAGTCGGTTAAACCAAAGTTAGTATTTAAGTTTAATGTCTTTCAAGGATGCGCCACGAAGAATTTGAAAAGAAAATATCCCCCTTAACTACCCTTTACATGGAACATTTTTCGAAAATTTTGACTTTCTTGGAAATTGCTCTAACGATTTGATTACAATGTCATACGTTTATTAATTTCTTGAATTTTCTGGGTGAAGCCCCTGTAGTCGTATTTATTCTGGGCAACTTTTGCATAACTGGTAAACCGTTAGAGATGGACCAAATCATACTATAGAGAATATAGATCTTGCTAAAATACACAATTTTCGACTGAATAAATTTTCTTGTAGTGTGAATCATTTCGGAGATATTCCTTGTTATGTGTGTGAGTTTCGGAAAAACTTAGAACTTTCGTGAAATGGATCATTGTTGTTCATTTTTTATATCTTAAGTGTGCAAAGACAACAGAATCTCAAAGCTTTTAAACATTAGACTATGGCAGAAAAGCCTGCAGTATTCTAACATTCTCCTTGCACCTGCAAGGAAATAAGCAATAAGATAATTTGTACAAATGTTTATCTCAACTAACACGAAGAAGATATAGGAATAAGATTTTGTAAGAATGGGAAGTACAAGAGGGTAGAAGTCACGTGAGTGTAACACATCAGATTTTTAATATTTGTGTTTATGTAGAAATGAAGTCTAAAGAATTTTCTGTATGATTGAAAGGGGTTATTATATATGTTAACATGTGTTATTGCAGTAATTACTTTGACCAGAACTCTCGAATTTGTCAATAAAGAAACTAATAATAAGGCGAGATATTACTTAGTGTTTGAAATTTGCCCATTACTTTGAAACCTGTATTGCTGATGGTTCAATGATTCAGCTACGTTCCTCGGGTGCTTACTGTTCCTGCATTGTGGTATCGTTATTCTTTGGTGCAATTTAAAAAATATTACTTGCTAGGATTAAACAAGCATAGTAATCTCGTAAGATACTATAAACAAGAAAATAAATGTATAAATAAGTGTCCTCTTAAACACCCGGATATTTCACAAAGAAAACTGAGTAGAGTATCCTTGTGAAAAGTGATGCATTGGCTAACATAAAGTCCTTAATTTAAGGAAATTATAAATGAAGCTTATGCGGTTTTGTGCGTGTGTTTGCGCGTATGTATGTATGTCTGTTTGTGTGTGTGTGTGTGTGTGTGTGTGTGTGTATGTGTGTGTGGTTGTGCATTCATGTGTGTAGGTGTGCATGTGTATTTGTGTGCATGTGTGCGGGGTGTATGTGTGTGTGTGTGTGTTTACGTGTGAGTATGTGTGTGTGCCTGTATGATTTTTTGGAGATATTTCCATGATTTTAGTTGAGTTTTGGGAACATAAACAAATGCGAAGTCAAGAGATGTGGATGGACCCAAAAAAATTCCCTTGTGAATGCTTTTTCAGTAGAATTGCATGTAGCTTTTGATCAGTACACAAAGCCTTCCTTACTCTAATATACCTCCTTGCACATAAAAGGAAATAAGCAGGGAGATAATTTGTGAAAACGTTTATCTCAGCTAACACGAAGATGTTAGTGCAAATAACATTTTGTAATAATTGTTAGGGCAAGAGTAGAGAAAGTTGCGTGAGGGTAACAGACGAGACAATATTTTCAGCTTAAGTAACATGTTGTCAAAGCTTAAATTTGCTTGAAAGAAACGAGAAACAGCCTCTCTGATCGTCGAACATGATACTATACACAAAATGAATGTTGCAAGTATAAAATAACGTTATTGGGCGATGCTCCCTAAGAAGCAAACAACACTGTCCTTTCTCAATACAATACTGTTGCTGTCTTTGCCTCTATGTGTAAGAGAAACCCCTTAACTTTTTGTCGTCATTGTCAATGCTTAAATAATGCTTGAAGCAGCCACCTGCAAGTACAATAGGGAGAATGAGTTACCCTTCCGCTTAATGGATAGTGCAAAGTCAAAGATGTGTGCGGTCCGAAAATTTCAGTGAGAATAGGTTTTTCTTCGGAAGAATGCGTGTGTGGGGGGTAGATTTTGATCAGTAAAAGTTTCGTTATGTCGAACTGCAAGTTTGTTTTTTCTGCTAAGAGTTATGTTACAGGTTTCCTTTTGTCCCCACTGTGTGGGAACGCATTGAAGTGTTGGGGAACCACATGGGTGGTCCTCGTGTCAATACAGAAGTATTCTTTCGCTATTGAAAAGGTTTCTTCCTGCAGGTGGGCGATCTTTGGCTGCTTTGTTAAGAGAAAAACACTAGGCCTGTTCAGACAGGAAAATGGGGATGTCTATGCTCGCCCCCTTGCAAGATGAAGCCTTGTTCTTTTCAAAACTGTCAGAGGGAAACATTTCCAACTGTCACATAAATATATCAAGATCTGAAAGGGGCCATTCATTGTAGGGTTTCTTACCCTCGCGTTCTTCTTTCGAAAACACCTGCAGACACTAGAATAGGAGGGTCAGGGGGGACGGGGGGTCATAAATTACACTTCCTTTGTCATCCTGATCGCGACAGACCATCCACCCTCTCTGTTTTCGGAATTCCCACGTGTCCAAAGAAATACCCCTGTCACTTAAGGGGGGAGGGGAGGGGGAGGTGGGGAGGGGTGGATTTGATTAATGGGACATTTATGCTAAGTGAGCCAGAGTCGCTATTACCTTTTGGAAATTCCCACATGTGGGGGGGGAGGGGGGAGGGGGGAGGGGGGGGTGTATTGTTATGCTAATTGAGCCAAAGGGAACATGTCACTTATGCCACTTCTTGAGCCAGAGTCGCTATTACCTTTTGGAAATTCCCACATGTGGGGGGGGGAGGGGGGAGGGGGGAGGGGGGTGTATTGTTATGCTAATTGAGCCAAAGGGAACATGTCACTTATGCCACTTCTTGAGCCAGAGTCGCTATATATACCCTACTTAAATAGAATGGATGAGAGCAGAAAACCGAAACAAGGCGGCCAGAGGGGAAGGAAGAACAGGGAGAGAGCAACCAAGAATAGAATGGAGCGATTATGTGGAGAACATAGTGGATAAGGAAGAAAAGACTTTGAGGGAAGGTACCTATTTCCTAACAGGTATAGAAAATGGATCATAACCGATATGAGAAAACAGGACAGTTTTTTGAATATTTTGATACGATATTTTAAACTATAACTAAATTTATTTTAGTTCTTAGTGAAATAATTGAAACTAAGTGTCAGAATGACTTCAAATTTGGCACATATTTTAATTTCGTCCATTCTATTGTAATAAACTCTGAAAATACGATGCAAATTGGATAAAAAATGAAGCTTTTCCAAAACTCAATATGACCCTCCCTTTAACATGAAGCGGATAGAAGACGAGAAAGGCGTGTGAATGCAATACATCCGTGTGTTCTTTTTCCCTGTCTTTGAAACTTAGAATTGCAACAACAAGTTAGGTGACTCATGTGGTTTTGAACGGAATTTCCTCCTTTGAGTTGGACTACACAACTTGCTGAGTTTCAGGAAAAGGTTGATTAGGTAATGTTTTTGGTATCTACACTTGAACTAATTGACCTGCGGAGTGAAGGGAGGGAGGGAGGGAGGGCTAAGCCAGAGCAATGCGGTTCAAGTGCTTGTTTGCCACAAGGTCGTCAGTGAGGTTCCTTCCCTACGGTGGAATTGTTTACTGCCTTGTTCCAACAATGCCTGCCTCACTAGAGCACTTAGGTTTATAACATCTTCCAGGACATTACGTCTGTGCCCAAGTAATTACTTACACTACACTTCCAGCGAAGGAAAACGCACTTACAGGAAAATGACTAACACCGGGAAATTATCAACACCATCACATTTTCCTGCATCACAATCCTGTAACAGATCACGTAAGTGTAGGAAAATATACTAGCTTGCTTGTGAGTCAGCGTCGTTTTATGGATATGTATGTGACATTTGATGCAAATTATTTCAACCCTATAAAATAACTGAGTATTCGCGAATGCGTACGCCATTCTTATAAGACCTACTGTCACGTGGGTTTTAGTGTGAGCTGTGTATTCAAATGTTTTCTCACTACAGATATTTTCACTATTTTTTTCCTCTAAAATTCTCCTTGTAGAGCAGTTTTTCTATCGCACTAGTGTAATTTGCTATACATGTTTACAGAGACGTAACAAATTGCCCTAGCTTTTATTGTCACATGTATCTAAGCATATATTTTAATTTCCAAACACACACACGCATACACAAAAATACATTTGTAACTTTAAAAAACTGTGGAACCTGAGCTAAACGAGACATCAATTTTAAAAAGTACACAATTTTGAATCTAGGGTTAAACTATAAGACCATATTTTTTGTCTCGAGGTACTCTTAGTGACGTAACAATACTAAACAAATATGATCCTAGTTTCTAAACTATTATGCATGGAATTTAGGCTGTCATGTTTGCGTTGGTTAATTTACCTTTATAACCTATTGCACATCGTAAGAATAAAACAGGAATATATACAAAAATATAATAAAAATGTATTTCCATATGTATTGGCATGCATGTAAAGGATATGCATAAATATATTTATCTCTAGATTCTAAGTCTAATTACTCGATTATAACACAAGAGCAATTTATTCAACCAGAGAGGTCACTAATTTATCATAATTGTAAATCATAATACACACACATATATAATGTATAGCACTTCTCTAGTTATAATAATGTTATTTTCATTTTGTTTCAGTTATTAGCGGTTTTGAGCGTCTATATCAGATTGTTGCAAATCCAGGAGTTTGAGTATGAGCACACGCGAATACGCAGGAACGTTGCGCGGAGCACGGCTGTATGATGATAGCTAATACGTCACTGGGCGAATGTCATACCAACCCCACTCATTCCCCGTCGCAGGTCTCCACCAGTACCCACAAGGCCGTGATAGTAAGTTACCCCAAAACACAGCTGTGTTGATATTGCAGGCTTACTCCGCCGCTGCTCACTGGCGAGCAACTCCGGTGGAACACATTCATCTATATAATAAAAGTTTTCCTCGCCAGAGTACGTATGACAAGTGTGTGTGTACGTGTGTGTGTGTGTGTGTGTGTGTGTGTGTGTGTGTGTGTGTGTGTGCTTCTGGATATGTATCACAGGGTAGTTTTCACGAAACAAAGGCATCAACCTCCCCTCTTTTCCCCCTTATTGCTGCATTATCAAGTCACCTTCCCACTGTGATAGGGGAAAAAAAGCCCCAAAAGACCCAGAAAACGATACAACATCCTCCCAAGATTGTCTTTGGCGTCCTTTGTGCCTATAGTTTTCCTCATGTGTTACTGTGAACTCCATCAGGATAATGCGTTCACCACTGAAATACCCTCTTACTTACTATATTTTCTAATGCATTGTTGCAATATTCTTTCATTAACGTTTTAATTGTTAATAAACTTTAAGTGTTATCTTGGCGATATTTAAGAACTTTGTGACCAGGGGATAGGTGGATTTTAATAAGGTCAGAAAGCGCACAATAAAGCTTCATTAACACGAACGTGCGCGTTGATTACATTCTACTGATGCAAGTTTTAATCCCAAAGCTTATATTTGAAGCAGTCACGTAATGTTAAATCGCGTGTGAGAGGTCAATGATAATAAAAATTCTATTCCGGGGCGTTTCTGACCTTATAATTTATACGAGAATAATTTCTACTAGAAGTTGTGTAAAACTAGAGGTAGGTATATCTACGTAATATCTAACATTGTGACACGGGTGCTTTTGTTTCGATAACACACTAGAAACAAGCATGACGTGATTAGGTATGTTAGAACTAGAGACAGGAAAATATGAACAATCAATTGCTCTAACATTAAATTACTTAGCAAAAATATGAAGAATCAATTCGTAAATATTAGGAAATATATACTTTAAAGCAAAAACAAAAAACCAGGCTTATTATTTAACTAACTCCAGCGTAAACATTGTGTGAACAATGCTCTAAGTGCATTTCTACCTCAATTGGAATGGATTGTTACAATTTAATGATCAAATGCCATGCAAAGTTTAATTTCAAAGAGAGATTTGGCAACGTCACGTCGCCTGTTCTCACCTTCGTAGAACGGCGGCCACATTCGGATAGAGGGGAATTTAGGGGAGGTACCACGTGGTGTTACTAGTTAGGGTAGGCATTCCAAGTCTAACTATTCCAAAAATTCTCCCGAATTCGTACGACCGCACCGAGTAGGCTCGTATCCAGGTACCCCGTCCTAAGTGAGATAATAATTTTAACGCTTGAATAATAATGACAATAATTAATAATAATAATAATAATAATAATAATAATAATAATAATAATAATAATAATAATAATAATAATAATAATAATAATAATAATAATAATAATAATAATAATAATAATAATAATAATAATAATAATAATAATAACAACAACAACAACAATAATAATCCTTAGGGTATTTCCTCTAAGTAGAGGGTGCCCTATCGTCCGGTCGCTCCGTCCTACAGCCGCAGCTAAGGTTACGGAGGAGTGCAGAATGGGGGAGGCGGGAGTCAGAGCTTTTTTATTAACGTCCTCCAACCTAATGTCATATGATGCGAAAATTAAGCTGTTGGTTCACGTTGGATCGCCATTTGTAGCGGAATATATGATGGTCACGTTGTGTCGCCCTTTGATGTGGAATGGATGTTGTTCGCTCCGGCTTAGTTCAGCATGAAATCTCTTTAATCCCGGGTATGCGTAGGTATGTTTATAGATTACCCCAGAAGAACTTTTGTATATTATTTATTTTTTTTTACTCTCTGACACTTTCGGGAGTTATGCCGACTTTCGATACATAGAGATACTCACAGAGCAATCGCACTCACGTGTGTACACCACAACGTCCACTACCGGTCTGGGGCGAGTTGTGACGCTTTCTGACGTACCCACGCTAGGAAAACGTTCTTTCCAATTTTAAATGTCATGACGTCATCAAAAGAAAGCCTCGTATCCAAAATGCTATTTCATTCTTTTTCCCAATTTAGAAATGTCCCTTTCTATTATAACATGTTCTTTTTTTTGAATTCCAAATATATATAGTTACCTTTTTATGATTAAACGATGTTTTCTTTATATTCTATTAAACATATCGCGCGACTTTTAAGGTTGGCAGACCTGAATTTTGACTGATTTCAAACTATGTGGTATGACGTCATGACTCGTTAATTTCAAACCAATAATGCGTTTATCCTACAAATTTAACGACTATTATTTACTCATATCTTGCTCACCTTACAACACTTCCTACTCTATTATCTACCTATGTTATTACTCAACACTTATCGCAAATCTCATATCCGGCAATTAAATTAAAACGTGTCTTTATCAAGCCCATTCGATTTGAAATCTAAATTTCGGTATCACATATCGGACGGTGAATGAATGAAATGATGCTCAAATGAGCCCGAGGTCCATGGAGCTTTCGTTTTCTCAGGATAAGGCAAAACCCCGCGGAAAAACCTTATCCGTATAACGACTCCCCTGATCGTAAGGCAATTATTTGGCGCTACCTTTCTATCGGGATAGCTACTCAATTGTCCCTTCAGGGACCTAACGAGGCTGAGTGTACCCCGTACCAGCCGTCCCAGGGAGGAGAAAATCCCAACAGTACCAGGCTCTGGAACAGCCAATCAGGATGAAAAGGAAAGTGAGATGAAATGGGGGACAGGAAATTTGGAGGATGTCATTATCTTTTCCAGCATTATCTAGCGACTCGGGGAGTCCCCCAAAAAAACCATGGATCAGGCCGCGGAAATTGACCTCCCGAAGAGGGGTCACAGAGCTAGCACCTAAGCTCAGTACAGCCTTCACTAACTCCCAGAACACTTTTGCATACAAAGTAGCAGGATAAAGAGTTAATGCTGAATGCTGAAACAGAACGCCTTATCCCATGATCGATATGCTACACGTCTTGCAGCTAAGGATTCCGTGACCCATTTTGTCACACGTGTCCTTGTTTATTCCTCCTCCTTTCCCCGCTGTCAGGATATTATGGCGCCACCGCCGCCGCTTACAGAAGGAGCAAGCGAGGCGAGAAAAGATAAAATCTAGAGACAGCAACATCTTTCTGTCCGCAGTTTTCATGATACCTCCACGTCGCCTTCTTCTTCTTCTTCCGTAACACTGCGGTCCTCAACCCGGCCACACTTGTCTGTGTATAAAGGCAAAAGGATAGTTTAGGGTTGATGAATTTTCTTCAAAATTTAACGTCGTATAATTGATATTAAACTTGAACACCCACTTTGTTTTTTAAACGACCTTTCGTTTTTGTGTTATGTTTACAGACACACACACACACACGGACCTTTTTCTAAAAATGCTCTTCGCATATATGGGGCCTCAGAACATGCATTTCCAGTGAAATCACAACATCAAGCTTTTGCGTGGAATATAACATTTCCCCTAATTACTATATAAGAAAGTCAAAATGCTGATCACTTTATTAAATCGAGAGTGCAGTAGAATGGTTTATACTGCAACATTAAATACAGTCTTGTGCGATTTTAACATTAAAACTCGCGCTATATTTCTGTAGTGCTACAGCTATTTGCTTTTATAATTTTTGTACTATTGTATCTCTGCAAATTTGGGTCATTTCCGTGGCACCTCAACATTAATAATTTTGCTGCTTAGCAAGATTGTCGTCACGTGTTCTCCATAAGGATAAAGAAGAGAAGGTGCAGCATATTCATCTGTTGATGGATGAAGGCGTGAACAGAACAGACACTGACGCTGGTTCATTAATTCTGCTTATATTTTAGGTGCCGGTTTTCTCCGGTGCACCTGTCTGGGGCGGTAAATCTGACTGCTGCAACACCACAACATATTACGTTTGCAAAATTACAACTTCACTTCCTCAATCATCCATTTATAGTATGTAGAATATTGTATTCCACATAAAGGCTAGAGATATAACCAAAAACGCACGTTTTGAAGTCTTCCAAATAAATAAATCTGATTTGTTCACACATATACCTGCTCCTTTACCAACTATTCTTACAAACGCTTATTCCTCTATCTACGTCATGTTAATTGCAACATATTTGCAGAAATTATCTTATTATTAATTTTTTGATGTGCAGTGGAAATATGACAAGTAGGCTTTAATTCAAGATATGCATTTCATTTCCCATGAAAATATTTTAATCAAAATCGATAGAACCATTCTTGAAAAACTCAATTATCGAAGATTGTTTGACGTAAAGACTAACATGGAAGGGGAGATTTTGTTGAATATTCCACTTATGCTGGATTATTACCTCTTGGTGCTGGTATTATCGCTTTGGTTATTCACCTCCTCCTTGCGGTTCCGCCAACCTTAACATTTTCTTATGTTTCTGAACATCTGAAGTAACCATGATCGTCATCAAACACGCCACGACAGCCCATTATGGCTCCTGGTCATCTTGAGGATAGACCTCGACTTCTCTATTTGCTCATTCTTTCTTTCCTTCTTTCTTTGTTTCCTTCTTTCTCTCTTTCCTTCCTTCCTTCTTCCTTTCTTTCGTTTGGTTCTTCCAATTTTTGAGTTAATAGCTCGACTGTTTTGCAACACACCATCCTTTCATCTTAGCTCAGGTTTTCCAGCTTTCCTTGTTTGTAGTGGCTGTGTTAAGAAAATCCTGTTTGTAATGCTACTGTCACTAAATGTGCAGCCCAAGCTAATCTGATAATTTTAAGGCTCTTTACTAAGTCACGCCCCTTCAAACATTTCATGCAATTCAGTTTGTTCTTCCCCACACATTATTTTCTTTCACAGCACCAAAAATTACAGATCTTGAGTGTCTTGTAGATCAGGATCCTGGTCTTTCTTGATAACGAATGTGCTTAGTCCAAGGAAGCACCTGTTTGCAGCCATTGGGCAGTTGCTATTCTTGCAGAAAACCTATGGGCCCAGATATTTGAAGTTATAAAAACCTATTTCAGTATATGGAGAATATGTGCATTCCTTACTTGAGGATGACATATACCTACTTGGTTTTATTTTGATTCATTTGAAGATTCATTTTCTTAGGAGCACGTTCAAGTTTGATAAAAGCTTCCTTCATCGTGGTATGCATTAGTGCAATGATGTCAATCATTTGCAAAGGCTAATATTTGCAGTGATTTACAAAATAAGGTCCCCCGCAAATTCAGTCCAGCATCTCTAATAATCTGATTCTCAAAACATGTATTTCCAGTAAAATAGAATAACTCCCCTACTTACTACACGTAGTGGAGAAAGTAAAAACCCATCCGAGCCATGCTAGTTTAAGTATATTCGCAAAGCTATTGCCTTGGGTACTTCTAGTGTTGTAACACCATTAGGACGAGACAGAAGCGTGCAAATGAAGACAATAACTAAACGCCTCAGCAGTATCACAGGGTACGTATTATTCCAGTCGGATTATTTCAAATTGGATATAAATCTAATTGGTGTATTGTGTGGTTCATATGCAATTCCCTTGTCGCCTCTCTTTAAGTAATAATTTATATGCAGGATTTAGTGCTCCGGGGGTGTTCTTGTGTTAAAACAGAGTGCAAGGAGGGGCTTTAAACCTTGCTGGGCGTTCTTGTACAAACATCAAGGATTAAACCGTAGCTAGGGTGAAGCCAAGGCTTTTAGCGAGCGCCAAGAGAAACCACTTCGCCCACAACTTAAGTGTTCCTACTCCTTTGTTCAACGTTTACTGTCGTCATCGTAGAAAAAACACCAGAGATAAAAGTGTCTAAATCAACAGGAGCTTTGAGATTATTGCAGTGTACTCAGCAGTTTCACTTTTATGCTCTCTCTTACCCAAGGTACAACAAGTATTACATTCGGGACTGTTTGGAGGTTATGTCACTTTCTCTAGCCCCCATTTATAGTACGTAGAGACAGAATGTGTTCCTGAAAATTACTCCCTCTCTCTCTCTCAACAACGTAACTTTTAAACGAGTTTCGTATTTAAGTCCTGTGTCTGTCCCTCCTCGGTACCGGGAATCAAACCTGGGTGAAGTAGCAGTGCTACCACCACGCTATGGACGCGATCTACATAATTATTAATTCATTTTAATCTAACGATGATAAATTAAGAAATAAACCTAGCTTCCTTACTTCTTGTATAAAAGTAGGTAGATAAATGAATTTAGAAGGTTGCTTTTATAGTTTCCGTGATAGCAGGTAATGAATGTAACAGATAAGGCTTACAATCTCCTCTTAACTGCAGCTATTACGTTGGCGGCACTGTCATTATCTTGCAGGTATTTCAACCCT
Organism: Tenodera sinensis; assembly: GCA_030765045.1. Lineage (NCBI taxonomy): Eukaryota > Metazoa > Arthropoda > Insecta > Mantodea > Mantidae > Tenodera > Tenodera sinensis. Next base: position 104,039,600 of record CM060972.1, read on the forward strand.
TGAGTTTAGAGCACATGATCCTCGGTTACGTGAGCCAAGCGTGAGTTAATATGAAATTCTATTGGTGTTTATATAAGCGTCTGCAACTATCTAACTGTTTTTACAACACAACTACACATTAAAATAAATACAATATGGTATTTAGCGCTGGGAACATACTCAGCTGCACTATCTATACAGAGAGGGAAAAAAAGTCACTGGACATAGGCGTTTAACATAGGAAGTCGATCCTCAGATATCTTCTCCCGTTTATTTTAGGTGGAAAAATAATAAAAAGGCAACTTATAGAAACTAAGGCTACTAACATTGTAATTAATTATTCATAATAGAAATGATTAGTGAGCTAAAGGAAATTTATTTAATTCTATATTCTAATTCACTATTTTATTCATTTTCTATTATTATTATTATTATTATTATTATTATTATTATTATTATTATTATTATTATTATTATTATTATTATTATTATTAAAGGAAGTGGTGTTCTTTTTAGACACCCGGTAACATTTTAATAACATATATAAAGGTTTAACATCCTTTAACCAGTCAGATCATACTGGACGATGAATGAATTGATGCTTAAATGAGCCCGGGGTCCATAGAGCTTAGAGTTACGAGGCAGTCGTGTTCTCAGGATAAGGGAGAATCCCAGGAAGAAGGAAAAAAAACCTTGTCTAAATAAGTCACGCTGAGATTTGAACTCGGGACTTTTCGATCTCATCTAGTAAACTAAATATTCCCAGTTCCTTTCTTACGTCCTCTTCTATCCCTGAAATTTAGAAAAAAAAGTAAAGAAGAAGGATAATACGTGCGCTAATTTACTTCAATATTTTCGCATTACCCCTAATTTTGAACCCCCCCCCCCCAATAAAAGATATTCTTGATGACGGCCCCCCTTAATGCCTGCCATTTTGAGTTGTAGGGTACCGCCATTGAATTGTTCCGTCGACAGAAATATTACGCCGCAGTGAACGTACATAAAACGAGCATTTGTGTATTTTAAAAACCCCATTTAATAATGAAAAATTGCGAGGCTACATTCCAAGTTTTCAGAAATCAAGTAGGTAGGTATATGATGAAAAATGTTGGTGCATTAAAGCAGGGCAAGGACAGAGTGATGGATGGGCTCTATTTGTACGAGGCAGGGACGATACACACACACACACACACACACACACACACACACACACACACACACACACACACATACACACACGCACACGAACGTTCTGATCCCCTTCGCTGATAGGCAAAACTAACCAGCACGCAATTCTTCCCGCTCGCTCGCTCGCTCGCTCGATACTGTCACAGAAAACTCTGCGCTTGGTTTTTGTTTTTAAAACGCTGGCCGACATTCATGCAACCATTCACAATGAAAATTACGCACCAACATAACGACGTAAAACATGCATAAACTTGAAACCACTGCGATGTTCTTTCTTTTATGTATGTCCCATTCATATGCTGGCTTTAATATCGGCTGATTTTTACCTTTGGAACAATTCCTCAACAGCAATTATGTTTACTCACTTGCCAAAGTGTTAATCTTTGGTTTTATGTTAAACCGGTGCCCCACGGTCTAAGCTTTTGACCAAACTTGTAATGGTTTTAATCTTAGTATACATGGACAGGGGATTTGAACTCATTTCATATCATGTGACAGACTGACCTCCTCCCACTTGCTGTAGTCCAAACTCCGCAACCTTTCGTTCCCTGTATGAAGCTTCGCTCCCTACATTTCACTAGCATTTAAAACCTACTGCATTCTTCTATTCCCCTCCATCTACGATAAAATTAGGAATAACATAATTTCTACAAATGGTTATGGTTATGTAGATTAACATGAAGATATACGAATAAGTGTTTGTAAGAATAGTTTGTGCAAGAGTAGAGAAAGTCACGTGGCAAGACGTTGATGGTTTAGTGAATAGGGGCGTGAATACACGTGTCCAAAAGGACATTCTTGATAGGGTAGTGAGGCCGTTTACCTCCACTTTGTCTGCAGTAATTGTGCACTGGGTGTTCCATCCAGAGAGTGCCAATGTAAGAAAGTGCCGACCTGATTCCCCTGGAGCGTCGTTTGTGGAATGTTGTGAAGTAGAAGGCATGCTGAAAACCCATCGAAATATCGGATCCCCAGGGAAGGCATGCAGCCACAGAACCGCTGGATGTGGTGCGTGTCTCAACAAACGAACGCAGCCCACTTTGACAAATTCCGTATCGCCATCGTTTCTCCGTAAACAATAACCTTTGACAGACACATTTACCATTACTATTATAGTTGTTATTATTACGGTGATGAATAGACTTGTGTTTACCCTGTGAATGACTCCATGTCCACAAACTCTTGCAGACGACTTATTCGCTACTTACGAGCTGTTTACCAATGGCACTGCATCAGCTGTTAGCACACCATACCTGCAACCAAAGATAATGTTTGTAGTATTATTTTGTTTAGTAGTTTCTACTTCACATTACTCATTTGTATGACTATCGTCAAGTGAGAATGGACATAATTACATAATTGCATAATACATCTAGAAGCTCATCTACGGGAAAGCTCGAAAGAATACAACAGAGGCTTGCAGACTCTATCAACAACGTTACCCCAACAGACACCACCCAGCCCATACCATGCTTCCAACATGACGGGAAGCAGCTAATAAACATCACTATGGACATCCGCGGACATCGATTCACAAAATGTACGGAAGTTAGCGGTCTATTCTGAGTACTTTCAGAAGTTGAATAAACTGTGTTTATATATAGAGTATTTCAATTTTGATTTTTATCTATTTGCTATATTTTATGCCCTCCTCTATGTTTCGAGGGACGCTAGCACGCAAACAAAATATTATTTCATACTGCCCATGTACCAACCACCGAACCTGTATACAGGTTTTTCATGACCACACATCATACATATGCATGATTGAGAATGGAGAGAGGATATATTGTAGAGGAATAGGAGGTGGAATTTTGCGGTAATGGCGCGGTATCTACACAGTACGCGATTACTTTCCGGTATTTACTGAAGGAAACCGCGTAAAAAACCCCAGTCAGATTGGTCGCTGCATAAGTTATGAACCCGAAAGTCTGATAAACTCCATGAACGATTTTAGACTAAATGTTACAGATGGCTTAAGTGAAGAAGTCGATACGTTATGTAAGTCTGTTGACAACGTTGCGAGTTGATATCGCCTCCTCGATCCATAAAGCTGAGTTTGAAAAGGCTCTCAACCCTCCCGCAATATTCTCGCTGAAGCTAATATTTCGCCACATTCTCCAAACATCTCAATAGCATTAGGTACGGGTATTTCCCTTGCTAAAGAGGGACAGATTACGGCAGCACACATTAGCCTACCAATGGGAGGGTTGTACAGGATAACAGTTTTATTGTTACACGTTCAGTAATGTTCCTCACAACAGATGGGAAACTGCTTGCTACGGTAACGGCGCCTGGCTTTCAAATTACACTGACGTCAGCAATATTCCTATCCTCTAAAGTACACGTGTTATCGCAATTGGTGCCAAATATTTCGGGGACGCCGTCCCAACATCAAAACAGTAAAAAAGTTCCCATGAATATTGGTCTGAAAATATATTGTTGGAGAGTTATTTTACATTGTTGCCCGCTTTTTTGTTTCGTTACTTATTGTAGAACAGAGAAGACAGAAGAAAATGTATTCTTTAAGTGAACAGAAAGGTACATCTTGTTCACCAATGCGTGAGAGACAGCAACTCATTTGAGAAGAGTGTTTCAGATGTTAGGAGACCAAGAGAGGTACGAAGCATTGACCGTGAAGAACCAGTTCGTGATGTGGAGACAAACACATACGCGAAGACTCTGGAGATTTTTGAATGAAAACCTTCCATGCTGTATCACCTTCAGCGGATGCAAGGATTAAATGTGGCGGACTTTTGAGACAAAAAACAACTTTGCGCCTTCATGTTATGCAATTGTGCTATGTTAATGAACTTCGTGTTTATTGATAGAGCTGGGCAACTGAATTCCAGTTGCACACCATTGCAAATTTCCAGTGCGTTTGTATTTGGTGAAATCCAGTGTCGGGATTTCATCGGAAACATGTTTTGAGAATCTGTGGAGAAAAAAAAAAAAAAAAAAAAAAAAAAAAAAAAAAAAAAAAAAAAAAACAACTATCTGCGTATATGTCTGTAAACTAAATAATTAAAAAACGAAAAGTCGTGTAAGTTACCAAACTTTGAATTTTAGTCCAATATTTTTCAAGGATGACACAGACATTTAAGAAAATCTTCCCATCCTATGAACACACTTTTTTAAAATTTTGATTTTCTCAAAAATTGTCCTAACGATTTTGATTAAACCAAATATTTAAAATATTTTCATGATAAATGAAATTTTCCGGACATCTCCTCAGAACCCCTTTTCATTCTGGATGACTTTTGCATAACGTGTAAACCTTAAAAGATAGACTAAATCACAATATGCATTTTTACTTTCTCTACTACGTATAGTAGAGGAAGTATTGTATTCCACCCACAAATTCGATGTCGAGATTTCACCAGAAATATAGATTTTGAGGCCCCCTGAATTCAGAAAAAGCATATTTAGAAAAAACATCCACCTGTGTGTCTGGGTGTGTGTATGTGTGTCTGTGAACAGCATAACTCAAAAGCGGTTAAAAATCAAAGTTGGTATTTAACTTTAACATCTTTCAAGGATGCGTCACAAAGATTTTGAAGAAAATAGCCCAACCCTAAACTAACCTTTACATGGAAACTTTTTCGAAAATTTTGATTTTCTTGAAAATGGCTCTATCGATTTTAATTAAAATGCCGTATGTTTGAGAAATTTTTATGTAAAATGAAATGTATACCTTGAATTTTCTGGCTATAGCCCCTGTATTCGTATTTACTCTCGATGACTTTTGCATAACTGGTAAATCGTAAGACATACACAAAATCTTAACTGTACAGAAAATGTAGATGTTGCTAAAACATACAATTTACGTCTAAATAATTTCTTTTTGTAGAGTGAACCATTTCGGAGATATTCTTTGTTATTTGTGTGAGTTTTGGAGGACTTATATTTCTATCAAATTGAATATCGTTATTCCTTTTTTATATATTAGCAGTGCAAAGAGAATGCACTTTGAAATCTTTAAAAGATTTGACTATCACTCAAAGTCTACTGTATTCCCATATTCCCCTTGTATCTATAAGAAGATAAACAATAAGGTAATTTCTGCAAATGTTTATCTCAACTAACACGAAGAAGATATAGGAATAAGAGTTTGTAATAATGGTTAGCACAAGAGTAGAGAAAGTCATGCGAGTGCAAGTGAAATCTTTTTAATTTAGGGAGCTTCAAAACGTGTATTTCCGATGAATTCTCAGGATAAAATATTTGGGTAAAATACAATACTTGCTTTATGTACTATACGTGAGCAGTAGAAAAAAGAGATAGATATATCGTTAAAGGATACAGAGAAAGATGAAACAGTGGAGTGAATGAATGCCCACAGTGGCGGCCGCAGCCGCGGCGGTGTTCTGAATCAGGAGCGTGTATGCCACATTCCCTGTGAGGAGCAACAGATTACCCATGTACTGGCCAGAGACTTGAGAGCAATACCTCATGTCTACCTGCCCCCCCCCCCCCAATAGGGGACTCACTCAGCCCTCCCTCGGAGCTTGTAACGTCCAATTTCTCTTGTCATCAATCTTACGATACACTAATTAAATGAATTAATTACGATGCAAATGAGCGCCGGTGCTTTAAGTCTGCATAGTTAACAGAAAACCCCCAGTAGAATCACTGACCGACCGACGGCCCAAATACATGCGCAATATCCCATCATCAGGGCAAGCGCATTAATGGCGTACCAAAATTTACTTTTAGAGCATATGCAAAACTTAAAGGGATACGTAATGGATTTTCGATCAAAGAAATCAATTTTTGGATTGTTCTCTGATATGATAGTAGCAGGAACGGAACCTTTATTAAATAAATATGCCGCAGGCGCTTACCTGCCATAAAGGCCCGTCCGCCGACCGCACAATAGAGCATACGGGACAATAGCTATTGTGTAGTGCTCCGGTGTCTGTACTGTTCTCTTACAGCCACTCTCGATCATTCTACTTCCAGAACTTCTCCACTGTCTAAAGAACTATACAACGGACCTGCTCCTGTCCGGAAAGGGTAGAAGTTGTTGTCCAGTCGTTCTTGTAGAGAAGTATTTCAAGGAGTTAAAACGTATACGAAGTGTTCAGTGGACAGCGCCTGTGTAGCAGTTCAGAGCGAGTTGTAATCTGACGGTTCTTATATGTGATTCGATTCGACAGTTCTGTGCTCTGAGTTTATACAAAAGTGATTCAAGTGTAACGTTATCACTACGCTAATTGGCTGGAAGGCAATAAAGTGTGATTAGTAGTATAACCATCACCAAAGTTTGCCACTTACCATAATGGAAGAAGTAAAACCAATATTTAGGGCTAGATGTTTCGACTTTGGACCTCATTTCCCGTGAGTTTCCTCATAAGGAATATTTACTCAGTTGTTAGTGTTGGTGTTTTACATACACTGAAGTTCTTTTTTTTTATATAAGTACCATAAATGTTTCTGTAGAGTTAACCATTTCGGAGATACTCATTATTTGTGTGAGTTTGGAAAACACATTTTTGTCAAATAGAACATCGTCACTCACTTTTGTATATGTTAGCCGTGCAAAGACGACAAAATTTGAAAGCTTTAAAAGATTTGACTATCGCGCAAAGCCTACTGTTAATTTGTACAAATGTTTACCTCAACTAACACGAAGAAGATATAGCAATAAGAGTTTGTAAGAATGGTTAGTACAAGAGTAGAGAAGGTCCCGTGTCGTAGATTTACTGCATGTAAAAGAATCTCAAGCCTGATAAAGAGGCCTGGAGTAAAATTAGGTGGTTTTTCAATCCTAATATAGAATTGGACACTAAGAACCACAGCAGCTGAGCAGCACATCAATAAATAAAAGGTGAGTTTTAGCACAGCTTCATCATAAAAGGTAGCGAAGGTATAGAAATGCGGGCCCTAATATATTGCAGTAGACACGCCTGCAGCGTTGAACAAGCGACGTTAGTTGGAAACCGGTGCAGGTGACACGGCAACAGTTGGGCTGCACTGAGAAGGTACATCCCACACGCACACTCTTGTTTTCGCCAATATTTCCGAGAGACATTGCTCTAAATTGGACTTAATGAACTGGCAGCTGCTGCAGCAGCATCTTCTTCGTTATTCCAAGTCGCTCTGCAGCATCACTTCATACAAGTTCCGACTCCTCGAACAAGCAGCTAACCCAACATCCTATATGGACTGTAACCTACAGATCAACGATGTGTTACACTCACATGAGTTTCTCTACTCTTCTACTATTCCTACAAACACTTATTCCTCTATCTTCTTCATGACAGTCATTTGCAGAAATTATCCCTAGTATTCTTGTAGGTACAAGGGAAATATGAGAGAAAATCCAATAGTTGGATATCTGTCCTATTTTAGGGTTGTCATACACGCCTCCTAATGGATCTGTAGAAGAAGACACTTTTAAATATGAATGACAAAGGATAAAAAATTGTATAACGTAAAAACAGTTGCGAGTTGTAATATCACAAAGATTGTTAACGTCAGTACAAGAGAATTGTGTTTTTGTGTTAACATTTTGGAACAAAAAGGAAGTACAAAAAAAGTAATTGGTTTTCGTCGTTTTTGTCACAAATCGTTAGAGCCATTTTTGATAAAATCGATATGTTTTGTAAAATATTCCGTGTAAAGGGTAGTGAGAGGTGTAGGGATTTTCTTGAAAATCTTCGTGTCGTATCCTTGAAAGATGCTGAACTTAAGGCGACACGCTAGTCCCAAAGGACTTTCTTTCCTAATTAACCAATTTTAATGAAAATTTTAGACTAAGTTGCACCTATCATGATGTACTGTTTGTATAAGTTTCACTGCTCTATATTAAATAGTTGTTAAACTAAAAATGGTTTATTACGCTTTTGGAAAGAATTCAATAGTAATAAAAGGTATACTTTTTGCAATTTAGAATTAAATTAGAGGCCTGAAATTTGGTATGTTACTTTTTTTATGGCTATGCAATAAAACTGTGCATTAGTTTTCCAAAATATTAATATTTATTATAAATATGATTTTTTAAGATTATTACAAATAATTACTAAGAAAAAAGCATATACTTCTATAGATGAGTGTAATCAACAAACCAATGCACAGTTTTCTTTAACAAGTTATATTCTACATATCCTCAACATTTCAACTTTATCCATCAATATTTACTGCAGGATAGTTTACCCCAAACCACAAAAAATGTTACATGGAGAAAAAGCTGTTTGAAGTTTTGGAACACAGTGGAAACGTTGCAAGAGTCTAAATTAATTTGAAATACACCAATTTCCAGGTGGTTTTGACATATAATACTTAATGACCATATTCTGGACACGTTGAAGACAATATTTCATATAAAAAATGTTTTCTAAAAAAAATCGCATTTTTGGCCATTTTGGTACCAGAGTGGCCACTTAACTACCAAGTTTAGTATTTGATCAAAGTTTTTGTTTTTGAGTAATTCTGTTCATAGACACAGACACCTTTCTCTAAAAATGCTTTTATTTTTTGATACAGGGTCTCTCAAAAGACGTATTTCCAGTGAAGTCTCTGTATCCAATTTTTACATGGAATACAACACTTTATCTACACATAGGTACTATAGGCGAGGGTGGCAGATGAAGTGAAAAGGAGGGAAGAATGGAAGAGGCTGGATTGGCAGGGAACTGAGAGGTTATAATGCTCAATAAAGCATGATATTCATTCTAATGGAATGTTGTGTTTTTAACCGTAAAAAAACCGAGCAAAGGGCTCGAGCCCAGGATATACTAATGACCGCACAACTGAATCCACTGAAATATGTGAGTGGAGTAAAATAAACAAATGATAGTGCGGTAATGAAATTTACCGTTATACCAGACTGTATTTCATATTGACAACGCAGCGAGGATTTCGCTGGCTTTTGTCCTTCATGCGGCTATAAACCGTTAATCAGATTGTCCAACCCTGCAAAATAAAACCCTGTGCGTAAAATAAATAGAAGGGAGTGTATTTTTAAAAAGCGAGTTAAATGTACAAACAGAGAGGGCGTGTTTAACGTTAAAGAGCAATTAAATCGACAAACAAGCGAATTAGATCAACACGTTAATTTTACAATTATTTCTGCAACACTTCCTCGACAGAAGTGGGGAATTGCAGTCCACAGTCTGCTGCGAAACATTATACTTTCATAACACCTTAATTACATTGCGAGTAAACACGACGCTCAAACTCTGAAAATACAAGAAGTCTACACACTTGTGTCGTTCTGTTTGCTTCTTTCTTTATATGTAGATCCTTGGACACGGTTTGCTGTGTTTGTCTGTAAGTACTAACAGATCTCTCAGAAGTGTTGTAAAGCTACCGTAGACTATGATGAGTAAGTGTGAACTACAATAGTTTTCCTAGCACAATTAGTTAACAACTTGCCCGCATTACCTGTACGTTAGGTGTGTTGCATACCTATCAAAAAAAAAAAAAATTTAGAAAAAGGTCCGTGTGTGTGTCTGTGTCTGTTAGTCTGTGGACAGCATAACTCAAAAACGAAAGGTTGGTTAAAAACCAAAGTTGGTATTTAAGTGTAATGTCTTTCAAGGATGCGACACGAAGATTTTGAAGAAAATAGCCCCACCCTAAACTACCCTTTACATGGAAAATTTTTCGAACATTTTTATTTTCTTTAAAATGGCTCGAACGATTTTGATTAAAATGTCATATGTTTGAGATATTTTTCTGACAAATGAAATGTATACCTTGAATTTTCTGGCTATAGCCCCTGAAGTCGTATTTACTCTGGACGACTTTTCAATAACTCGTAAAGCGTAAGAGATAGACCAAATCTTACTGTACAAAAAATGCAGATCTCGCTAAAACACAATTTATGTCTAAATATATTTTTTTTTGTAGAGTGAAGCATTTCGGAGGTATTGCTTTTATTTGTGTGTTTTGGAGAACTTATACTTTTGTCAATTGGAACATCATTATTCATTTTTTATATGTTAACCGTGCAAAGAGAACGGAATCTCAAAGCTTTAAAAGATTTGACTATCGCTCAAAGCCTACTGTATTCCCATATTCCCTTGTACCTACAAGAAGATGATAAGATAGTTCGTACAAATGTTTATCTCAACTAAAGAAGATATAGGAATAAGAGTTTGTAAGAATGGTTAGTACGCGAATAGAGAAAGTCATGTGAGTGCAACACTACAGAATTTTGATAATGTTTTCCTGCCGAATCATAGTTTTGGTAGAGCGCAATTCTACTCGGAAGACGACGCAAAGTGCAGCCCGTAGCAAAGAACGCTGTCAATCCTCGCGCTGGGCGCTGTTGCCAAACATAGTTCCGCAATAGTACTGTTTTATAAGTATACACACGTAAGTCACACCGTCTCACACTGTAAACAGAACACACTAATATTTTATTTTGTAAATGTTTGTAGAACTTCTTGCAACACGAAATCAAAATATTGGTATTAATCATTCTTCAAGCTTTTAGATTGTTGGATTCACTAAAGTGGACCTAAAATGGAAACTTTTGTCATCTTAGTCTCCCAGGCGGATGTTACTGTTTTTTATAAACATTTACCTGTTGTCTCATAACCATGTAAGCGTCCAAGACGATGCAGAAATGTGAAGTTTTTGTAGCAATTTCCAGTGGTTGGTGTTACCATTGATCTTACACAAGCATCGTTTGAAACAGCGAAGCGCATTCAGTTCAGTTTTTAGATCGTAAGGTAGCGTTGTTGCCTTTATGTACAAAGTGGCCCTTTGAGGCTTGGCGCTAAGGAAGGAATTACCTCGGCATTTGCCTCTGGTGCGGTCAGATCGGCTGATGCCCACCAAAGTTGGCCAAATTCCTGTCTCGCTCAAAGGTGCTCGAACAGACGGCGGACGTTTTGTTTCGGCTACAAACGATCTCAATTCGAGAGGTAGGTATGATATCATGCATTATCCACGCTTGCCTGATTTTCCTCCCCAGCGGTTGCAGAGGTCAAGATCAATGATACAGGTGGGATTAGCGTTAATAGCACTGGGAAATCCGGCTCACGGGAGGGCGGGACAAAAGCAACCCCTAAGGGGTGGTAGTCTTTGTTGTGCCTTCCAATCCCCTCGAGCCAGTTAGACTATTGTTGTTCTGTCGGTCCTGCATGTATCAAGTCTGAAGCGTAGGTACTTGACAAGAACTGCGGACTAGTGCTCCACAAGTCAAGAGATACGCCCGCCGATCTTCCGCCTCATACACTAAACGATAACACAACTCGTTATTTTCTGGAGGAGCAGGCTATCAAATATTGTTTCTGCCTTATTACACAACAAATGGATTGTACTACACGCCACTGCGTTTCTTTCATCCACGCAAATCATTCTGTTTGAGCACTACTTGAATTAACTCAATGGAACTGCCAAAACCAGTGATTGGTGAAAACAAACAGAAGGCATCAGAAGCCAGTCCATTTATTTCATGACATACAAGAGAGCAAATGACTTAAACATGAAAAGAATACTAGCTGTACGCAACAATTTTACACTCTCGAGGGTAAAAGAGGCGTTTTCAAGTGGGCCAACCTCCAAACATTGACAAAATATCGATTTTTGGATTTTTGTCCGCCTAAAAATTTGGTTCTTGTAGATAAATATTGTGAAAAAATGACAAAATTCAGCCCAGTTACTTTTCTACCACTTTATTGTCTTCTAAAATTCTGCATAAAGTTTTCTTCTCGTAACCTTGACTAGGTCCTTTTAATGTCTTTCTTCACTTTATCTGTCCCTCATATATTAACTATGACGATACAATCACTCAACACTCAAAAATTCTTTACGACAACGCGACGTACCACACAGACACAAACACGCACAGCTGTCTCACATTCACTAATACACTGACCGACTCATGTCTGTACTGCAACTCTGTGCTGTTTCCTCGCCTCCTTATATAGCGGAGCAAACATCACACAGACCTTTCGCGACACAAAGGTAGTCACACCTTTCTCGAAGTTTCCAGAGAGTATCCCTTTTTGTTCTGTCGCTCTGATTGTTGTTAGTCACGTGCACACAAACAGTCGCTTGAGGCGACCTGACCTTGAACGCCTTTGTTCGCCGGCCTGGTATATGGTGAGAAGTAGCTTAGCCTCGACAGTCTTTTGTTTTCCGCCACGCCCGACGTCACAGTATGCATAGTTATCTTCAGCCAGTTGCACTTTAAATGCTTGTCACGTGACCACATAAATAACCGTGCACACTGCTGAGAGCCGTTTAAGCATATCTATGACTAAAATTTTCAAGTTCCGAATTAATAATGCTAGAGATTTTCTAAATTTACACTATAGGTGTAATGTAATTCAAGCATGTTACAGCCTAAATTTCAACCACTTTGCTGGAATAGTTTAAAAATTATCAAATTGTTTATTTTCTGTTGCGTTACTGAAAAGGTCCCGCGCAACAATTATTTAAACTCTAGATTCAATATAAATCTTCTTTTCAAAATTGTCTCGAATTTTTTTAAACTTACAAATATGATATTTTTGGCTAGAATTAAAAATGATGCTCAGATACATCTGACAATATAACCTAGGACAACTTTTAGTTGTCATGTTTCTATAAACATGTGTAACAAATTTCATTAGTGCAATACAAAAATTGCTTCACAAGCAACAGAAAAACAGTGAAAATATCAATAACGAGAGAACAGTGAAATTAAAATGCACGTGACATTTGAACATGCAGTAGGGCATTTAAAAATAGGTTCCAGGGGGCAACTAATGCATTTTTCACATTCATGAATGTGAGGCAATTATTTTGGTGTGACCTTTGAAGCAGGATTCGCCAATCGTCGATACAACGATTTTGATGCTGAATTAGTGTTTTGTCAGTCACACGCTGATAAGACACTTTAAAGCAACAATGCTTCACGCCGCCTAGTAATGCGTTCACCCTTTGCCGCCGATAAAGCTATGAAATTTCTCTCCTAGGGTATGCGTGGATTTTGTTTAGAAAGAAAGAAAGAAAGACACTTTTTTCACCAGTCAAACAAAACTGTGCTCGTATTTACTTGTGTGTCTGTTGGTTTTCACGCACTTAGACACCCCAAAGAATTACGATTTGTTCACTTCCACGGACAAGCCAAAGCGACGCTACCAAAAGCGTTAAAATTATTAATTTTTTTTTTTTAAATTCGCGGGGCTACCCACTTCTTGCGCTCGTTTTCTCTATCAGTTTTTTATTATTGAAAATTATTACTCTAATCATTATTATTTTTAAATTTTTTAAACAATTTTATGAATCAATAATTTTGGTGTTAAATGTCCCCATTATTTAAATGAATTAAATAAAAAGGTTGTTTTTTCTCGATTTTAATGACCTTTCAGCTATACATATCCTTAAGCCATTGAAAGTAATTTTTCTCATAATATATTTTTTCAACGCATGCATACGGTCAAAACTCTGACAAGCTAACGACTTGTAATACAAGTAGGTAAATATAAAACAGTCCATTTTTGTCTCTGAGTGTATGTATATTCCAGCAAATATTCGTTTTTACCCTGCGAACAGCAGTGTTAAATCCTTTAGACGGAAATCCTTTAAAGGGAAAATATCGTGATTAAAGTTAAGCCTAATAGCATTTTTAAACCTCTATAACATAACTTACGAAGATTTACGCTAATGGAACTGGAGGTTTAACGTAGGCATTCATTTCATTAAGTGATGCAAAGTTAACAAATCCTTTTTGACAAGCAAACATAGATTTTAATTAAATTATTGCTTCAGATTGCGCTCTCCCCAGAAAAACTCTACTGCGGTCGGACTTATTTGTCCTTCAACCGCTGTCATATTCTCAACTTATTCCCTTTTCACTAAATACATAGAAGAAATTTCAATTCTTAGTCTTATAACTCCAATGTTCCTTTTATGTCTTTTGTGAACGAGAACAGAGTTCTGTCCCAATGCATGTACAGGGTTGGGAAGATAAAACTGGCCCGTGTAATGACATTGATTTTAAACAAACTTCCAATAATTTGGATAATAAGGTTTCAATATTAATTACAATAATAATGTAATTATTCAAAAACAACTGTATATTCCAGAAACGAAAGCCACAAAAGATAAGGAACTTTCAACTTTACATTTCAAAACAATCATACTTGCTGCTGTAAAATAAAATAAAACTAACTCCACATTAGAAGCCCTGCTTATGGTTACATAATTACGTCCATTTTGTGCTTTTCCATCAACATCTTAATATTCGGGGAGACATTAATTGCAAAAGCAAGCCTCAGGGCAGACGTAAGGTTATCGTCAGACAATTCTGCTCTTAGACGGCGCTTCCTCAGTTGGCAGATGTATGTTACGGGCAGCGAGGGCCAGTTAAACTCCTAAGCGCGCGCTTGCAGTCAAGGACACTGTTTGACACCACTGCCTGGGAGTAAAATGCTAGCCTCTCGTTTCCGAGGTAGCAGGTTCAAATCCGGGGTAGGGAAATGGATTTTGTTTGGCGTAAAAATCCTTAGCGTGACTTTCTTCGGAAGGGAAGTAAAGTCGGCGGTTCCATGTCGTAAATTTACGACAAGTCTGATAAAGAAGCCTCTGAGCAACCAATATAAAATGGGACGCTGAGAATCATAGCCAGTTAAATATTGTTCAATAATAAAAGTTCAACTTTTTTCGATATATGTGGGTTAAGCGCTGATTTAAATAAAGAAAGAAAACACGCATCCATCCTTATTTTTAACCACTTAAGCTAGAGTGTACATCGCTGCAATGGAGGTTACAGAGATATCACATTAAATAACCCTAAAAGCTTCTACTGCAGGTTTATAATATTCCAAAGCAAAAGAATAATCATTTCATTTCCCATTACCGTTAAATACACATGCAAGAAATTCAACAAGAGCAAATGGATTATATCCAAACAGTTCCAGATAACTGAGTGACGGATATTAGCATATGGCAGTGATGTTTATCATTCGGCTGATTAAACTATGTGTGCGCATGCGCACTAAACACTTCCTCTAGTAACCGAATATAACGCCTGTCGTATTAAAAACACACTTTTAGTTTCATATATTTAGGTATGATGAGGTATTGCATTAATTATTATTATTATTATTATTATTATTATTATTATTATTATTATTATTATTATTATTATTATTATTATTATTATTATTATTATTATTGTTGTTGTTGTTGTTGTTGTTGTTATTATTATTATCATATTTTCTTTTGAAATTTGCTACGAGTATCATATGGATTTCCAAAACACAAACAAATAAATATATTATGCAAGTTTCCTTTTCTTTTGAACGTTTGAATTACAGTGCCATTTCTGCGATGTGCGTTGGCTTTAGTGTGGAGTCCAGGAGGAAATATATGTAGGTTTAAGGGCGCTCAACTATTGGTTATCACCGCCCTTAAAACAGTTCATGACAAAAGCTAGATGTAAATTTTAATATAAAAAGTTACTAGAAACACGAAAATCAATATATATATATATATATATAAATATACAAAACAGAGATGCGAAAGCCAGAATTAAAACAAAGTATACAAATTATATGTAAAGTTTTAAATTTTCAAATTCATATTTATCTCAACTAAAGACTTAAAAACTCTATCAACCGCTGTTTTGTCGTCCGCTAAGACCTCCGCAAGTCTGGCAGGCAGTTGCAGAGAGTCTCGAAGGTGCGCTAGGGAAAACGCTCTAGCAGCACATGAGGGGCCGATAGAAAGGTGTACATCAGATAAAGAGAAGCAGGATCCCTTTCAAATAGGTAACCATGTGAAAAATTGCAGTGCCTTATTCTTAAACGAGCCAAGTTAACTTCCTCGCGGCGAGATATGGGAGAGGAGGTTACCCAGTTTATCGGAAGTTGTTTCACTTCTCTAAGCGGCAACAGTAACCCCTAAGAGGGTATCTTGGGATGGGAGTTGTACAGCTCACCAATTTTAAATACTTTATAATGGTAAGACGCTATTGGTACTTTTCCTCGTGGCCGTGCAAAGTACATGTAATTTCAAAGCCAACCAGTTCTTTAAATTTTTCCTTATATCTTTCTAACACGAATATGCAAATGTGAAGTGAGGTATCGATTAACAAAGTAGACGAAGAATACGTTTATATGTACATATGTGAAAGGAGTAGAAGAATGGGTAGCGAAGGTGATGTGAATACGACACAGACGTTGCGAAGCAAGGCGATGAGTTTCCTGGTGCCGAGTAGGTATCCGATATTCCGTGCCGCTTATCGTTAGATAGAGCACAGAAAGTAGGAACTGCATTCCCCTCGCGGATTCAATATCGGGATTTCTCCAGAAATGTGTTTTTTGGGTCTTCTGAATACCAACAAGGGCATTTGTAGTAAAAGATCCGTCTACACGAATATCAGACCCATCTTAAAATTCTCAACCTTACACACAGACGCGTCATTTTCTTTAGAATTCAATCTCACAATCTCTTATATAGATATATAGAATATCTGTAAAAGAACTTGGGGGTTTTGAACTTAAGAGATTTTAATTATATCACAAATACCCGGCATTGCCTGTAGTTTGACGATTTATCCCTAAAATTTTCGGACTTAGGTTGCACATGTCCAATAGCCTTGCGTTTCTTTGGAGAGATTTAAAATACATTACTTAACACGCTTAAATAAATATTTAATTAAAACTCTTAATAGGTATACTATAAGGAATAAAAAACAAACTAAACAAAAATAGTTGATAAACACTATACAAAAGCACTGCTAGACATAAAAATGAGCGGAGAAAACCGTGTGAATATAATACGTTGCATTTCTATTTCGATAATATAGAAAAGTGTAAGAATTGTTTATAGAAGAGTGAGATGAGAGATGCATGTGAACGTGTTATGTAGTATAATGCGTTTAATGCTAAAGAAGAAGGCTAAAGCTATTTCATCGCAGCTGTATGCCAGCATTAATATTCGCTTCATTGTCCGTTCAACAATTACACGTTGAGAACTGTCTTTATGACACAAGCTGTCATTACACCAGCAGTTGTGCTATGGGCACTTTGAATATTTTAGTGTTATTATACACATTTCCAGCTCCTTCTTCTGCAACTGTGTCTTAAACGCGACAGTTAACAAGAATTGCTAGCGTAAATTGACAGAAATTACCTACATCCTTTACGTCCACCAATAAAAAACAACTGAACGGCGACTTTTTGCGACTCCACACGCTACAAATAGGTTTATTCATGTAGGTACGTGCACAAGAATTTCGAACAGCAGTTTATAAACATAAGTTTTTTTCAGAAATAGTCTTAAGCAATTTAGATACCTTATATTTTGAGATGTCTACCTCATCTTGTAGTTTGTATATCTGTCAGGTTCCCTTCGTTCTGTTTCAATTTTCTATTGCAGCGTACCGCATTGTGACACGCTACCGATAGGGGCATAAACTCATTAGTCTAGTAATTAGTAGTAGTCATTACTAAAGGCCGGAGAGGAGTGCGTTTTTCCATAGGTATACTGCACATGGACTTTACTGCTATCGCTCGCGCACGTAAACAACTGCAGGTAGGTACAGCCTGGCCATGAAAACCGCCTCACATGGCTCCTCCGGAAGAGAAATAAAGCCGGTGGTCCCGTGTTGAAGATTTACTGTACGTAAAACAACCTCAAGTCTGACAAAGAGGCCTCTGAGCAAAATGAAGTACTCCTTTAACCCAAAATACGACATAGAATGGGACGCTAAGAGTCATAGCAGTTAAAGATCATTAATTAAACAAAAACACAACACCTAATTTTCACATTACGTATGAAATTTATAAACCCCAACACTCCTTCACCGATCACCATGAAAATTGACATATATAAGTGTTTTGTCATGGAGGTTTTTAAACTGTCAATTTTATTATCAAACGTATTACATTAGAGGTCTGCACGGGTTCGGGCCGGGTTCGGGCCGGGTTGGGGCCTAATTTGGAAAATGTCGGGCTCTCTACTGCCTTTTGTTCGTCTGCTACTTGTTCAACAGTGCTTCTGCATAGTGTCTTCACTGTGTTTTTATTTATTTTATTTTATGCATTCAAGATTTAAAATGGCAATATTTAAAGCTAAAAGTTGCTTCTAAGTCGTCTGTATTACACTCAGACTTAAATCTGCTGCAGCAAAATAGAGGAAAGCAAGAGAATGACGTCTTACAGCATCTGTAAATCTGTTTTCTTTCCATTTGGGTAGCAGAAATGAATAGCGCTGAAGACTACAAAACATCTCACATTCTTAAGATTCTTCATCTCCTTCCCTTTACAATGGTAAAAACTAGACGCAAAGGAAAACAAACAAATTCCGCTTAACAGAAGGTTTTCTTACGCTTCGCTTGTTTTGCATGCATTTAATGGAGAATGTGGTTGGCGGATCGGGGTCCTAGCCCCATTGTGCTACAGCTGCCGGTCGATGAGCCTTTATTATTTTACTTATTTTATTGGCTTTTCATAAAACAAACCAGCTTTGTGTGTTCGCGTTGCTGGTGGTT
Source organism: Tenodera sinensis (assembly GCA_030765045.1). Classification (NCBI taxonomy): domain Eukaryota; kingdom Metazoa; phylum Arthropoda; class Insecta; order Mantodea; family Mantidae; genus Tenodera; species Tenodera sinensis. Next base: position 104,058,210 of record CM060972.1, read on the forward strand.
TCGTCAACTGTCTCTTTAAGGGCCTGTATTACGATCTCCGGTTACTAGCCACGGTTTGTTACCTCTCAGTTATCGCTAACTGTTAGTTAGGCTCGGTGCCTCGTATTACGAACTCAATTTGACTGTAGGTTTGTTACCTTGAACATTATGATGCCCTGAGAGCAGTTGGTAACATTTTTCACTAGGCTTTCGCTGTGTTTGCAACGCTATCTCGTGGGTAAAGCAATCATTTAGGTTAACCACATCACAGATGTGTGTGATGTTTTGAAGATTTGTATACATTGCATAACCTAAAAATAGCTTCTGTTTTATTCACTATTCATTCAGAGCCTTGAAGTGCTTTGAAGAAGCGCAAAATCGTTGTGTCCGCAATGAATAAAATGTAACGTTTACTATTTAAAAGGTAATCGTTCTGCCCACAATGAATAAAATGTAACGTTTACTATTTAAAAGGTAATCGTTCTGCCCACAATAAATAACATGCAACGTTAGTTAAAGATAATGATCGTGTTCCGCGTGTTTTTGAACTTGTGTACCTACATATTGTATAGTTTTCCGCATATTTTCTGTTCGCAAAATGTGTAATTTGCCATGCTCCGTTTATTACATTTGCGTTAGTTAAAACGTGGTGCCGATGTAATGAAAATCGCACAAAACATCGCATTGTTTGTGTCAGTCCACTATAGTACACTTACTGGGCTCTAGAATTATATTTCCCTAACCTAATGGCCATCAAGAAATACCTCCAATTTGTGTTGGTTTAATTTATTTCATTTTAAGAATGTCGGGAATATACAAATATGCTCATATAATGTTATATACGTGCTGAAAACTGCCATTCTGTCGTAAATTCTATTCGATGCCTTATTTCCGCTAAAATTCCGGATGTCGAAGCTTTTGATAACCTGTATATTTGTTGGAACTCTTCCACGTTCACTCCTCGAAATTATCTTTGTGCATTCTGAATCTCTTCGCTCTTGTATTAAATAAATACTGAGCCAGCATTTCGTCTTCAGAGTCGCTGTGGACATACAATTGTGATAGGAGGTACGCCATTTTTGTGTGTGAAACACGAGTAAACTCCAAGTTAACGCACTAACCCCTACTTGAGGTTGCGGTTAGTGTACCTCCAGAAATAACTCTCAGTTAGCCCTTAACCGAAGGTCGTAATACTGACATCTGGGCGTAACTTCAAGTTAACTGTTAACCGAAACCTTAACCGGAGATCGTAATACAGGCCCTAAGTGATAAAAACGTTAACAGTTAAGTATACCAGTGAGACAGCTTTATTTTGTTAAGGATTCCTTAATTACTTATTTTTAGGTTAGTATACTGTTGCGTGTTACGTCATTTCCTCCTGGTACTGTAAGTATTAAAGACCAGTTTTAACTTTGTTGCCATGGGAATTGATAAATGAATGGTAAATTTAGCTTACACTACCAATCATTAACTTACGTATCAAATATTGCAAAAAGCATCAATGTACGACAGGAAGGAAAAATAATTACTTTTAAACTAATTAATTTCTTTGCTTTAATGCATATTAAGAATATTTTTTGAACTGTTTTGTGTACTTACTCTTTTTAAGCTAAATTTTTTTTAAAGATTTTGAAAAAAAAAAAAAAAAAAAAAAACTGAAGTTGAAGTCACATAAAAGGAGCACATGGTGGAAAACTCCTAGGAGCGTTGCACAAAATTTAATGTAAAAATATAGAAAATTCAAACTTCAGTCCCAGGGTGCCTAGTGAAGGCTCAAATGCGCGAAAGAAGATTTCATCATTTGCAGAACGTTAATGATGCGGCATGTTAAAGGAAATATGGCAGTTTGGAACTGAAATATGACTGCGGTGATGTTTGTTTTCATTAATCTGCAGCGTAAATACAGAACTTCAATTACTTTGTCCACCCCACATGGCGCTCGCTCGCTTCCACAAAGCGTCGAATTTAACAGAATGTCAGCAAAGGAATAATCTGACGTGTTACGGGTCTCTCCTCCGCTTAGCATGCGGGAGATCTGGGTTTGATTCCTGGTACCGGCATGAGGAATATCCTCAGCCTCGTTAGGTCCCTCAGGGGTTAACTACTTGATTGAGATATAGCGGACCTTAGTTGCGATACGATAACAGAATTCCACCGGAAATACCCGTCTTGAAGTCCTTCAAATCCTACCCCAAAATATTTTTTTTTTTTTTAGAAAAAGTAAGCACACGAAATCGTTCTTAAAAACACTTATTCCTCTATAGGTATACTTAAAGGTTAATCGAGATAAACATTATTTTTGTTAATTTTCTTGTAAGTACAAGGGGAATAATGAGATACTTTAATTGATAGCTGCTTGCTATGGTTTTAAGTTGTGCTGTTCTCACAAACACGATCGTTTTTTGTAAAATGCTTTTATTTGTTTATTTTTAAATGAAGTTTCGCTATCGAATATTTGGGTGGCATGCAATGCTTCCCTATAGCTAGACAATAGAGTACAAATTCACTGTGGATAATTTAACACTTTGCTTGTTGCTGTAGATAATGAAATTTAACTTTGCACTAATATAATGTAAAATACGAGAGTAGAACAGAGCTTTGAAAATGGATGAATGAACAAAAAGTTAATTATTTTAGGTTTACCACGAGGAATGGTAAATGTTGTGTTCACCAATGCGCCGTGCACAGATATGAAGCTTTCTCTTTTTAATTAAATTTCAGTTTACAAAGTACCTCGCTCGCATATCCGAACGTATTTTCGTTATGAAGTGAAGTGATAGGTATGTTCGGCGTTGCACAATTTACTTTTTCTGCCTTATTTTACACTGCTGCTGCTGGAGCAACAATGAACAGACTTACAGAGGAGTAATCAACGACCCCACAAACATAACAATATTGTTAATGAATTAATAGCCTTAAGAGTTACTATAGTTTTGTTATGTTTTATTAGGTTTAACCCTCGCAATGCCAACTAAACAAGTAGAGGAAACTCTGTCGATTTCCTTAATACGTTTAAAGGGGTTACGTAATATTGTGAAACAAAGACAGGTGTATGTGCATGTGTGTTGTGTGGAGTGTCAACAGCACGGCATGTCTGTAACACATTGCTAATCCGGAGCTTAAGATACAAGACAAACACTCATATCACGCCAGCATATAGGCACCTGCGTGAATCATCGGCAGTTTACCTCTACTTGCTAAACCTACCCACGTACTACGTGCTGCATTCCACACTAATACTATGTACCTATCCTAATTCTAAAACATCAAACGTATTATTAAACAATATCGTAACAAAGACAGCAAAATTCGAAATCATGTTAATTTTCTTATGGTTTATTTTCCACTAAATCTTACTACAAATGCACACAGTTATTACAAGGAATACCGCGGAAATTGTTCACTCTACATTTTTGTAGTAAGATTTTGTGTATTTCTTATGATTTACCAGATGATCAAATCCTCCAGACTGCAGAGGACTACTGAGAATATTCCCAAAAGATTCATAAAATAGATTTAATTTGTCACAAAAATACCTTAATCATGTGGCATTTTAATAAAAATCGTTTTATAAAATCAAACATTTTTCGAAAACACAATAAGTGAAAAAATGTTGATATAACTTCAGGAGTAAGATAGGAAGCTGGGTTATCTGCAGTATTATTTAATCTGGCCTGGATAAAGTGTTGAAGCAACTCAATTTAATAGGCGATACATAATATAAATCTAAACAAGTCTGCGCATGTGCAGATGATTGTCAGAAACTTGCTGCTTTACAAGAATTATGTTTAAAACTGATGCAGCTGGGAAGTCAGCCGGCTTAGACATACATGGGGATAAAATAAATAATAAAGCACGTTTTGCAAATTTTAAATTAATAAAATCTAAACTGTTAACGAGAACAACAAAACTAAAAATATACAAAACCCTTATTAGACCAGTGGTAACATATGCTGTTGAAAGTTAGGTACTGAATGAAGATGATGAAAATACTGGAGAAAAATATTATAAGACGAGTCAATATCCGAGAACACCACATGGAGAATCAGATGATACTCGTAAATCAGCTTAGTACTGAAACAACCCATAATGGGTTGTAGTGTCAACTAGATGAATACCATGTAAAGGGTAGTGTAGGCTCCGAGGATTTCCAAGTTTGGTATTTAATTGACTTTTCAAATCTGAGTAATGGTGTATCCACGCACACCCTTTTTGTACGAGAAATGCTTTTCTAGATTCAGAACGTTCATAAGCATGCATTTCCGTTGAAATTTAGATATAGAATTTTTGGATGGAACAGTTCCTCTACTTGCTATAGGTACCTACCTGGAGAAAGTAATCAAGTTTCGGTAAAATGAACGAGAGTGGGTAGAGAAATCCATTGACAGCTGAAGGTGTAATTATTGCTGTGATTGTGCGCAGCGGACCAGTCAAACGACGAGTTTTACAGTTGACCAGCTGATTGAAGACAATCTCCGGATCACTCAGCGAGAAATTGCTGACAGTATCTATGGCATTTCAAAAGCCCACATCACTGCTTTGCTCCAATATCGATCAACGCCCGTTTATGTATCTTCATAATCAGTGAACCAAAACTGTGATACCACGGCGCTCTCTGCCCATGACAAATTCACACATCACTTACAACTCACATTTACACAAAATGCTACGCTTATTCTATCACACTATACTGAGCATACCTCAATTCATGTTTTTATGGATGACTTTTTCACAAGATATTACCATACAAAAAATGTAGATCTCGTAAAAATACAAAAGTACCCCTTTTTGGGACCGAGGAGACCTCAAAACGTATATTGCTGGTGAAATATCTCCACCTGCTGCAACTAGGCGTATATTAGATTACTGTTTATATCCAGAAAAAAGTTAACACTCAGTTTTTTGCAGCATCCTAAAGTGGTTTTATTAAAATTACTTTTATAGCGCTCTTGTTGTGTTTACTTCCATAAGAACGAGATAAATGTTCTTCTTAATTACGCAGAAGCACAATTTCGCATCCCAAATACCATATCTGAATTTCAGAATAGTGAATTTTTAATTTAAACATGGAGAAGCTTAGCGTCTGCGCTGGGACTCCCCGTGTTCCATATTCAGTAAGCATTTTCACTGATTTGTTAAGTATCTTTTAGAACCCTGCAGTGTTTTATTGTATGTTTATGAAGTTGGTATTACCGTTCTTTGCAAGAGTAGGTACATTTGGAAAATTACAGGCAGTAGGTAATCCAGCAAGTATTCATTGATAAGCAGATGAACAACAATGTGCGGCCGCAGGGCACTTGCAGGCTTTGGATCAATTCGTTCGTTCTCTGGAGACCATTGTGAAATACTTGCACTTTCACATATTATCAGGGGATCCTTTCCGGTTGATTGGCTTGGCTCCGATATTTCGATAGCTTTTAAAGGGACAGTTTCGCCTGTCAAACTAACTCGGTGCCCGTATTTGCGATAAAACCAACTATTTATTTATTAGCCAGGAACACCATGCATGGGCGTCACTAAACTGTTGCTTAGGCCCGCCCGGTATTATATTTAATTTGCCTGCTGGAATGTGTTAAATGGAGACGAATACCTACTTGTAAGTACGATATTTTTGGAGGGTTGTTATCAAGATACTGAGCCGATGGACGCCCGCCCGTTAACAGACATCTCATTATGTAACCGTATTTGAGATCATTAACTACTGGGATAAACCTGCGTGAACATGATCCATTAAAGGCAGTCATTGAATCTTGTAGCGATGCCAGCTGCGGCCTGCAGATAAACAATACGATAATGAGCATCTTACATCACAGATGTTTCATTGCAGTAAATACCATTTCCTCTTCTCCCAACATGCAAACACGTCTCTCGCAAATTATGTTCTCCACTAAAAAAATTCAACATTTGATTTCCTACAGAAATGAAATTGAAATTATTTTTTCTTTTTATTTGCGTTGAGGAACAACTGGCAGCAAATTTGAAGATACGTAAGCTGTTAGATTCCTTCCTTCTTAGTGGTCACGCTATCAGATCGATGTCAAATTCGAAATAGATTCTTTTTCACACTCATCACTCATAACTGGCTTTATTTCCTTTCAATACTGCACCACAGTTCAAATAATTATTACACGTAATACTTTAGACAACGTATTGAACCGTTTCTATTTATATAAAACACAATTTTTCTGTTAAATGTCTTATTTTACCGCAGCAGTTTATAACAAGAGAAGAAGGATTCCCCTAGACCTCTAAAATACACTTCCGTTACGAGGGCTTACAAATGGAAATTACCACGCAACCTGACTGCATGTTAAACTAGCTTATGAATTCCCCTTCATTCTGAATGAACCTTGTATAATTTTAACCGTTTTCACACAAGCTATACTATCAACGACAACTCGCCCAATGCCATACATATAGACCCCTTTTTGGCTGATATGCCCTCAGGAGGAAGGGATGAGATGAAGGGACTACATGAGGCTACAAACACGTGCTGAAGCTGCTCAGAGAAGGCGATAGACGACTCACAAACAGTAACAGAGAGACCATAACTTACTACAGGAAACTTCAAGACTCGTTAAGGTCACATTTCTGAGGTCAAAAAATCGATTTCTTTTTCTTTTAACTATTGAAATTTCTATTTCTTTCCTCATCCATTAATCGTATATAATATATGGGCTATTGCAAATTTTATAGTTGTCAAAATCGTATTTAAATAAAATGTTGCAGTTGACACGTCCATTTATGGTGCTTTTTGTCATTTTCCCATAACTTACACATGTCAAAGCTATTATAGCCAGGAAGCTCAAATTTTCTCAGCTATTAAAACATCGCATGAACTTTAAAATGGATGAACATCAGCAAAATAAAATTATTTTTTCTGTGTATTAATTTCGAACTACAAGCTTGATTTCACATATATTCTACCCCAAGTGCAGTGGATATACCTTGTAATGGTTTAAGCGAACTTCACGTTATAAAGCTGACATATTTTCTGCGATGTGCCCATAAAACACAACCAATGCTAGACTACCTCTATGTCGAGTGGTCAGGGTTCCGGGTTGGATTCCTGGCTGTGCCGGTGGAATTTTTCGTTAATTAGAAGCATTCCCAACCCACCGCATAGACTGGGAGTGAAAGTATGTTTCCTAATGAAACTAATGGACAACGAGTCAGTTGTTTCTAAATTCAAAGTCCCCGCAAACACCACACAAGTTAAAAGGGGCTATGCAAATGAAACAAATGAATGTGTTGCCTTCACACTACTTTCTCTATTTCCTCTTTTGCATTTAAACATCTTAAATATGTGCTATTGTAATCAAAATCGTTAAAATAGAAGGTAGTTTGGTGTGGGGGAATTTTCTCGGAAATCTTCCTGTGGCAGTGTACTAAATATAATATTATGCTAAGAACATAGATATTTTTAGCGAAACGCTTCGCTCATTACCCGGATAACTAGCCACGCTGTACATACATATGTGGGCAGCTAGCAGTTAATGGTCGGAAGGATGGTGCGAGTCAAATCGGAAGCCACGTGCTGCTGTAATATCGAATAGGTCGGTATAATTACTTCAACTTGAGGAATGCCAGTTATGCTGAACGCCCAATAATTTGCGAGTATGTTCACACCCGGCCCTTATTGCACGGTTTCTCTCTGGGTTTGCATCCTGCATCTTAATTAACGGACAGAAACAACAAACTATGCACGCCATGCTCTGAATTCTACCGCGCCTTTCAGGCACCCTAGCACTTATATTTGCATTTTCTATATTGTTATAGCTATAAAATCAATACTCTGCACACTTAAAGGCGTTTATGTTATAAACTATCACACAAAGTTGCAGCGCAATCTGTTTCATAGTTATTCAACATTTTGGTTATTAAATTTATTCACAATACCGTAATATTCAAAATATTCCATGCGCACAACTAAAATATCAAATGTTATATAAATATTTTATAACTCGAATTGCCAAAAATACCACGAATCTCTACTACGTATAGTAAGTAGAGGAAGTATTGTATTCCACCCAAAAATTCATGTCCAGATTTCACCGGAACTATATGTTTTGAGGCCTAATGAATAGCGCGCGCGTTTGTGTGTGTCAGTTTGTGGACAGCATAACTCAAAAACGAAAAGTCGGTTAAAACCCAAAGTTGGTGTTTAAGTTTAATGTCTTTCAAGAACGCGACACGAAGATTTTGAACAAAATAGCCCCACTCTAAACTACCCTTTACATGGAAAATTTTTCGAACATTTTTATTTTCTTGAAAATGGCTCGAACGATTTTGATTAAAATGTCATATGTTTGAGATATTTTTATGACAAATGAAATGTATATCTTGAATTTTCTGGCTATAGCCCCTGTAGTCGTATTTACTCTGGGCGACTTTTGCATAAGTGGTAAACCGTAAGAGATAGACCAAATTATACTATACAAAAAATGTAGATCTTGCTAAAATACACAATTTATGTCTCAATAAATTTTCTTGTAGGGTGAACTATTTTGGAGATATTCCTCGTTATGTGTGTGAGTTTCGGAAAACTTAGAACTTTTGTGAAATGGATCATCGTTCATTTTTTATGTTAATCGTGCAAAGACAACAGAATCTCAAAGGTTTAAAACATTTGACTATCGCTCAAAGTGTAGTATATTCTAATATTCCCCTTGTACCTACAAGGAAATAAGCAATAAGATAATTTGTACAAATGTTTATCTCAACTAACATGAAGAAGATATAGGAATAAGAGTTTGTAAGAATGGTGAGTACAAGAGTAGAGAAAGTCATGTGAGTGCAACACATCAGATTTTTTTTACCTAGTAATAGACATTTGCTCCTAAGTAATTAATGCAAGATCGGAAAAGAAATTAATAAAATACTTTTAGAGACCTAGGTTTACGTTATTCAGTGAGACATTAGATATGCGTTTTGAAGGGTACCTCCTCGTATGGTGACGTCAAACACCATATTGCTAGCTTTCTCTTGTAGATATAAATTATCTAGTTGAAACAATTCTTTGCAGACATTTAAAATGATTCAAATGACGAAGTGTTTTGCTCACCCTGGCAGCAGTGAGTCATGTAGGAGGACTCTGGTTTTTAAACACCAGGCACTCAGGCGGGCAGCAAGAGGCTGCGTTGATTCATTGCGTATCTGGACGGAGTTTGTGAAGAAGAAAATTTGGTGGCTAACGTCACAGAGAAGGCAGGAAGTTCCAATTGTGTCGGGGCCTGACCCTGCTTGGTGCAATAGTCGCTCATGTCCATTCACGTCCAATTCCTTCCTCTTGTAGGCGGCGATTTAAAAGAAACCGCTCCACGTGGGCGATCATTCTAATTGACTTAACATCATTATCATTTCCTAGCCAATCTACACATCATTAATACAAAACTATTTATTTTACCAACATACTTCCTGAAATTTAATCGTTCCCTCGCGAACACTTGGAATTTAGAATACATTAAATGGTCAGTGCCAAAAATATACACAAATCTGGTAAATACACTCACATGACTTTCTCTACTCTACTTTGTATAGTAAGATTTTGTCTATCTCTTATGGTTTACCAGTAATTACATTCAATTACGCAATTCAAAGCGTAAAGAAAATAAAATCAGTGACATATTCAAACTTAAGTTACAATTTAATCCTTATGTGTCGGAGGGGATTCCGCACTTCTCACGCTGATTCAGATTTCGTACGTCTGACCCCTGGCGGAAGGGATGAGATGATAGTATCCAACGTGCGCCCAGTGGGCCACAAGGGGACATTCACCGAGTTCAAGCCCCTACAGGCACATCTAGTTCTGTGTCTCGACAGAGCTTGTAACCCAGGTTTCGACTTGGAGCTCCCCCCTTCTAGCACAGAGGACCGCAACGCCACCTCGGCACCGAGAACCATATTTACAGAACGCAGTCACAGTCAACGAAGACTTTGTTATGTCCTTACATATTACACATATACACGTAATTTTTCATGGAGAAGGGTTTTATGCTACCCATTTTACTGTGCAACGTATTACATTCACATAATTTTCCCTACTCAACTCTCTTTTAAGTAACACATTGATATGTCGTCTACTCGCTGTTTAACACACAATTCATGTAATTTTCTATGATTGAAATACAAATGCAACGTCTTAATTCCACGCAGCTTGCTCTACTTGCTTTTCCTCCTGTTGTTTTTATTTATTTTGTTTATTTGGTGTTGTTTATAATATGCCAAGAGTTTTAATCACGTCAGACCAAGGGCAACGCCTGATATTTACTGTAGTTATATTGAAAACACAAGTATTGCACTGATCTACATTGATGCATATATACATGTGGTATTTAAGAGAGAATTCCAGCTTATAACATGTACAGAAAGTCATTTTTTGTGGATTTTTTGCCACTTAATCTGAGAAACTAATGCTACCCATATTTCGAAGCTACATGTATTTCGCTTGTACTTTTGGGTAAGTACACAAAAAAGATCAAAGTTTGCTTTCGCTGTGAGGGGGCCTTTCCCAAGACCACAACTCTGTTTGTGGTGGTGGGTTTGAGCCCGTCAAGGTCTGCAGCCAACAGCGGTGCTTTGACACAAGTTACCAACCCTTTACGTTTGTAATACCCAATGTTCCCAAACACGTTAATCGCATTACAGCAAAATCAAAGTAGCAAGTCGGTCGGTGTTTTTGTGAGTCAGTAAACAGAGACTTCTCCAGTATTTTACCACCTGTTGGAGTTGGCTGTTCATTCATGCACACCAGCGACCCTAGCGGAGACCACGTAGCACTACAGAAACACAGAGATTCTACTCCTAAATTCATTTGGTCGTTTCATCCATCAACACAGAGAGATCGTCTGAGATAAAAGATAGATGTTTTATACTCACATGACTTTCTCTACTCCTGTACAAACTATTCTTAGAAATGTTTATTCCTCTACTGCATGTTAACGGAGATAAGCATTTGCAGAAATTATTTTATAACTAATTTTCTTGTAGGGACAAGAGAAACGTACATCTTTCAAAGCTAGTGGCTACGTGATGGCTTTGACATTCCATTCTCTTTGTATGTCCGTGACATTAAAAAAACTACTAGTGTCTTCCTCTTCGAGAAACGTATGAGTATTGGAAAATTCAAACATAATAAGAAATATCTCGGAAATGGTTATCTCTACAAGAAAGAAAAAATACTTGACATAAATTGTGTGATAGGGACAACTACAGCCAATCTATGTGGCGGAAACGTGTCTGCTTCACGTCTAAGAAGTCGCGGGTTCGAATATCTGTTGAAGTGAGTTATCTATCCGGAAAAGATTTTTTCCGAGGTCTTCCCCTGTTCTGAGAACACGAATGTTGGGTAACTTTAAGCTCTATGGACCTCGGGCTCATTTGAGCATCATTTCTCTAATTTCATTCATTCACCCTCTGATATGACATTTCATTGGAGAACGCTAATATGCCAAAGAAAAATAAATACATTAAACATCTACATTTTTTGTGCACAACATTGTGTCTGTCGAGATTTCATTGAAAATACATGTTTTGACACTCCCTGAATACCCCTTAGAAAAAGCTATTTTAGAAAAGATGTGCGTGTGTCAACAGCATACCAAAAAGGAAAAGGCGTCTAACTGCCAAATTTGGTATTTCAAGTCGGTATCCTCTAAACTTCAGAAAAAAAGTTTTTTAAAAAGCATTACGCATTCCAAACTATCCTTTATATGCAAAACTTTCCAGAAATTATTTTTTTTTTTAAGAAATGGCTCTAACGATTTTGAACGAATTGCCGTATGTCCAGATATTTTCGCGACAAATTATTTGTATATGCAAGTTCTCTTCATTCAGAATGACTTCCACAAAATCACAATACCGTAAGGGATAGACAAAATCTTAATTTATTAGGAACTGTAGATATCGTTAAAGTATACAATTTCACATTTTTGTTTAGCTGAGACACCCGAGTTTGAATTTTCCTGTAATGATACTTTTCTCTAACAGTAGGTATACGTTATGCGAGGTTTGTCGGCCCACGGAATTCGAACCCGGGATCTCCCGAATGTGGACAAGAGGCGCTATCACCTGAGCCATCCCACTTCATATGAAAAAGTAATTAAATAAGCTATTATCACATTTTTACATTAGTATACTTCTACCTTCAGCATCTCTTTGTTGTACTCATATCACGTAATTACCTGAAAAAACAAAACCATCGCGGTATAAATTTATGATCCGAATGGCCTTTACTGAGCTCATACATATATAAAAAATTCTACAAGCTTTTCGCCGCAAAATTAACCTCTGGGATATTTTGTGTGCGCGCTTGCCACGAATAAAGAGGAGAAAAACCCGTAAAAACTAGCGGAGAAGAGCGGATGGATAAAGAAATCTCCATGGTGACAATATTTGAACGCTAAACGTCAAAGCGAGGGATGAAAAAAAAGAGAATATCGACGCGTCACAGAGAATGTCAACTTTTCGGACAGCATCCCCTGCAGGCATCAAAGCTGTATCAGTCGCCTGGCAACGAACGGTTGAGGAAATGAATAGTGTCAGGCAGAGTGAGGGCTAATCAAACGAGCGCGCCTTTATTATTACCATGCACATCACAGACGTACACGCGGGCTATTGCTTTCAAATCGTGCGAAACGTAAGGAAATTTGCCCTGCAGTAAATCCTTCTACTATATGTATGTACCTACACAAAACGAATTAAATCGCACTGAACGAAATATCAATCACAAAAAAAGGTTCTTTTACAACAAGATTAAATCGCGAAAATCGCACAAAAAAGGAAAAAAAGAAAAGAAAACGGTCAACAAAACCTCACTCATCCATCAATTTCACACTATTCAAATACTTGTAGAAATCGTTTGATTACGATTGTAATGGGAATCAGTTGTAATAAGCGATGATCAAACATTTTAAGAGCTAGTCACTATGTAATGACTTTGAAATTCCGTTTTCTTTATCCGACTAGGAGGAGGGGGGAGATAAAAACAGATAACGACTTCACCTTTGAGAAAAACATAAATATTCGAAAATTGAAAGCAATAACAAGGGTGGAGGAATATTCTTCAAAATCTTCCGTGTCACATCCTTAATAAACTTAAATACCAACTTTGGTTTTTTACTAACTTTTTGAGATATGCTATTCACACACACATACACACGGACCCTTTTCTAACACAAATGCTTTATTTTGGGACTCAAGGTACCTCAAAACATACATTTCCGGTGAAATCGCTACATTAAATTTCTGGTTCGACGTGAAGTATTTGCATAATGCAACCCCCACAGTATATGTGACTGTTTATTCCTTCACCTATTCATTTGTTTCTGATGAGTGCTTATGTGCATTGTTGTAATGATTATGGTTAATGATGCACATCAAAACCCTGTATTGAATAAATAAATACAGAGGTGTTTTTCCACTGCGCACCCAGAAACACGATAACGCAGCTGCTGTAGACAATGTCATGCGGTTGACTTTTTGTCTGCTCTGAAAGTGCAGTATTGAGCTGACGTAATAACGTGTTATTGAGTTATTAACCAGTGTGCTTTATTATTTTGTCCCATACTTAGTCACAATGTGTATTATGGCCCATATACTGCAGAGCGTGTATTTATTTATTTATTTATGACTCGTATGTGTTAACTCAGCTCGCCAAGTGAAAGTGCGATTTGCAGAAAGATTTCCAGGTGATCTGCAGTTTCTATCTCTGGAGTAACTTAGAGCATAAAGTGTACAAGACAAACCCACACACCCTGGAAGAATCAAAACAAAATATCCGCCAGGAAATTGCCAGAATTAGTATAGGAGTAGAGAAAGTCATGTGAGTGCAACACATCAGATTTTTTTAAATTGTGAACATGTTTTACACCAATCGGAACAGTGCCCAAGCAAGACTGTACGTTGTAATATACAGATGTGACAAACAGTTATTTTCGGGTAGCGTTACGGTTACATGTAACAGTTAACAGTAACGATTAAGTGATTTGTTTTCATGGTTATCACGTTCGCAGTTACATTATATTGATGGTTACCAGTAACAATTAGGTGTAACTGCGTTTCAATATGGACAATGTCGACACATATTCACTTTGTTATGATTATTATTTTGTTTATTAACGCCAATGTCAACACCGCCGCTCGATGTTTTGGAATTTCCTCCCACAGGAATTCTTGTACATGCCAGTAAGTCTATTCTGAATTCTGGGTGACCTTTGCATAACTGCTAAACCGTAAGGCAGACAAAATCTGACTACAAAAAACGTAGAACTCGCTAAAAAACACAATTTGTGTCTCCTCTCTTTTTTGGAGTGAACCATTTCGGAGATATTCTTTGTTTTTGTGTAAATTTTCCAATAATTATACTTTTCTCCAATGGGAGGTCCTTATTCCTTTTTTAATATCTTGGCCATACAAAGAGTAACGGAATTTTAAAGCCATCTCATAGCAACAAACTTTACAACATTTAACTGTCACTTAAAGCCTGCTGTATTCCCCTATTCTCTTTGTGCCTACAAGAAAATTAACAATAAGATAATTTGTACAAGTGTTCATCTCGATGAACATGAAATAGAGTAATAAGTGTTTGATATGTGACGCCGGCCAGCGGCAACAGCAAAGGCTCGGGGTCGGGGTGGTTCACATCACTGGCAGTGCGTGCAGTGCGCTAAAGGTCAGGCTGTCTTGCGCGATTATTGTGAACACGTGACAACAATCAGAGCGGCGGTGCCAAAAGGGATTTTCGAGATTATATGAGAAGTGTCCGGCGGCCAGCTTCTTTGTAGAAGTTCGAGAAAGGTCCGTGTTACGCCATCCTCGCCATATAAGGAGGCGAGACAAGAAGCGTGAGTTAGTAGTTAGTTACAGACATGAGTCGTCTACTCAGGCAGTTTTTGAGTCGGTCAGTGTGTCAGTGAGTGCGTGAATGGATTTTGTCATAGTAAGAATAGCTTGTACAAGAGTATAGAAAGTCATGTGAGTAAAACACATGAGATTTTTAGTGTATGCAAATCCGATGTCTAAAGATAAGGCATATTTCATTAATTTAGAGCACCTGTAAGCAGGCAGTGAATAACACGATGCACTGTGTAAATACTAGAGCTTAACAAAAATCAGGTGGAAGGAACGCCGGGCCAGCAATACGTTTTTATTACTGTGCGTGCGTGCGTGTGTGTGTAATTTATTCTGGCAGAGGGACTGTCACAGAAAAATAGCGCGAGAGCACTTAAAATTAATGACTTTAGTTAGTAAAAACAAACAACACATTAATCTAGATTTACACACTGGTTATCTGCTTCCTGGACCAGGATACTAGTGACTAGCAATGAACCAATCCGACACAGCCCTCAGGAATTCCCCTTTGACCCCTGTTACAAATATTTATAGAGGCCCAAGCTCTTAAAACTCCGGTGCATGGTCGGTATACATTTTTAAAAAAGCCCCTGACCCTAAACGTTCATAAATTCTTCAACAGTCGTAAATCTTCCAAGTCCATAAACTTTCGCGTACAGGCTTTTCTGCGCATAAAAACATGACAATATATATAATAAACAGAAGATGACAAAGACAACAGAAAGACAGTGAGAAGGATCAATTACATAACATTTATTGCATATTGTTTATAAAAATGCAGCTTCTACCTTCTCTAAGATTCACAAGTACTATTAGGACTTCAAAAAATCTGATGTGTTGCACTCACATGACTTTCTCTACTCTTGTACTAACCATTCTTACAAACTCTTATTCCTATATCTTCTTCGTGTTAGTTGAGATAAACATTTGTACAAATTATCTTGTACAAGGGGAATATGGGAATACAGTAGGCTTTGAGCGATAGTCAAATGTTTTAAAGCTTTGAGATTCCGTTCTCTTTGCACACATAACATAAAAAATGAACAACGATGATCCATTTCACGAAAGTTCTAAGTTTTCTGAAACTCACATATATAGCGAGGAATATCTCCGAAATGGTTCACCCTACAAGAAAATTTATTGAGACATAAATTGTGTATTTTAGCAAGATCTACATTTTTTGTACAGTATGATTTGGTCTATCTCTAACGGTTTACCAGTTATGCAAAAGTCGTCCAGAGTAAATACGACTACAGCGGCTATAGCCAGAAAATTCAAGATATACATTTCATTTGTCATCAAAATATCTCAAACATATGACATTTTAATCAAAATCGTTAGAGGAATTTTGAATAAAATAAAAATTTTCGAAAAATTATCCATGTAAACGGTAGTTTAGGGTGGGGCTATTCTCTTCTAAATCTTCGTGTCACATCCTTGAAAGACATTAAACTTAAATACCAACTTTGGTTTTTAACCGACTTTTACCTTAGCTTCTGTGGTTCTCAGTGTCCCGTTCTACATTGGTGAAGAAGTTGAAGCGAGTGTGAACTAACTGAAGTTTCAGAGAAAACTGAACTAGGTTAAGTGAACTGACAGTGAAACCCGAGTGAACTGACAGTTCAAAAACAGAACGAAGTCGCAATATGAATATATCCATAATGATAACTTCAAACTAGAAAACAAAGTTGCAGTTAATGCTGAATTGAGCCGCTAGCGTAATTTAAACCTGTAGGTATAAAAGAATCATTGGGAAATATGAATGCGACAACAAAGCAGGGATTTCCAAAGTTTAAAAACGGTATTGCATAACCGGATTAGCGCGACCCTGTAATTTCAACTGCTTTGATAATTATCAATTTAGCAATGATTTGCTGCCTGCCGTATATATAATTCTCTTTGAAGCTGCAATATTAAAACGCCACTGTCTATGCCAGACGGACGGATGAACCGCCTGCATCATTAGACGGGGCGAGGACAGAAGGAGGGAGGGTGAACTGGATTAAAGTCATGGACTGAAGAGGGGTGATGGGAAATGTGAGATACAGCCCAGCATGAGTCATAAGCCATTTCTTCCTTTCTTTCTTTCTCTGTTGCTACAACAAAACACTAACGGTAGTCACTTGAAACGTACCTTGTCGATTGTCATTCAACTGCCTCACAGACAAGTCAAGGATCTATACACCAAGAGGGGTAGCCGACGTCGTTAAGGCAATATATCTGATAATAATCACAAATATCTCACTCTTTTTAACCTTCTCTACTACGTATAGTAAAGTGGACCAAGTGTTGTATACCATCCAGACGAGACTTCACCCGAAATATATGTTTTGATGCCCCCTGAACCCAAAAAAGTATTTTTAGAAATAGCTCCGCGTCTGTCTGTCAGTCTGTAGACAACATAACTCAAAAACTAAAAGTCGGTTAAAAACTAAAGTTGATATTTAAGTTTAATGTATTTCAAGGATACGACACGAAGATTTAGAAGAGAATAGCTTCACGCAAAACTACCCTTTACATGGAAGAGTTTTCGAAAATTTTGATTTTCTTGAAAATGAGTAACGATTTTGATTAAAATGGCATATGTTTGACAAATAAAATGTATATTTTGAATTTCCTGGCTATAGCCCCTGTAGTCCTGTTTACTGTAGATCACTTTTGTATAACTGGAAAACCGTAAGAGATAGACAAAATATTAGTAACCAAAATATGTAGATCTTGCTAAAACACACAATTTATGTCGAAATAAATTTTTTTGTAGAGTGAACAGTTTCGGAGATATTCCTCGTTATTTCTGTAATTTTTGGAGAACTTGTACTTCTGTCAAATGGGGCATCTTTATTCATTTTTTATGTTAATCGTGCAAATAAAAAGAAATTTGAAACATTTAAAATAGCTGACTATCCCTCAAAGTCTACTGTATTCGCATATTCTTGTTGCACGTGCAAGAAAACAAGCAGTAAGATAATTTCTGCAAATGTTTATCTGAACTAACACGAAGAAGATAGGACAATATGGGAAGTGACTGTGATGCTCGCGTTCAGAAGGTCTGTGGTTCAAATTCCCCCAGGACCGTCCTCCCTAATGGGTATTCATTTCGTTATCGTAACAATGTTTGTGGTGTGAAAACTGATAGCTTGTACAATCATACACGAAAACAGAAGCTTTGAGTATTATAAACATTATATTTAGGGCGTCATGTAAAAATCTTTCCGATGACCTCACAAGTTGTACAAGAATGATATTAAGTATCATTTGTTTGTGTGAAAAATCATCTTTTAAAATATATTGCTTGACGTGTCGGAGAGGTATTTGCAAAACATTTTCATTTTGCAGTAACAGGAAATATGCGAGACTTATGAAACGCACGGTATAACATGCACAGTGTAGAAGTTTTCTAATGTTACAAAACTTATTAAAGGAGCTTTATATTTGTAATTAAGATACACCTTGACGTTGGAAATGGCGAATTTTTCTTCAAAATGAAAAACTTTATAATTTTTGTGTTATATAAAGCCCTGACTTTCTAATTTTCAAAAATGTATACTTTTGTTGCTAATTGTTACCAGAAGTGTGGTTATTTTACAATCAGGTTAGCCTGGATACATAGCATTGTAGAAATTTCTTTTCAATATTTCTCGAATTACAATTTTTAACACTTCAACTTTTTCAATTCCAAGGAAGTGCTCTTAAAATTATGCTCATACATAATTAGAAGTTTATTAGACAGGGAATGATAACTATGGTCTTAACATAAATCTCAAAAAACTTTGTAGCTAATTTGAAAAAAATGATATTTTCAATTTTGAGTTATTTTATTATGGTTATCTGCCCCATAAAAATATTTTTAAATGTTGCAGTGAAATATTTCTTTTTTATTACAGCAATCATTAGCAAACAATTTTAAAAAATTCTGGCCAAAAATATTGATTTTTGTTCCCAACGTGAATATGCACAGCCGACTACAAATGGTTTCCGAGTCACGTGTTCCTAGCAGCGCTGGGAAGGAAAGATAGTTTATCGGTAGGTTATGTCAGGTGGTCTCTAAAGGACGGGTTGCCAGCTCATACCTGTCTACAAGGGTGAGAGGCGTAATGTGTACGTAACTCCAGTCGTATCACTCTTAAATTTAAAATGTTTAAATAATTTTAATGTACCACGAACTATTTTTATTCAGCGAACATGAAATCGTGTATTTGACCTGAAATTTCACATAGAAGTTTAACGATAAACTCTTCTCCAGAACTATGTACATTTCTAAGTTACCTGTCCAACACTCGTCTTGAATCATTAACGTAATTTACTTCAATCCTTATTTATCCTTCTAGCCTAGTTAGTGAGAACCATGAGCCAACCTCTTGGTTTATTTACATCGAGCCACCATCTTTGAGGAAGATTATAGACATCTCACTATAGTTTATCACAGTGACCGACGAATCAGGAATTATAATCTGTAGATGACGAAGGATAAACACTCCACTAAGGTTATGTTTGTGAAATAAGCGTATAGAACAACAGCCGAGTTGAGACCATATTTGATACTCTCTCAACAACACTTGTTTCTTAATGCAGCACACTCAAGTTAAGTTTGGACTTACCTACATGAGGGGCATCTGGTTACATAGCAACGCGTTGCCTGAGGTAAGGCGAGATGGGCGTGGCCCTCAAGTTCATGGTCACAAACTGGTCCAGTAGCTCTGTCTTACCTGCCAACCAAACACACACACACACACTCGTTACTACACTTCATATACCTGTTTCATTTACAGCCATAACATAACTAAACACTTTCAAGGGCGATAAGCACACATTTCAGAAGCTTAAGGATATTTATGATTCAAATTTCATGAACATCGAAAACAAAATGCCTTTGTTTTAATTCTATAAAATAATTCAGACACTCAGGCATTCAGAATTTCAGTAATATATATATATATATATATATATATATATGTATATACACACACACACACTTAAACAGAACATACCTACACTTTAAGACACGTGGTGTGCGATACCGATTATTGCGCAAAACCGATTAATGTGAGTGTTACGGTTTGTAATGCACGTAATTTGTGGAACGTGGGATTTTTTTGTTAGAATTACATTTTTTATCACCAACAAGGCCAGTAACGTAAACATTTTCACTGTTCAAAATTATTTGACAAAAATAGTATGTTTTAAGGAGATATACCTACATAGTTTTCTCTCTTACAACACTTTAAACCAGCCCACACAGCAGCCAAACCAAAAAACAAAGCCCAGACATACACCCACACATGCTAAGCGTATAAAACTAAACGGCTACCGCCCTCAAACAAGTTCAAACCCTCCAAAACCTCTCCCTCAGAAACATACTCTCTGAGCCACTCCTTACCACTAACCAAACTCTTCACCTCGAAACCCAGACTCCATGCATCCCAGGGCAACATGGATGCGCAATAGAAACCACGAGAACTACGTGATCGCCAACATTGGCAAAGGCGAGCCGAAGCACCGCAAACATACAAGAAGAATTTCCACTAGACCACAGCCCACAAGCCCGAATATTTATTCTGCATTTTAATCAGATATAATAAATAACTTTTAAAAATGTTATCCTCTGAGAACTGGGTTAACGTGTGCCAGTATTTAATACTCTTTCCATCACCTTTCCTCTCACACTAACTTTTCCCATATCTAGTAATGATCCTACATGGCACCCCAACAGTAACTTACAAAATGCCCTTAATGTATCAATTTTCTCCCATCAAATACTAGTAGAGAAATAAACGTTTGGTTTTACTTCCTCACTGTGTTACAATTTCTGTTAATTAATCGCTAATAATTATTTGCAAGTAGGTATATGGGATATATACATTGGGAGGTAATCAGTTGATGTGAATTGTGTTTTATCTGGATATCGCGAAGTTTAAAATTCATCTTGTGTCGTGGCACTCGCATTCTTGTGCATACATGGAGGACACCAGTTCGCACTCGATATTCCGCTGAAACAGGGCTGGTTGGCTGGAATGTTATTTCATGTGAATATATTGCTTCTGGTATCGGAGCGTAACACACAAACTCGCTCCGGATTCAATCCCGCACAATAAATCTCGACTTTAACAGACGGAAAGCCGATACGAGAACCGAATGTTTGGCTGTCATGCAAAGGGACATAATTTCAGGTCCCGTCTTCTTCCCTTTGAGGACAAGCGACTCAAAGGCGAAAATACCCCCCCCCCAACCCCCATATCAAACGCTAAGTAGCAAACCTCGGTGGAGTATAATCGTACCACTCCAAAGGTTAACGTACGTCGCTAAAGGAGCAAGTTTCGAGAGGGCTTTAGCGTTGTCATGTTCATTCACTGTTTGCGCTTTGGCGTCTCCTTAATTACGTTCTTGCGGCGGAATATTAAGAAAATTATGTCACGATATCAAAATTGGGGCTCTGGGATTTACGAGCTATTTCTGAGATGAACTACCTCTAGAGCACGGCACTGCTTATGTTTGGCAACAACAATAAATAATTAATGATTAATAATAAGTGACGCAGGTGTTATTGTGTATGGCTATAGGGAGGTCAGCGTCGGGCAAACAAGATAAGCCGCGCGCTCGACGCGATAAGCGCTAGAGAACTAGTACCTTCTGAATGATTCGACATTTCGAATGTGCTTGTGGAAAGTTGGTATGCGAAACCACGATTCTTCAAGTCAGTTGGTGAAGACCGCACAAAAGTGCAAGAGATTAGCGAGGTCTTGTGTTCGACTACCTAGCGAGGAACTATCCAGAAGAAGAGGCTACGACGGGTGTGTCTAGTAACCTTCTACGTCGTGAAAAAACCGTCATAACAATAATACTAACAATGCCTTCAAGAGTATTCACAATTCAAATTTGTTTTCCACAAACATTTTCTCAGAGGTTTAAATGTTTGTACACACTAACCTTCGGCCATAGATAAAAGACGACAAATCTGTGAAACTCGGAAATTCTGTACTTGTTAAGGAATTGGTTTGGTTGTTTTACTACACATATGTGATAATTTCGTAAGAAAATTCTTAGTTTTCAAATCATTTTCATAAGTAGTTTCCGAGAAAAAATGTTAGTTTAATTTTTAACGGCCTATAAGTATTTTAGAAGCAAGTTTCAATTTATCTTCCAAATGTAAGTTCTGCACATCCACGTAACACATCATTTCCAAATAAAATATGAAATATCCTAGGAAACAACTTCACAAGTGTGGTTTTTTACGCTTTTTAATTAATAAAATTGTTTCTAAAGCATGAGTGATAATCATTGAAAAAAAGAAAAAAGAAAAAGAATTAGGCCGCCTCTGTGGTTTGGGGTCCCAGTTCGAATCCTGATTATTTGGATTAGGTTTTTTCGAGGCTTTACCTTATTCTGAGAAGACAAATGTCGGGTAACTTTAAGCTCTATGGACCCCGGGCTCATTTGAGCACACATTTCATTCAAGTCCGATATGACCTACAGGTTACAGGACGTTAAACTAAAAAAAAAATGAAAAGAGATTTTGACTAAAATACCATATGTTTAGGATATCTGCACGACTAACAAAATAAATATCTGCATATAGTATATGGGTTTGAAATTAATTTCGTACAGTAATTTGTAAACCATGTAGAGATAAAAAACTCATTGCACGAAAAATGTAGATTTGGTTAAAACACACAATTTTAAATGCTTATTCGGCCACTGACTGTTGAAATTTCGAATGTTTCACATTTCGTAATGTCAAGCCGCTATTTTTTGTCATACAGTGAGATTTAAAAGCAAGACTAGTTTTCAAACATTTAGCTATCGCTTCAGCCTCTTGTATCCCCTTTGTATTTCCAACCTAACTTTAGTGAAACATCTATGCAAACGTTTATCTCAACAGAGATAAGAATAAACTCTTTTGAGGTTGCTGAAGAGTGAGTAGACAAAATATCTTTTATTTTTTTTTTTTTTTTTTTTTTTTTTTTTTTCGTATTAACGTCTTCCAAAGTGACGTCACATCGGATGATGAATGGAATGGGTGAAAGGATGCTCAAATGAGCACTAGGTTCATACAGCTTAAACTTACCCGATATTCGTCTTCTCAGGATAAGAGAAAAGCTCGGAAGAAACCTTATCCGAATAACTCACCATAAGATTCGAACTCGGGACCTCTTGAAAAATAAGGAGCTTTCAACTTCCAGACATTAAATAGGGTGAGGGAGGGAAAAGAGAGGGGAGAGGGGAAAAACCCAAAGTCTCTGTAAATTTCAAAGAACAGGTCCGTCCGTGGTGAAAGTTGGTTCATACATTTTGTCATTTGTTTTGGTGGGGCTAGGAACTTGATCTTCGATTTGCTCACGTTTGAACGTGCATTTCATTTTCAACATGGATTACCTGGAGCACAGGAGGGCGTTGAAGATAAACTAGAATTAATTAACAAGGGATGCCTGCGGGCCTGAGCTCTCGACAACGGATCAAACCTGGCTTACCTACTAATTTGAAGGTGCTGAGAGCATTTTCCGTGTCAAGCCAACCGTTTACCCCGCGGCGCTACCTCAACTTCAAAAATTGAATGGCACGGTTTGTTTTTTTAAAGGGAAACGCAATAGCGACAATGTTTTTAATGGACATGAATGAGTAATTATAAAAGTACATAATATAACTGCCCTGGTAGGGCGGAGTATCAATAAAGTAAACAAGATCGAAGTCGTAATTGTGTGAAATCATCGGGCGGAATGTTGCCACAGTTTCCTTCCTGCTTGTGTGTTGCTGTGTTGTTTAATAACGACGCCCAATTTTTGCCTTCATTTACCCTACTTACATATTCAAGTCTTTCGTTTTTAAATTTAGATTTAATGAGTAGCTCTGCTGAGTGAAATATATATCTCGAATTTTCTGGAAATGTCCGCTGAAGTCCTTCTTCATCCTGGATGTCTTTTTATAAACGGTAAACTGTATGAGATACACCAAATCTTCATACACAAAAGCTGTCAAATACATTTTTTTTCTGGGGTGAACGATGTCTGATATATTCCTTGTTATTGGTTTGAAGTTTCCAATCTTATACCTACTGTTTTCAAACGGGAGCGATTGTGCGTTTTTCTATCTTCTGCCATGCAAATATCAAATCCATAATATAGCGATCGGCTCTTAAAAGATTTGACTATCGCGATACAAGAGAATTGTTTTTAAAATGATTTGTACAAGAGTGAGTAGAGAAAGTCATGTGAGTGCGTGACATGCGTCCTGCCATATATTGATCTCAAGTCTATATGCTTCTATCTCAAGAATAGACCAAGTCTGCTCCCGATCAAAGACTCGCTTCCAAGTAGTATTGTTCCTCCTATTCATCTGTTACCTTATGAACTGCCAAGAAATATTTGTTTAGTGAATCTATTTAGACCCGATGTTTCAATGTACTAATCACATGGTCATTTTAAGGAATCAATCTTTTATTGTCAGTAATAGATTTATAATTTCACTCTCGTGTCAATATTGAAAATGTATTTTGTATTTTTAAGAAATTGCTATAAGTTCTATGTATAATTGGATATGATGGATAAGAGCCTGGGCTGAATGCCTAGTCATATTCATAATTGTAATAACTTAGCACTAATAAATAAATATTCCTATATTTATTCTTTATCCCCTGGCCTCAAGGACCTAAGATACAATAACAGTACCGTTGTAAAGCTTACCAACCGCATACACTGTACAACACCGTCCACCGCGCCTAACCCTGCAAATAACGAAATGGAACATTTGAATTAATGAACCTCAGAGTTCTAGGCCTGGGAAAACCACAACCACAACCACATAGAAAGCCAGGGTTGCGATGACCACTCCAATGGGAAGCGAACCGGTAACTCCCGAATACAAGGAAATGACTTGAAATAGAGCTCTATGACGTCACAGATATACGGTGAAATGGAAAATCTCAGCAGGGTAACAGAAAAATGGCTCCACTTAAAGTTTACGCGGATTGCCACACAATTCCCACGTGGCATGAATAATCGTTGTCATATAAATACCAGCCAATGAGAATGCCGAGGTACGGGAAACCGCAGCCATTGGTTGTTTGTTGTGGGGGGCTACAAGTTAGGGTGAGGGTGTATTGCGACCTCTGATTGGCCGCCGCAGGGGTCGGTCTGACGGTCGATTGGATTTTCAGGACGCACCACGTTTTTTCCCCCTGCAGTATTTCAACCCCACTGCAATGCTCTCTTTACTATTTTTATTATTTCAGCAGCATCCTGCACGAGTGCAATCACAATAACATGATTTCGATCATTCAACCCTTTTACTGAGAACTTTTGTTTTTACACCCTTACTTTCTTCATTCTAGCATTAAGAGCAATTTGTGCTGAATTTTCAAAACGAAATTACTTCACAATGTTCATAGAAAAAAATCCTCAAAATATTGCAAAAGAGGACGCAGTTGCGGTTTTATCCTTCTAGGAATTCAAATAAAAAATTTTTATTAAAATACCATAAAGATAGGTGTGATAAAATTATTTTGATTTTTTTTTTTGCGGATAGTACCTATATGTAAAATCCTTTTACCGGAGGCAAATTATGCAATCTTTTTTTTTTTTTTTTTTTTTTTTTTTTTTTTTTTTTTTTTGGCATTCAAGAATGTCTCAATTATTTTCATATACTTAAGCTTTAACGCTCTTGAGGCTATGTCATATTGGGCGATAAATAAAATAGATGTACATAAATATGCTCAAATGAGCCCGAGGTCAATAGAGCTGAAAGTTACTCTACATCTTCTTTCAGGATAAGAGAAAACCCCGGAAATAACCTTACCCAGGTAAGTTACCCTAACCGACATTCGAACTTGGGACCTCTTGAATGACAGGCACATACGCTACCACTATACCAGAGAGATGGGTTCGCGAATATTATCTGAGCTTATGTGTCTGGTATTCTTTTTGTTTTATAAAGCGGGAAACTACTGATCGATCTTTAATAAATAAAAAAAGGAGGAGTGAGTAGAGAAATGGATGTGAATGTAATACATCAGAGTTCCTAATGCCAGTCTGGGTGGTTCAGTTGTTTAGGTGCTGGCCTACGGATCCCAAGATCGTGGGTTCAAATGCCAGCCCAGACCGATGGATTTTATATGTGCTGATATGGGACATGTCAGTATATTTGCTCTTGCGGGATGAAATTCCGACACACCGGCGGCGCTGATATGATCCTATCAAATTACAGCGTCCTTAATAAACTTATTGTGCCATTAGTTGGAGTTTCTATGTAGAAAGTATCCCATACATTTGATATTCCTTGGCTGACAGGTTGCCAAGGAGGCAAGAATAACTTTGTTGAGTGTAAAAAGACTTAGAAAAGGAAGTGTAATTTGTACGAGTAAAATAAAAGCAAATAAATAATTGAGAAAAGTAAATGCTGTTACAATATTTTTTATTTTTTTAGAGTTCTATATGGGGCGGCGCCATTGCCGAGCGGTTAGAGCGCTCGCCTTACCCGGGATTGACCCCAGGGACCCATATGCTGTATTCGTGATGCACGAAGCGGCGTTAGGGCGGGTGTTCTCTGTTCTCCGGTTTCCCCCGCCACTCATTCCACCTATTGCTCCATTATTACCTTTCCGATCACCGCGTTTGCCTGCATTTAATATCATTCGCTTCCTCACCATCATACCTGGTGCTTGACTGACCACCCACTTCCAAGTCTTCACTCTATCCGGTTCGTAGATTCGTCTGCTCCCCGACAGGCGTCTGATCTTAGGCACTGGCTTGTAAGTCCTAAGGGGGTGTAAGTCCTACATAAGGGGAAGGTAATCAGGCAAAGAAAAGAAATGAAGATTTCATGTTACATCGCTAGTCGACTGTAATCCAGTTTTACACAGAAAGCTGGGAACGTATGACGTCATATCAAAAGAAAGTGTCGATAAAACACGTAGATTGCACAGGCAACAATTTCAGATTTTTTCGTCGTTCATTAATTTTGTGCGGTGTTTTATCTGCAGAAGCCATTAAAATGCGACGGAGTGGGGTATTAAATATGTTGAAGGCAGGCATCGCCGGCAGTGCAGTGGGTAGGTATATGAAGCACCGCCAGAATGCAGTGGTGCATACTGAACTAAATGAAGGTGAAGCGGCATGGCATCGGTAACCGCCAGGAAATGAGCTAATCAGAAAGCGGGATAACAAAGCACTGTGTCGGAAATTTGCTGAGGGGCTGCGGTATGTTTCATGTGTATCTAGACTCACTGCTGCCGCCAAGTTAAATGCTAGCTGGTGCAGAAACTGAACCTGAATTATTCTATGCGACACCTGCTCGCTCAGATAGCACAAATGCCCGTGGGCCTCGCAATGCAAACTTCACTGCTGGAGGAAGACGTAAACACAGTGCTTTGTGATACATACACCATCTTACCCAATACACACACTCACGTTGATATTGTAGCAATTTGACAATTCGGGAATCCCACTCCTGACACCAGTGTGACAAAGACGATAAAACCCAGTCTAGTTACTTTTCTATCCTTTATTTTTCTTCTAAACCTTTGCAGAAATACAGTTCTCTTCTACTGACGTTAACACAGTCGGTCTGGATGGCTCACTTATTTAGACGCTGGCCCACTGATCCTAAGGTCGCAGGTTCAAATCCGGCCCAGATCGATGGTTTTTAAGTGTGCTTAGAAACGACAGCTCCATGTCAGTAGATTTACTGGCATGTAAAAGAACTCCTGCGGGACAAAACTCCGGCACACCGGCAACGCTAACGCGATCCTAACAATTGACAGCGTCGTTAACAAAATGACTGGCGTTAACACAGTCTACAGGCATTCGTGATATTAATGCTCCCAACTGTTTTCTTCTCGTAACCTACTCAGTCCTTTCACCGTCTTTATTCAGTTTCTATGTCTCTCATACACTAACTCCGACTATACAACCACTCAACACTAATTGCTTCACTATCTTCCTGTCCACGCGACGACACAAGCGCGCACACACACACTCTCTCTCTCTCAGACTAAGAACCCATACTGTCACTAACTCACTTTGCTCATCGCTTCGCCTCCTTGTATAACGGCCATGATGTAACATGGATCTTTCTCGAACTTCTACAAATACACCGGCCGCCGGACCGTTCTCGAATGATCTAGAAAATCCCTTTTGGTTCTGCCGTGCTGATCGTTGTCACGTGTTCACAACAGCAGCCTGACCTTGAGCGCCTTTGATACAGGCACCTCAGTGGGGTGGGACAGCTCTGTCCTCGACCGTCCTTTGTTGTGGGCCGCAACCAGCGTCACATTACTTTCCAGAGCAAACTTGCTCTCCATGGAATATATATATTTTCTCGAATGACAGGTAGCAATTTATTTATAGGAGGAACACGTTTCTTCGTCTATAATTCTCCGAATACCTACATCTATCAAACTCGTCCACATTCACTACAGTGTGTGCAGGTCTTGTCTTCCAATGTTTCCCAAGGGACATTAAAACACCCTTTTCACCACTTACACTTAAATCTTGCACCTGAATGTGAATGCCTTTGATTGTTTTTTAACCCGATTTAAACAGCGGCTCTTACAGTTGATTGACTCAATGGAAGTTTTATGTAGTAGTTCCTAGTTTCCTCATCACGTCCCTCAACCACTCTCCCAATTTATTTCCCTACCCTCAGAATACTTTCCAGTGGCTAGTACTACCTACAGAAGAAACTAAGAGATATTAACAATGAGTAAACATGGCATGAATAACACTGGGAGTTGGCAACACCTGCAGCAGAAGACATTTGCGAGGATGTCTACAGAAGTCTGATTACACTACTGGAATCTCCTTCCTCTCCCCTATATTCCCATAAGCCCATGAGCTGGTGGACAAACACAGGTAAACGTATATGTATTTAAGCTTTCACAGCCGGTGTCTTGACTATTCGAAATTTTTAGTTCTTCCAGGCTTTAGGCCGTGGTCCAGAAGGCATGGTAGATTCCAATGTTTCGTCAAGTACTGCGCTTGGCATCATCAGGGTAACACGATCCTCCGTTTGCACTGGTCAGAGTTTGAATGTGGAAGCAGAGAAGTAGTGGAAATGACCGTTATTTTTTTTTTTTTTTTTTTTTTTTTTTTTTTTTTTTTTTTTTTTTTTTTTTTACTTAAATCTATAGGTTGTTCTGTGTGGTCTCTATTTATTTTATTTGTGGGAGCTAGTTTGGTCCGGTACCGCTGTCGCACCCGGAGGTTTGTGGGTGATTGTTATTGAGGAGAGGTGGTGAAAGAAAGAAATTCCTTCCACCACTGTGGTTGGTAGGTCTCCTGCCATGGTCAGCGCCCTGACAGGGACCTCCGGCATGTGGTGTGGTGTCGGGCTGATCTACTCAGCGTTGCTCTTGTAGCTTCGTTCGGGCCCGAATGGGATCTTCTGCTCGCTGTATAGTCCCTGTATGGAGCTCTCTGGTCGTTGTGTGAAGAGGGGTAATGTGGTGGCGGGGAGGGAGTGTGAGACGTGCTGGTTCTTGTAGAATTTGAGGCTGCGCTAGGATAGCGCTCCTCTCTAGTGTTGCTGATGGCCGTGATGATGGTGCTGGTGTGCCCATCAAGCAACTCGGAGAGTTGCTTGTGGGTGGCGATGGTTCTGGTGTTGTTGATGTATTCAACTATCTTCTCGAGCTTGGTCTTGAGATAGTTCCTGTCTGTGTCTGTGGCTTGTTGTTTTTCACGCAGTCGGACGACCTCATCTGTCATGAGACGGACTGAGTTTTCCAACTGCGCTACTCTGTCAACAAGCTCTTCTAGTAGTGGTGCCTGAGGGTTGTTGGTAGTTTGTTGTGTGGCTGAAGGTGTGATGCTGTGGTCGGTCCTAGTATCGTGCGGTTGGTGGTGTGTGTTGGAAGTTGGATGTGCGGCTGGTGGTGTGATGTTCTCGACGGTCCGAGTAGTGTGCGGTTGTTGATAGATCGGCCGTCTGGGGCACATGGATTGCCCTGTGTAGTGACCCGTGCGGTTGCATGTCGCACAGTACACAGGGCGGTGTGCCAGGCTGTGTCCGGTACAGTGAGCGGTCAGTGAGCCGGCGCCACAGTAGTGGCACCGGGCTGCGGCTGTGCAAGTCGATGCTGTGTGGCCGTACTGGCAGCAGCGCCGGCATGGCATGAGACGGGCGCCCCGGCTTTCCTCCACTCTGAGTACCTGTCCGAGGACAGGTAACCCATCCCGAAGGGCCACGCGGAAGTGCGCCTCGTCCAGCAATACCAGTCTGACTAGTGGTGACGGCCCCCTAGCGGTGTGAATCCTCTCCACACGGGTCGCAGATGGCCATAGTTGTTGGGCGGCGCTGAGGAGCAGTGAGTCCGGGATTTGCCTATGAACTCCCCGGACTACTGCATTGAAGCTCCGGAGGGTGCGGCTGTGTTCCGTGTGTGAGTCAGGTGTTTGCGGCTGTCGAGAGGTGAGTGTAGGTTCCTCGGCTGAATTGTCTGGCTGTGTTGCGGCGGGTGTTGCGTCGTTTTCCGGTGATTGTGGCGGCGTTTGTTCGGAGTTGTGTGTTGGCTGAGTTGCGGCTGGTGATGGAGTGTTAGGTCTCGTCCTCTATTCTTCTGCGTTGCTAGTGGAAGCGCGGTTTACGGCCAGGGGTTTTCCCCCCTGCAGCTTACCGGAGTGCTTCTTCTTGCTGCCTTTACCCATGATGTGACGATCCTTCATGTTAGGTCGGCGACGGATGTGAGGCGACTGACCTGACCGTTAACGTCCGTTACGGTTATTTATATGGGTGGGGGTGGGCGGGGCATTGTTGCGCTGGCTACGGTAGTGATTGGCCAGTTGTAGGTGCGGTTTTATTACAACTGTAGTATTTCTTCTTTGTGATTGAAGTTGTCTTTGTTTGTATAGAAATCTCTGACTGAAAGAGTGAGGTGGGGAATAGCTACTAATTACGTAAGCATCTCCATAAACACAAGGTTGGACATTACTGGTATAAAAATAGGAAGTGGAAAAAAGGGGTGCCAAATATTTCTAAAATATACTGGATACTTGCTTAAACCGTCTTCCACCTTACTGCCACTAAAAGCGACATTATATTAAACGTGAGTGCAAATAGCAAGGCTTAAGTACAAACATTATTTGCATTTAAGGATGAGGCAAGCAACTGTGCTCATAAAATGAAGGAATAATCTTGCGGGCAGGACTGAGAACTTCACAGGAAGCTTAATGTTCTCTCCAAAGTGCCTTTACTAGCTAAACCAAACAACACAGCGAGAGCAATCTTCATTTTCTCTACCTTCCCTCTTCAATATTACATGAACACATGCTCTCAAAATACGGAGTATAACGTGCGTGCTATACAGATGTACAATTATTAGACTGAACTATATTTTTACAAGAAAAATAATTTTCAGTTCTGATTTTCAAAATCATTTGTAAATATCTTAATTCAAATTTACACCCTAATGTGTGTGTCAGTACCGCTTGTGAACAACGTAACTCAACGCTTTTGCTTTCACTTTAATGTTTTGTGAGCTAACGCTTGTGATTGGCCTACACTCGCGCAGTAAACACGGGACAAGGCAGGGTATTTGTTTGTTTTCAAGAAGCACCGCTACTGCGTTTATCTACTGAACTAGTGAAAGTGACACAATCTGCAGTGTTGCCAGCTTGTTTTCGAGAAAACTAAAATATCTCCGTAGGAAATGGTCAGAGAGAAAAACGTAAGATACAGAATATGTTCGAAATACCTAGATCTATTACTGGTTTAAATTAATGTAATGGCTGCCCTTCCACCTGGCATACTTTTCGATCTCAGAATTAATTACAAAGCTTCTACTAACACTGGTAGTACAATGTAAGGGAGCGACTGCAAACAGGAAACTACCTTAAAATTTGTACAAAATGTAATGATAATAAAACAAGTGACACAGACACACAGTTGCCTTTGAAAGTTGTAACGTTACCGCGTGCTTGGCAATGCACGGAGACTTCAAAGCGATGCGGAGTAGATAAAATCATCAATAAAAATCTGGGCTGGATATTTGTTAAAAGGGATGTGATTTCTCAGTAAGAGAATGTTGGAAACAGAAAAAGAGTTACTCTTTCAAGTTTATCGTATATTTGTTTCATATATAATATAACTTAGAATTATCACTGCGGGCCGCGGATTGGACGCACCTGCCTTAAATCCTACTGTATTCTCATATTTCCATTGTACCTACAAGAAAATTAACAATAACATAATTTCTACAAATGTTTATCTCGATTGGGGAATAAGTGTTTGCAAATATAGTTTGTATACCTACAAAAGCAGAAAAAGTTATATGAGCATATCACGCCAGATTTTTCATGTAAATATTTCTGTTTTTCGAATAACACAACTGCATCAGTAATTTTTCTTGATGAAATATTTTTCAAGTCACGGTCTCAAAAAATTACAGTACAAATGGTACACATTGCAGAACATTTAATTTCCAGATGTGGTCTTGAATCAAGAAGAATGACTGCAAACGGTCATCCAAATCCATTTTTGTACAAATTGAAATCATTTTACCCCCCAAAATTCTAATATGTTGCACTCACATGACTTTCTCTACTGTTGTACGAACTATTCTTACAAACGTTTATTTCTCTGTCTACTTCATGTTAATCAAGGTAAACATTTGCACAAATTGCTTGTTGCATATTTCGATGTAGGTACAAAGGGAATGAGCGAGTACAGGAAATATTCAGTTTTTGTAGCTGTCCGCATCACTGCCATATTTTGTGCTGAAATTCGTCGTCACAGCTTTTATCAGAACTTAAGACGAATTCTTTAAATATTTGTGGAAGTGCGGTGAATTTGTATCAGAGTAAGAAAGATCAAGTTATCTTTGAGGAATTCCTGCAATTCTAATGGCATTTCCTCGTTGATGGTTCAGGAACACCGAACAGCAGTGGTAAAACAAAAGAATGCACATTAGCTATATGGGTTCCTGATGAGTTCTTGCACAACGAAGCTTATAGGAATGTTTCTTGTGAAATTTCTCCAATTATCTTCCTGCCACTCTTATTACTGAGATTTCCGCATACCTGAAAGCTCATGTTGGTTATATCTTAGAATAGGCTCGATTGCCTATTTTGAAAACTCGGCTGTGTGGACTCACATGAATTTCTAAACTCGCTCTTGTACAAAACATTCTTGCAAACGCTTATTCTTTTATTTACTTCATGTTAACAGAGATAAGCATTTGTAGAAATCATTTTATTACATACGTTTTTGTGGATCCAATGGGAATAGCAAATAGCGATAGTCAAATCTTTTAAGAGCAGGTCAATCCAAGAACAGGGACTATCTGAAAATGGTCAATTACATAACATACAATTTGACAAATGGTGTGCTTTGAGATTACAGGTAAAATTTTGTCTATCTCTTACGATTTACCGGGAATGCAAAAGTCATTAAGTATGAAGAATGGAACCCACAACCTCCTGAATGCAGGCCACTGGCTCTACCTCCTTAGGTACTTGCTGGGCAAGCATTAGAGGAACTAAAAGTGTGAATTTTCAGTATTTTTGTATTATCTTCAATGCCTGGCCCAATGCAGGCGTCACCATGGAATGGAAAACAAATCCGAGGTTAAGGGGGCAGAAGAAGGAAATCGGCGGAAGAGATTGAGCGAGTGCAAAGTTCGCTGGAGCCGAGTGTAATAACGCCAGTTCTGCAGACACAGAATGCATTACTCACAAATTCTTCACAGCTGACATGAACGGCTCCCTCTGCCATTTCCCACTGCTGACGGTTGAAACACACTTTTTATCACTCAAAGGCTTGCTCGCTCTCCTGCTGATTATTTGCGTAACGCTGGTCACTGCTATTTACTTTAGCACCCTATGTTGCTGGCAAGAAAAACAACCTGCATGACTGCTTCCTCAACAGGATCTTGCTCAGCGTGTGTGTACCTAACCTAAAATACCCTACATGGAACATCAACATCTTCTTCACAATCTCACAATTGTGTTCATTGTAACTATACCAGGATTCTTATGAAAAACATAGTTCTTTGTCTAATTCGTACTAGAAAATGTTTCATATTCAGCATCTTCCAAGAATATGACACGAAACATTTCAAACGACCCTGAAAAATGTTAAATTTTTTACTTTCTTTACTACTATCATAAACAAAAGTATTACATTCCACCAACTCGTTATTCAGATTTCACCAGAAATACATGTTTTGAGAGCCCTTGAATTAAAAAAATGCATTGTTAGAAAAAGGCCCTTGTGCCTGTGTCCGTTTGTGAAGAGCCTAAAAAACCCAAAAGTCGGTTAAATAACAAACTTGGTATTTAAGTTCAGAATTCTCCAAGAATGGAACATAAAGATTTTCAAGAAAATCCGTCCACCTCAGACTACTATTTACATACAACATTTTTTGAAAATTTTGAAACGGATATGACGATTTTGATTAAAATATCACATATTTAAGATATTTTTATGACAAAATATGAGGCGTACTTAAGTATATCTTGAATTTTCTGGGAACGTCCTCAGAAGTTCTCTTCATTTTGAATTACTTTTGCATAACTGGCAAACAAGCATAATCTTACTACATAACACACAACTTGTGTAGAATATATTTTTTGTTTGGAGTGAACTACTACTGATATATTCGTTGCTATTTATCTGAATTCTCCAATACTTATACCTTTCTCAAATGGAAGTCGTTTTTCATTTTTTGTCCTGCCCATGCAAAGAGAATTGAATTCAGTCATCACATAGCGAAAAAGTATTGCAAAGTTGGTGAGACCGAAAAATGCAATACCATGACAGGGATATGAACCACGGATTTATCTTTACCTATGCTACACACGACTATTGTGTGGAAAAAATTAATTACAAGTCTTACAAGATTTAACTATCACTCAGAGCCTACTGGATTCCCATATTCTTCTTGCAACTACAAGAAAATCAATATTTCTACAAATGTTTATCTCGACTAACACGAAATAGATAGAGGAATAAGCGTTTGGAAGAACATAATGTGCAAGAGTAGCGAAAGTCATATGAGTGCAACGCTAAAAAAATGAAAACGATTTTGATCAAAATACCATATGTTTAAGCTTTTCGCACCCTTCGATATTTGTACAAACAGCCTATGAAGTGGTCTTTATTTTAAATGAATTTTATACAAGTTTGTATAACTGCTAAGCTGTAAGGCAGACGAAAACCTCTTCATAATTTGTCAATGCGTTTTTTTTTTTTTTTTTCTTTTCTCTTGGCATTAACCATTTCCGAGTTATTCACTGCTATTGGTCCGATTTTTGCAGCACTAGAGCTTACATCTTTTGTTTTCTTAAAGTCATACAAAGATTATCGAATTTCAAGACAAGCATATAATGGCGGTCCACTTTTTAAACATTTGACTATCGCTTAAGTCTCCTCTATTCGTCTTATAGCTAAACCAAATGTGCAATGCGACTATTTCTATAGACGCTTAGACAGAAACAAACTTTTACAAGGAGATAAAGTACGATAAACAATAGAGAGAAATAATAACAAATAAGATGTTTACTTTGAGTACCACTTACCTAAAGTAGGTAAGAGAAGTACTGCATTTCATTAAAAAATTCGGTATAAAATTTCAGTGAAAATACAAATTAGATATTTCGTGAAACTTTCCACATCACAAAAATCTTCAGTAGCATGTGCGTGAATGTGTGTGAATTGTACAAAACAAAACCGAAAATTGTGATAAATACAAAGATTGGTGTTTTAAGTTGAGCATTTTACAGCCATGGGTCAGATGATTTTCCAGAAACTGAAACCATATCTACAAACATTTATCTCGATTAACACGAGGTAGATACAAAAAAATCGGTTTTTGTAAACATATTTCCAGATGATATGTAAACATATAGGATACCGCATACTGAAGATTATGCGAGAGTAACATCGGATCTCCTAATAAATGATTGTCCATTTAGAGCTTTCCTAAAGCAATTTTACAAGATGATTGTAAGGGTCACTTCAGTAAGAACAGTCTTGTTTGTATATGTATATAGATAACGTAGCAGAAAGCAGAGTTGTAAAACAATAACCTTAGATTTAAGTGAGGTGTACTCCGAGGATGCTGGCGAAGTTTCTTAAGGAAAGCTGAATCAGATCCTGCGAGAAACTCCATGGCAGGGGTTTGGGACTCCAACCACGGAGGTGGGCCCAATTACTGAGAGATTTGGTAGGTGTAGTGTTCTCAACTTCCCAACCTCAGCTTACAAAGGTCAATGCACTATGGATGTTTCCAGGGAATTTAACACACCCCACGCGTTTTAGTTACACTACTCTATTTGGAAAAAACTATAATACTTGCGTCCGGACGCATTTACGATTTCTCCTGTCTTAGTTTCGAGTTATTCCACAGAGGGTAACATCCATTTCCTTTCCGGATGTTTATAGCAACGTCTTAGCAACGTTGCTTACGTCACTCTAACGGCAGAGATGCCAGATTGAGAGCAACAAATACCGCCAGGAATTACACCTTTATGATGGTCATAAGCTTAGGTTTCTGATCCACTTGAGGTTAGGTTAGGTTTAGTTTTTTAATATAACCAACAACCAGCGGTAACACCAAAGCACGCGAGCGAAGCGAGCATTCGTTCCTTAAAGACTTCGAAGAAAAATAAAAAAGGGAAACAAAACAAAAGAAAAGACCGCTAATTTAGCGGTTTTCGATTGTCCTTCAGTTAGGCAGCAGTTACCCATCATGTTTGGTAGCAACTTGATTTCCCTGCAACCAAGACCATCCAATATATTTACTTCCTGCTGCTTTAATAAGCTATTTATTACACGTTGTTTTACCTATTTCAACTCAATCAATCAATCAAAATTGGATTTTGGGTTTGGTAGAACCAAAACCCAGGCAGTTTAGGGTTTTACCCTCTTCAGCCTAGTATTTTTATTTTTGTCTTGTTGCGTGAGAGATCCTTCAGCGTGTACGCATGGCAGATTATTGTTGTTATTATGATGTGTAAATATGCATCTTGTTGTTTATTTGTACATAAACTTGTATGTATATTTTGTTTATTTATATATATATTTTTTTGTTTTATTGGTTTTTTAGTTTTTTTTTGTTTTGTTTTTTTATGGTTTTTTTTTTGTGTGTTTGCATATTTACACATTTACAATGTTAAGTGTGTTTGTTAAGCCCCGGGTCCCACAACATGTCGCCGTCTCTGCTTCTGCCCTCAGACTTTTGTTGGGTGCATGTTTTTTATTTTAATGCGTCTTAAATATAACTTTACCCTCCAATCATCTAACGCATATTTGATACTGACCAATAAAGTTTAGCAAAGCCTTGTATAGTGACCAATCACGGTTGGTTATCTTAGAATACACTTCTAATGATGAGATTATATGGATACTTAGGGTTGCCAGGTTTTCTTTACGAAATAAAGCAAGATTTTCCTTTTTTTAGCGGAGAGGAAAGGTTTCTTTACCGACACAACTAAACGCCAAAAAATATAATTATTTTCAAGACTCATTTTGGTCACGAGCACTTTTATTGCTGGTATTTCTTTTCATATTTTTAAAACAATTTTGCATCACATTTTACAATTTAAAAAACGAATTGTTTACATGAATAAGGAAAGTTTATAACCACCTGTAAGTCAGATTCAATAAGTCCTTAGTACATCTGTTTATCACTTCAGTAAAAATACATTCATTTCCCAAATTAAACGACTGAAATGAAAATCGAAATGTAAAATTAACCTGACTTGATAAAATAATGTATTCCTAAGCGTTTAATAATTTTAGTACCCACTACAACACTTTCATTTTAAGAAAATACTTGTTACCTTAATCTTGGATATATTAGAAATGTAGTTTTGTTCTTCAGTTAAGGATAAGCTTGGTTCCATGGACTACGTTATAAATAAACACGTCCATCTTCCAGCGATATCAAACAAATACACAGACGAAAATGAACCATAATGCTGCATGTGCGTTCTCGCGGTACAGTATAGCCAACTGTATTTTATTGCTGTTACCAACGTTCTCGAAACAATCATATGGTTACACAGTACTGCAATCTATCAGAACATTGCTAATTGCATTTTGCGCTCAAACATTTATTTTCGTCTCCGAAAAGTAGAAAAACGGAAGAAGCCGTCATACGGGAGGGGAGAAATGAAAAATGTACAATTTTGGGGGTTAATCTTACAACTTACGGGAAAAACATAAGACCTGGCAACACTACTGGATACCGTCTTAGTATCAGCATTCCTTACTTAGCAGCCTACCTCACTCATCTGGGAATTCATCAAATCCGGAGAAATTAGAAATTCCACTACCTCAACATTCACTTTCTATTACCAAAAACTGGCGTATTCCTTCAACTTTCAACTCTGATAATCATTTTTAATCAATGCAGATTTGAATAGTATCAATAAGTATGCTATGATCTGACAACTGACAGATTAGTAATTTGTTTTTAAACAACACAAGTATGAAACTAATTATTTATATGTCTTGATGTTTCCTATTTGAGGTTACGAGTTCCATCAGTTGAATTCATAACCTCTCATGAGATGAGTGGGATTTCTTTGATAAACACATCACTAAATGTTCTGTAAAATTATTCTTCCAGTATTCACCATTTCTGAAATATTTCCTTATACACCATTACACATCACTTAATGTTTCTCGTGAGCTCATGGCTTTTACCCAAACGACTGTTGGCTCCATCATCCTGTGTGTGTATTATCAAACTGAAGCAAGTTTTCACACGACAAAGCAGAATTATACGTTTTCTGCAACATAAGTAATTTTGTAACTATCATTTCTTGCACTCAGTTTGGGAAAACATTTTCCACTCGCAAAGGTGTCTTCTAAATGGAATATGAAACATCTCACATTTATGTTAAGCACTCTGAATTAGAAAATATTATTCACTAATTGAAACAAAGTGGGAAAACGTAATTTAACAATAATACAAACGCTTAAATTAACTTGCTAATGAGGGCAAATTTAGAAATATGTATCCAGATTGTTTACTAAAATCAGCATACTCCTAAACTGATCATAGAGTTACTGAATCTAATTAAGTTGATTTCTCAATGAAATAAGGAAGCAATACATACTCAGTATAGTGGTCAGCTTTAACCTTGTTGCGCCATGTTTTCTCTTATATCGTCTAACTGAATTTTCACGCTGCAGTACTATTGAAAATATGTTCACTATTGCTGCTGCGTCTGCTGTTGTGCCCATAAACACTTCGGCTTCCTTCTGATCTCCAGAATCCATAATTATTGACAACGATTTAAATATTGAAACGTTAAACCCCCCAAACGTGGTCCGAACTGGATGAACATCAGACTGGTAGCTTCAAAGTAACACACCAGATGGCGTTGATGAAGATGCGTGTTAACGTTTATCATATTTTGAACTAAATTGTGAATTCTGAAAACAATAAAAGTGACGCATTGTTTATTTAAAACAACAAAACCCTGGCACACGTAAATGTAGCGACCAAATTCGGCTTTGTTGCACAAATAAATGACAAATCTTATGCTATTCTTACAACAAAGTAGCGGTTGGCCAACCTGGCGATTGCACATTGCTGATGTAAACATAACCTCTAAATTACTTCGAGATAGTTCTTGACTCAACAAACCAATTAATCAACATTTAAATTGTTTTCGACTATAATTGAGGAGTTTTTGGCCGAAGAAACAATTCAGTTCGTGAAGAAAAGGTGTAAACGCTGCAACAAATAATGGAGACCTACAGTTAACTCTTATCCCCAAAATGCTGCAAAAGATGTTAATAGCACAGTTTACTGGGCAGCTCGCCATTCCGTTTCAGACATTGAAACTGTAATAATACTTTTGGCACGACCTGCAGGCAATAAGGTATGATCACGAGGATTATGGCATACTTGAAATATTGACAATAATTGTAATACTAAAATCTTAAAAATCACACACGAGATACATCTGTTTTTCCCGTTATTAAATCTCACGGAATGTTTACTTTGAAAACTTCGTTAATTGTTTTTACACATAAGTACAAGGCCATATTTGATTTGTTTTAGCTGCTGTAATATAAAAAGCAAGCATTAAAACCAGATCTATAACAGTTTAGGTTTAATAAATTATCATCATCTACACTTGATGGATTAAGATACTTCTGTTCCGGCCTCAAGTCTCTCTCCACCTTCACATGGTCTTCTAACATTTCTCCTCCCATATTACCAAAATTATATGCCATTTTGTGGTATCGGTTATTGTCCATCCTTTGCAAATGCAAATGTTTTAGTAAATATTATACCAAAATAATAATGTGGGATTAAGGGGACGTAAAATAAACTGTTTTTTTATCTTTTATGATTTACATATGTTGATTTTACAACTCACGATTCAATTTTCAGGATATTCAATTGTAATATTTTCGTATCATTACAAACCTGGTATTGTTGGAACGAAAGCGAGTTTTGCGCTTTATTACAATAATAAGAGTTTTAGTAATGTGTGATTTGACTGAAAGTGTACTGTTTATGATAGGTAGGCAGGAAATGGGTTAGGTTGCCTACTATACCACAGATAGGGATTTGCTTACTGCGCACGAGTTGTCATGGTCAGCAG
This sequence comes from Tenodera sinensis, assembly GCA_030765045.1. Taxonomy (NCBI): domain Eukaryota; kingdom Metazoa; phylum Arthropoda; class Insecta; order Mantodea; family Mantidae; genus Tenodera; species Tenodera sinensis. Next base: position 104,098,592 of record CM060972.1, read on the forward strand.
TGCAGAGGGAGCGGCAAGTCAAAACAAACGAATGCGACGCAACACTACGTACTATCCCAGTGTTCACGCTTCGTAATGTTTCAAAAATAAAGTCGGTAATTCTCATGATGCACTTATTTTGAGTGGATATTTCATTCATGCAAAGATATAATTTATAGACATAAGCACGACACTTTTTACACTTATCATTTTATGTATATATTTTAAAGTAAAATTACATACCTCCATTTTATGTGACACATTTACATGTACATGGTATAGCATTTAAAAGAACACAGATTTTCATTGTAAAATACGTGTTCCTTAACCTAAGTTTTTTATTGGTGCACTTATTCTTTATGATATGTTTTTATGGTTGTAGAGTTAGCAGTATAGTGTGCTACAAGATATTTTCTAAAAGTTTCAAAAATCTGCTGCAGTATTCACTTAAACAGTGCCTTTAGTATAAGGTGCGCTCGAGGTCACTGTGTTCCCTTCAACAGATCTTTGATTGCACACAGTTTGATGACGTAAGTATTTCAGGTTTGAGTTAGCTGTTGTACTCCTGGGTTCCGCGCCCCACACGTTGGGAACCAAAGCCTAAGTGATTGCAGCAGTTGAAAGTAAACATGCGTTGCCATGGTAACTAACGTGAAGTAATCGCTAGATGAAGTTTGAAGACAAGGAAACAGATTCCTCCTTTCTGTTATTTATCCAAGTAGGTACGTACGTACCGCAGCTCTCCCTCCAAAGAAGCCAGACATTTCTTCTTTACAAAGTTTTACATTCCTTCCTTTTTCTTGTATCTTCAGTTAAGAGCCGGAGTTCATTCCGTAACACAACCAGAAAGGACTGTAATATCGAAATTTCTAACGAATTGCCTTTCACAACTTGTTTTAAATAGATGCTTTAGAAGCGGAGCAAGACTGTTAAAACTTTTATTTTATCCTTGCAGCACCTTGTTAGTGCTCTCTCTTTCCCTTGTGTGCAAAATAAGATGCAAAGGCCCTTCTCTTCTTGCGCGCTATTTGTATAGGTATTCTCTGTGACGCTTTCCATTCGCAACATAACAGTCAGGTACGAAAACATTTGAAAGATTTACCTCCTTGGAGTCTACACTTGGGATTTGTTTTACTTCCTCAATGAACTAAATATGTACAAATACAGCTCAACACTATACAGGGTGCCAAAAATGTTTACACACTTCGACAGTAGACATCCATTTAATATATTTCAAATTTGGACTGAAAAAACAACAGTAATGTCTAGTATGATGTTGTGTAAACAGATGTCACTCACATCCGTATGGTGTTCCTGTTTTCCAAAACGCACACAACAAGGAATATCTCCGAAATGGTTCACTCTACAACAAATTTACTCAGAGATAAATAACGTTTTAGCAAGATCTACATTTTTTGTATAGTAAGATTTTGTCTATCTCTTACGGTTTACCAGTTATTCAAAAGCCATCCAGAGTAAACAGGACTACATAGGCTATAGCCAGAAAATTCAAAATATACATTTCATTTGTCATAAAATATCTTAAACATATGACATTTTAATCAAAATCGTTACACATTTTCAAGAAAATCAACATGTTCCATGTAAAGAGTAATTTAGGGTGGAGAAATTTTCTTCAAAATCTTCGTGTCGCATCCGTAACAGATGTTAAACTTAAACACTAACTTTGGTTTTTAACCGACTTTTCGTTTTTCAGCTATGCTGTCCACAGGTTGACAGACACACACAGGTTTTTCTAAAAATGTTTTTTTACATTATATATATATTTCCGGTGAAATCCCGACATCGAATTTTTGGGTGGAATACAATTCTTCCTCTACTCAGTATACGTAGTAGAGAAAGTAATAACAAAGAATAAAAATTTGTATTTTTCTTACTTTGCTTCTTTCTTTTAATATTATCAAAGAATGCTAAGAACGTTTAATATGTCAATCTCCGTTTAGTTGCGTGGATCCAACCCATCCTTTACCATATATTTAGTAACACTGCAGCAAGTCCTGAAAATCCTGGCCAATGATGTTCATTACTGAGCAAGGGCATCTGTATTCACCACGTGCATTCATTTTTTTTTTTTTTTTTTTTTAAGAAAGAGTTAAGAAACAGTAAGTGCCCAGGTGTGCCTGGACAAGATAAGCACATCCGTCTTAGCCGACATTCGTACACTCTAGAAATGAATTGTACTTCCAACAGGATGGTGCACCAACACATTACCACCTAGATGTACGCGAGTACCTCGATGACAATCTTCTAGCACACTGGATAGGTAGACGAGGTCCGATTCAGTTTCTACCGTGTTTTCTGGATCTAACTCCGTTGGACTTAGAGAAAATATGAATAATTTGCAGAATTACCTATCAATAAATGGTTACTAGTAAGAAAGAGTGGGAATATTTTGAAATTAAAAAGATCAATATATACTTAAGTAGGTACGCCACTGACATGTTTAACCATGAGAACCGTTTAAACTGTCAGTGCCAAGATTCCGGTGTTTGCACATGTGTGTAAATGAGTTGGGGTTGCAACACGGCAGCAGGGGGTGGGATTTAAAACGGTTGGGGTGCGCCACCCTTCGGAGAGAGGGTGACTAGCTACTAACTTTATTTGCTTACTTCACAAGAACGCGCTTGCATGCGGAATGTCCCCGCGACAGATTTGCGTTTTAATCCCCACCCCACCCCTCTCTTCAACCCTCTTGGCAAGGGTTTGTTGTCGCAACCTTCGGGCTAATTTCTCTCCTCCCTTCCGCCCTCCCAACCCTTATTGATCACACGACCCACTTCATTACTGTCCTAGCCTGTCTAAAAAAATGGAACACTCTTGGGGCATCGAACCCTGTTCCGTTACCGCAATGCGATAGGGACGTCTGGGTTTAACAAAGAAGGTAGAAGATTGAGACCTTCGAATAAACATTCTGGGAATCGAAACGCCGCTTGGCAGTATGAGGAGGGCTGTTGTAGAAACAGTGACCGCCGTAAGTCAACTTCAAAGAAATCGCTCTGTGGTTAAGGGGGTTCTCTTATTTTAACGGAAGAGTTCGTCTGCAATCTAGTTTGTTATTATGAAATATTTTGTAAACAAAACACTTAAAAACACATTAAAAACATTAGATGTGTTGTAGTCACATGACTTTCTCTACTCTTATACTCTTATTTTTCTATCTTCTTCATGTTAGTTGACATACACATTTGTAGAACTTATCTTATTGCTTATTTCCTTGTAGATACAAGGGGAATATTACAATACAATAGGCTTTGAGCGATAGTCAAACGTTTTAAAGCTTTGAGATCCTGTTCTCTTTGCACGGTTAACATATAAAAAAATGAACAACGATGTTCCATTTCACGAAAGTTTTACGTTTTCCGAAACTGGCACACATAACAAGGAATATCTCCGAAATGGTTCACTCTACAAGAAAATTCATTCCGACATAAATTGTGTGTTTTAGCACGATCTACATTTTTTGTATAGTATAATTTGGTCTATCTCTAACGGTTTACCAGTTATGCAAAAGTCGTCCAGAGTAAATACTACTACAGGGGCTATAGCCAGAAAATTCAAGATATACATTTCATTTGTCATACAAATATCTCAAATATATGACATTATAATCAAAATCGTTAGAGCAATTTTAAAGAAAATCAAAATTTTCGTAAAATTTTCCATGTAAAGGGTAGTTTAGGGTGGAGCGATTTTCTTCAAAATCTTCGTGTCGCATCCTTGAAAGACATTAAACTTAAATATCAATTTTGGTTTTTAACTGACTTTTCGTTTTTGAGTTATGCTGTTCAGAGACATACTGAACAGAGAGAAAAAACTTATAATCTGTCTCATTCAAGAACCATCCCATTGTAAACATACGGTAGACGAGACAGTGTGTTTACAACAGGATGGTTGCAGTTTCGTGCAGGCGGGTGTGAAGTTCTCACTTAAGGCTGTTTGAGCAGATAAACAGCCGCAGGCGGCTGATTCGCCCTGTATAAAAACACAGATAAGAAATAAAATACTTGCATGCGCACCTAGGGGAATGCGTGCTAAATTAGCTCTTATCGTAAAATAGGGCTTGGTTTTCTGGATTTTAATTTAGCAAAGTGAATTTACATCACGCACCATTGCGTGAAGAAGGACATCATCGATCTGGGACTCCAACCCACCTCAAAATGTTTATCTGACGTACTGCATAACCGCCATGGTGCGCAGCGTTCTTCATATTCAGATAAGGATGATGAGCATTAGTCTGATACAAACATCTTGCCCTCGAGGATTTTACCATCTAAATCACATACACCAAAAGGTTCCACTATCACATGTAAATTATTAATTACATTAACCAAGTGACCAACATAAAAGCTTGAATTATTTATGCTTAAGCTTTGCAGAAACGCAGAGGAGGAGAAGGTAGCCTAGGGTGGGGGAGAAAGGCTGGTAGTATTCTCCTTACCTGCTTTTGTTACCTGCATTGTGAACACACAGGCTACTCGGCTACTGCCGACCCAAAACCCCCCTCCCTGAAGATAGTGGACTAGTCCAACTACTGTGTATACAGCTAAGCAGGTTCAGATCGAAAACAGCACAGAACATCTAGCTAACAAGACTGACGCCCGTGTGACGATAAGCACGCGAGCACAGAGAAATCCAGTGAAGGTCACACGGGTCGAGTACCTGCCGGCCAAGTTTTATAGTAAACGCACTGTATTTCTTATTTATTATCTCCTTGTGGATAATCCAGGTTACTGCTCGTTAGTGTTTAGGAAAGAAAATGAAACTATCTTTTCTGTATTCTTATTCTTAACAATAATAACGGTAATAATAAGACAAATGTGGACATTTTAGCCGATTTCACTGACGCATTGCCTAAGTTCGAATACCTTTGTCAAAGTTATGCCAATTAAAACGCCGAAGTGGAAAGCCGCTCAGTGCACCTACTATATCTAACTGATACACGTGTTGTCTGTGAAACGTGGTAGCGCTTCTTTATACCTTTAGACAAGAAACTAGTGGTTTCGCATCGCTCGGTTACTCTTAACTAAACGGGGAATTTGTTCTAAGACGACTGTTTTGGGACCTGTTGTCAGTGATCGATGTTCTAGAACTTGCTGGCTGGCTGGCTGGCTACACACAGAGAAGTTTTCCCTCTCATTGTGATATAACGACTGTGTGTGTGTGTGTGTGTGTGTGTGTGTGTGTGTGTGTGTGTGTGTGTGTGTGTGTGTGTGTGTGTGTGTGTGTGTGTGGAAACAAAAGAAAGTCACACACTCCAGGGAGGAAAAAGCCATGAATACAAAATGGGGTGCTGTTGCTACTGCTGCTGCAGCGCAATGTGCCCCGGGAAGCGGCGGGGGGGGGGGGGGGGCAAAAAATGAGTACTCGTCTTGAGTACAAGTGCTGTCCTCTTCACTAATTCAGACTTTGTGCTGCACACGGCAAGCTTTAATAAGTAATGTGCCAAAACAGGTGGCGAGCTAAAACAAAACACTTTATCACCTTTGTAGAAATATTATGTGATACAACGACTTCACTTGCAAAATGCTGTTAGCAAATACTCTATGTAGGCTAAAAGTGGCAAATCCTCCAGATGTGTTGCTAGGGTTGGCAAACCTTATGTTTTAGCATTTTCACTTTCCCTAAGGCAAACTTAAATTAGCTAAAGGAAATATTGCACTCGCACCCCCCACCCCAAGTTCTACAGTGAATTCCAGCGCTATTTCCAACATTTGTGAAAGATGGGAGTTTGGGTTTACCTCCTTCCAGTATATATGGACTTTGCTACTCAAACGTGCATTGTATTGCAGTGGCGGTTTGGTTGTATGCGATAAACATATGTTCATTAGTCACTTGTTTGATATTGCTTACGTTTAAGAAGTCTATCAATATTTGGTGACAAAGTCGAAGCGCACAACCTTAGAAGATACACCAAGCGATCGTGGCGTAGCTTATTGAGATACAGACTTTTAATATAGTTTAACTTGAAGAAAATCTGTTTACAAATATATGTAGAGTTATGCTCACTCTTATACACACTATTCTTGTAAATATTTATTTCTTTATATGCTATATTTTCATTAAGTTTCTTATTGCTAATTTTCTATAGGTGCAAGAGGCATATGGGAATACAGTAAGCTTTAAGTGATAGTCAAATGTTTTAAGAGTTCGTTGCTATGCGATGGCTTTGAAATTCCGTTCTCTTTGCAAGGCCAAGAGATTAAAAAGCTAATAATATATTCCTATTTGAAAAATAGTATAAGTACTGGAAAATTCAAACAAATATCTAGGAAATAGTTCACTGAAAAGAAAATTTGACATAAATTGTGCGTTTTAACGAGTTCCGCACTTTTTATTTAGTAACAATTAAACCTACCGGAAATAAAGTTGGTATTTTATGTTTTTTACATCTGTATCTAACAGCAAGGTTACTCTGGCTTAAGCAGTACCTTCCACAAAGAGTCAGCGTTTTCTCTTTGGATGCAGGGCAGAAGCGGGCAAAAGCGGATCCGTGAATCCGTGTGATTCGTGAACCTCTCGCCTGTAACTATGCAACACAACGGTACATAGCTCCTTTCCTAGTGGATTTCAGGCGTCCACAGGTCACTTCCAGTCATTTCGCGACCGCTATCAGTGGAGGAATCACGTATGTGTCAACATTAGCACCATCAACCTTTAGAAAACGAAGATTTAAATAAAATGAGAGGAGGAATTTTTTTTTGTACCGAAGAATACAATGTAAAATGTCTCATTTGCAACAAGATATGGTTTTCTTCGAGTCAATATTGAACGGCATTATTGTAGATATGTCGTATACAACGAAAAAGCTAGTAAGTGTTTTCTGATCTACGTTGTTTTATATACACCCTAAGGAAGAAAAAATAATAATAAAAAAATGAGCATATTCTGGAAGCGTATATTTGTCCAACCACTCGGCCATCCGCTCACATTGAATAGGTAGTTGAGATTGTGCGAGAAATAACAACAGAACGACGTTAAAGACACGCATTCGGTGACACCATTGTAAACCGGCCGCGGAAACCACGTGGACTTAGACAAATATACGCTCCCAGAGTCTTTTTTTTTTTTTTTTTTTTTCTTAGGGTGTATATATTTCCATTATTATTATTTTGTTATTTCGTTTCAGGCCATTTACGGACCACGTTAAACAACCTACTGCATTTATATTCACTCCGTTTCTTTTTCCTTTCCAATATTTTTTCATCCTCTCACTGTGATTTTTTTCTTTCAAACGCGCTGATTGTTAACTGTATAAATCCACCACTGTCAAGAGCTTAAGAAGCCAACAACTACCAGTAAAAATGCGATGCGGTTTGCGATGCAGTAGTCTGTATGGAATACAACACCACGTTTAAGCGCATATGAACATCAGATGGGGCAGAGAAAAATGCCAACAGTTTTAATAACTGCTTCCACGTATCGGTTATGGCTAATTTGTAGAGTAAACACAGGGTGACACAAAGCTATTGTTGACAGGCGTTGATTGTTTTAAAAGGCCGGCCGGTTTATTATAGAAACATTAGTCCATAATATCGAATGAACATTTTCCTTGATGCAGCAGTAGCATCCATTAATTACGAGGATGAGGAGTAGGTCTGCATTATCCGATATAACATGCAATCCAATTAAAATCGATAGTAGCTAGATGAAAGGATGGAGAAATGTTAAAGGTGAACTGTGGCTGGATCAATGAGACTCGCTCTCTCGTTAGCTCAAACCTCGTTACAACATGCGGACAACACAGCAAAGCTCGCCTCCTCAATATTTGAGTATCTGATCCTTCCCTCCCTCCCTGCTGTAAACTCACACACACCGAGCGGTAACATCTGAGGCCTGCGTCGGGGCTCAAACCCGGCGGAGGGCGATGCTTTCTTCAGCGGTAAACCACAGTGCGCAAAGAACGTCCATAAATAATAACCTAATTTCAATTTCTGTGGTCGCCTCGTCGCCCTCTCCCTCGGTTGTGGGCCAGGTGACAATATCTGTAACTGTTACGGACCTCTGTGCGTCTCTGGGCTTCACTGCCTCCGCTTTCTGACAAGCCTCCGGTCTGACTTCGCTACCACGGGGGGTGGGGGGGGGGGAGGTGCTTGCCGCAATAGATCCTTGTCGGAGTAGCGGTGGGTCAAAGTGCTCCCCACTCATTTTTCCCCAAACATATACCTACATGTCTAAATATGTGTATATACAGGTCTGAAACAAGACATCTGACATCCACAGAAAAAATAATTTTGGTTTACTGATATTCACTTAGGTGACCTTATCTCAGGAACCTTCTATTCTAATGAGTTTAAACGTAATTGTGAAAGCAGAAAACACTATTTCTCACAAAATGGTTGGATTAGTTTTTGAAAATTCTAGTTTTATGCTGAAAATTGTTATTTATATATAATTTTTAAACATTAGCTCAATTTGAGCTTCCTAGATGCAATACTTTTGCAAGTACAGCAAATTATTTAAATACGATTTTGACAACTATAAAATACACAAATCCCACATATTATAGCTTTCGCAAAGTTTAATGGCGGTTGACTCATCACAAAATTATTCCTAGGGTTAGCGACGCCTTGCAATGTAGTCAACTACCAGCCGCTTTTAAATTTTGCGGCTATGTTATATATAGATGGATGTGGAAAAGAATGGAGATTTAAATAGCGAAACGAAAAAAAAAATTATTTATATAATTATCATATAATCTGACTAATTAGGACACGAAACGTTTTATGCAATTCTGGCATTAAAACAGTAAAAATAATTAATACATTTGGTAAATGAAAAATTACAATGTGTCAGAGACCACAGACGTATGGTTGCTAAGTATATGATAATGGAAGGTAATGATGAAACTATTCAAAATATAGATTGCGCTTGAATTCTGAATGAAGTCAGGAATGCTGAGAATTCATTAATTTCAGAAAAATCAAAATGTTTGCGAAAAGCAATGTGAAAAGTTTTGTGGATGGACGAAAACTGCATTAATTTCCTAGAGACACGATTTCAGGTTCTCTTACAGGCGCATTGGAGAAAATTATTTTGTGCTGGTGATTACGTCATTGCTGTCCTGTTGCCATGGTAATTATACCATACATTTTGTGGCACAGGTGCCAGAAGTAGGGTAATTTCGCATGATTTAGGGCGTCATAAGGCGTTTTGATGTTAGGATTGCATAAATTCCGTTGTTTTTTACCTTAGAAATTAGAATGTGTCCTTAAAATGCAGGCAGAGGTACAAATACTAAATTTAGGCACGCTCGAGCATAAATAAAATAATAGCGAGCACACAAAGCCATATGAATGTAGGAGATCAAATATTTTTACCATAAACAGCAATATACGAGTATGGCCGTTGCTGTGAATCTGCAATATTTTTTGTAGGAAGCTGTACATTTGATAAAACACATTCGCAAGATGGAACACAGTGCAGTGGAATATGGCAAATTATGTTAGATGATAATATGACGTAGTGCACCTAATCTGTTCATTAACGTGCGTGCGTACATACCCTCATATGATATTCTGGTAGTGATTGCAGTGTGTAGCATTAAACAGCTGGCAAATGAAATCACGTCCTCAGCACATGGTCCGGGCTTCTGCTAATTACACCTCTATAAATTATTATTAGAGTGAGAGAGAGAGAGAGAGAGTGTTTCCAGCAACAGGTTTGTGCTTCTTGACAAAAACCATGCCCTTTGGATGGATCAAAGGATGTGGAAATTAACTGTGCTTTGTCGCTAAATTATATATCATCATGCATAAATCTACATTTGGAATATATTATCTCTTTAGCATTAATCTCTCGTTTGTGTTTTGGTACAGCGGACAATTAGAACGTTTATAATTCAAAATCGTCGTTAATCGCAAGATTTTTTTTTTGATCCCTTTAATTTTGTATTAAAGCAATGTAAAAAACATACACGTAATTCCAATTTCCTTTTCCATAATTCGTAGTTTTAGTTCAGAAATTAATTTAAACGCGGCAATTTAGTATGACTATTCTACTCGTACGACTTGGATGAAATCAACCAATCATGAGTTTAAAAAAAATTAGGACCGGACCCCAAGCAGCGACGGTAGCGCTACCTCTAACCCACGAAAATATTTGCAGGGAATGCATGAGCGACCCGTGGTGGAGAAGGAGCAAACTATTACACAAAATACGGACGAGATTAGGCAAACCGGGCACGGTTATGCTAACGACTATTTGTAAACATTCTTCTAATTTCACATGAAGACATACTCACTCGTTTTGCAGGAAATGCACACCGTAATGCAAATAATTGCATCGCTTTCTGTTTACAAAAGAGCAAAATGCGCGGCCAGTAGCTAATATGAGAATTAACTGAACCGTTTGTAGTTAGAGTAAAAAAGGAGTGCACGGTGATTTGTTTTTCGAACGAACAGGTGGAGAGCTGTTGTAACTGTGGTAACCGTGCGTTACGTTGCGTTGCGTGTGGAATATCATCCAGGGGCCATGCATTCAATTTCAGCTCTAGGGTTTTACCTGGCTCATTTGTGTCCCATGAAACGCTCTTTTCGCAATTTGATTTCTCTAGCGTGTATATTTACCATATCACAGGCTGTAACAGACAACATAACCCAACATTTCAAATTCTATTTTCTAATGTTTTTACCTGAAGCTAGCATGACCTTATGACCACATAGCAGCTCGCGTATTAAATCTTTTGTGCCTATGCTCCTAACGGAGCGCTTCCCGGGGGGAGGGGTGAGGTGACCTGCGGGGAGAGATGATAGCAGAGGGCAGGGTCAGATTTAGGATCTCCGGTGGCGGTTCGTACAGCCGGCTACCCTTCCCCTATTATCTTACGTGGTCTAGGGGCAATTTTTAATGTCCTCCAACGTATTATCATATCGGACGATGAATGAATGAAATTCTGCTCAAATGAGCCATTAGAGCTTAAAGTAACCTGACAATTTACAGACAATAAGCATCTACTATGCACGCCGGAAATCCCGCCGACACTTAGAACCCAGAAACACGCAAACAAATGAAAGGTGAAGTGAAATGAACGGACAGCAAAGTCGTTGGCTGTAATTAGGGCTTGAACTTTTATGCATATTTGACCATATTTTAATGTTAGGTCGTATTGTGATTAAACATACGAATAAGAGCATACTTTTGCTCACATTTTATGTACCATTTAACACTTCAGATGTTTTTGTAAACTTAATTTCATAACCTCCAGTAATCTATTTAACAGGCGACTTGATGCTGTAATCTAGTGTTACATAAATTGCAGTGAAATTGAGATTTTCAATACCTTTGACAAAACTGATTCACTATGTCAAGAAACTTAGCTACCTAAAATGAAATTTCTGTATATTACTGAAGTTCAGTAGGCTTGAATGGAAGAAACTGTGAGTTCTGTAGTACAGAGGCTAAAGTAGCTGACAAGGCTAGGGAAAAATTACGTCGCGTGTATGAAAGATATCCTGCATATACAATATTGTGCCGTATTGGTGACATTCTTTGTCGATGAAAATGAACCTGTACTTTCTGCTAATGATTTCCCTTATTTCAAATTTGCCACCACGTGAAGTTTCTGCACGCATAAGGCTCTACTTGTTGACAACTGAAGATACTTCAAGTTTGACCATCTGTATGTCCTTATACAGTGTAATTCTGCTGAAAATAAAGGCGAATTGTTTCATCTTGAACTGTTAAAAGTAATTTACTTGTTGTTTCAAGTTTGAGGTTATACTTTCAGGATTTTATATCATATTTTGGTAGTTTCTGCAGCATAAATGATTGTATATTTTAGATTTTAGGTCATAAAACCTGAGTTCTACTTAGTGTCTTGGGGAAACTCATGAGTAAGGAAGGTAGATCACGGGAATCAAACCGAGGACCTCCCAACGCTAACATAAAATAGAACTACTTTAGTAGAGGTCACGTGCGAAGTTGTCTTATTCTGAGGTGGTGGTGTTGTCTTGCACCATTAATCATGTAAAATAATGTCAAGTATGTCACCCAAATCGTTAATCACCGAAGATATCTAACCAACCTCAAGTGTGTGACTTGGTGACGAAGGCCGACACTCACAAAATTAACTACCTTACTTACGAGGACTTCCTGCACACTTCAGCAACTAACTTTCTCTATCACTTACTTATCTGCGGATTTTAGGCCCCAAGACAGCCAACTAATGCAAATACTAATTTCCATAACTTGTATGCAATGAATGCATAGCAATGTTTACGTGACTAGGACATAAACCAACGAGTGACTTGGTATTTAAGTATTTGAAAATTCAAAACAAGGAATATCTCGGAAACGGTTATCTGCAGAAAAAGTGGAAAGTGAGTGACTCAGTGAGCGAGTGAGTGACTGATCATTTGGGCTCGCAAAAAGTGGAAAAAGTACAGTATATGGTAAAGTTTTGTCTATCTCTTATGGTTTACCAGTTATGTAGAACTTATGCAGAATGAAGTGGAATTCAGTATTTTCCCAGATATAGGTTTTGTTTTGGTTATTTTAATAAAAATCGTTAAGAGACATTTTTCAGAAAATTAAAAATTTCATTTTTTTTTCATGTAAAAGAGTAGCGATTTTTTCGAAGATCCTCGTGTCGCATCCTTAGATGATGAACATAAACTCGCACTTTTCGTTTTTAGCTGTGATGTTGACGCACGCACACATACACACACCTTTTTCTATTTTTTTTTATTTATTTATTTTTTTATTCAGGAAGTGTCAAAACAGGTATTTCCGCTAACACTCTGGTCTTAGTACTCAAAAAGTGTATATCCCGTTAACACATACAATTTGTGTCAAATATTTTTTGTGGCATGAACCGTTTCAGAGATATTCTTTGTCATTTTTTTTTAATTTTATGATATTTATAGTTTTCTCAAATAGGCATGCGTTATTCGTTTATTTTTTATTTCTTGGCCTTGCAAAGAGCACATCACATTGTCACTAGTTATAAAACATTTGACAATCACTAAAAGCCTACTTTTGTACCTACAGTAAGAGCAATATAGGAGTAAGAGAGTAGAGAAGGTGCTCGTAAGGCTGAGTTGGACGCCATGCGATGCCTGATAATTGAAAACGGAACTCATTAGAGGGGTAGGTAGGTAAGATTTTAATGAGGGGGTAATATCGCAGTGACTTGCTGTGCTGTTGCTGTGTGATTTGTGAAATCTTGTTAGTGCGGTGCTGAGAGAATGATGCAGGTGTTTATCAACCCCTCCCTCTTAACTTCATTAGGGCCCCAGCTCAGCTCTTATTGGGTGGGCACTGCACCCTTTCCAATCAACAACATGGCTTCCAGCCTTTCACTCCACGCTGCACGAGGATTATTTTTTGTGCCTTAACTTAAACAACAATCTCAAAACACGCGTAAACGCATATTTATATCTTACGCTCACATGGATATCTCCGCCCATTATTCATTACTATTCCAGTTTTCATCGTAAACACACGTTTTAAGTCTCTGAATCAAAAAGAGACATTTACGCATTAAAAGTTTCTCCATTGTACCTGTAAGAAAATATGAAATCGTCATTATTCGGCAAACGTTTCCATATTCTTTTCAGTAAATATCTTTCGAGAGTTTTTTCATTCCAGAAATATCAAAAGATGTTGACGAAAGGAATATGAAAAGTTTTGAATGAAGATTTCAGGTTTTCTTGCAGGTGCATTGGAGAAATTATGTTATGGCTCTGGTGACGTCATTTCCGTCTTGTTGTCATGGTAATTACGTTGATTCATTTTGTGGCACTGGTAATTTTGCACAATTTATACCGTTATAATAAGCCGTTTAATGCTAAGATTACATAAACATTTTTAATGAACTTTCTACACTCAGTTTATGAGCGAAATACAATATTTTATGCACATACTAAAGGTAGAAAGTGAAATCAGAGAATACGTGATGAGGGAGAGAATCTCTGCAGTTTACGCACTAAAGCTCTTCACTTTTTTTCCCATAATCCCATTTAAAGGCTGTAAGCCATCTTGAAGCCAGGATGAACATTAGTGAACCTTTTTCTAAATCTTATGGAAGAGCTGTAAGCAGAGCCGTTTGATAGATGACTCCGAGATTGAGAAGTGAAAGATATTATCAGTTTCTATTGATCTCTGCTCTGGGTTTCCATGGAAACACAATCACAAAGGAGAATAATTCTCACCTAGCTGTGGAGATGAAGTAATGCACTTGGAAACTTTCCCACACATTTGCTGCAAGGTCGGGGTATTTCCTCAGTAAAGTAGGAATTGTGTGAAGGCTGAATACCTACGTCATGAAGGACAAATAACCTATTAACATGTCCGGCAAGATAAGTGACTCACTCTTGCAGTTCTTTACTAAAACAATGTCTGGGAATTCACAATAACTTTCCAACAGCTTTTTATTTTCTTCAATATCTCAACTGTTGCACTAACATGAGTAAAATGCATTGTTTGGGAGCATCTCTCAGTTTCTTATCGTTTTACGGAATCTCTTAAGGGGTGAGGCATAACTACTGACCAATGAACCGCTGACAGTTGCAATACGGGACCGGAAACGTGGCGCTGTAACGAGGACAAGGAAAGGGGGAAGGGTAGATACACCTGTCCTAGCAGAAAACAAAGTTTTAACTTTTTACAGATTTATCTCCAAATTCTTAATGTCTATTTATTATATTATTTATACTGAAATTAATCTTGCATTTGAAATAGCTTTAAACATAATACGTTATATTACAATACATTTCTACTTGAATGAAAAATTTTCTTCTAAAACGTATGCAATAAACTGCATTTCTTCTGTGGCATTAGAATTTAATTACCTAAATTCCTGTGAACAGTTGTAGCTTAATGAGTAACAATTTAGTGAGTGATCGGAAATAATTATTAGTTCCCTTTCATGCTGACGTGGCATTGGTTACAACGGCCATTGGAAGTACACCACTGTCACTGGAGAGGGGTAAAGAGAGGGAGAGAAGGGGAAGCTACGAAGGTCTCTAAAATAATCATGATAAAGTTACATTTTACTAAGTTCGCTTTCTGTACTATTCTTACAAACGCTTCGATAAATTTTCGAGTGCAGCGAGTCAAGCCGTCTAATTATATGTAATATTTCATAAATAAAATACTATATCGCAAAGATTTGAACAGAAAATGTTAAATTCTATAAAAATAACTCAAAATATATTAATTTCAATTAGTGTAGTTTGAATTACTCACCACTGCCAATTGAGGAAAACGAAACTCAAGAATTACAAATATTTCGATCTTCTCTTATTATAATACAAAATCAGTTTATAATCTCAAATCTAACTTTATTTTTAACATTAAGAAATAACCTTTATTCTGAAAAAATATATTGATTATTAAACTACTGTTAAAAACACAGTTTCCAAACTGAAATAGACTGCCATTTTGATTCTTAATCGATTGTAATGCATAATAATTTGTTTTTCAGCGATTTATGGGATACAGTTGGCGACTCTGGTTCAACAAAAGAATGAGCTAGTGGTAAGTCGTGTATTATAATTTAACCTCTCTATGTATGAATTGTGTTATTGCTGATTTGCTGTTTGTGTCGCAAAATAGCAACTTTGGTTTAGTATGCGTATTAGAGAAAGTAAAAGAGTGAAAGTTATAAGGGAATTGGCCTGAAGCACCAAAAAGTGCAGCAATGTTTCATCATTCTGGTTGATAAGTATGCAAACACGTAGCTGAACTTTGTCTGTTGCAGAGAAGACGTGAATATGGTTCAAGGACAGAAAGCAAGAGAGCGAAAATGGGTAATTACTTCAACACGGGGAAACAATAGACGCCCGCCACGGAAATAATATATGTACATATCTCGACGCTAACAAAAGATATTTGAAAATTAGCCGCTGTTATTAGATTCAATTTTTTGTTGGAGGACTCCCTCCAGGGACTCACTAATGGTGTAGATAACAATAATAATAATAACAACGGCAGCTCGCTGTAGCGATAAACTGGAGAGGGGGGGGATTAATGAA
Organism: Tenodera sinensis; assembly: GCA_030765045.1. Lineage (NCBI taxonomy): Eukaryota > Metazoa > Arthropoda > Insecta > Mantodea > Mantidae > Tenodera > Tenodera sinensis. The sequence goes on from CM060972.1 coordinate 104,114,566, forward strand.
GATGAATGACAATGAGGGGACGCGTATACTCGCGTCGCGACCTTACTCAATCTTTCCTCTCTCCTCAAATCACCCTCTACAAGAGTAGAGAAAGTCATGTGAGTGTAACTCATCAGATATTTTCATATATATATTCTATGGACGCTTTATAATTGCTGTGGTTCTCAGCGTCGCAAGAGCGTGAAAGCCAAGTTAATTTTGCTCAGAGGCCCGAGGTTTTTTGACGTGCCGTAAACATACGACACCTGCTTTACTTCCCTTCCGAAGTAAGTCATGCTAAACCCGTAGACCACGGATGATGAAAGTGGGAGAGGGAATGAAAAGTGAAAGAGGCGCACAAAAGAGAAACTGGGATGGTGGTGATTTATTTTAAACCCCCACTTCCCATGCATTGTCTGTAATCTCTTAATAGACAATGAGTGATCTTTTGTACTCGGCGAAATGCAATATGAGCCTTTGGGAATGTATCATACAACATACAAAAGGCAGGCAAGGGAATCATGGTTCTGTAGGTAACGCCAGCTAATGTTTACTGCAAGCTCTCTTTCCAAATTAAAACACATTTAATGTAATCCTACCATTAAAAGCCATTTAGTTATGCGTTTTTTACAATCCATTAGTATTTCATAGAAATTCTGCAGACTAATCAATAAACAATATGATGCGATGTCTGCCCTCGTTTTGTTCTACTAATAATAAATTCTCGGTATTAAGATCATAGTGTTCCATGACGCAACGCGTTCAGCCATTGTTAACACGATAAACACTGTCGCCAAGTAACTAGAAGGTTCTGGATATTTCTCCTTCTCGAACTCCCCAACAGTCATAAGCCAGCTCTCTCGCGAACAGCGTTGCCAACTCTGTGGAATTGTCGCTGTATCTGGAGTCTTTTGAAGTCGCATAGCCCCAGAATTTCAAACTGCTTTCTGATGTTTAGACGCATCGTTAGAGCCATTTTCGAGACAATAATTTTCGAAGCATTTTCCATGTGAAGGGTAATTTAGGGCAGAGAAATTTTCTTCAAAATGTTTGTGTCGCATCTTTGAAAGATATTAAACTTAAATACCAACTATGGTTTTTAACGGACTTATTTTTTAATTATGCTGTTCACAGACACAGACACACACACACACACACACACACACACACACACACACACACACACACACACACACACACACACACAGGAACCTTCTTCTGAAAGTGCTTTTTTGAGTTCAGGAGGCCCGAAAACATGCGTTACTGATAAATCTCGACATCGAATTTTTGGGTCCAATACAATAATTCTCTAGCTTACTACACAGAAGAGAAAGTAAAAAACCAGCACTACAGTTAGGAATTTCAAGTTTTCAGTCGTACATAACCTTAAAACTGTGGCGGGTTGTGTACATTGGAGTGACTGTTTCAGAGAGAGACAGCGGTTTAAAGCCGAAGTGAAGTTTTAATAAGCAGTTTTTTGCACATTTAACAGGCTCTTGCCTTGCATTTCTAATTTCACAGCGGCGACAGCAGACGAAACATGAATAATTGTGACATGGTTATCGCCCGCCCACGCTGGGTCACTGAGATGACACCCTAGGTTATGGGCGCGACAGAAATGTGACAGTTGTGTATATTGAATTTTTTACCCCCTGCAAACATTTTTGAAAAACAACTCCTCCATTCGGCTCGTTCTCTTGAGAAATCATTGCGCCGTGCGCTAAGTTATACAACGGTTTTGTTTTTAATTTAATCCGCTACTATCTAACGTTTGTTGTATTTTCTCTCTTATTCAGCATATTTTTTAATTCCGCTCTTTTACGGAGATTAATGATCGCGGATCTCATTCCATAGTGGGACTTAATGAGCTCTTGGAAATCGATACTACGATAACATCCTGCTGCAGATTAGTAAACAGCCCCTCCCTGCACTTACATACACCAGGTAGAGCAAGCTTTGCATTCCACACAACAATCACACGACTTTCTCTACCCACTCTTATACTACACATTCTTACAAACACTTCTCCCTCTATCTATTGAGACATTTGCAGAAGTCACCTCATTCACTATTGCATACACAAAGCTGTTAAATTCTCATACTCTACGTTTCCATGGGGAATTCATGTCGATCAGAGTTCTCATTCCGGATTGAATACTGCATGAAAACAGCTACCGGATTCACATCGATTTGAATCCGGCAAAGATGCTTACTTCTGTACTTGTAACACGGTAGACGCTCATACGAAAGTGGTGTGATAAACTTTTATTGTTTCTATACCTAATCTCGATATATGGGGTGTCCCAAAATTAGACCGACAATCTTTGGGAGCTGATAGATAACATTATTTTAAACTTTTTTTTTTTTTTTTTTTTTTTTTTTTTTTTTTTTTTTTTTTTTTTTTTGCTGCGGCTCTTCGTTTAAGCGCTAATGTCATAGATTACTGCCTCTCACACAGTTAAGTATTTACAGCAAAATCAACATTGCAAGTTAATATTGCATTTATTTTAGTAAGGTACACAATTTTAATCCAAGAAAGAAACACAGAACACGTAAACAAAACACAAACATCTCATTATTTAGAATTTATCACAGCTTTATTATTCATAATTAAACCGACAAGCTTCTGAACCAGAGAAATGAGTGCTGTCTTTGCAAGAGTACGGCAGAATAAAGGCACGTCGATGCCCTCTTTGTGTTAATTGCAATGGGCGTGCGTTCCAACATTTACTTTGATTTTGAAATTCCTTTCTCTTTGAATATCCGCGAATATACAGTTGGCTAGCGCTGTGGTAGGTGATTTAGGGGTAACATGGTAGTCTCTGGTTTCCAAGGTCGCGGGTTGAAATCTGGTGGAGGGCGATGGATCTTTCGTACACAGCAGGGCTTCCTTGGGAAGGGAAGCAAAGTTGGAGTCCCGTATTGTAGATTTAAGGCATGTAAAAGAACGTCAAGTCTGATAAAGAGGTCTCTGAGTAAAATTAAGTAGTCTTTCACGACCAATATAGAATGTGACTCAGAGAACAGTTAAAGGGTGTCAATAAATAAAATTCAATTTATCATAACAGGATATCACAACACTGATATCGTAAATATTACCACATGACAGATGAATTTACGGGAAGTTAATATCTGTTTTTCGTTAGAAAGTAAGTAAATTCGTTTTATGGCCATTATTAAATCCATGATAAGCAAACAATACAGCATTTTCGTCTCCCCTAGCGCAACTTTTTCCCCAAAATTCTCCGCAGATTGTCTTTTGATGGTTTAATTTTGGTAGCGTGATTCCATTAATTCCCACACTAAAAGTGAAATGTGGCGAAGGGGGATGAAAAAATTGGGCAGCTGTTACTTTTCTTGACTTTGTTGTATAGGCTTCAGATAATGAACCCGTCCATCCGTCTCCCCTAACGAAACCATATCACCGTGACGTAATAGCACGTGACATGTTCATTGTGTCGCTGCTTTCATCAAACACTAGAGCGGGGAGGTGGGGGGTCTCCGAATCAGAAATGTCAAGGGAAAGTGTTGAAAACGGCCAAATGCAATTATGGTCTTGGTCATAGCATTATGACGTCAAAAGGTCGGTTATATACAGTGTCGCTTCTTGAAACGCGATTATCAGCTGGCATTTATGAGCTGATTAGCGTTGATAAATAGCGCCCCACAATGAGATCAAACTGCAGCTGCCCTGCCCTGCCCTATGTATGCTGTTTCAGCTTGTTGGTACTACTGACGCACGATAAAAGGTCATCACTGTTTACCAAACACGTCCCATGAAAACTAGGAAGTCTGCCGGCGCTGTAAAGGAAAAGGCAGCAGTAATGAAAATCCGGAAAGTTAGAAGAACCTTGCCAAAGGTTACCATGTTAAGTGTGTAGGAAATTATCTATATTTCACATTTATATGCGTGTCATAATTGTATGAGTGATTACTTATACCTCGGATTTACCCTACTGCTAGTTTTGGGATACCTTTTGGGCAGTCCACAGAAATCGAACCAGGTACCTGCCGAATGAGTCTCAACATTACCGCCGATCCATCGCACTGGATTACTTCCTCTCTTTATAATAAATCTCATACATAGGGGCCTTTATTTACTATATACGATTTACTATCTGGTCATTCTTTTGGTTTGAACAAATTATCACTACATCATTCTTTTGTTCAGTCATTGTCAGCAACTGTATTCATAAATCGCCGAAAAACAATTTATTACACATTACAATCGATTAACAATCGAAACTCAATATGGAGGACAATTCGAAACGGTTTGGTGATGCATCAAATGATGAAATGTTTCTGCATTTAAGCCTTATCTACAGATTAATCAACATCATACGACAGTGCTAAATAAACTGCGAAATTCTACTTTCACTTCTACATCTCCAAACTCGATATCCGTTCTTTCTAAAGCAAATAGTACTGCATTTCCATTTCACAATCGTGTTTATAACAATTGTACCTTATAACTAATCTATTCTTTCAGAAGAAAGGTTATTTGTTAAAGTGAGATTTATTTAAAATTATCAAGTGACTGTTATAGCAACAAGAGAAGACCAAAATACATATAATCCTTGGGTTTCGTTTCCCTCGGTTGGAAGTATTGTCACACTGCACTAATGGTAAAGGGTATCCTCGTATTTTAGGCTATATTTTATATAATTTAAAATGTTCTGGTCACATATAGTAATTAAGTTTATATTTTAGTTATGCAATAGTCCAGACGGTCTCACTCTTGCTACGCTCGAGAATTTATAGGTTAGGTGAGACGTCTATGTTATGTAGTTGTGATGATTTTCTCTGTTAATTTGGGAGTTTAATTTTTTAAATTAGAGAGGAATGCTACCGGGAGTGTCTGCATAATTGCCACTTTCAACTGGTACCTTGTGTGCACTAATATAATGGTGGATCCGGTGTAAGCAGAGGAAATTCACGAGCAGCCAAGGGGTAATATGGAGGTTAACTTCACTTGTACGAGACAAACTTTTCAAATCTGTACAGAGCATGGGCGCCCCGCAGTTTGAACACGTAGCAGCAAGAGGATTTTTCGGATTTGTTGCAGCAGGGCGTGATAAAGTAAACATGTAGTTACGCAAGCCAGGAAATTAGTGAATTGATTTCTCGTGGGAGATGGTTGTCACCAGAGACCTGAGCCCAGTAGCTTGTTTACTTTCCTCTCGTGCATGGGATGTCCAACTGCTCAATGTGTCAATGTACACAACAGGTACAACTTAAAAGGAACGACGCTGCGACCAAATTTACTGGTAGCCAGCCGAGCAACAAGCTTCGTATGACTGGTACAGCTTGTGTAAATGTAGTGATAGTCCCTCACTGCGCAAGCTCTTTGCGCAACAACTCTGGCCAGTCCACCTGGGGGTCAGTGTTCCACCTGCTGTGTGATAAGTCCAGTAAAACCTCGTTTTACCGGGATCAAAGGCAATCTGGAAAATAAAAAATGCGGATAACCCTTGTTACATGGGTAATAAACGAAAAAAAATTCTTAAATCCTTAAACAAGCACAGCTGCCGTTTATGACGATAAAGCTACGTCGAGGTACTTATGAAAGATCCTGTATTATACACAATGTTGTCAGATAAATGGGTAATGCACAGCAATTATATTAGATCTGGCAACATTGTGATTGTCTCTGTCTCACACACCGGAGAGAGATAAAGAAAATATTCATTATTTAAGCGTTGTGGACTGTTAACAGGAAAACCTGGTTCAACCGTCTTCCTGCTGGTCTACTGCCTCTGTACGTTTCCTTGTGGTTACGTAACTCAATATCTTGTTGAGGATGTGGTTTCTGACATTCCTAATACAACCTTGTGTATATCTGTAGCTCAGCTTTATACTTCCTCTGCCGGTCACCAAATTCCAGGTAGAGGAAGTACTACTGAATTCACCCGAAAATTACAATACCACCATTTCACCAAAAATATATCTTTTGAGACTCCCTTAACAAAAAGTGAATTTTAGAATAAAACCCTAACTTATTCTTGAACTGATTTATGAAAGTTTTCTCATTTTTACACGACATGTATATAGTAGGTAAACAAGGTGTGATATTCCACCTAAAATTTCATACCGAGATTTCACTGCAAATACAGTTTTTAGTTCAAGAGTCGAGAAAGTCATGTGAATGCAACACATCAGATTGTTTTTTGATACAACAGAGTCAAAACGTGCATTTCCGTCGAAATATAGGTACCGAAATTTTGTGTGGAATACAATATCTGATAGAGAAAGTAACAACATTTAAAATTGGAAAGCACATTGTAGTTCGGAGTGATTCAAAGGACACAGAGTGATAAATGTGGTCGATATTAGAAATTCAAAACTAGCAAAAGAGACGCAATATAAATACAGTAAAGATTATTTCCATTTCTACCAGACCTTCAACCACTTTGACAGGTGCATTGCCTTAACAAACTGAAGAGAGAGAGAGAGAGAGAGAGAGAGAGAGAGAGAGAGAGAGAGAGAGAGGGCGGGGGCTGGTTAAGCATCAGTATTTGACGTTATGCGAGGAAGACAGAGTTGACTTTGTGCGAGGGGGGGGCGATGATGTTGGGGACCCAAGATGAAGATCTGTGGCACGCTACCCTTCCGGTCAGTCACGGGATGTAATTTCAGCCCTCTCGTTCGCCAGGTGACATCCGGTCCAACAGACGCCATATTGCGGCGTGGGGTCAGCGACAAATATTAGTTCAAACATGTTCCACCAACACACAACAGTTTGGGCTTCCTTCTAGTTAGTTTGTCAACACTATTGTATTGATAGCAGTCATTTCGAAGGATGTGTTATCTAATTTTTTGCTCGTATGCAATACTTACAACTATGTAGTCAGTTCATTCGAACTGTTGGTATTCTGTATTGAACCACTGTTGTGGTTTAGATATCCTACTCAAGCATTTCACATTACTTTTAATCAGTTTCCTGGCATTTCCTTCCAGTGAACTAAATCATACGTGCTCTTATTGCAAAAGTTAGAACATAACGCACATCCTTCTGAGACAAATCCATAGGACAAACATTGTGGATCTTTGTGGCCAATTAGTTGATTCCCTTCGTGCTAATCAATTATTTTAAAATACTTCGACTTGCATAGTTTAGCAAGAGTCCCAACTTGTTGAAAACACAAGTTTTATCAATGTGTTGTGCACTCAGAACATGTATAATTGTATATCTACTTCTTCTCACGCCTGATGTTCATTTCATGTACGAGATAAAGCATATAGTATGACGCAAACAGCTTCAGCCAATCAGGAGAAGCAAGATAGTGTAACTGTGTAAGAAACAGGAGCTCCAGACTAGAAACGTTTTGCATTCTGAATCTACGAAAGTTACCGGTTATGTTTCTTCGAAAGTATACAAATATCAATTGGTTTAAGTAATACTTACTTGAGATTATAACTTGGTTTTCTGTTATAAAGACAATAGAAGATCGAAATACATGTAATTCTTGGGTTTCGCTTTCGTCAGTTGGCAATGCTGAACTACAGTAATCGAAATGAATATATTTTAGGTTATTTTTATAGGATTTAACATTTTCTGCTCAAATCTGTACTCCGCTCGAGAATTTATCGATTAAGTCAGACATCTTATGACATTACTTGACATTCATGTGATTTATCAGTTCTGAAAAAGTCACGAAATCCTACTAAAACATTCACTGAGTTTCTATCAGCGAAAACCAGCAGATTCCTTCAACTTTAACAATTGCGTTTCTAAACAATGTGCATTCAAGTCGACTACATTTCCAAATAAATAATGTTACTGAAAACAAAATGTGTCTGTTGTGTTTCTGGGTTTAGCTTATCCTAATTTTAAGGTTAGCTACTTCCTTACACCGTAGTTGGTAGCATTGTTTAGTATCTGACACATTCGACTGTTGATTCATTAAGTGTTTACTCTGGGACGTGATAGCTAACTCATTGATTTCATTTTAAACAGCACAAGTAAGAAAACAGTTATTATTTATATAAAACGTTGTATTGCATTCGTGGAATATCTTAATAAATTCCATTCCTGGTGATCTACCCAATTGGCGCCACTAGGTTGACTGCATCCAGTACCAGACCTCTCGAAGGGGGGACAATTCCATGCCGGTATCGGGGATAGAACCCGGGTCCTTCGCGCCATAGGCAGGCGCGATACCACTGCGCTATGGAGGGGTCGTTATCTATCATATATGAGTCTAAAATAGTACAAAACTATTAAAATGTGAATAACGTAGCAGATATAATTAAAAGAACAGTGCGAAAACAAGGTATAAAAAGTAAATTAAAAATACCTATTTGTCAATTGATGTTTTATTGCACGGCGAGCGTCAAATATCTCGAGCTATTTTGAGGATATTATACTCCAGCTGTTCTCTATACATTAATTCCTGAAATTAGAGACCTCGAACAGTCGGGTCAAAATAGACTCGTTAATACAATATTGCGTTTCACACTTCGTGAGAGAATATTAAAATATTTTCGCGTATGTTTCATTCTGTATACAAATCTATAGGAAATACGTAACTTTTATGAAATATTAAACTTTTATCCATTTACAAAGATATTAAATAGCAAAGCTGGTGTAAGTTACACGTTTTTGGTTTTGTATGTCAGACCTTACAATACTTTGTTTTGGATGTTTCCAATTATCTCTTCAACATATACATTCCCATGCACAGTTGTTAAAAGTAAAAATTCACGTCCCAAATACTATACACTATAGAAAAACATGTTACACCCTAAATTTCGCTCTAATAGTTCAGAATTATGATGTAATTTGTTTATTATTGTAAAGAAGATGTCCGACCCACAAGCCCTGGACAGTGGCAATGGCTGAGGAGGGTATTAGCGGAAGCACTAACTAGGCTAGGAGGATATCCGAGGCTTTTACTGCCACCATATTACAGAGATGCGCCTCTGACACGTACGCACGCACGAGGTGGTAACATGTGTTACTGCTGCATATTCCTCCCTATATATACGCTTTTTATGAGCTGCCTTTATGATTCCTAACTCCTTTTTGTGCTACTATATTGCTTTCTTTGTTGTTATCTTCCTTACGTTCTACCTCGTAATTTCTTCTTCCGCTCCTTCACTCTCAGCTTATGAGGCACATCCAGAAAGTAATATCCACAAACAAGCAAAATATGAAATTTCGTATTTTGAATTGCGGCAGATACACCAACGATTTACGCATTGAATCCACTTTAAGGAACATTAAATGTACTACCTATATCACCAATATTAAATTTAAAAATTCATGGCATCACTTGCATAAGAATTCCAAAATTCAACCAATGACAGTCTTCATTCGCGAAACATTTATCACAGTTCATTATCACTTCCTCTGCTTTTCTTATGTTATGATCAGGTTAGAGAATTATGCTAACAGACGTAATTTGGCGCAGTAGAGCCGCTATTCAAATGTCAAATATGGCTGACACTCGCTTTGCTGAACCAACTAATGCTCAAATAGATAAAATAATTCTTAGGTGGCAACTTCAGAATACAACAGAAATATGTTGTATTGAACGAAATTATAAATTAGCAGCAGATAATCCAACATTGTAAAAAACTGGAGCATCAATATGAGAAGCTACAAGGGTATGATTATGTTCTTTCTGATAATAATTAAAAATGAGAAGTTTCATTTGGTTAATTTGACTCGATCATGTTGTAAGACAAAGAATGAAAGCTCAAGAATTGCTTGGAGAAGGCACCAGAAGATGCCAATTAGGATGCTGCGGTCATATGAAGGGAATGAAAGATTGCCAAACAAGATACAATGAATGGGATCCAACAGGAAATAGGAAAAAGGGAAGGCCAAAACAAATATGAATAGAGGAAATAGAATAGTGAGAGAACAAAGCCTACTCCATATTGTATAGTTCAGAATTTGTAATAAATTCAATTTGTTTTCTCACTTTTGAAAGTCTACTTTTTTAAAGGTTATAACATATTTACTCTCTGTATCATACTGTTAAAGCCTACTTAACAATGAAAAATGAAGGCGCAACTATCGATTCTGGTATAAACAATCGAGTAAGAAATAGCTAAAATGTCGGACACCAGTGAAAACATGCACTGTAGAGTAGGTATTAAAAACATACGCGGTGCACATCAAAGGACGGCCAGGGCTAAGTTACTCCACACCCCAACAAGGTCAACCTTCCCCACACTACCATACACGTAACTAATAATCAAGCGACAACACAAGGGTTTGCAGAGCATTCGAGAAGTGCCCGGCAGCCGGCGTGGTTGTTGACGTTCGAGAAAGATCTGTCTGAGTCATCGCCGGTATAAAAGCTTGCGGAGCGCGTGAAGCCAGGCAGTTTTTGAGTCGGTCAGTGTGTCAGTGAGTGTGAGAGAGCTATAAAAGATACGTCGCGTGGAACTAAAGAAGTTGTAGGAGAGTTCAGTTATTGTATCGTCGGAATTAGGGTTTTAAGAGACGGAGAAAGTAAAAGGAGTGAGTCAAGGCTACGAGAAGAAAACGGTTATGAGTTGTAATATCACGAAAGACTGTAGACTGCGTTAACATCAGTAGAAGAGAACTATTTTTGTGCAAAAGTTTAGAAGAAAAATAAAGTGATAGTCGTTGCATAATGTACTATTTTAACGCAGAAGAATGCAGTTTACTTTTTTGCCGTTGTAAAAGGCACGAATGTATCATTCCACGTAGGCTGTAAATAGTTTATAGCAGGGAGATTGCAGGAGGTGTATTTTCCGATAAGAAGTATTGTGGAGAAGATGGGGCCCCTAAGGCAGTTCCGAAGCTGTTTCATCTTCATTTACTTTTGAATACAATACCACACACCAGGGGGTTATTTCCTCTTTGTACGTGTTACTATCTCTTTTAGCTGCTAGGCGAGTGTAAGTAATGACTCAAGTTCCATGTTCAGATAGCTGTAATGTTTTCTACCTGCACTTGAGTGTTGGAGAGAATTCCTGCGGATTTTACCTCCTCAAGTGCGCCAGTACGTTAAAGTTGCCCTGCCATCTGTCCCCTACCTTAAATCACTTTTCAAACAACCACACGACCGTTTCATTTTTTTTTACTTACATTAAAAAAACGGAAAGTTCTTACCTATATATACTTTGTTGTTGATAATCTCTTCCTCTATATTTTAACATCGGCTTACTTCCAGCAAGATGGTGCACCATCACATTCTGCCTTGACAGTTCGACATTACTTGGATGTAATGTATTGCGATAGGCGAGAAGTGCAGAATTACGTCACCATCCTGAGTAAAATGGCGCTCAACGAAGCCCATCAGTGTGCTACTATGTATGATGAGTTTGATTTTCATGACCTGTCAGTCAGCACAACCTTTTGTGATATTAGTGTCATGACAACTGTGTTAGCCATCCATCATTCGGTTGTTCAGCCTGTCAAGAGTTGCATATGTCGACCACATCAAAGCCTACTTCTAAACGCTGCTATCAAAATCCTACTTCAATACGTCACCAGTATAATAAACACAAGTGTGTAATTGATTCCTGTTTTCTGTTTGATATTTACATTCTGGTATATTTATAAATGCAAATATGACTGCCTCTGTGGTTAAATGATCAATGTTGTGGCTTCTCCACCCAGAGGTCCCGCACTCGATTCGAGAGTGTAACAGTATAGTCTGTCCGAGAAGTTGCCGTGTCATTGTAACAATTTGAAAACTCCAGGAATCCCACTCCTGACACCAGTGTAACAAAATGATAAAATCCAGTCCAATTGTGTTTACCACAACTGGTAATTTTGGGAGCATCATGACCTCCTAGTGCCCTAAGTGCAGGTAGTACAAACAAGACGGAACATTTGGCCAGGAGTGCAGTAATATCCCACTAATCTGATTCTGACCCACGTAGGCCCGGTAGTAAGCACAGCAGCGACGTCTGTTGGGACATTCCTGAGGCCGTGAGAGAAATACCAAATTTGTAGGTCGGCGGCAGTGCTAGGAGGAAGGATGAATTTTTCCGCGACAGGAAAGCCGCCCCTGACTGCGGTAGTGATGTCACATCCGGCCGTGTCAGCCGGAAGCGCGCGTCTCTCTGCTCTAATTACGTGAACAGGTGAGTGACATCAGGCTTGCCAACTTCCCCCTAGATTCTGGACACAACTTGTTTACTGCACAACAAAAACTCCAGTGCTGCAGACGTGAAAACGCCTCGCATGTCAGGCAACACACAAATCACCTCTTTCTTTCCTCGGCAACCGAGACGCGGCCACAAAACTTCAACATAAAACTCCCCTGGGCTACTTTCACACAACTTTCTCTACTCACTACATAGTACAGTCCGGTGCACGGAAATGTGGCGTTGTTATTAGCGGCTTTAGCGTGTTTCCTTATTTAATGTTGGCAGAACCTTTTCACCAGTTGTGTTCTACACCAGTTCTGGGCGTGACAATTGTATTCAAGTCCCACACATCGGCAATGGCCAATGAACAAAGGCCGTGGACAAGGTGAAGATTGCAAAGGAGGAATGAGGAAATAATTTAACCCCGAGAGGAACGATTCTAACACCAGTCGCTAATTAGTTTATACTTGACTGTATGTAGCAGAGAACGTAGTGCATTCGATAGCGAGATTTCACTGGAAATACACGTTTTGAGATCCTTTGAATTGTATATGAATGACTAGTACAAGAAAGGAGAAAGTCGCAGATTTTTGTTAGCAATGTGTAAAAGTGGTTTAGTGGAAGTGGACTGTGGAAGGTCGGGAGGAAGTTGGTATCCCTGGGCCAGCCGCTGCAACACTGTGTGCGTGTGTTGAATTACACCAGGGTCTGATTCAATTTGAAGCGAGCGCTTCTTCCACTCTCGTGTTACTTCATGTAATTAAACATGACGCTCGTTTTATTAGTAGCAACCTCGTTACCACTTTTTGTATTTTCGTCCGTCCGTACGTCTATTGGGAAACTGTGACAATCGAATTTATTGTACTTTTTGTCGCTCTTGGTCGTAATTACTGATTTTCAACGGCCGCGTTCTGCCATAGTGCAAACAGCGCATGACATCAAACAGAATAATATTACATTCATGTTAGTTGTAAAACACTAGCGACAAAACGTGTGTGAAAGCTTTAGGAGCACATTGCTGTCATTTACAGGCGTGTCCAAATTATGTAGACTAAACAGTTCATGCAAACACCTCACTATGAGTTAGATGTGAAATCTAGAACTATTATTATATTCATTATATAGAAGCATTCTGACGATTATATTATTAAGAAGAACAGGCATTGGAGGTTTGGTCAATAAGTTTCAGCGAACAGATGACAAACGTTCTGGGCGGCCATCGACATCGCAGGAAACTATTGAAATACGATAGAAGAGAGAGAGAGTCCCAAAGCGGCGACACGATATCCCGAAATCCACTGTGTGGCAAACCTTATGCTTCGCTCAATAGATCCAAGTGCTCCATCATCTTCAACCTGAGGACAAACCCCTAAGGGCACCGGCCCATCCATCTTACAGCCTAGATCTGATATCCTCAAACTTTCATTTCTTAGGATCTCAGAAATGTTTTCAGAATAGTAGCATCACTGATATAGTGAAAAACAGATTTTTTTATATTAAAGTACTATAGGTTGAAGATATTTTCATGACAGATGAAATGTATACCTTGAATTTTCTAGGAATGTTCTCAAAAGCGTTCTTCATTCTTAATCATTTTTGCATAACTGGTAAACCACAAGAGATAGGGAGTCACTATTCTCTTTTTATATTCTGAATATCGAAGGAGCATGGAAATTCAAAGCTATCACACAGCGACTAGCTTTAAAAGATGGCTATTGCTTCAAGCCTACTGTAGTCTCTTATTCCTATATTCCTAAGTTACCTCAGAGATAGAAATCGCAGATCACCTGGAAATCTTTCTGCGAATCACACTTTCACTTGGCGAGCTGACTGAATCATAAATAAATACACACTGTGCAGTATATGAGCCATACTACACTTTGTGACTAAGTACAGGACAAAACAATAAGTCACACTGGTAATAACTCGGTGACACATCGCGTCAGCTCAATACTGCACTTTCAGAGCAGGCAAAAACAAGTCAATCTGATGACCTTGTCTATAGCACCTGCGTTATCGTGTTTCTCTGTGAATATTGCACCGGTTCGGATGTTTTTGGGTCTCTCTGTCTGTAGGGCGAAGAGCCCTCGTGATTTGGACTCTTGTCACATACATACCAGCTGAGGTGGCAGAATACAGCATCTGCACACTAACTCTCGGATTACATGACGAACATTGGTGAAATTAATGATATGAGAAACTGATACCTACGCTAGAGCAGGGGTGTGCCTCCCCCTTTGTAGGGCAGACCGTGCGATTCTCTAATATTTCCTCTAATACTTGAGCAAGACTTGCATTTCACCCTAACATTCCATACCAAGATTTCACTCTATGGGAAGAAAAGGAAAGAAAAAAGAAAATTATTTAAGCTTAGCGTATTCCACAAATTTGACATAAACGTTCTCAAGAACATTCCCCCATCCAAACTACCTTCTACCTGGAAATTTATTCGAAAAATTTGATGTTCCCAAAAATGTCTAACGATTTTAATTAACTACCATATGTTTAAAATACTTCCATAACAAATGAAATGTTTCTACATGCTAAGTCAAAGTTTACTAGTTATGCAAAAGTCATCCAGAATAAAGGACTTCTGACAACATTCCCAGAAAAGTCCATATATATACATGTATAAAATATATTAAACATATGCTATTTTAATAAACGTATTACAGCCACTTTTGGGAAAAATCAAAATTTTGGAAAAATTTTCCACGTAAGGGAAAGTCTCAAGTGATGGATTTGTTAAAAATTCCCGTACAGTATCTGTGGGAGGTGTGAAATTTGGTGCTTACGCTAATTTTCGTTTTTCGATTATACTGCTTACATAAACACACCTAAGTTTTTTCTAAAAATGCCTCTTTACTCTCTCTATTAGTATCACAAGTGGGAGAAGTAAGTATTATATTCGACCCAAACATTCGCTGTTAAGATTTTACAAGAAATGTATCATTTGTGGTCCCATGAATTAAAAAAAGGGATATTTTAAGGGGGAAAAAAAAAAGCTCTGTGAACAGCATACCACAAAAACAAAAAGTCGGTTAAAAACAAAAGTTGGTATTTTAATATCTTTCAAGGACGAATTATGTGGATTTTGAAGAAAATTCGTCCACCATAAACTACCATTTACATAGAAAAATTGTTGAAAATTTTGATTTTCTTAAAATGGCTGTAAAGATTTTTAGTAAAATGCCATGTGTTTAAGATTTTCTTATTGTAAATAAAATTTACATTTCGAGTTTTCTGGCTATTGCCCATGTAGTCATGTTTTCTCTTGATTACTTTAGCATAGGTGGTAAACGTAAGAGATAGACCAAATCTTACTATACAAAAATGTAGATGTGTTAAAGTACACAGGTTACGTCCAAATACATTTTTTGTGGAATGAACCATTTCGGAGATATTTCTTGTTATTTGTGTGAGTTTTGTAATATTTAGCTTTTTTCTCAAACGGAAGGCAGTTATTCGCTTTAGCTCTATGCCGTACAAAACGGAATTTCAAAGCCTCTATATAGCGACCAACTCTGAAACATTTGACTATCGCTCTCCCATGTTCCCCTTGCACCTACAAGAAAATTAGCAATAAGATAAATTCTACAAATGTTTACCTCGACTAACGTATTCAGAGCGTCTCAAAATGCGTACTTGTATTTTGTACTGGAATCTCGATATCGAATTTTTGGGTGGCATGCATTACGTGCGTTGTACATACAGAAAGGTATTTAACGCTCCAAGTAGCGCGTAAGAAGATATACAACTTAGAGGCGAGTTCAGTCTGTCTCGTCCTATATAATGAAGAATGTACTACAACATTAATGGAGCAAATTCCTGCTAAGATGGGATGGGATGGGCTGGCTACAGAGTCACGAAACAAAAGCTGGTGCCGGAAGCGCCGACAGACGTGAAGAAAAGAAAAGACGGTGCCACAACTTAGAAAATTACAATGCACAAGTTTGTTTTCGGGTGGGGCCCGAGGCGTCAAAACCGCGAACAGCTTTCAGGCCATTTATTTAAGTGCGTAGCATTTGTTTCGTCTGGCTGCTAGCGTCACAACTTCCTCGGCAAGAAACTTGGGCATATTTAAGATGATATGCATCAGAATCATTACTCGCGCGAGAGTGCGCTGTGCAGTTGTACAGCCTGTGTGTGCTGAAGCAGAGAAAGTGAGGCTAGGAACTACAAGTGTTATCAGAACTGAGGCAATGACATATACACCAGTGTACTTTCGGCCAGGGCTTGAAGGAGGAGGGGGAAGGGGTTAGGCTACTCCAGGGGTACTTAACAAACGAGACACATGTTATTTTCCCTTCCACTGACCAAGGCAAGCAGAACCAGACCTACTAGTCAGAGGCGAATGGTGCGAAGTATATTCCAGGTGAGTCAGCTGCCCCTCATTCTCGAGTTTTATGCAATCCGCATTTTATAGTCCAACATGAAAACATCGACTCCATTACCAGGTTCTACCCGCGTATTTAACATGGATGTTAAACACTCGATGAAATTAGTACTAATATAGATGTTATCACATCGCTTTTTAATATATTCGTAATTAGACAGCTGACGTTTGCACTTCTGCAAATGTTCACTGGAACCAGCGAATATTACATGTTAAACGGAATGTTTAGCTCACACGTTACTAGGTAGCTCAGTTGGAACGGCCGCAAGACTCCGATGTAATCTGTCTGCTGTGAAGGTGGTTCGAATCACCTGCATGTACTATTTTCTTTTTACCGTGCAATCCTCACAATTTACAAACTATAATTCTGAAAACTGTTATATTCATTTTTATTGTTTTATTTATGTTTCTTTATCGGTGAACTACAGTTATGTAGTTGTTTAAACACACCTATAGGTAGGTGCAATTGAAATAAGGATCATTCATACACATTTGAGCACAGAAAGCAAGGAAATTACATTGTCAGAGTTTAACATGGAAGTTAAACTCAAATTTGCACACAATGAATTATTGTGCTATTAAAAATGCAGACAACCAAAAACGATTTAAATTACAATGTCCTAAACCCTCAGGGACTTCATAATTAGATTATTGTGAATTCGGTTTCCAAGTTTTGATGAACATAAAAAAAAAAAAAAATTATTTACAATGCTAAGACTCGAACCTGTGTCATTGGGGGTTAAGCGCAGAGGACCCGTCACAATCCTATTCAGCTATTTCGAGACTTCCTGAAAGCACGTACCACGTCCAATAGTAGGACTTGTATGCCTGGCGCTATGCCATTGCCACCTCGCAAGTTTTCGGGCTTGATTTAGCCTTTTAAGACAGTTTTAATCATTTACTGGGCGTTTTAATATTATTACTTAAATGGCAAAAGCTGTTATGCATATTAATTGAGATGCACGAGGCGTAGTTCACGCAAAAATGCAAATAAACTGTTATTTAATAATATGTCCGTTTTGACTGTGCGGGTCCATGATGGATGAGGCGTGTCTAAATTTTTCCTAATTTTTGGCAGCCAATCCCTGCTCTAAGTACAGAATCCACCATTTTCTTTTTAGCTGAAGTTGTTAGTGTACCCATATGATAGGTCCAATTTTTCCGAGCAGTTTACTGAATTACGTTGCTATGTATACTCTAATAAAAAGTTTGTAAAATCGGCTGGAAACCGGAATTCGCTCTCAGTAAACGAGTCGTATGTTTTTGAGGTGTACTTTAGCGAGGAGTACGTTCTGTCCCTTAAGGCACTGTTGCTCTCAATTTTGCGCATTCCTCTCTTTAAGAACGTCAAGCAATACATTTTAGTAAGAGCAAAACTGGACTAAGGCGCACATGCCGTTAGATGGGTGGTCTACCTTCCAAAAAAATAAGGCGCGGCTGACTCACCTGGTATATACTCCGCACCATCCGCCTCTGACTAGCAGGTCTGGTTCTGCTTGTCTTGGTCATTGGAGGGAGCGAAATAAGGTGTCGGGGAAGAGAGCGTGTGCTTGCTTGCTGGGTTAGACGCTAGGCTACTGACCCCAAGGTCGCGGGTCCAAATCCAACCCAAACCAATGGTTTTTAAGTGTGCTTACAAACAACACCTTCATGTCGGTAAATTTATTGGCATGTAAAAGAACTCCTTCGGGACAAAATTTCGGCACATCGGCGACGCTGATATGATCCTGGCAACTGACAGCGTCGTTAAAGAAAAGGATAGAAAATCATGTTGCATGCTTAGAACTTACGTTTGGGTATCTATTCTACATTTTAGAAACGTATTTCCTTATAAACATTAGACCCCGGGGAGCTTAAAACGTTTATTTGCTATGAACTGATCGATATCGAATTTTTCGGTTGAATACAATACTCCTAATCTACAGGCAAGTAGTAGCAGAGAAAATCAAACCGAAACACTACTGCCTTAGTAAGAAAGTGGCAACATTTTTTGGCGGGTACTGTACAGCACGTGTACTGGTTCAATCTCTTTACAAATGGCGTGGAAGGGTTGGTCTCATGGGAGAGCACATATTTCTAAAGAAAATGTCACAACATGCACGGCAAGAGACAGGGAGGCCTTTATTAGTCCCGCAGAATCATAAGCTTGAGAGGCTGACACACAAAATGCATTTGCTTTAGCGACCTCATCTTCCACCATCATGCTTTTTTAATCATAAAGTAAAATATCTGATGTGTAGGTACCTCACTCATCGTACACGAGACTCTAGACCTCACGTATGTACATAGTGCTGCTGTGAACAACACATTCGTATTACAAAACTAACCTAAAAAGTATCATGCGTTGCACAAACTCTTGCAGAAACTATTATAACAAAATTACTCAATCCTTTCAGTTGTTACTCTTTATTTATTTCGTCTACTGCCTCAAATTAACACACATACAACTCGTTTTATTTGTAAAACTTTTTTTACCAGCTCAGTAACAAGAACTAGAATCATAGCAACGTGACGTCAGCCACAGAACAATAAACTAAACAAGCACTTCATCACACGACGCTTAACGTTGCATAGCTGTTCTATGCAACACTTAACTTCTATGTTCTATGCTTCTGTTATATATTTCTATGCAAGTACAATGGGAATGTGAGAATACAGTAGAGTTTAAGTGATAGTCATATGTTTTAAACCTGATCGCCATGCGATAGCATTGATATTCCGTTCTCCTTGCATGACCAACAGGGAAAAATATATACACTTCCCATTTTGAGAAATGGTATGTGTTACAAAATTCAAACCAATAATAAAGAATATTTCGGAAATGGTTAACTTCAGAAAAAGTTTTTAATGTTCCATTTATATCCCGCCTTTAACAAAGGTCATATCGGTGGCTTTTGACCTCTTAGAACTGCACTGCTATTCACTTGTTTAGTGGTAGTTTTGAACTTTGCATTTCTATTACTTTGGATTAATGTTTACATTAAATTCACACACACACACACACACACACAAACACACACACATTCATACTTGCAGACTCTGAAGAAAATAGCCCCACCCTTTACATGGAAATTTTTTCGAAATTCTTGATTTTCTTGAAAATGGCTCTAACGACTTTGATTAAAATGTCATATGTTTAAGATATTTGTATGACAAATGAAATGTATATTTTGAATTTTCTGGCTATAGTCTATGTAGTCCTGTTTACTCTGGATGACTAAATAAATACCTCGTAAATTTAAGAGATAGTCTTAATATACAAAAATTTAATCTTCCTAAAATACACAATTTATGCGTAACTATTTTTTTTTTTTTTTTTTTTTTTTTTTTGGTAGAGTGAACCATTTCGGAGATATTCCTTGCTATGCGTGTCAGTTTCGGAAAAGTTAATGGAACATCGTTGTTCATTTTATATATTAAGCGTGCAAAGATAACAAAATCTCAAAGCTTTAAAAGATTTGACTATCGCACAAAGCCTACTGTATTCCCATATTCCCCTTGTACCTACAAGGAAATAAGCAATAAGATAAGTTGTACAAATGTTTACCTCAACTGACACGAAAAAGATGTAGGAATAAGAGTTTGTAAGAATGGTTAGTACAAGAGTAGAGGAAGTCATGTGAGTGCAACACATCAGATTTTTTTAGTTATGCTGTTCGAATACCCGCACACACAGACATACACACAACATAAAACGTTTTTCTAAAAATAATTTTGGTGGATTTTGGGAGTCTGAAAATATTTATTTATTGTGAAATATAGATATAAAATGCAATATTTCCCCTGTTTACTGAACGCAGTAGAAACGGTAATGAGTAATCTATATGATTTGTGAGTATTTAACAATATGCACTGCCTTCTTAATGTTTAAAACAGCTAACGCTACAGCCGATTCGTAGTTGATATATGCACGAGCCTCCACTGCAGCAGCCGCCACTGCTCCTAGTAAATTATAATGGCCGGCTGCGTGATGAAGTATATATGTGATGTAAAACGAGAAGTTTGCTTCTGGTGTTAAAAGAAAAGAGGGAGGATAAGAAGAAATAAAAGTTCAAGGAAAAGGGCGCCCTGGCGTCGTCGCCGTCGCCGTCGTTCATTAGCATCTTATTAGTTCCGCCGCGGCACCGTCTAATTAATTACTCTTATAATGAATGTTTCGATAGTGTAGCCAGCGGCGGATATTAGATACCTCCTCTGTGCACAACACTTTTAAAATAATTTGTTTTCCTATCCATTTCATTCTCGGCCCGCCCGCCCGCCCGCCTGTTTTGCACGTTTTTTACTGCTGTGTTTGTAGCAAGAAATGAAAAAGAGAGGTAGGAAGGTAGGTAAAATACTCGTCAGTTACTTCAGTGGCACTCACAAACACACAGAGCCAGCCCTGACAGTCCTGTCACTCTGAAATTCTTGAGGATTAACTCAAACGCGCAGAAAATGTGTCACTTTGAAACGCTCTAGATACCAGCACGACACTCAACATTTTTACAAAATTAATCTAGGATTAGCTTTAAAACTAATAAAATAAAGGAAAAGAAGATATGCCTGAATTATAGCTAGAGAAGAAAATACGGCTGCTGAGGAAAACCAGGGAATAGTTATATAAAACTCTGATGTGTTGCACTCACATGACTTTCTCTACTCTTGTACTAACCATTCTTACAAACCCTTATTCCTATATCTTCTTCGTGTTAGTTGAGATAAACATTTGTACAAATTATCTTATTGCTTATTTCCTTGTAGGTACAAGGGGAATATTAGAATACAGTAGACTTTGTGCGATAGTCAAATGTTTGAGATTCTGTTGTCTTTGCACACTTAACACATAAAAAAATGAACAACGATGATCCATTTCATGAAAGTTCTAAGTTTTCCGAAACTCACACACATAAAAAGGAATATCTCCGAAATCGTTCACCCTACAAGAAAATTTATTGAGACATAAATTGTGTATTTTATCAAGATCCACATTTTTTGTATAGTATAATTTGGTCTATCTCTAACGGTTTACCAGTTATGCGAAAGTCGTCCAGAGTAAATACGACTACAGGGGCTATAGCCAGAAAATTCAAGATACACATTTCATTTGTCATTAAAATATCTCAAACATATGGCATTTTAATCAAAATCGTTAGAGCCATTTTCAAGAAAATAAAAATTCTCGAAATATTTTCTATGTAAAGGGTAGTTAAGGATGGCGTTATTTTCTTCAAAATCTTCGTGTCACATCCTTGAAAGACATTAAACTTAAATACCAACTTTGGTTTTTAACCGACTTTTCGTTTTTGAGTTATGCTGTCCACAGACTGACACACGGACACACACACGGACCTTTTTCTAAAAATGCTTTTTTTTTTATTCAGGCGGCCTGAAAACATGTATTTCCGGTGAAATGTAGACATCGAATTTTTGGGTGGAATGCAATACTTCCTCTACTTACCAGTAGAGAAAGTAAAAAGCAATATCTGCGAAATGGTTCACTCTACAAGAAATCGAACCATCCAAACGTTCTGCTTAATTTGACGTTAAAACTGCTGATTAAGTAAATTTCCAGTCAAATAATTAAAGACAGAAATGTGTCAGTTCTGCATAAATCGCTCTGTATTTCCGGTATCAACTTCTTGTGTATATGCTAGTGAAAGTAGGCAAATATCTGGCCTGTTATGAGGTAATATAGAATCTGCATAAGAGGGCCAGAGTTTATAAGTGCAACAATGCTTGCTACATTATCTCACAAGGTCAGAGTGAACCAGTGCATGAAATATCCCTCATGCATCGGAGCGAAATTCCGGTCATTCTTTTGGGTCCCGTTTCATAACTCCTGTCATTTTGTCACGTATCAATGCGTTTACAAAATAACGTTATTTAATATTTTGAAATAGTTTTAGATTCTACCACTTCCTAGCATTTCTTAAACCAGTAAAAGAACTAACTTGTTTATAATTCATAAAACTAACGAAATATACTTTATTTTCTCAAATAGAAAATCGTTCTTATGTTTATTTCTTGGCTAAGTAAAGACAATAGAATATTAAAGTCATCACATAGTGAGCAGATCTTAAAAGATTTTACTATCTTTCACGCCTACTATATAGCCCTATGCCCCATGTACTCGTAAAGAAATATGCAATAAGGCAGTTCCTGCAATTGTTTATCGATTAATATGAAGTAGATAAAATAATAAGCGTTTGTATGTGCAAGAGTGAGTAGAGAAAGTCATGTGAGAGAGCAATGTGACAGAAAACGTTTACTTAAGCTCTGCGTTCCAGACGCTCGTGAGTTCACAAAGAATAGCTGTTATGGATAGGGTAGATCCTTGGGTGCAGGTCATTCCACAAAGGATGCCTACATAAAAAAGATCCATTGTCGTGTAGATTCCATTTACTTGGCCTGAGATAATGAAATGCATTAAAATTCTGAAGTGGCGAAGAAGGAACAGGATTTCTCAGCCCCTAGTGAGTAATGAACAGCCCTCCATTTTCTCCCCCCTCCCCTCTCTCCAACATTTTTATGGACGGAAAGGAATAGAAATGAAAACGTAGAAATGAGCGTGAGAAATTCTTCTTTTCTTGGTATGACTTTTCTTTTCCTTCATGTTTCATCAAGCTAGATTGCTCAACTCTTTTTAAAGTTGTTAGTATTCCATTTTAAGGAAATGTAGTTAATAAATATTGTGCAATAAAATATCTGTTATATAGTTTAAGTGGTAGGCATATATTTCACGGTTATGGACGTGGCGACGGCAATTCCACTGATGGATGCGTCATCAAGGTTCAGTGATTAAGCAACGCAGCAAGGCGTAGAAGTTTCCACCTGACATAACTAAGTGAACATCGCCTCAGTGAATCACGCACCTGTTGTCTGTATGTATCGCTCACTGTCACCTTCTACCTTTTTAATCACCACGGCGATAAATAGGTACCTTGTTGTTCCATGACCTAGTTAACAGTGTTTCGCTGGATCGATTCCATATCACAGCACTCCCTTCTTTTGTCTCTCCGCTGTCGCTTGCCTATATATGAGTGAAAAATTCTCAAGTGTTCACTTCCACAAGTCACTTAACCAAAACAGCTGAGCAAAAACAAAATAATCTGCTGTACTCCAGTCAAATGACTTTCCCTACTCATTCTTGTACAAACACTTACTCCTCTATCTACTTCACATAAATCCAGATAAACATTTCCACAAATGCTTTTGTTACCTACATATTTTATATTTCCCTATACGTACAATACGCACACGAGAATACAATACACCTTAAGTGATTGCAAATATTTTAAAAGTATTTGAAAATTTCAACCAAAACAAAGAATTTCTCGGAAATGGCTTACTCTACGAAAAAAGATTATTGCACATAAACTATGTGTTTTAACGAGAGCTACCTTTTTGTGTAGTAAGATTTTGTCTTTCTCTTACGATTATGAAAAACTTACTCAGAATGATATTTGATTTGTCATACAGATATCTCAAACATGTGGTATTGAACCAAAATCGCTTGCCATTTTTGAGAGAATAAAATATTTAGAAAAACATTAATTTTCTGTGGGGATCTTCTTTAAAATCTTCGATTTTGAACTTAAATCCCAAGATTGCCATTTGTCCTGAGTTTTCTGTTTTGTGTTATGCAGTTCACAGAAACACAGTACCTATTCCCAAAAATCTGATGTGTGCATTCACATGATTTTCTCTGCTCGTTCGTGTATATGATATTCTTAAAAATATTTATTCCTCTCTCTAGTTCATGTCAATGAAGATAAAAATTTGTAGAAATGATTTTATTACTTGTTTGGTTGTAGCTACAAGGGGAATATGGGAATATAGTCAAATCTTTTACGAGCTGGTCACTATAATGGCTTTGACATTACATATCCAGGACATAAAAAATAAATTCCCAGTAGAGAATTCAGCTTTGGATAATTCAAACACACTAAACAACGAATGTCTAGGAAATGGTTCATTGCAAGAAAAACATTATTTGGCATGTGTGTTTTAATTTCACAGTAAGATTTTACGTATCTTGTACGGTTTAGCAGTTATGCAAAAGTTATCGAGAATGAAAAGGACTAAAATCTAGATGTACCTAAGTAAGAATGTATAGAAGTTTATGTAGTGCAGTAATGCATATCTCGAGGATTATAAGGCGCTGGCTGACCAGAGACAGATTTCTCGTGGAGTTGAAACACGAGGAAGGAGGCGAGATTCCCGTAAATTAAATGCGTTTTCCCATAGCCACAGACCGCGTACTTTTCTTTTGAAATGCGAGTCCTTTCCATTAGAGGCCTGGCGTGTTTTAATTAAAACAGCATCTTTGCCGTAACTTTTCCTTCCATTCGCTCTTTCAGCAACACGAGGCAGGTACATTCCGACTACGAATAAAGTAACGTGTAACTTTAATCAGAGGCGTGTTCATGCTGATTGCCTTCTATACGCACGCACTTCTGCAGCGCCACGTATTTTGTTCCAAACTACTGAATACTCGTCAACACAGTCTACAGTCTTTCGTGATATTACAACTCACAAATATTCTCTTTTGATAACCTTGCTCAGTCCTTTCACTGTCTTTCTTCACTTACTTTGTCTCTCACACACTAACTACGACGATACAGTCACTCTACGCTCGTTAAAACATCGTCACGTCAACGCGCGAGCGCACACACACACGCACACACACACACACACACACACACACACACACGCAGCTGCTTCTCACTCACTCACCGACTCATATCTGCAATAAGAGAATTTGTCTAATGTTTATCTCAACTAACACGAAGAAGATATAGGAATAAGAGTTTGTAAGGATGGTTAGTACAAGAGTAGAGAAAGTCATGTGAGTGCAATTAATTCACGACCAAGGCGGTGCAGTGTGGGAGTAACAAATGAATGTCAGGATGGTGGTGCAGAGGTCGCTCCCAGAGGAAGGAAGCAGTTTCTGTTATCAACTGTTGACGTAACTTGTATGTATTCTGTGGTGGCGGTGGTGTTAAATCCAGCGTGAGAAAACAGCATCACTATCTTTAAACTGCTCTCGCAATATTTGTCTTAATTTGGAACAATTCCAGTATGTTGCTAAGTTGATGACGCCGAGACAGTGGGAGGTTGCCATGTGACAGACAACCTTACATTGAGATTGTGATGAGCACAAAAACACAGCAAACTGCCTCACAAGGTCAAGCTCTGCCACTTACAGCAAGTATATATGTTTATACCCATCGCCCCGCCCTCAGCTGGCTTTGAACCTGCGAGCTTGGGAACCAGAAGCTAGCATGTTACCCCTATATCCGGAGAATAACGTGTGTGTGTGGGGGGGGGGGGGGGGGGAGTAGGACAACGTTCTTAAGCTCTGGGGTACACCATCTCAGCTATATTTCACTGTGTATATCAAAGCTGTGGATTTAAGCCTGAACGATGAGGGTGGGTATGAAAATAGGCTGCAGATTGCATGTGTGAAGGCCGCAGTTAGCACGAAATGCCAGAGATCACATGATCAACTCTATCTACACCACACTAAGGGCCAATTTCATCAACCGATCTTAACAAAACCCTAACCCACAGTTTATTGTGTGTGTGTCTGTCACTCTGTGGACAGCATAACTGAAAAACGAAAAGTCCATTATAAACCAAAATTGTTATTTAAGTTTAATGTCTTTCAAGGATGCAACATGAAGATTTTCAACAAAATAGCCCCACCCTAAACTACCCTTTGCATGGAAAATTTTTGGAAAATTTTGATTTTCTTGAAAATGGCTCTAACGATTTTCATTAAAATGCCATATGTTTGAGATATTTTTATGACAAATGAAATGTATATTTTGAATTTTCTGGCTATAGCCCATGTAGTCGTATTTACTCTGGACGACTTCTGTATAACTGCTAAACCGTTAGAGATAGACCAAATCATACTATACAAAAAATGTAGATCTTCCTAAAATACTCAATTCATGTCGGAACAAATTTTCTTGTAGGGTGAAGCATTTCGGAGATATTCCTTGTTATGTGTGTCAGTTTCGGAAAATTTAAAACTTTCGTGAAATGGAACATTGTTGTTCATTTTTTATATGTTAAGCGTGCAAAGAGAACGGAATCTCAAAGCTTTAAAACAATTTACTATCGCACAAATTCTACTGTATTCTAATATTCCCCTTGTACCTACAAGGAAATAAGAAAAAGATAATTTATACAAGTGTTTCTCTCAACTAACACGAAGAAGATATAGGAATAAGAGTGTGTAAATCACATCAAATCCTAACAAATTGAAGGAAGGAAATTTTGATATAGTGAATCGTTTTTCTTAAAACATTTTAATACTGCAAAGTTTAGTCATAAAAAGCCACGCATTATTATATTAATTAGTTTTTTTTAAAAGGTATAAGCAATATCAAAATTTCATATAAATATTGTATTACCATATTCCGTACTATATTGGGAAGTATTTTATATCTCTAGCTAGATTTTTGTGGGAGAAGATAGAATTTGAATAGGAGAAAGTAACCAAAACTGGTTTCCGAGAAAAATGAGTTTAAAGTTTAAATGGAAGTTGTGGGCACGCTCGTTTAAAAGGCAGAGGCGTGCCATTTTAAAAACGACGTACAAAATATGTGTCCCCCCCTCCCTATGGGATTAAAACTTGGCAGGTATTGTGCATCTTTTGAAATAAAAATAAAAGAATAGATCGTTTTGACCAAACAGGCTAAAATATCACTTCGGTGTTTCCTTAAACAACGGGTATGTCAATGTTAGCTAACACAGAGTTTAACATTATGTTAAAGATAACATTGCTCCATGAAAGAGATTTGCGTTAACTTCACTACGTATTAAATCAGTTTAACATTGGTAGGAAAATCGACCCTAACAATTCTATTTACGCCAATTTAACTTGCATCAAGCCTGAACAAAGTCAAGTCAAGTAAAGCACACAAGTAGAGGTCATTTTGTTTCTTATTGTGGAAGAAAACAAAGAAATTCTCTGCAGAGAGCAAGGAAAGAATAAAATGTTACTTTTCTTCGTGTACAACTCTTTCTTTTTTGTTTCAACTTTTTCTTCCTCTTCTTGAAGAGCAAAGAAGACGTTCCCTTTCGTCTTTTTGTACTTTCGTCTATTCTTTGAAGATTATTCTTGTTCGTGTATTTAGGAAAGGGAAGAAAGAGAGAAAATGAGTTTCTCACTGCGCCTTAGGCTATGCAGCCTGTTGCACCTAGAGTTGCCTTCCTCGGACCCTTTGTGCAACTGCTACATTGTTAACATGCTTATTGAGGTACAGTGTTTACACTCACATGACTTTCTCTACTCTTGTACTAACCATTCTTACAAACTCTTATTCCTATATCTTCTTCGTGTTAGTTAAGATAAACATTTGTACAAATTATCTTATTGCTTATTTCCTTGTAGGTACAAGGGCAATATTAGAATACATTAGGTTTTGTGCGGTAGTCAAATGTTTGAGATTCCGTTCTCTTTGCACGCTTAACATATAAAAAATGAACAACAATGTTCCATTTCACGAAAGTTTTAAATTTTCCGAAACTGACACACATAACAAGGAATATCTCCGAAATGGTTCACCCTACAAGAAAATTTATTGAGACATAAATTGTGTATTTTAGCAAGATCTACATTTCTTGTACAGTATAATTTGGTCTATCTCTAACGGTTTACCAGTTATGCAAAAGTCATCCAGAGTAAATAGGACTACAGGGGCTATAGCCAGAAAATTCAAAATATACATTTGATTTGCCATAAAAATATCTCAAAGATATGACATTTTAATCAAAGTCGTTTGAGCCATTTTCAAGAAAATCAAAATTTTCGAAAAATTTTCCATATAAAGGGTACTGTAGGGTGGGGCTATTTTCTTCAAAATCTTCGTGTCACATCCTTGAAAGACATTAAACTTAAATACCAGCTTTGGTTTTTAACCTACTTTTTGTTTTTGAGCTATGCTGTCTACAGACTGACAGACTGACACACACACACGGACCTTTTTCTAAAAATCGTTTTTTTAGATTCAGGGGGCCTCAAAACATATATTTCCGGTGAAATCTCGACATCGAATTTTTGGGTGGAATAGAATACTTCCCCTACTTACCAGTAGAGAAAGTAAAAATGTAGATCTCACTAAAGCACACATTTTATGCCTAAACAAATTTGTTTGAAGAGTGAACTATTTAGAAGATATTGCTTATTTTTGTGAGTTTTGGAAAACATACTTCTATCACATGGAACTTCGTTATTCATTGTTTTATATGTTAACCGTGCAAGGAGAACGCAATTTGAAGGCTTTAAATTATTTGACTATCGCTCAAAGTCTACTGTATTCTCATATTCCTCTTGCATTTAGAAGGAAATAGACAATAATATAATTTCTGCAAATTTTTATCTTGACTAACATGAGGAAGATAGAGGAGTAAGAGTTTATAACAGTAATTAGTACAGGAGTAGAAAAAGTCATGTGAGTGCAATAATTTGTTGAGAAACGTACAGAGAAAGTGGTGTGAATGTGTTTTCTTGTGGTAGTAGCGTGTTAGGCTGATGTTACTTGTATGTAAGGCATCTTGAGTGTTTGTCCCTCTGGCCAGCCGGCGAGCCATGGAACGCTACAACAGTGAGAACAATGCTGATTTGTGATATGGACATTCTGGCTGTCAGAGGGGATCTTGTGCGTCACTCGGACCATCATCATCATCATCC
This sequence comes from Tenodera sinensis, assembly GCA_030765045.1. Lineage (NCBI taxonomy): Eukaryota > Metazoa > Arthropoda > Insecta > Mantodea > Mantidae > Tenodera > Tenodera sinensis. The sequence goes on from CM060972.1 coordinate 104,143,704, forward strand.
CTTTCATGTTGCACAGTCGTCTATAGATGCCGTACATTATGTCACATCACTCTTACACAAACCACAATTATCCTATCTGCTTCCTGGTAATCGACGTTAACATTCATTACATATTTATACATTCATTATAGGTATATGAATGATTCACCTACATTAGGAGGTGATTGGTAGGTGGCAGCAGTTCTGCCGGTAGATGTATTATTTGCCATCAGTAGCGAACATACAAACGAATGTTATTTTGTTGGTTTCTTCGAGCGTATATACACCACATGACGTCACGGAGAGCGTGTGCTGCAGAGAAACCTGCGCATCATACCTACCATTTACTCAACATACCGAGGTATTGGCTTGTGAAATAAAATGTGACTGTCTAAACAGAGGAGGAGAGTATTCCGCAGGTACCAACTTCCTTTGTTAGAGGAACTAGGTTACGAATTATTTAAAGAGTGCTGAATTTTGCAACACACTAATACGAGTACCAAAACAAACACAGTTTGAAAGCGTTTGCTATAAATATAATGTTCATTTCTCTGCGCTGTAGAAATTAAAAGTCACCAGAATATTTTTAACATAAAATACGTGTGCTGAAATGTTGGTGTGCATTTTAGTGTAGTGAAACAAGAGAAGGCTTGTGCATAATTCATCTGGAGCGAGAGCCTGTGTACGCAACATCAAGTTGTGGTACTTTAAATAATAATAATAATATCTGGCAAGGTTTTCCTCCCGTCCCGTCCCGTCCCGTCCCGTCCCGTCCCGTCCCGTCCCGTCCCGTCCCTTCGCTACACGTAATACAATAAGAACATGGAACGAAATGAAAAGCCAAAATGGATTTAACTGCCTGTTCACGAGAAGAGAACCACTCATACTACATCGATTTTTTTTATGTGGGGGTGAGGTGGGGTGGGTTGGGGTGGGGTGGGGGAAGGCGACATGCTGTCGAGCAATAAAAAAGACACAGCAGCAAGGAAGAATCGTGTTGCATGCATTGCCTTGTGAGGACTTCACCAAACTATGCTAATTGCAGACCTATTTACAAATACGTTCCTACTGCAGTGCTAACTCTTTCAAATGAATAGCTTTCTGAGACAGTTGTAACTTTCAACACAACACGCACAAAGTCAAGTTCTACTTTACTGACTTTTAGGTTTATGCATACAAATGTTCCCCAAACCTTCACTGCCATTTCTGCTTAAATTTTCGGCAGTATTTGAACAAAATATGGGCCAAAATGGCTCAAAAACAACCAAATTCAGCGGAAACAAGTGGTTAAGTTGTGGATCTGAGGAGAGAGACTGCTAGACAAAGAGGGAAGATGTCACAAACAGATCTGATGCATGTGTGTAGAAAAATTGAGTTTTCTCGACTTCATATTTTATAATACATTATTTATTCTATGCGCATTAAATTTTGTGCTATGCTCCTAGAATTTTTCCAGCATGTGCTCCATTTATGTGACTTAAACTTCAGTCTTAGGTTTCAAAATCTGAAAATTTGTTAAGCTTCAAAAAATAAAATACATAAAAAAGTTGAAAAAATGTTTTCAATGTCCATCAAACCAATGAAATAAATTTGAAAGTGCTTTTTCTTCCTGCCAGTGTTGGTGTTTGTTGGGCAATTACAATTTATACAATAATAAAAATGTGATATTTTGAATCTTGATGCGCATGGAATATATATATATTGTTAATAAGTTGAATAATTAACTCCCTTAAAAAAATAAAACAGATTGTGTTGGAACTTGGGTGGTAGTTTATTACGTAAACACCCTTAACTGTGCAAAATATTGATTTCATGACTATAAAAATATAGAATATTCAAATTTTAGTCCCTTAAGTTGCGAGTTGGTTTATAAAACGATAGGAGCATTGAACGATACGATACGAACATCTTAATATCACTCGTGATATTTTTTTTATATCTTTCCATTTTTTCCCCTTACCCTAAAAAACTGAAAGTCGGGTAACCCTAACCTCTATCAACCTCGGGGTCATTTGGGCATCATTTCAACCTCTTTATTCATCGTCTGGCATGACCTGACCCGTTAAAGGTTATTAAACCTTAAGAAAAAGTCGCCGATATGACCTTACGAGGATAAAGGCGGTGTATAAATGGAATTGTGGATTTGTATGTTTGCAGAGATGTATTGCCCGGAGCGGTGCTCTGTCTGTCTGTCAAGTGAACTAGTTGTGGAACAGTTACCGCCTTGTCACTGGACAGATATACGCTCTTTATGGTCAAAGGGCGTTGATCAGCAGACGTCGCGATGGAATCTTGTCCCAGTCGGTCAACTTCCAACCCTTCATGGTCGCTAGGTACATCACACAAGACACAAACAATCACACCACCTTCTCTACTCAATATTTACCTATTCTCTATCGAAAAAGTAAGATCTATAATCTTACAGCAATATTCCTACAAACTCTTATTCCTTTATCTAATGCATTTTAGTCGAGATAAACATTTGTAGAAATCATCTTATTGCTAATTTTGTTGTAGGTACAAGGGGAATATGGGAACACAGTAAGCTCTAAGCGAGAGTTAAATGTTTTAAATGATGAGTTTGAAATTCCGTTCTTTGCACACGACCAAGAGATAAAAAAATTAACGTCATCCCATTTGACAACGGTGTATAAGTATTGCCAAATTCTGACAAACAACAAGGAATACCTCTGAAATGGTTCACCTCACAAAACGATAATTTGACAAGCTGTGTAATACGATACTTTTTAAAAATTTTCATATCGATTAACATGAAGTAGAGGAATGAATGTTTTTAAGAGTAGAGAAAGTCATGTGAATCTCCTAGAGAACAAAGCCATAGGTATTTATTTGCTGCAAAGTTTAATGATAAATGCTTCTATTTAACGCATATTGTGCAATAAATGATTTTGAAGAGTCTTACCTCACACTTTCACAATCAGAAAGCTCACATCTAATAGAAATTCCTCACCTGTAACAAACACAAGAAAACAACACGTTATTTGGATGATAAACACGTAGGAAGGAAATAAGCATGTTGTAATTCTTTTGGTGTACCTGCCTACCGGGTTTATCTCATAATTCTGCACAGTCACATTACGAGCAAGCAAGCTGGCAAGCTGTCAAACCCAACACGGTTTATCTTTTGTCACTAATGCTACGAGTGAAGGGCAATGCAATATGTTTGTCACGTGATGCTGCCAACAATGTAATAACAGACTGGCAGCGCTATACGGCTGGCTATCCAGTTAAAACCTGCGAGTTCTGCTTCAAACTGGGCCAAGGGCGGGCGAAAGGGTTAAAATATATTTAAGACTCAAAATTTAACATTGTGAATTATAATGCTAGGTTGTTTCTAATATATATTATAGGTGTAATCTAATACAAACATGTCACAGTGTAAGTTTCATCCATTTTTCTCGAATACTTTAGAAATTATCAAAGTTGTTTAATTTTTGTTACGAGGCTAAAAAACCCTCGCCACAGAAGCGTTTAAATTTTGGTTTAATATCTTAACTATAGATTAAAAAACATCTACTTGTTAAACTCACGCTAGGTTTCTCTCTCCCCTTTAGGCTTCAACATTTTTTAAACTTAAAAATATATAGTTTCCATTAAAACTCATTGGGTCGAGGGTTCAGGTGACCTTTCCGTGCCCCAGACATGTATTCGTTAGGGTACCTAACCTAGAAACAAATTCACTTGCAATGAAACATCAGTACAAATGTACCTAATGCGCATGCGCCGAGTCGGTAGCACAGAGTGGTTGGCTTACTGTCAATATGGCTCCCACAACAGGGTGAAGGGCGGCATCGCACTCCCTACATAATGTACCCGTTCTTAATAAACTTTCGTCACAAAGGAGTACATCGTGACACAATGTTGCGAGATCAACAATATTAAAGAGTGTAGCTATAGCAGTGAACACAACTTATACTAACGAAGTTTATTTACTAAACGGCAGGGATCGAACAGGATATTCAATTTCACGATAAACAGCAGGGGCAGTTTGCTTCTAACAATTGGTATTACCTGTCTGGGGCATTGGCGTTGAGGTTGGCAGCGAATGGTTCTACAACTATCAAGGTTACCTGCACTGCTATTGCAGGGCAAGCTCGGCAGGTTCCGTCGGTATTCGTTTAATGACGCCCAGTGCGGAGTGCAAAGTACAGAGGTATTTTTTAGACGTGGTGAGTGGCCGATAGTTGCGCAGTAGTTTACTTTTGTGTTAGTATCTCTCCGGCTTGCGTGTAGTAATCTGAAGCGCACACCTCCTGTGTTAGAGTACCTACACGCAGCACTAGAGAACCGCAGTCGTCACCTGGGAAGGAGGCTTCTGATGGAAGGAACAAGAAATCGAAACCTCGACGCTAATGTGCGCAATCGATCCCTACGTACGTACGTAACTTTGTGTGGGGTCTCTGAGTGCCGTAATCCCATCAACAACATCTCAAGTTCCAGCAGCAGCACAACTTCTCACTTTCTCATGGCCATTTCACCTATCACCTTCACACCAGATGCACTTTAAATGTCACAAAACTGACTCACACTCGACGCTTTTACAATGCCATGTCTCTAAAATCAAATGCAAATTGTTTATATTTGACAGCCACCAACAGAGTCAAAAACTTACGAAACAAAGTTTGAATCCAATTGTTTACGTTAACGAGGAAACAACACTTAAGAAGTGAGGTTAGTGTTCTTTTGTCCCAACGCAATGAAACGACTTAAAGACACAATGGTTCGCCAACTTCCATTCCGAATTTCACCAGGTTACTCGCACTAGCTAGACGCCAACAATGCTTATAAAAGCATTACTGTAATTGAGCTTCATATAATAAATTCCACATACTGTATTAATTTCCTACTTTTAGTCAGTTTAATGCTTAATACATAAACACTTGAAGTCGTATTTGACGAAAATCCAGAATTTTCGCTAATTCGAACACGGTTCGGTCCCAATTAGTTCGGATTACTGGAACTCTACAGTACTTTTAAAGGCTTTAGTTACCAACAGATCGTTATTGGAGCAATTGAATACAATTTTGCTCCTTTTTAGAGAATTGACAAACGCAATTTTGTGTCCTTTTTTTCAACAATGCTCTGTAACAGCTCATACAGCCAATCTTCGATGACAACAATTGAAAGTATGTTTCAGGACAGAATTATTAGTAGAGCTTTGTCGCCCCCTCCCCCCGGTACCTCGACCTTCTGAAGTCTATCTGGAGTAACTTAAAACAAAATGCACAAGACAAACCCACACACCCTGGAAGAATTAAAACTAAATATCCGTCAGGAAATTGCGAGCATTTCTCAACGTGAACTACGGCGGGTGATGGATAGTTTCCTAAAGAGCTGTCAAAATGTATGGACAACTACGGTGGCCAGTTTCAGAATCTCCTTTCAGAGAATATTTTGAAAAGCAATAAAATCGTTTAGAAATGTTTAAGTAAGCCTTGTTTGATTTTCAGTGTCATCGTTATATTACTGGAGATCGGAAGTTAGGAAAAATGGTTAAACTTTCCTTTACTTTAATTCATATTAGGCAATTTACGTTGTATCCGCATTTCTTTTGATTCGAGTTATATGAACTGGAAGAATTGGTAATAGAAAGCAGTAAGAGGTTCAACGTCGAACTACCTACTTGATTTTCTTCCTTAGTACACTTTGTTTGCTTTTATTCCTTACAAAATCTTTCCCTTTAAGCTCCCCCCACCCCAACCACCCCCTCTGATTGGATTTTGTATCCGTTTAAAGTTTGCAGCAGCCTCCTTCCACAGACGTGAAACTTTTAGCTTTATAATGGAAGGTTAATATTGTTACACGCTCTGTAATGGAATTTTAAAATAATATATAGCATGCTCGTTAGGTTGGTACCTGTTGGCATTAATCACATATTTGTCACATGAAAGGTAAAGTTAGCCACTTTATGTCCCTTATGGGAAACTCTCCACCGGGTTTTTATTACCAACTTTGAGCATCATTTTAACTGTAAAATACGAGGCTTCTTCACGTTCAAAAATAAAGTAAAATATCCTTATAGGTAAGAGTATATAGCCTTACTCATCCTCCTGCACCTCAACGTGTACAGCTACGTGCAAAAGATTCTCACCTACTTCATTTTAACCCCTACAGAAATACACTTTGTTCACCAGGTCATGTACACACCCATGTGTTTAACTTACTAAATGTTAAATTGCTGGATTTAATAGACGCCATGCATGATTACAAAAGCATAGAAGCAAAATTAAAGCTGCTCTTTTAAATAAAAACTACTTCAGCAGATATTATAACCGATCTTGCGTAACACAAACCAAAAGTATTGTCACCGCGCCCGCCGCATCTAATAGCCGACAACAATAGGAGCGTACGAGACAATAGCTATTGCATGGTGGTGCGGTTTCTGGACCGTTCCGCCACAGGCCGCCGACAACAATAGGAGCGTACGAGACAATAGCTATTACATGGCGGTGCGGTTTCTGGACCGTTCCGCCACAGGCCGCCGACATCAATAGGAGCGTACGAGACAATAGCTATTACATGGCGGTGCGGTTTCTGGACCGTTCCGCCACAGGGACTCCCGAATATTCTACCTCCAGAACTTTCCCTCTGTCGAAGGACCTATATAAGTCGCTGCCAAGCACCGGGAGGAGGAAAAGAGACGTATGCGAAGCGTTGAGGAGTCGTGCCGACTAGCAGTTCAATCTGAGAGTTCTTATTTGTGATTCGGCAGTTGTTCTGTTGCTCTGAGCTTATACAAAAGTAATCTGAGTGTAACGTTAGCACTACGCTGACTAAAAGGCAATAAAGTGTGAATAGCAGTAACTGGTGCTTTCTCCATTTGTTACAGTATGTTTCGCAACTGACATTGCGGGAAGTCGCACGCGTTTTGCCACGTGCTGCGCGGACTAATACATTAGCGGTGTTGGTGTTAACTGGCTTCCTTACGCCGGAATTACTACAGACGGCTCCAAATATTTGACACAAATCATTTTTTTTGGAGTAAAAGTTCGTCTAGCTCTTACGGTTCACCAGTTATGGAAGAAGTGTTTTAAACATATGGTATTTTAATCAAAATAGTTAGCCATTTCGATTTTAAAACTTTTCCAGTCGGATCTTTCAATACTAACATTCGTTTTTGAGTTATTCTATTTACAGTCCTTGTTCCAAACATGCTTTTTTGGATTCAGAAGTGCCAAAACATACATGAAATCTCGGTATGGAATTTTAGGTTGGAATACAATACTTGACACCTTTAATAAAGGCTCCAATTTTATAGATATTACCGTGTACACTCATATTTGAGCACGCCTTTTCAGTCCCCTGAACAGATTAGTAAGAACAACCGCCGAAGTATCGAGTTTCGTCTAGGTGACTCAATTTGTGAAACTAAATACGACAGCGGTACTATATATAGTATTAAAGCAGGTTATGGATTAGGGCAGAGTCCCACAGTCAAGTCTGTACCATACGTAGCAGACAATTAACCACTGAAAGCTGTGTTGTGCTCCGAATGTTGGTCGGATTAGAATTTGATGTGCGAATTGTCTTATCATCCCTTGCATCACTACTTTCATTTCCACACTAGGCATTGGGCTGATCACCCACCCATCCTGTGATTCAATGTTTGCTTGCTCCTCCATTGACAATGTGTGCGTGCGCACGTGTGTGTGTGTGTGTATGCGTGCGTGCGCACGTGCGTACGTGTGTGCGAACAGCATAACTCGAAAACCAAAAGTTGGTTAAAAATCAAAATTGGTATTTAAGTTTAACATCTTTTAAGGATGCGACACGAAGATTTCGAAGAAAATTCCCCCACTCTAAACTACTCTTTACATGGAAAAAATTTCAAACAGTTTCATTTTGTCGAAAAAACCTCTGACGATTTTGCTTAAAATGCCATATGCTTGACATATTTTTATCAGAAATTAAATGTATATTTTGAATTTTCTGGCTATAGCCGATGTAGTCCTATTTACTCTGGATAACTTTTGAATAACTCCTAAACCGTAAGAGTGACCAATTCTTACTATACAAAAAATGTAGATCTTGCTAAAACACAAATTATGTCCGAATATCCATTTCGTTTTAAATTTTGGATCACATTTTCAGTATTCTAGGTAATAATTTGTTAATTTGTGCAGCACAAACGCAAGCATGTTTCAAGAGTGCCAGTAATTATGTAAGAAGTATTGAAGAGGTGTCGAGTAAAGTGCAGCTCTTGTTGGTATTTCTTCAAAGTGTGGTAGAGCAGGTAATTTGAGGAGAAGTTAAATTGCACACAATAAACGTGAACAAGCCCCGAGTTGCTCTTCATGTCGATGTTTCCCACACTGCACTTATGTCGAGTACAACATGCTGTTAATTTAGAAACGGGCAGGTACAGGGGCTCGGGCTCACTCTCTCTCAAACTTCATGTACATGTGCATGCATGCATTCCGCTAAAATATATTACCACGCAACTTACTACATAAACATTGTTTTTATTTCAGCTTTGGGTTAACTGCAATCAATGCTGTAAGGGGAATGATTTCACTATCGATTGTGTGAATATATACGAGAAAATTTCTCCTACTGCCTCTGTGCTCTGGTGGGTACCGTGTTAACCTTCAGATCCAGAAATAATACAATACAATTTCTAAATAAATTTATATTTAAAAAAATTTAACAATTTAAAATATAAAGAAGAAGAAGAAAAAAAAACCAATAAAATTAAAACAAATTTATATCCTCAATACAACAAAACATAAATTTCATACACAATATCACTCACAACTACAAACTATTACTAAACAATAAACAAATATATAAAATTAAATTATTAATTATAATTATTACATACAATTATAAATTATATTATTACTATTATTATCATTATTATTTCTTAAAAATTAATTAATTTAATATTATAATTATACCTATAGCTAATACTTTTATAAATATATATATTTTTTAAAATTTAAATTTACATATTTATTAAACATTTTAAATAAACAAAAATTTACTGGTACCCAGTAAAAGAAGATATAGGAATAATAGTTTGTAAGAATGGTTAGTACAAGAGTAGAGAAAGTCATATGAGTGCAACAACAGATTTTAAGTATTCTTTACGCCATGAAGATATGGGCCCCAAAGAAATTATGATATTCATGTCACATGGGTTTAAGCCAATGGTGAAGCAAATTTCTACATCAACAGGAAATGAGTAATCAAAATACACATTATTGGATTGGAGGAGGGGGGTGGGGGGGGGGGGGAGGGGAGTGGACAAGGCGACGCTAGTTTGTTGTTTCGGTGTTGCATGTGGAATGAATGATACGTCATTGAGTCATTCTTCTTTAAGGAAACGTCACACTTGAAGGTGTTCCAGGAATTCTGAAAGTCACTTCCCTACCTGGACAACGCACCAGCACGCTTCAGGTATTGAGCATGCATTTCCAGCCCGTTGAGTGGCACCGCACCCAACTTTTTGCGCGGACCCAGAGAACCCATGACCTCCCGAATGCTGTGGACATTCGGCATGCGGTTGTTTGACAATATTTTGTTTGGACAATGTAAATAATGAAATAACAGAATTACTGGGATGTTACATTTCTGTTATGTTTTGGCATGTTGCAAGTTTACAAGTCTCTTGTGTCTTGTAGCAGCTGCACCGATAAACTAGCGAGCTTGTTAAACAAGAACAGCAGCACATGCCGCATAATGGGCCGGCATTGCGGAGAAAAGCGTCCTTTGCCCTATTTCACGTCAGCGGCGGAAGTGGTTCTCCGTCATTGTCGATAATATACTATTCAGGGACTCAGTCGGTCTTCTTCCCAAACCTGTGTTCAGACAGTTTACATCTAGCTCTAACAATCGAGATGCCTCAGGCAACAATGTGTGTGGCCCGCATTCGGGAGGTCGTAGGTTCGGTTCCGTAGGCGAACGCTGGAAAGATTTCTTATATCCCCCGAGTTTTCTGTTCCTCCATTCCTCCCTTGTAATGGGGTTGTTTAATTACTTCAGCTGCTGTGGTGTGAGTGCTTCGGTGGTATTTATGTTATTTGTAACGCAACTAAACACTGCCAAAGAGAGCTGCGCGAAACTTCGGTACTACTCGGATCAAGTCGGGTTACCTCGCTCGATTGAAGGCCGTCTCACTCTCATTCAATGCGATGTGCACACCTCAAGACATTGTTAGATACTGGGACCCGTAACAGAGATAGTGTCGCCGTGCAGCCCACCTCGGTAGCGTAATGGTTAGCGTGTCTGCCTCAAGTTCAAGAGGTCGCGAGTTCGAATCTCGCTTAGGGTAAGTTATCCGGGTAAGGTTTCTTCATAGGTTTTCCCTTATCCTGTGAACACCTGTCGGGTAACTTAAAAGCTCCATGGACCTCGGGCTCATTTAAGCATCATTTCAGCCTTTCATTGATTCGTTCACCGTCCGATATGACATAAGTTGAAGGATGTTAATTTTAAAAATAAATAAACTCGACTAACTGAACCCAGAAATGTATGTGTTTAGCCGTTAAAAAAAAAAACAACACATTTTATTAGAAAAAGGTCCGCGTGTGCGTGTGTAACAGCATAACTCAAAGCCCAAAAACTCGGTTAAAAGCCAAAGTTGGTATTTAAATTTAATATGCTTCAAGAATGCGACACGAAGATTTTGAAGAAAATTGCGCCACCCTAAACTACCCTTAACATCAAATTCTTTTGGAAAATTTTGATTTTCTCGAAAATGGCTGTAACGATTTTGATTGAAATGCCGTATATTTGATATTTTTTATGACAAATGAAATGTGTGTTATATATTGTTTATATATATAAACAATATATTGATATAAACAAGCTTACTGCACGAAAAGTGTAGTTCTAGTTAATACAAAATATATCTGGGTAGATAAAGAGTTTTTGTGTCAGTAAACAATTGTCAGAGAGTTGTTACTGCTTTGAATCTGCTTGGTCAGCGTTCTTTTGTAACTCATGACGTCATACAACAGTATGGAATTTCAAAGCCAGCACAAAGCGACCCACTTTTTGACGATTTAACCATCGTGTCCTCTATCACTCTTGTAACTAACCAAATGTGTTGTAAAACCGTCTCTGCATACGTATATATCGATTAATATTAAAGTAAGAAGAGGAATAAAAAGTGGGCAGAGAAAGTCGTATGACTGTAGCTTTTCATCCGATTGCAGGATATTGTTGGTACAAAATATTTTTGTATTTTTTGTATTTTGCACGTAATTGTAAGTGAAATATGGGGTCTTTTGAAAGTGAGTTCAAACATTAAACTGTAAATATTGAAATATTTGAGTAGCGTTGGACAAACAATGGAATCTACAAAACATTGGGAAGATGTCCGCCGTTGTCTTGTTCAACATACAGCACACCATGTACAATATTTTGCAGATAATGTCTTAGAATATTAGGGAACTTGTTGGTTCCATGTATATAAAACATGGGAGCTTACTTTTGGAGTTGCCCTCGCATATGTAGTAAGGAAATAGTAAAAATTGCAGCTCAGTCTGCGATATCAATGTGACAGTGGAGCATTGTTAGTCCGGCAAGTCCCTTAAAGTGAGTGGAACGGTTATATACAATATTTGACATAATTAGCGAGTAACAAGACAGATAAAAAGCAATTACGTGCTGCGAAGGCCGAGACGCTCCCAGTAGACTGTAGCGAAGTGCTCGTCTGAGCTGTATGGGTCCCAGGAGTAATTCAGCTCGCTATACAAATATACGGCAGGCAGGCGTGCGTTTAACTCACCTCCGCTGAAAACTATGTCCTCAAAGTTTGGCTTCCAACTGCCTCCTTTAAATTACGATTTCATTTGCTTTCTCCAAACCATTGATTAACGGCAGGCAACTCCGAGAAGCACAATTTACTGCTGTGAAAAGGAGGCCAATTGTAGAGCGGGCGGGGGAACAAAAAATATCACGCACCATCTCCCCTCCTAACTAATAATGAAAAGCCCCCCCCCCCCGCCCCTCTCCTCCCGCGCTGACACCTGCTGACATTTACAGCTCAGATCTTATTACCTACACCTTTTGAAAGATGCTGACATAATTCCTCGCGACGCCGACGCCGACGCCCTGTTGAGACAGCGGTTTCTGAACGTTTCATAAAAAATGTTCTCTTATTAGTTACATTCAAATGCTTTTCTCTGCTCCTTCTTCCACAGACATTTATTTTCTTTTTACTTCATAATCCAGGTAAATGACTGAAGAAATAGCGAATGCTTAAAAAGAGGGTCACTATATCCTCATTTTGAAATCCCATTCTTTGTATAACACCACGAGAAAAAAAAATCACTGACATAACTTTCTCTACCCACCCTTGTACGAACTATTCTTATAAACGCACGTTCTCATTTCTAAACCCCGTGAGTTAACAGCCTATTCGGACCAAGGCCTACCGCCCGACCACTGCGTTCCTCACCTCAGGCGTCATGAGTGGGGTGTAGTACTGCAGGTGGGACGTGGTCAGCGTCCCAGTCCCTCCCGGCCGATTATGCGGTCTTCGAAATCACAGGTCGCTACTTTTCAATTAAGTAGTTCCTCAGTTGGCCCCTCAGGGACTTGACGAGGCTGAGTGCACCCCGGTAGAATAAATCTCTACGACGGTAGCAGGAATCAAACCCGGGTCCCCCTGGCTAGGAGGACGACATTCTTATCTCTACTTCATATTAATTCAGATGAACAATTACATAAATCGTTTTATTACATGTTTCCTCATAGGTACAAAGGAAATAAAAGACTACAGCAGCCTTATGCGATAGGCAAATGTGTTAAGATTGTGTCGCTATGTGATGGCTTTAACATTCCGCTCTCTGTGCATGTGCAGTAGCAAAACAGGAATCGGAAATACACGTTTTGAGACTCCGAAACTAAAAAAAGGTACATTTAGAAAAAGGTAAACACGTGTTTTATGTCTGTATGTGTGAACAGCATAACTAAAAAAAGAACAACACTAAATGGATACCTAACTTGGTATTTAAGTACAGGTCTTCGAAAAAAATGACAATAATTAAAAAAAAAAAAGACCAAAATCACCGTCTTCTTCGTGTTAGTTGAGATAAACATTTGTACAAATTATCGTATTGCTTATTTCCTTGTAGGTACAAGGGGAATATGGGAATACAGTTAAGATATAAAAATGAACAGCGACCATTTGACGAAAGTTTAAGTATTGTAAAACTCACACAAATAACAAGGAATATCTCCGAAATGGTTCAGTCAACAAAAAAAGTTTATTTGGACATGAATTGTTTTACCAAGATCTACATTTTTTGTATAGTTGATTTCGTCTATATCTTACGGTTTACACGTTATTTCAACGTCATCCTGAGTAAACAGGACTACATAGGCTATAGCCAGAAAATTCAAAATATACATTTCATTCGCTTTAAAAATATCTTAAACTTATGTCATTTTAATCAAAATCGTTAGAGCTATTTTCGAGAAAATCAACATTTTCGAAAACTTTTAAATGTAAAGGGTAGTTTAGGGTGGAGGTATTTTCTTCAAAATCTTCGTGTTGCATCCTTAAAAAATATTAAACTTAAATACCAACTTTGGTTTTTAATCGACTTTTCGTTTTCGAGTTATGCTGTACACACACACACGCACGCACACACACACAGACACACAGACACACACAATGTCGAATTCGAATTTTTGGGTGGAATACAATATTTCCTCTATTTCTATACGTAGTAGAGAAAGTGAAAATATAGTTTGCAGAAGAGTGAGTAGAGAAAGTCATATGAGTGCAACCCCAATCAGGGATTCAATTGTTTCCCCTGTATGTAATAACCTGAATAGGCCACATTCATCACGATACAATAATGGTAGTAACATTTTTGCAATCCACTTAGCAGGGCGGAATATCGGTGCCCCAGGGAGCAAAAGCCTAAAAGCCGGTAGTATACAGAATGTAGGTAATAATCCCCAAGCTGTGCAAGCAGTGTCCCAGAGGGACCACTGCTGTAAATGCCCCAACAGCCTAGCTCAGCCTACCCTACCCTACCCTTCTAATATCAGCAGCATTTATACACCACATTATCAAACGGCACATTCCCTACTCTTGTACTAACTCTTATTCCTATATCTTCTTCGCGTTAGTTGAGATAAACATTCGTACAAATTATCTTATTGCTTATTTCCTTGTAGGTACAAGGGGAATATTAGAATACAGTAGGCTTTGTGCGATAGTCAAACCTTTTAAGAGCTAGCCACTATGTGATGGCTTTGTAATTCCGTTCTATTTGCATGGCTAAGAGATAAACATATGAATAAAGCTTTCTTATTTGAGAAAAGTATAAATATTGGAAAATTTAGATAAATAACATTGGAATATCTTTGAAATGGTTCACTCGAAAACATTTATGACATAAAGTCTGTTTTAACAAGATTTGCATTTTTTGTGCAGTACGGTGACGTCTATAACGCTTTTCCAGTTAAACTCGTTCAGAATTAAATAGACTTCTGAGGACTTTCCAAGAAAATTCAAGATATACATACATTTCGTTCGTTATGAGAATATCTTAAACACATCATTTGAGTCATTTTTGATAAAATCAAAATTTTCAAAATTTTTCCATGCAAAGTGTGGTTTAGGGTTTAGGAATTTTCTGTAGTAATACCACGAGAGAGTTTTATATGGCGAGTAATTCCACTCATACGTGACTTTGTTGAAATCAACCAATGATGTACAGAACAATTTCAAATTTTGACCAATGACAGTCTTCATTCGCGAAAAAATGTATGGAATTTCATTATTACCTCCTGTGCATATCCATGTTATGGTCAGTGAAATCTAGCTGCACTGTGCTAACGTAATCTGACGGAACAGAGTCGCCATTCAAATGTCAGAAATGGCTGACTCTCGCTTCAGTGAAGCATCTAATGCTGAAGTAGATGAAATACTTCGTAAGAGGGAAACCTTAGAACACAGAAGACATCACGAAATACGTTTGGAATCAGTTTGACACATTTTGTATTGAACGAAATTATAAATTAATAGCAGATAGTCCAACTTCTGATATTGCCAACAACTTAACAAATCTTTGAGACTATCTCTGTCGTGGATGTCCTCTGCTTGTTCTCCCGAGCCTAGGACATAGAAGGTGACACCTGGTAACAGTAGTGTTTGTTAATGTACTGAACCAGTGAAAGTGACGCACACACAATCGGCAGTGTCGGCAGCTTGTTTTCGACAAAACGATCTCCGTAGGAAATTGTCAGAGACAAAAACGTAAGATAGAAAATGTGCTCCAAATGCCGAGATGTACCACTGGTATGCACGATATGGCTTTGGCCCCTGCACCACATGCTAATGAAAAGTAATAACTGATGAACCAGGTGGGTTTCATTATCACATTCTCTGCCACCCAACTATGTAGGGGAACATCCTATGCCACAAAACTTCTCGTATCGGTATTTCACGGCAAATACATGTCTGAGGTTACTGTAACACGGGTTAGTTCGGTGGAACAGGAATCTTCAGCAGTTTCCGAGGACGCGGGTTCAAATCCGTTAGAGACTGGTGGATTTTTTGGGGCGTGCAACAACACTCCGTTCAACAAAGATCCATCCATTCATTCTTTCTTTTTTGAGGTTAATTTGTTTCCTTCCACAATGCCACTATCCTGCTAAAAGTGTAGTACTCAATTTTTGTAACCCATTATTATACTTTCTCCACTGTTTATGAGTGGTATAAAAGGCAATATTGTCAAAACTGCGAAACACGTCACGTATTAGCTTACAGCTGCAGATGTTACAAGCTATAGCATGGAAAATGCAATTAAGAAGAGCCAATACGATAGCAAAAAAAGCCCTACTCTGCAAATTAACAGCAGCAAAAAAGGTTGCGTAGAATGGCTGGAAAATGGAAACCCCTTTTCTTTAGAGATATACGAATGATGCCTTTAGTTAATTAAAACAGGCACTCATCGTATCTCACTCTCTTAATCTCAACTTAATTAATACAAGCGTAACGTGAAAGAAGACGCAAGTCCGTGCTTTGTGTGCTAATTCCAGTGCCAATATTGTCAGCTTAAAAATAAAATAAAAATAAATAAAAAGGAGCAAATACAACGCCTGTTTTATTAACGCACTTTGTACTAAAACATTTTACGGTACAATATTCCACACAAAAATTCGGAATCAAGATTTCTTTGGAAATATACGTTTCGAAGTTCCTGTATCCATAAGAACATAAGAAAAATGTATGACCTTTAAAGGAGTTTTAAAAATATCGTTTGGTTTTATGTACGCCTTTCCATGATAGCGGCAGATGGCAACGAGCGCTGAGGATGTCGACAGACAAAACACCGCGCAGCCTGTTCGGAGGTTTTTTGCTCTTCCGGTGTTTTTTAAATGTCTCCAAAGAAGCAGAGAGCTATTGGGGCAAATAAAACTTAAGTGCTAAAGCTTTGGGGATAAATTGCTAAACTAAGGGCAACGCTGGGTATTTCAGGTAGGCACCCATGGACAAAAGAAGGTCGTTTCTTGACGTCTGCCAAGCTGCAGTAATACTTAAGGGATGATACCATAGATTAAGGTTCGTGACTCTGTAAGGAAGCATATTGATCGGTGTATTTATATTTGACCTGGTTGAGCCCTGCAGGTGATCGATACGTACGTACCAGAGGTCCGGGGTGCAGTATATCAAACTCAGTGTGAGGAGGACCGGGAATTGGCCCGCCCGCCCGCCTGCCCCACCTCACCTCACCACTGAATTATGACTGAATTCAAAAGATTTAGAGTTCCCTAGGTACCCGTGCACTTGCAATTGGAATATG
This sequence comes from Tenodera sinensis, assembly GCA_030765045.1. Classification (NCBI taxonomy): domain Eukaryota; kingdom Metazoa; phylum Arthropoda; class Insecta; order Mantodea; family Mantidae; genus Tenodera; species Tenodera sinensis. Next base: position 104,160,476 of record CM060972.1, read on the forward strand.
TAAGGGTGATATATCGACACGACATCCTAACGTAATAGTCCTTGTCAATGTCTTATTCAATCAATATACCGGGGCGAAAATGTAGCTAGGTACAGGTACCCAATACTCACGGATTCCTCATACCAAGCTATACCTATTTTAAAAGAGTGGCATTCCCTTTTTTCTGCACATACCTCCTAGATTACCTTCTAGCGTTACCATTTGTTCAACTATACACAATCATATCTAATAGTATATTGCGTGAGTGATATTATCAGGTCGAGAATGCCTTTTGGGAATACGAGGCCTGCAGGACAGATTTCCCAAGCATTCGACATCTGATAAGTAACTTACAGCTCGTGCTTACCCAATTACTTTTTGTAATTCTTGAAAAAACTCGTCAAAAGCAATAATAAATCAAAATTGCTTTCCCATATTTTATTAGACATTAACGATACGCATCTGTGAAGTTGAGTATTTCATACATAAATAGGTTAAGTTATCATATATGAACCATCACAGCTCATTCTTTTGTTTTATACAAATTGCCACTGGGTGATTATTTCGTTTAGGCAGTGTTGCCAACTGTATCATATAAATCGCTGCAAAAACAATTTATTACACATTACAATGGACTAACAATTAAAATAACCCTCCAATTCAATTTGACAACTGTATTTTTAATAGTTTTTCTTTTAATAATTACTGTATTTTTTCAAAGGAAAGGTTATTTGTTAATGTTAAAAATAAAGTGGGATTTATTTCAGATTATAAACTGCTTTTCTCTAGCGTTTCGTTTCCCTCAGTTGGCAGTGCTCAATAAATCGAACTACACTAATCGAAATGAATATATTTTAGGTTATTTTTATGTAATTTAACATTTTCTGGTCAAATCTTTCCGATATAGTATTTAAATTATTTTATTTATGAAATAGTCCACATAAATATCCTTCCACGGTCTGCCTCTCACTCCGCTCGAGAATTTATCGGTTAGCTCCAATGTCTTATTTGTATAGCTAATGCATTACAACTGTTTTCCCATATCTTCTACGAAATCCCACAATAAAGTTTTAGCTAATTCTGCTGTCAAGATCCAAATTCAAGTTTGGGCTGTGCTTCTTGGAAAGGTAGGTTCAAATATGTTGCCCAAACATCCCTAATCTTCTCTCGTGCTTAGATTCAATCAGGGCAGCATTCAATACTGCCATTTTCTCATTCATGCATCGTGCACAAAATGGAATGATTAAAACAATGCAGGCATGTCTCATTTAGTAGAAAACTGGTATAAATTACAAATGGGGCAATTTATATACATATGTGAGCTTGCGTGCGTGATATATCGCAGCACTGGGGTGTATCATCAACAATGGTTAATACCTCGGAAGCTGCAAATGGAAAATTGATTATGTGGGAGGGGTTGTATGCTAATATGGTTATTTACATATGAAGACCACCCTTCGTGTCGTGATGAATATCTGCCACCGATTATCTTCACCAGGGTTTTGTCTCAAACACCTGTCCACTCTTTCATCTAATTAGTACTACTACTACTACTACTACTACTACTACTACTACTACTACTACTACTACTACTACTACTATTATTATTATTATTATTATTATTATTATTATTATTATTATTATTATTATTATTATTATTATTATTATTATTATTATTATTATTATTATTATTATTATTATTATTAATATTATTATTAATAGTGTAGAATGGTAACTAAGTTTAGTGGTGGACTTTGCTGCGGAGGAACTCATTTCGCCGGCCGCAGACCTCATATACTCGCAGTTTGAAGTAAGGTTTGTGTACACAGAGTGAAAACTCAGCTATCGATGGCTCGCGGAGTCGCCCGGGGCAATGAAAAGATGACGCACCCGTCTTTGAGAGCAAAACACACATCAGGGCTCAATTTTTTTCTCTTCGTGCAGTATTTAGTAGATTGCAATTAACTGGAGTATTTCTCCCTCAGAACATTTAATTAAACTGCGTAGGATGTTTGCCTTGGTAACTGGTAGCAGAAAGGCATCCGCCGCCACCACCTGCATTGTCAGTCTGTACGCTCCCCACACCCACTAAATTAGCCAATCTCTTTCATATCTTCCAATCCGACATCCCGCTGTGGTCTCGAATAGTCGCAATTTCAACGTTCGTCAAATGCTGAAGAAAAAGACAATATATATATAGCTCGCTTAGTCTCACATCCCTGTTCCCTACTACCTATATAGCACGTTAAAAAAAGTGTTTTTGTCAACCCACTGCTGCTTACAGCTTCTACAAGTTTCGTAACAAAACTGTAATTCCACAAATCCCACTCCTGACACCGAAGTGACAAAAACGACAAAATCCAGTCCGGTTAATTTTCTATCGCTTCCAAAATACTTACACAAATGTACAGTTCTCTTTTACTGCCGTTAACACAGTCAGCCTTTCGTGATATCACAGTTCACAACTGTTTTCTTCTCGTAACCTTGACTGAGTCCTTTCACTGTCTTTCTTCCGTTCTTTGTCTTTCATACACTAACTCTAATGATAAAATCACTCAAAATTCATTAAAACGTCTTCACTTCGGCACGACGTATTTTTCACAATACCCCCCCACACACACAGCTGTCTCACACTCATTGACACACTATCCTACTCATGTCTTTAACTGCAGCTCTAAATCATTGCCTCGTCTCCTTACATTGCGAGGATAGTACGTAAAAAGAACCTCTCTCGAACTTCCACAAACACGCCGGCCGCCGGATGCTTCTCGAAGCGGCGTCTGGTCAGGTTTTCTCCGGGTTCTCCGGTTTCCCTTGCCAGTCATTCCATCAATTGCTCCATCGTCTTTTTTCCATTAATCGATTTCGCCTGCTTTTCATGTCCTCTTGCTCACTCTCATATTGACTATCCGCTTCCAGGTGTTCTTCTGTCTGGTACATAGGTTCCTGTGCTCCCCGACAGGTGTCTGACCAAAGGCACTGGCTTGTAAGTCCTACATAAGGGGAGGATAATCTGGTAAACAATATGAGATATTAGATGCACTCTTAGAGGAGTTAACTTATTTTCCCTTCCAACTTTGTACACCCATGTTTTGTTTAACGTCGCAGCTACTGGTGTGTATATCTCAGTCTGTGTGTCTAGGAGAGATGTTACTTTTGGAGCAAATTACTCCCATAGTAAACTACTTCTGTAGTATGAATTTCTTCAGTAGCATACTTCCGGAGTAATTCACTCCAACATGGTACGTGCTGCCCGTGGAGTAGCATGGCTTTCAATCCTAAAGTGACCATTAAGTCCAGCAGAGGCTATTACTGAGATACTTGGCACAATTAGAGCGAAAAGCCACAATATTGACTTAAATGTCATTAACTGTGTTTGTTTTCTATTTTGAAGCGCATGAGCGCGACTTTCACTAAGGCTGTTATTTGCCGCTACAATCATCTCACTCGTTGAGCCGGGACGTTTTCAATCCAGAGTCTTTCCCATCATCTGGAGGAGACTTGCCGGTCGACAAGTGGAGTGGAGCGCGCAGTGTTTAATTACCCGACTGACATGTGACGGCGAGGCATTTTCACACCGAGTCACTGATCCGACCACATCGATTACCCTCGTTAACGGGGTTTGAGTCCGCGATCACTGGGCCGAAGATTATCGTCTCTCAGAACGCACTTTCGATGTCAAACTTCAGCCATGCGTCCATAGCGGTCTATTTGATGTTACCATCAACAAAAATCTGATGTGTCGCACTCACATGACTTTCTCTACTCTTGTACTAACCATTCTTACAAACTCTTATTCCTATATCTTCTTCGTGTTAGTTGAGATAAACATTTGTACAAATTATCTTATTGCTTATTTCCTTGTAGGTACAAGGGGAATATGGGAATACAGTAGGCTTTGTGCGATAATCAAATCTTTTAAAGCTTTGAGATTCCGTTCTGTTTGCACGCTTAACATATAAAAAAATGAACAACGATGATCCATTTCACGGAACTTCTAAGTTTTCCGACACTCACACACATAACAAGGAATATCTCCGAAATACTTCACCCTACAAGAAAATTTTTTGAGACATAAATTGTGTATTTTAGCAAGATGTACATTTTTTGTAGTGCAAGATTTTGTCTATCTCTAACGGTTTACCAGTTATGCAAAAGTTGTCCAGAGTAATTACGACTACAGGGGCTATAGCCAGAAAATTCAAGATATACATTTCATTTGTCATAAAGATATCTCAAATATGAGATTTTAATCAAAATCCTTATAGCCATTTTTAAGAAAATCAAAATTTTCGAAAACTTTTCCATGTAAAGGGTAGTTTAGGGTGGGGCTATTTTGTTCAAAATCTTCTCGACTAAGATGAAGAATGCCACGTGACGCAGACATTAGGAAAGTGAGTAGGTAAACGGTTAGAATGGCACATCTGCTGTAAGGCGCCTTGCTGGCTGGGCACTGATATAATAACGATCCCCACGTATATAATAACCTCCCGCTGACAGTCGACATACGGGTTCCGAGCCCTTCAGATATCATCCTTGCGTGCGTGTGTGCGTGCGTGCGTCCAGGGGTCATCATCATGCGAGGGTGTGGTTACAAATTACATTCAAGTGCGGCACTCCGATGTTACAGGGGCAATAGATCACATCCTTGCGAGCCAAACTTCCTCAAATGTTCACTAAACTAAATGTCTACAGGAAATGAAGAGGCATTCTACAGCACTTGGTGCAAATCGTGCACAGTTTACCTATATATTTGAACACACAAATCACGTCATCAGTGATGAGAAATTGCATTTCAGTTTTTATCTATCCTGGCTCTTTAACTGCTATGGTTCTCGGGGTTCCATTCTATCGGATACAAGGTATTACTTCGTTTTTTCTTTTTAGTGCTTAGCGCGCGCTTTTACTACATACGGCACCGCAGGCGGTGACCCTGATGATACAAAAAAAGCTAAGGGCAGGCGACAAGTTCATGCGTCAGGTATAAGCAGGTGGCAGCTTATTTATACATTAAAATCAATTATTACACGTTATATGCAATTTTAGTGTTAAAATACGTAAAAATAATTAATAAATTTTCTAAATGAAAAATCCTAATATATCAGAGATCACAGATGTATGACGTAATATGGCTGCTAAGCGATAATCTTTCATTTGTTTCAACATTTGTACAGGAAAATGGAAGGCAATGATAAAACTATTGAAAATTATTACTGGCATACTTTTCAGAGGTGGCAATTTTGCAGGTTTTCTTACAAGCACATTGGAGAAAATTATATTATGGCAGTGGCGGCGTCATTGCTGCCTTGTTGCCATGGTGATTACGTTATTCCTTTTGTAGCGCTGGTGCCATAAAAAAGGTAATTTTGCACCATTTATGGCGTCATAATAAGCCGTTTTAACGCTAAGGTTGGATAAAACCATTTTGTCTGCACGAACTACAAACCACTTCAACGAAGTGGGTATGAAACTAAGTAGAGATTTTTGAATACTGGATTAAATCAATATATATTCGCCTCTCTCAGAATCTTGTAAAACTGTTGAATGTAAAATTTGTTACTGGCGTCCACTGGAAAAAAAATTAATGATTGAAAATATTCCACATCGTGGATAAAGCACCTCTAAAAGCATATTTAACCCAGAGTACCTACCTTTTGAAAGGTCATGCATCATTAATCATAAGCTGGTTATTTTCCACTAGACTACAGGATTAAAGATCGGATTAGAAACCGCTGGAAGATGAACAACCGCCATTTCCTTTTTTTATCTCCCGCATGGCAAATATAGCCTCAAACAATTTTATTTAAAAGCATTAAACGGCACACAATAGAAACAACAAAAGGAAAATCGCTGACCACGAAACAAATGACGTTCAACTACTAATGAAGGATACAAACAGCGAGCGACGCTGTCGCCATCTCTAACTGAGGCAGGAAATTGAATATCTCTGATGGCAATGTTTTAATGCGGATGGACGTTTGATGAGATGCATGCAAACCAATACGTATTCCACAATGGGGATTATGTTTACAGCAAACTGGCAATAAAGCCTGGAATAATAGCAGTGGCGTTTAGAAATCACCACTCTAAAACACTTCATTACTTTTTAGATAAACAAACGTGCCAAAGTATTTCCAATAAAAGGTTTTTTGGTATTGAAACTTACTTTTTGACGTTCACTGCTTATGAGAAATACTGAGGATTTTTCCTCGCCAAATCTAAGAAAATAGAAACATTACAAAGTATGAAAATAGAGGTAGAGGATGTAAATAAAGACTCAGTGAAATATGGATGGTTACAACATAGCATTTTGTTAATAAACGCATGTCATAAGAGTACATTTAAGTTTTAAGGCTCTTCCTGCTTAGGTGCGCGGCAGTGAGAGGTGGAGTTGCTGCAGCATACAATACAGCTCGGCACTGGGGGCAAGCTGTCGTCACAGATGAATATTGTACGAGTGACTCTGTGCAGTTGCAGGTGTCCGTATCCGCGCGTGTGTTATTAATGTCTAGAATGTCTTAGAATTCCAAATTCCAGACAATTTTACACAGTTAATTATTAAATGTTATGTAATGCCTACAAATAACTAACCGCTTTATTAAGTCCTGAGAGCTTAATAGATCCTAAGTGTGTTGTGTAATATTTTCAAATCCTCCAATATCTTATGACGTTTCTGAAAATACTGATGTTAGCTATAGACTGGAAGGTATGTATGTTCAAGAAGCGAGTCAAGTTAGTGACCGTCACAGATGGAATGAAAAGTGACGTCACGCGTGTCCTCGCTCGGCATTAAACGAACCGAAACTGTCATGAAGTAAGTACGGTATTGACTCACGCTTCAACAAATGTGAGTCACGGATTTCTGCTTTACACCTGCTGCCCAGGAAAGTCAAGTTATTCAGAGCTGAAACTGGTATTGCAAACAGAATTCTGATAACTTGGGTGGAATGTAATACTTTCTACACGAGTCGACACTCAACAACGTAGTACAAAAAGTAATTGCAACAAGTAGTTAAAAACACAGACATGTACGTGTGTACAAAGATCTCTCAAGGGCGAGGAGGACCGACCGTATTCAGGAAGAACCAACCGGTGACGGATGATGCCCTTGGAAAGTGACTTCATCTGGTTGACGAAGAGTCTCCGGCTACTTGTTGCGTAACGGGATGTGCTAGTCATTTGTCAGGAACGTTTCAGTTTTGTACGTGATAGATAACGGCAATTATGTGCTTCTATTTTAGTGATCCAGTCATTCCGTTACAAAATGTCGCAATGATAGGAAATGAAACACCGGCGAAATCTTGATAGTGGCTTTGTGCAAATCCGGCGATAAGCACTTACAACATCTGATGAAGTAATTGTAGTTAAAGTTCACACTTGCATATCCTCTGTCCATTACAACACAATGTAATTAAATAGTTCTATTAGCTTTTATACTTCTGAAGATGATAATGAGGGCTCAGATCTTAATGACATGCCATCTTTTAACAGCTGCTCGACTCTCTAAAAATACTTTTTTTTTTTGGTTGAGGGGTCTCAAAACATATATTTCCGGTGAAATCTCGACATCGAATTTTTGGGTGGAATACAATACTTCCTTCTACTTATCAGTAGAGAAAGTTAAAAAAAAACAACACATTTTTAGGAAAAGGTGTGTTTGTGTGTGTGTGTGTGTGTGTGTGTGTGTTTGTGTGTGTGTGTGTGTGTGTGTGTGTGTGTGTGTGTGTGTGTGTGTGTGTGTGCAGCATAACTCAAAAACGAAAATTTCTCCACCATAAATTACTCTTTACGTGGAAAATTTTTCGAAAATTCTGGTTTTCTCAAAAATTGGCTCTAACGATTTTGATTAAAATGCCATACGAGTGCTTAAGATATTGTTATGACAAATGAAATGTATATTTTGACTTTTCATGCTACAGCCTGTTTTCTATGGATCACTTTTGAACAACTGGCATCAATCTGACATCAGATTTTTAACATTAAGCACAACCATATTCGCTCCCGCACTTATACTATTTGGGGAATATGGTAGTTCTCCAGGCTACAGGAACCGAAGCCAGGAGTTCCAGAAAGCGTTATCGCGAAGTCTACAACTGCCAAGTCTTGAAATAAAGTTGAGTGGCGCTGATGAGATTTTAAAGCGACTTTGTTTCTCGAGCATGATATTGATGTAGGTGTGCCGAGTTTGCCAACTTCACACAGAATCCTCGTGCTTTGTTGCCAGGGCACAAGACTTAATTGAATATTCCCCTGGATGCAGTAGAAGTGTTAGGAGGGCGAGATTAAACAAGAAGCAGCCCTTGAAGGTCTTCAGCCACCTGCTTATCATGCTCACCACATACGTACGTACCTAGAGCTTGCTGCCTCAACACCTTGAGGCTTCAGGGGAAAACCTTCCACCCGACACTTACTATCTATCCAATAAAAGATATCCTTTCATAAATCCTTTACCAGTTCTTACGCTAGGCAATGGATCGGTTTCTGAGGAGCGTTCATTTAAGCAAAATAAGACAAGAAGTTTTTGATGTGTCGTACTCATATGACCTTCTCTACTTACTCTTGTATAAACAATTCTTACAACACTTTTTCTTCTATCTACTTCATATTAATAGAGGTAGACATTAGTAGAAATGCTTTCGTTACACATTTCCAATAGGTAGGCATAATAGGAATATGTGAATATTGTAAGTTTAAGTGGTAGTCAAATATTTTAAGAGCTGGTCGATATATGATGGCTTAAATTTCATTTTCTTTGCAATAACAGGATATAAAAAACAATATCTTGTTTGTGAAAAATGTAAGTACTCTAGAATTACAACAATTATCTTGGAAATACTTAGCTCCACAATATCTTACAAACCATAAAGTTACAAAAATAATACTGAAATGAAAAGGTAAATCCTAATTGAAACGAATATTGTATACCGTATTTATCGGATTGTACCAAGCCTTCAGTATTACTATGTTGACAAATGTATATGGGCCGATAAAGAATTTAAACACACACAGACGCACACACACACACACACACACACACACACACACACACAGACACACACACACACACAGACACGCACACGCACGCACACACACACAATGTAGTACTACGTTTTGCTTTATCTACAGTAAAAGCTCGAAGGAACAGCATATATTTCTCTTCCTATGTCTAAATAATAACCTAATACTAACAAGCTTATACCTCCATATCATATTTTTACTTTTCGATATACAATCGATCTCCTATTAATCAGACGCTACCTCTCCTATAATTTTAATTTAAAATTTAAAGCGACAATTGTAAGATCTAGTTTCAACATAACCTGTAAATGTAAAGCAATGATTCCTGACCAATATGACACAAGGAGAACAAATACACTTCATAAATTTACTGAATTAAACACTTACCCACCGCACATTTTGTTTATCGAATCGACACAATTCCTTGAAGTCAGAATCTGTAGGCTGCTTACTTTCTTTAAATGTCTTTCTAGTCCGAACTTAAAGAAATGCAGCCATTTTACTTTATTACGCACATTTGTTAAACAAGTGAAGTCTTTGGAAACCCATACTCATATTTTATTGTCTTTTCCTGTTATTTTATGCATGACAAATATGTATAGTTTATTCTAACCTTAACTGTGGGTATAACCTATACTTGGGCAACTAGATAGATAGTTTGCTAAGGGGAAAAGCATACATTAACCTTTTTTGGGCATGTTAGTCGCAGCATTTCCTTCCAAAACTGTAGGATAAGACTCTACTACGTCCTTATGCATGTATTTTATTAATAAAGCCCGCATTTCTAACCAAACTGCTTAACTTTTTCCACACTTTTAAGGATAAGAAGAAAGGTTATACTTATTATAGATGTTCGTGCTTATGTCGCAGGAAAACGTATTTGCTCACTTCTTTTACGATGTTTAATTAAAACAAGATTCAAAATTGTAAATTTAAAAGTGCATATTTCAGAGTTATTCGTGTCACACTATACAGAACATTTCTAAACTAAACCCCTAGCGCAAAGGTCCATAAAGGGCCAAGACTTGACGCCCAGCCGCTGCGTCCGCCACCTCTGTATGGTAACAGTAAGGTAAGGATTCTGTGAAAATATTTACGATCGTATTTGTTTAATTTGATGTTTCCTTTCATCATTTTTCCATTTTCCATGCTTATTTTACTATTTTACTGTACTTAGAAATCCGAGCTTTAGTTATGAAGTATTTAAATAGGTTTACAAAGGTCTTATTTACGAACTCCTGCTGGAAGGATATTTCTGTGGTTGTGCAGGATATTTGCAGAGGAAGTGGCGAAGTTTTCGGTGTGGTAACTGCCAAACTAACTCTATTTGCCACAGGCTTGAGCAAATACAGGAGCCGGGCATGTTATTTATTGATTGAACCAATCAAGGGAGTTTAAAGTTTGGCATCTCAATAGTCGCTGGATCTGTTCTTGAGTAACAAAGTTGTAAGTTTCCTTATGAAAGCACAAGAAGGAAGTCCCAGCTGACTCAGATTTACTTCCTGGCACAAACCAGCCCGCCGCCCGCTGTTGGGAATTATTGCTCCTCGACACATCCATTAATTCTTTCTTCCTTACTACAGGTGGCATCCGACAAATAACTCTCCTCGGAGACAAACTTTTACTTTCCCTACCATCTACGGTAAGTAGGAGATGTATTTCATTCCACCCAAAAGATTCAGTATCGAGATTTCACCGGAAATACACGTTTCCAAGCCCCCTCAACTCAAAGAAAACCATTTTTAGAGAGAAACATACGTGTCTAAACAATATGATGTGTTACACTCACATGACTTTCTCTACTCTTGTAATAACCATTCTTACAAACTCTTATTCCTATATCTTCTTCATGTTAGTTGAGATAAACATTTGTACAAATCATCTTATTGCTTATTTCCTTGTAGGTACAAGGGGAATATTAGAATACAGTAGGCTTTGTGCGATAGTCAAATCTTTTAAAGCTTTGAGATTCCGTTCTCTTTGCACGGTTAACATATAAAAAATGAACAACGATGTTCCATTTCACGAAAGTTTCGTTTTCCGAAACTGACACAAATAACAAGGAATATCTCCGAAATTGTTTACTCTACAAAAAAATTATTGAGACATAAATTGTGTGTTTTAGCGAGACCTACATTTTTTGTACGGTAAGATTTTGTCTATCTCTTACGGTTAACGAGTTATTCAAAAGTCATCCAGAGTAAATAGGACTACGTTGGCTATAGCCAGAAAATTCAAGATATACATTTCATTTGTCATACAAATATCTTAAACATATGTTGGCCCTAATGACCAAGTTGTCGACGGGTCCTTAAACCCAACACACTCACTCACTCTTAAACATATGACATTTTAATCAAAATCGTTACAGCCATTTTCAAGAAAATGAAAATTTTCCATGTAAAGGGAAGTTTAGGATGGGGCTATTTCCTTCAAAATTTTCGTTTCGCATCGTTGAAAAATATTAAACTTAAATACCAATTTTGATTTTTAACTGACTTTTCGTTTTTGAGTTATGCTGTCCACAGACTGACACACACTAATTTACTACATATACGAATGCCACGTAGAATGTAAACATTTTGATGGATGCAGTTGCGTCCTTGAGGACGATGCAGCGATTATTCAAACAAGCCGTGACGTTAATTCCGGTTGTTGTGCATGCCACAACATGGTCACGTGATGCTACAAGCTCTGAGGCACGCTGAGGTGTGGTCCTATACTTCCCGTCTTCAATTCGGATTCTGCGTGACTAAAACTGCAAGGCTGGAGTGCAGCCATCGGATTTAGCTTCAGGCCAACTGTATTACAACTTGCACTCACACGACTTTCTCTACTCACTCTTGCACAAACTATTGAGAAAAGAACTTTATTTTACGTATGTACTTGTGTTAATAGAGACTAAATAGTCTATTATTACACCCAAGCATGCTCGAGAAGGCGGCATAACTGGCTTGGAGAGTTCGGGGTGTTGACCACGTCCCACCCTCCAGTACTGCACCCTACCAATGACGTGTGTACTGGGCAGAACTGGGGGACGTATTTATTTATTTATTTAGTCTCGTTGCATATACATGCTCGACCATGCTTATACGTCACTGTAGTGCGTCTCATTAGAGCAATCTCTTCATAACGACACTGCTAACCACCAGTCAAAAGGTCCGCATGTAGGAATCAATACTTCGCCGTCTACGCACATTTCCACGCAGCTGAAAACGAAACTATATTCCCGTATATGAAATAAAGCTACTCTGTTTATTAAATAACTAGCGTTAATTTTGTAAATAACAGTGTAATAAATTCGATTTGTCTCCTTGCTTTTGAAAGTCTAGTTTCTAAAGGTCAGAGCAGATATACTCTCTGCATCATTGTGTAAAGGCCAACATAATAAAAGTTGAAGGCGCTACTATCGATTCTCGTGTATACAATGGAATAACAAACACGTGATTAAAATGTCGGACACGAGTGACAACAACACGCAGTGTAGAATATTAAAAACATTTTGTACATGGGTGATCGTGTCAATAATTAAATAAGATACTGAGCAAAGAAAAAACTCTGTTACACTCACATGACTTTCTCTACTCTTGTACTAACCATTCTTACAAACTCTTATTCCTATATCTTCTTCGTGTTAGTCGAAATAAACATTTGTAGAAATTATCTTATTGTGAGTTACGCGTGTGGTTTCATGCAACGGAACGTGATAGATATAACCAACAATGCTCCATGAATCACGCAGTCGTTAGTAACGTTGATAACATTTCTTTGTCTACAGTTTAGATTTTACGACCTGCTCAGTTACAAGTCTGAAGTCGTCTAACTTGGAACGGCCATTTTAGTTGCTCGTTTGTCTTTAACTTTACTCTCTTAGACGGACTGTAAGGAGAGTTAGAACTTCCCACTCCATTTCCTAACCTAACTTTGCTGTAAGTGTAAGCCAATTTAAACAGTCCTCTACTTTATCTACTTTCACATAGGACATAGGGGAAATACCTACCTACTGAAGATTCAACATCCACTCTAACTGATGTCTCACAATCTAATGTACTTTCCATTCATACGTCACTAAAAATTCTAGCAGGCAAAGTAATGGAGAGAAAATTCCAGCAGAAGAACACGGCCGAGGTCTGAGGTATAAGAGGGGACTTGTGCGAAACATCGCACCCACGGAAAAGAAGTACAAAACGTTCCAACTGGTGTATTCCTTGCCCAGACATGCTCGTGCGTATCTCCTTTAATTGAGCCCCTTGTTACTTAAAGAGACAGCCACTTGTTCAACTATGCAACAAGGAGATAACAGCAGCTGGACACACACTCGCTTGTTTCCTTCAAACATTACATCTCTTTGTTGTTTCTGTCCTACTCACAACTAAAACATCCTTCTATTACGTTTTCTTCTAGGTCAACTGAGAATAGGAGAATACAGTAGGCTTTGAACTGATAGTCAAATGTACTTGTACCAATGTACTTATAACTCTCTGATATGACTGAGAAATTCAAGTGACGTTAAATATTAAAAAACACTAAATTAAAATGAGGTAAATAAGCGCTTTAATATCAACACAATTAATTTACAATATATGAATTAACTCTTGCCGATGGGCTTTGGTCCCTGATGGTTTTAATTACGATATTGTGGATGTTATTTATCGTTACGTTGCGCAGAGTGAATATAGTTAAATTAATTTACTTAATCACTTCTCATTGTCACCTGTGGCAAACAATTATACCCAAAGGCAATTTACCTGCATTAGTTTAATCAAACCCTTCCTCCCATTAGCCATCAGGTATAAAAGCTAACAATAGTTAAAATATTGTCTGACCTCAGTCCGGTGCAGTCACGCCGTGTTAACAAAAAACAGTAGAATGTCGTGGATCAGGCCGTACCCGCGCAATACCAGGGCCTCGACTCAAGAAACCAAAGTTTTTGTTGTTACAAGATTTTCACAAATCTTTCCAAGACAAATGGAACCGAATGGGAGGCGTGTGATTGTTGTGCATTTCTAGCGTCGCTTTGTAGTGTAAATGAGATAACTGTGATTTTGAATGTCGTTATATGCCCAGGCTGGACACCCCTAGGGCCGTTCAATAGATGTCTACTCCAGTAAACATGAAGGTCGCAGGTTCCCATCTCGTAGACAAACATGTCACTGCAGCAATTCATCACAAAGCAATTTACGTGGACGCGTTGGTAATTTGCTTCCTGTTTCCTGTGATAACGGCCAGGGCCATGCTCTACACAAGATAACACGCGTGTTTGGCAATGTGCTTCAATAAACCAACACGTACACACACAGATTTCTATTCCACAAACCTCATACCTAAGACCATGGCTAACGAGAAACACAGGCTACGGCGCGAACTACAGGGACGGAATTCTGCTACTCCAGTCATGGCCCAATGAAGTACATAAATCCACAACCGCCTAATATGGGAATACAGTAGGCTTTGTGCGATAGTCAAATCTTTTAAAGCTTTTGAGATTACGTTCTCTTTGCACACTTAACATATATAAAATGAACAACGATGTTCCATTTCACGAAAGTTTTAAGTTTTCCGAAACTCACACACATAACAAGGAATACCTCCGAAATGGTTCACTCTACAAAAAAATCAAAATTTTCCACGTAAAGGGTAGTTTAGCGTGGGGCTATTTTCTTCAAAATCTTCGTGTCGTATCCTTGAAAGACATTGAACTTAAATACCAACACCAGTTGAGCAATCACCATGAAAATTGACACATCTAAGCACTTCTTATGGGGAAGGTTTCTGTGACATCAATTTTACTATGTAACGTATTACATTCAGATGGTCTTCTCTACTCACCTTTCTTTTACGTGACGCCTTCATATGTTCTTCTCTACTTGCCCTTCAACACACAATACAAATAACTGTCTATGATTGAAATAGAACGGCAACTTATTACATTCACACTGTTTTCTCTACTCACTAGAGACACATTCACATATCATTCTCCACTCGCTCTTCAACACACAATTCACACAATTTTCTGTACGACTGAAATAGAAATGCAACATATTACATTCACAAGCTATTCTCTACTCACTTTTCTTAAGTGAAAAGCAATCACATCTCTTTCTCTATTCGATCTTCAAACTAAAATGCATACCACTTTCTATGAATGAAGTAGAAATGTAACCTGTTACATTCACATGGTTTTCTCTACTCGCGTTTCTTCTACATATCACATTTAAAAACCCTTCTCTACTCGCTCATATTTGCACCATTTTCTACGATTGCAATAGAAATGCAACACATTAGATTCCCAGCTTCTTTCTCGACTCACTTCTCTACGAAAAATGCATACAATTTTCTATACGATTGAAATATAAATGCAACGTATCACATTCACATGGTTTTCTCTACTCACCCTTCTTTTATGCAACACATTCACATATTCTTCTCAACTCGCTCTTCAACCTACCTACACATCATTTCGATATGACTAACAGAAATGAAACGTATTATATTCACAAGGTTTTCTCTGCTATTTCTTTCACGTAACACATTCACAGGCTTTTTTCTATTCATTCTTCTACAAACAACCCACAGAGCTTTGTACATGGTTGAAATAGAAATGCAATGTATTACATTCACACGATTTTCTCTACTTATTTTTCTTATTGTGGTATTAATGGTTGTCCAACAGTGCCTCTCGTTATTTTTATTATTTTATTTATTTCTTGTAATTTACGGTATCCTAAGAATTTAGTTAAGTGTTTTAAGTACTGTTTTTTAAATTTCTCCAAATAAACACAAGGTTACTGGACAAGTGCAACCTAAGTCTAAAAGATGTAAGGATAAATCGCCAAACCACGGGCAACGTCGGGTATTTCAGTTAGTAGCTGGTATAGGAAGAACTCCATTCTACCAAAACTTCGATGTCGGGATTTCACCGCAAATACATATTTTGAAGTCCCCTTGATCCGAAGAAGAAGAGCAATTTTTCGAAAGAGGTCCGTGTATGTGCGGGTGTGGTGTAACTGCATTAACTCAAAAATGAAACCTCCGATAAATACCACAATTGATATTTAGATTCAATATGTTCCATAGATGAAATAGGGAGATTAAGAAAAAACCCTCCTACCCCAAACTACGATTACATGGAAGCTGTTTCCAAATTATCCGTTTTCTGAAAATGACTAAGGAATTTTTAAATACGATACGTTCAAAATATTTGTATCATAAAATATTGAATTTTCTAGAAGTAGCCAGCAAAGCCGTATCCATTCGAAATTCTTTTGGTGGTAGACTCTTATTATAGGTACTCGTTAAAGCATTTGAAATCAAACATTTCGTACGTTGGACATTTTCCAGATATTTCTATTAGTTAAAAATTTTGAATACTTACAATTTTCTTAAGAGCGCCACTTTACGCACTATATCGCGTCCATCTCCGGTACGGGAAACCCGGGTTCAATCCCCGACACCAGTGTGAGGATTGTCTGGTCTGTTTCGGAGTACACTCAGCCTCGTAATGCCAACTGGGTAGCTATCCTGATGGTCGGGGTGTGCTGAACCACGCCACCCTCACCCTGCAGTCCTCCGTAGCCTTGGCTGTGACTGGAGGACGCAGCGGTTGGACGATAAGGCTAGCCTCTTTTTATTTACGAAAAATGTTCCATGTAAACGGTAGTTTAGGGTGGAGTAATTTTCTTCAAAATGTTTGTGTCGCATCCTTGTAAGACCTTAAACTTAAATACCAACTTTGTTTTTTAACCGACCTTTTCGTTTTTGAATCTTGCTGTCGACAAACTGACAGACACACACAGACCTTTTTCTAAAAATGGCTTTTTTTTTTTTTTTTTTTTTTTTTTTTTAAATTCAGGGGGTCTAAAAACATATATTTCCGGTGAAATCTCGACATCGAATTTTTCGATGGAATAAAATACATCTACTCTTCTATACATAGTAGAGAAAGTAAAAAAGGAGTCTTATATTCGAGTAAGCGCCACACATCAAGGTATGTGCTAGAGAAATTAGTGTTTTCTGTGAGTAAGGCTAAGAATTCAAAGTGTTTGATCTGTGAAAGAAGTGTTAGTGGGTCGGAAGCTGTGTTGCGGTCCCTCTCTTGTCACTTGTTTTTGTTTCTTGCGCATGCCCGGTTGTTCCCCTACTCCACACAGTTTAACTGATGGCACTTTAGCTAATCGTCAGGCAATTCGCAATTACGATGTTGTTGAGGAACTTTGGAAGCCCAGACCCAGACCGGGCGATTACAAGGATCGATAACAACCACAAGAAAAATGCCACAGTGTGCGGGTTCATCGACTAATTAGTTCTGGTATGTATGCCAGAGGCGCCTTGTACGGATTCTCCCAAGTCGTAGGTAGGTATACCTACGGAGGCAGGCGGCGGTAATCAAATTTGTTACGACTTGCACGGGCCTGGAAAATTACGTTAACAGAGAGACCATGCATTCCTCCTCGTTATAAAATGAACACTGCACATTCCTAACCTCAAATTGTGCACAGGCTATACATCCCCTACACCAAATATTACTTTCATTACATTACTCTTGTAAGATCTATATTTTTTGTACAGGAAGATTTCGTCTATGTCTTACCAGTTATACAAAACCCTTCCAGAGTAAACAGGAGTTCATGGGCTACAGCCAATATAGCTATTTGCACGAAAACGAATGCCGGAGTAAATATAAGAAGTAATGAAAATACAATTAGAGTAGCTGTATATTTTCAGAATTAGCTCGCAAGTAGGGTAACCAAAACCAAACCAAATCAAACCAAACGAGCTTAATTACATACTCATATTAGGAGATAGGAATAATGAGGACAGATGTTGGTATCGACTAAATATTTGATAAAGCTCACCAAATAGCGCAGGGGAGCGGGGCGGGACCACATACCTAAACAGTGGCCAGATCGTGTTTGCAAGGGGTAGCCGGAGCAAATATTCGCCTTGGGCTAGATGCGGCGGCGATGAAACGCTTTTAATGTCCACACCGCCTGCAGCATTGTTGTTAAACACATCGCATTGCGCTAACCACTTTGCCACATCGATATTACTTCCCAAACCTACACAACCGATTCCTCAATTCCCAAGCGGTGCAATCAGCAAGCGCATATGCAAAATTAAATATAAAAATATGACAAAACTACGAAAATTTAAGAGAAAATATGACTATAATTAGAAAAATCTGATGTGTTGCATTCACATGACTTTCTCTACTCTTGTACTAACCATTCTTACAAACTCTTATTCCTATATCTTCTTCGTGTTAGTTAAAATAAACATTTATACAAATTATCTTATTGCTTATTTCCTTGTAGGTACAAGGGGAATGTTAGAACACAGTAGGTTTTGTGCGATAGTCAAATATTTTAAAGTTTTGAGATTCAGTTCTCTTTGCACACTTAACATATAAAAAAATGAACAACGATGATCCATTTCACGAAAGTTCTAAGTTTTCCGAAACTCACACACATAACAAGGAATATCTCCGAAATCGTTCACCCTACAAGAAAATTTATTGAGACATAAATTGTGTATTTTAGCAAGATCTACATTTTTTGTATAGTACAATTTGGTCTATCTCTAACGGTTTACCAGTTATGCAAAAGTCGTCCAGAGTAAATACGACTACAGGGGCTATAACCAGAAAATTCAAGATATACATTTCATTTGTCATCAAAATATCTCAAACATATGACATTTTAATCAAAATCGTTAGAGCCATTTTCAAGAAAATCAAAATGTTCGAAAAATCTTCCATGTAAAGGGTAGTTTAGGGTGGGACTATTTTCTTCAAAATCTTCGTGTCGCATCCTTGAAAGACATTAAACTTAAATACCAACTTTGGTTTTTAACCGACTTTTCATTTTTGAGTTATGCTGTCCACAGACTGACAGACTGACACACAGATTAAACAAATACATCATTTCAGTAACATTCACACTTGTCAGGCATAGCATTTCGATTCGTGTGGACTTGCTCAAGATAGTGGCCTCTTCAGCGGTACGGTAAAGGCACTGGGCGAGCGAGTGTTTTGACTGAGAAAGCAAATCGGCTGTAGTGACCAGCTCAGCGATGTTTAAAGTAGGAAGGAAAATGAAGGTTTTAGTCCGTGTGGAAGATGATAGGACAAAGGGCTATTTTCGTGCTCGTTACACCAGATTCACTGACTGCCACATGCATGAGCCCAACTTCCCTCTCACTAATTTGATTCATTAAATGTGCTAAAAGCAACGCTTCTAAATGAGTTTGCTTGTTGCTTCATATGCCGCAACGGGTTAATGCCTGCAACTTCACCACTCTCTGTGATGTGTTACACTCATATGACTTTCCCTACTCACTCTTGCACAACTACTCTTACAAACGCCTATTCCTCTGTTTATTACACGTTAATAGAGACACACATTTATAGAAATGGTTTTATCATGTATTTTCTTGAAATTACAAGGGGAATATGAGAATACTGTAAGCTTTATACGATAGTTAAATCTTTTAAGAACTGGTCACTATGTGATGGCTTTGAAAACCGTTTTCTTTTACTACCCAGAAGGGGAAAAAGAATAACGACTTCGCATTTGAGAAAACATAAGTACCAGAAAATTAAGACCAATAACAAATACCTCGGAAATCTTTAACACCACAAAGAAAGAAAGAAAAAAAAAACCCCATTTGACATAAATTGTTTTCACGAGATCTAATCTTTTGTGTATTAAGATTATAATAAACCCTAGTGCAACAGCCCTTCGCAGGCCAAGACTTACCGCCCGACCCCTGCGTCCCTCAGCTCTGTCCACTACGGCCGCCATGAGTAGGGAGAGTGGGACGTGGTCAGCGCCCCGGGTTCTCCCGTGCGGTTATGCGACCTTCGCGAACTGGGGTCGCTACTTTATCAACTAGCTCTTCAAATGGCCCTTCCGGGACCTAACGAGGCTGAGTGCACCCCGTGCCACACCTCCCGCGGAGGAGAAATCCCCATGCCAGTACAGGGTATCGAACCCGGGACCTCCGCGCCAGAGACAGGCGCTCTACCTCTGTGCTACGGAAGCGGTCTTTACGGTTTACAAAAATGTGCAAAAATTATCTAGAATGGAGAGAACTTTAACAAATAACTTCCTCTGTCATCAAAAGGTGTTGAAAATATAGCATTTTAATCAAAATCGTCAACGCCTATGTTGCGAAAATTTTCGAATATTTTTCATGTAAAGGGTAGTTTAGTTGGAATTTTCTTCAAAATCTTCGTGTCGCATCCTTGAAAAATGTTAGACTTAAATACCAACTTTGGTTTTTAACCTACTTTTCGCTGCTGTTCACACCCACGCACCCACAACCTTTTTCTTAAAATGCTTTTTTTTTTTTAAAGGAGCTTCGAAATATTTCTGGGTAAATCTCGACATCGAAATTTTGAACCGAATACAGTACTTCCCGTAGTACAGAAGGTAGCATTTTGATATTCTGAAAAAGGGTAGTTTACTAAAGTGTTTTTTTTTTTTTTTTTTTTTTTTTTTTTTGAGAATTTTCTTGTCTATTGCTTGGAACACGTTCAACATAAATAACAAATTTGGTTTATAACCGATCATTGGTTTTTACACGCCCATACTCCGTAGTTCTCCATGGCCTAGAGGCAACATGCTAGTCTAGTTCTCGAGGTCGCGGGTCCAAACCCAGCGGAAGACGATTTATTTTTTTTCCGGGCGTAAAAATGTTAGCATGCCTTCCTTAGGAAGGGAAGTATAGCAAGTATTTCCGGTGAGAACTGTGTATAGAGTTTTTAAGTGGAATACAATAGTTCCCCTAGAGAAAGTGAGAGGACAGCAATATTGGAACACGAATGTGTTGATCTGCTTTCAGCAAGTTGTTCCTTTGAGTTAGGTATTTGTCGGCGGCGAAGTTTGTGAACCGCTGCATGTCCGTCATAATGGCGGGCGATAACATGACAAGCGAGCGAGCGAGCGTCCCTCGTCCCTGACTCACGCACGCACGCACGCACAACATGCAGGTGTGTTTTGTTTGAATCATTCATGGACTGACTGACTGCAGGTAGGGGAGTGCTACCACCCTCGCTCGCCTTTGTTACCAGATGTGGGGAAATAGGCAACTGGAGCTCTTGCACACGTTGCTTCCGGATTAAATACATCCACAACCGGCTCAATACAAGCCCTGCCTTTCATAAGTAAAGAATAATACATACAACATTACAACTAACCAACTTCTGAAACATGCTCAGTATTTTGAAAAGCAGCAGTACTTGTATTTCATCCACAAATTCCACGTTGAGATTCATCATATACAAATTATCACTACGTTATCCTTCTGTTTAGTGTAACTCGCCAACTGTATCTCATAAATCACTGAAAAACAATTTATTACACCTTAAAATCGATTAACAATCAAAATAACACTCCATTTCAATTTGGCAATTGTGTTTTTAATAATTGTTCTCTTAATTATTTGTATTTTCCCAGGAGAAAGGCTATTCTTTGATGTTAAAAATAAAGTGAGATTTATTTGAGGTTATGGACTGGTTTTCTGTTCTAACAACAAGCGACGATCGAAATACATGTAATTCTTGCGTTTTGTTTTCCGCAGTTGGCAGTGCTGAGCTGCACTAATTGATATGTATGTATTTTAGGTTATGTGAGTTAACATTCTCTGATCAAATCTTTGCGAAATAGTATTTAAATTCATATTTATTTATGAAATAGTCCAGATAAATGTAATTCAACTGTCTGACTCTTGCTCTATTCGAGAATTTATCGGTCAGGAAAGCCGCTTTATGATATTACTTGCGATAAATAAATAGCATTTATATTTTAAATTTTCTGGGAATTGGTCTGTAGTCATGTATATATAAAAATGAATGAAAGTATTTGTCCATGCAGAGAGTTTGTATGCTATCAATTTTACTATACAATGTAACATTCACAGGGTTTTCTCTACTCGCTTTTCTTTTACGTAATACATTCATATATCCTTCCCTACTCACCCTTCAACATACACTTTATACAGTTATCTATGACTGAAATAGAAATGCCACATATTACATTCACACGATTTTCTCTACACACTTCTTTTATGAAACACAATCACACTTCTTTCTCTACTCCCTCTTCTACAAACAATTCATACAATTTTCTATATGACTGAAAGAAATGCAACGTGTTACATTCACACAACTTTCTCTACTTGCTTTTCTTCCTGTGGTATTTGCAGTTGTTCAACAGTGCTTCTGCATAGTGGTGTTTTTTTTTATTTATTTGCTTATTTTGGGTTCTTTATAGTACCCAACGTAAATCTAAACGTTGTGAGGATAAAATCACCAAAGTACGGGCAACGGCGAGTATTTCAGCTACTTCAAAATGTTTCTAACTGCTAAATGCTAAAAGGATTAACATTTCTAAAATGAAGTAAAACCTAAGACTATAGCTTAAACCAACCGGCGCTTAGTAGATAGAAAGATGAGGTCCTGTAACAATAGTTTGTAGTACCTACAGAAAGTCATGTAAACCAGGGGATTCTTTTTAATTCTCAGCTGCGAGAGGAAGATTTGCGTGGATGAGAAGTAATACCCGGGATAAAGAGCAAGTCAGTCAATATTACGTCCTCCCTCGCTCGCTGCGTTTTTAAAATCCTATACCTCGCTGGTTTCTTTGTGTCCCTTCTTCATCCCTCAGCGTTCTCCTAGTGCTGCGTTTCATGCACAAAGGCAACATTTTGTGTTCACAATTACATCAAAAACTCTGATGTGTTGCACTCACATGACTTTCTCTACTCTTGTAGTAACCATTCTTACAAACTCTTATTCCTATATCTTCTTCGTGTTAGTTGAGATAAACATTTGTACAACTTATCCTACTGCTTGTTTTCTTGTAGGGGGGCCTCAAAATATACATTTCCGGTAAAATTTCGACATCGAATTTTTGGGTGGAATACCATAGTTCCTCTACTCTGCTTGCATCAGTGTCTATAAACCTTATTCAGAGGTCTTGGGGCGATTAAGGAGCACTTATACACAAGGGAGCGGGTAAAACTTTTGTGCATTGAGTTTATTAACATCTGGTATTTAATAAAGATGATTCATTTTGTAAAGTCCAGAAAGTGAACCAGCCCCCGTTACCACTATGTAATCAATAAGGTTCTGTGCACCAGACACCCCAGTAATCAACTATACAGCTTTTAATTTACACACCACATGTTAAATGGCTTCTAATATACTGGGTGTTCCAAAAAACACCGACAACACTTAGTATGTTGTGCGGGATGGCAAATTGATCCATTTTCAAACAGAAACCACTGTCCGGAAATGCACGGTTTGGACTCTGGAGAGCGTCGAAGTTTGAGAACGAACAGTTGTGAAAATTTAACATACGTTTTGGAACCTTAATGCGGAAGATATGCAACCCTTTAGCCATGTGTGTGCTGGGATAAACGACCTGAGCATAATAATATTCCTGCGCATGCGCTACACTCCTCCATGGAGTCCCTTGTGCGCATCTTACTGCGTTACTTGTGTAGTTTCCAGTACAATAACGTTTTTTAACAGCAGTGCGACATGTACCTGTACACAGCTGCTGAAATGGCCGACATCAGCTCCAGCACATTTTGATGTAAATGTGTGGAATCACCTCAACGTCGCATACTCAAATCGATGGATTGGTAGAGGAGGACCAGTTAAATGGCCAGTGCAGTCGCCAGATTTGACACCTCTCGACTACTTTCTGTGGAGTTGTATGAAGAGTATGACACTCCTGTAACGTCAGCGGAGGACCTTAAATAATAAGTTGGCAAATATTGATCATTCATTACCCTGTCTCCAATCATCAGTACAAATATCTGCTACACTTGTATCCCTAGCAGCCTCCCTCCCTCTCCCTCTCTCTCTCTCTGTGTGTGTGGGGGGGGGGGGGTGTGCGCGCGCGCAGGCGCTGATAATTTAAACCACAATTTTGACAGTTCCTTTACCACTGGAAAGCCGTATTCTTCTTGATGGTCACAGGGTACGTAATGTTTTCAAAACCTTGAAAACTGAGTGTCATTTATGACATGAAATTTGAAGCCCAGTTGAATACGGATATCACAGGCTATTATTTATACTTTATTGCAAATGTACCAGATTCTTGATAACTTGGAGACCAAAGGGGTAAAGGGGTTTCTAGGAGCATATTTCCTGTAAAATAACCGTTTTGTAATGTCTGCGTAAAATGCAATGTTTCCCCTATTTACTGAAGGTAAGTACAAAAATAAGTAAAAAAAAAAAAAAAACTAATAAATAGATACGACAATAATAATAATAATAATAATAATAATAATAATAATAATAATAATAATAATAATAATAATAATAATAATAATAATAATAATAATAATAATAATAATAATAATAATAATAATAATAATAATAATAAATAATAATAATAATAATAATAATAATGCGGTGTGGAGGTGGCCTGTATGCTCCACATGCAAGAGGTCCCGAGTTCGAATCTCCATCAGGTTAAGTTACTTGGATAAGGCTTTCTTTACAGGGGTTTCCCTTATGCTAACTGGTAACTGAACTCTATGGCGCTGTGCTCATTTGAGCATTAGTTCACCAATCTCATGCATTGTCCGACATGCCCTAAGCGGTTAAAACCTTCAAACAAAAACTAATGTTTACCTTTGTTAAATGTACCTACCTATATTACCGCAACTCCATGAAGTATTACACGGTTTTGTGTCAATGAACCTGGTGGTGTAGTTATATAAGAGGAAGGGAGAAGTTTACACACCCCTAACGACCTTGGACAGCCCTATCTCGTCAAGCACGACACGTTCGTGTTTTCGTGTGCTATATACCTGCGCGGGGTTGTGTCCATTGTGAATGAGTTTCGCAGAAAACTGAGATCGATATTACAGGTTTGTTGTCAAGGAAGACGGGACGAATCATTGTTCGCGCAAGGGAAGCTTTTCTCAAGTGCGCGTCGTCCCTTCAACCCGAGGGTCACGTGTTCAACAAACGTACTGCATGTAAACAGAAGCATCTAGTTCTTATAAGTGCAGAAAATATATAATAAGTAAGTCTGTGGCAATAATTACAATTCGAACGAATAACAAGAAATACGTCGGAAATGGTTAACTACAAAGGAGGACAAAAAAATGAATTAATTAAAAAAAACCCTGACATTATGTGCCTCAAGGAAATCTACATTTTTTTGCGCAGTAAAGTTTATCTGTGTTATGGTTTATCGTTTATACAAAAGTCGCACATACTGCAGAGAACATCAGAGGCTATTTCTAGATGTTAGGACCTTAAGTCGTAATACGTAGCAGAGGGACGAAGGGCTCAAAGCCGCAAAGCGTACTCGCTGGATTAAAGGCTCTAAGCCGTAAGCGTAGCCGATTGATTAAAAGCCCTAAGCCGCAAAGCGTAGCCAAGGGATTAAGAATTGTGAGCTACAAAGCGTCGCTGAGAGATTGAGGGCCCTAAGCTGCAAAGCGCGGCCTAGGATTGAGGGCCCTAAGCTGCAAAGCGCAGCCTAGGATTGAGGGCCCTAAGCTGCAAAGCGCAGCCTAGGATTGAGGGCCCTAAGCTGCAAAGCGCACCCTAGGATTGAGGGCCCTAACCTGCAAAGCGCAGCCTAGGATTGAGGGCCCTAAGCTGCAAAGCGCGGCCTAGGATTGAGGGCCCTAAGCTGCAAAGCGCGGCCTAGGATTGAGGGCCCTAAGCTGCAAAGCGCAGCCTAGGATTGAGGGCCCTAAGCTGCAAAGCGCAGCCTAGGATTGAGGGCCCTAACCTGCAAAGCGCAGCCTAGGATTGAGGGCCCTAACCTGCAAAGCGCATGAGGGCCCTAAGCTGCGAAGCGTATCCTAAGTTTCAGGACTCTAAGATGTAAAGTGTAGCCGAGGGATTGAGGGCTCTAAGCCGTAAAGCGTACCGTGGCTGCAAATTCGAAACGACAGGGCGTAGCATTGAGATTTGTGAATCTTGGGTAATATATAAAAACCGGTAGTACAAAAATTGGTCAGAAGTATGCTTGGAAAAATTATATAAAACAATCTCATGGGTTGGTACTTCCAGGCGCGCATGCGCAGCTGTAACAAAATGTTGCCCTATGTGAAAGAGGTGGGACAAATTGCTGTTTAACATTTCCAGACATTTCGACATGTCTTCCAAGTAAATGTTCCTTTAGCTTACTGTGTATTCTACTCACAGTAAATCAATAAATAGATCGATCTGAATGCGTTTCATTGAACAGTGCTCATACCTATCTCATTCTGAGTATACGTTTTCAAAATGTCCATTTTCTCACTTTTACTTAAAACATAGTTACTTTGTGTTAATTTCTACAAACAAACCGCATTAGTATCACTAGGAAATAAATGGCTTGGTATATGAACTGCCAAGTTTGAATACATTCCATCACAAACATTTATCACGATTCACATGGAAAGGCGAGGTAATATAGCTAATACCATAAACAAAAGAAGGTCGAGAGTTTACGATGTCGTTTGTCTCCAATGCGTCACTAATTTCAGTAGCAGTTATTTCGTCTAGCCAAGTGATGTCATTAGTAAACGCTTGTCGCTGAGTAAATTGTGAAACTTCTCTCTGCGTGACTATGTACTAATGACTTAACAATCATCAGTTTAAACAAACCACTCTATTTAAATTTACATTGTCCCTATAGTCAAGTCTGATGTGTTAAATTCATATGATTTTCTCTACTCATTCTTAAAAAATAATCTAAATATTTTGTTACACATTTCCTTGTAGGTACAATGGGAACAGCAATACAGTGGTCAGTACTCAAATATTTGAGCGACCGGAGATGAAAAATAAAACGAATGACTTCCTATTTGAAAAAAGTAGAGCTATTTTAAAATGCCAAACAATAACAATGAATATCTAGGAAATGGTTAACTCCACAAAAAAGGACGACACGTTACCCTCTGGTTCACGAGGTCGCGGGTTCAAACTTAACGGAGGGCGCCGGATGTTTTAGCAAGGGAAGTAAAGCCGGTGGTCACATGTAGATTTACGTAAAGCAATTTCAAGTCTGATAATGAGGCCTCTGAGGAAAATTAAGTTCTTTCATGACCAATACAGAATGGGACACTGAGATGCATAGCAGTTAAAGCACATCTATAAATAAGAACTCAATTTAAATTTTTCCCACAGTAAAAAAAATAAATAAATAAATAAATAAATAAATAAATAAATAAATAAATAAATCACGCTCTTTTAACATTTTTGTATATAAAGTTTGTCTATCAGTTACCGTTCACCAGTTATCCAGAATGAAGAGAGTCAGAAGCTATTCCAGAAAATTATTTCATTTGTAATGAAAATATTTTAAACATACGCTCTATCTTAATCGAAATCATTACAACAATTTTTGAGAAAATAACACGTTTTGAACATTTTTCGTATAAAGGGTAGTTTCGGGTGGAGGGATATTCTTGAAACTCCCCCCCCCCTCTCTCTCTCTCACACACACACACACACACACACACACACACACACACACACACACACACACACATACACCGAACACTTTTTCTACATTTTTTTGTGAAAAACATATAATTAACATATAATTCCAGTAAAATCTCGGCATCAAATTTTTGGGTCTACCTACTGTACTAATCGACATGTAAATAAATGCCCAAGTTTTTCCTAGATAAGCTAGTATATTGATTCATATGTTAGAAGTTAAAATACGAATCGGAGAAATACACACACATACACGCACTCCTTTTTATAATACAGTGGGCTTCAAAACATGTATTCTTTGTGAAATGTTTATATCCAATTCTTGGATGGAATACCAAAATGTACTACATAAAGTTGATAAAAGTTCAGTAAAATTGGAAAGAAATATGGAGATATGGACACAAAACCTCAATTTAAAAACATTTTAAGGCATCCATTCACCGCTTTGGGTGGAAAGCTATTAAAAAGCCGATTTCAGGTTCACAATAAAGTCCACAAAAATACCTCTAATTTAAACTCGACGAAATAGGATTGAAATAGAGGACATGAATGTGCAGGACACCGTAAATGTCCCTAATTTTAAAACTATATATTATAAGCTATGTGTGTCCGAAAGATCAGTGCGTTTTAAATCATAAAAATCAGTTTATGAGTTTTCGCAATTGAAAATATACCTACAAAACGCATATCCTATCACAAGTAATACCAAACGAGTGAAATAACCGTAAATTCTCCAACCGAGTGAGACTCAGGCCATCGAATTATATTTATATGGATTATTGCATAAATAAAATAAGAATTGAAGTACTGTATCGCAAAAATTTGCACGGAAAATGTTAAACTCCATAAAAAATAACCTAAAATATGTTCATTTCGATTAGTATAGTTCAGCTCACCCAGCATTGCCAACTGAGGAAAACGAAACCCAAGAATTACATGCATTTTGATCGTCTTTTGTCATAACAAAAAAGCAGTTTATAATCACGACTAACTCTCACTTTATTTTTAACGTTAACAAATAACTATTCTTCTAGAAAAGCGCATTAATTATTAAATGAAGAATTGTTAAAAACAAGGTTATCAAACTGAAATGGAGTGCTACTTCGACTGTTAATCGATTGTAATATGTAATAATTTTTTTTTCAGAAATTTGTGGGATACAGTTGGCGGCACTGACTAAACAAAGAATGACCAGGTGATAATTTGTATATAATTTAACGCCTCTATGTAGGAAATAATTGTGGGTTTTTCGGTCTTTGGGGTTTCTATACGTTGAATTCACACTTTCATTCATACTTCCAGACTCAGGGAAGGATGAGGAACAATGTTGGCTGGAGAAAAATTCCTACCCCCTTGCCGGGAATCGAACCCGGGACCCCTAGCACCGCAGGCGGGTGCTCTACCAACTGCGCCACGGGTACAGCCTTACTTGCCTTTATCCCATGATTTAGTCTGAAGATGTTTAATTCGTTCCTGATAGCTTCACTCCTCTGTAACGTTACCACTACGATTCTTCTGAGAAATAGTATTTCGGCTGATTCTATTCTTCTCTCCTCAACCATGTTTCTGATCCATAAATCAACGTTGATACTGCGATTGTTTAATAACATTTTAATTTTGTTTCTGTTCTTATTTTATGTCTTAAATATTTATTTATTGAACCCCAGATGTTGAATTTTTTACATTCTGTACTAGATATAGTAAGTAGAGGAAGCATTGCATTCTATCCAAAAATTCTATGTCGAGATTTCACCGGAAATATATGTTTTGAGGTCCTCTGAATAAAAAACAGCCTTTTTAGAAAAAGGTCAACTCGAAAATGAAAATCCGGTTAAAACCAAAGTTGGTATTTAAGTTTAATATCTTTCAAGGATGCCACACGAAGATTTTGAAGAAAACTCCTCCATCCTAAACTACCCCTTGCATGCAAAATTTTTCATAAATTTTGATTTTCTTGACAATGGCTCAAACGATTTTCATTAAAATGTCATACGTTTAAGATATTTTTATTACAAATGAAATGTATATTTTGAATTTTCTGGCTATAGCTCCTGTAGAGCAAACAAGCTAAAAGAGTTTGTAAGAATGGTTATTACAAGACTAGAGAAAATCATGTGAGTGCATTACATCAATTTTTTCTAATTTATTTACGATTTCCATGTTGTTACTGTATGTAATGCTTCCCTAAACATTTAAAACAGTTCTATATTATATTTCACTTATCGTAGCAGAAATGTCGAGCTCATAAAGGTGTAAGGTTGGTAATCCTGTAAATATGATAACAACGCAGGTAAAGGTTGGTATCTGCTGATGGCAGTGATAGTAAACTAAGGAGAATGAGTAAGAAAGGTCCCCTCAGGGAGGGCATGTATGTCCTTGGGGCCGCCACTATTAAGTGTTAATTCTCCGGATAGAGGTTAAAGACCATACATTATTTGAACAAGTGACGTCGAGTGGCAGGCTGCCTGCCCGCCTGCCTGTCAAGTCACTTGGGAAAGACGTTGGCAACCCCTGTTCCCTTCCTTACTCTTTATCGAAACCTCATCAATTGCTCAACTATATCAACATGTCCATTAGTAACTATATCCATTAGTAACTTCATGAATTTTTCAGAGAAGAGAAATCTGAGTGGCTTTTTTTTTTTTTTTTTTTTTTTTTTTTTTTTTTTTTTTTTTTTTTTTTTTTTTTTAAAATCAAGAGAGCCATATTCTACTCTAAAATCAAGCCACCATTAACTCTGTATGGAAAAAGCCGCCTAATTTTAAATTAAAAGATATTCATTTATTAATTTACAATACACCAGCAGGTAAATGCAACAGAGATTATATTTCTCGTTTTATCTCGGATTTAGGTCTAAAATACTTAGGAAAAAATCCGATGTGTTGCACTCACATGACTTTCTCTACTCTTGTACTAACCATTCTTACAAACTCTTATTCCTATATCTTCTTCGTGTTAGTTGAGATAAACATTTGTACAAATTATCTTATTGCTTTCCTCACAGGACAACCCCCCCACCCAAAAAAAAAAAAAAAAAAAAAAAAAAAAAAAAAAAAAAAAAATTAAAAAATCAAGATAAACATTTCATTTGCCAACAATTTACCTTACATGTATGGTAATAGAATCAAAATTATTATAAGAAAATCAATTTTTTTAATGTTTCATGCAAGCTATACGGTTTAGAACACTTAGCCTTGTAAAAATGCTTCTGTTTTACTCTAAGGGACATTTCAGTATACAATTTTCGAGTGGAGTGCAGCATTCTTACTGTAAGTGCGCAATAAAAAGTTGAAGGGGGGAAAAAGCAACACACACAACAAAAAATAACATCAGAATGCGCAAGCTGGAATATTATTTCTTCGTTAATTTGGCAACCACATCTTTTTTCCCCTAGAAGAGGCGAATATCTGGTGGTCCAGTTGATAAACACCGTGAAAATCCTCAAAGTTTCTTTTCAGTGTACGTTGTCGGTCAAATCGAGCCTTCCGCGGCAAATATTTGCTAAATATTTTCACACCTATAAAAAGTTATGACTGAATTTTTTTTCAGGAAAGAATAAATGTGGTTTCAAAAATAATTTATATTTCCTGTACCATTTTCCCTAGTAGTAGGTAGAGGTGTTGCCATCCAAAACTTATATATAGGAATTTCATCGGAAATACACCTTTTGAGGCCACGGAATAAAGAAGCCACTTTTAGAAAAAGGTCCGCGTACATATGCACAAATAGCAAAATTCAACGAAAAGTGATAAATAACAAAATAGACATTTCAATTCATTTATCTTTCCAAAATTTATACTAGACAAATACCAACCTTGATATTTTTCAGCATCTCTCAGAGTAATAAAAAAGAAAAAGTAAGAAAAGAAAACTTACCCTGGTCATAAACTTCTTTGAAAATTTTCATTTTCTCAAAATTGGCTCTAAGAGTTATTAACTTATATGTTTAACATATTTCATAACAAATAAAATGTATGTATTGAATTTTCTGGGAATATGCTCTGCACAAAAAAATGTAGGCATCGTTAAAACACGAATTTATGCCGAACTTTTTTTCGTAGAGTTAAGCATTTTCGAAGTATTTCTTTTTATTCGTTTATAATTTAAAATATTTCTTTTCTCGAATGGGTCGTGCAAAGTGAATGGAATGAAAACCTATCCGATAGTGACCAACTCATTTTCCTATTACCATTGTACCTACGGAAATATGTAGTGAAACAATTTATAGAAATGTTTAGCATGAAACGTGAGGGTTTCAAGAAACAATTTGTATATGAGTGAGTACAGAAATTTATGCTAGTCCAAAACATGAACGTTTTTTAATAAAATTATTAAATAATTTTGAATTTTTTGAAATTGTTTGTTTCCTCGGAGAGTTTTGAATAAAATACAGCAGGATTTTTTGTTTTTGATTTAAGCTGGAATGCACCTTTTATGCTCGGGGGACGTGCTATGTGTATTTTGGTTAAATAACCAATAAGAAATGTTCTAGTAGAGGAGTAGAGAAGGCTAGGAAAAGCATGGCTGCTCGAACTGTGTTGACAGTTGTAAACGCTCCTTGCATCTTCTTCAAGGTCGATCACCGGCTGCCCCAAGGTTGCAGGTAAAAAGGCGGGAGAAATGCAGGTGTTCCGCACTCACCTGGGACAAGTCGGAATCCTCTCGAATCTTCTGCTCTACGGTATAGTTCCTTGCACTGGTCAAGCCTAGCACCATCACTGCTAGAAGCAGGTGCTTCTCCATTGTCTTAATTGTCACAACAATACACTACTTTAAAACAACAATCCACACACCCGCGCACACTTGCCGCGGTCAACTCCAACCACTGACTGGTCCGGCCGCTTCTCTCGGTCTCTCGCTCGCTCGCTCGACTTGACACACCATGTGATGACGCAGTTCCGCTGCTGACGTCACACCGCTATACGCCTGCCATCTAGGCAACTCCATAACGATCTCCGCCGTGAGTAGTGAGCGATTATGGGCATTAATAGCGTACGTTGGGGTAGAAATTCGACCTCCATCTCATGTCATTTAATTTTATAACTCTTATTTCCATTAGCCTCTTCAAACACGGCTGCTTTTTCTAGATTCACCCAAGATTTTACAAAATCCTCTTATTCCAGATTTACCTTAATGGTATAGATTCTGTATCACGTATAGTAGGCAAAGAATATATCGTAATCCACACAACAAATTCCATACCGAGATTTCACCAGAAATGCACGTTTTAAGGACCCCTAGTCCAAAAAATAAAAACTATTTTTAGTTTTTCTACCCAAGTACACAGTAGGTAGGGAATATATCGTATTCCACCCTAAAATTCGTTACTGAGATTGCACGTTTTGAGATCCTTGAAACCAAAAAAAAATAAACATTTTTACTTATCATGTGCATAGCATGTACAGAAGATATTGTATTCCACCCAAAAGTTCGATATTGAGATTTTACCGTAAATGCACTTTTGAGAACCCCCCTACCTCCTAAAAATATTTTTACTTTATCACGTACATAGTATGTGGAGAAGTTATTCAATTTACCCCAAAAATTCCACACTTTATCACGTACATATAGGCACACAACATATAACCTCAAAAATTCAATATCGCCATTTTACCAGATATAAACTAAAAAAGGAGCATTTTTATAAAAAAATTATGTGTGTTGGACAGCATAACCTATAAAACAAAAGTCTAATAAATACCACATTTAGCATTTAGGTTCAGGATACTCCGACGATGCAGACGAAAATTTTCAATAAAATCCTCATCCCAAACTATACATTGAATGATTTTTGAAAGGTTTTATTTTTTGAAAATTAGCTCAAGCGATTTTGACTAAAATACTGTATAAGATACTTTTAAAGACAAATGAAACGTATGTCTTGAATTTTTTGGGAACGTCTTCTGAAGTTCTCACTTGACTCGTAAAAGATAGATAAAATATTACTACACAAAAATGTAGACCTAGTTAAAGCACACAGTTTGTGCCAAATATAAGTTTGTGGCCTTAACCATTTCCGAAATATTCTTTGTTATTGATTTGAATTTATATATATTTAAACTTTCTTCTCATGGCGATGCAGAGAATATAGTTAGAAAACCACTATAGAGCCCACGATTTTTAAAAATCTGTAATCCTACGTCTAAATGAAAGTTGACATTTATCATAAAGAAGCACATAGAAGAAAAGTCTTTTTAAAAGTATAGTTTATAAAAGGGTGAGTAGAAAAAGTCATGTGAAGACAATACATCAGATTCTTACTTTCCCTACTGGTAAGTAGAGAAGTATTGTATTCCACCCAAAAATTTCATGTCGAGATTTCAGCGGAAATATATGTTTTGAGGTCCCTGAATTTCTGGAGGCATTCGTAGTAAAATTGAGCTGAATCCCCGCCGCTGACCCTCGCTTCGTACAATTTCTCTGCAGCATGCACCGCCGTCGATCGAAGCGAGAACCTCCAGACAGAGAGGGGCTCTTTCTTTCTCTGCTACTGTTTCAAGGTTGTTCTCAAATATAGGACGCTGCTGCAGGGGAGAGCTAAAACCTTGTCCATAAACAGCAACTAAACTGATAAACAAGCGTTATCTTAATCATTTGCATGTTTGTGTAACTATAAGAAGAATCATAGGAGTCAAATTTTGTCAAAGAAGGTCACCGAGTTGTAGCTTTAAAATTCTATTGCCTTTGCATGAACTGAGGAAAAAAAAAAAAAAAAAAAAAACACACACACTTGTACTACATTCATAGGACTTTCTCCACCCACTGTTCAACAGCTACTCTTTAAAAAGCTTATCAACAAAATCCCCTACAACAAAATACCCTTTACATTGACAAAGTTTTCGAAAAATTTGGTTTTCTCACAAATGGCAGCAATAATATTGATTAAATTACTATAAATTTAAGATGTTTTCATGCCAAATGAAATGCAAATCTTGAATTTTCTGAGAATGACCTCAATCGCAGAAATTTGTCTCTGCAAGTCCTCATCCTCCGCATCGGGGGTCTCTCCTTACCCTATTGTAGTAACATGTGACAGTATCAGCCAGTAAAATAAAAACATGACGTAATAAAGTACCCTACAAACGGTAAGGAATTTCCAGAACTCTATCAGAGTTTAAAATACGATACGGAATGAGAACCTCTGAAATATTTAGCTTGTTATTGAGTGAGCAATGTTACATAACATAACAAAGTTTGTTCAACAACTTTTTTATTTACCTATACAGTTTTCAATGTTATACATATTTAAGGAACCAAGGAAAGTTTTCCTTATCCTAGCGTATACAGATTACTTTTTCCGGTTTAGGTATAAAGGAAACAGCTAAAGGCATACGGTTCTTACTTCTCACACTACTGGACTTTGAAGTGAGAGAAAGAGACAGTCATAGAGGTAGAGAGATAGGCAGTGGGGGAGAGAGACAGTGACAACCTGTCTTGGACATAATATACACTTTTATTTTTTTATAAAAAACACATAATCACACATTTTAGACAATATATTAACTTTTCATAAAAGTGTTATAATATACATTTTCGTAGGTCAATGAAGTGTAAAAACACTAGAACTATTTAAAAAATCTGATGTGTTACACTCACATGACTTTCTCTACTCTTGTACTAACCATTCTTACAAACTCTTATTCCTATATCTTCATGTTGAGATAAACATTTGTACAAATTATCTTATTGCTTATTTCCTTGTAGGTACAAGGGGAATATGGGAATACAGTAGGCTTTGAGCGATAGTCAAATCATTTAAAGCTTTGAAATTCAGTTCCCTTTGTACGGCTAAGATACAAAAAATGAATAACAATCTGCCACTTGACGAAAGTTTCAATACTCACACAAATAATAAGGAATATCTCCGAAATGGTTCACTCCACAAAAATTCATTTGGACATAAATTGTGTATTTTAACGAGAAATACATGTTTCTATTACGATTTCGTCTGTCTCTTGCAGTTTACGAGTTATTCAAGTCATCCAGAGTAAACAGGACATATAAATTTCATTTATCACACAAATATCTTAAACATATGCCATTTTAATCAAAATCGTTAGAGGCATTTTTAAGAAAATCGAAATTTTCGAAAAATTTTCCATGTAAAGGGTAGTTTAGGGTGGAGGAAATTTCTTCCAAATCTTCGTGTCGCATTCTTGAAAGACATTCAACTTAAATACCAACTTTGGTTTTCAACCGACGTTTTTTTTTTATTTTATTTATTTTTTTTTTATTTTATTTTATTTTTTTTTTTTTTATTCAGGGGCCTCAAAACATATATTGCCGGTGAAATCTTGACACAGAATTTTTGTTGTGAAATACAATACTTCCTCTACTTACTAGTAGAGAAAGTAAAACTTGACGCTCACTGCGTAAGGTTCTCTAAAGAGATGTGGGACATCTCCGCTGCATACTGTATAGTTTTTAATTAATTTTTTATCCGTTACTAGAAGGAAACACAGAAACGCTTCAGAATATTAACCACAGCAAAACCAGAGGCGTGTTTGTAAAAAATAATAATATATACTGACTCGTACCGAGAAAAAATGGGGGAGGGAATAAGCGCAGACCAACAAAAGAAACAGTTGAATAAAAAAACAAACTAGCCATATTTCTCCCCTTGCACATCGATACCACTGCCTGTGCTTACCTGGACTCCATTCTGTTTTCTAATCGAAGCATCCCTTTGTTTCTTCTTTGCTTCTCACGATTGGGTCAAAGTATTTTGGGCAAAGCTGGGGAAATGTATAGAAATAAAAAGAGCACGAACTGTCTTCTGCCTTGTCTAGCAGACTGGGGTTCGGCATTATCATAAACAAGATTTGTTTTTCGTATTCTGAACTGAAAAAGTAAAAGGTGACAGTGGCAAGGCAGTTCTTGCTTGCCTTCTTTCTCTTTGGAAAGAAAGCAAAAAAAAAAAAAAAAAAAAAACCATGTTTTACACTCACATCACATTCTCGTGTTAATCGAGGTCCGCGGTAACATGTGAGGCGTGCATTCTAAAGTTAGCGGGCACTCAAAGTTGCGCTCGCTGCACGCACGTATTTTAATTGTGAATAAGCTACTTGGGATGTGATGGAAAATTGAAGGGCGACGCATGCTGCAGTGATCTGTTTAGCACTTGTGATGGGCAGGAAATAAGCAGCACAGCGGGGGATAGATGGGCTTCTGATCAACTCTGTGTCCATCAGACAACTGCGAACAATGCATTATCTTACTTCATGCTACAGCGATTCCCTACACTCGCACTTCACGTTCAAACATTGAGAAAGGACACACCAACAAAACTATCACGTGTCCTACTCATATGACTTCCTCTACCCAACACAAACTATAGAAATACTACGCAATAATCCAGATAAATACTTGTTATTACTAAACAAACCTGTTTTAAATAAATAACCCCTACATTTTGGTGACCCCGACGTAATTATGTGATACTAGACAATATGTTTTGTTTTGCTAGCTACTAAATTCGGTTTGCTTATTTCTGGATACTGAGAAAGCAAACCTGCAAGGTTTACATTCTGACTCATGGTGCTAAATACAATATTTTCAGTAACTGGCATCACTTCACCCTTGACACAGAGTTTAGTTACACCATCTATTAGTCTCCTGTTATGAATGTCAATTATAAATTGGACTTTGTTTAAGAAATCAGCTCCCAGTATTGCTTTGTTTATTTTTGCCACGACAAATGGCGATTGAAACTGGCGACGCAGTCCTAAATCAATATCACTGCAAATTCACCTCCATCTTGTCTCTTTTTGTAGCTAGTATTAATGATATATCGGCACCATTATCTACAAAATACTATAGAAACGGTTTAGCTTATATTTAAATTTAATTAATTTCTTCTCAGAGAATAAACTGTGATTGTTTTACTGTAACCAAGTTAGAACAGATTTTTTCGCATTGCGAAAATAATGTTACAGGTGCACCAACAAAATTTTGATGATGAGTTTGAAAAAAAAAAAAAAAAAAAAAAAGGTATTATTTTTATCTGTAACGTATTGGATTTTTGAAAATTAAAAATTTTGCATTTTTAGTGGAATAATATCTTTTGTTATACACAAATTTTTAGAGCTTATATTTTATTGCATAAAAAATAATCCGCTCATATTGATCATCAAGTTTATGTCTCTCAAAAAAGTGAAAGATCTGTAAACAAAATTGTGGCAGGTATATGCCCCTAATTAATTATATAGGTTTTTAAAATTTAATTTATAAACCTCACATAAAAAGTACATTTACAAAAATTTGTAATCATATTACAAATTTTGTATTATCAGCATGTCAGAGAACATTAATTGTATAGATGGTATGATTTTCACTATCTTATAACAGAGCTAACCTTCCTAAATTCTGATTTTGAAATGTATATAGTTTAACGTCATATATTCAGCGTAGCATATGTACCATAGTCCTTAAGTGATAGTCAAATATTTTAGATCTGGTCTCTATGTGGTGACTTTGAAATTCGTTATCGTTGCATGACTTAGGAGGGGAAAAAACCATTACCGACTTTTTCAGAAAAGTGCAATATTTGAAAATTCAAATTAAACACAAGGAATATCTTAAAATGCTTCATAAGATTTTCATCAAATTTTCACCTGTTACTAAACGTTAGCCCACATTTTGTTTTTGAGTTACGTTGTTCACAGGTAGAGGCATGCACACATGCTTTTTGGATTCATGGGTTGTCGAAACGTGTATTTCCGGTGAAATGCTCGGTATTGAAGACAATACTTTAGTGTAAGTAGGGAAAGTGGAAAGTGCGAATAGCGAACATGTGTTATTCCAGCGAGGGACATTATATAACAATACAAAGGAGGTTTCCAAGTTGCGATATTATAGCTGGGCTGTTTCCCTGGGCACTGTTGTGCGGGAGCTATAAGCTACCCCTCCATGAAGTCCAACTTTCCCACAACTTCCAACAAAGTTAAATGACTTATTTTTTGGTATTCTTTCGCTGATAAATCGCTCCGCGTATAGCATCAGGCACACAGCGGAACAACAAATTACGTTAACAACTAGCTTTACTGCTCTATGGACGCGCACGGAGTTTAAAACGCATGTTTACTTTCAGCAACGGTACTTTAGGTATTCTCACTCATTCCCTGCATTTGGCTTGTAATTTTTAGTTTCTTTCCTACCTAAGTAGGGGAAGTATTGTATTCCACCCAAAAATCGATATCAAGATTTCACCGGAAATATATGTTTTGAGCTCCCTCAAAAAATAAAAAGCATTTTTAGAAAAAAGTCACTGTGTATGTGTTTCAGTCTGTGGACATCATAATTCAAAAATGAAAAGTCAGTTAAAAACCAAAGTTGTATAAGTATAATTTCTTTCAAGATGCGACACCAAATGTATAAGTTACAACGACATTTTGGAAGAGTAAGTAGGCTCAACTGTGTCCTTCAAACAAGAACACAGTGAGGGGGCAGATGGGGTAGGGGGAGGAATTTGCAAGAGAAAAAACTTTTGAGAAAGTTCCACGTCGTGGTAACATAGGCCTACAGGAAAGGGATATAAATTCAGTAAACTAGATAAAACATCGAAGCCGCGCAAAATTGGTTTACCGGGAGAGGGCAAAAAAAGCAGAAAAGCAAACATGTTCCTTAGGGATTGTATGCAGCTGCCCGCCCGCGAATACACAAAGGGTATTGATGTATCTGTTTACTCATATGGAAAATACAGACAGATTCTCCATTTACAACCATCAAAGTAACTTAGTTTTAATTAAAATATCTGCCCTCTACAAGCATTCAAACAATCTGATGCTTCTGTTATCATCATTGCAATAACCTGTTCACAAGCAATGTCTGCGAGCCTAAGACACGCTACACTTTGCTCTTTGTACTACAATACCAGGCGTTACCTCTGGTTTAGCGATTTATCCCTGCAGCTAAGTCACACTTACAATATAGCCTGGTATTTAGTTTTAAAAAATATTACCAAATACCGCGGGGACACTATGCAAAATCACTGTTAAACAACTACAAATACCACAGAGGAAAAGCGCGTAAAGAAAAACACATGAATGTAATTCGTTGCATTTCTATTTCAGTCATACAGGAAATTGAATTGTTTGTACAAGACGAGTAGAGAAATACCTGTGAATGTGTTATGTAAAAGAAAAGTGAGTAGAGAAATCTGTGTGAATGTAATACGCTGAATTTCTATTTCAAACATGTAGAAAAGTGCATGAAGTGTTGTAAAACAGTGAGTAGAAAACATATGTGAATGTGTTACCTAAAAGAAAAGCTGGTAGAGAAAACCGTGTGAATGTAATTCGTTGAATTTCTATGTCAGTTATTTAGAAATCGCGTTAATTGTTCTCAGAAGCGTGAGTAGAAAATCTGATGTGTTGCACTCACATGACTTTCTCTACTCTTGTACTAACCATCCTTACAAACTCTTATTCCTATATCTTCTTGGTGTTAGTTGACATAAACATTTGTACACATTATCTTATTGTTTATTTCCTCGTAGATGCAAGGGGAATCAGTCTGGGTGGTTCAGTTGGTTAGACGCTGGCGTACTGATCCCATGGTGGCGGGTTCAAATCCGGCCCAGACCGATGGTTTTTAAGTGTGCTTAAAAACAGTGAACACCTGCAAGTATGAGAATAAGGAAGTGGATGATATGAAATGCAGGCGAAATCGATGATTGGAAAAGTGATAATGGAGCAACTGGTGGAATGAGTGGTGGAGGAAACCGGAGAACCCGGAGAAAACCCGCCCTGATACCGCTTCTTCTACCACGAATACCACATGCGTGTCCCTGTGATCGAACCCGGGTCGCCTAGGTTGTAGGCGAACGGTCTAACCGCTCGGCCACGGCGCTGCCAACTCGAACTATAATAATCGAAATGAGTAGGTATATTTTAGGTTATTTTATAAAATTTAATATTTTCTGGTCAAATGTTTGCTATATACGTAGTATTTAAATTCATATAATATTTATGAAATAATCTATATATGTAAATATAATTCGACTTTCGGACTTTCGCTCCGTTTTTTATTATATTAGTTGTGATAATTTGTAGAGGAGTGTGTAGAGAAAGCCACGTGACATGTTTTAAATTGCACGTTAGTACGCACGCTGTGAACAGTTGTAGAGCGAGTTTAGGACGAGCCATAATAAAACAGTTGCAAGTGCAGTTGAGATAGAAGACCCGGGGCAAGTATGGCGTACGTATCGGCTCTCTTGTTCTGACGAGAAAACTCGCACTCGCAGCTCAGCTAGTACAATGATATTTACGGAGGAAGCTTGGCACTGCCTCGCAGTCAAATTGGAAATAGATACCTACCTGCTGTAGGTGACCATGCAATTGGCACTTTAATTGTTTTATACCTCTACCTTCGACCATTACTTCCAGCCTTCTAAAGCAGATGTACCTCTCGTAAAGTGAGCGTAAAAATCATGCACCGATAAAAAGGTCCTTTAACACCAACCAAAATTTATATCAGTACATCTGTAGATGAATACTTCGGCCATTTTAACTGATTTACTAACCAAACTTCCAATTTTGACCATAAGAATCTGAATATATTACACTCACAAAACTTTCTCTACTCTTATACCGCCTATTCCAACAAACACTTATTCCTGTGCCTCCTTCATGTTAATAGTCGGTCTGGGTGGCTCAGTTGGTTAGACGCTGGCCTACTGTTCCCAAGGTCGCGGGTTCAAACCCGGCCCAGGCCGATGGTTTTTAAGTGTGCTTAAAAACGACAGCTCCATGTCAGTAGATTTACTGGCATGTAAAAGAACTCCTGCGGGACGAAATTCCGGTACACCGGCGACGCTGATGTGATCCTGGCAATTGACAGCGTCGTTAAATAAAAAAAATAATAATAATAATAATAATAATAATAATAATAATAATAATAATAATAATAATAATAATAATAATAATAATAATAATAATAATAATAATAATAAATTCATGTTAATAGAGATAAACATTATCAATTTAGGAATTTAACCGAGTTTTCCTTTTTGAGTTATGCTATTCACGGATACACCCACGGTCTTTTTACTTTGTCTACTATGCATGGTAAATAGAGGAAGTATAAAAAAGTATACACTTTTAACATTATATTGCGCTGTTTTACTGCACAAATATTAAAATACACCATTAAGAATAATTGACACACATAATATGTAATTTATTTACATGTGTATGTGTGTAACCTGTACTTTATTGGGGCAAGGTGCAGAAAAAGAAGAAATTATCTATAAGCGCTTCACCCAAGGCATCATGGGAACTTTCCTCTCCCCCGCAACCCCTCCCCCTCCTGTCCAGATGTTGCCAATATCAACACTCGATACCTACATAAGCACGCGCGCCATTTCCTGCTTATTGTTGCGTTTCATATGTTGG
Organism: Tenodera sinensis; assembly: GCA_030765045.1. NCBI lineage: Eukaryota > Metazoa > Arthropoda > Insecta > Mantodea > Mantidae > Tenodera > Tenodera sinensis. The sequence goes on from CM060972.1 coordinate 104,202,332, forward strand.
CAATAATACTTTCCCCTACCTCGCTTACGTACCTTGTGCACGCCATCGCTATGGGTCGTCTGCTTTCTAAACAGCTTTGATAAAAAGGTTATTTACGTATTTTTAAGTTTCAGGAGGCACTATTGACTATAATGAACTTAAAATAATACTAATGTATTGATTCTATTTATCAGGGCACCCAACATTACCTAACGAAGTATTTGTGACGAAAATTGCAGTTTGGTCAATGCTACACATTTTCCACCCTAGCAGTACCAAAGGACCCCCACCCTTTGTGCCCTTTGTACACTGTTTCTACTACTGAATTGTGCAAGTTTTTCAAAGTGTTCATTGTTGGTCTTCGTGAGAAACAATAAAATGTCTGAGTAGTCTGTCGGAATAATGTGACATAAAAAAAAAAAAAAAAAAAAAAAAAAAAAAAAACACACACACACACTCTTGTACTAACAATTCTTACAAACTCTTATTCCTATATCTTCTTCGTGTTAGTTGAGATAAACATTTGTACAAATTATCTTACTGCTTATTTCCTTGTAGGTATAAGGGGAATGTTAGAATACAGTACACTTTGTGAGATAGTCAAATCTTTTAAAGCTTTAACATATAAAAAATGAAAAACTTCAAATGCAGCATCGTTGAAGTTTTCTGAAACTCACACAAGTAACAAGAATATCTCTGAAATGGTTCTCTCTACAAAAATTCATTTAGACATAAATTGTTTTTTTTCGCAAGATGTGCATTTTTTGTACAGTAAGATTTTGTCTATCTCTTACGGTTTACGAGTTATTGAAAAGTCACCCAGAGTAAAGAGGACTACATAGGCTATAGCCAGAAAATTCAAAATATACATTTCATTTGTTATAAAAATGTCTTATACATATGTCATTTTAATCAAAATCGTTAGAGCCATTTTCAAGTAAATCAAAGTTTGTCAAGTAAAGGGTAGTTTAGGATGGGACTATTTTCTTCAAAATCTTCGTGTCGCATCCTTGAAAAACATTAAATTTACATACCAACTTTGGTTTCTAACCGAATTTTCGTTTTGTTCACATGCTGAGACACACACATACAGGTACACACAAGGACCTTTTTCTAAAAATGCATTTTGTTTTTGATTCAGAGGGCCTCAAAGCATATATTTTCGGTGAAATCTTAACATCAAATTTTTGTATGGAATACAATACTTCCTCTACTTTACTATACGTAGTAAAGTAAAAAGTCAAATACCCAATTTTAAAGTAAATTTGTTTTAAAATTCCTCATTTTGTTGCCAGTGATGGTTATAAAGGGTTACTAAGTTTTGAACAACAGTAAACGTGAGAAGAAAGACAATTAAAGTCATAAAATATAGATCGTTTTCCTTTTAAATTGCGGCAAATAAAATGTAATTTAGATGCAGACCTATACAAAGCCTATGTGAAAATCGCATTCATTCTCTGTACATGACATTTTGTTAGCTGAGTATATAAGTAATTCTGCAACTTTCTAACGACCACGTGAGGACGGGCTCCTACAGGATAACCCCTGGAAGTACAGTAACGAAGTAAGCACATGGTAAAAGTAATGTTATTCACTAACGTTTACCAATTAGTCCTGCATTTCCGCAGTAACGCTTAACGTGTACATACATGCTGAGCATATTTATTTTTCCAGTCTCTTACCTCGAGGTGCGGGCCGTGGCCTAGCTGAGAAAGCACTTAACCAAACACCCCAACTCCTTGTGAGTCACATATGTATGTATATAATGGAAACTGACAATGCCGTTATGTAGGCTGTCTTTACGTAATTCCATCAACGGCCACCATCTATTTTCTTTTGATAATCTGCTATACACATTTAAGACGAGTTGTTTACACTTTGCATTTAATTTCATGCCTTATACCGAGCGGGAGAAGTAATCACACTTCACATGGATAACGCCATTTTGATGTTGTACCAGGTTCGGCAACCTAAGAGATTACAAACGCTTTCACACTACTGAAACGTGACATACTAATATGAAAGTATAGTGTAAATATAACTATTTAACGTGCTCATACTATCTTTTGCATCGTAGATTACTATTAGTGACGTTAAATCACTTGTTTGAATATTTCATTACTTCTTGTCTTTGAGTTAGCTTTGTAAATGGTTAAACGTTGGTATCAATGCAATATTTCAAATATAAGACAAGAATACCTAGTTAAAATAACTTAAACTTAATGTTCGCTTATACAACATAAGCAGCACTATTTAATGCTTCACAAAAACAACTTTATATACCTGTCTTTTGGCGTATAAGAAAAGTTTTACGAGGGACTATTTTGAACCTCAGTACAACCTACCACGTGGAGGGAAGAGGAAGAGATCACAAGATCCACTTTGTTCTTGATCTGAAGACGAGTATAGCGTATAAGTTTTATTCACTCTTATTGTTCTCTCAGAAATAAAACTTTACACCTTTAAACATAATTCTTGTAAACATTTGTCTTCAGTGATCCAATTAATTAAGTCATACCTTGAGCAATTAAAATGTGTAACAAAAACCACATGGCAGTTTCAAGTTAGCTATCCCAAACATTTTACTCAAAATATAAACAATATCGGCCACAAACTACGTCATATGTGGGAACACAATTTTATGGTGAATAAAAATTGTGAATGTCGGTATAAAAAGAAGGCTCAAAGCGGGATAAAAGTGGTGAAATAAAATATCAAATATTACTGTTATAATTTACATTTCGCATGTTATATGTAGCATGTTATTTGAAATAACAAGTAGGTATTGCTTCTTTTATCGGACAAAATATTGTATACTGAAAGAACTCCTTCACAATCACAATTAGAAATTAAAATATAGGTTGTGATTCACAGCGTCCCATTGTGTATGAAAGATTGCTTAATTTTGCTCATAGGCCTCTGTCAATCTTGAGGTTCTTTTACATGCCGTAAATCCATGACACGGACCCACCGGCTTTACTTACCTTCCGAAGGAAGTCATGCTAAAGACTTTCACGCCCTTAAAAATCCATTGCCCTCCGCGAGGTTTGAACTCACGACCTAGGGAACCAGAAGCTGGCATGTTACCCCTAGACCATGGAGGACAACGTTTGTTACCATGGAAACTCGTTCAAGTGCACGTGTGCACCTAGTTGTCAGAATGGACTTGTTTTAATATAACAGTACAATCGCGGACCTTGGCTCTGCAGTGTATCAATACACGAAACAAACTCAGCGTTAAGTTCCCGCCATTTTTGACATTAAACTCGCGCTTCTGCTGTCTATCGCAGCTTTCCGTGATATACGCGTGCGGAGTGTGGGAAAACCAGTAAGGGTGGAGGGGGCAGGCGCGAATCTAGAAATATTCGATAGGGGGGCCCGGTTCCGGTCCACTACCACTTCTTAATAATTAAATTCATGCTAAAGCATGACTAGCTAAATATTTAACTGAAAGAAACAATGTTTAAAGGTAGTACATACCTATACCAATTTTCACAGAAATCGGTTTGTCCATTTTGCATGATGAGGAAACACACATATAGCATTTATAGCAATAAAGTAGGATATGACAGGGGGGCCACCTGGGAGGAGAGTATTGTCTCCGGCACTTTGCTCCAGTGGTGGTGCTATAGAATGCACACATTGAACACTCACGTACGCCACTGGTTATCTGTCAACCCACTTCCCCTGCCACTCTCATATACCTTTCCTGCTTATTGTACACATAGTTGCATTTCTTCCAGCCACACAGAGCTTGAACCCTTGACCTTGACCTCGAATCTGGCTTTCTATGTTGCAAAAAGTGAAACATAGCTTGTTTCATTCCTGAAGTAAATCTTTCAACGTTAGTTTCACAGAAACATCGCAATGAAACGTTAATTTCATGTTATATCGTGAATAAACGTTCATTTCGCGAGTAAATATCGCAATAAATTATTAATTTCGTGGTAAATAGTAAACAAACATTCATTTCGCGAGTTGCATTAAAATTCACGTTTAATTGCGAGAGCAAACGTTGGTAATTAAGCGGACGATTGCAGATAGAATTGATTCTGACGCCTTTTTATTACGTATTAACGTATTTCGCGTCATCGCGGTGCACCAAAAACTGTGTCTCTAATCATATGGAATATGATTAGAACAAGAGTAGAGAAAGTCATGTGAGTGCAGTAGACCAAATATTTTTTTAAATATTATATTCTTAAAACACGCCCATAGGTCATCATGTCATGTCCTGGAAGATGAAAGGAAATGTTGCAGAGAGATGGGTTCAACGGGAATCGAACCTAGGATCTGCAGTGCTATGACGCAAAGTGCTGATCCCATTGGTCCCTAGAAGCACATCTCCAGATGGACATCCGGGGGACATAACCTAGCTCATTAATCTAGAGATAATGGAGGATTTGCTCGCCTATTTGTCAGCTGGGGAGTAAATCCTTCTTCGATCGACCAGTCACTCATTTGCCCGTCATTCCATTAGTGCTGCAGGGGGAAGAAAACCCATTTCTCTTCACTGGCCTTTAGGGCAAATACATCTCTCTCTCTCTCTCTCTCTCTCTCTCTCTCTCTCTCTCTCTCTTCTGTTTTCGTGGGGAGGGGAGAGGAGAAGAAAAAACGCTGCTTTCTTTGTGTACTTTATAACTGGAGTAACAGGGGAAACACAAATCGAGGTGCGTACGAACAGAGTTGTTACACATAATGAAGCCTATTTATTTGTGCTCCTGCACAACACTGAACGTGTTGAATTCACTTTCTGTATTCACTTCTTATTCTTCTTCCGTACAAGTATTAGGCCATAAGGCCTGTTACGACCTCACAATTGAATTTTCAGCTCAGCGTTTCGGCTCTTTTCAGTTATTTATTGAGTTTCATTTCATGTTCTATTCCAATTTTGTTAAAATTAAATACTGAACATTGCAATTTATCTTCTGGGGATGCTAACAAATTCCTACATGAATTCCTGACCATTTTAATAATTTTGTATTCACTCTTAAACAAAATATTCTTCTTTTACTCAATAATATTTAAAATACAATTGAACCACGAAACACGGCCACCTATAACGTCCGTGGCCTGCCATTTTGTAACGGGCTGAAAACAATTAACGAGTTCAGTTATTCGAGGCTGCCAACAGTGCAGTCTTAATCTTACTTCACGTTTGACCTAACCGAAAGGAAACCATGACATCTAGTACCCAGCCTATAGTAAGCACAGCTTATTGAGATACCTATCCCAAAAAACAACCTTGACAGCTTTCCCCCATCATGGTGCTGTCTGGTTATATTTGGTGATATTCCATCCGTTAGGTTGCATTAGTGCCGCCAACTGTTCGTAGCATATAACCAAGGTAAAGCTAAGGCCATAGGTGGTGTTATTGCGTCTGTTATGTTGCCACAGAAGTGCTTGTTTGCGAACACGTTGCAGAAAGGTCAACCGATAGATTTTAAAACAAGATTCTGTTTAGATGCCGTATTTATACATTAATCAATCTGTGGACGCACTGCTCGCGTTTGCGTGTTTTGTCTTGAACTCTTTTAGAAGAGTATATGCTGTTATAGTTACAGTTGTTATTTTTGTGTTCGCTACACAGTAATGCATCCCGTACATATTACGGTATTTAGCGCTCGGAAGTGATTTTATCCAAAAGCGTTATTACAGAACAAGATTTGCCGAAGATGAGTAGGTTCATCATGTGTTGTGTGGTAACGATGTCCAACCAATATAATCGTTTGAAAGTATGTTACTTTAACCCTATGATATTTGAGGTTAGAAATGCCTTTATTATGTACGATGGTAGAACCACTTCTTGCGATTCTTTCGTCAGTTGTTAAGAAAGCTAACTTATACAAGCAAAATTTGTTATATATCACTCATTTCCAATTTCAGAATATGTGGATCTTTCACGTGTGAAAATGGCCGAAGATTTCACATCAAAACACACTGTACTACAAGTTAATATTATCTATACTTATGTTTAATACCACTATTTATGTTCGACCATGACTCAACTTTAATACATTTATCAAATCAAATCAAAACATACACTTTCGGTGAAATACCACTATCGAATTTTGAGTGGGATGCAATACTTCACTAACTTACTATATGTATAGTAGTAGAGAAAGTGAAGATGGTGTGACTGTGGCATTGGCAGCAGTGAGACACCTCGTTGAATATGAAAAAAGCCAGCCGACTGGGTATATTAAAAAGGCAGGCAATATTCTACGTTCGGGGTCGTGGTCACCCTCCTTCCAAACAAACAATCGAAGACAGTGTTTACGGCAGCGCCATGCCACGCCACGCCAGAGAGAATTTGCCCTCCAGATATTGATCAAGACAGGGGCAGTGGTCACAGTTTAGTGTCACGAGCAGCACTAACTTCTCAGAAATTCTCACTAATTTATACACTACTGCTGTTTATATGCAGTGGCGGCTCAATGCACTGATAGTGCCAAAATTACTACAACTCGTGTAATAGTTCTGTCACTTGGAACCTTGTTTCGAGTGGGATAACTTAGTTCCGCATTCGGTAGGTCCCCGACATGGATCTTTAGCGAAGTACCACCCTACCAGAGGGAAGCGATGAGGCGAAGTGACACCGGAGACTTTTCAGCGAAGCCCAGAGATGCACAGAAGTCCCTAACAGTTCCGGATATTGACACCTGGCGCACAACCGAAGTGTTTCCTCTATCCAGGGAGAGGGCGACAAGGCGACCCTGGCAGTAACTTCCAGTGAGGGCCAGGGAAGAGGTTCCAGAACGTAAGCATCTGTGCCATCTGTCCACATTCGCCGGAGAAATTAAGGGAAGGGAATCCACCACAGCATTCGCCTAGTGACATGTGGAAACCACGGAAAAAGCCAAGTCAGAGTGCGTGTCCACGGGGAACTGAGTAACCACGGATAAATGTGTCATTCTGTCCCAGGAGTTAGAAGGAGGTGACTTCAACCTCCCCTAAATTGCCTGCAGTTGAGCATCACTGTTTTAGACGTTATACCTTAGGCCACTGGGCCTTAAAGGAACCTACGCCTCCCTTGGATTTGCCACTTAGTAGAACTTGCCATTGACTCATTTGTGTGCACTGTTTCCAGGAAAGTGTAGTGGATGTAGGAATGTTGCCAGGGGTTTCTTTCTAGGAAACACAAAAGAGAAGGGGCTTGTAATGGGATAGGACGCACTACTACTTAGAGATTCCCTCTGAGTTTGCAATTAACTGAATGCATGGCTTCTTGGTTTATTCACCACTCACTAGCACACATCTTTTTTTGGTTTAACCGGCTCGTTTTTAATAAGAGACAGCATTAATAATGCATGAACACAGCGGCGGTGCACAAAACATTACATCACGACATACAACAGCTCGTATCTTCTCCCTCTCTTCATTCATTTGTCTCTCTATTCTTTCTTTTAAAATGAAAACGAGTAAATAAATATTGTAATAAGTTGTAGCGGATTTAAATATACTTGTATGTACTTGAATCCATTATAGAACCTGAGGAATCCCACCTCTGACACCAGAGTGACTAATACAACTCCGTCACTATTTATATCACTTTACGCCTCTTCTAAAACTTCTTCCGCTCTTGGATTAGACTTTATGTCTGTTCCGGTATCACAATATCTTTCCATCTCTTTCGATCTACCTAATCTTTGAATTCTTATTGGTTGATATTCCATTGTTATCTTAAGAATTTTCTCTTCTGACACTCGTTCCAAATAATTTAGCCAATTATCTCTATGTCCGTCTGTCCTGTGGCTCCCTTTGAGTGTAGCTTTGGCCTACCGCCCGACCGCTGCGTCCACCACTTCTGCCCGCTACAGGCGTCATGAGCAGGGTCCAGTGCTGGAGAGTGGGACGTAGTCAGTTCTCCAGGCCAGTATATGCGGCCTTCGTAACCGGAGTTGATCATACAGAGGAACCAGGATGGGTGACCAGACCGAAGCGAGGACGTGGATGATATGAAGTGATGGTGAAAGATGACAGGAAAGGTGATGATGGAGCAAGCGGTGGGGGTAAACACTGTGTAGAGTGGAAGCAGTGTCTCGCTTGCCTTCGGGTAGTATCGGAGAACAGTGAGAAATACGCTATTTCTTTCATTCTCGTTGTCGGTGTACTGCGTTCAGGCGGCGTGGCGATCACTGATTACAGCTTTGGTTGTCAACAGAGCAACACATGTGTATAACCAACGCATTTCGAGTATTGTTTACTGTTCTCGTTGTTTATAATCTATTTACTTCATTAAAATATACAATTTTATTGTGAATATGCCAATTGGTGCCGTTTTCTGACGGCTTCTAGAAAATGATCGAGAGTTTTCATTACTTATTTTAGTTATCATAAAGCGATAATTTCTCTTCTTAAGAAAGTAGAAAATAATGCACAGTGGAACATATGTATATAATTTTATGTAACTAAGTGAATAATAAACACAATCTATGCTATTCAAAAGTGGTTGATGAATAATTAAAATGTTTCCATGTAATACAAAAGTTTCACTTTATTTTTTCCTTTTTTTTTTTATTATTTTTTTTTTTTTATTTAGCTCCTTTTGTCCACAGTCCATGCTTAAGTAACATATTAAAATAGGCAACGCCTTTGCATTATCAAATTTAATTTGTTTCTTTCCTGGTTTGTTTTTTCAAGTTTTTTTAAAATTCCAGAAATATTTAAAATGTACTAAGTTAAGTCCCAAGTGTGTGTAGGTATAATGAATATGTTTTGGTTGCAGTGCTGGAGTGCTCACCCTCTGGTGGGGGAGAGGGAAGAGGCTGTTATAGCAGCACCACCACGATCCCCTCAAGAAATAGGGGTAACTATAAATTGAATTACAAGCTCTAATACACACCGCGGATGGACATGAAAGGCAATCTAATTCCAAGTTTGGTTAATTTTCACGGCATCATCATCATCATCACCACTTGTGCAAAATAAAGTTGAATACAGAGTGCCTCGCCCTTAAACCAATTAGTCAATTTACATTTAAAATAGGGAGGGGGAGAGAAGGGTTTTCCGCAAAAAACACGCAACATGCATTTTTGAAGCGTTCGGAACTGCGAAAAGCTTTCTGCAGGCGTGTAGGGCTTAAATAACAGTTTGTTGGCTATTAAAACATGCTGAGTAAAGTTAATAATGAGCAAAGGTGTGCAAAATTTCAACCACAGAACAGCCCAGCTTACGTAATACAACGTAGCAGAGAAAATATAATGTGAACTTTTAAACTACTTTCTCTACTCTTGTACTAACCATTCTTACAAACTCTTATTCCTATATCTTCTTCATGTTAGTTGAGATAAATATCTGTACAAATTATCTTATTGCTTATTTCCTTGTAGGTGTAAGGGAAATATGGGAATATAGTAGACTTTGTAAGATAGTCAAATATTTTAAAGGTAGTCGCTAAATGTTGGCTTTGAAATGACATTTTCTTTGCAAGGTCAAGAGATAAAAAAGTGAATAACGACTTTACATTTGAGAAAAGTATAAATATTGCAAAACTCACACAAATAAGGAATATCTCCAAAATAGTACAGTTCATAAAAAATGCATTTGGACATAACTTGTGTGTTTTAGCAAGATCTACATTTTTTCTACAGTAAGATTTGGTCTATCTCTTACGGTTACTGAAAAGTTATCCAGAGTAAACAGGACTACAGGGGCTATAGACAGAAAATTCAAAACATACATTTCATTTGCTATAAAAATATCTTAAACATATGACATTTTAACCAAACTCGTTAGAGCCTTTATGAGAAAAATAAAAGTTTTCCAAACATTTTCCATCTAAAGAGTAGTTTAGGGTGGACACATTTTCTTCAAAATCTTCGTTTGGCATTAGTAGGTATATTATGCAACGAGACTATAATGGTAGTAATTAAGACGCGAGTATATATTAGGAAACGAGCAGAGCGAGTTAATACAGCTTCTACAGATTATCATTATAGTTAAGTTTCATACGACAAATACTGCTGGACCATGTAGGTAATTTTATAGTTGAAATATTGTAAAATGTACCTACACTCACCAGGAACAATGACATGCATCAGTTGATACTTGTAGTTCTGCGCAGGCGCTAAACGATCTATTCGTTTCCAGCACGTCACAGCGGCATGATGAAAATGATAACCCTGGAATGCTTCGTAACACTGAAAAATAGAAGACAAATTGGATATATTGGTTTTCAGCGTTTTCTAAACTCGCGATAGTTACGTTTCGAGAATTAATCGATATTGCACCTTGTAATTGCTGCATGGGAATTATCTGATTGGTGGAACAGTGTCCTTTAATGAAATCTCGACATCAAATTTTTGTGTCGAATACAATCTTCGTATACGTAGTAGAGAAAGTGACTGGATCATAATCATCGCATCACAGGAATTCTTATGTTGATAGAGTAAAACTTAGTTGATAATTTGTGTTGTTGCTTGGGCAGTTTCGTTGAGAGGTTTAAGTGATTCTCCACAAGGATGGAGTTTACATTAGGCTGTCTGTCTGTCCAGTGTAGTTAAATGGGATGATGGCGGTGCACACATTTTCCCACATGCAGGTGTCCGTCTGGCCTGGCCTCGCTAACACAGCACTTCTGTGTTTAGAGAGAGCATACCTGCCTACCTCCCTGGCCCAGAAACGAGGTTACCATCCATTACACTCACTTAATACCTACATACGTACGTGCGTACCTTCATGGAAATAGCTTCTATCCATACTGCAGCTCTTCGTACCACTGATCAAAATTAACCTAACATCTCCAACACAATCCATTCATATCAGTTTCTCTACTCTTGCAAGCAATATTCTTCCATATTTAAATACTTCAAGATCTGATGGCTATATGATGCTATGATTTCCTGTATATAATTTTGCTCACGGACTTCTTTATGTGGTTTGCGGTTCTTTAATGTGCTATAATACGGTACCACCAGCTTTACTTCCTCCCAAGGGAAGACATGCTAATAATTTTTACGCCCGAAAAAAATCCATCGGATTTGATGCCGCGACCTTGGAAATCAGAGACTATATATTAAACCTAGATAGATATGATGGATAGAAAACTGTTTTTGATATGTAAATATGCTCTAAATATTCATTGCCATACAAAATGTAAATGCTGTCGAAGTTATGACATAACTTGAGCGAAAACAACATTTCCACTGGAAGATTTCCTACGCTAATGTCCGTATTTAAGTTACGTTCTTCGGCAGTGGTTTCCCACGGGGGGTGGGGGTTGGAGAAGGAACAAAAGATGGGGAGGGAAAACAAAAAGAGCACGAAATTCCGCACGCCCAACTTGGCACAGGCTTCGTGGTCGAGAGTAGGTATTTTTTATGTGGGATATTTTTCTCGACGTACAGCATGGAAACCAGGCCGTGATTATCAGCGAGAAAGAGAGAGAACTTGCAATATTAATAACGGTAGGAGAAATACGACGAGCAGAAGAACAAAAGAGAAGGAGGTTGCCCTGTCGCAATTTAAGGCACTCCGCGATTCTCCGATATTTGGGGAGACGTTAAGCATCTATCTCCGGCAGGTAACTCCATATACGGATAAACTGATAAAGGACGAACCAGGTTCGATGGCAACATTGGGGCCCATATTTGAAATATATACCATTTTAATCAAAATCGTAGGTCGTTTTACAGAAAATCAAAATTTTCGAAAATGTTCCACGTGAAAGTTAGCCTGGGTTGGGGAATTTTCTTGAAAGTCTTTGTTACATCTTTGGAAGGAGTTGAACTTAAATACCAAGTTGTGTTTTAACCAATTTATCGTTTTTGAGTTACATGACCACACCCACGTCTGCACCTTTTCCTAAAGATACCCTATTTTGGACTCAGGGGACTTCAAAACGTGTATTTTATATGAAACCTCGATATCAATTTTTGAATAGAATGCAATCTCTTCTCTACCTACGTGGTAGGGAAAGTAAAAAACAAAAAATAATATTTAGTCATTTAAAATATTTATCGATAATGGCTGAATATTTTATTTCTATTTTTAAAATTTTCCTTTGAAAGTTTAGTATGCTCGAGCACTTTTAGAAAGAAATGATTTAATTTTAGTTTTATTTGCCTTATTTTTTATCCATGAAAGCCGCTGTATGCATTTAAAAATGATGGCTAAAGGAGAGGTTATTTTAAATTAGAAAACCATAGGCATGTTTTGTTTAGAGGAGCAAAATATTACAATTCTCCAAACATTTTGCAGTCCCATTTGCTGGAAGCGCTTCTTCCCTCCAGTATCAATATCAGCATGCAACAATGTGTGAAAAAATACGTGTTTGTTGAACCGCCATGGAGTCGAGAGGACATTTGTGACCGCTTCAATCCCTGTCTCGATTATCAAACAAACGTCACGTTTTTTATCACACATCTGTGTGACAGGCTGAACTCCCGGCTGATTTATGCCCACCCTCTCTCAACCCCAAATAATTTATAGACTCTCCTCGCTGACGATGGTTCATCTCCAGAAGCGTTTTCAAGTACTCGCCCCACTGTATTGACGTCACTCGTGATAAACAATGACTGTGCACCAACCTTAATTCATTGCTTTACTGCAAGGGTTTAGCTTTCACATCAGAAAATATTAATCTGGAGCTCCTAGACCAGTGATACGTAACGTTTTTGAAAGATGGGAGGTTGGATTTACCTCCTACCACTTTATGCGGACTATGCCAATCTAATGGTAGTAATTAAGATGCGAGTAAGTCGCTTCGTTCGTTTCTTGATTTTCATACGAGCATCTTAATTAGCATTATAGTTAAGTTTCATACGACAATTTATGCTCGACCATATACCTAATTTTATAGTTGAAATATTCTAAAATGTTGTTCCCACACTCACCAGGGACAATGACCTACATCTGATATTGGGAGTTCTGCGCAGGCGCTAAACGATCGATTCGTATTCAGCACGTCACAGCTGCATGATGCAAATGATAACCTTGGAATGCTACGTAACATTGAAAAATAGAAGATAAATTGAATGTATTGGTTTTCAGACGAAACTATTTTTGATGTATGAGTTATTTATTGTACAATTAGTGAAATTAATTTGCTTAGGGACTGTGCTTAGTGCAATATTGTTGGAAGTTGATGTATTGAGGGCGTTTGCTGGAAAGTGCTCGTATGATATTCTTCACACGCACACACGCACACACACGCACACACGCACACACACAGAAACTTTTTTCTAAAAAAATTGTATTTAATTCAGGGGGTTCCAAAACATATACTTACTGTGAAATACAAATACTGAGTTTTTGTTTGGAATGGAATACTTCTTCAATTACTATACGTAATCAGAAACTAATAAATTATATCAGAGGTAATGTGAATGTAAGAGATTTTCAAGACGTTAAGGTTTCGAAAAGCTAAAACACCGAGTGAGTAGGATCAGAAAGCTTCTAGAAAAGCAGAAACTGTTGTGTGAGATGTAGCAATCCCTTTTCTGTGAAATAATAGAATAAAAGTAATTAATTACCCCGGCCTTGGTTACCCTGGTGGATCAATTGTGTACCACAGCTCTCTCCCTCTCTCGTGAAATGTTAAAACACGCACGCTGGCTGGCTGGCTGGCTCCACTCTGCCAAATGGAGCGCACGAGGAATAGAAGAAGAACAAGAAATAAAATCTCTTTCTTTTCGCTGGTCAGTAATGGGTTGCTCCGTAACGCAAGTATTACTCTTTTTATAAGGGCAAACGAAATCCAGGCACCACGTGACAATAAATGTACTCAGTAAGGAAGTTTCATTACCATTAACTAACTTACCTTTATATTCCTTATGAAATGAAATAAAATAAAATAAAACGTTCAGGAAGTAATGTATTAAAAAATTAAAAACGATTATTTCATTTAAATCACCCTGCAACCTGGATTCATCTAAATAATGATCATTAACAATTTCCCAATCTACCAAGAAAAGAACATCCCCTGTTCCAGATAGAAAACGAAAGTACAAAAGAATAGTATAGAAAAGCACGTTTGTGTTGTGTACATACAGTATGCTAATTCCATCGCAATTTCTGACAGCGCCTGCTGTGAATACAGATAGGCAACTTCTCCTACAAATGTGCTGAGCGGGAATGCGGGTGGGTAGCTCTGCAGGCGTTCGTTCTACCGAGCTGCAGTCGGGAGTCAGTTTTGTAAATGGGTTTCCCAGCTCATTGCACAGCAGAATGTAACATTTAATTACGTTATGTCTTTCTGTCTCTACTTCTTTTTTCCAATAAATAGACAAAGTATTCTACCCCAAAAAATAATTTCAAGATATTAACTGATACACATGCCTTGAGATTGGTTTAATTGAAAGAAACCAGTTTTACGTACACTAACTAGGGGAAGAATTGCACTTCATCTTCTGCACGGGTTTCGTTGGCAAGCTTTCATTGCGTTACCTGTATCAATTAGCAAATGTACGCTTACAGCCTAACACTCTCTATGTTTGTGGCATCATGGTAGTGCTGTTTTTGCCGTCTACATAAAATATTATCCTCTAGTGCGCGAAACCGCGGCTTCAAACCCGACGGACACTGGCGGATTTTTTCGTGCGTAAGTCATTAGGACGCCTTCCTTCGGAAGGGAAGTAAAGCGGATGGTCCCGTGTCGTAGATTTACAGCACATAAAAGAATTGAAAACCTAATTGAGAGGCCTTTGAGCAAAATCAAGTGTTATTTCACGTCCAATATGTAACTGGACACAAAACCTTATTACTTAAAAAGCGTGCATAAATAAGAAAAATCTGATGTGTCGCACTCACATGGCTTTCTCTACTCTTGTACTAACCATTCCTACAAACACTTATCTATATATTCTTCTTCTTAGTCGAGATAAACATTGTACAAATTATTGTTTATTTTCTTGTAGGTACAAAGGGAATATGGGAATACAGTAGGCTTTATGCGATAGTGAGAAAAGTTTTCCATGTGAAGGATAGTTTAGGGTGGAAAAATGTTCTTCAAAATATTCGTGTCGAATTCTTGAAGGATATTAACTGTGGTTTTTAACCGACTTTTCGTTTATGAGTTATGCTGTCCACAGATGGAATTTTCTGTGTGCAATACTACAAACGGTAGGGGTAGCTAGGAAGTAAAAGTGATGCATGCATCTATGAATATTAATGTAGTAATAATAATGTTGATATAGGCAACAATAATAATGAATATGAGTGTAAGGTACGGTAGAGTGGCCGGCCTGCCGCCGCCGCCTCCTCCGCCCCCGCCGCCGCACACTTGTATACAATATGATAGACACGACTGTCAGTTGGAATAACATGGGCAGCAGTAGCACATTCTCCCCTTTCTCTGTGACAGATGACATGGCGGTATGGTAATGAGGACAACTGTGTGTCTGGGCTAACGAGACAAGGAAAAATTGTATCTACAAGAAACACGAGCCAAAAGAACACTCCATAATAAAAACAACTGATACATCCCTCATTTCATGATACAGCCCTCATTTTGGGCACACAAGACTGCAATCATTGCTTATATACCGAAGAATCTGATGTGTTGCACTCACATAACTTTCTCTACTCTTGTACAAACCATTCTTACAAACTCTTATTCCTGTATCTTCTTAGTTGACATAAAAGTTTGCAGGAATTATCTTATTGTTTATTTTCTTAAAGGTATAAGGGGGATACGAGAATGCATTACATTGAATTTGTAATATTTTCCTAGTATGATAATATGTGATATTAGTATATAGATATACGTTTAGCGTGTTTTTTGTGTGCAGTGTCTGTGGTGGTAGCCCTGCACCACTAGACGGTTCCTTCCCCCGATGAACAACCGCAATGTAATCCATAATGTGCAGTAGCTGGCAAAAGTCATGTGGACCGGAAAATTCGTTGCCAGGAATCTGCAGAAAGTGCTCTAGCGTTTAATTCGAGTTAGCCATGCATGTTAGGTACATCTCCTTCTTTTCTGTGAACGGACGATTGCTAGGTACACCCAACGTGGAGCAGCATTCAAAGAGCAGGTCGGCTGTGGCTCTTACAACTCATGAATAACCTGCAATTGCCTATTAAACGATTAAACGTCGGTGCGTGATTTGTCAGGGTTCTCCGGTTTTCCCCGCTACTCATGCCAGCAACTGCTCCCTCATCACCTTTCCAATCATCCATTTCGCCTGCATTTCATATCAACCTCTTCCTCACTCTGGTACTTGCAGGTGTTCACTCTGTCCGGTCCAGAGACCCCTGTGCTCCCCGACAGGCGTCTGGCCCTAGACACTGGCTTGTGAGTCCTACGGGAGGATAATCAGATAAAGAAGACAATTTGGCCTATCTCTAACGGTTTACCAGTTATGCAAAAGTCGTCCAGAGTAAATACGACTACAGGGGCTATAGCCTGAAAATTCAAGAAATACATTTCATTTGTCATAAGATATCTCAAACATATGACATTTTAATCAACATTTTCGAAGTTTTATACCACTCTTGGTATTTAATCATATTTTTGTTCTTCACTTATGCTGTTCACAGACAGAGCATTTTCTAATTTTTTTAATAAAGATTCAGGGGGCTTCAAACCATATACTTTCGGTGAAATCTCGACATCGAATTTTTGGGTGAAATACAATACTTCCTTTGCTAACTAGATATTGTAGAGAAAGCAAAATTGAAAAGGGAATGAATATGGAATAAAGGTCGGATATTCGTACGAATAGAAGTGTGGAATGTATGAGGACGGAGGAACAGAACGTAGACTGAGGAATCGAAGGGGGACAGAGTGGCAGCCAGACAGACAGACATTACATGAAAATAGTTGCAACATTATTGGTGTAGAGAAAGCGCATTAAAAGATTTGGCATACATTCAACGCTCTGAGTCGATAGTATCCTAGTACGCTCGTATCTGGGACGTCGACGTCGACGCTTCCTTGGAAAAGCATCCTCTCCTCGCTAGTGCGCGGGATCGATCCTTGACCCGGACTGAATTATTAATGTTCCTCAGACACAACAGCAGGCCGCGCGGCCGGCGGATTACTGAACTACTACCTGTTGTTATACACCCCCCCCCCCCCACACACACACACACGCTTTAATGACTCATTTTGTCTGAAACACAGTCTACAAGAACTTATTTAATATGGGATTCATCATTGTCACAAAACAATTCTGGTGTCTACACTCACATGACTTTCTCTACTCTTGTACTAACCATCCTTACAAACTCTTATTCCTATATCTTCTTCGTGTTAGTTGAGATAGACATTTGAAAAAATTATCATATTGCTTATTTCCTTGTAGGTACAAGGGGAATATGGCAATACAGTAGGCTTTGTGCGATAGTCAAATGTTTTAAAGCTTTCAAATTGCATTCTCTTTGCACGGTTAGTATATAAAAAATGAAAAACTACCTTCCATTTGCGAAACTTTAAGTATTCCAAAACTCACACACATAATAAGGAATATCTCCGAAATGGTTCACTCTACAAAAAAATTATTTGGACATAAATTGTGTATTTTAGCAAAATCTACATTTTTTGTGCAGTAAGATTTTGTCTATCTCTTACGGTTTATCAGTTATGCAAAAGTCATCCAGAGTAAACAGGACTACATAGGCTATGGTCAGAAAATTCAAAATATACATTTCATTTGCCATAAAACTACCTCAAACACATCGCATTTTAATAAAAATCTTTAGAGCCATTTTCAAGAAAATCAAAATTTTCGAAAAATGTTCCATGTAAAGGATAGTTTAGAGTGGATGCACAACAAAGGACTGTCGGGGCTAGGCTACTTCACACTACAAAGCAAACAGAGGCGCTCAAGGTCAAGTTTCCTCGTGGGGTCCTTTGTGCATACGTAACCTTTAGCGCGGCAGTTAAGAAAGGATTGCTGGAACCTCCGAGAGGCATCCGGGGTCGACGTGATTGCAGAAGATCCAGAAAGGACAATGCTATCTATATAAGGAGGCGAGGAAACAGCAGCGGAGAAAGATACAGATAGAGGCATGAGTCGGTCAGTGTGGCAAGTGAATGTGAGACAGCTGTGTGTGAGTTGTAATATCACGAAATACTGTGGACTGTGTTAAGGTCAGCAGAAGAGAGATATGCTGTGCAAAAGTTTAGAAGAAAATAAGGAGAAGAAAAGTAACTGGACTGGATTTTGTCGAACTGTTGTTTTTGACACAGTATTATTTTGTTACACTAAGTTAAAATGAAGCCTTTCTAGGGTATCTGTGTGTGCGTGTGTGTGTGTGTGCGCGCGTGTGTGTGTTTGTGTGTGTGTGTATGTATGTGCGTGTGTCTGTATGTGTGTGTGTGTGTGGTTGTTCTAGACTGCTGCACACCCTATGAGACAGACTTTGAACTCAGGCATCTCACGGTACCTACTAAAGACTTATCCCAGGGGCAACAAATGCCGGGCTGGGTAGCACCAAAGGAAGTTTTAACTCCAAAGCAAATATTTTGGAAAGGCACGTCGCTTGGGTCCGTGTTACACTGAGAGTCAGGTTCAATCCCTTGGGAGGGTAGTTTCCTGCAGAAAGGTACCTACATCACTGACGGCTCGATACATTCCTATCACACCTTCATGTTGCAAACACGCGCTGAATCTCTACCAACCTCTCTCACCCTACAGCACTAGACCCTCTTGTAAACCGAGCACTAATATATGTACAAATAACATTTGCGGACAGAAATTACATTCATTTATATCACGAGAGGTGATAATTTAATCGTAAAAACTGACAACAATTTTTGAAAAATATATTTTTGGATTTTTCTGCATAAAGGGTAAGAACAGGGTAAATGGAATCTGATTAAGATTATTTAGTGTAATTTTCATACCGACGTTGGTATCACTTTGTATTGATATAATCCATACATACTGTGACGCCGGCCCACGGCAGCGGCAACACAAAGGGCCAGGTTGTCCCACCCCAATGCAGCGGCGCGTAACAAAGGGGCTCCACAAAGGGTTTTGCAGAGCATTCTAGAAGTATCGGGCAGCCGGCGTGCTTGTTGACGTTCGAGAAAGAACTGACTACGTCATTGCCGGTATGAAAGATTGCGGAGCACATAAAAAGGCAGTTTTTGAGTTCGTCGGTGTGCTAGTGAGCATGAGACAGCTGTGAAATATACGTCGCGTCAAATTGAAGAAGTTTTAACAAGTGTGGAGTGATTGTATCGCCAGAGTTAGTGTACTACAGACAGAGAAACTGAAGAGAGACAGTGAAAGGAGTGAGTCAAGGTTACAAGAAGTAAACAGTTGTGAGTTGTAATATTGCTAAAGACTGCAGACTGTGTTAACCTCAGTAAAAGAGAACTGTGTTTTTGTGCAAAACTAAGGAAGAAAAATGGTAATAGAAAACAAACTAGACTGGATCTGTCATTTTGTCACGGTGCGTTAAGAGTTGTGCCGACATACTGAAGAGGCAATGTGTGATTATATCAAAGCAAACGTACAGTCCAGGAACGGAAACGAAACAAGAAATAAATGTTTATCGTTTAGTTACTTGAACTGTAAGATTACATACTATTGGTGACGAGGTTTACTATACCACACAGCAGGGTAGACGGACACGTTCGGATGAGGCAAAAGTACATAGCATTTTTCTTCTCTCAATTAATCCAATACACTTTTAAAACATGTATAGATATGAATCTTATCTAAATAATGATTTTCATCATATTTATTGAATTTAAATGTAATTCACATAAGAGAGATCGTGGTGCTCAAAATTAGATTCTTGAATCTCAGATCTTTAATAATCTTGAAGAGGCAAACCCAAATAACTTAGCTAGATATTAAAAACAAACTAGCAATCAAAACGAAGTCCACAATTTCTCATCTTACAACAATACTAAATTTATAAATGATCTAAAAGGTAGGAAAACTGCCCGCGTTGAAAACGAAAAGGCAGCAGCAATAGCGAAAGCAAGGAAAGTGAGAAGAAAATATAGGAATGAGAGTTTGTAAGAATGGTTAGTACAAGAGTAGAGAAAGTCATATGAGTGCAACACATCAGATTTGTTCTGGTTGCTTTCCTGTTTATTTATACAGATGTATCTATGTCCGAACCCGTAAGCCACTGCGTCTCGATGGGGCATAGCACTTGAGTAGCCTTGGGGATGTGTGGAGTGGTGGCTGGCGCCCAGGAAGGAAGGAAGGAGTTAGCGGCCGATTCAGGAGCTCCGACCTAACTCACGGTAGCGTACAGATTGAAACTCCCGCTGGCGTCATGTGCAACTGGCACGGGACTTGCAAGTTCACAGAGAGAAAACTCTCGAGACCCTGTCGACGCGGGTCATCCCTCAAAGAACCAAGCGGATGAAGGGTGAAATGAAATTAAAATGGAGATGTCATCAACATTCACGTAACTCTCGAAAAAAGCCCGTGGGTGGGAAAGCCGGCCAAGGGATTCGAACTCACTACCCCTCGAAGTACGCACACATAAGAACAAACATGCATCTTGTTGACTCAGTATGGTCAATATTTGATGAAGGAAGAATCCCCATGAATCATAAACTAACCTTACAACTGACTGATTTTCGATTACTTAACAAAGAATTTTAGTGCGTCATAGATAATGTTCTAATGTGTCTCATTATGAATAACAAGCTAAACTGAGTGCTAGCCCATTACCTCAACCAAACCGTCAAATTCAGACAAGATATCCTTCACAAACACAGAAGATATTACATATAAAAATATAATCCCGTTAAAACACAATTTCTGTAGCCTGAACCACTTCCGAGATATTCTTTATTACTGGTTTCAATATTTCAATAGTTGCACTTTTCTCAAATGGGAAGACGTTGTTTGTTTTTTATCTGTTGGCAATGCAAAGAGAATGGAATGTCAAAGCCATCACGCAGCGACGAGCTCAAAGCCTACTGTATTCTAATATTCCCCTTGTGCCTACAAGGAAATAAACAATAACATAATTTGTACAAATGTTTATCTCAACTAACACGAAGAAGATATAGCAATAAGTGTCTATAAGCATACTTTTTACAAGAGTAGAGAAAGTCATGTGAGTGCATGTTATTTTAAAGCGTTGCTGAGACCTTCTTGGCTAGAACTTCTAACGTGACCTTTTTATTCTGCGGTTTTGATACATTTGACTGATCTTATATTGCGAGACATAACCTCAAATATATTTTGTAAATTCTTAATCACACCACAATGAAAACAGCCATTAATAAACTCAAGGGAATAATAAAGCAGTTACTTTCTGAAGATGCAAAGATCGTATCGATGAGTACAGCGTTGTGTAAATAATAAATCGGTACACTTTAAGGGAAGCTTTCATCTTCTGTTTTCCTGAGAATTTCACAGAAATCTAAACAGCTGAACTGATTATCTTTCGTTCGAGCGTTTTAGACAAAGAGAAACTGTTGCGAAGTGAGTCATGAATAATTCAGCAAGTATATCGCAACTGTTTTATACCAGGGATGAGACTTCGATACATCGATATCAGTTATCGAAATATCTAAAACATTCGATACATCTTCGATATTTTCCAATTTTTAAGTTTTGCATTATTTAAAGCAGTTGTGTTTAACGTAGTTTCTGATAGGTCTTGACTGCGTTTCCTGTAAGTGAATGAATCCTATATTCGTATATTTGTAGTTAGTCTAAAAATAACCGTTAACTTGGAAAAAAGGGTTTGCAAAATGAACAGTAACACTTGACACTTTTAGGTTCCTTTTTCTCAGAAACCACTAGCAGCAGAGGACCGACATTTTTACTGCATATGAAGACATTGTACCTCATACCACTGGGCTAGGGAAATTAAGCTATCAACAATACTTATGACTCTGAATTTTGTCGTCTGTAAAGAGCTTGAAACATGAACGTTTGAAGCGATGTTCTTAACTTTTTGAAATGTATTGCACTTAAAAAGTACACTAGCACTAGTTATGTACATGTAATACATATTCTTACAGAAGTGTGTAGAATTTGAGCCTGTAGCTTTTATACTTTTTAAGAAAAAGGAATATATGTTTTTAAAATGTATTTTTGGGATAATCGCAGTTAGAAATTTGTCCCTTGACCTGGGACTCCTTAAATTAAGGTTGTGATGGCCTTTTAGCAGATAATTATTTTAAGAATGCTCGAGGTGTTAAACGTTTCAGTAAAAAAGGGCGTGGCATCCTGACGTTTAAAAAGATACACAGTGAATTTAAATGTTTTAAAGGGTTACACAGCATGACCCCGCCGACAAGAATAACGGCAGTGGGAACAGAACAAAGAGTTGGGGCCAGGCTGCGTCACATCAGAGCGGCAAAACAATGGGGTTTTCGAGATTATTCGAGAAATGGCCGACGTCCGGATGTTGCGGATCATTATTTCAAAGCCCTCCCATAAGAAGTTTCATCTCAAGAAGTAATTGTACTGAACTTTTGTTTTTGTTACAATATTTTAAATGGCCAATAAACCATATATATTCTAAATGAGAAAAAGCCAGCTGATTTTGCTGTGTTGAAAGCAAAAAATTCCTAAATTTTACAGTACTCAGTCTCCTTAAATTACTAAAGTAGTGAACCAAGCCATAGTTAAGTATGATAAGAGTCTACTAAAACATATTTGAGAGCCTGGAGTGGAGCAAAGAAGATGATACAAGATAAACGGCTCCATCATGGTTCGAAGCCCGAAAGTGTAAGTAGGTAATGAAATAATAAAGAAATCTGTTTGGAGTGAGTGCAGAGTCCATTAGCAGAGAGAGAGAGAGAGAGTTGCTGGAAGAGCATTAGTGGTCATCTGTATGCTGTTTAGCTCGAGGGATTACCAGCAAGCAAGTAAACAATGTTATGATGCTATGTTTGTACAGGACAAGCCACAAGTTTACTGTCTCATATTCCACCCGTCTAGCACTCATATGCCCCTCTCTCCTCACTCCTCTTGCACGAAATATTATTAGCAACGCTTTTTCTTACATCTATTTCATATCAACACTAGCAATGTCAAACCAGAACTTAGCACAAGAGTAGAGAAAGTCATGTGAGTGCAACACATCAGATATTTACTTTGTCTACTGGTAAGTAGAAGAACGTATTATATTCCACCTAAAAATTCGATGTCGAGATTTCACCGGAAATATGTTTTGAGACCTCTTAAATCCAAGAGCGCGAGCGTGCGCGCGCGCGCGTGTGTGTGTCTGCGAGTCTGTCTGTCTGTCTGTTCCTGAATGTATATTTTCAGTGAAATCTCAGTGTCGAATTTTTGTGCAAAAGGCCACACCATTCCTACCTCTTATGTATGTGGTAGACAAAGTACAAAAAATTGCTATCGTACTTAATATTGTTAAAAACGTTAAAATTATAAAAATATAAGTAATATCCCTACTTTTTGTTGGTCCTGTATATTTGCAAGGGATACCTAGTGGTAAATGATATATCAGCATAGAGGATTTGTTATAATTAATTATACAGAGAAACGATGGTACACGATTGATCCAAATCCCATGAAGGGTAAATGGATTATGTATAACAATATGAAATACAGGCAATGAGAAAAGTAACGTCACTATGTGTATGAAAAAAAATCAGGACTGACGTCTGGCGTTTCAAATGACTCTCCGCGCGCGTGTCGTCAAAATAGTTCAAAAATAGAAATGTCGGTTATATATTTAAGTCCAGCATCTTCGAAATATGCGAATCAAACATTTTCAAGAAATATTCTTTACATGCGACATTTTTCGAACTATTTATTTTCTCAAAACTGCTTCTGCTGGTTTTGATTAAAACGCCATATGTTCAAACTATGTAACAAATGAAATAGGGAGATATCTTGAATTTTCTGGAAATGTCCTAAGAAGTCCTCACTGTTCTAGATGACTTGCGTAATTAACAAACCGTAAGAGATAGACCAATATTAGTGTATAAAAATGTACATCTTGTTAAAATACACAAGTTATGTCTTTTGTAGCTTTCTGTGAAATGAACCATTTCGGAGATATTCCTTGTTATGTACGTCAGTTTCGGAAAACTTAAAACTTTCGTGAAATGGAACATCGTTGTTCATTTTTTGTATGTTAAGCGCCTAAAGAGAATGGGATCTCAAAGCTTTAAAAGATTTGACTATCGTACAAAGTCTACTGTATTCCCATATTCCCCTTGTACCTACAAGGAAATAAGCAATAAGATAATTTGTACAAATACTTATCTCTATTAACGTGAAGTAGATACAGGAACAAGTGTTAAGAATAGTCAAATCGAAGTCGTGATAATAGGAATAAAAAATGAATATAGCAGAAAACACAATCAGTTACTTGTTTTGGATTCCCTGTGTTCTGATGGTTGGATTCTAAGTGATGGATAAGACATCAATGAAATCGTAGCTTGCCTAAAAGGCACTCGCTTGAAATAGAATTTCCTATGTTTATTAAAACATGGTGTCAGTGAAGGGAGATAAGCCGTTTTGGCCCGTGTTAGGGTAAGACCAGTGCCATAATGGGCTTCAATCGAGTGCTGCTGCCTACCTCCCCTATGTAACATATTGTGAGATGAACCGCTCTTGGTCCAAAGGCCTAGCTGGCTGGCTGGATATATTACTGAGTTCTTTCTTTTCGCTCGTCCTTTGTTCCAGAGATGCAATGCGCCGGCACGCTATCATTGATCATAACATTTTGACAAATTCTAGGAAAGCCAACGCTCCTTTTTATCGCATTAGATAACTCAAACAAACGACCATTCAAATTAAAACTGCTTTCCTTTTTCTAATTATATGCCCCCTCCCACATTTCTGTAACGTGACGGCGATTTCATTAAGGTTATGTAGGTAACATATTTCCACTTGTTGAAGGGAGCAAAGTGGAAAAGGTAGCTTTGAGGGAACAAAATCGAACCCGATGAATCACTCTAGGGTTAACGTGGTAGCCTCTGGTTCATTCCCGAGGTCGCGGCTTCAAATCCGACGGAGGGCAATGGTTTTTCTCAGCTGTAAAAACTTTTAGCAGGTTTCCTTCGGAAGGGAAGTAAAGCCGGTCGTCCCCTGTCGTAGACTTACAGCACGTAAACACGCCTCAAGCATGATCAAGAGGCCTCTGAGTAAAATTAAGCAGTCTTTCACGACTAATATATTGAAGACATTCTGAAATGTAAATCGTGCCAAAAAAGTATCCTCAGAAACATCATCTTGTGTAAAAGTTTATCTGTATCAAGTTACTTCGAAATTGGTGAACAGA
Organism: Tenodera sinensis; assembly: GCA_030765045.1. Taxonomy (NCBI): domain Eukaryota; kingdom Metazoa; phylum Arthropoda; class Insecta; order Mantodea; family Mantidae; genus Tenodera; species Tenodera sinensis. Next base: position 104,227,445 of record CM060972.1, read on the forward strand.
TTTCCATGATGACAGATTCAAATATGACGAATAAAAACGTCCAATAAGAAATTCATCTCTCGTGAGACATAAGGAATATAATTGAACAGTATATAATACATTATTTACACAGTCTGCCAACGGAGTAGAACTGAACAGTTGAATGTTTTTTTTTTTTACTAATACGGCAACTGCTATCATGCATGCGTTCACATCTACAACGAGTAGAAAAATATAAACTAGCGAAGTCCTAGAAAACTAGTTTTACTACGTGCCTATGTCAGCTACTGCAAGTAATGAGGGGAGGGAAGGTTTTCTTTCAAGCTTGCCGAGTAGTATTCAGGCAGGATGGTGTAATATTTTGGGAAATAATTCTGATTGGCCTACACTCGCGCAGTAAACATGGAAGGACACAGCATGGTATTTGTTTACGCTCTCGAGACGCGCTGTTGCGGTGTTTGTTTAAGTACATATCTAGTGAAAGTGACACCCACACAATTGTCAGTTTGTCATTTTCTTATTTTCGAAAAAACTAAAATATCTTCGTAGGAAATGGTCAGAGACAAAAACGTAAGATAAAAAATGTGTTCCAAATAGCAAGATCTACTACTGGTTTAAATTAATGTAATGACTTCCGTTCCACCCGGTATGTATTAAGAATATGAAGCGCCCTGTATAACAGATATCTGAAAAAAGAGAAGTAGTGTTTTATAGTCTTATATACAATTACGATCTTTCTTATAAAGGAAGAAAGAGAGAGGACATTTATCGGAGTGCGGAGCGTGTATGAAAGGGCTTTACGACTGAATCTGCCGCCGCAAGGATTAATCACGTCGTGAAGGATAGATAGATAGGCGGCGGCGGGCGATATGAAAAAGATTCGCTGTTAAGACCAGTTATCGGCATGACGTGTGCAATATCAATACGGAAAAGTTATTGTACTTGCAAATTCGAACATTGGGTTTGGGCCGCAGGAATAATTTACGATATCATATCTCCCCCAGTAGTGTCACAGATGTGGCGACCACCGCCATTTTAACAACTGACCATCGAATGGCAGTGTCAGAATGAGGCGCCTGGAGAATACCAGCTTCAGAGCAATACAGACATAAGTCCTCCGAAACTACACACCATATATGTCATGTTAATTTCACATGACTTTCTCATGTACTTACAATAGCTACAGCAAGTATTGTATTCCACACAACAATTCAATACCGAGATTTCACCGGAAATACATGTTTTGACACCCTCTGAATAAAAAAACTCTCATAGAAAAGGGTCTATAAAAAGGTATTTAAGTAAAAGTACGTTAAATAACACTATTTCCATTTAAACTCACCATCTTTAAAGCGTACGACACGACAATTTTCAAACATCCCACCCAACACCACACTTTTCGTGGAACATTGTTAGAAAATTTTTATTTTCCCAATAATGGCTCTAACAACTTTGGTTAAAATAGTATATGTTTAAGACACTTTCGTGAGAAATAAAGTATGTGTGTATGGAAAATATATAATTTTGTGGAGTTAATTCCAAACTAATCCTGATTGCTTTTTCTACTACGTATAGTGAGTAGAGGAAGTATTTTATTCCACCCAAAAATTCGATGTCTAGATTTCACCGGAAATGTTTTCACCTTCCCTAAATCCAAAAAAAGCATTTTTAGAAAAAGGTCCGCGCGCGCGTGTCTGTCAGTCTGTGAACAGCATAACTCAAAAACGAAAAGTCTGTTAAAAACCAAAGTTGGTATTTAAGTTAAACATCTATCAAGGATACGACACGACGATTTTCAAGAAAATTTCTCCACTCCAAACTACCCTTTACGTCGAACATTTATTGAAAATTTTGATTTTCTTGAAAATGGTTCTAATGTTTTTGATTAAAATGTTATACGTTTAAGATATTTGTATGACAAATAAGATGTATAATTTGAATCTTCTGGCTATAGCCCATATAGTCCTGTTTACTCTAGATGACTTTTGCATAACTGGTAAACCGTAAGAGGTAGATCAAATCTTAGACACCAAAAAATGTAGATCTTGCTAAAGCACACAATTTATTTCTAAATTTTTTTTTTTTTTTTTGTGGAGGAAACCATTTCGGAGATATTCCTTGTTATTTGTGTGAGTTTTGGGGAACTTATACTTCTGTCAAATGGAACATCGCTATTCATTTTTTTAGATGTTAACCGTACAAAGAGAAAGGAATTTGAAAGCTTTAAAATATTTGACTATCGCTCAAAGTCTACTGTATTCACAGATGTTTATCTCAACTAACACGAAGAAGATATAGGAATAAGAGTTTGTAAGAATGGTTAGTACACGAGTAGAGAAAGTCATATGAGTGCAGTACCTTGCTCTACTTGGTGTTGTTGGTCTTGATACACAATTATCGAGTGTGAGTAAACTGCGTTAAGCAGAAGCGGATGAAGATACGTGACAATTTTGGGATTGCCGTATTATCCTAGGAATAAAGGCAGCACTAGCAGGAAGTGAAAATGTTCCGTGATTTAGCTCTGCTAAGAGGAGCGCCGCGCCGCGCAGCGCAGGAACAGGAAACAAAAGGGAAATTTCTCTTCCCTCGGGATATGCTGCAGCACGGGAAACCCGAAATCGGATTGTCAGTGTAGGTTCTTTTATCATGTCGTTTGTAGATGTTCCTCTGCTTTCATTTCGATTGCTGCATCACAAACTAAGAGATTCTTCTTTCTTCTAACACTGACTTTGAGGAAATATGGTCGGTCGCCGGTGTAATTATTATCATTATCATCATGATCATAATCATCATCATCATTATCATTATTATCATTATTATTATTATTATTATTATTATTATTATTATTATTATTATTATTATTATTATTATTATTATTATTATTATTATTATTATTATTATTATTATTATTATTATTATTATTATTATTATTATTATTATTATTATTATTATTATTAGTTGGTATTTAAGTTTAATCCCTTTTAAGAACGCGACATGAAAATTTTGAAGAAACTCTTCCACCCTAAACTACCCTTTACGTGGAACATTTTTGGAAAATTTTTATTTTCTCGATATGGGCTCTAACGATTTCGACCAAAATGTTTAACATATTTGTATGACAAATGAAATGTATATTTTGAATTTTCTGGCTATAGCCTATGTAGTCCTGTTTACTCTGGATGATATTTCAATAACTCGTACACTGTAAGAGATGACTTACGAAAGTTGCTTTAATTATTTAAAGCTTTGCGCTATTTAAATATCCCTTTATAGAGTTATTTAAAATTTATTTTAAGAGTAACTTTTACAACATACCTGTTGATTTAAAATTTGGTTTAACCCAAAAGTTTTAGTAATAAAACTAAACATGGGATTCTTTAGTCGAGCTTTGTGTTTTTTAAAGTAAAAGAAAAAATAAATAAGTCAAGTCTGTGAGTCAGTGAGTTAGTGAGTGAGTCAGTCAGTCAGTTAGTCAGTCAGTGAGTCAGTGAATGAGTGAGTGAGTGAGTCAGTCAGTCAGTCAGTCAGTCAGTCAGTGAGTGAGTGAGTCAGTCAGTGAGTCAGTCAGTCAGTGAGTGAGTAGTCAGTCAGTCAGTGAGTCAGTCAGTCAGTCAGTCAGTGAGTGAGTGAGTCAGTCAGTCAGTGAGTCAGTCAGTCAGTGAGTGAGTAGTCAGTCAGTGAGTCAGTGAGTCAGTGAGTCAGTCAGTCAGTGAGTCAGTCAGTCAGTCAGTGAGTGAGTGAGTCAGTCAGTCAGTCAGTCAGTCAGTCAGTGAGTCAGTCAGTCAGTCAGTGAGTCAGTCAGTCAGTGAGTGAGTGAGTCAGTCAGTCAGTCAGTCAGTGAGTCAGTGAGTCAGTCAGTCAGTCAGTCAGTCAGTCAGTCAGTCAGTCAGTAAGTAAGTAAGTAAGTAAGTAAGTAAGTAAGTAAGTAAGTAAGTAAGTAAGTAAGTAAGTAAGTAAGTAAGTAAGTAAGTAAGTAAGTAAGTAAGTAAGTAAGTAAGTAAGTAAATACACAAACAAACAAACATACAAACAAATAAAGAAATAAATAAATAAAACGAGCAGAAACAGCACTTCTACCTTGTTTATAAAGATATTACATATCCTATGGTTGAAGCTTTTTTGTATGCCTAAGTTTGCTCGGTTTACTGAAAGACTCCATGAGAAGATTTGGAAAAACGCGCATTTCAAACAAAAAATTGTAATAATGAAAGATTATTGAACTTACGGAAATGGATTTTGGTAAGGCAATATCTTTCGTGTTTTATGTACAGAAAATTAGGCCCCTAGCGTGAAAAACGCGGAAAATTTAAATTTCATCTATAATGTTCTCTAAATATTAGAAAAGGTTTAGATCGTAAAATGTCATATTTTCCGTTCAAGTACATTTGTTGTTCCACGTTTACATTAAATTGATATTTCAGTCTACGCAGTTTTAGTGAGAACACTATTAGTTGTTTGAACGTAACCTAACTTACAGGGAGAACCGTTTTCATGCACTATGCATTTAGTTCAAAATATAATAAAGGTTGAAATTCAGTGTGCAGCCAGTTACTCGTATGCATGCATGCTATCAGTTTAATTGGTTTTCCAGCAGCCTTGTTACAAAGTGAGAATGTTGCACGTGTTTTAAATGAACGTTAACTATTCATAAAACATCCCTTTGAGAGGTTCAAGCAACAACTTCATTACAATAGTTTTATCATACATTATTGCTCTGTCTTCTGCATAGCTCATCAAAACAAATTAAAATATCGTCTGTTGACTGCCTTTTACAGCTCTATCTCGCACATAGCAGATAAATTGTTGCATTCCATACAGTGAATACGAGATTTCAGTGCAAATATATGTTTACAGGCTTCCTGAATACAAGAAAAACATTTCTATACAAAGATCCGTATTTATGGGTTATGTTTCTGTGTTCTGTGCGTGTCCGTGACTGTGTGTTTGTGTAGATCCCTCTGGTTTATCTGTCTCTGTGTGTCTCTCCCTGCGTTGCTGTGTTTCTGTGTCTGTCTATCCCATTAATGATATCTCTGTGTATGTGTGCGGTCTGTCTATCTGTCTCATTGATGATAGCTGGTGTTTGCATTAGTGCGTGTGGTTTGTCTGTATAGGTTAGGGTTGCGTAATTCCGTGATGGTTTTCAATAAATATTGTGTAATGGTCATAAATGGACATAACTCATTTAAATAACGATTCAAGAACACAATTACAATATTCTAAATAATATTTTACCTGATTAACAATTGCAAAGTTTTATACATATACTGAAAAATTATTGAAATAAATTTTGTGACGATGGCTCCAAAATCCTTGAGAGTGGTATCCTAATTCACACCAGCAACAATTACCTGCATTGGTTCTCTTGACCTTCATCTACATTACAATATACAAAGTGCAATTAAAATTACTGCCTTGATATTTACCTCTAATTAATTGTCTGAAATTAACTGAACCTCGCTCGTTTCATCAGATTCATTAAACACAATATTCATGTTCCGTAGCCAAGGAAACTGCTAACAAAAGAAAGTAGCTATCTGTTAGATACTTCAGAATTGCCAACTATTGGCAGGAACATCAACTTTGTATCACGGAATTACGCATCTTTTTCTAGCTACGGTTCTGGTAGCCGTTCTTCAATTTTATCTTTTTATCTTTTATTCCTCCCGAATTATTAATTTTCTTTAAGATTGCTTCTTCCTTGATATTTCAGTAGTTTACAGTTATTAATGGATTGACGTCGCATATACATATACGACTAACGTTTTTTAAAAGTCCATATCAATATTTTTCTGTCAAAAAGTGGAAAGACCATTAATAGTATGCCAGTTACAGGAATTACAAAACCAGTCATTAAATAGGAAGGAGGTGAACAGCGACACCAGTAAAACGATGGCGAGATCAATTTGATGGGCGGAACGGACCGAAACGTCTAAGCCAGAAGAAGAAGAAGAAGAAGAAGAAGAAGAAGAAGAAGAAGAAGAAGAAGAAGAAGAAGAAGATTTTCTTGAGCTGTCTCCCTAGCGCGGTGGTAGTACTCCTGCTTACAAAGTAGGTGACCCGGGTTCGATTCTCGTTACCGGCGTAGGCATTTTGTCCCACTGGGAGACCTGGTCCGGGGTGCACTCAGTCTTGTTAGGTTCCTGAGGACAATAGAGGTGCTACTTGATTGAAAGACAGTGGTCTCTCGTTGTGAAGACCGCATATACCGGCCGAGGCCGACCACATCCCACACTCCAGTACTTCACCCCTCTTATTAATTAAAACCTGTATATTTTCTTTGCAACCCTGTTCTTTTATATCCACAAGTGTTGATATTTAAACATAAGGCGTTGTAAATGTTTTAAATCTATTAGCAATTTATGAAATGAAATTAGAAGTGTTTTATAGGCCCATGTCTGTCAAAACAAACTGGTTTTTCTCAACGGTGAAAGTATAAACAGAATCACTTGTATTGTTTTTAAGATTACCCTACACATACAAAGAAATGTACCGTTATAATGCAATTGCACGTAATTGTCGTTTGTAGTAATTACTGGCTTGGTTTGATTTAATTTGAGGCAGCCCCGCCCCAAAGAGGGCTAGTGTCGAGTAACAGCGGTCGAAGGAGGGTTGTGTAGACTGGTAGACATTGTTACGGCTTTAATGGAGATTTGTGGTTGCGTAGTGGTCAGAGTTTCCCTAGTCTTCCCTCAATGTGAGGTATATAATGTTACCACGTTACTTAATACCACAAGTGGAATACTAAATATTTCACTGTTTATCTCTCTGAGTTTCATTAATCATTTCATTGCAAACTTTTGATTGGGAATTGGCTTGTCGAATTAATGAGCTGTTTCCTTTGTATTGTAACAAAATGGTGATTCGGCGAATCCCACTGCTGACACCAATGTCACAAAATCAGTCCAATTACTTTTCTAACAAATTCGTTCTAAAAATGTTGCACAACAACACAGTTATATTTGGCCGACGTTAACGCAGTCTACAGTCTTTCGTAAATTTAGAACTCGCAACGGTTTTCTTTTGGTAGCCTTGACTCAGTTCTTTTACTGTCTTTCTTGACTCTCTATGGTTTTTGTACACTAAATCTAACGATACAATCACTCGACGTTCGTTAAAACTTTTTCACTTGGTATCTTTCAAGATGAGAGTACCACATTTTTCTAAAAATGCTTTTTTTTTATATATATTTCCGCTGAAACCTCGACATCGAATTTTTAGGTGGAATACATTACCTACCCTACTTAGTAGTAGAGCAAGTAAAAAGAGCTGAACTTATAATGTTCACTTTCGTTAATTCGGAGAAAAGGAATCAATTACAGAAGCAGCCCTTATGAAGTGCAGGGGTGTATGGAACATTTGTGCACAAGATATTATTGGGGGTGGAAAGTTGTGAATAGAGGCAGGCGCTTATCCAAGAGCAATGGGAGTTTTCAAAGTTGGGCGACCGTAACTTTACATGAGCGCTGCCTGTGACAAATTGCTGTCCCACTCGTAAACTGTTACGGCAATTAAGTAAATTACGTAAATAAGAACACTGCAGCTATGCATAGCACCTTACTGCTAAAGCGTCTTAAAACGTTTTAAAGGAAACGTGGAGATATTGGACTACGCAACGTGTAACAGCGAGTACTGCAATCAGTGACACTTTAGATTAATATGTATATATAGGGTGTTTCAAAATTAGACCGACAAACTTTGGGAGCTGATAGGCAACACTATTTTAAACAGTTTTTGTTAAGGAAAGTTTTTTACTGCGATGCTTCGTTTAAGCGTTAGACGAGTTAATGTCATAGATTGACTGGTGTGTTTCCAAGAGTACGGCAGAATAGGAACCAAGAGCCAAGAGCCAAGAGCCAAATCAGGTCGCTCGGGTTTACCCGAGCGGGATATATGCCCACGGTACCTATCCATTTAGTATGGATTTACCCGTGAGGTATGAAAGATGTAGTCATTTTACAAGCTATTTTTTGTCAGTGTCAGCCAATGGTGATGATTGGTTACTCTCTCTTGCTATAGACTAGGGATATGAGTGCCAGTTAGAATGTCTACCCATCCTGGGGCACCCATGCCCCTCTGCTCACTTAGCAAAGGTCAGCTTGTCTAACCAGCAAGTCAAGCAGTGTCAATTTAGCGAGAAACCGAATGCATTGGAATGTTTGGTGAAATGAGGAAGCAGTGAAGCTAATTAGCCCAAGACATCCTTGGGTAAACGATAGCTTTTGCGCCTCCTGGGAAGATGGGGATCATATTGTCCCAGGGTATTCACCAGCTGGTTAGGGTGTGGTGTAAGTTTCGCATACATAGAGCGGGCTCTATCTCGCACAACATCCACAATATATGGAATGCCAGAATGAGTGTGGAGAATATGGGAAGAAAATCTACGGTCAGTATCGTAGATCATCCTAAGGGCCCTGTTCTGCACGACTTGCAGTCTGCGGATGGTGGTTTGAGCCACGAATCCCCATGCCTCGCATCCATACAGGATCAGGGGAGGGATGATCGCACGATAAATGCGTAGTTTAAGTCGTGTAGGCATAGTTGACCTAAAGATGGGATAGAGCTTTCCCAGAGCTCCGTGACCTTGGGCAGCTTTAGCTGTGACATGTTTGGTGAAGGTAAGTCCTCGGTCTAGTTGTACACCAAGGTACTTGGCTGTGTTGACCCAAGGGATTCTCCTCTGACCAAGTGTCAGGTCCCTTTCTGGTCTCCAGGAATGAATTTTGCCTAACACAAAAGCAGAGCTTTTCTGTGGACTGATTCCCATTCTCCATTTTTCACTCCAACTCTCAATGGCATCTAGGTGTCTTTGCAATGGGGGAAGGCAGTAACGTAGATTTTTGTTACGGGCCAGTATGAGGACGTCATCGGCATACTGGCACGTAACAGTGCTGGGTTCAACGGGGAAGTCAGACATGTATGCGGCAAAGAGCAGTGGCGATAGAACACTACCTTCCGGTACTCCGGCCGCTATTGGTCTGATAGTTGATAACCTGCCCTCCACTCGCACCCTGAAAGTGCGGTCACGAAGGAAACTGGCTATGAGGGTCAGGTAGGGGGAGGGGAGATTTGCATCTCTAAGTTTGTACAGTAGGCCCTGGTGCCATGTTGTTGCAAAGGCCTTATCCACATCCAGAAGTACTGCGACAGTTTTGAAGTTTTCCTGGAAACCCAGGGCAGCCTTCTCAACAAGACGCAGGAGCTGTAAGGTAGTGGAATGGCCTTGACGGAATCCGAACTGATGATCCGGAATGAGCCTCCTTTCCTCAAATAGAGGAGTTAGACGGGACAGTAGAAGTTTTTCAAAAATTTTTGAAATTATTGGGAGTAGACTTATAGAACGGTAACTTGATGGAAACTTGGGATCCTTGCCTGGTTTCAATATGCAAATCATCCTCGCTTCCTTCCAAGCAGTAGGGAAGTGTCGGAGATACAGGCAAGCATTGTAAATTCTCGTCAAGTGGATAATGGCTTTGCGAGGCAGGTGTTGTAACATATGTGTCGTAACACCATCATATCCAGGGGATTTGTTGGGTTTGAGACACCTAATTTGCGAGGAAACTTGCCTTGGTGTGACAATTGGTATGCGAGTCGCCTCGTGAGGTGGTGGAGGATCCTCATAGAGGTAATCCACCGTTGCCTCAACTAGTTCTGAAAAGTCCTCGTCTTCTATGTCCTCTCGGGGCTCAAATTGGGACTCTAAATAGTCCGCGAAGTCAGTGGCTTTCTCTTGCGGTTCGAAAGATAATCTCCCGCGAGTGCCATGTATAGGATGCTGATATAGCGTTTTGTCCCTTCTCAGGGATTTAATTATCCGCCAGGGCTTCTTTTCAGAGAGGTTTACGTTCCTCATGGTGTTTTCCCAGGCCTCTTTGCGATGTGCACGTAAGAGGCGTCTAGCCAGGGTCTTAAATCGCAGATAAATTGCCTGCAATCTGGGATGGCGGAAACGCTGCCAAAGCTTCCGAACTGTTGACTTAGCTCTCAGCAACAGTCGGAGTTCGTTTGGGATGGTTGTGGGGTTAGGAGTATTGCAAGGAATGCGGTAAGTATGCCCTCGTATCACATTTGATATTTGTCGGGAGAATGCATTTGCCGCTAATTCTAACGACTCGATAGAATTTATATGCGGTCTGGGATCCACTGATTGGTTCAGTTCAAGGACGGCAGCATCCCAGTCTACCTCATACGACCAATCAGGAGTAACCAATGCTGACATATTAACATTGGTGTCGATTAACACAGGATCGTGGTCAGAATCCAGTTCATTGACTGTCGTCAGGTCTATATGGAATCTAAAGTTTTTAGTGACCATAATATCCAGCACGTCCGGTCTCCCTCGGGCAGGATGAAAAGTGGGCTCTCTCGGTCCATGAGCTATGAGGCTTGGGTTACCGCTTATAAGGCGGAATAGTCCTCGCCCCTTCGCATTGGTGGCACGACTATGCCAGTTGGCATGTTTTGCATTTAGGTCACCTGCAATGCAGACCACAGGGTGGAGGTTTAATAAAGCCGTGTAATCTGCTTCATAGAAGCGGTGATCAGGGGGGTCATATGCCACTATCAGCAATGTATCTAGACCACCTAAAGATAGCCTAATAGCACAGGCTTCTACATGCTGAAGTGGTGGAAGAGGGAAAGGCTTATGGGTAATATGGTTCTTAACAAAGATGGCTGTACCTCCCCCTTGTCGGCCAACCCTATCAGACCGATGGGTGACATAATTAGGGAGGGAGAAGTTGGTGGCAGCATCCAAATGAGTTTCACAGACCATCAGAATGTCGATTCCGAAATACTGTACAAAATTAGAAATATTAGGGTAATGACTCCGTAGTCCGTTTGCGTTCCAAATCGCAGCTCTAAATGGTCTCCGGACATGTCTTCCAGCCATTATTGAGCGGAGTTGGGGTAGAGCTGTTCCAGTGTCTGAAGCAAGATGGAATGCTTCTGCATGGGGGTCAGGTTGGGGTTGTTCAACTGTATCTTACAGTTTCTCAGAGCAGGTAACGCCTTGTTTATTAAATCCCCAAACCATGAGGATAAAGAGCTAAATTCCTCCAGGTCACTTTGCGAAATAGTCGCTAGTGTGGAGGAGGATGTTGCCGTGTTAGGCATTGGTGGGATAGGGGTAGGGGGAATATCCCTAACCTTGGATATAGGCTCTGCCTCTACAGGTGCGTCTGTAGTTATTACAGGAGCTTGTGGCTCCGAAGTTACATTGGGGGCAGAAGATTTGCTCTGCCTAGGTTTTCTGTTCCTCCTCTTCCTGCGTGGTTTTGGTGCAGGGGGTTTAGGCACTATTGCCTTTTCTATAGGACCTGGAGGTGGTGGCACAGAATTTGATGGGGAATCGCTCTTTGGTGTAGCAGCCTCTTGTTCCACTCGACGCAGAGTGGACTCTGCCTTATTTAAGGCATTGGAAAAGGAAACACCTGGGCGAACCACTTGATCATCTGGGCGGTTCTTGCGGCGGCTCTCTATGATCTTTTTCCTTGTGGAGCATCCTTTGTACACACTTACGTGTGTACCATCACAGTTGGCGCACTTGCACTCTTCCCTAGGTTTAGGGCAGTTCTCTAGCAAGTGGTTCCCTGCACACCGCAGACATGTAAGCTTTCGCTCACACATCATGCTGGAGTGATTGTACCCCATGCATCGGTAACATTGCACAGGTCCCTCTCTGCCATAATACCTTTCCACTTTGACTACAGTGAAAATTAGTTTCCTTACTGTGTCAATTGGTTGTACTTCTTGGTTAAGTACTTTGTCAAGTACTACCAAGAATAGTGGCATAGGAACTTTGTTAATACCCCCCTCGGTATTAACGGTTCTCTTCAACTGTGCCACTGAATTGACAGTTATGCCATGTTCTTCTTTAAGTGCAGTTTTGATTTCATCAGGGGTGCACTCTGAGTCTAAGCCTCTGATGACTCGGCGCTCAATGTGTGGACGTTGTGGTGAGTACGAGTAGAACGTTATGTTCATTTCTCGTAACACCAACTTGGCGGTTTCCAAATCACCCAAACTGTGGGTAAGGATATGGACGCTCTTAGGCTTCCTTTTTGCCTCAAAAGTATACTTGAGGTGTTTGGCCAGGGTACGCATTACCCTAACATGGTTAGGGAATACTTCCGCAATGATTGGCGGAATTCTTGGCCCCTTCTTGGCTTGGGATGATGCAACATTCTGAGGATGTTGCATCATATTGGATGATGCAACATCCTGTGCATGTTGCATCATATTTGGTGATGGCGTCTGTTTTCCCCGTTTACGGTTTTCCACAACCGTAAACTCCCCCAGCTCCATATCGGACTCGGAGTCAGATTCAGGTAAGGGATTGTCTGAACCCAGGCTCTCTAGTTCTGCCATGGGTATGTGGCGTGGAGTAGAGCACTTACGCTTTTGCGTATCGGTCTTGGAGCGCTTCCTATTTGGCTCCACTGCTTCGGGTGATAAGGATCTGTATGAAGATGATGTCGAAGGTAATTGTCCATCATCGGCAGTAAGCGCGGTTGCCCTCCGGCTGCTCACAGAGGACCGCACCTCCTCTAAGGCGGCGCCTTTGCGAGCCATTTCGGCTCGAGGTTTCAGGCACAAAGCCGTCAACCCTTGGCTAGGATCTTGTGAGCCCGCTGTCACGTAAGTCGTCAGTCTGAAAGTCTGTCAAGGAAAGAAAGAATAAAGCAAAAGAGTAGAAAGAAATGGGAAATACCTGAGTAGCTTTCTATGCCACTCCGGGAAGCTAGCCTGGTGAGTTCCAAAGCTTGCTTGCCAAGCCCCTTTAGGAACTCCACCAAAATTGTGCTGTGACTAATATAATGTATTAGTCCGTAGATTGAAGCGTGCAATCCACCGACGCACACCACAACACTCCACCAAGTCGGCACGGGATCTCCTGCTCCGGCGAGTCAGCTTTCTGGATACCGTCTTTTCCACCAGTGAGAAGCAAATCACGTCCGCTCTGGTCGAACGACGACGCGAGAATGTGGCAGAATAGGTCATGTCGATGCACTCTTTGTGTTACTCACAATGGACGTGCGTTCCAACATTTAATTTGAATAGTAAAAAAACATAATACCTACGTTTGTGTGTGCATTTGTGGAATATCTACGTAAATGAATGAAGAGTAGAGAAACTCATATGATCTCTGGGATGTGAGCAAGATAACTTGATGCATATATTGTATCTGACGTGACGTTATCTTGTGTATCTGTGCAACGTCGAACTATTATTGCCATGAGGCCTCTAGCGTTTCTATTGATTATCGCTATATGATTATTATTTTTGTTATTTATTAGCGATGTTAACCTGCTTCTCGTATTTATGCTGCTGTTTTGTAGTTAATTATTTCGACAAACGCATCATGACGCAGCTTCCCCCGCAGCAGCCCCCCCCCCCGCCCCCGCCCCCGCTCCTCGACGTTCAGTTGTTAACGAGTAACGCTCGTTTTATGTGACCTCTGATAAACTGATACTACTCTAAGATAAATGTGATATTACAAGCGGAAATTGAATCACTAGAAAGATTCGATCCTGGTTATACAAATAAATAAGCATTTAAATATCATTCGGGCAAGGGTCTCGTACCATTGTAGGGGTTAGCTGAGAGACTCTAGCCCCTGGTAGCTGCAGCTCTTCAGTTTTCATCCCCATCGTGTTCCTATTTGTACCTCAAATAGGAACATATTGGCTGGTTCATCCTAACCACGTGTCCCCCAGCTCCTGGGTGTATCTTCAACACCTCATAATCTCTACAGATTATGCCCACTAATTTTCTCTCCATTTTTCGCTTTATCTTCTTTAATTTATGTCTGGTAAATGCCCAAGTCTGACATTCATTTCAGAGAACTAGAATGACGCACTTCTACAGCATTTCAAGTATACTTTCACTCTAATATTTTGTGCTTATAAGAATGAATGCTAGTCTCCAACTTTTTCCCAATGCCAGCTGTATTTCAGTTTCTCCTGTTCTCTTTAAGCTGATGGTTTGATCCAAGAAGATATATTCATTATATAGGTTATATAAGACGTTCACAAACCACATTTCTTACGTCAGCAACCTGAATCGGAGCAGACACTGGCTTGTACAATCTTGCTCTACGGTAGCCTAGCTCTTACGTTCCGTTTCATTCTAACAAATCAAGAAACATTTATAGACGACTCAGTAGAAAAACTCATAACTTAAACTATTTTAAAAGCAACACTCCCATGTCAATAGATTTATATACAGGATGTTTAAAAAAGCATCCCCCTCTCGTCCGTGTATTGTTGAACAACCCAATGTCACAATATATAGTACAAATTTACTTTATATAATTTGTTTTTTGGGACAGGGTCTAACACTTCTTACTGGTCCACGCTTCATTTGCAGCCATTGGCCACGACTGATAAACATTCCGTTGTTCGTTACTGAACATAGGTCGCGGATTCGACTTCCGCTTTGGATTTGGGTGTTTGTGTGTTTGTAAATATCCGTGTACGAGTGTGTATTTATTAGTAAAAATGGGAAAATAAACGAACATGACAATAACAGGAGTGTAAGGAAGGAAAGAAAGAAAGAAATTGAGAAAGAAAAGGAAGATAGAAAGGAAGAAATAATCATGGAAGTAAGTACATCTGGAATCCTGTGCTAGTTCACTCACCTTTCTAAAGACATGGAAAATTGGCCTCGGGAATGTGAAATTTGCAGTGAGCGATTGAAATAGCGACCAACATGAAGCTATTTAAGGTTGTGAGTGACGCGAGATAAGAAGGTAATTCAGTTTTTATTTGTACCTGACGACGTGGAACAAGAGAATAAAAGCAGGCATGTTGTTTCAAGTAAATTCCCGGTTCTCTCTCACAGAATATTTCAGGTAGTTTTACACTCGGGTGGTTACTTCCCGCCTTTCGCCTTCTTCCAACTTATATGTCGTCATAAAATCAAAGCTACGAGGGCGGATCGGAAAATAACGGCCCTGGCATCGCACTGCCTCTACAGTTTTACGGCCGAGGGCTTACGGAAGGCGTCGTAGAGTAGGCGGGGCGGATCGGGACAGATCGAGTCAAGTTGTCTAGGCAACCAAAACCGAAGCAGTAAAGGAAAACATGCCCACAGCGCCACGTGCCGTTCTTCTGGGATGGTAGACCAGTTCCTATAACCTCCAGACAGACATCTGCATTACTCGGAGTGCTGCAGTCATTATGGGTACAGTAACTTGATCTAGGTCTCATCGTCGCGTAAGACCCCATTTAACCCAGCGGGATGTCTCAGGCGGTGGCCCACATTCGCAAAGCCACGGGTTCGACCTTTCTAACCCATAGTTTCTTCGGATGTTTCCCCGGGTCGCCAGACGAACACTGGGAAGAATTTGCATATCCTCCGAATTTCCTGTCTCTCTATTTCGTTACATTAAACATTTCATTTCATTCTTCACTCCGGCGTCGGCGAGCGTCATGACAACAGCACGGCGGGGAAACAAATGCGATCTAGAGACCACGTCCCCCATGTTGGAAGGCGAACCACTGTTTTCGAACCCCCCATGGCATAGTACAAACCCGAGGGCTCCGTCAGTATCCGCCGGGGTGCTTCTAACTGGGAAAACATACCACCTGTTCTGTCGTGGCAACGTTCCGGCCGCCCTTCGGATCCATTCATCCATGTTCCCGGGAGCTGCCGGGTCAGGGACAGACACAAAAGTTTGCCTTTGTTTGAGGTGCTAAGATGCCCTCCGTAAGTTGTCATAGTCATTTATTAAAGGTAGTGTTGAAAATCAAAGAGAAAATATTGTATTATAAATACAGATTAAATTCACATGACTTTCTTTGCCCATTCTTCAATAAAGTATATTTAAAATCTTATTTTCTATCTGCTACATTTTAATCCGGATAAACTTTTGTAAAAATGGTTTTATTACACATTTTCTTGTAGGTACAAAGAGCAGCAAAGAAAATATCATTGCACATCGCGTCTTTGTCAGATTATTTATCATTGTACGAAGCTTCCACCATTTCATTGCAAGGATGAGTCACTCTTTTTGATAAATAGTTACACAATAACCACAACAATGTTTATAAAATGGCGTAGGAACGAAATATATGTTTACACTCTTGATGGCATTGGCTAAAAGAGAAAGAGATAGAGTGAGTGCATTCAGTTTGCCATACAGACTTCTCGTAGGTAATTGGTAGTTATAGCTAATCGACTAATACAAGATACTCCTTCAAAGGGGTTAAATCTAAGGGGAAAATTTGTTTTGCGCCCAGGTTAGCGGTTAGGCTCCCGACTCAAAAGACTCTGGAAAACGATACAAAATTCGCCAAGAATTTTCTTTGGCACTCGACCAGGGCAAACTACGAAAACTCCAGGGCATCTAGTTCTAGTCATGCGTACGGACCGACGAAATGAAGGTAATAGACACTCCGGAGTATTGAGCGCAGGCAAGAATCACGGACATTGCCCCAAGTAGGTCGATATTTGTGTTCGTACATATTTTATATTTCTTGTGTCGTGGCAAAGCCCATTTCCATAATGCCAGATGAGCTCAATTTACAGACAGACGCCTTGCAGAAATCGCATTATAGAGGCTTTATTTCCAAAAGAACTAGCAGCAAAAAATTGTCTTATTTTCCGCTCCAGTATATATACACACACAACCTGCACAGATACAAAGTCAGTCTTGATAAAGTAAGAAAACACCCCGGGCTTGTTTCTGATTACAGTCATATCTACCTACGTGTGTTTATTTCATAATATCTCGAGGTTCACTGAGGTCAAAGCGGGTCACAGACAGCGGCGTACCTATATAAAATAAACATTTTGGAAAAATTTTCTATGGTAGAGCAATTTTCTTCAAAATCTTCGTGTCGCATCCTTGAAACACATTAAACTTAAATACCAACTTTTTGTAAAAATTCAATTTTTTTTTATTTAGGGGGTCTCAAAAAATGTATTTCCGGCGAAACCTCGGCATCGAATTTTTGGGTGGAATACAATATTTCCTCTACTTAATATACGTTTGTAATATTATAATTGAGGTAGACAGCAGTATAACTGGGAGCCAGGACTCCTGTATGTATGTATGAACATATAAACTTTTCAATTACATGTAAGAGTAGGTAATTTCAAGTGACACCTATATAATTAAGTTAGGACACGTTTGTTACAGAAATGAATTATTATGGTTATCTGCATGTAGACCGCCGCGTGCTTGTTTATCGCTGAGAGAGTTTTTATTTATAGGCTACCACCCTGCCAGGTCGCCCGCAGGGACAATTCGCTTCTCGTCTGGTGAATTAGTCAGTGAGAAGGTATTACCTCCCTCCAGCTTGACCCACATAACACTGTAAACCATCTTCTGTCTGCTTTAGGCCCTAAACCCCCGACTACCTTTATTTCTCTTTATCTAAAACATCTCGGAAGTGGTTCAGTGCAAAAAAAAAAAAAAAAAAAAAAAAAAAAAAAAAAAAAAAAAAAAAAAAACAACATATTTGTCCTAAACCGTGTTTTAACGAGAAGCACCATTTAGTGTGGTAAGATTTAATGTATTCCTTGGTATTTAACCGAGTTTTTATTTTTAAGTTATGCTGTTCCGAAAAAAACACAGCTTTATATAAAAATCACTTTTACTGCATTCAGGGGGTGTCAAAACATGTATTTCCAATAAAATCTCCGTATGGAATTTTTGAGTAGCATACAACACTTCTGTACTGCTAATTAATGTGTTATAATAGTAGAGGAATTAAAACTACGTTCTCATGAAAAAGACCAGTTTTGCACATTTTTTTTTTGTAAAATATTGCTCCTGTTGAATGGTAGCAAAGTGGAGAGTGGTGTTTGAGGTTGGGAGGTGAAAACACACCTCGAGCCTGATATTTGTATTTTGTGTTAATATCAGATGGATGATTTGTTACGCTGCGTGTTTTTGATAGGGCTGCAGGGGCTACAGAGACAAAACCAGTAACCTGCTTCTAACACAGACACACTCCCCCTCCCCTCGTATCGCAACTCCAGCAAAAACAAGCCCTTTCTTGCTTCTCAGTCAGTCGTACACAAAACACCGACGTGAAATATCCCTACCGTCCTAGCAACCACCTAATTAATATCTTACCACATACGTCATCATATTGTCTTTCAGTCCCTTTTAATAAACCAAGATTTAAGACGGGCCTGTGCATTCTGGCGACTCTTTTTACTTTCTCTACTACGTGTACTAACACACACACACACACACATACACACACACACACTCTCACACACACACTCACACACACATACATACATACACACATACACACATACATACACACACACACACACTCACACACACAGACAGAGGGTGAAATCCCGATATCTATTTTTTTTCAGGAAGCAATACTTCTACTTCAATGCTGTTCAACACCTTGTTATAAATTTCGCGTTTAGTGTTGGTATTATCCTCTAGGGTTGGTATCCTTGAAACAGAGTCCCTATTGACAGATATAGTATTTCATTTTGGAAGTAAATCCTTTGTAATGGACTTTAACTTATTTTGCAGTATAAAAAACGAAACTTAATCCACTACCGCTGAGATAATTAAGTTTCAAATTACTTAATTACTTTAAATACCCGCGAGAGAGTGAGTGAAAGTTTCTTATTTATGAGGGAAAGTAATTTTGTCGATGAAAGGGTTCTGAAGCCTGCTGGGAGCTGCCTGGAAACTTCCTGACGTGCGTGCCTCTTTACTACGAGACACAAATTTCAAACAAACAGCCCTTATTGAAACTTTCATCAAGCTGGGGCGATATTTATTTCCCAGCGATGTGGCACCTCTGTAATTTAAATAGTCTATACTTAGGAAAATGTAAGTATAATAAACAGAGAAGGAAGTTCTAGAAGAAGAAAAAATATACAAGTTCAATGTAGTTTTTCTCTATAAATAGAGAGTACATCAATATACGGGCCAGAGGGGCGTCGAGCGGCCTAGAGCTGTTGTGTGTATGCGTGCCTGTGGCGGCGCGATAACAACAAAAGCGGCCGAGAAGCTTCCCCTTGATTCTCGCAGAGTCATTGTTCACGTGTTCATGAAAAGATCTTGAAATGTCACGTGACGTGGGCTCCAGTATAAATAGGACCACAGTGAGTATGTATGTATGTGCCCTCCAGTGATTGTTTCGTAATAGATATAAGGGACAGAGAAAGTGGGCAAAGACATTGAAAGACTGAGAAAGATTATCAGAAGAACAATTGTGAATTGTAATAACATAAAAGACCTTAAACTGTGTTAACAACGAGAAGGGAGTTTTGTATTTCTAGCAAAATTTAGATGACAATAAAGTGATAGGAAAGTAACCGGACTTTGGATTTTGCAATTTTATTACATTATCTACTTTCATATGATGTTTTTGAAAATAGTGAAAATAAAATTTTGAAAGGAGATTTGTGTATAATAAAATGAAGTCTAAAAGGCCGACACCTTGCTTGTAAATTGAAACTAAACTGAAATATGAAGATACAGTGAACATAGCACTTTATCACATCGTCCCAAATAAGGACTTATGACTCCATGATATAAGAAAACTGCAGATGAAAGCAGTTTGAGAATGTTATTTGCGTCACATTGTACTAGTGCAGGGGAGCAGAAAACTGAGAACAGCTTGGAAACGAGCTATAAAACAAGCCATAAAAATAAGGAAAAGAGAAATGGAAAGATAGGAGCCACAAGATGTAGTGCCGAGGAAACAGTGTTCACCCAGAGGAGCCTATACCGCTCTCACTGAGGTGCGTTTAAAACAATAACTCAGCTTTCACCTGCCTTTTCAATACAAATCCATTATCTAAACACAAACATTAATACCACGAGACAGTTTCATATGACCAGAATTTTGTAAGCACAAAGTGCTGAAACTTGCGTATGAATTGCATATACTGTACACGTGTTGTGCGGAGTAATACCAAAGTGCGCTTCTTACAGCGCTTCTGTTGCAAAAGTAATGAATACCAACATACCTAGACAGTAACTTGTTAAACAGTGTCAGAATGCGGAGTTTTCTGCTGAAAGAAAAGAAACGGAGTCAAAGAGCGAAATTTCCAGACATTAATAAACGTAAAAGAGAACGGGAAGGGCTATAAAAAGGAAAGAGAGAGCAAGGAAGTATGAAATAGTAAATGAAAAAGACCCAATTTAAATGAAGGAGCAGTTATAAACGACGTGGAAAGAAAGAGGAAGCAATATTAAGAATGAAACGCAGTGTTTTCATGTAGGCCAACACAGAACAATGGAAGACATTTAGCAGAAGACAAGAAATTTGTCCTCATTTACATTCTTCAGTTATCTTGTTCACAGATATCCTCTCATATTTTTCCAAAATTGTTTCAGTGTTTAAGGGAACTCAAAACCTGCACTAAAGTGTATGTGTGGAACACCTCATTATCTGTATCTAATATAAATATGTAGCAGAGAACGAAAAACCGGATATTAGGTTGCTAAAAATCACGTGAATGCCAAGGCAATTTATAAATGACGGTTTCACTGTTAGACCCTGCACTGTGCGGCAACTACTTCTGCTTTGGTGTGCAGCGGGATGTATACACGGTCAGGCGCCATATCCCGGGTATAGCAATATTTGCTGTTTTAATTCACCCACTCTATACTCAAATTGTTATTGTTTCTGTACGCTTTACATGCAATATTTTGATATTCTCAAAAATATATTTATAATTGTGATTATATGTTCAAAATATTTTAATCACAAATGAAATGCTTATCTTCTACTACTAGTAAAACGCAAAATATAGGAAAATCTTACTAGAAAAATCTGATGTGTTGCACTCACATGACTTTCTCTACTCTTGTACTAACCATTCTTACAAACTCTTATTCCTATATATTCTTCGTGTTAGTTGAGATAAACATTTGTACAAATTATCTTATTCCTTATTTCCTTGTAGGTACAAGGGGAATGTTAAAATACAGTACGCTTTGTGTGGTAGTCAAATGTTTTAAAGCTTTGAGATTGTGTTGTCTTTGCACACTTAACATATAAAAAAATGAACAACGATGTTCCATTTTACGAAAGTTTCGTTTTCCGAAACTCACACACACAAGAAGGAATATCTCTGAAATGGTTCACTCTACAAGAAAATTTATTGGGACATAAATTGTGTATTTTAGCAAGATCTAGATTTTTTGTATAGTATGATTTCGTCTATTTCTAACGGTTTACCAGTTATTCAAAAGTCATCCAGAGTAAATAAGACTACAGGGGCTATACCCAGAAAATTCAAGATATACATTTCATTTGTAATAAAAGTATCTCAAACATATGACATTTTAATCAAAATCGTTGGAGCCATTTTCAAGAAAATAAAAACTTTCGAAAAATTTTCCATGTAAAGGGTAGTTTAGGGTGGGGCTATTTTCTTCAAAATCTTTGTCTCGCATACTTGAAAGACATTAAACTTAAATACCAACTTTGGTTTTTAACCGTCTTTTCGTTTTTGAGTTATCGCATTTTTATAATTTGTAGAGTTGTTAAGGTGAAGTTTGCCATTTTGCAGTTAGCGCAGTCGTATGCTTGCTGTTGTAGAAAGTAAAAGCATTATCCATTTGCATAGTTGTTCAGTTTATAATGTTTCTTAAAGTGTTATTACAATTTGGAAGTAAGTATAGTACTTGAGGGCGCAAACTTGCACATAAATGACAGAAGCGTAAGGGCTAATGTCCACCTTCACTGTGACAGTGTAATGAAGGTTTAATTGTGCGCACGCGCGCGCACAGATTAAGAACATGCCTGAAATTCCTTCCTTCCTTCCCTGCAAAACATTTTGAGAAACAATTAACTGAGAAGATACCCTTAATGGAATGCATTTCCACTACGCTGTACAATTAACGCTGTAAGGGTGCGGTGTGTTACACTGGATGTTCTGTTGTCTGGCAGTGTTACCTAGGAAACGTTTGCACTTACGGGGTTACAGTGTTGTGAGTGACTTCCTAAAGAAGTCGTGTATTGTATTTTATACGATAACCCAGCGATACGGTTCTCGTATTGGGGAAGTTCCCTGTTTGATTACTATAAACTCGTGTTTTTGAGGGCTTCCCTGGTCGGTAGAGAAATGGTTTCTCGACTATCAAGGTTTCCCTTTCATTCCCTTTTGTTCTCGTGTTTCAGGTGTACTTGTAGGTTTAGTGGTGTATGTTGGACAGCAGGAAACCTTGCATTTTTTGTGGGGATTCAAGAAAACAACTATTAGAATTGTAATAGCCCAGAACAGAAGAGAATTGTGGATATATATGCATAAAACTCTTATATTAATATTAAAAGAGATAAAATATAGAATTAAAAATAATTTAATTATACGAGCAGAATTGAGGAAGAAGAAGTGTCATTGCGAATTTAACTAATGAGTATTTGAATGTTTGACTCCTTCGGCAAACAACGTGCTTACCAATGCCAAGAAAACTCTTACTAAGCCGGCCACGCGTCCAAACGAAGGCTCTGTATAAGTCATCCCAACTGTGTTCAACAGCGCGGGTTCCCACATAATGATTTGTAAATGTAGTATATTTACGTTATACGACTACCTGTTGCACCTTTAAAGTGCAGATACAAACTTTTGTATACTTAGACCAAATACTGCTATTAATAAGAATAAACACTACTGATACCGCTCAAATATTGAAGGAGTTCGCTGTTTGAAGGAGGTGACCAGTCCAGTAGCTGTCACTTGTTTCCTCTACAGATAGCAATCTTGTCCAAGAACAGAGTCGGACCTGGGAACAAGTGAAATATCTTCCTCCAGAGCCTGGTAAAAGAGCTGCATCGATCGATTTGTTCTCAATAGGTACAGATTAACAACGAGAGACTGTACAGCAGGTAACTCAGCAAACCACGTGGTAACCTACCAACCAATGAGATCAGTCGCTTTAAAATACTACTGTTACTGTCTTGCACCATTCTAGTAAACTGTTTCTGGTTTCAATTAAAGGCGACAGAACACACCGCACGAGGTGTTAGAAGCACCTACTTGGCACACACAACTTCCAAGATAATCTCATTCCACCTCGCGTCTGTCTCACATTATTTATGTTATACGAAGCCCGGCTCTTTTATTTGTTGCTTTAGGCCACGGTCAAAGCGTTTCACTAAATAACCTTAACCAATAACCAAAACAACGGATACGAAATGGCTTAAAAACGAAATATCTACATGTTTATGCTTTACATCGTATTGGCTGAAAGAGAAAGAGGTAGTGAGTGCATTTAGTTTGCCATACAGGCCTTTTATTATGACTGGTAGTGATACCCCATCAGCTACTGTAGTACACGCCTTTGAAGGAGTTAAAATCTAAGGGGAAAACTTGATGATTGCCCACGTTAGCGAAATGTGTAATCGTAGATTTTCAGGGAGTTCAAATTAAAGCTTGAATGTTGTTAATTAAATACACAACAGAGCAGAACTGTATAACAAAAAATCTGATGTGTTGCACTCACATGACTTTCTCTACTCTTCTACTAACCATTCTTACAAACTCTTATTACTATATCTTCTTCATACTAGTAAGATAAACATTTGCAGAAATTATCTTATTATTTCCTTGTAGGTACAAGGGCAATATGGGAATACAGTAGCGATGGTCAAATATTTTAAAGAAAAATTTTCCATGTAAAGGGGAGTTTAGGGTGGAGGAATTTTCTTTAAAATCTTCGTGTCGCATCGTTAAAAAATGTTAAACTTGAATACCAAATTTGGTTTTTAACGGACTCTTCGTTTTTGAGTTATGCTGTCCACAGACTGACAGACACACACACACACACACACACACACACACACACACACACACACACACACACACACACACACATACACACACACATACAGACACACACACAGTTAAAAGTAAACAACGGTATTGTCGCAAACAAACGCTAAAATTTGAATCAAACGCTACAAATCCGTCGAAGATTTTATTTGTAGCTGTGTGTACTAAAATTCCTTAATTGCACAAATATCAAGTTTAACTGAAGCGACGGAGGAACACGTAAGAGGTATATAATTGGATTTATCGCGAGGGGTACAGATGTGCTGAGGGGAAAATATATTTATATTCTGTGGTGTATATATTACTTTTTCCACGACTGGATTTAAATTCTTCCACTTTATTTATTTTTATTGAATTTTACTGCAACTATTTCGTAGATGTTTTTGGAATTCTTTACAAAATTTTGTTTTTATTTAGGTTCTATGGTTCTTAACGTTCCATTGTATATTGGGTGTGAAAGAATACTATTTTGTACGGATAATTTTTTATTAGATTTGAAATTGTTTTACTGGTGTCCATCTACCACAACAACCATGGTTCTGCTTCTTTCCTAAGGAAGACATGGTAAGTATTTTTCGAGAAGTTGAAAAGGATTTGAAGAAAACATCTGAAATAGTAAAATAATATAGGATATTAGCGAACACTTTGTCAACTTATCTGAAAAATAATAAGAAAATGTTAAACAGTGACTCGAGTGAAAATGGAAAGAGTCGAAAAAGAGTGAAACAACCGAAAAATCCTGATGCATATCTGTATTTCTAAAACGTCAATTTTAGACATAACCTTGTTATGCGACATGATTCCGCCACTGACATAATGTGAGGGGCTGACCAGGTTTCTGAGGTAGATGGACGACAATGGGGCGTGGCCTGGTAGCTAACTGGTGTAGGAGAGTGGACGGAGTTAAAAGTGTGATGTAGCGGAAATCACACGATGTGTCGCTTCTCCCCATTTATGGTATAGAAGTCCGAGGCTGATCTTGTGGTATTTTACTGCAAAAGAATTAATTACCAATTTGTTTAAGTCAATGTGCATTGCTTCGCTTCCAAAATAATTTGTGGTTTTACAATAATAAGTATGGCCATTGTTTTTCAAAAAATTTCTTTGCTCTGTCCACTTGCCCCGCCTTTCCCGAGACAATGCCTTTACTTAGGTCTTTAAGTTGTGGTATTTTGAAGGTTATTTAATTTTAAACAGCTGGTCACATTAAACGTTTTTGGAAGAGGATGGTGGTGGTGTCAGCAACCTCTGGGTGTGACGTCACGTCTGATCGAACCACGTCACCAGTAACACAGAAACGCAGGAAATCGATGGCTGTCATGGCAGGCGCCCGCCTGCTCAGGGCAGATTACATTTACATTTCAATATACCACTTGACTCACTCGCTGGCATGCATGCCCTATGCTAAATATTTTTATAAACCGATAACCCACATTACACCCCCGCCGCCTCGCTCCCGTTCTGCTATTTACTCAGGGAAAAGGAACCCCAGCGAGAACCAAAACGAAAATCACCATCAACCAGAGCTATCGTACCACGGAGCACAGCGGCAAGAACCAGAGAAATCAAAGTCCCTTTACTTTCCCTATCACGTGTACAGTAGCTACAGAAAATATAGCATTTCACCAAGAAATTCGACATCGACATTTCATTAGAAGAAAACATTTTGTGACAAAACTTCTGTGTTTAACGTGTAAGTGAAACTTGGTGCTTAAATAAACTGTGTGTATATGATAGAACAGCGATAACACCAAACAGGTCTAGGAGTTTCCCGGCAATTCCGCTGAGTCATTGCACACGTGCGCATGGAAAGATCTCGAAGGAGGTCACGTGATGCTGGCTCTAGTATAAAAAGAGCCTGCGAGAGCAACGAGACAGCCAGTTTTAGATTTAGTGAGTAGAGGTAGTTTAGAGTTGTGTAAGTCGTCGTATAGAGTTAGTTTTAGTTACGAGAGTGAGTCGGGCAGCCTGTCAGTGAGTATGTATGTGTCGTCGAGGGATTGTATCGTAATAGTAAAGATATAACACACAGTGAAACTGGTGAAAGACATTGAAGGACTGAGAAATATTTTCAGAACAATTGTGAATAAAAAAAAATAAAAAAATAATAATAATAATAATAATAATAATAATAATAATAATAATAATAATAATAATAATAATAATAATAATAATAATAATAATAATAATAATAATAATAATAATAATAATAATAATAATAATAATAATAATAATAATAATAATAATAATAATAATAATAATAATAATTGTAATTGTAGTTGTAATAATTGTAATAATTGTTAGCAACGAGAAGGAAATTGTGCATTTGTAGATTTAGAGGAAGATAAAGAGTTAGAAAAGTAAACGAATTCCCGCATTTTACCGTACCTCCCAAAGATGTGAGACGAACATTTTGAAGACAATCCCTCCATCGTAAATTACCATTTATATGGACCATTTGTCGAAATTCTGAGTTTCTGAAAATGACTCAAGCAGTTTTGATTAAAATACCATATATTAGAGATATTTACAGGAAAAATAAAATATATACATTGTATGTTGAATTTTTTTGGGAATAGTCCTTTTCTTTCGGAAGGAATGTTATAATTTTATTATAATCTTGTATAACTCTCTAGCTTAAGGCATAGACGAAATGGAATTAAATTACGAGGTTTTTAAATTTGTTGTTTTTCAGTTATCTTGTTCACAAATATCCTTTCACATTTTTCCAAAAGTATTTTTAGTGTTTAAGGGAACTCAATACCTGCACTAAAGTGTATGTGTGGAGTACCTCATTATCTGTATCTAATATAAATATGTAGTAGAGAACGTAAAACCGGATATTAGGTTCCTAAAAATCACGTGAATGCTAAGGCAATTTATAAATGACGGTTTCACTGTTAGACCCTGCACTGTGCGGCAACTACTTCTGCTTTGGTGTGCAGCGGGATGTATACACGGTCAGGCGCCGTATCCCGGGTATAGCAATATTTGCTGTTTTAATTCACCCACTCTATACTCAAATTGTTAATTGTTTCTGAACGCTTTACCTGCAACATTTTGATATTCTCAAAAATAGATTTATAATTGTTATTAAACTACAATATACACTGTCCGGAAACTGACGCGCGCGCGCACACACACACACACGGACCTTTTTCTAAAAATGCTCTTTTTGGATTCAGGGGGTCTCAAGACGTATATTTGCGGTGAAATCTTGACGTCGAATGTTTGAGTGGAATACCTACAATAGTTGCTCGACTTTACTGTCCGCAGTAGAGAAGGTAAAAGGCAAGGAACCACAATGTTCTTGAGTCAGAGATAAAATTCCTTCTCGCCTCTCGTACCTACTGCCATTGTTTTCAAAACGCTTGCTTTCCTCTTGGATCTTTTTTCCTAGCTCGCCGAAATGTGATAATAATCACAAACAAGACCAGCTGTTGCCAGGCTTAACATGCCAGACGTTGTTTGATCGTGAATTCTCCAACGCGATGCTTCTTATATTCTTAATGGCCTTTCTCAGACGTATACTTAGTTACGTAAGGCGAGTGTCCCCCCCCCCCCCCCGCCCCTCTGTAATGAGGGGCTCAAATCGTAAATAGGTATGCAACAATTCCACACAGAGCACTTA
Source organism: Tenodera sinensis (assembly GCA_030765045.1). Lineage (NCBI taxonomy): Eukaryota > Metazoa > Arthropoda > Insecta > Mantodea > Mantidae > Tenodera > Tenodera sinensis. Next base: position 104,254,833 of record CM060972.1, read on the forward strand.
CCTCTTAAAAAAAAAAAAGTGTTTTAACTTATGCAAAGTAATTGTTGTAACCAAATTCCAACCATAATAGTCCGCAAAACATTTTTGGAGGTGGTACATATTTGAAAAGCAAGTTATCGTTAAAGGATAGAAAATGTACACTGCCTGACAAAAAAATCTTACGTATATGACGCACATGACTTTCTCTATTTCTATATAAAATCTTCAAGTAATTATTCTTTCATTCACTTTATATTGCTTTTTTGTCTATTTCTTTAAGGTACAGTGGGAAATAGTGGGATATAGTGTGCTTAAGCAATATAGACTGTCAATTTGCAGTTGATCGTTGTCTTAGATATTTCTTGAGGGTTGTAATGGAAGGCAAGAAGACGAAGTAAGATAGAAATCGGAAAGTTAATGTCCTTGCAGGAGCAGCAACGTTGTCATATCGATCTGAGAGAAGGAGGAAGGAGCAAGGCAGTATAATTTATGTGTAGAGTGTTTAAACATAAAGAAGATATATTTAACAGCACACATCTGGCGGCCGGCGCGGGGAGCAATGTTAGCAATGCAAGACAGCAGCGACTTGCTGGTCTATAGTCATTCGTGCTCTTGTGGAGTCAGCAGCATGACATACAAAGTAGGTCCGCAGACTAGCGGGGGCGATGACGACGATATATCGTCTCTGCAGGGGCGTGGTGTGTGTGTGTGTCTCAGCCTATCTTACGTTTATCACTCACACACTCACCAACAACAAACTTATTGCTCTAATAGCTTGAAAACTTTGACACTATGTCATGTCATTCCATTTTCAACCAATCAAACATCATGCCACGTTGAACTTGAGCGAAATACACCACACTTCATGTCGAGGAGAACTCGACAAACTGTCTTCGCGATTGCAAGGCAACCCGGCATGCACATGACGCTCGGCACCAACGAGCGGGTTTCGGAAGCAACATTAGCGTTTGTTTTTATTGTATCCCACTTAAAATTTCGATGTTGACATTTCACCGGAAATATATGTTTTTTTTTTTTGGGGGGGGTGAACCATTCCCAAGATATTCCTTGTTATTTGCGTAAGTTTTGTAATACTTAATACTTTTCTTAAATGGAAGGTCTTTATTAACTTTTTTATATTTTGGCTGTGTAAAGGGAGCAGAAATTCAAAGTATTCGTATAGCGAGAAGTTTTAAAAGATTCGACTATCCCAAGTTTCTCTTCCACCTACAAGTAGATAAACAATAAGTTCTATATTTTATGCCTAACACGAAGAAGATGTAAGAATGTGAGTACAAGAGTAGAGAAAGTCATGTGAGTGCAAGACATCCGATTTTTCACATTTAGTGTGCAGTGAGAGTGAAGGGGAATATTTCCATTGGCGAGTGAAAGGAGGGATTATAAATTTGATTTATTTATGCTGTACAGGCTGGCTGGCTACCCCAAGTGGGTCACTGGGGAGAGCCTTGTGGCGCAGGACTCTTAACAGAAGAAGGCTCTGTGTGACCTACAAACATAGGCCGCCTCGTCCTCCTCCACTGCAGGTGTCCCTGGAGACCAGGCAGGATTTGCTCTTCCAGCAGATGTCCCCAGATGAAACCACAGCCTTAACATTTTCTTGCCCTTAGGTAGGACTTCACTCGGTTTTCACTATCACTTAGTACTCCAGTTCAACTCTCACCAGACTTCACTTAGTTCATTTCACTAATGAGAACTAGTTCTCGTACATATACTCCTGGACAAAGAAAATCACATGATTTTCTCTACTCTTGTACTATTCCCACAAACCCTTATTCCTATATCTTCCCCATGTTAGTTAATAATATATTGAAATTAAAGCAAGAGGGTGAAAGATTGTGCGAAAAACCACAAGTTTAGTGCACATAGGTTCTGCTGTTCCTACTCCCGCATGTACACAGCTGCAGGTGTCTACTGATGCGCGTGCATATACGACGGCTGCGCAGTGCCGCTTACGTCATGCACTCTCCGTGCCCAATTAACCTATAAGTATGTGAGCGCACGCGGCTCCGCGCTCTAGCAATAAGTAAAAGAATTAAAAAGAAATCGTCCCTATTCAGGTACCAACACATCGCGTATAAGAAGCAAGTCGCTGCAATCGTCAAATACTCGCTCGTAGAAAGATACTTTTCGCAGGATCTTCCGCTTATCGTGCGACTGATCTAACCACTAAGCTACCATGGCTCACTTGCCAGTATGATATCAAATTCCCCAGCCGATCCGCAGTTTCCCGGTAGAGCACTAGGGAATTTCACATCAGAGATAAATACCCCAAGGGCATCCTACAAATTCTAAGTATTTTATGTCCCAGATTTAAGTTACGATAAGCGTGGTTCAAATCCCGGCTATGGCACTGATATTTTTACTGATATGGGTGTGTCGTACGTGCAGTTGCATGAAGGGCAGTTTTACTAACCTATATTCCGAGCAGTCTCTCTGAGATTTAGGTATAGAAATGCTTGACCAAAGCGGCGGATAACGAGGTACGAGTCTACTACCGCAGCAGTGAAATGAAATTACCTACCTACCTACCTCATAGGCTAAAGGTCGTCACAAATAGTTTGTGAGGTGGGTGAGTTTTCCTTTTTAAATGTCATGGTGTGTGCAGCATGTTGACATGAGAAAGTGAGTGGGGGTGGGGGTTACTTCCACTCTAATATTGATCCACATCCCCACCTCTGCCACCATGCTGCCGCCTGGACTGCAACAGCGGCGGATCTGCATTTCCTTCTCTGCACCTCTGAATACGGCCATATCGCACACACAGAGACACGCCACTGCAGACCCACCTGTTATATTCTACATTGTTGCACATAATAATACACAAATGCCCTTCTTACTTTATTAATATAACCCGAAAACAAAACTAAACAGAACTGGTTTCTCTGACTAATACCATTTATTATACTATTTAACACGTACTAAAAGGTAAGTAAAGGGAGTAATGTAATCCACCCAAAAAGGAGATACGGAAATTCCACCGCACATACATGTTTTGATACCCCTGTACCAAAAGGTTTTTAGATAAAAATCCGAACGGCAAGGATGAATTTTTTACTTTCTTTACTACGTATAGTAAAGTAGAGCAAGTATTATATTCCACCCAAAAATTCGATGTGGAGATTACACCGGAAATATATATGTACGTGGTAGAGAAACTAAAAAATGGTCTATACCGCCAGCGAATAGAGTTTTTAGTTGTTAAAAAAATTGTGATTAACAGTCTCGTTGCTGCATCTGATAGGTCCTTTATAAAAATGTTATTTATAGCATATATATAGACATCGCATACCGAAAATCATTTTAAAATCCCGATAGCTTAATTAAAATTTTGTTCAGTCGACCTGTAAGCGTGAACTTATTCAATACTCCACGCATGTTTGAATACACACACACACACACACACTATAAACTTGGTAGTAAGTGCGTTTTATATATCTGTGTATTACCTCAAATATACATAATAGCAAGTAACATGAAGAAGATATGGGAATAAGAGTTTCTAAGAATGGTTAGTACAAGAGTAGAGAAAGTCATGTGAGTACAACACATCAGATTTTTTAAAAATGCGTTTTTCTTTTTTAAACGTGTGTTTCTTTGAAACATTCGGTTTAAATAAACATTAATTTTGAGCTGAAAGCGATACTAGAGCAATGCTCCCATGGATTTATCCCTACCTCTCCATGGGGAATTGAAATCAATTTGAGTTCTTATGCTGGATTAAATACTGTATGGAAACGCGGATTCAGATCCAACTAAATGCTTGGATGCGATATCCTGTCCTCTTAGAAGTGGAATCAGATCGAAATTTTGTTGCATGGAAACACCTAGCGAATTCACATTGATCTTACTTTTTTATTTCTATAGTGTCGCAATACATTGTGACATTGGGCTTGGGGCTTAACAAAGGACGGACGGGGCCAAGCCACTTCAGAGCACATGCGGTGCCATTGTGACCAAAGGCGTTCAGGGCGGGTTGCCTCTCGCGACGTGAATGTTAACAATCAGGCTGCAAAAACCAAAGCAGTATCGAGAACGTTTGCAAGACTTCTAGCTGAGTCATTCCGGCGTATGTGCATGTGGGTGTGTGTAGAAGCCGAGAAAGGTCCGTGTGACGTCATCCCCAGTATACAAGCACACCACAAGCACTCACATTTGAGTGAGTTTTAGAACTGACTTACGAACATGAGTCAGTCACTGGGTCAGTGAGTGTGGGACAGCTGTGCGTGTGTGTCGTCGTGTTAGTACCTCTGTCAAGGTTCAGCGAGCGTCGCTAGTAATTGTAATCTCGTGACAGAAGGAGTGATGAAAGACACTCAAAGGACCGACCAAGGTTATGATAAGCAAAACGTTGATAGTTGTGATACTGAGTTTACGGATAGAAAACTTGAGTATTTGTGATAACATATTAGACGACAATAAAGTGATAGGAAAGCAACCGGCCCGATTATTGCCGTTTTGTTACAATATATTCTATAATACATTCACTAACCTCAAAAGCTACTTAAATTACGCCGAAAGCATATTTTTTACAGGTTTTCTAGATAAATTAAGTGACCTGCATAAAAGTTTGAATTATTTATGCTCGAGACCTGCGTATCCTCGGCCCTAATTACCTAGTTTTCGTACACTCACTCGGGTATCTAAATCTATCTCATTCCGGATTGAATTCAACATGTAAACGCGGATGTATTGCGAATGGGATTGGACTCAAATTGATTTCAATCCCCCATAGAGACTTAAGATCAGTGAACTATGGCATCTCTGCGTAGAAATTGTTTCTTATATCTTGGAAGAAGGCTGGTAGACTTTGGAGGGAGGGGAAGGGGGGTTCCAGAGGCAGTTATTGCGCAGCCTATGTACGAAATAGCTGCAATTTCACTCTCGTTCTTGAGTTATTATTGGACATTGGCAGTTGAGGCAACTGGGGCGTAACCTTATTGGAATATCGCATTCCGTTCAAAGAACTGTAACTGGATCAAATGTTTGGTATGGTGGAATTACGTTATGTGCAGCCATGTACTACACAACAGCGTGTGTTTATTGTGTTAAGTTTTGCTCAACGATGGATTGTCAGCTTGAATTTATACAGCTCGTGTCCCTGTTGGAAACAAATCCACAATATATAGGTTGTTACAAAACATTATACATCCCTGTTACTGTTAGAAAAATCTGATGTGTTGCACTCACATGACTTTCTCTACTCTTGTACTAACCATTCTTACAAACTCTTATTCCTATATCTTCTTCGTGTTAGTTGAGATAAACATTTATACAAATTATGTTATTGCTTATTTCCTTGTAGGTACAAGGGGAATATGGGAATACAGTAGGCTTTGTGCGATAGTCAAATATTTTAAACCTGGACGCTATGTGAAGGCCAAGAGATAACAAAGTGAATAACGACCTTCCATTTGAGAAAAGTACACGTATTGCAGAACTCAAAAATAAAAATGAATATTTCCGAAATGGTTCATTCCACATATGAAAAGCCGTCCAGAGTATACACGACTACAGGGGCTATATCCAGAAAATTCAACTTAGATATACATTTTATTTGCCATAAAAATATCTCAAACATATGACATTTTAATCAAAATCGTTAGAGCCATTTGCAAGAAAATCAAAATGTTGGAACAATTTTCCATGTAAAGGGTAGTTTAGGATGAAGCAATTTTCTTCAAAATCTTCGTGTAGCATCCTTGAAAGACATTAAACTTAATACCAAGTTTGGTTTGTAACCGACTTTTCATTTTTGTGTTATGCTGTTCACAGACACACGGAAATGTTTCTAGAAATTGTTTCTTTGGATTCAGGGGGCCTCAAAACATATTTCCGCTAAAATATCAACGTCGAATTTTTCTAAAATTTCAAATCCCCAATTACATGTTGCACTGCGCTAAAGACTTATAAACTCTATCGATTGCTGTTTTGTCGTCCGCTAGGACCTCTGCAAGTCTGGCACGCAGCTGCAGAGAATCCTGAAGGTGCGCCAGAGAGCAACACTCTAGTAGGACGTGCCGTAAATTTACGAAACGGAAGTAACTTCTTTACTTCCCTTCCGAAGGAAGTGACACTAAGAAATGTTACGTCATCCATCGCTCTCCGGTACAGAAACTCATATGATTTTAGAATACATTTTGTTAAAGTGTGGAGCAGTGCATTAAACATATGAAAAGAACATAAATTGTGGCGGGTGTGGACAACAATGACGGACTGTCTACACTCAATTGCGATAGTGCAATGTGGTGATCCATCATCATGATGCTTTTGTCATGGAGATTAATCACCAGCGATCATGTACATACATATCTCATCGTTAATCAGAAGAGTTTGGTCTGGAATAAATGTCTCATACGTCACACGTGAGTAGATATACCTGCTAACGGTGGGCGGGGGGGGGGGGGGGGCAAGCGCTCTTCTTCATTCCCCAACCCACAAACTTCTACGTATGGTAGAAAGTCATGTGAGTGTAACTCATCAGATTCTTTTTTTCTTATTTATATTATCCAACCTGAGTCTAACATTTGTCAAACGACGGATATTCGAGCAAGTAGCTCTTAAAACGTTGAACCGCTTTTTTCACATGCAGTACAAAAACTGTGAAACAATAAACTCGCACCAGAGCTTCTGCATGGCGCGTTATCCGTCCTATATAAGCGATAACACAGCACTGGAAATAATGACCAGAGATGCACACTGCAAATGATGACATAGCATTACAATTATCGGAGAGACATTTTATGCAGCGTGTAGACAAATCATGATAATATAATATATAACATTGGCGAACACAGAGCATATCATATGCAGAGATGATAAATTATATCTATGTAGTTGAACATTACTGAACGGGCAGTTCAAGGCGTGGTTATTGCTGATAACAGCTCTTTCCCTCCTCCACAGAAATTACCTCCTAAATATATTTTATTACATAAATAATCTCCCGGAAACGGAAGAACTAACTCACCTTATAAGCTTTTACTTTCTCTAGTACTTATAGTAAATTAGAGAAAGTATTATACTCCATCCGAAAATTCGATGTATTTTTTTGTAGAGTAAACCAATTCAGAGATATTCCTTGTTATGTGTGTCACTTTCGCAAAACTTAAAACTTTCGTGAAATGGAACATCGTTATTCATTTTATATGTTAAGCGTGCAAAGAGAACACAATCTCAAAGTTTTAAAACATTTGACTGTCACTCAAAACCTACTGTATTCCCATATTCCCCTTGTACCTACAACGAAATAAGCAATAAGATAATTTGTACAAATGTTTATCTCAACTAACACGAAGAAGATATAGGAATAAGAGTTTGTAAAATGTTGAAATACTCAGACAAGCAAAATTAGAATATAAAGATTCCTGCAACAGAACTTTTCTAAGCTTAACATCGTTTCGAGGAACAAGTGAAATCACAGCTTTGTTGTCTAGGATAAAAGAAAATTTACCGATTTAGTTCTTATCTAGAAAATTAGGTATTTGAATGAAAAGCCGAGTGGTATAGAAGTTTGATTACGAGATAAAACAAAACGTGTGTCAAAGAACAATAAAGAAACAAAAAAAGCAGAAGTAAAAACGGGTGAGAAGTTAAAATACGAAATCTTATGCAGAGCCGAGACAACAGCAAGGCAAGATGTTTAATAAACATGACTTGGGATGTAGAAACCTTATGAGGAACGTTAATAGTACAGTAGTTTTTGTGGGTCTTCGCAATAAAGAGGACGGTGAAGGAGAAATGAAATTCTTCTCATTTTCTCTTTCATCCTCACATTCTCAGAGTACAGTTTCTTGCTTTATTACTAATATAATCTACATCAAGGCTACTCAACAAGTAAGCTTCCCATACACATGCTATTTTTCCCCTCTACTGATCAAGGTAAGTAGAGCCAGACCTGCTAGTCAGAGGCGGATAACGCGGAGTATATATAGTACATATAATTGAATGGGAGAACGAATATTTTTGTTTTCCAGATGAAGGCGATAAAGTTAAGTGCTTGATTTGTAAGACTGTTATTCTCCTGGAAAAATACAACCAACTTTTAAACGACCATTCCCTTCACAACTGAGAATATACCAGAAATGGAACGTGTGTTCGCCAGTGGAAGCAGTTTTCGCCCTCGTGGACCTGCATTTCCATCTACTCTGCTGAAAGGAAACAAATTCTATACTCGGAGGCAGCCTTTGAGAGCGCCAGAACGAACGAGCGGAGGTTTAACCCTCGCTTGGCTCTTTATCGAGTACTCCAGGGCCATATCGAACGACATTTAAGCGGGAATTAAATATTCATTCGATTTCTGATTGATATGAAACACCCCAGCAGCGCGGCGTAGCTGGGGAATATTTTCCTGCATCCATCACATTTCTCACTTGAGAGCGTTCCGGATAAATTAAAGCATTACATGATTATTTTACACTCCGGTATATGCACATACACACAACTCGGGAATCTGTTTCCATGCGTTCCTGTATTCACGTTGAGACAGACACTCAAATATTATCAAAAGAAAGGAATGTTAAAGGTAAACTTTGATTTGTGTGGTACGATTTAGTATAATGGGAAAATAATGTTACTTGTGTCCTTCTGTAATCAATCCTTTTGTAATCATACACACAGACGAAGCTTTCTTCTAAAAATGCTTTTTTTTATAATTCAGGGGGCCCCAGAACATATATTTCCGGTGAAATCTCCACAAGGAACTTTTGGGTCAAATGCAACACTTCCTCTACTTACTATACGTAGTAGACAGAAAAAAGAAATTAATTTTTTTATCTCAGAAACCACCAGGTTTGAGGTTATTTTGACAGTCCCTTCGTTTAGTTGTGTAACTCACCAGTGGAAGGTAGATTTCATTTTCATAGCCTAGTAGTTTACTGAGAGGTTCAAAGAAGTAATCTTCTTTCAATAATCTTAGCGTAATTAATAAACTAGAGACTAGTAAATAACTGGTACAACTTACACGAACAATATTCTGCCACAGATGTTCCCGCTATTCCATTCAGTAAGTTGAACTTTACGTCTTCTACCTGCAGGCTGCAGCACAATCACTAGCAAGCAAAACAATTGAGCTACGTATGCGTATGTAAACAGCCCACAACAGCTGACACTCACACTAGCAATGAGAAACCTAGACAAACAAATCTCATGTGTTGCACTCACATGACTTTCTCTACTTTTGTACTAACCATTATATATACAAGGAAATAAGCAATAAGATATGTTTATCTCAACTAACACGAAGAAGATATAGGAATAAGAGTTTGTAAGAATGGTTAGTACAACAGTAGAGAAAGTCATGTGAGTGCAACACATCAGACTTTTAAAGCACAAAATGCAGTGTTAAATAACAGAGGCTCTGTTTGTGCGTTTTAAATAATGGCGCAGGAATGTTTTCATTTGTCAAATGAGTGGTTCGATTAGTGCTTAAACGAGTGGTTTGGACATAATGGAGCCAGGCAGATGTTTACGCCCTGACGGAGTCTCTTCCGGCTGGTATCTCCCGTCACCAGTATGAAGGGAATCTTCTGCTCGTCGTCACTTTGAAGGGTCGGTATGATGAATTCTTTTCTCGTATAAAAGATCCGGCTAATTCTTTCGATGAACTGCGATGACTCTTTCTTTCCTATCTCGGTCGTGGTACGGGTATGAAGTATGTTCACAATTTACAGCTAATAATTTTCCTTGAGACGCGACCCCCGTGAAAATTATATGTTACGTCGATGTATTGACTTTTAGTCTTTCTAATGAGATAGTCTTCTTTGCTCTGGAGGCCACAATTGAAATAATATTAGTGTATTTATTATCACAATTTTATTCGTTAATATATATAACATTTTCAATGAAGACAAAAGATAATCGCACTAGGCCAACTGCAAACGATATAATGCAAACAATCAAACAATGGGAAACAAAACACTCCAACACAACACCTACCATAACAAATAATACTGCATCAAATGCCCCTCATCACAGTATATGCAACTAATTCTATTTTGGGAAAATTGTTTTCAGCCATACAATGTTGCATGTACTGTGATGATCTCCCCACAACAATGTAATTGTACAACAATATAACAACTGTGTTGAAAAACATGTCATCGTTGAATACAAAAATATTTTCTCTTGACAATGTTTCGATTTTTTTTTTTTTTTTTTTTTTTTTTTTTGCCAACTTTCAGGGGTTCTATGCCCCTCCCCACTAAAATTTGTTTTATGATTTTTCTTATGTGCGGTGGATAATGACGAATAAGTGCTTCAATAACCTCCTGTTCACTCAACTGAGGTTGGAGTAGTTTCGATTTGTTCGCCAGTTTCAAAAAATACTCCATCATTGAAATACCACGTTTACTGTCATAATGTCCGGTAGCCAGTTCGACTTTAACCTGGTTTTGACGTCCCGGTCCCCAAAATCTATTTATAAAAAGGTTTCGAAACATACTATATGTTTCGTGAGACGCCAAAGTTAGTCTTAACCATTCCAATGCGTTTTTCTTAAGACAGCGTTTAACCACCATCATTCGTATCTCGTTCGGAATTCGTTTGATCCTAAAATAATCCTCCAGTTCTTTTATGAAAATTTTTGGATTGTCACCGGCTTCTTCGTCAAATGACGGAGGGGTTAGATCATGGAACAAGTGACTAGCGTGACAATTATGGTTTTGACTAGGGGAGTGCATTGGCATAGCTAAATCATTCTCCTGAAAGTCCGCCATATTACTGTTATTGTCAAGTGCATCAGTATTGGTCATATTTTTGCATTCACTCACAAATTGATCATGATTGTCATTAACTCTATCAGCCTGTAGAGCAATCACAACTTGGGAAAGCCTTCCTGTAAATTCTTTTTCCTTTGTAACCGTTTCATTTATTCTATTTACACTTACATTGGCTTCCTCCTTTACTTTATTCAATTCTTCTCGCTGTGACTGCATCTCAGCGCTTATACCCTTTACAATATTTTCTAAACTATCAATTTTTACATCAATGTCATTTTGTTTTGACCTAATTCCATCTTGATACATTTTACAACTCTGTTCTACCACGACTATCTCTGTTCTCAATTCATCTCCTACCTTTGCAATTTTTGCATTCTGTTCTGCTAGTTTTTCATCAAATTCTTTACTTAATTCAGCTTTCATTTCTACCACTGTCTTCTCCTGTCCTAACTTAACTTCATTTATCAATTCTCCTAGCCTAGCTATTTCTACTGTGTTTGATTCCTGTCCTAATTTTATCACGCTTACCAACTCACCTAATTTAGCTATATCATTGTTACTTGATTCAATTCTTTCTGTACATTCCTTCTTACATAATTCAATTTCTTGTGACAATTTATTTATATTTCTGGCATTATCCTCCTTCAAATCTGCTACATCTGCTTTTAGTTCTGTTACATTTCTAACACTATCCTCTCTTAGTTTTGCTACATCTGCTTTTAGTTCTGTTACATTTCTAACAAAATCTGCTTTTAAATCTGCTTTTATATCTGCTGTATTTTTGTTCATCGCTTCCAATATTTCTTTCAATCCTATTTCTGATTCCTTACATACTACATTCTTTCTACCTTCTACTGATAACTTATCACTCACTTCCCTCTCTACACTATCATTAACTTTCTCAACTTTTTCCATCTTCTGTACAATTTTCTTATTGCGTAGTATCATAAATTAGTACTAGTCTTACTTGAATTCTGGAGCACAAGAAAAAGGATACTCCGTCAAAATGTCTTCTTTTCACTCTTTGTCCAGGTACATATTTTTACTCTATACGCCTGTATTCGAGCCGTCGCACGTCTGGGCGCCAGTATGACGGAGTCTCTTCCGGCTGGTATCTCCCGTCACCAGTATGAAGGGAATCTTCTGCTCGTCGTCACTTTGAAGGGTCGGTATGATGAATTCTTTTCTCGTATAAAAGATCCGGCTAATTCTTTCGATGAACTGCGATGACTCTTTCTTTCCTATCTCGGTCGTGGTACGGGTATGAAGTATGTTCACAATTTACAGCTAATAATTTTCCTTGAGACGCGACCCCCGTGAAAATTATATGTTACGTCGATGTATTGACTTTTAGTCTTTCTAATGAGATAGTCTTCTTTGCTCTGGAGGCCACAATTGAAATAATATTAGTGTATTTATTATCACAATTTTATTCGTTAATATATATAACATTTTCAATGAAGACAAAAGATAATCGCACTAGGCCAACTGCAAACGATATAATGCAAACAATCAAACAATGGGAAACAAAACACTCCAACACAACACCTACCATAACAAATAATACTGCATCAGCCCTTTTATGTCATTTTCAGCAGAGCCATTCTTCGTCGTCAACAACGATGCTGTGATCAATATTAGTTAACGAATATAAAAGATTCTTGCTCGTTCATTCTTCTCTGACAAAACTAGTACAAATGTTCGTTTTGCTGGCCACACTGGTTTATTCAGCAGCGCAAGGGGAAGCGGATGGTAGGCGACCACGGCCCCTTTTTTATTTGTTGGAATAATACTTTAAATCATTTAGGAGAGTACATTGCGCGGAAATACAAACAAGTCATTAGCGATTCTGCGGTTGGCCCGAGGCAGACAAACTACAGTTTTCGCTCGTTTTCGAATAATATTTTACTCTGAAAAAAAAAAAAAAAAAAAAAAAAAACAGAGAGAGATTCTAGAGTATCTAACAGCCTGTGTAAGTTGTACATATTTTTGCAGTGATGTCCTTTTAACCCCATCTACCCCCTCGTGCTCGGGTGAACATTTTATAACTACGTTTTAAATTCGCAGTCGCGAATAATAAGGGCAAGTTGACAAAAAGGAATGCACTTGTGTTTCCTAATTTGTAAAACCTCCTCTTGTAGCGTTTATTGCTGTACTGTCTCATTGGGAGGAAGCAAGGGAGGAAACAAGCTCATTTCTGCTGCGTTCTTTGTGCACAAATAAGCAAAAATCTGAAAATATGTTACCTACCTCTTCTTTTTATAACGTTCCATTTATATACCAGCTTTAACATCTAAGGGCTCATTGGCCTCTGTTTTAGTCATTGGTTATTAAGTCATGGACACACACACACACACGCACACTCTCATTCATATTGTGACGCTGGACATGTGGAACAACAAAGGACTCCCGGGGCTAAGCTACTCCACAGCATATGCCAGGCCGGCAACACAACAAAGGCTCAAGGTCAACCTTTCACATGCCACTCACGCGAGCTAGCGGCAACACAAAAGGTTTTCCAGAGCCTTCGAGAACTCTGTGGTAGCCGCATGTTTGTACAAATTCGCGAAAGATCCATGTGACGTCATGGCTGTTATATAAAGAGGCGAAGAAACAGCAGATCAAATTGGGTTGCATACATAAGGCGGTCAGTGTGTGTGTGTGTGTGTGTGTGTGTGTGTGTGTGTGTGTGTGTGTGTGTGTGTGTGTGTGTGTGTGGTGAAACATACGTGGCGTTGAAGTGAAGTTTTAACGAGCGTTGAGTAATTGTATGGTCAGAGTTACTGTTTGAGAGACAGAGAAAGTCAAGAAAGATAATGAAAGGACTGAGTCAAGGCTAGGAGTAGAAAACGGCTGTGAGTTGTAATATCACAAAAGGCTGTGTTAATGTCAGTAGAAGAGAACTGCGTCTTTGTGCAAAAGTTTAGAAAGCAATAAAGCGACAGAAAAGTAATTGGACTTTTGTCGATTTTGTTACTTTAGTGTCAGGAGTGGGATTCGTCAAATTGGGCATTTGTTATAATATTTATAATAATAATAATACTAATAATAATAATAATAATAATAATAATAATAATAATAATAATAATAATAATAATAATAATAATAATAATAATAATAATAATAATAATAATAATAATAATAATAATAATAATAATAATAATAATAATAATAATAATAATAATAATAATAATAATAATAATAATAATAATAATAATAATAATAATAATAATAATAATAATAATAATAACAGTAACAATAACAATAATAACAACAACAATAATAATAATCGAAGTCGAGAGTGAACTGAAGTGCCAAATTTTGGTATTGAACAGACATTTCGTTTTTTGAAGCATGGTTTTCACAGACACACACAAATGCAGATTTTTTGAAGATGCAATTTTGGATAAAAACGTGTAATTCCTCTGAAATCTAGGTACCGAGTTTTACTTTTAGATAAAGTAAAAGTAATATAATTGAGTTAACTTATTTCACAACCCAAGGGATTATAATTATATCCATGAAAGTAATCCACGTGAATTTTTTCAGCATTTAGGAGGAAACAGTCAGTTAGTAACGCTTTTGATTTGTGTAATTTGGTTCGAATATCCATTTATTGGATATAATTGGGAAAAAGAATTCTATTTTATTCAGGAGTAGGAGCAGATTTAATTTCCTGAATGCTGGAGGGAAGGGGAGGGGAGGGGAATTTCTTCTCCAGCGGGCTCGATTTCCGGATCTGCCCGGATTTGGCTTATCTTCCTGTTGAAGCTGCGCAAGGGTCCATGGCGGCTGTCAATGAAAGAAGTCTTCACCCACCAGGGTTGCCAACTCCTACCCACCATGATTATGAGCACATGACGTATGCAATGATTTCAAGGATATGTCTGTCAGAACTAGAGCAGGGATTTCTTCGTATTCAAATGCTGAGAAAAGTGATATGTTTACAAAACATTATGTTAGGGTTAATATAACTGAATTTCAGTCTACATGGCAATAATTTAATGCCTTTTTATTTCAATGTGAATGAATGTAAAGAAAGTGTAATGTTAACGTAACATTGCCATATCTCTCTTAGAAATTACTTTGCATGATATTTAACACTAAATTGTGACTAAATTCGTTTGAATTGAAACTAAAAACAAAATAAATTACATTACTGTTCACGCAATGTTTGTACGACAGTTAGCGAAATAATAAACCATTTATATTTATCTGTCAAAAAACCAGATGTGTAAATATTTGATACAAACTATGTTTTTTAGTTGAAACAGTTCTTTATTGACTCTATTGCATATATTTGTTACATTCATCTCTGTTCAAGGTATGGCCTTCCATCTGGAACATGTTGCAAATGGAAGCAAACAGCTCTGCAAGTGTGACGTCACACTCAATTCTTCCTTGTGTGATTAAATAACCGCAGCATGCATGAAGGGAAAGCCAGAGCATTGCCCGTTATCTGATAAGGAAAATCAAAAAAGTATTTCTTTAATTCACGGTCGTCATTTGTGTCTCAAAACTTAGAGGAACAACTGCATCAACTGTCTGTATTAAGGTAGGTCAGTACTTATTTATAGTAGATATATGTCATGTATTTTATTTCATATTAGCTGTACATGGCATACGCTGCAATGGTAGTAAAACAATCTGATGTGTTACACTCACATGACTTTCTCTACTCTTCTCTTTGCACGCTTAACATTAAAAAAAAAAAAAAAAAAAAAAAAAAAAAAAAAAAAAAAAAAAACGATGTTCTATTTGACAGAAGTATAAGTTCTCCAAAACTCAGACAAATAAGGAGGAATACCTCCGAAATGGTTCATCCTACAAGAAAATTTATTTAGACATACACTGCGTACTTTAGCAAGATCTACATTTTTTTGTATAGTAAGATTTTATCTATGTATTATGGTGTACGAGTTATGCAAAAGTCATCAAGAGTAAATACGACTGCATGAGACATAGCCAGAAAATTCAAAATATACGTTTCATTTGTCATAAAAATTGCGCTAAACATATGGTATTATAATCAAAATCATTAGAGCTATTTTCGAAAAATTTTCCATGTAAAGGGTGGTTTAGGGTGGTTGAATTTTCTCAAAATCTTCTTTGAGGTACTAACCAACCTGAAAACATACTACTCTTAATAAATATCTCCTTCCCGACTACCAGTAAAAATATCTGCACTTATACATAATTCCCCATTAAGACGCTATAATGAGTCTTGTGCACTCTGGTGGGGGTGTTTCACATAAGTTTTACTGAGAGTTTACAAATACAGGATAACCAGCCGCCCCTGCATACAAGCAGGAAAATCCTGAGTTTGCTGTATGTCTTACCACACTATTGCTTTCCCATATCTGTTTCCTTGTAACCACACTTTGGTAAACCCCAAACCACTTCCTTCAGCAATTGAATATCAAACTATATGCACGAGATTGAGTTAGGTTTTCCTCCTTTGATAAATCTCAGCAATACTCACCAGTACTTCTGTAAAACGTGTACAGCGTGTACAGTAAAAGTCAGCATCTTTGGCGGATTCAGATCGATTTGAATCCGATAGCTGTTTCCATGTAACAAAACTTTGATCCGATCCCACTTCTAACAAAAGAATTAGCGCAAGTTGCCAATACTGTTGGTTTGTATGGATATATTTGAGGTGCTGATTACAGACATGTATAAACTAAGTGACATCGCTTAATCAGGAAGATTCGATATTCCGACCATACCTAACATGATATCATATCTGTATAACTTTAGTCATCGTAAACAGTTTCTCTCTAGCTAATGTAGTTATTTGTTATGATCGAAATGACAGTAAGAGCAACGTCCTTGCGAATTATGCCCCCAAAAATAAAATTTCAAAAACCAGAAGACAAATTGAATTTATTAGAATATTATTTACAACATTAACACCAATTATTAAATAAATGATGAAGATTTATTTCACATACAAGGTCAATGCTTTCATACATTGTGACAGTTCTTCAAAATACATTAGGAATACATTTTCTGAAAATGAGGTTAATCATTTTGAATTTCTCTAATCTCTTAGTTGTGCACAGGTATTTTATCCACTTTTTTATTTGCATAGCAATAAGTTACTGGTCACAAATTTCCGATGGTATAAATTGCATATCACTTTTACTAGTGTCCGACATTTTTTTGTTTTTCTGAACTCGAACTAGTTGTTACTCGATTGAACATGCGTTGTTTTCTGTGTTGCAGGATGATAGCAGCGGTGTTGTGCAGTCTACTGGCTCTAGGCGCTGTTACTGCAGCACAGCTATGTCCTTCAGGATGCAAATGTTTTCCCGGTTACGTCGACTGCCATGAAGGGAATCTCACCAGCATAAGTGCTTCGACGCTTAGTCTACCTGTTGCACCTGGTGTCCAACATTTGCGACTTGACAACAATCACATATCCACCATACACCCAGATGCATTTTCAAATTTTACGGGCCTACTGCATCTTGCACTTAATGACAATGAAATAACCCGACTACCAGAAGGTTTGTTTGACTCTTTGGGCAACTTAATGGGACTCTACCTTGAGAACAATAAACTTACATCCTTACCCGATGGCCTGTTTCGGAATCTGGACAATCTAAATGTCCTCTTCCTCAATGTGAATCAACTGACACATCTTGCACCAAATACATTCTCCTCGTTAAGAAATCTTCAATTTCTTAATCTTCACGATAACAGACTAACGAATCTAACAAAGAATACTTTTAATGGTCTGAATAATCTTTCTGAACTTGGCCTGGGAGACAACTACCTTGTAGAATTGAAGGAGGGTGTGTTTGAACACTTGCAGTCACTTCAAAACTTGTCTCTGGAAAACAATCAAATTTCTCGGCTACATGGAAATGTCTTTGCCAAGTTACCACAACTTCGAAATCTCTGGTTAAACGATAACAACCTCACAACAATCGAAGACACCCCTTTCGCTGGTTCCAAATCTTTGACCAGCCTTAGTCTTTACAATAATATGATTGCTCAAATATCCAAGAAAGCATTCTTTGGGTTGAACAGTCTTCAGAACCTTTTGCTGGATAACAATAGACTACACAAACTTGAGCCAGAAGTGTTTGCTTCATTGACAAAACTCGAGGTGCTGGAACTACAAGACAATCAGTTAGAAAACATCGAGGAACTATCTCTGTCAACTATGACTCATCTGCAACAACTGAACATCACAGGTAATCCTGTCAACTGCAGCTGTTCTTTTAAACATACTTTAAACATGTGGCGTTTACGAAACATTCAAGTGGATGCATCATGCGTGCTCCCTGGTGGAGAGATGGTAACTGAACTAAATCAAGTACCCTGCACTGAAAATTCAACTGACGTTTCTGAACCGAAACAAACGCTTCAACCAAGTCAGCCCTCTTTTGGCGAAGAACGCACTACTGCCCTTGACTTTCATGATGGAGAAGACACTACCACCGATCTAAGTGAGTTATCTACCCAGCCATCCTCAACTTGCCAGAACAAAGGGGGCCTTGCATTCATTGTATTTTGTTTTTCATGTTTGTATTTATTTTCAGCATTAAACCGTGTGTATTAAATTTTAAATATGCGCATTATAAATGCAAGCTTTTGAAAAAAGTGATAGAATACAATGTTACATAATACAATATTGAGGATTCATATTGACAATTATAAGGTGCTTATAAGAGATAAGCAGTTGTTACGATGGTCCGGTTGTAACTTGGATACCTAATGGTCATTTGATCTCATGCCCGTCGAATTTTATTTGTGAAAACTTAAAGATTGAAGTATGGAGCTCTTCTTTAGAATTAGGATGTTTGTAATAACACATTGCTACCAGAAAAACGCATACGGACATACGTGTATAAATTAATACATACATGTATGAGGTTAGGTTGGACAATAAGGCATTTGTCACCAGCAATCCTTAGATCTTATTTTGTCTAGCGTTGTGGTATTCAGTTGTGAACATGAATCAATTCGTAATATCCATAAGCTATGGTTTCCATGTTCTTCTAAGCGAACATTTCATCTTTTCAACACTGTGATCCACAAATTTACAAACATTTTGTCAATCATGACAACTGACTTATGTGTGTATTATATATATAATTAACGTTATTATAGAATTAATAACAAATAAATAAATACAATTATATCAATTAATGGATATAAATGAATAACAACTATTTTAATAAATCAGGTAAGTTTTCTATTAAGTTAGTGTGGTATTGGAAATCAATTGTTCTTCACACTAGTCGTGTAGAGAAGTACGTAGTAGAAAAAGTAAAAAGTGTTCTGTAAATCAATGAAACGTAAAATCGAGGTCACTGAACAGCCCAAACAATCAATAATCCACAGATCAGGAAGTTATCTGTGGAACATAAATTTCCAAGGTGCCAACTTTGGATGCTGTTAAGTTTTTCTCGATTTTCGAGAAACTACGGCTGTAGGTGTTGTCTTCGTTTTCAAATCACCGATTCAATTATTGAAGCGATTATAACCAACAATGAAGTTATTATATTCCACGCTCTCCACGCGCTATGTTATTACAAACGTATTACGCTATCAGTAGCGAATAATTTGTTCATGTGTTAAATATTTACCTTTAATTTGTTTCGTACCTGTTTCACTAAATTAAACTAAATAGAGACAATACATTTCAATTTTCCGGCTACTTTCTCTCCTGTTGATCAAGCGCCGCACAACAGGTAGTAGAAATACGAGTATTTAGGGCATTTCAATGTTTTCATCTCTCCAAATTGAGACTGTGTGATACAATCAATGATTTTCTTTAACCACCGCCATTTTCACTTGTAAACAAATGTTGACTATCCTTTAGTACCTTTAGTCCCGTTTTAAAACAGTGATAAAAGTGAAATAGAATGGTGTTTGGAGCTGGTGTGGTTTCCTGTAGAGCCTGAAACCCACTTACCTATCCTTTTAGGATGTTTTCCTTTACAGAATAATGGCGTAAGATCAGCAAACATGACCATCTTCCCGTTACTGAGTATGCGCGAACCTAAATGAGAAGTGAAATGTGTTGGATTGGCTAGTTTTTGATGTTTTTGTTCTTCTTCTGGAGGGACTGAATCATAATCATATTAAGAAGACAGGCGAATGAAGTGATCATGCTTTGACATAACCAGTGGTTGCTAGGTAAGCCAAATGTATACCTTAACCTAACCTCCCGTAAATTAGAAACCCAAGCGTATACATATATGCAGGTAAATAGTAAACCATATTATTACGATCGTCGCGTGTTTTGGTATGACCAGTAGTTGCTAATTGAACTTAGGAGGTCATATTCACAAGTATGGAAGTTTGTTAGCCACCGACGCTACCAGTATAATAATATTGCCAAAGTTCTTATGTAGGTAATACCGTTATTCTCCTAGATCTTGGATCATTGGGATTGAGGTTAAAAGGTCCTGCGTCGTTCCGCAACTGCCCTACCTACAAAAATACCCTTAGGTCACGTTTGGCGGCTTAGAGCCCTCAATCCCTCGGCCACGCCTTTTGGCTTGGAGACATCAAATAAAATAAATAACACCTGGATAGCTAATAACCTGGCTTCTAAATACTCTACCAGGCCCTAATATGCAAATTTTATTTTATCTTTATTCAAAAGTAAGTTCTTTATCAAACAATTTGAAAACAAAAATCGACATAGGTTCTGTCTACCTAAACCTGCTGGTAACTGGACTCAAGTAAGCTTACAATTCTAATTCTGTGTTATCTTCTAGTTGTTGCGTTTCTCCTCGACGAGATATTCCTTCCTTAAATATTCACGTCTTATTGTATTTCTTTCTCGAGTTTGTCTATCTTGTCCTAGAAATTCTTCAAATGTTGTTACAGAAACTAGTTTAGTTTTCTTTGCTTCCGATGGACCATTCCAAAATTCCCGGTTATGTATATGAGTTTATAGTTCCAAACCGTCATTATGAACAAGAAATAAACAAACTTTGTATCCGCGTTTAAGTAGAGTCATATTAAAACCAGTCGCAATTTGCGTAAGCATGGGTAAGTAAGAATAAATACGACTACAGGGACTATAGCGAGAAAATTCAAGATATACATTTCATTTGGCATAAAAGTATCTGAAACATAGCATTTTAATCAAAATCGTTAGAGCCATTTTCAAGAAAATCAAAATTTTCGTAAATCTTTCCATGTAAAGGGTAGTTTAGGGTGGGGCTATTTTCTTCAAAATCTTCGTGTCGCATCCTTGAAAGACATTAAACTTAAATACCAAATTTAGTTTTTAACGGACTTTTCATTTTTGAGTTATGCTGTCCACAGACACACACACACACACAGACACACACACACACACACACACACGGACCTTTTTCTAAAAGTGCTTTTTTGGATTCATGGGGTCCCAGAAAATATTTCCGATGAAATCTGGACCGAGTGTTTGGGTGGAATACAATACTTCCTCTGCTTACGAGTAGAGAAAGTAAAAATTGAAGTTAAATTTGTAAGCAATGGTGAGGTCCGTTGAGAGCGAAGCCGCCACTGTTAGAGGGACGAGTAGAGAAAGTAAAAATTGAGGTTAAATTTGTAAGCAATGGTGTGGTCCGTTCAGAGCGAAGCCGCCACTGTTAGAGGGACGAGTAGAGAAAGTAAAAATTTAGGTTAAATTTGTAAGCAATGGTAGGGTCCGTTGAGAGCGAAGCCGCCACTGTTAGAGGGACGAGTAGAGAAAGTAAAAATTGAGGTTAAATTTGTAAGCAATGGTGTGGTCCGTTGAGAGCGAAGCCGCCACTGTTAGAGGGACGAGTAGAGAAAGTAAAAATTGAGGTTAAATTTGTAAGCAATGGTGGGGTCCGTTGAGAGCGAAGCCGCCACTGTTAGAGGGCAGCTCCAACTTGCGTGGTGTCAGCTGTATCTGATAGATTATTACTGCCAGAATACACAGCGCACAAAAAGCGTAACGGCTGCTTTTAAAAGCGAAATCTGCTGCTGCAGCAGCTCTTACAAACAAAAAATACAACACACGTGTAGAGCTTCGCAACCTTTAACCTTCATGTTGTACAAGCTAAATCTCATCTGTTATATTCATCCCGCGTTTTCTGCCCTCCCTTCTACACATTAGTCATACAAAAGCCTTATTTTGTCTACTTCACATTAACCAACATAAACGTTTGCACAAATGATTTTATTATAATTTCGTTTTAAGTACAGAAGAATAAAATAATCACATCTTTCAGAAGTGGGTGACCATAAGCTGGCTTTGAAATGCCTGCTCCTTGCATGATCATAACAAAAGAAATCGTATGTTTCATTTGTTTCAACACTTAGACCTAGAGGAAAATGGAAGGTAATGATAAAACATGGTGTCGTATAGAAATACAACTTCTGTGACATGCCAACGTAAAGCATCCCTAAGTAATATGATACCATCCCTCGTCCATGTTTACTTTGTAATTATTTTTAACTGGAAAACATAAATAACCTAACGCTCTTATATGAGTCAGCCTAGAAAGTGTGTGGACCTTGTTTTATTTTTTGTGCTGGGTAAGCAATTATCCCAACGGGGGAGTTAACGGCCCTAAAGCTATAAGACACCCCGTTGGAAATTATTTGATGTTACTTATGTCCTGAACGTCGTCTGTGTAACGCTGGCAGACCTGTTGCCAGTATTCAACGAGGACTTTACCAATTTCTTCGAGTTTTACTAATAAACTTCTTCTCACCTTTGAATTGTGCCTTATTAATTGCTGAGCTGCCTTGTTCTCGAGTTAAGGCTCGGGGCTTACCTACAATCCCGAAATCTATAGTCGTGTGTGCAAAACACCGTTACACGACATCTGGTGGCAGCGGTGGGATTACAAGGCGATTACAAGGCGATTACAAGGCGAAGCAATCAAGAAGACGGCACTTCTTCGACTTCGACTGAACTTCTTCCTGATTCAGGGTGTCTTCTGAAGAGCTGAATCAGACCTTCATCTTCATATTCTAGAACTTCGCAGATCTTTCATCGAGGTGTAAGACCTGCAGTACTTCAGGAGGGACGGCGCCCACGAACCTCCGAACGTCTTTGCTTCCTCTAGCCGGAGGCCGGCGCAGCCCGTCCGCCTTCTGGTGTCGAGCTCGTCAACAAGCCTGGGCTCTGGTTGTCAGCTGGGGTCCTCGAGGGGACACAGATCTACTCAGCAAGCCTGCAGCTATCCTTCTTCGCGGTGACAACTACACCTGGACAGTCCCGAGGGACGGCGAGACTCCCTTCATTCTTTCCAAGTAAGTCCTCACCATCGTTAAATCTGGCATTGTGTTAATCGTAGACAATCAGGCTAAGTAACCCTTGCCATGTCTTTCGCAAGTAGAAGTAGAGTAGAACTTCCGACAGAACCGGACGATGAGGTGGAAGAAACGAATAGTTTCGTGTCAGTAGCTACTGCAGTTAAATTATTTATTGGAAACAAAATTTGACGGAAATCCAAAAGATTTGCAGGAATTTATAGACAATGTGGAAAATGCTTATAGCATTTTGTCTCCAGCAGATCATCCTACATTTTTAAAATTTGTTTTAGCTAGCTTTAAACTTCAAGGAAATGCCCGCTGCGGGGGCTACCTGGGAAAATGTTAAAGAAAAATTAGAAACGCACTATGCAGTTCACAGAACGTTAGATTATTATGCTAATAAGTTGTTTACTAGCAAGCAGACACACAATGAAAATGTAACTCAGTGGGGTGCAAGAGTAGAAAAGATGACCTCCGATTTAATACGATCCACTTCAAAAATAAGGAATAATTGTAATTATGATAGGAAAATGGGAGGCAGAGATATAATAGTGCATTTAAGTAGAGCATGTTTTGTACAAGGTTTGGCAGATGGGCAAGTTAAAAACTATAGTTAGGGTGAAATGCGATCAAATGTCGATGAAACAATTAATAGAATTAGCAGTAGAAGAGGAAAGTGCACAAAGGTCTTGCAAAAAATTTAAGGGTTATTACGGAGAAAGAAGGGCAATGGCAAGTAACAGTTCCCACCAGTTCCAGGGTGCTCGCATGGGCGTGAAGAGCAGGCCTGAGAACGTGAGGCGCGGACCATCAGGGGTTCACGCGATAGCACCTATAGTGTGTTTTAGGTGCGGTAAACCGGGGCATGTTGATAAAGAATGCAGAGGGAAAGCCTACTGCATGGCATGCCGTACAGTTGGACATGAGACGAGGGAATGTCTCGCACAGGGGAAACAGGCAGTAGGGCTACCTGTGAAACCTGTGGTAAGTCCAAATTAAAGTAAAGGTTGCAACCCAGGTGTGAAAGAGAACCTGACAAACAAAATAGGTATGAAAGAGGACCTAACAAACAAAATAGGTATGAAAGAGGACCTAGCAAATAAAATAGGTATGAAAGAGGACCTAATTAACAAAATAGGTATGAAAGAGGACCTAGCAAATAAAATAGGTATGAAAGAGGACCTAATTAACAAAATAGGTATGAAAGAGGACCTAACAAACAAAATAGGTATGAAAGAGGACCTAACAAACAAAATAGGTATGAAAGAGGACCTAGCAAGCAAAATAGGTGTGAAAGAGAACCTAGCAAATAAGTTTAATGTTACTAATGGGGTACAGGAAAATCCTTACGTAGCTTTTGTATTAAGTAATGATTTAAAGAAGGGTTATGGAGAAGCACTGATTGACACAGGGTCAGCAGTCTCTCTGGTAAGGCAAGAAGCATTGCGGTCAAAGAAAATAAAGAAAGAGGAAGTTAGTTTTCAAACAATAACTGGGGAAAGGTTCAAGGTTTTTGGATGCGCAGAAATAAGTTTCAGCAACGTAATGTTTGGGCCGAATCATAAATTTTATGTAGTTTCGCATCTACCTGAAAAATTAGACCTGCTACTAGGAAGGGATTGGTTAGAGGCACACAAAGGTGAATTAAGGGTCCCGTGGAAGCATGCGGCAATAAAAATAAAACCGATGAGTGAAGTTTTAGTAGAGTTTGATACATCAGAGCAAGGTGTAAGGTACTGTAAGAAACAGGAAGTAGGTGATAATTTAGTTTGTGCTGAAAGCATTGTAAACTGTAAGGGAGGAAAGTTTTGCTGTTTAATAGTTAATTTAAATGAAGATGAGAGAATAGTGGCAGTAACTCCGCAATTGACAAAGTCTGATATAAAAGGGAAAGAAATTAGAATAAGGAAGGAAAGGAGAAACGAACTACTGCTTTCTAAGTTAAGGGTTGCACATGTAAAAGAGGGGTTAGAAGAGTTGAAAGAAATTTGTTTGGAATATAACGATATATTTAGGTTACCAGGGGATAGGCTTACAGAGACTAAGGCAATAACACATCACATCCCAACACCATCTTTACCACCTGGTAGATATATCACATTAAAGAATTACAGAATACCAGAACAGCACCAACAGGAGGTAAATAAGCAAGTGCAAGATATGCTAGACCAGGACATTATAGTCCCGAGTTCGAGCCCATGGAATTTTCCAATTTTGGTAGTTCCAAGGAAAGTGGATGCTTCGGGTACTAGAAAATGGAGGATTTGTATTGACTTTAGGAAATTAAACGAGGTGACAGTAGGTGATAGCTATCCTCTACCCAACATACAGGAAATTCTAGATAAATTGGGAAGGTCTCGTTACTTTTCGGCTTTAGATTGTGCAAGTGGTTATTGGCAAATACCCTTAGCACCAGAGGACCAAGCAAAAACTGGCTTCAGCACCAGTCAAGGTCACTTTCATTTTACTAGAATGCCCTTTGGATTAAAATCAGCCCCCGCTACTTTTCAAAGGTTAATGAACACCATATTGATGGAATTAATTGGAATTAGATGTTTGGTTTACTTAGATGATGTAATTATTTTTGGTGAAACTTTGGAGGATCATAATTCTCGGTTAAGACAAGTTTTTCAAAAGTTGCGAGAAAATCAAATGCAATTAGAACCAGATAAATGTGAGTTTCTTAAAAGCGAATTGCAGTATTTAGGTCACGTAGTTACTGCAGAAGGTGTTTATCCTGATCCGAAGAAGGTTGAAGCAATAAGTAAATTTCCAAAACCTAAGACACCCAAAGATATAAAGTCGTTCTTAGGCTTGGCAGGTTATTATAGAAAATTTATTCCAGCATTTAGCAAAATTGCTAAACCGCTTAATGATTTGTTAAAAAAAGGAACAGAATGGGAATGGTCGGAAAGGCAGGAACAAAGCTTTCAGGAATTAAAGGGTAAATTGTTGGAATATCCAGTATTGCAATTTCCAGACTTTACACAACCCTTTGTTTTGACAACTGATGCGAGTAATTATGCAATTGGGAGTATTCTAAGTCAAGGGAAAATTGGTAGCGATAGGCCTATAGCTTTCGCAAGTAGGATATTGAATGACGCAGAAATAAACTATAGCACAGTGGAGAAAGAGTTACTAGCTATAGTATGGTCTTGTAAGCATTTCCGTCCATACTTACTAGGAAGAAATTTCACAGTGGTAACAGATCATAAACCTCTTTTATGGATTTTCAATGTTAAGGATCCGAGTTCGAGACTTCTTAGATGGAGACTGTTATTGGAAGAATATGAATTTCAAATAGTGCATAAATCAGGTAGCAAAAATGTAAACGCAGATGCGCTTAGTAGGTATCCCCTTCCAGAAATTAATGCTGTTCTAAAAACAGAGGAAGAAATTTCTAAAGAAAGAAAGCAGAGATTACTGAAAGAGATGCACGTATGTCCTATAGGAGGGCATCAGGGTATTCAAAGAACATATGAAAGGTTAAAATTGTACACTTGTTGGCCTAATATGTTTAAGGATGTAGAGAATTACATAAAACTATGTTCGACTTGTCAACTAAACAGACACTTCCAAACACTAAAGCTGCATTGCAAATAACAGACACACAATCACAACCTTGGAATAAGGTCATTGTCAACTTCAGATTCAGGAAATAAATATTTATTAACATGTCAGGACAATTTGACTAAATATTTGATAGTAATTCCCATGATAGATCAGAGTGCAAACACTGTGGCGGATAAATTTGTGAATGAAATTATTCTTAGATATGGGATTCCTGATGAGATTTTAACAGATCAAGGATCTCAGTTTATGAGTCAGGTATTTCAAGACTGTTGCAAATTACTTAAGATTTAGAAGTTGCACACAAGTGTTTACCACCCAGAAACCAATGGAAGTTTGGAAAGATCACATAAGGTCATTGTAGAATATTTGCGTTGTTTTGGAAACAAGTTACAAACTGACTGGGATAAATGGGTTAATTTTGCAAGCTTCACATATAACACAACCCCTTCATACTGCAACCAAGTATACACCTTATGAATTGTTATTTGGTAGAAGGGCAAATCTGCCAGGGATATTGCAAAGAGAGCCTCAGCCATTGTATAATTACGATGATTTAGTGAGAGAAATTAAACAGAAATTCCAAGTAGCATGGTAACAAGCAAGGTCTAATTTACAGGAGCGGAAAGAAAAACAGTGTAAAAAAAAATTTAATGAAACTATAAAGGCAAGGAAATATGCCAAAGGAGATTTGGTGTTAGTATATAATGAGCAAAGAAAGAAACTAGATCGTTTATGGAATGGACCTTATGAAGTGACCGAGGTAAAGGGCCCAAATGTTTCGTTGAAAAAGGCACGAATAACAGGTAAAAGGAAAATCGAAACTCGTTTTAATAGGACCAAACCTTATTTTGCAGGTGCGATGGAAGATGAGGGTTAGTTATTTGATCAAGGTGATCGTTTTATTGTGGTGGTGGGAACAGCTTCAAGGAGAAGCGTTAGGAACAGCTTCAAGGAGAAGCGTTAGGAACTGTGGTTGAAGAACAA
Organism: Tenodera sinensis; assembly: GCA_030765045.1. Lineage (NCBI taxonomy): Eukaryota > Metazoa > Arthropoda > Insecta > Mantodea > Mantidae > Tenodera > Tenodera sinensis. The sequence goes on from CM060972.1 coordinate 104,282,351, forward strand.
GAGATAAAAGCTCAGGTAAAAGTAATTAGCAATCAGGCAGGCGTTTACTTCGACCATGTAGGAACATTGTATTCCTATCCAGCAGAGTGGAGTTTCTTAACATATGTAGATTTAGAACCTGTAAAACAGCTGTGGAGAAAGACAAAACAACAGATTACAGTTCTGATACAAACATGTGAAAAGGTAAAAAATGAAACATGGTATATGTATACCGATTGTAAACCTTCCATTCCGTATCTTCATTCAAAACGTAAAGTGATAGACAGGCTAAAAGATGTCCTAGGCGATTTGATAGGGTTGAATAAAAATGTTAGACGCAAGCGCAGCCCTCTAAATTTCATTGGTAGTGCATTAAATCTTCTTTTTGGAACAGCTACTGAAGATGAACTTCAAAATTATGCTAAACACATAAGGCATTTAGAATCAGATCATAGGGATTTTTTGCGAATAGCTTCGGAACAGATGCTTGTTTTAAAATCTACACTGATCACTATGAATTCCACTGTTAAAGAAGTAGCATTAAATGAAAATAAAATTAAGGAAGTAATAGAGAAGTTGTCATTAGAAACAACAAAACAAAATGCAGCTTTACGTTATGAACTGGAGACAAGTATGGTAATAAATGAATTAATACAACAGATTCAAAGAGGGATTGAAGAGTGTCAAAACACTTTCGATCTTCTCATTAACGTATATTTGAATTCACAAAAAGGAATTTTACAGCCTCAAATTATCACAGTGCAAAAGATAAGAGAGCTTTTAAAAAAGGAAAGCATGCCAGATCTAACGATGTTCCCTCCTTTCCCTTCTTCACAACTTTTGTCCTTGATCCAGCCAACAATTTATACTCAGGGATCAATGTTGGTTTATGTTACAAAAATACCATTGTTGCATGAGAAACAATATCAGTTATATAAAATATTGTCATTTCCAGTGATTATGCAATCAAACTTGACTGCAAAGTTCATTGACTATCCGAAAGACTATATTTTTGTGGACAATCTACGACAACAATATGGATACTTAACAGTAATGGACTTGGAAAATTGTCATAATCCAAATAAGTTAACCTATGTGTGTTCAGAAGCGATGCCTATTCTGACTTATGTTCCAGGTCAGGATTGTATAGCCACATTACTACATCCAAACACCCAAGAATTACCTCAAAATTGTAATGTAAAGTACTTACCTGTAGCTCACACCCTTTGGATACCATTATATATGAGTAATGAATGGTTATATGTGGCACCGCAAGTTGAACTGTTTACAACTATTTGTAATGAGAAAAGTGAATCTCATAGACTTTTAGGAAGAGGACTAGTGTCCTTAGGTAAATTATGTAAAGGGTTAACAGCAAGAAGTGTGTTGTATCCACTGGCCCATTTTGAGACAAACAATACCAAGGAAGACATTATTCCCTTCTCTCCTTTGGACACCGATTGTTGTGTAACACTTCCTGATCAAGAAGAAATTCATAAAATTCCTTTAACCCTTCCTCTACATAACATAATGTCTTCAGTGACGGATTTGAAATTGGCCGGTTATAAAATAGACGAAGTGCAGAAATTAATTAAAGAACAGGAATCAAAGGAAGCCAATAGACCAAGGGATTGGTCAGATTTTGTATATTCTGGCTGGAGTTACGTATTATGTATGTGTATTATTTTTGTGATTTGGATATGTAGTTGTTGTTATTGTAAGTGTTGTAGAGATTGTGGCACCTGGTTATTTAAGCAATGTCCACCGAAGAAGTGTACTGACTCAGTAGGTGAACATATGAGAGCCTTAGTTAATGTCAATGTGAACAGCGGGACAAATGCTAGATCGCAGATACTGATTGATGGACAGGGTTATCAAAGGTTACCTGTAATAACTTCACAGCCTGAAAGGTCAGATCAGGATTTTGAAATGGGGTCTGCACCTGAGGAGGAGATTATACTACCGTCTCCAGTAGAATTTCGCAGGTCCTCCAGGCTAAAGGCAAAAGAAGATGTTGCCTCCAAGGGGTGGATGTTCTCAAAAGCTTGAGCTTGTCATAAGACAGCAACAACCTTTTTCTTAAGGGGGGAGGTGTCGTATAGAAATACAACTTCTGTGACATGCCAACGTAAAGCATCCCTAAGTAATATGATACCATCCCTCGTCCATGTTTACTTTGTAATTATTTTTAACTGGAAAACATAAATAACCTAACGCTCTTATATGAGTCAGCCTAGAAAGTGTGTGGACCTTGTTTTATTTTTTGTGCTGGGTAAGCAATTATCCCAACGGGGGAGTTAACGGCCCTAAAGCTATAAGACACCCCGTTGGAAATTATTTGATGTTACTTATGTCCTGAACGTCGTCTGTGTAACGCTGGCAGACCTGTTGCCAGTATTCAACGAGGACTTTACCAATTTCTTCGAGTTTTACTAATAAACTTCTTCTCACCTTTGAATTGTGCCTTATTAATTGCTGAGCTGCCTTGTTCTCGAGTTAAGGCTCGGGGCTTACCTACAATCCCGAAATCTATAGTCGTGTGTGCAAAACACCGTTACACGACAATGGCTTGTATTCCACTTGCCATTTTGAACAAAGCGAAGACTGCTAGGGGTTTATTAATCTAGAATAATCAAAACATGTTTACGAAAAAGAATATGAAAAGTTTTGTGGACGCAGAAACGAAAAATATGTTAGGCTTTCTTACAGGTACATTGGAGAAAATTATGTTGTGTCGGTGATGACGTCATTACGGTCTTGTTGCCATTATGATTACGTCATTAACTTTGTGACACTGGTGCCAGAAATAGAGTATTTACTCAAGATTCATGCCGTCGTAGTAATCCGCCTTAGCGCTAGTATTGCATAAACTATTGTTATAGTATCTTATTCCCATATCTAATTTCGTTTAATTGTTTCACTGTCTAGCCCCCTTCAACTTCTTTGGTCTTACCGGGCGTTTTTTGCTCCCCTTTTGTGAAATCTTGCTTTGTGGGAGAAGATACTTATTGAGATAAACTTGAAAAGCAAAACGTTAACTAAATAAACATTCTTGCCGCAATTGTTAAGTCATTTTCGAGATACAAGAGATGTAAAGATACATATAAATATTTCATAAGCACCATCATTTCAGCCGTAAAATATAATACGTTGTATTTGTATTTCAAACATATAGACGGGACGAGCTGTAACACATAAACTAGTATAGCTAGGTCAACTTTTTTACTGTATTCTGATAGCCCTGGAAGAGGACTTCAAAACGCTAGCTCGTTTGCTGAAACCGATTAACAGAGAAATTATAGCCGAAATAAGGTTTCGACTAATTGACTGTTACGCGTAGTCAACTTTCGTTAGATTTTCTTGACGAGGCCTTTAATATCCTGGCCCGTTTGTTGAAGTTGGCCCATTAACAGAGAAATTATGGCCAAAATAAAGTTTAGAGTAATTGTGACTGTTAAGCGTAGGCTAATATAGCTAGCTCAACTTTCTTACTGCAGTCTGAAATAATCAATCACTTAAAAGACGTGAAGGAACACTACGTTCAGCTCCTTCAGACGTGTAACATGGAGACAACGTTGCGTTGAGGTTGGTCAGGAAATAGACCTGGTTTGCGGATGTAAACAATTTCACTTCACCTTGTGTTTAGGAAGCTAACGCTTGTGATTGGCTTACACATGCACAGTAAACACGGAAGGACAAGGCATGGTATGTGTTTATGTTTCCGAGCCGCACCGTTAGGAAGTTTGTTTATGTACTGAGCTAGGGAAAGTGACACCCACACAATCTGCAGTGTTGCCAGCTTATTTTTGACAAAACTAAAATAATGGTCAGAGACAAAAACGTAAGATACAAAATGTGTTCAAAATACCCAGATCTATCATTGGTTTAAATTAATGTAATGACTTCCTTTCCACCCTGTATAGATAAACTTATCTGAAATCCAAATTTGATCGAAATCGTTAGGGCCGCTGTAAATTTTTTATTTTGATCACAATGACTAAACTTGTGATCACAGTTTTTGGTAACATGTTTGGGTTTCCCATAAAATGTGTTAATTCGTTGGATTTTGTATCGTGTTTCTTTCGCTAGCAATGCTGCCTGCTATATTTATGTAGTGCGTGAGACATTGTGTTCGTGCTGTTTCCTGAAGCGCACACGGAACACTAGTGTCCGGACAAATGGGCAGCCGAATAAAGGCATTACACAGTTGTGGATTCCCACAATGCAGTGCACTGTTGTCAGCTGTATTCGATCAATTATTACTAGTGGAGTGGAGGGTTTGCTGGGTCATGTAAAATACACAGCACCTAGCAAGGATCGAACTGGGTCGAGGTCACACGGTGGTGCATTTGCATCCTCTTTCAGATACACATCACTGCACGGGAGAGGAACAAACAGTGTCGGCTTCAACTCGTTCGTTTTCTTTGATTTGCTCTGCAATCACAGGAAGTCGATTGCAGTCAGCATTTCTATCGGCAAAGCTTAATACACACTATTAAGTGGAGTTGAACCCCCCTATCTTGCCCTAAAGTTTGACCCATTATGTACCTCGCTATTTAAAATAATGAGCTAAATGTTTCAAGGCATATTTAACAATAGCGTTACAGTTTAATGAAAAATAAAATACTCCTGTTCATTAGAAGAAATGGTATCAGTTTTTTAGCAAAGCTTTTAAAATGTTATTGAAAAATGATGTTTTAACTTTTAAAAAGACTAATTCATTAAAACCTTTTCTTTAAAACAAAGCCCGTTTAGGGGCAAACGTGTGGTAAAACTTTCAGCTCTTACTGTAAATTACTTTCAGAGATAATGGGGCATTTTTATAGAAAATTGTGCTTCAAACATAACATTACAAGGGAAACTCAGCAATCCATTTCTTTTACCTTTATACTTTAGAATAGCGATGTCCAATGTTTGCGAAAGAGGGGAGTGTGGGTTTACCTCCTTCCACCATACGTGGATTTTGCCTCTCTTTAACACCCAGCCGTGCATTGTGTTGCAGTGGCGAGTTGGTTATATGTACGCTACGTTTGTTTTACGAAAGCACTTTCAAATCTTATGTAACAAACTTACATTTAAGAAGTGTATCACTATTTCGTTTTTGAGTCAGGCATTTCATGGAGAGAGACACACACACACGCACGCACGCACGCACGCACACACACCCACCCACCCACCCACCCACCCACCCACCCACACACACACACACACACCTTTTTCTAAAAGTGCTTTTTTTGACATTCAGGGGGCCTCAAAACACATTTTCGGTGAAATCTCCTGTTGAATTTTTGGGTGGGATACAATACTTCCCGTACTTACCAGTAGAGAAAGTAAAAAGTGAAAACATTCTTCTATGTCCCGTTTTACAATTAAACTCCATTAATCTGAGTAAAGCGTTCAAAAGTATTAATTGGAATTTCGCTCGCTTTAAGTTACTATAGTGAACAGATATCGGTTCTTAGTATTCGAAAAACTCGCACACGAAACAAACTAGCAATATACACGGGCGTGTATTATTTATGTATAATTATTGTCAGCAATTAATTTGCATAGTTTTATTAAAATCATCCTTGTGGGAAATACAATACAATCTTCATAAATTGCGCGGGAATTGGTACACACAGTTTGCAGTATTTTTCTGGAGCCCCTGATGGTCGATACAATCTCGCTTTGCGTGAGCAAGGTACCTATATCTTATTTCTTATTATTAGAGGTTAGAAAAGAAAATCAAATCAAAGCAACTTAGTGTTACGTGATGTGGCAGGTGTTTCTAATGCATGTTTGTTTGAGAATTTTCATTTCTAAAGACAGCATTGTGCAACATTTGTGAATTACGCAGTAACAGCACTTACTGGAAGCAATTTTCAAAGTGCAAGCTGCTTGACGGAGAGATGAATTCAGCGGATACATGAGAAATGTGACATTTTGAATCGAGGTTTCTCTTCATTTCCTATGCAAAGAAGAAAGAAATTCTGGAAAAGGTAGGAAAACTCCAGCATTAGATAATTTGAAAACAAAAATCAAAACTTCTGTGCGACATTTATGAGTAAAATGTGGTACATTTTACAAAAGTAGAGCCCAGTTATTTTGATGGCAATGTCTACTCTTCTGGACATTGTTGCTTGCATAGCATAGATTATCTCCACACACCACTGCGACTAATATAATGGAAATGTAAAATATCAAATGCTTGTCCAACAATTGATGCAGAAGGATAGCTAATTCCCCACAGTAATCTGTTGCATACACGAGAAATAAACCCCGTAGATAACATCGCATGAACCCAAAGGGGACGATCTCATTTGTTAAAAACGTTTAGCTTTTAATTTGTTTCCTAACCGCTATACATCTTCGTGAAATGCAAGAATTTACGACGGCGCCTGATTATCTGGGTGAAAACTTCGAGAGAAAAAAATGTTGGGGAAATCAACCGCGGCCGTACATTGGCAATTCACCAAGTACTTAGGATCACTCCAATGAACACCATGCAGATTATTTATACGTTTAGGAAAGATTTATTTGGGTTATATACGAGTCTGGAGATCATTAGTGTGTCTGTGTGTAATAGCAATCTAATCTAATATCTTTAAATGAGCAATTCTTGTATATGAGCGTATTATGTATATATGTATATTCCGTGCATCTTGGAAATGGCTCTAACGATTTGGATCAAATTTTGTATTCAGATAAGGTTTTGCTTTATAAGCTTGTCTATATAGATGTCTTTCCTGAAAAAAAAAAAAAAAAAAAAAAAAAAAAGCACGACTTTACACAAAAAATAACATTTTTATTCCATCTTCCACAGAGCAATTCTTGTGCATACCAGTGGCCCACCAGAAGTAGATAACCCTTCGTGCGTTAAAAGAGTTGCAGAGGTTCACGGCGGAAGAGAGGCCAGTGGCGTTGCTGCTTCTTAGCGGGACGTAAGGTGAGAGGCAATTGGACGAGCGTGTGTACTTCGTGATAATAGACAATCACAGTATAAACAACCCAGAAAGTCTCGTTCTACTTACAGGATCTTTATTTTCCAGGGAATAAACTCACTCCTGTATAAGCTGCTGTTTAACATTTGAATTAGAGATTCTAAAGAACAAGCATGAGGGCACGTAATGTTTCATTGGCATTTCTTCGTTAGCATTAATCTCGAAAACTGCTTGATCGTTCACCGCAAAATTCAGCACATAATTGTATTTTTTCAAAAGAGAAAGTTTTTATACTATCCGTTTTACTATATATTACTTTCACATGGTTTTCTCTACTAGTTTTTTTACGCAACACATTCGTATATCCTTCTTTACTCGCTCTTCATTTTTGAGTCATGCTGTCCAGACACCACACACGCACCTTTTTCTAAAAATGCTTTTTTTTCCTGGATTTAGGAGGCCTCAAAACATATATTTCCGGTGAAATCTCGACATCGAATTTTTGGGTGGAATACAATACTTCGTCTACTATACGTAGTACAGAAAGTAAAAATGAAAAGTCGGTTAAAAACCAAAGCTGTATTGAAGTTTAATATATTTCAAGAATGTGACACAACCTTTTTAAAGAAAATTCCTCCACCCTAAACTAACCTTTGCATAGAGTTTTCATTTTGTCGAAAATCACTCTAACGATTTTGATTAAAATGCCATATGTTTGAGATATTTTATAATAAATGAAATATATATCTTGAATTTTCTGGCTATAGGCTATGTAGTCCTGTTTACTCTGGATAACTTGCATAACTGGTAAACCATAAGACATAGACCAAACCTTACAACACAAAAGATGTGGATCTTACTAAAACACACAACTGATATCTAAACTTCTGTTTTGTGTGGTTTTTTTTTTGTAGAGTGAACCATTTTGGAGATATTCCTTGTTATTCGTATCAGTTTTACAGTACTTAAATATTCCTCAAATAGAGGATTGTTATTCATTGTTTATGTGTTAGCCATTCAAAGGGAATGGAATTTGAAAGCTTTAAAAGACTTGATTATCACTCAAAGCCTACTGTATTCTAATATTCCTCTTGCACCTACAAGGAAATTGAACATTAAGATAATTTCTGCAAATATTTATTTCGACTAACACAAGTGCACAGGTTAATGATTGGTGATATGACATGCATTGATGAGGCACATAGAAACTCCCAGTTGATACCTGTTTTGTAAATTTTCAAAACATATTACTATACTCTCTTTTTTACTTTACTACGTAAAGTACTGCATTCCACCCAAAGCTTTTGTGTCAACATTTCACCAGGAATGCACGTTTTCAGGTCCCCTGAATAAAACTTTTTTAGTAAAAGGGCTATGTGTGTGTGTTTCTGTGAACAGCATAACTCAAAAAAGAAAGGTCATTTAACTTCAGCATCGTCCAACACACAACAATTTTGAAGAAAATCTCTCCAAACCAGATTACCGTTTACATGGAACTTTTTTAAAAACTTTTGATTATATTAAAAATAGCTCAGTTTTGATTTAAACACCATATGCTTAAGAAATTTTCACGACATATGTATATCTTGAATTTTCTGGGAATAACCTCAGAAGCCCTTTGCATTCTGGTTAACTTTTGCAAAACTGGTAAACCATAAAAGATTGAAACACACAATTTATGTCAAGTACATTTTTTGTGAAGCAAAACCATTTCCGAGAAATTCTTTGTTATTTATTTTAATTTTCCAATGTTTTACTTTTCTCAAATGGGAATAAATTAGTTTTGTTTCTCTTGCCTCAACTGGCTCTTAAAACATTTGACTATCACTTAAGCCTATTGTATTCCCATATTCCCCTTGTATCTACAAGAAAATTAGCAATATGATAATTTCTGCAAATGTTTATCTCTGTTAAGTTGAAGTAAATAGAGCAGGCATCGGCAAACATGTACTCAATGAGGCCTTGCAACTATGACATATCAGGGGCAGCGCTACTCTGTCTCCACCTCCCTCGTAGCCTTAACTGGCACTGCTTACACACCGATCACGGGCGGACTGTCCTGTCGTATTTACCTGTACTTCTAAACATGTCTGTCAAAGTGTAATTTAGTACTAAGACTTAAAGATAAATGTCTTTATTTATAACTTTGAAGGATATTAGTTTATTTGACTTAAAGTCTTGGTATATTCATAGAATTAGAGTGCATCTAATTATTCCTCGTCTATTAAATTTGATATCTAGAATAGCACTTTGAAGATTTCTTCTCTCATCATGTAAGGAACGTAAGGTGTTTGTTGTGCTCTAAAGTTCAAAAGGGCACTCTATGGAACATCAAGCGGCATTATGATACATGTCATAAGATCACCATACAATTATAGACAAGCATGTATTCATAAATTTACATCACAATTTAAAGTAGCATAGCACTGACGTAGTGTCCTTTATTCATTTTATTTTTTTTTCAGGTCTAGATCGTACTAACCAGCTGCAACAGCTCAAAGAGCAATATTCAGATAATACACCTAATATTAATTCAAATATTACAACTGATAAACAACTTCACGCCAGCTATGCTGTTGCTTTGGAGATTGCTCAGTCACTGAGGTGTTTTAGTGATGGAGATTTCATAAAAAATGTGAGAGTAAAGTTGCCAACATAATTTTCCCTGAACAATATTATATTTTTAGTAATATTGCATTATCACCACGAACCATACAGAGAAGGATACATAAAATAGAAGAAATAACCGAAAAAAGTCTACAAACCGAGGTCCATGCATTTATAGCTGTTTCGCTCGTGTTGGATGAAAGCACTGACAATGTTGACACAGCACAATTGGTAATTTTCACTCGTGGAGTTACTAGTAACCTCTCGATACAAGAATATATGCTTGAAGTCCTTCCACTTAGGGAACATACAACAGGGACAGAGTTATTTCATGCATTTAAGAAATATGTAGAAGGAAAGAAACTGAATCCAAAAAAAATCTTGTATTGCGATTAAGAGATGTTAATTTGCGTGCTATCCTGAGAGTGGCTACTTGTGGTATATCACTTGATTTTCATGGTACATTGCAAACAGAAGTGAATTGAAATATATTGCTCAAATATCTAGGCCTACCTAAAGTATCGTAGACCACTCGTAGCTGGATTCAAGTATGTATACTATTAAGAGGTAGAACTGGAACTTAAAAATTCAATGCCACAACTGGGATTTGAACCACAGACCTTCCGCTTGCCGGGCGGACGCTCTAACCACTGAGCTATTGTGACAAACTGCCAGAATGGCATTAAATTCTCAAGCCAGTTCGTATTTCTCCTGGTAAACCACAAAGGCAGTCTCACATCAGAAACAATTACCCCAATGGTGACTTACTATTGTGGCAGTTTGTCACAATAGCTCAGTGGTTAGAGCGTCCGCCCGGCAAGCGGAAGGTCTGTGGTTCAAATCCCAGTTGTGGCATTGAATTTTTAAGTTCCAGTTCTACCTCTTAAACTTTGCCCACACACGGCTTGTGTGTTTAAAAACACCAACAGGAAGTTTGTTGGCATAAATAAATAATGTATACTATTCCTTATTGTACTCTGTAGCGAGCGAGTCCAGCACTGACTGAACGAAGGTCAATGCCATCCCCTGTTCTACATTACGTCATGTGCATTGCGGGTTGCATGTTGAGGCGTCATACTGATACCTCATTGAGTACATGTTTGCCGATGCCTGAAATAGAGGAACAAGCATTTGTAAGAAATTGTATACACAAGAGTAGAAAAAGTCATGTGAGTGCAACACAGATTTTTTAACTAATATTTTATTCTGAACAGTGATTTTTGAGTACCTTGTCCTTATATGGAATAAATAACAATTCCTGCTAAACATGGATTGCATTACTTTTAATGGGTGTCCAAAAAGTTTGAACAGCAGTGTATTTATATCCTTCTGTTGATTGGGAGGTATACTGTGTTTACGACAGCCTCCAATTGGAGGTAGGTGAATACTGTAGTAAACCATGTACAGTGTGGGCCAAAAGTCGCAATCAGATATTTTCTAAGTTTGTGTAGCAATAACAAACTTTCACAAGTGATGTAAATAAGTTATTTATTGATTGCTGCACTAATAAGGAATGGAAATATGAAAAGATAAACATAACTGGGCCAGTCAGTGTGGTGGCCCTGTATGGACGTTCTTGGGGTGTGCAGTTTTGCCAATCATTTCCTTGTTGATTTCTTCGGTGAACGCTACAATAATTCAGACAGAAGATTACTAGCACCATCACTGCAATATTTTTTAGGTCTTCTGCTGCGTTTTGCATCCAATACAGAGCCTGCTGAGAAAACCTTTTCCAGTTTTTGGAGATTGGTTTCACTGGGAGCTGCTTTATTGCAACGAAGAAAGAAGTTTTCTGTGATTTCTTTGTGCATTTTGCTAAGTCCTTCTTTTTCATGATCCCACACACTAATGATGAGACGTTCCTCAATTGCATATTTGCTTGTATCAGCCATTGCTTACAACACAAAAAGTATTTCACATTGACATCAACTAATAACACATGAAAAATCTGGTATACCGCTATAATTGATGTAACAAAAAGCATATGAAAGAGATAAATTTCCTCTCAACCTATGAATAGTTTTTAATTAGTTTTTGGTTTCGGAAAGTGAGTTATTTCAATATAAACATTATCCGATTGTGACGGTAATGTTGCTGAACACAGGCTTAGAGACTCCATAATGCAGGGTGTCCATGAATGAGAAATGAAAGTATCTAGCAGTAGTAGCACATAAGTTGCACAATGTTGGAATTGTGTAGTTGACAATGTATATAAGAGTAATAAGACTAAAGTGGACGTAACTTCCAGCAATGCGTGTAGGTGACGCAGACACCAAGAAGGCCGGAAACTATTCTTGCTCAAAATGGCAAGTTCGGGCAACTAGCACATTGTGCCATTTCATATTACGATGAATCAAATTAATTCATGGATCACATAACCTGAAATAACTATGAAATCATAAGCTCATGCATTTCTGCAGTATGTAAATAAACTTAAATGGGAATATATTTCATAATGTATGTTCATGAAACAAATAGGAATACTTTAAACTTCAGATTTTATTGGAAATAATTATTGGTGATTTCAATGTTATTTGAAGTGTGGATTTGCATTAATAATTAACAGTGAAGAGAAAAGGAAATCCTCGTAACACTTTCTGCTAATGTTATGCTTCCTTTATTTACAGTCTATCTGTAGATACGTTTCATTTTCTTTTCTGTTCCTCTAAGCTAAAACTACTCCACATTTAGTTTGTCTCTATTCCATTATTTCAGTTTTAGATTGGGCTTCCATTGCATTACCCAGGTTCCTCTCTGTCTGTAGTTGCCAACCTCTTTGTTTACTACAGAGGATGTAGTGTATTTCTTCCTGTCAAGTTGGCATGGTTTAGCGAGACTGCACATCAATTAAGCCTGTATGTGATAACATTACCTATAAACACAGCATTTTCATATGCTACAAAATATAAAACAGCCGTTTTTTTTTCCCTAGCAATGCATCTTATAATTGTGTACAATAGGTGCGACTGGGCGGTAGGCCTTGGCCCTTGATGGGCTGTTGCGCCAGGGTTTAGTTTAGTTTAGGTTTCACTAGTGGGTTAGAAGATTGCTTGTATGCTGCAAAGAGGAGGGGTGGGGTTTACTTGACATGCAATACATGGTGACACACCAGGTCGAGTGTTTAGAATATGAATTCATAATTCAGAGAAGTAAATTTTACTATATTACAAGTTTCAGATATACCAGAATGAATACAACATAGAGAATCAACAAAATGAGGTGGTATCAGTCAGAATAAACAGACACATACATTTCCAACAGTTTTATTCTAATGTTATACATTAGAAAGCTTCCACAATGGAGGAACAATTATAGTATCTTTAGCAAATGTGGAATTTACGTTTCGTTGCCTCTTAGGAAAGGCAATAAGAGACAGTTCAGATATAAAGCACTACATAGAATTTGAAGCACAAAAAGCTGGCATAAAATGACACTCTTATTGTAATCTTCATTTACTATAAGCAAGCAATTTCCACATTTAATAGCTAAAGGACACAAAACTGTGATGTATTTCATCCCTTTCATAAGCGGCAGTGATGTACTTCTCTATAACATTATAAAAGCTTAAGATCTGTTTGTTATTCACTAACCAGATCTTCTGCAAGCATTGCAAACATCAATATGCATCTTACAAGTGGATTGCCCAAATCAGAGAGCCAAAATGTAAACAGTTAAAACCCAATCTGGATTTGCAACAAATACGGTGATATTTTTTAACTCAAAGACTGCTGCAAGAGGCACAGGTTATACACATTATTTAAGGCTTATTGTGGTTTAGATGCATGAATCGGCATTAGTGAATGACTGGAGAACCCAAGATATTATGGAAAAAATGATCATTAATCTAAAATTAAGGGTAGAAGGCACAGAATTGACGTAGGAAAATTCTCCTTTCTTAATAGAATCATTGAGGAATGGAACAAATTGCCTGTAGCAGCCTTTCAGGGCTGTGCTCTGTCCATAAAGAAATTTAGCAAAAATTTAGATATAATAAATGTTGGATAATTTATTATAAAGATTACTTAACTGTATGTTTAACATTTCATGAACTAATTGCAATACTAGTGGTAAATACTGAGAGGATACACAACTAATGAATATAAATTATTAGTTCATGATTTAAAAAAAAAAAGTTATATTCCAAAACCTTCAGCAGGGTAGTTATTAGAATCTGTTTTGTAGATGGAGCTGGTTTATTCATGTTAATATTTTTTTATTTTTAACTTACTACTATTGTTTATCAATTATTTTTTGTGATCTTAATTGTACATTTAACTTTTCAACCGGATAATACTCCTTCACAGTAAATAAATATGTACTTCTTGATTTTGGCAAGAGGAAATTTTTATCAAATGAGGAAGTGATCATCACCATCCATAAGTATTTTTGGAAATTTGCTCATCTAAATGTACTGATTGATGGAAACAATGTTGAGAATTAGAATAATTTTTACCTGCATTTTTACGTATATTTCAAAGGACTTCCGTATGTGCATCTGATGTGATATTGTGGTAAAACTATACAAAACACATCAGGGTAGAGAGATACGACATGACAGTACCTACTGCAATCAATGGCAGTTGTGTTAACATTTTCATAATAAATTCTATAAAAAATTAATATCTTATCACCATATTTCTTGTACACCCAAAATTAGAATGTCAACTTTTTATTACATTTGAGCTCTCAACTTGTGGCATTCGTTTATAATACCAAGAAGCAGCAAACAGCACCACTAATAATGCCATCTATAGCAGATAGGCCAAACTTCCATTGGGCACCTTCAGCTGTTTTGCTTCAAATCCTAACCAGTTCTCCCACTTCCTTTCCACGACTGGATGAAGGAAAAAACAATTTTTATGAACTGTATAATCCATTTACAAAAACAGCAATGATTTCTATTATACTTAAAAAAAAGGAAAAAGGGAAAACATATTTCATTATCCCTCCGACTACATGCTGCATTAGCAACACTGCCTGGCAGCTAAAAATTATTACTGTATTAAAAAACTGGAAAGCAAAAAAACTGCCCTTGAAAAAAGCAAAAATCTGAGAAGCCTAAAAAACTGCATTAAATGTTGACATTAAGCTTAAAATTCAGTCATATGTATGTGACCATACAAACCTAAACTTCATGTGCTAAATATTCTATACAAACAATGCAAGTAGGAGCTAGGATATGTCCCACAGTGCCATCACTATATTTTGTGTTATATGTTCTTGTATGTATTAATTACAACTCTTAAAAAAACAGTTTTTATAATTTTATTGGGCTTAAAAGAAATTAAAGTTGTTGTTTTTTTTAAACATGAATTACACTGAAAGCCCGCCACAAAAAATGTAAGTCTTCACAGACGACGAGTCTCGGACCAGACCTTAGGGGCCTGCCTGCGAGCAACACACACATACACACAAGCACTGTGCCTCATTAATTGATTCGCTTCAGCATTTCTTCAATAGAATTGCGGTGTGCCACAAATCCAATGGTATAGTTGCGTGCCGCTCGACCCATACGGCGAAGACGATCTACAACATTCAGACACATACTTTAGTCAAATTATTCAAACGCTCAGTGAATTCTTTCCTTGTGCCTTAACAAAACTTTTTCATTTATATTAATTTCTGAAATTCTCTTTGTTGATAATCAATAATTAGGTGTTATAAGTTCTGTATTCAATAATGCAAGTAATTTTTCTACTGGGTGTAACTAAATTCAGACATCCAATCATGACAGACAAGGCTCGAAATGGCCATGGGTCTGTAACTAACTACTGCAATGACTCAAAAACAAGCTGCACTTTTGGTTCAAATTTCAGTGGCAAAAAGTAAGGTTGTGGCTTATATTTGCTGTGTTGAGTTTTTACACAGCTTTGCTGTTAAAAATCCATGCTCATTTGTAACAACAGCGTGCATCTGTAACCAAAACTGCCTGCATTTTATAATGCAACAATCTAAACTTTTAACCTTCTTGCCTCACTCCACCAACCATCCTTCCACTTCACTGTTTTTCAATTTCCGACACGCCTCATTCAGTGGTGAGGTACGTCTGTTTCATGAAAAGTGGCAGAAAGAATTTTTTGTACGTTACAAAAACAGGAAAGTTTAATATGTGGATTTCAATTTTCAAATATGAAGCATTACAATATAAAATGCCATTACGATCAGAAGCATAAATCAAACCTTGGTGACCTTACAGGTATTTATTTACAATTTCAAAGGGTACTTTCTGAATACTCGTATTTCTAAACATATAAAAGGGACCATATGATCCCAGTTTTTAGGGATTTAGTTTTTTATCAGTTTATATAATATAAGCTATTGTATTCCATGCTTCAAAGTTTGAATACAGTACCGAGTTTAAAACCAAACAATTTATTATGTTGGTCAAATAGCCTTAAAATATTTTTAAGGATAAATAGCAATGAAACTTTACTGTCTTATTTATTGTGAAAGAGAAACAGTTTTGTATGTTAATCATAAGACAGCGTAAGGATATTATGTGCTTAAGATAAAAGAAGGTTATAAACTTGAGTATATAATTTGCCTAACCACAGTAGGCGTCTGTAATAACACTGGCGTGCGAATTTCAACTTTTTTTCTGCAGCACGGGGTTTATTAGCTCTCTAAACCTAATTTTGGTATGCTGAATTCAAATCTGCTTTCCATTTTGTCGTACCATGTACTATTTTCTTGTCATGCAGAAAGGTAATATGTAATATGAGAGGTGGAATTGGAACTGAAAAATTCAATGCCACAGCTGGGACTTGAACCACAGACACAAAGTTTCCTGTTTTTAAGTACAATTTAAAATGTACAAAATCATTCAAACAAAGAAATAATCTCAATTCCACAGATGCAACAGTGTATACTGAACTAGAAAATTTCAAACATGCAATATGATGTTATTTTCTCCTTCACTTTGCTGAAAATGAATGCTGAGTTGACTTGCGTTTGTGGTCCTGATGAATGCAGAAAATGTAATGTTAAGCTCATATTGCATCTGAGTGCCTTTAACTTTTCGTGCATTGTTTTAACAATGTATTCATATTGGACATCTCTAACATTACCCAAAACTTGTTTATAACTTTACTGAATGAGTCCCAAGCTTGAACCTCTGTCTGTTATGATATTTCTAAAATGAACGTCCTTCACTAGTTTGTGAATTTGTGACCCGTTAAAAATGCCTTCTTTTGCTTTTGATTCAGACAACATTGGAAATTTCTGAATAAGATATTGGAAACAAGAACGACTTTTATCCAAAACTGGAAAAAAGTGTCCAAAACGTTTAAAACTGGAATGCAGATTCCAAGATAGGTTCCTATTTATGTATTACGTAATAAATGTTTATGAGATAGGTCCAACATTACTTGTAAACAGAGATAGATGGTACAGTATGACGTCATATGATTTAGCATGTTGGCATATTTTAATGAACCATGCTGTAAGTGGAATATATATATATATATATATATATATATATATATATATATATATATATATAAAGTTAATACTAGCATACAGAAGTTTCAATTTTATGTTAAATCAGAACTGTTCAAAATCTGTGCGTGATACACAAAAACTTTTATTATTTTCGAAATCAGAGCATCTGAATTGACCATTATGATGTAAAACATTGTATGTTGCAAAATCTTTGCAGGCTGATGTAATTATTGTATGCAAAATATATGTAATATAAACAAAATAGTTCTTAATAGCATAGAAATTATTACTACTGCACAGGAGGAACAAAGTCACCCTGTGCTTGTTGTATCAAAATAACCTTCGTCACTCGGCAAGAGAATGTGGGGCGAGTAAGATAAGTTCAATCGCTACCTCTCCTCTCAAGGCCACTTCTGGTGTAGACATGCCATTCATGTGACTTAATGATAGACGCAAGGAAATTTTTCACTGAGCAACAAATGTTCAACTTATTTATATGATATTCCTAAATGGGTTATACGCTCTTGTTATAACATGGATGTATCTCTAAAAGAGTGAGAGCCTTTAAATATAATGCAAGCTTTTAACCAGAAATATGCAAAATATTGAATTGCTCTAAGCAAGCTGGAGTATTACTCAGGCACGTGGACAATACAAGCATTGCACAGGGACAACATAGCACATATAGTTACAGGTAACGTCAACTGGAGTAGCTTGCTTAGAGCCTCATTTCTAGCCTTTCATTTTGTTAGCCACTTAAGCAGTCTTATTGGTTCTCAAGCAGTTTTAATACAATATTTGAAAATATAACTGAGCATGTTTCATTTGAAAACCTTGAACATCAAAATATAATAACAAAAATCTTTAATGTTTCACTATGTTATTTCTCAGAGCATGAATCTTAAAACAAAAATTGCTCCACCCCATAAAAAAGCAGCATAACAAAAATAGTGGAACATCACTCATTTTTCAGAAGTATAAACAAAACCAGCATGAAATCTATATTAACAGTAGCTCTAATAGAGAAGGTTAATATATGAGGGGCATTCAGTAAGTCCTTAGAAAATCCAAGAAATGGCACTCATAGCATCAAAAAAGTTTGCATTTAGTATGCATCATCTTTTATTAGATGGCAGTTAAAGTTTCAGCTATATCCATCATATGGTTTTGCTGTCATAGGCAAAAAAAAAAAAAAACTTGTGTTTATTTAGACAAATTGAAAAAAAAAAGTTTCGGGCAGTGATTAAATACCTCTATTTAAGAGGCTTAATACCAAAGATAAATACTCTTAAGTTCATGGCATATCTGCTCCTGTGCTTGCAACAGTATATAGTTGGGTAAATGAGTTTAAACATGGTCGTACATCCACAAATGATATGTCCAGTAGAACTGACTTCCTCCGAAATTGACAAAATCCATGATATGGTTTTGAGTGATCAATGAATCAAAGTCTGCAAAATAGTTGAGGCCAGAGGCATATCACAAGGTGCAGTGTTTTCAATTTTGAACCAAAAAGCAGCTCTGACAAAATCTTGGCAAGGTGGGTGCTGCATTTGCTCTCAATGGAGAGTAAATGTAATTATGTGATTGACTCGGAGATTGGTTTGGCAATTTTCCTCACAATGCTAAAGAAGGCAAGGGTAGTGAAATTGGTCAACAAGATGATGGCGTCAGAATTTTGGAATGCACACAGAATTATCTACATTTATTACTTGCAGAAAGGAAGAATGATAAATGGAGATATTTATGCATCATTACTGCACCAGCTGAGCAAAGAAATCAAGGGAAAATGTCATCTTGTACAGAAAATAATTCTCTTCCATCAAGACAAATGCATAGTTGCACACCTGCATAGCTTTGATGGCAAAAATTGTGGAATTAAACCAATAGAACATAGTTTCTGGGCTTGTAGGCCGTAGGTCCAGTCAATGAATAAGCATCTGACGTTTCACTCAAGACTCCATTGGGCATCTTGAGAGAGTGACTCCTGGCTGGTCTTGGGCGAAGCATGCCTATTCATCAACTGCACTATGGTCTAGAAGCCCGAAAACTACTCTCTATTGAATTAACACTGGCCACAAAAACCTAGGCGTGTGGAATTCAAGTTTCAATAACTACAACATTCATTATATTCCCAGATTTGCCCCCAGTGACATTTTTTATTTCCAAACTTGAAATAAATGGCTCGGCACAAAAGATTCACGTCTAACGAGAAGATGATCTCCCAAACGGATGCCTATTTTGAGGACCTTCCAATATTCTACTTTTTGGATGGCTTAGGACAGTTGCAGAAATGCCAGGAAAAGTGTATTGAGCTAAAAGGAGATTGTTGAAAAATAAAAAAATTGATCAAAAATTAGTTTGTTTTCTACCTTTTTCTAAGAACTTAATGAACGCCCCTCATATAAGCTACTGAAAATCTGGTTTGAATGTTTAACATTAATTCAGGTACTAATATATACACACTGAGCCACCAAAAACCACAATCTCTGAAACAAAACTAGGAATTCTGAAACAACATGAAGGCAATGGATGATAACAACTAAGCAAATATAGTTGTGAACTTTTAAATGGAAACAAAATGTTTATAGCACCAAGTTTGTCAACCACTAAGGTCTTAATACCCTAAGACACACCTTGTGAGTGTAAAAAAAGGAGAAAAAGTATTTAAAATATTCACAAATATATATAGATAAAATAACCAGTATGAAACATGCTCATTACAACCAATTTTGGAATACTGTTTGCTCAAGTGGCATATAGAAACATGAGCAGTGAAACAAAGAAATTATTCTACAAAAAACTTAACAAAATGTTATACATGAACTATGGCAGTTTATACGCAAATGAATTAACATAGAAAGCTCAGTAACATAATATTCAACCTGGAATATACAAACAGGATACTCTGAACAGTGCAAACCAATTAAGCTTTTCAAAAGAGAAAAATGCTACTTTCTTTTTATTAAATTTGTAAAAATCTCATTGCAGTTTTTCTCTTTTAGGCACAACAAGCAAAATAAGTACTCAAAATATTAGCAGTTCATAAAACTACAAATCTTCCAGGTACTGTTATACGTTACACAATAATATACCCAAAAATTCATTACCAAAATACAAATTACAGAAAACTACACATATAAAAGGTTACAAAACTTTTACTTTGTATAAAAGAAAATTAAAAGATGGTAAGCAAATAAGCATCTACACAAAATGTTTGTGATTACCACAGGCAGAGCAGCACAATTATTTTTCAAATGCGTATGATCCAATATTTTCAATATTGCAAGTCACTTTTAAGGTGCAATATCGTAAAATTATTGAGATCCCCTAAGAAATTCATTGGGATGTATAAATCAGGTGAGGAAAGTTCAATATGTGTTTGTGGATCTCACTACAGTAGGTCTGTGGCAGAGCATTAGTACTGAAAACTGAAGATCCACGTTTCAAATCCTGACAATGGCAATCAACATTTTCCACTTGATGCAGTATTCTATAACCTTATAGTCAAAAATACTTTTGTTCAGACAGCTACTAATGTATGCACACCTCCTTTGCTTCTTTGTATGAAGGGGAAACCAGCAGTCCATTTAAGATATCTGTCCAACAAAATCTGAGAAGCAACATCAATACAGTGACTTGAAACAGCCTTGCGAATGTTTCAGGTGTTGATAGACATACATTATCATACAGGCTGCATTGCAGGTTTTAGTTTATGGCACATATTACAATAACCAATGAGGACTTCAAATAAAATAGTTGGTTTCAAAGTAAACTATATGGGAATTTTCACTAAGAAGAGTAATTTAAAATTGAGTTAAAAACACTTTTCTTGCTCCATTTAGGTGCCTAATATCTGCTAGTATGTGTTTCACAGGCTGCTGTTCGCATTGTTGGCTGGCGATGTAGTAGTAGTGTTTTTCAACGCCCGCTTTTACTACATAAGGCACTGCAGGTGGTGACACTGATGATACATGGAATGAAGATGGAGCACCGGTGGAATGAGATGGTGGGGGAAACTGGAGAACTCGGAGGAAACCCGCCCCAGCGCCACTTCGTCCACCACGAATCTCACATGCGGTTGCCTGGGATCAAACCTGGGCTTCTTTATCGGCTAGCTATGATTACCAGATCCAAATGCCATATAGGCAAGGTAGTTTTTGGAAACTTGAAGCTTGGGACATCTGGGATTCACGAGTTGCTTCAAGAAACTTGGAACTTGCAATATCCGGAATGTCAAAACTCAAGAGTTGCTTCAAGAAACTTGAAACATTAGGGATTTCAAAATTTCATGAGTGTCTTCTAAAAACTTGAAATTTGGAATAACTGGAATGTCAAAATTCACTAATTGCTTCAACAAACTTGAAGCTTGGAATATTTGGGATGTCAAAGTTCACAAGTTGCTTCAAAAAATTTGAAACTTGGAATATCCAGAATGTCAAAATTAACAAGTCAGTTCAAGCAACTTGAAGCTTGGAAAATCTGGGATGTCAACTTGAAGCTAAAAATACCCTCTGGGATGTCAATATTCATGAGTTGCTTCAAGGAAATTAAAGCTTGGAATATTTTTTCAAATGTCAAAATTAACAATAAAATACTTTTAACTAAATTTTGAACCAAGAATTTTAATAGCTTTACTGTGAAAAAGTTCATATGTAATTTATTTTAAAATTAGTACAATCAACCATCAGGAAAGACGATGTCAGCATTAAAACAAAATGGATGTCAAGATAAAGAATAACATTTGAGAGGTGATCCTGAAACTGTGTAATTAGGTATTTTCTCTGATTTTGCTTCCTCATTATGGTCTTTTCTTGTCAATTTAAAGATGTCCTAGGGAGCCAATCAAACTCAAAGAAGCAAAGTATGGTTATTTAAATCAAATTTGATTGAGGGTGAGCTCAACTACATACTTCAACCCCTTCACTCATCACATTTATGTGCAGGGACATGTTTCCATATGCCTGTCTGTCAACTGTTTAATATAGGATGAGAGATCTGGTAGCGAATGAGCATACACCATTACACCACACTGCAACTGTTGATGTATGCAAGAGCCTATGAAATAATGTTTCTTTACATAAGCGTGATGAGCGAAACCTTTCATGTCTTACGTTCACCTCACCCTTAATTGAACTGAATTTAAATTTGCTTTCACACTTAACTTACTGCTTAGAAGAACATTTTTGCTAAGGACGTTACAAAGTTCACAGAACATTGGTTTATGAAGAAAATGATTTAATTCTTTGCTGCTGTGGTAATAAATTACAAACCTTGTGTGCAAATTCTTATTATTCACTTGGTCAAAGTAAAAGCTCTGTATGAAAACATAGCCTACTCTAGCAATTCAAGGACATAAAGTGGAAGATAGCCATTCAGACAGGCCATTAATAAGCCCAGATGTTACTTACTCTTTCTTGCTTGAGGGATTACTTTGTGAGACACATTGGTATGTCATACAGCACCATTATCACCATCATCACCACTACAGAAGAAACAAGGATCGGAAAGGGTTTGGGTTTCAGACAGTAAAGAGTAAAAGATGTAGAAGGACTGCGTCAATGTTGCTTTATGGCCCAGTTTATGTGATTTTGAGTCTTCATCCCTTGTGCTAATACAGTACAAGTTCATTTAGTGTTTCCTGTTCATTATTAGTAACAAGCTATGCACCTTGCCCCATTTTTAGTAAATGTTGAAAGCAGAAAAGCAAGCTTTCAGCATGCATGCCAGGATTATTTAGGGAAAAATATGGTCTCTGTATTAACCCTAACAGTGTCACATGGATTATAACCAAAGGAATACTCCTTTATCAACTTCCTTACATAATTTAATGCTGTTACATAAACAATATCAAAGCTCACATTTAATAGCAAGCTTTGATAAAAACTCTGCTTCTAAAAAAAAAAGCAAGTTAGAACCCCTTTCAAAGATAGGCATATATCTACTTCGTTACCTAAACATCATCCATGTTGCAGTAATTTTATAATGAACAGTCAATAAGAGAAAAAAAAAACTGAACTGGAGGTCCTGCTTAACAAAGACTTTTGTTTTTCACCTTTATCAAATTATCTTTAAAGTATCCAAACATTTACCAAACAGTTAATTTTTATTTAGTTGTGTTCCCAACCTTTAGGGTCAAAATTACACAAATGACAGAGACTTCTAAACAGAGCATTTTGATATAAGGGACTTGCGGTTGAAAATGAATATTCTGGACACTGCATGATCTTGAAAGCAAATGTGAGGAACATTTCTAAAGCTGCTTTAATTTTCATAACAAACTGCCTGGCACTTTCAGTTCTTATTTGTTTTGTAACGAACTGCCTGGCACTTTCACTTCTTATTTGTTTTGTTAAAATGTGTGACTGACTGTTGAAGATGGAGCGTTATTCATCACGGGAATTTGTTGACATACATTTAATGTATGGTGTGGCAGAATGTAGCACCTGGAGAGCTGAATGAATGTACCGAGAGAATTATAAGGTGAAGTACCTTCAAAGCTATTTTGCCATGGTCTGCTGGAGATTGGTGTTTCAGGCTTTTTGTCTACAGCTGCAGTAGACGTCCTCAGTGGTGCTGTCGAAGTCTCCTTGGAGAAGGTATTGCTGCATGTGTTAGCCGTCGTCTGTGTCACTCTATTTATACTATGCATGTTGTCCACTGATTGGCCTTGGGTGGGCAGGGTTATACCTCTCTTGTGCTGCTGTTCTCTTGTGATTGGCTCGTTTTGCTTTCCTGCTTCTTATGACATTCTTTGCTGTTGATGACTGGATGCAAGTTGCTGTTTAGTCTTAAGGCTCCGTTGTAGTTATTAAAATTGTTAGGATACTTATAGATTTCAATAGCCTCTCGCTGTAGTTGGGCATGGTAGTGTGTAGTTGATGCAAGGATGCGTGTATCCTGGAACTTAATTATATGTTCACCGACTGCACCACTGAGGATGTCTACTGCAGCTGTAGATGAAACGTCTGGAACATCAATCTCCAGCAAACCATGACAAAACAGCCCAGAAGATACGTCATCCTATAATTTTGATGCTGGCCATGAAAACTTACATGTTATACTATAAAGAGAAGTTTCCCAACAGGTGTCATCCGAAGTGGTCATGAGGCAGACAAGCCATCAATAAGTACCCATAAACTTGCCCCTGAGCTTAATGTCACCAAAATTTCTGTGTGAAGTGCTAAAGGTGCAACAATTGCATCCCCATCATAGCATGGCATCCAAAATATTTATTTCTGACCAATGGTTCAGATTCATTCTCCAGTGAAGACTCAGGAAATGACAAAAGTTTCAATATGATCAAAGATAGTCCTGAGCGTGAAACTGACAGAAAATGTCAAGGTCAGGATAGTGTGGTTATTTATCTTCATTAGAAGCAAATGTTTGGGAGGGAAAAGTTTCAGCATGACTTCCTCTTCAAAAAGTTGCATATTCAAGACGTTCTCGGGCTTCAAGCCAAGTGTAGTAATGAAGAGTCATCGATGTTTTGGGAGTGTGTAGTTTAGTCCATCTTGGAAACAGGCCTTAAAGTTGGAGATCGACTGGCTCAGTGTTAAACCTGCAGAATACACTTGCTGTTTTCTGCAAGGTCTGTGCTAGCAGACAGTATATATACTGGTCCTTTCACTGTGTCAGTCATTCATCAACCTGATGATGGAAGAGATGTACACTCCTGAAACGTTGATGGCTCTTCATCACTAAACCTGGCCTGAAGCCCGCAAACGTCTTGAATATGTTCGTCACCAGGAGAGCTTCAGATCTTAAAGTAAGTTGCTTCAGCAGACCAACAAAAACAGAATATCAATAAGGAGAACCACAAGTCGACCTTGAATCATGAGTACAGAAATTCCTGTGAATGTGACATTTCTGGGAAGTGTCTTACATATCCGTCCCATTTAGGAAAACACAGATTGGTTCTTGATAGTAAAGAAGCAAATAAATGTGATGTTTGGGAGAAGGGTTTGAATCAGTTGTCTTCTTCAAGAACTCACAAATCGATTGATGATGCAAAAAGAACACACAAGTATAACATTTGTTACAAGGGTTTTACTATATTATCACATTTGAAAGAACACAAATTGATTCATGAAGGCATAAAGCCATACAAGTGTAACGGTTGCAACAAGGCTTTTACTGTATTATCAGATGTGAAAAAAACAAATTTATTCATGAGGGTATAAAGCCATACAAGTGTAAAGGTTGCAACAAGGCTTTTACTGTATTATCAGATGTGAAAAAAACAAATTTATTCATGAGGGTATAAAGCCACACAGTTGTAATATTGGTAACAAGGCTTTTACTCAGATATCACCTTCAGGGATTCCCATCTAGGGGATATGAGGATTGCGACCAAAGGTACCCAAGCTGAGCAGAACATTAGTTCTACTTACTGGTGTTGTAAACTAACAACAGGTGTGATCCTCCAGACATTCTGAGGCTTGTGAGAGAGCGATGTGTCCAACAAAACGTAAAAATAAGGTGCTCTCTAAACTGTTACTTTTACTGCTATACAGCTCTACAAATGCTCAATTTAGAAGCCTCTATCATCTGTATGATTTTGACCCTAAAGGTTGGGGACATTTGTATTTCTTTTAGTGTTCTCTACATGAACCTTTCACATTTTGCCGTTTTATCTGAACTGTTGCTTTCTGAAGCACATAAAATGAAGTTTTTTTCCTTCCTTTGTTAAATGTTACAAAAAACAACTATTTTCTTTTGGACAGCATATGTAAAATTAGAGTGACTTCATAGGGCGGACAACATATTCTAATTCAGGCAATTTTAACTTACATTTTTTAGCCAATTTCAGTTGTATTAACTAATATGGAGTACCTTTTTTTTCTGTGTATAATGTGGCCAAACCTGCTTAATATGTCAGCCAAGCAATGGAAGAGACTGACTGGCTACTCTTCAAGAAATTTTGCCATCTGCGTTCTGGTAAATTTGGAGCATTACATTAATGTGTCTCCCTGGAAACAGGGGACTATAAAAAGAAAATTAAGTAAAGTATGAGATAGTTGCGAGCGAGTTACAAGCAATTTGTAAGTCAGATCTGCATAGCCAGGTTTGTAATGCATTCTGGGTGGTTCAGTTGGTTAGATGCTGGCCTACTGTTCCCAAGGTTGCGGGATCAAATCCGGCCCAGATTGATGGTTTTTAAGTGCTTAAAAACGACAGCTCCATATCAGTAGATTTACTGGCATGTAAAAGATCTCACTCCTGCAGGACAAAATTCCGGCACACCGGTGACGCTGATGTGATCCTAGCAATTGACAGCGTCGTTAAACAACAAATTATTATTATTAATTATTATTATTATTATTATTGTTGTTGTTGTTGTAATGCATTTCATATAATAAACTTTGATATGAGTTAATTGTGATTTTATGTTACAATATACTCAAAACAACTTGTGAGCTACTGAACATTTTATAAAATTAAGTTTATTGATATCCTTTGAATTTGTTTACAACTGACACATTAGAGCACAGTTTATAACGAGACCTCCTAAAAATTCATGATTTTTGTCCAAACCGTTGCACATGTGTATAAGCTCATAGCACTAACAGGATTAACCTCTCATGGACGAGCCTTTTTATAGTACACTTTCCCCTTAGAAGATGCTGCACAATAGGACAGCAAGTTAATTCTACCTAATGATCAAGTCAACAGACAGATGAGGCAGGTGACCCACTAATGGTGAAGAGTGCCCAGAACTTACTCTCCAAAGAGATCTCATTTTTGGGAGTCAATTTCCAAACTTGGAGGAGCTTTCAACCATCACAGTCCAGAGTCCGATTCAGTTCATTATGAACAACAGACTTCTGGATCGATGATAAAACTGGGGATGCACAATAGATCTTTGATGCAGGGTAGTGCTGCCCCTATATTAAACTATAACAGTTTTGCATCCAACATGAATCTCCCAACAAATATTGGGTTTTAAAAGGTGAGTTTAAATGCCCTAAATATTTGCAAAATTAGCCCAAGAAAGCCTACAAAGGGAGATCTGCCATAGATCAGAAAGCAAGGTACGTATGTGCATCAGCAATTATGTATGTTTCAATTACAAATGTTATTGATATGTTTTCTCCCCCTTGTGATTGATACTACAAAATTAGCTGGTCAAAGTGAATTGTGCTTCTCTTTTGTAAATCCTTACTAGGGAATGTTTCTAATTCTTTCAGAACAACAATTTAACATTCTCAGTATTTCCTATGCTATCAACAAAATGTCTTGGTAATTTATGGCTGCAATTTCCCGTATTGCAATAGCCTATGGTTTACTGCAGTTTAATAAGGTATTTTACATAATGCCACTTTTAAATACTTGAAATCATGCTTTATACTTTAAGGTTTTAAGCAACCTGTTTATCATTTGATAGCACAGTATTTTATGCCTTTTTTCATTGCAAAACTATCTTCCTATGATGCTTCCTGTATCATTTATTAGCTGGAGGCATCCTGTTGGGAGTTCTGTTACCTCCATGGTAGGATGGTGATGGAACGAGGGGACCTACAGCTTTTACTGGGCTTTACGGATAGTTCACATGAGATGGAAGCCTAGATTGGGGCAACTTTAAATTACGATTGTTTAGAAATAAGGTTTTTAACATCAGTTCTCCCAGGACACAAGTCTTAGTTTTAACACAGACATCTTGCTCATACAATTTTTCTTTGAGCAATGGCTGAAATGAGGTATAATAATCATGTGCAACATAGTGTTGTGCAAGTATTTCAATATTAGCTTTGTCAGTGTATAGACTACTGAAGTTTTCATTTTGGAAACAAGTGATTTTGACATAGCATGGAAGAAAACGTTTTCGTTCTGAAAATGACACAGTATAGTAATTAAGATAGTTCAGAGATTTTAACCAATATTTACAAAGATAGAGCACTTGAATATACCGGAGAATATGAAGCTGATTCCCTGAAGAAATATAGCCTTAACGTTAACCTATTTTCATTACTACATAGAAACTTTTAGGAAATGTGTGTTCTAAAGTAGATTTGGTCCCTCTTTAGTGCTGATTAATTTTCAAAATATGAGTTATAGTGTATGTGTGTGCGTCACTCTCTTATATTTTCCTTTCACATGTTGTTTCAGCTTTTAGGCCTGTATACTGCAATTGATCCAAATCTTATTTTGTTTCATCCATCTATTTTATACAAAATGGTAGGCATTTAATCACAGTCATTTACAATCTTCTAAATATCCTCCTCCTTTGTGACCCAATTCAGTTGCAAATCAACTGCTGGGATGGTTTTGTGCTTCTTGCCCTGGGGGAAAACTTATGCCCCCCCCCCCCCAAAAAAAATAAAAAAGGAAAATTAAAATTCTAAATGAGCTTACACATCAGGAAAGGAGAAAGGGATTGAGTTAGTAGTGTTAATCATTAGTGGAAAACGTGTAGAGAATGGTGCTACTACCTAGAAAATGAGTCATCATCGCACTACGAGCTTGTTGCTCCGACCCGACTCAGGCGTACTGCAAAAACAAACGAAACAACATCACAACAGTCGTCATTCACTGTACAAGTAGCAACTGCCATGGTGTTACCAATAACATGCAAGGTATTAAACAAAAATAAAAATATAGTCTCAACTTGCAAAACAAACTGAGGAATATACCTTAATGTTATGTGAAAAGTGCTTTTAAAATAACACCAACAGATTTATTGAACAGCACACCCATGGCCACTGTTTAAATAGGAAACTTAACTCTTCAAACTTGCAATCTTCATTGGTTACTACTTTTGGTGTTATTTTAATACAAACTTAAATAAAAGAAAAACCTCTGGTTCAATTCTGAGGATTACAAAAACATTAAACAAAAATTAAGGAAAAGTGCAAGATTACAATAAAAACAAAAACCATTGTGGGGAAAAAGTTTTCAAGTGTTATTGGTATCACCTCTTATTTTAAAATAAGTGCATTGTTTGCATGCACCCTTGTAAAATGTCCTACTGTATGTTTGAGATCTCAGAAGTATAAAATTATACTCCATTGCAAACAATACCAAACCCAGCCTTGGATGCACCAGTATGACAAAACTGAAAAACAGAAGTTGAATGAAAATGTAAAGGGTTATGCTAGTTGTGACAACAAACACTGAAAAAAGAATCTACAAATATAACAAATATTTAGAGACTATAAGCTTTGCTTATGTTAGTATTTGCTGGAAGTTTTTGAAATTAAACATATATAATTTCAAGAACTTGCAGCAAATACTGAGATAAGTCTCTACATATTTGTTATATTTGCAGATTTGTATTGCTTCATTGTTAATAGCTTCAGTTTTTCATTGAATTGAAAAAAGAAGTTTATAAAATACCTGAAAACTAACTAAAAAGCACATAGCCTGCAGCGCCCTGATTCTCTTATAATTAGAAATTTTGGAACAAATACAAGGTTTCACTCACCTTTGACACAGAATGCCATTGCTGAATGATGAATTTATGGTGAGGGGAAATTTAGAGTGACTTGTTTGCTATTATACAAGAATGGATCAGATATAAACAACTGTTTTACATTCTATACCACTTCTCTATGATGCACAGGAAACATAGAATTTCGCCCAAATGCTCATATCAAGGTTTCACCAGAAATGCATGTTTCAACGTCCACTTGAACAAAACACAAAAGGAAAAAAAAACTTTCTTTTAGAAAAATAACCATGTGTGCGAATACAACACCAAGAATTCCAAAAATTTCCAGCCACTTCGAACTATTGTTTATATGACAAAAATGTTCACTATTTTTTATTTTCTCAACATGGCTCTTAGGTTTATGGTTAAAACACCATTAATGTAAAGTGTGTATGACAAATTTAATGTACATCTGTTTTGTAAATAGCCTGTGATGTCTTCTTCATTCAGAATGAATTCTGTAGACTTTTTTTATAAATCGTACGACACAAGAGACAGGCTGTATCTTACTGCAAGAAAAATGTAGATCCTGTTACATCATATTATTGAATACATTTTTTGCGACACTGGTCATTTCCGAGATTTGGTCACCATTGTTTCTCATGTTGTTGTGCAAAGAGTATGGAATTTGAAATACAGCATCCCACTTTTTAAAAGATTTACTATTATCTCAGTCTCCTGAATTTCCCTTCTACCTACAGTGAAATGTGTAATAGTATTAAATCCAGAACCTTCTAATGATGGAATACCAAGTTTTCCTCAAAAATAGCCCTAACAATTTTAATTAAAATATATGTATGTTTGGACAAATTCATTTCAGGAATAAATTGCACATCTTAATTTTTCAGTGGACAGAATGTAACTCTTCATACTGATCAAATTTTGTGTAACTGGAAAATTATAAGATAAAAGTAAAAGCTTACTGCAAGAAAAATGTTAATACAATTTGTATCAAATGTTTTCATAATTTAAGACATTTTCAAAATATTCTGCTTCATATTTACACTTTGCCAATGACATCATATGAGACATACTTAAAAGTTTGCAATTTTTCTTTCCTATCAGAGGACACTTTTCCATTACCATAGTTAAACATATGCTCTTTCCGCATGTTTAAGGTAAATAACTGCTTATTGCTTAATTTGACATCATTCCTAAGCAAAAATATATTGTTTATAATGTAACTCAGGTCCTCTGCTTAGAGCGGTGGTAGCATTGGAGCTTACCAAGAGGGACAGCCAGGTTTGATTCCTAGTACCAGTGTGGGGCTTTTGTACCGCTGGGAGACCTGGTTTGGGATGCACTCAGCCTCGTTGTCCCTGAGGGACCAATTGGGGAGACCATGTATACTAGCCGGGAGCGACCAGAGTGCTGACCATGTCCTACCTCCAGTACTGTACCCGACTCATGAAGCCTGGGTGGGATAGGTGGGGCACACAGCAGCTGGACGGTAGACCTTAGCCTGGTAAGGTTTGTTGCAGCGCCTTTCTTTATAATGTAACTTAACTATTTAAATTAATATAATACATAATAAATAAATGTGAATTTCTCAAGGCCTAGAGAAAGTTGTCAGCATTCATATCTTGAGATTTTATTACTTAGAAAACAGATGACCATCACTTTTTTATATTCTCCTGATTTTAAAACACATTTTTTTAGTGAACTGGAACCTTTTAATGCTTTCCCTAAAGAAAGAAGACAAATATTCAATAATGATTAGAAAGTATTTTGATCCAGTGAGGTTAAACCTTTTAATATTAAAGGTAAGTATTTTTTATGCTATCCTCACTTGCTTTAGAAAATTAGGACATGTTTCTGGAACCTTTGTTCCCATCTTCAGCTAACAACTGACTGATTCATAGATGTAGATGATGTGTTTTTCTATTGATAATAGAGGTCTCTGGTGGTGATATGAGCAATCATCATGATATTATTCAGGAAGGAGCTCTCAGTTTGGGAAAACATCCACATTACAAACAACAATGACTGAATTATGAATTTTGATTTCCTGCTAGCATCTTTAATATCAAGACAAATACATTTAAGACACTGATTATTCCACCCATGCATAGATGGTTGTCCCCATAAACATTCTTTAATCACAAGTGACTGCAGGGAGAGTAATGTACTGATATCCAGTCATTGGAATGCTGATTTCTGGTTGTGTTGTTGGAGAAAAGAAACATATAACAAATTGGTTGCTTGTACCACCTATATCCTAACTCAGGCAGCATTAAAATTGAACTTCACAATGAAAATCCACCATGAGTTGCAACATTTTTCTTGCAATGTTTGTTAATAGTTTACATTGGTGGGCTTCAATATCCATGGTCTCTCTCATCTCGCTAAAATTGTCATTCACATACTTGGCATCTTGAAAGTGTTTCTCCCCCCTGCCAAGCCTGGAGCCTTTCCAAAATGTACGTCTGTTTTATGCCTTGATTGATGAGATAATGCATTTTGCAAGACTCCAGCCCTTAAACTTTATTCTGCTACCATTTGTGTTGTAGAAGAAAATGACTGTTTATATTTGATCCAGTTTTGTTTAAGGCACATATGCTGATAACACAAGATCACTCAATAAAATCAAAACTGCATAAAGAGGTATGTATAAAATGTGCTGAAACTTGAATGGAAAGGAATATCACTTAAGAAAATCTTTTACCTGAGGAAATGCTTGAAGTTTACTTTTATGAACTATGTCCAAATTAATGTAACATTTTATGGCTGTATAAAAATGTGCATTACATATACTCAATGCCAATCTCCCAGATTAGATTTACCTCGTTGTTGCAAGACATTTACAATCCATTATGGAACTTTCTTACTGCAGAATGCATTTAACAGCATTGTATTAGATTTATCAAAATCAATGTGTATCTAATGTGAGTGAAACCCTGCAATCCCCTATGCTTTAAAGTAATATACTTTTTTTTAGTTCTATCATAACATTATTAGTTTGTGATTTCAATGAAAACATCAAAGCTACAACCATATGCTGCAATTTCTAAACTTTGAAATAAGCCTAAAAATCAAAGTGTTGTATAGGAAATTCCATAGCTTTTTTTTGAAACTAATTTGTCTTGCTTTAATGGTAACACAATAGGTGTGCACCACATTTGACTAATTTTACTGCATCAGCGATATTAGTACTTCTGATGGATAATGTAAATACTACTAAAGCAAGGGTAACACAAAGAGAAATCACAGAAGAAAAACAAAGAGCATAATGTAGTGATTTGTTGTTGTTTTGACTAGAGTACTTCATGTTTATGGATCTCTCTCATGCCACAAATATTATGTCTAGCAAAATGTACTTGATTTTACTGACACGCTAATTAGGTACGAGTTTGTATTACACAGGAATACTACTTCATTGAAACAAAATAAAAATGTACATAGCAAAATAATTATTCATATTACTAGATTAAGCTTATTTGTTTTTAACATTTCTTTTTTAACTTGTAAATCTTCAATAAATATCATAACTCTACATGCCTTGGCTTTCTACATGTATGCAGTCCTCTGCTTTGGCAGTGATTTGTCAAGAGAGATTGAAGTTATTTTTGTGAGAGTAATCTCGCTTGTGTTTTCAAGATGATTTTCAAATAGCATTGAATTATGGAGATATTTTCATGCTGAAATGTTTGATAACATTTTCCTCAAACATTAACTGGAGCTGTGGATGTAATTATCTCATTAACTAAGAGATTTTCTGTGCTGTATACAACACTCAATTTATTTTAATAATTTTTTGTAGCATAGGCCATTTCCAAGATATCAATTATTGATTTGAATTGTTTAATACTTTGTTATTCCTTTAAAGTCTTACAGATATTTAGTTGTTTCTCAAGACTGGATGGAAAAAGAGTATGGAATTTTAAGATCAGCATCTAGTGTTCAATTAAACATTTGACTATCACCATTTCCTTTCTGTCTATAATGATGTACAATATAACTATTTCCGTGAATGTTTACCTCGATTAAAACAAACAAGATAGAAAAATACGCTTTCTTAAGAATATTTTGCACTAAAACAATCGAGGGCAGCAAAAGTCTTGAAAAATAACATCACATTTTTCAAATCTGATCCAATTTTCCAAACATTAGAATGATGTAACGCTTCAATTCCTAGTAACCTATTCAAAAGTACTGCTAAAATATTTAATATGGAAGAAACAAAAGCTAACATGGGTGCTGTAACTATGTTAGTGGCCTGAAATCATATTTGCTACGAACTATCAGATTTTGCAGATAAACATATAACACATTCCATCGGTAATTTATGAGGAAGCATTTATCTTCCAATTAGGTAAACTGCAGCGTTATTCTTAATAGTGCATCTGACGATCATAGTACAGGTCCTAAATGCTACAAAGCCAAAAACGTCAGATATATGGGATGGTATACCTTCTTTTATTTCTGTGTCCTTTTCAATATTTTATGAACGAAGCATTCAGACACATATCTTCCACGACTTGATTATATATGCAGTAAATCTCTCACGCCTTTAAATTGACAGTAACATTTTGATATGAGTATGTAAATATCTGTGATCTACACATAATGAACAAATCATAAAAAAGAGTAAATAAGTATGTTGTATACATGCAGACACAAAGAACATGACTGCAATAATAATAATACAGTTTGTAAGTATCAAATTCTGTACTTTGTGAACCTTTTTTTTTTTTAAAAAAAAAAAGAAATGGAGCAGCATGAGAGGGACAATCAAATGTTTGCACTGTGTGTTCATCTGTGCTGGGTTTGGTAATGTTTCATGCCTCATGCCTAAATTTACGTAGTTAGATGTTAGTCACTCACACACCTTCACACTCTGTAAACAAAAACACATCAAGGTTAGTTGAATCATTAGTGAAACAGCGACAAAATGTTTTTTTTTCAGTTTTCACTGAGCTGAAGTTAACGTGATTGTTTTCTTTCTTCATGCTTTTAAAATGCATTACACAACCAGCAAAACTAACAATATCCTTGGGGGTAAAAAAATAAAAAACGGGAAACAAAAATGATGAAAAGGAACACAAAAACAGTTTAAAAAAAAAAACAACAAAAGGTATGTTGTTTGAAACAATTTAGGATTGTAAAAACAAAAAATGTACCCCCTTCAGAAAAAAAAAAAAGCAAAATAATTGAAAAGGTTTGACATCTCTAACAAAAGCACTACAAAATGCTCAGTGAAAGAAAGAAGTACTTGGTTTCAGATGTTCTGCTGAGCTTGTTTTATATTCTCTCCTTTATAGATCTGGAACCTTCTTTAAGAAGCACTGCTACAGGACAAACATCATTAGTATACAAAAATAAAAATGTTTTGCTTCAAAAGTTTCTCATCTGTAAAATGATGTTTTCTTGGTTTGTATGCAGTGTAGTACCAGTCTATCAAAATGTGTATGTGCAAGTATTAGTTGCCATCTTGTTACAGCTTAGCTTCAAATTGGAAAAAAAGTTTGAAAAATATTACACATATGCACTAAGGGGATAAAAGCTGCCCAATCCAATTAAATCAAATGTCAATATGTTATGTGAAGCATTAGAATGCCAGCAATTACAGGTTAATGTAAGCATTTTATGTTTTAAATACTTCAAAGCACATGCTTTTATATTTTTTTATTTTATTTTCTTTCTTTTTTTCATGTTTTTAATTGCCCTAAGTGGAGATACACAAATAAGAAACAGAGAATGCAACTAAAAAATGAGATTTCCTATGGATACCTTATCCTTTACTTGATCAATTCTTTCCTGCGGATGTTGTTAAAGAATCTGAATTGCAGCCGGAGTGTTAAGTCTTTCCGTACTGTGGGGCAATGAGAAAGGTATTATATACAACATCATTAACATCAGTAATCACAACAAGTATCTACTCTGAAATGCACCATACATATACACAGTCCTGTATTCCAAACATGAACTTTTGCTTGTGGAGAAAATGTGACAACATTTGTAAAGACATCACTAGATTTAACCTCTGGAGAGGAGGCAATGTGTTGCATTATTTTGATCTGGCTGCCTCTATCTGCAACTACAGCCATGTGTAAGTACAGAGCCTTTGTTTGGACACATAACCAGCCTAATGGGAATTTTCTTGGCACTGCAGAACTTCAATTTTGATGACAGAGCGGGGTATTCATAGTCCCTAAATGAAAGAGCATAGATTCCTCATGGAAATTATAGTTACAATAACCACATGCTTTCACTGTAGATGTTGGAAATTACATTCTTGTACTGCAACATATCATTTAACAAAAGTTGCATTAACATTCTTAATTCTCCATGGCCATGTACAAGGTTTATCCAGAAACTAAATTACGATCACAACCAGAGATGGCATGAGAAGTCGGATGGGAATGCACATGCATAGCAGTAGAAATGGGGAGGGGTTTTGACTTCTGTAGCTGCTGTGGTGCGAGCATTGTGTACCCGTAGCACTCGTGGTACTTCTGGCATTACTAGAAGTATGTTGGGCTGAACACCGAGTCCCTCCTGTATGGGAGTTGTTCAGATTGGGTTGATCTTGGCAGGGCAATGGTTCCCAATACTCAGAGGAGTTTGAGTACGTCTTTACTTGTGAAGGCAGGGTTGTGAGACGCCTCAATGTTCTCCGGCACCAACCTGCAGAGCTAGTAGCCGGTAAGCTAGACGTCTAACAGTGGGGAGTGGCATTCAGTTGCCACCTTCCCTGGTTTTAGGAGGGAGAGTTTGGCTCTCTTGGTAGATCCCTCGCTCTCTGTGAATAATGCAATGCAGTTTCAGTCTTGTGACAGCACAGCGCTAGGAGAAAATGGCTGCACTAATACTGTCTCCCACCATCTGCGAGTTTTGTACAGTTATCAAATTTCTGCATGCTCAGAAGCACTGACCAGCACAGATCCGCCATCAATTGTGCCACATGTATAGACATGACATTATGAGCAGCAGTATGGTCAGATGATGGTCCAGGCAATTAACAGAAGGCTGAAGAAATGTGTACAAAGAAAATTTTGGTGACTGACCATCCCTAGTGATGCCAGAACTGATGGCAAATGTGCAGCAAGCAATTTTGCAGAACCAGCACTTTACAATTTCAGAACTCTCTGGTCAATTCTCACGCCAAGTGACTCATCTCTTCCATCTCATGAAGCATTTTCTGTAGCTAAAAGTTTGCAGAATGACACTGAGATATATATGGCAGTGACTTCATGGCTCCAAACATTGGCAGCAGACTCCCATGACACAGACATACAAACAGTGCCCCAGTACGATAATTGCCTCAATAATGGGGGTGACTATGTTGAAAAGTGGCCGGTGAATTTCTGCAAATATTGCAATAAATATTTCTTACCTAGTAAAGCCATCAGAACTTAGTTTCTGGATGAACCTCATAAATAAACCCCTGCTTTGTCAGTAACATGGGTCAATAAAACAATCATTAACATTATCAAACAATTACAAAAGTTAACAATACTCACACTATCTCATGGTTGCAATTTATAAACTATGGTTATTTTGTATGGTTTTAATTTTTGAAGTTTAGTTGCATTTCAAGCCAAGGTTGGCAATATTCCTGATTCCTATGCAAGCTTACTCAAGTGATTTCTTTGGATTTCATTCTAACTTTTTTAAATGTCATTGAAGTTTTCCTATAAGAATGAGGTGCATGAACAGCAGGGAATCTATGTATAAAGCGCTATCCTACTTTTCTACAAGAGTTTGTTGTCTAAGAACCATACATCAACATTCCATGTGCTGAAGTACACAATTTTTGGCACTATAATGGCAGTTTCACCAGAATATGTGGAATGTATATATCAACCTATACAAAAACTTTGCATCAACTGATTTGCTGGCACACGAAGAGAAGAGAAACTGGAGAGGGAAACAGAACTGGTTAGAAACAGTGCAGTGCAGGGCAAGCAATTCCCCACATAATATGACATGTCCAAACAAAAGCTCTGTATGAACTGCTGTTCTGATCATAGAAAGGAAGAATTATGGAGCTAGGAAATAACATTACGACCTTGAACTGGTTTCACTATATCTTTCATCTGTTTTCTGATTTATAAGGAGCATTTTACCGCAGGTACATAAATATAAAATAAACCATAATGGAATAGATTGGATACACAATTACTGTTTTAACAGAACATAGAAGTCAACTGCAGAATAAACCTTTGGAGAGCTGATGTCTCTAGTGGGAATTGTTATTTTATAATTAAGACAGAATTCCTGTATTAATGATTCCGATTTTGTTGTACCACAATTATAAACCTTAGCATCATTTCTGTAGTTTACAAATCTTTTCTTCACATTGAACCTTTACTAGTATGTAGATATATGTGTGTGTGTGCGAGTGTGTGGATGTATTTGCATTGTCACGCTAATCTAAAACCTTGTAACTTAGGCAACCATGCTCTTTTCATTGGGATGCATGTTTACTTTTTCTACCATGTTCCTAGTCTCGAGGAATGAATTTATTTTAACATCTTAAACTTTTACAAGTTGTGTGTATACAGATTGATATCATTTTTCTTAATTCTTTTTGCTAACATCTTTTACATGTACTAATCTTTGATACTTGTTATGCTTGAATTGCCTCTTTCGTGAATATATCTGACACTGTGGACGTACCTAGTAGGTAGAGGAAGTATTGCATTCTATTCAAAAATTTAATACCAAGATTTCGCCAGAAATATTTGATATGAGACTTCAATAACAAAAAAGAAACTGGCCTCATAGCCTTGTCAGAAGAACACTTGTCTGCCGTGTAAATGGTCTTGGGTTCGATTTCCAGCTGGGGAGTGGGAATTTGTTTTCTATCCAAGATTATTCCCTATCTTCCCCAGAGATTGGAAGCATGAATGTGAAAGTGAATGTGCGTTGAAAATAAGTTAAAAATTATGAAAACCTACAATAACCTAGCCTAAAAAGTTCAAGAATAAAAACAGCATAAAATTTGATTAATAAATAAGAATTAACACTGAAGTGCTGTATTAATCAAATTATATACTGAGTTGACAGAACACAGTGGCAAAGAACGCTTTTACTAAACAACTGCTAGACAAGAAAATAAAAATATTGTAACAAATTTAACAACTCTTTTTATTTTCTCAAGCTTCAAGTACAGCCATACTACTCGTTTCTGTCTCTTAATCTTTCCAAACCTAACACACAATCCAGTTTCTGTCTCTTCATCTTCCACAATTCAAAACTGTCTCCATGGCAACCTCTTGAAAATCAAAGAGTCTTAATGACATGGAGAAGCCATGTCACACTGCTCCCTCCTCAGAGCTGGTCGTCCCGACCAGCACTATCACTGCGGCATCTCCCTTGCGCCCCGGTGGATTAACCCATCGAACCTCTTCTCCTGGTGGTCCACGAGGGCCTGGTGGTCCTGGTATACCTTGAGGTCCTGGGTTTCCATCTCTTCCAGGCATACCTTTAGTTCCAGGTTCACCATCTTTTCCCGACAATCCTGGAGGTCCAGTCATGCCTTTGTCTCCTGGAGGTCCCTGAGGTCCAGGTAACCCTTGCAGACCAATGAGACCACGGTGTCCTTTTGCACCCTTTGGACCTTCTTCTCCTCTATCACCCTTACCTCCCTCTGGCCCTGGAGGTCCTGGCTTTCCTCTAGCTCCCTGTGGCCCTTCTACACCCTGTGGTCCAGTTTCTCCTCGAAGACCCCGTTCTCCTGCTGGTCCTGGAGGTCCATTTGGACCAGGTGGCCCTGGAAGACCTGGTGCCCCTGGAGTTCCCGGAGGTCCTGAAGGTCCTACAGGTCCCTTATCTCCCGGTCTTCCTGCA
Source organism: Tenodera sinensis (assembly GCA_030765045.1). Classification (NCBI taxonomy): domain Eukaryota; kingdom Metazoa; phylum Arthropoda; class Insecta; order Mantodea; family Mantidae; genus Tenodera; species Tenodera sinensis. Next base: position 104,321,525 of record CM060972.1, read on the forward strand.
ATACCAGGTGTTCCTGCTTTACCTGGTGCTCCCTCTGGTCCCTGTTCTCCAATTGGTCCCGGTGGTCCTAGAGGTCCTGCAATACCTTGTGGTCCTGGAGGTCCTTCACTGCCTGGCTTCCCTGGTGGACCTGTCTCACCTTGTGCACCTCTCTGACCTCTGAGGCCAGCAGGTCCTGTTGGGCCGGGTAATCCTGGAAGTCCTCTGTCTCCTGGAGGGCCCTGTGGACCAGGTTGTCCTGGAGCTCCATGTTGTCCTTGAGAGCCTGAGTCACCCTTAGGTCCTTCAGGTCCTGGTGCACCAGCTTGTCCTGGAGGTCCTGGATTGCCCTGTTCACCTTTCATTCCTGGGAATCCACGTTCACCCTTCATTCCAGGCAAGCCTACCAGACCCTGAGGGCCAGGGAATCCTTGTAAACCTTGAGGGCCAGTAGGACCTCGCTCTCCAGGGGGCACGATCCTAGGTATCGCTGTTGGATAGTGTCCCTTGGTCCAGGTAGGACGATGTATGCCATCCTGCTTCGAAATTCTGCAACAGTACCGCCGGTCTTGACGGTCCCTCGTCCAGTTGCCCTTCTTCCTGGTGTGTTGACGGGCCATCCTGCGCACTTTGAAACGGCTCACTGGGTACCATGTCCGCCGACCTCTCTGGCGCACCTTCGCAGCCACCTTGCTTCCGATGGGTCCGGCAACAAACCCCACCACATCCGCGCGAGTCGCGTCCACCGCTGCACTCGTGTTCACTCGTGCTCGGCACGGCCTCTCCTGCATCCCGCCGTCCACGACGACGTCCACCATTCCTCCGTTCACGGCACTATGCGTCAGGTGACTGGACGGCCCCGACGGTCCCCCCATGTCACACGCCAAGTCGGTTCTCGCGTGTTGCTCGTTTGCTTGTGCGCTTCCCTGCTGATCGTCCGAAACGGGCGCAACTGTCGCCTCGGCCACTAGGTGCTCCCTCCCCGGCTCCGCGCTATTCCGTCTGCCCCTGGCATCCAGTACTTTGACGCTCTCGTCAACTCTTACTACCAGGGCGCCAAGACGTTCCCCGTCGTCCTCCACGACGTCCACGTGCTGGCAGAGGTCTTCCACCTTTTCGCCGAGTTGTTCCACGTCTTCCGTCACGCCAATCCGTTCGCCGAGTTGTTCTACGTCTTCCGTCACGCCAATCCGTTCGCCGAGTTGTTCCACGTCTTCCGTCACGCCAATCCGTTCGCCGAGTTGTTCCACGTTTTCCCTCATATCATCCGAAACGGGCGCAACTGTCGCCTCGGCCACTAGGTGCTCCCTCCCCGGCTCCGCGCTATTCCGTCTGCCCCTGGCATCCAGTACTTTGACGCTCTCGTCAACTCTTACTACCAGGGCGCCAAGACGTTCCCCGTCGTCCTCCACGACGTCCACGTGCTGGCAGAGGTCTTCCACCTTTTCGCCGAGTTGTTCCACGTCTTCCGTCACGCCAATCCGTTCGCCGAGTTGTTCTACGTCTTCCGTCACGCCAATCCGTTCGCCGAGTTGTTCCACGTCTTCCGTCACGCCAATCCGTTCGCCGAGTTGTTCCACGTTTTCCCTCATATCATCCGAAACGGGCGCAACTGTCGCCTCGGCCACTAGGTGCTCCCTCCCCGGCTCCGCGCTATTCCGTCTGCCCCTGGCATCCAGTACTTTGACGCTCTCGTCAACTCTTACTACCAGGGCGCCAAGACGTTCCCCGTCGTCCTCCACGACGTCCACGTGCTGGCAGAGGTCTTCCACCTTTTCGCCGAGTTCTTCCACGCCTTCCGTCACGCCAGCCAGTTGCCCGTCAATTTTCGCCGATAGCTCCGTCTTCATCTCTTTCAGCTCGGCAGCGAGGTTGTCGTTTCTCGTTTCCATTTTGGCAAATAATTCTTTCATCATTGCCATCATCCTGGTTTCCGAATCTCCCTCCATCTTGGTTCTAACGTTGCAACTTCTAACGACGATGTAATGAAACTAGAAGCAACTCGACGAATCCCACTTCCTGACACCAAATGTAACAAATTTAACAACTCTTTTTTATTTTCTCAAGCTTCAAGTACAGCCATACTACTCGTTTCTGTCTCTTAATCTTTCCAAACCTAACACACAATCCAGTTTCTGTCTCTTCATCTTCCACAATTCAAAACTGTCTCCATGGCAACCTCTTGAAAATCAAAGAGTCTTAATGACATGGAGAAGCCATGTCACAATATTAAAAAGGCAGAAAGATCACCATCTAGCAACTTTTAAGAACAAACCAATAAAAATTAGAAAGTTCACATATCACCCCTGGCTGACCCAAAAAATCCAAAGAAACTTCAGTGAATTCATCACCTTGGCACCAATACGTAGATTCAACATCAGAAACTTCATAAAAAAATCTACAGTGATGAAATTGCACAAGAAAATTATTCCAAGATTTACAAAACTGACTGTTGCAATTACAAAAACATGTACATTGGAAAGACAAAACAGAATTACTGGAACCAGATTAAAAGAGCATTTACATAATATAAACAAAAAGAAACAGACAAATCTGCAATATGAGCACATTTTTGGAATGATCGTAATATTGAGTGAAAAACCTAGCTTCTAAAGCCAGTTCAAATGTACTTTGAATTAAATGACTTTTGACCTTCCCTCTGAAGAAAATATCACTCAGCTTCATTGTATCTCAGCCAGATATCTCCTCTCTAGAGGTACAAATAGGGTTCCAGCCAGTCAGCAAATTCTTGGCAAAGCCTTCAAGTGAAGGTGAAATGCATTGGAAAGAAAAGCAAGCAATGTGAAGTACAGAATGTTGTCAACTTAAAGTATATAATTTGATTACAACATCAAATGTTTCAATCAAATCCTTTGATATGACCATAACAGTTTTTAAATAAAGCTATACAAATGAACTCCACCCCCAAAAGAAAAGACTATAGCATGAAATGCATGGTGTCAGAAAGAAAGAATGAATAAACGAATTAAAAAAGACTTTTAAAATGCCATGATTATTAATCAAATTTCAACAAATTACAAATAATTGTACAAAGTGGAAAGATAAGTTATCATGTTCTTAGTTCAACAAACTGGTAAATCAGAGAAGCTTAAGCTTATTGCTGCAAACAAAATTAATATGTGCACAGAATGGTGATGAAAACACTACAAGGGTGAAGAACTGAATAGAGCAGATTCTCAATGAACAACACCAACTCGAAGTCTGCATCCTGGCGGGGAAGAAGATAGAATCTATGAGACATATAGAGGAGCCTTTGAGGACTGCAAGTGGCTAGGAATCTCCGAGACCCTATAAGGTTTTAGAGCAATAAAGTGTGGCACCCAGACATCTACGTATGGAGGAATGGCTGCTTGTGATTCTTGCGAGTGTTTAGCCACATGTGTAAATGCTGCAGAAGTGAGACAAAGTCTTAGTTGTAACTACGAAAGTTACAAAAAGGAGGGATGAATGAGACATTAGTGCTAACACAAACAGGAAACTACGGACCTTTCACATCAACCATTACAGTAGTGAAAAATTACTGTAGCCTCAGACAAAGTTCAAAATTTTCTGTTGATTACATGTAATAACTGGTATGGGTAGAAATCAATGAAATAAGCTTCTATTACACCATAAAACACAAGGCACTGTGTGCAGATATCAGGAACTGCTGTGATGAAAGGAAAAGATTATACATTAAACTCACAAGAAAGAGCCATAGAACAGATCAGAATAATCTGATTTAAATTTGGAACATTACTGTACCTCATCCTTTTTTGATAAAAAATGGCTCCAAGAAGAAGAAGAAGAAGAAGAAGAAAATTTCAGCTTCAAACAAGTTCTTTAGGCTATTCTCTTGGTTCATTTAGAAAACACCACTCTGGTCTGGTCTGGTCTGGTCATAATTTTGATGACTGAATCTTTCTCTTGATTTTAGAATTTTGAAGAAAAAAAAAGTTTTCTATTTTTTATTTACACCCATTGTGCTTTTAGATTCAGTTCCTTTAATAGTTTGACAACTTCCAAATATAAAAAACAGTACAATATACCAATAACGAATTCCAATACGTACAATGTGATGCATTTCTATTAAAAATGCTTGTTTTTGAGAAATGTATTTTATATTTTCTCAAATATTATATAGCATCATGGTAATCAATAAGAGATTTCGGTCTGTATTAACTACTCTTCAATAACAGCATTATTTGAAGAGCACCTATACAAATTTCAATGTCTAATTTATGGTGCAAAACCAGTGAATTAACAACTATTTTTAAAATATTAACAAACGAGTGATAAACCTTTGCATCATAAATAGTACACATTACCTTATGTCAGTTAAGTATTAATTTTTGATAATAGTAATGTAGGTCATGACTTGGTCTAAAAGACTACAGAATTTGTTCAGGAGACAGTGGAAAGGTTTCCCATGTTGCACTAAATTAATAAGATGAACTTCAAGCTTTACTGAAAAGAACATTAGAACTGAATACAACTATGAGAGAGAATGAAGGAAAAAATTAACTTTTTTGGTGTAACATAAGCACTCTTGATTATTCTATAAATTTTGCTTAGATAAATAACATGAAATAAATAAACAATAAAAGTCTAATTTATAAGCAATAATTCAAAGGTAGTTTTTATAGCAATGCACAATTTATAAAGACAATTGTGGAAATAATTTTGAAAATGCAGGCTCTTTTAACAAAATATGACTAAAATTTTGTTCTATTATTTAACTACAGTAGCCGTCAGGAATGATTGCAGTAAATGGCATAACCTGCAGGTGGGGGAAAGAGGGGAAGTGCTGCGTTGCAACTGTCTCCCATCTTACTCAGCAAGTATTTGTACACATTATATACCCTTTCCCTGGCTTAACTGTAAAAAATGCAATGTTATTTTGCTTCTGCCATCTTCGGAACTGTTAATGAACTTACTATCACACAATGGAGTAGACTATTGGTTGGAATTATTTAATTTCACTGTTAAACTCTAGGCAAGTATTCTCACACATGCTCTGAAACAGACTACGCCTGATTGGCCAGAAAACACGTGACTGTGATATCCTTCGATATTTGTCTTCTGCACAACCGCCTTCATTCGTGACAGAGAGTATTTCTTTAATGAGGCCGATGGCACGTTTCATGTATGGGAGAAAAGTTATAGTCTTAATTTTGGATTCAGTGTGATTCAGTGCTGACAAGAGCTTCCTTCTGGTTTGTTTCTCTTCTTTTTTTTGTTTTTTTAACATACTCGAATGTAATGTCATCGGACAATGAATGAATGAAATGAGTGAAATGATGCTCAAATGAGCCCAAGGTCCATAGAATTTAGTTACCTGACATTTATCTTCTGAGGATAAAGGAAAACATTGGAAAAAGACCTTACCAGATCTCACCCTTAGCAAGATTCAAACTCGCAACCTCTTGGATGCAAGACAGACAAGCTAGCACCACTTTTGTTTAACTTTCTGACTGGTATAACCATTAGCCTACAATACAATATTGATGAGAGTGTTCTGGAGCAGTATTTCTGGTTGGAAAATACAGTTAGCACAATCAACTAAGGTTTTTATGATAGCTCGCTTCTAGCCCAGGTGGTGATTGGAGAGTTTATCAGCATGTATGTTGTGTTGATTGGAAGAAGGACGTTCAAAAGTCCACAGACTACAAGCCCAGCTAATCATTTTATATTTAAAACACTGGCCTTGAAAGCCTGTTGTTTAAGGTTTCCACAATCATCTTTGTGAGCAATTTGTTAGACTCATTTGATAGTCTCATTTGCCTTACCAGCGAAACACGTGAAAGCAAGATGGACACTATGCATAGCTTTGAAGTACAAAGCTGCTTTCCAATTAAAACTAACTGCCAAGATTTTGCTTATAGCTTGCCTATGCCATTGAAAGTTGAACAGACGTTCTGGAATGTTCGCACTGATACTTTCATTGTTAGGAGAACATGCAGCTGGTGCATCTGCCTGTGTTAGAATGCATCAGATGGATATGTTCGTGGCTAACGCAAAAGACATGCTGCGGTGCGAATTGGAGTTATGTAGTAATGGTAGTCTGATACATGGCTAACACTGTATACCATCATGATAAAACTGTATCTTTTGTACGAATTGAATGGGCAAGGTTTTTGTTTGTTTAGAACATGGATATATTAGGACATTGTGGTTTTATTTCATTGGGCCGTGATCAGACTATAAGAATTACGTCATCGTAGCCTGTCTTTTTCATTAGCCATGGATATGTTACAAAAATATCAAGCTTAGCAACCAACCCACTTCAATCGCATATTGCCATTTTGTGAGTATACCAGTGGCATAACCTCTAAATCATGTGCTGTGTGCCTTGTTGTTTTATACTGAAACTTCTCTTGGCAATTAAAACCCATTTCACTTATTGAAATTAAAATTTTCAGTTCACTCTTAGCACCAATGACTTATGTTTGTTATTACTAACTTAATAGCAAATATTTAACTTTGTTTAACATACTAGCAACCGTGGAGGTCATCGTCAATTTGAGGTATTGAAGCTCTTTTACTTGTGGTAAAACTATTGAAATATTGCAGCTTAGCAGAAATGCACCCAATGTATGGCATGGAAAAACATTCCACAACCAATTGGCTAATGGCAGAAATATGTTTCTAATGCTCCCTATATGATCTAAGAGTTTTGGGGAATCTTGTTCCATCACGTAATAACCGGATGTGTTTATCAACTGGAGCCACCCATATCCTCCTCCAATGGTATGATGACAATGAAGATAGTGATGGAATGAAAGGACCTACAGCTTATACTGTGGACACCAAACCATTTTGGACCTTGAGGATATTTCATATTCACTAACCAGAGGTGTAGGCCTGGGTAAGGACAACCTAAAATCACTACCCTATAACAGATCCTCAGTACAAGAACTGTGAATAAACCTGCTGAACTATCTCAGCGTCCTGGGTACAGAAAACCAATATGCACAAAATTGTAGAGTAGAAAGATAGCATCAAAATAAGCATTTTGAAGTTAGGAACTAGACGCTTTTCTACTGCACTATGTGTCATTTGAGTATCTCCAGTTTGTAGCATGTCAGATGTAAACAAAATAGTGTAGTCACATTACTAGGTATGTCTGGTGTGTAGTCCACTGATAATATGTTTTACGCAGTGGAACATGCACATGCATTGTGTACCAGCATTCATGAATCAAGTTTTATTTTTGGACACTCTTTACCTACTAATATCTTAGTGTACCGCCTTATATTGGGCATAAAAGACCACTTCATTTTACTCAGAGGCCTCTTTATCAGGCTCGAGGCTCTCTTATGTGCCCTAAATCTATGATATGGGACCATCAGCTTTACTTCGCTTCCAAAAGAAACCAGGTTAAGGATTTTTATGCACAAAAAATCCACTATCCTCCGCTGGGTGTGAATCCATGACCTTGGGAACCAGAAGCTAGCATGTTATCCCTAGATCATGGAGGATAACATACCAGTACTATTAGTTGACAGTCCAGCCATGAAAAAAATTGAGTGCATTAGGAGAACAGAGTATTTTAAAATCTGTCATGTTGCACTGCGGTGTGCACAAGTCGATATTTCCAACATGAAGCTGAGTTTATTGACAGTATGTTGCATATGTTATCATCGGTCAGAAACAAATAATCAGTTTGCAACACAGCCCCTTTCTTTATCACCAATAGATACAAATGCAAGTGGTGATTCAAGACACAGCCTATTTGTGTGTCTGACAGACAATAACATATGGAGCAGAGACTATCAATACACTCAGGCTGCATGTTGGAAATATCAACTTGTGTAAACTGCACTGCAAAACAATGTGGTACTTATAAATACTCTGCTTTCCCAATACGCTCAATAATTTTTTCCATGTAACTCACACGTACATATACACGTGTGAGTTACATTGATTTTCATATTTTCTAAAGTCGAATTTCAAATATTATACTGAATGTATGGCCCCTTGTTCCTAATCTCAAACAGGCAAATTTGATACTGGCTTTCTGCTCTACAATTTTCACCATTGTTTTTCTGCTCTCTGTATATAAAAATGTTCAGTTCACATCACAATTTTCAGATGCTGGATATGCCACTGGTATGTGTGCTTCTCTTTTCTGTCCTATCACAAGAACTTCAGACAAAAACTGGTGTATCTGGATGGTAAAATGATACCAACATTCTCAAATAAATGAAATATCAATGTTTATGCTCAAGTGTGGCAGTTTTCAGTTAATTTTGTTTCTTTCCTTCTTTGACATCCATGTTTAAGATTTCTCCGAGTAAGTTGTAAGTTATTTGTTGAACAAATCTTAAGTGAGGATGCAGTGTGAATGGATGTGGGGGAATGAGGAGAGGGTAAGACATCACAGCCACAACACAGGGGGTTTGACACAAATCAACATTCCTCTTCACAAGATGCCACGTTTAGTTACAGCTTACTCACACTCGTCGTAGTGCGAGACTAACATCATCACTTTCTGGTGGCTATCTCGAAGGAACTACCACTTCCAAGCCTTATGTTGAACTTAGCCTTAGCATTTACCCGACAGACTAGGCGGAGAAAACAATGTTCACAAGTTATACACAGTCAAACAAGATAGAGATAGCACTGCTGAAAAATAGAGCATACTCAATGACAGTAGGCTTTGTCTCAGTATGTATGCCTATTGTCATAATTAGTAAAGCTTATATATTTGAAAGTCAGAAAGTTAATATAGAATCATGAACATTTAAAGTCCAGAGACAGATAAAATCTCTGTAGTTAACAGAATTTAAGAAAGTGAAGGTTTTAAAAGAGGTTGTAATATAGTGGAAATACTCTGCAGCAAGTAATATCTGCATAAGTCGACAATTCTGAAACTGTAGTAATAAAACTTAATTAAATACATTTAGTGCTTGAACTTCAAAGACAAGAATTTCTGTTAGAAACATATAATTACCACATATTTAAATGAATCATTTTACGTGAAAATATCATCCATTTAGCAACGATGACTAGGACCTATTTATTAGAACTCTAATGACTGCAAATTCATTACATGTCAACACCACTAAGATTACAGGGCCATTTCTAAATATTTACCATTTTGTAATTATGCACATGTGGATGTTGTAATTAGATGCAGATGATCAAAGAGTTCTAGCCAATTTGAATAGATGATGTCACTGTCAGTCAAAGCACCTTTTCTTGAAGGACTGATATGGAGCAAAGACATGTCTTAAGGCTAAACTAAGAACAAACTTAGAGACTAAAAGCTTCACTTTAAATAGACTATTGAGAATGTGGTGGATGATCATCACGAAACATCTGTCTGGAATATTAAAGAACTTACAGCATTACTAAGATAAGTGAAGCTTTTAGTCTCTAAGTTTGTTTTTATTTTAGATTCTGTTGCTTCAGTGTTAACAGTTTCAGTTTTTCATTGAATGTCTAAGGATACTTAACAACCAAAAAACAGAACACAGCATATAATATTTTGGTTCATAATAGCATATTTCATTGCATACTGTCCCACTTTTTATGCTTTCTTTATTAAGTCAAAACATACAGTATGACCATTACGTGAAGAATAAATTATTTAAGACTGGCCATGTGACTAGTGTACAGTAATGTGGGTAGAGAGAGTGAGTAGATGTTTTCAAGCATGGCTACATTATGCTGTTCATATTTAAAAAGGAGATGGGAACAAGGAGAAACAAAAGTGGCATTGACTCCGCAATGTAAACACCTATTCCAGTAAATAAAAAATTAAAAAGAAAGAAAAGCAAAATCTATTTACAAAAGCAATCACTATACTAAAAAATGTAGTTAAAAACTATGTTGACCATCTCCGAAACTAGTACCGTTTTAAATAAGTTGGAGCAGATTGTATTTTTTAATGTTGACATAGTTTTTAACTGTTGTTGTTGTTAGCTAATGCTGGGTTTCTGACAATGAAGTCATTAATCCTCTTGCTCTCCAATATTTTTCACTGATGGATGGCGGGCATATTTGAAGGTGGTCTCGATCCATTTCCTCTTGCAGATCACATAGAGGACAGAGCGGTGAAGAATATATCCCAATTTTATGAGGGCCGTTCAGAAAGTAACCTCCGGTTGATTGCAAAAAATTCACCAAGTTAAATAAAAATATTTTAATATATACATCTTACAACTACATCTTTGCACTATTTTTCTACATAGTCTCCATAACGAGTGAGGCACTTATCGTATCTGTTCACAAGCTTTGAAATTCCTTCTGCATAAAAATCACCCGCTTGTGCCTGGAGCCAGCCTGTGACCGCATCTTTGAGCTCTTCGTCGTCATCAAACCGCTGGGACCCGAGCCATTTCTTCATATGCATGAAGAGGTGATAATCGCTTGGTGCCAGATCTGGGCTGTAAGGTGGATGGTTGACAACGTCCTACTTGAAGGACTCAAGAAGGGCTGTTGTTCTGCGAGCAGAGTGAGGACGGGCGTTATCGTGCAAAAAAACGATACCGGAAGTCAGCATACCACGGCATTTGTTCTGTATAGCCCGTCGTAATTTTTTTAGTGTTTCACAGTACACGTCTTGATTAACCCTTTCTTGCCTGAATTATTTTGCTACATATGCCGTTCTTCCTCTAATTCGAAACCGGTTTAGATTAGACGGTCTGGGAGACCTTCAGCCTGCTGGCTCGGATAGCCATGATCGTTAAGGCAACACGTAGTGCACTGGCCATGCACTCAAAGCCTGAGGTCGTGAGTCGTGAGTTCGAGACTCGGCAACCGCAGTCAAATGTGCCTGTGGTAAAGGACGGGGAGGGCCCACGTAAAATAATCGGTGTGATGGCACGCGTGGATGATGATGGGGTATCATTTGACTGCGGTTGCATGGATTTTGCTTCTTTTCTTATAAAAAAAAAAAAAAAAAAAAACACTACAATATAAATTGTAAAAAAAAATAATTTTTTACAATCCAAAACATCTCAAATATGTATTTTTTATCTGTGACAGACAGTATAACAAGAATATAGCAGAAAAAAAAGTTAAAACTAGTACAAATAGGAAAAAAAGCTAATGTATCTTATAAGTCACACCAGGCAATAAAGGGTTAATGGTCGTCCCACGTTCCATGAATTCAACCAACAACACCCCTTTTGCATCCCAAAACACCGTTGCCATCAATTTTCGGGCAGAAAAATCTTGCCGGGCTTTTATTGGTTTGGTAGGCGAATATGAATGTGCCTACATCTTTGATTGTTCTTTTGTCTCAGGGTTCACGTACTTAATCCAGGTTCCGTCCCCGGTCACGATTCTGTTTAACAATGTTTCACCTTCGTCCTCATAACGTGACAGAAAGTCTAATGCAGAGGCCATTCTTTGAGTTTTGTGGTGGTCGGTAAGAATTTTGGGCACCCATCGTGCACAGAACTTACGGTAACACAATCTTGCTGTCACTATCTCGTACAAGAGAGTCTTAGAAATCTGTGGAAAATCAGTAGACAACTCCGACATTGTGAAACGTCGGTTTTCACGAACTTTTGCATCAACTGTCTGAACGAGTTCGTCCGTCACCAATGATGGTCTACCACTCCTCTCTTCATCATGAACGTTTTCTCGTCCACTTTTAAATAAACGTACCCATTCACGGACCACTCCTTCACTCATAACTCTTGGTCCATATACGGCACAAAGCTCACGATGAATAGCTGCTGCAGAATATCCTTTGGCTGTAAAAAACCTTATAACAGCATGCACTTCACATTTGGCGGGGTTTTCTATTGCAGCACACATTTCAAACGGCCACAAACACTAAACTAGCGCAGGTACGATGTTCACTCGACCACGGCTTGATGCCGACTGACCTGTTGAGTGCGTGAATGCACAGATGGCGTCGCTACTCCCCCCACTACCCGCACTGTGACTGATCGGAGGTTACTTTCTGAACGGCCCTCGTATTTAAATGTTTTAACAGACAATCATGTGCTGTAATCAACCTGAAGGTTGCAACTGCTGATTTTCGAGGATACTCGGGAATTACTGTTTGAATGTTTGATAGTTCCCATCTTTTATTCTTTGATTTTCCAAAGTAATATTTTGCAATAATTTTTTTGAATTCAGGGTTGACTAATCTTTTAGCTGCATAAAATGGTAGATTAATTATAGATTTCTGTACACTACTGGTACCCTTTTTTGCAAGAAAATCAGCTTTCTCATTACCACTCAGTCCACAGTGAGCTGGTATCCATTGGAAGACTAGGTGTTTTTGAAGTGCTGTTAGATGGGTAAGGATTTTCCAACATTCTATAATTGTTTGGTTTTTTGGTGACAACTTGGAAGTAATTGCTATAATTGCCACCCTGGAATCTGAGAGAATAACTGCTTGCTGAAAATGTGAAATTCAGTTAACTAAGTTTATTAATGTACTCCACTGTTTTAAACATTTCATCACCAATTTTAAATCACTATACTGTTGAAATGTGTGTACTTTTTAATTGGAGTTGGTATTATTGGACTACTGAGCTAGTCCATAATTTAGCCTTGAGGAAAGTTAAAATAGGTAAACAGATGTGTGAACATTTAGTATACACAAGCAGTCATTAGAATAACTATAGAAACAAACACCTGTATACACATATTTTTAGAAGTAAATGAATCCTGTATACAGTTGAAGAATAAGATGGTTATTGGCTTGGCACGTGCTAACCAAATGGCTCATATCCCTTGCCACTTCATTTGTTTATTACTTAGTCATGTGTGTTGATTCCCACACTTTAGGTAATTGCACCAATCAGATTCATTGATAGGCTGTGCCATGGCTGAATGGTTAGACCATTTGCCTCTCACCGGAGCAGTGTAGGTGTGATCCCAAGCAACTGCTTGTGGTATTTTGTAGTTAACAAAGGGGCAGCGCCAGGTTTCCTCCAGTTCTCCTTCCAGCTCCTTCCACCGTGCTCCACCTTCATTCCATGTATCACCAGTGTCATCGCCTACAGCGCCACCATCTCATCAGTCAGCAAACTGATCTTTATTCTTTTTTCCTAATTAACGTCCTCCAAAGTGATGTCATACTGGACGGTGAGTGACTGAAATGGGTGAAATGATGCTCAAATGAGCCCGAGGTCCATGGAGCTTTAAGTTACCCGACATTCATCTTCTCAGGATAAGGGAAAACCTTGGAAAAAAACCTTATCCGGATAACTCACCCTAAGCGAGATTCGAACTCGCCACCTCTTGAATGTGAAGCAGACATGCTAACCGTCACACTACAGAGGCAGGTTGGCAAACTGATGGCATCAGCAATGAAGAAAATGAGACGTCGAATTGGAACATTCTTAAATATTGCTCACACACGGCTTGTGTGTTTAAATACACCAACACTAAGTTTGTTGGCATAAATAAATAATATTGAAGGATATATTACAATACACTGCATACTCTGTACTCTCTCCCATGAACCTAACAGGTTGCACTGGAGGCACATTATTCTTCAATACATTTCAATAGTGAACACCTACTATATTAATGTTACGACTATATGCTGAAACGTTTAAGTCCTGTTTGTTTGTCTATAAATCAATGTGCAACCATTATGCAATGAAATATGGTATATCTTATGAGGTGCTCTAACTGTTATCTACGTCTATTTCTCTAACGGCAGAAAACTACTGACTATGCAAACAGAAACTCCCTGTTAAATAATGACATCATCAATTCAAACTGTCTTATGGGAGGATTGAAATAAATTTAGACATGTAAGAATAGAGCAGCCAATATTGTTGATCCTGGAGAGCGAAAAGTGTGTCTCAGGCAGGACCTCTCTCTGCACAAACCATGTAATACTGTAATACTTTGGAATATGATTTTGAGAACCCTATTCTTTCTGTTAAAGCTGGGAATCAATATTTGTATCCACAGAAGACAATCACACCTGGTGAGATGTCAGCAATTATGCTTCAAACATTGGTGGGCCAAAGACACTATAGTATAGCACATTGCTAATGAGGTTTAAAGGCTATAACAAGGAAAAATTTCAAAATACAAGATGACAAGGAGATTCTGTTATATACTTAATTGCTCATTAACAGCTGGTTAAAATATCAAAATAGCTGGTCAATAGCAACCTTAATGTTTCTTCCATGGTCAATTTTATTTTCAAATAAATGCCAGATCAACTAAGTCAAGCCATGAAAGTTCACTGCCACCAATTTTTTTAATTGACATTAGAGAAACAATTGGAACTTGCATTCATGAAATACAATTTGAGTCAGAAATTGAAGAGACATGATAAACAGGATGTGGTTCTTTGGTTCCTAATAAATGCAAATCAAGGTCTGACAGAGCACTGCAATCATGTGAAATGTTTTACATGACTCAATTTTTACTTTTTGAAATACAGTAGAACCCCGCTAATGGAATTGCAGATAGTCCAAACACAAAGTCCATAATATGAAAACAAAACAATAAGCAGCTTTTAGTATAGAGAAAGAAAGTTGCTTGGTCAACTTTGTCATACAGCTACACAGAGTTGTGATGTGGTTCCAATGTTTTTTCACTAGTTGTGCTGCAGAAACTATCCATTTTCCCCCAGTTTTTTCCATTCACTGATAGTGGCTTTTCCAACTCCGTATTCAATAGCCAATTTTGTAGCACCTTCCCTCTTGTCAAGTCACTTATGGACTTTGTTTTTCTTTAACATACAGGAACTATGTTTTCGTTTGGTTGACATCGTAGTGCATGATATAACACAAACAAGCAACTGTTCTGTATTAATTTATGGGCAAAAAGCATAAATTACTGTAGATCACTAACAATAGTGAAACAAAATACACTACCTACAATGTACCGCCATTATCACACGGATCAGCTATGTCCACAGGTAAGAAGAATACAGTTATATTCAACACATTGTCATTATATTGTGCATGGTAATCACAACATTGTCACTTTCTGACGGTACACTATGTTACCTATCTACTTTCCTTCTCCTGTCTTTTGGATAATCTGAACATTTCCAAATTCGAACAACCACAACCCAATTAATGCGGATTAGCGGGTTTCTACTGTAGTATTTTTTTTTGGGAGGGGGGGGGAGTTAGGTATTTTGACCCACAAAGATTGTCTATTCTAATGATGACAAAAAATTGAAGTAAACTGATTGAAATCAATAGAAATGAATTCAGCACTGTATACCTATAACAGAATGAGGCAATTGAATAAAATGACCATGATGTGGGCTAGATCCACGAAATATTTTCCAAACAAAGTATTTAGCGAAGCAAAGCAGTGAGAGTTTGGGTTTGACTTGTCCATTCTGTGAGATTCATTCAACATGCTGAAAAGGCATTAACAAATAACTTCATGGAATAGAGTAACAGGACATTGCAACCTGCTAAAAAAAGTCAACAAAGACATTAAAGTGAGCACCACTTGCTTTGGTAGGAAGTTCAAGATGAGATTCAATCCAACATTTCCTGAAGATGTTTTAATACCAAAAATATTTAGCTCTGATAGCGATGAAACTTTTAAAAATGTATGTTTATCATATTAACTGATTATATTCTGTTTTTAACAGGTGTTAATGTTTAAAAAAGCAAAGCATCAACACCAAAAGGAATATTTACAAGGGGCTTATGATCACTCTTTAATTCTTTCTTTTCCACAGGTGCGATTGATTCTCTCATTGACAGAGGGGGATAAAAAATATTATTCACATTAATTCCTCTCATGCAACATTATTAAAACTAAAACATTCTGAAAAGAAGGAGAAAAACAAAAATATGGTTAAATATAACTATGAATCTAACTAGGGCTGTGAAAGTGCCAAAATCATTAACCCATTAGCGAACAGATCCCGTTGAATGGAGAAATGAGGACAGGAACAGACAGGCCTGCAGATGATGACCCAGCACTATCCATCCCACAGACCAATGCATTGCAGTGCCAATTTAGTATTTATGACCTACTTTCTATTTTCTGCTCTAAGTGTAAAGATGATCTCTGCTAACGTTATGACAAACTGACATTTTTAAGTTTCAAACACATTTCAAGGCAAATCAACTGTACCTCTAATCTATACTAGTCCTTTTACTACGTACGAAGATATCTTGATTCTACTCTTTCATAATTTCACCTGTAGATATGCAACACAAAACACAACAATAATCATTTTTACTATCTTTCTGTAAGAAAAAAGAATTACAAACATTTACAATCATTAATAAACTCACTGGAATTATCTATTTACAGCATCAAACTCGGTGAAAACCTGAAAAGTAATTGTATTATTACTAGTACTACATGTTCATTATAGAGCTGTAATAAAATACTTTATTAATTTTTAGTGCAGACATCTGTTAGCTTCAGAAAATAATAATTTAATGATATAAGTTTGGTTGATATATTGGCTGCATTTTTTATTAACCTTTAATTTCATCAGTACAAACATGGCTATGATATTTGCATTTTGGGCAGTTATGCTACACTTGCAAAAAAGCAAAAATAATAACAGTTCTTATAAAAGCCATACTGTATTTACATGCATGCAATAACCAATGGCATTCAAAATGCTGTATACAACAAAAGAAAGATTTACACAGTAGCACCAAGCTCCATAAACATCATTAGGTTTCAAATTAAAGCATATATTGCAAAACATACCTCTATTTTGTCTGAGCAATTATAATTATATTTTTACTTTCTCTAGTAGTTTCCTGTAATAAATAGAGGAAATAAGGCATTCCATCCAAAAATGTGGAGATTTCACCAGAAATAATATTTTGAGATGCCTTAAATTAAAAATTGTGCATTTCTCTCACCAGCATTAACTCAAAAATGAAAAGTTGGTTAAATATCAAGCTTGGTATTTAAGTTAAGTGTCTTCCAAGAACGCAGACATCAAGATTTTCAAAATCTGACCATTCCAAAATACCCTTTATATGGAAAACTTTCTCAAAAGTGGCTCTTAACAACTGTTATTAAAATACCATATTTGAACAATACATTGGAATTAACACTGAGAAGTAATTAGTAATAAAAAATTACGCACTTTCAGTCTACAGAGCACACTGTCCTTTGAAGCAATCGTCCCACATTGCAGTCAGTCTGCAGCAACATACCTTTCCGCCGACGATGCATACTTTAGAAGCAATTCTCTGCTTCCTGAAGATGTAGTATTCTGGGCACCAGTGGATATTAAATCCACAATATCTCAGCTCGTGGTTGTGCCTGGCCTAGCTGAGATTCTTTACCCAGGGTATGCGTGAGTGTTTCAGGATTAGGGACAATGCAAGCTCGTAGTATATAGAATGTTTAATAAATCCTTAAACTCACAATTGTGGAGAAATTGCTGACCGATGTAATCTAATAATACTGAATATAACTTGTAGACTGATGACTATCTGCAGACTTACAATTCTACACATGGTGGGTAGACAACTGCGTTACAAACACACAGCAAGAGACACAACTATATCTGACCACTAAGCCTGTCACTGAGAGAGTGTGTAGCTAAGGATGCTAATCACAGATGCGACCCATCACTTTTCTACCAGCTAGCTAGCGAGCCCTTCCTACCTTTCCCTAATTCCTAGAATCTAGACTAGAAGCTGTACTGTCTCTCTTTCCCTTCACCAGCTTGCTACCTGGAAGCTCCCAGCCTTTCTATTCTGCAAATTTGTACCTGGCTTCTAATGGCACAGTTGCCTATACTCTGCTAACTACTTACCTAACAACCTTTTTCCACTTTGAACATGAAACGGATTTCCTATACAAGATAATTTTATATGTGTAAACTTTAGACAACGTATTCCTCTGTTTTTATATTTTCTCTTTAAATCAATTAATTATTACTCCTTATTTGATTACATCCCTCATCTTTTTAAATTGATTATTTACTTCCTGAAATTCAAATTTCAGCTTCAACTTCACACAGCTTAACTTTTCTTTTTAATGTGTTTCGCCTTCGCCTGAAGACATCAAGAATTTGGAACCCTGCTGGTTAACTGTTCATTTTGCAGAAAAGTGTATATCCAAAATGCAATATCAGAATAAGATTAAAAAAGCATTTTTTGTGGTCCAAATGTACTTTGAATTAAATATCTGGGAAAAGAGATACACAAGAAAATTTGAAACCTGTATAACAAATTCTACTCTTCCCTTGGAACAAAACTCATTACTCAGCCTCATTGTATCTCAGAAAAATGTCTTCTCCATAGATACAACATCCACACAACCAGCAGGTTTCCAACCGATGAACAAATTCTGGATGATGCTTTCAAGCGCAGGGAAAACACATTGGAAGAAAACTTAAGTTATGTGGAGTACAGAATGTTTTGTTGATTCAGTGTATAATTGTTTTATTAAAATACCATATGTGCAATATATTTTCATGGCAAATGTCACCAAAAATTATATTTCACACCAATTATGTCCTTTAACGACCTAATATCTCTGTAGTAAGATTTTGTCTTTCTCTTGTGGCTTACTAGTTTTACAAAAGCCATTGTCATTCAGAATGAAGATGATTTCAGAGGCTATTCCCAGAAAATGCAAAAGATAAAATGTATCTTCATGCAAATGTCTTACGAATATGATATTTCAATCAAAATCATTAGTCATTTTCAATAAGACGAAAAATAATTAAAACTTTTAAGTATAACAATTATTTAGAGATTAAAAGCTTCACTTATCTTGGCCTTTGCTGTAAGTTCTTGAAATATTATGCATGTCTCCATAATATTTCAAATACTAAGATAAATACAGCTTTTAGTCTCTAAATAATTGTCATATTTAAGATTTGAATTGCCTCACTGTTAATAGCTTCAGTTTTTCATTGAATTAAAACTTTGCATGAAAAGGGAAGTTTGGGTTGGAAGGTTTTATTGAAAATGTTCATGTCACATCCTTAGAAGACACTGAATTTAAAAATACTGTTTGGTATCCACAGATTTTTCATTTTTTATGCTGTTCACTCCAACATACATAGACCTTTATTTAAAATTGTTTCTTTCTGGGAGCTTCGAAACATCTAATTCTGATGTCTTGGTATTAAATTTTTTGGTGGAATTCAATATTCCTTCTACTTAATTATAGGCAACCAGTAGAGAAATAAAAATAAAATATTCCATATTTTGATGATGCTAATCTTCAAGTACAAATGTATCATTTTCCTGTCATGTTTGGCTTAAGGTTTATAATCACCAGCAACACACATAAGCATCCACAACTAAATGAAGCATACTTTATGTGCTATTATATTATACTCCAAAGAGGGGTATATTTGATAATGAACCTCATAAAATTACTAGAATGCCATTGCAATGCATAATTAAAGCTGATCCTTAATACAGCCTGTCAGTTAAGCAATGCGCACATCACATCTACTGCTAATAAATAGGAGAAACAAAACAAAAATGAATGCACACTGCTGCTACATTTAACCAAATGCACTATTAATAAATAAACAAATAAACTAAAAACAGAAAGCAAAGCAGAGGAAATATTTATAATTAAAGTAAAATCCCAGATCATAGTTACATTTTCCATTGGTTTTCTTCACCAATTCTGCCTTTTCAGCTACTAATAACTAGAAGGCAAATTAATCTCGGTCAGCCAATTTTATTCTGAGGATTGATGTATATAGTCCTTTCGTAGGACACAATATGACTCAAATGGAATAGGTTTAGAACAAAAATTAGGTCAAGAAATCAGACAAAGTAGGGAAGAAATGAATAAAATGACATTAGGTATAAAACAAGATTTAGGTCTTGAAACAACTGGCTTAGATTAAAAAATGGTTGAATTAAAACAGGATTTAGGATTGAAAATTGAATATGAAATTAAGCGAAGTAGGGTAGAATTAGAAAAAATTAAAAATGAATTGAAAAAGGAGATAGAGCAGTGCAGAAAAGAATATAAAAGAAATTACTGAAGCATATTGATAAAGTGATGCCATTTTGAACTTAGCATATAGAAAAGTTGTGAAAGGATACCATAAAAATGGCAATAACCCGAATAATTTCGGATATTTGCTATAAGTATATATTTAAAAAGTGAAATAACTTGTGAATGTATTTTATCTTTGTTAAAATAAAGTTAATTTTGGCGGAATCTGAATTTTAATCAAAAGAATGTTAACTCTCACCATCTTTATCCGCTACCCATTTCATACTAACCCTGAGTAAAAAGACCATTGCTATGCACCTTATAAAATGCCACCACATTTCTAAGACAAGATCAGTTTTAACAGAAAATGAAGCCTGTGTTTTACAATTAGTATAGGAAAAGAGAAGTCCTGTGTTCAATACAGTGAGTGAAAGGTGCACGGCTACTTTGAAAGTGATCTATTACCTTGCTACACGCTAAGGATAGAAAAGTGAATTGACAGAAAAATAATTAAGTCACAATATTTTGGGAAAGAAACAGCGTTTTGTGCTTAGAAAAATACAATATTCACCATTTTAATACTGTTTAATGTCCATTATTACCACATATGTCACCACAGGAGGTGGACGCTAAGACATTAAATGAAAAGATTAGTCAGGGAGGAAATTTGGGACTGCAATGTTCCAAGCCTAAGCTAAGCAGACCAGTTTCATCAATAGCCCATATTTCAATGCTCCCAAGCCACCACATGCTACCCTTAAGCCACATAATGCTTCTCCTGACAGGGATTTTCTGCTCTGCTTCAGTTGCAGGTATATTTACAAAGCACTACATACATAAGGATTAACTTCAAGCCTTGTTTTACAACTAAAAAGTACACTATACTGCCCATTTGTTTTGGTCACTATACAAGTCTGCTATCAGATGTCTGCATGGTGATTTAAGAGATTACACAGAATCAGATACTTACTCCTGTCAATGTTGCGCTGAAGATGTGCTGCAACACGATGGCGAGCATCGTTGTACTCCAGATGGAGACCAAGTCGCAAGAGTGTGGGGTTCTGTTCCACCAAAGCTGTGATCTCCATTTCAATCTTGTTCCCCAGCACTTGGGAGCGCTATCAATATAAAAATATGTTAGTTTTAATGTAATTATGGGCTTCCATGTCCTTCCTAGCTAAAGCAGGGTTCCTGTACAGTAGAATCCCACTAACTCAACCTTTTTAATTTTTTATTGTTAAACTTGATTGCAATAATTAGAAGCCTCCGCTAAAGTGGATACATAGCACAAATACTTGTTTGGATGATTTGAAGGTTTTTTGCTTAATCCAGAGGTACTTTTTAGATATTGGTGCTGTTTTTATATTATGTTGCTTTGTATGCGCTGAGCTATGAGATTCTTTTTCTACCCCAGGTCGTGGTACTAGATGGAATGAACAAACACTCGATGTTTATTTCACTATAATATATTCCTTTATTAACACTTTTCTCGTCTTTACACTTTCGTCACACCAATTTATATTATATTGATAGTCTTTCCAGTTTTTTAACAACTTTAGAACAAAAGCTTCATGAAAGTTTAATCAATTTTCTACTCACATCCAAGAGCACTATAAAAACATGTCTTCTCATATCAAGCACACAGACGCTATTAACTAAACAATTGGTGCCTCTTCACATGATGCTACCTTCTTTTTGTGTACATCCGCGTATGTGTTCATCAAATAGTTCCCGTACTGTTAGGGAAGCGATCTTTAGCTATTCTCCCTTCGCTTTCAATATTGAACACATATAATTCTTTTATTTATACATATATATTAAATTTAAATATGGAACTTAATATTTATGACGTCTTTAAACAAACTTAATTTTTTGTAACAATGAACAATAGCAGCACGTTTTCGTTACTCAACTAACTCGTATCAACACCAAAAATAAATTACATTTTCAATAAATATTTACATAAATGATTTTCTTTTGGGGTCTTACAATATCCTGTCTCAATATGATGAATTGTGTACTTATGATCAAGTTCATTTTTTAATTTGTAAGATCATAAGGGTGTCAAGTTATCTTTCCGACTTCTATGTAGTACATCAGAATTGTGGACCATGCGTGATTTTACCCTGGGAGTATTAACCTGGCACTTGACATTATAGCTACCTGCTGGCTGCTCTGATGCAGTGTTGCTACTTTTTCACTGGCTGTCAATGGCCAGTGGTTCCACCATTTTCTTTTACTTTTTCAAAGTATTCTCTTACAGCACATATCATCTCCTGGACCTGACTTTTCAGGGTTATTCCTGTACCCAACACATGCTTTTTGGCTTTAGCAGGACTGCAAGCCATTTTTAAACTAAACGCTGCCTCACCAAGACCACTAAAATCTGTTACAAATGCAATAAAACACTGAAATATACTGTGTTAAGCTATATAAGGTATATGAAATAATAAGATTACAATACCCCCAGATACAGTGTTGTATGTAATTCATCCGTAAGTCACCTTCTTTCACTTTGCACTTATTAAACAATCAGAACAATATATTGTTGCGAGTAGCAAAACATGAGAAAGGCAGAAGCTGGGAATACATGAGTACATGCACATATTGCAACATGGGTGAGTACACACCTCTGGTCACGTGATAGTCACATGGTGTATTTGTAATGCGATTGGATGTGATAAGCCGAGCCCCCTTACCCGCCCCTTATGAGCCACGTGAGCACTTGGCTGTGTGGTGCCAGGTTAGTTCTCCCAGTGTATAAGTGCAGTGCCTGCTCGCATTATCGGCAGTGCCTTATTTATTTCATGGAAGAAAACAGAGACATTCCCCCATCATCAATTTGCATGTCACTACGCAGATCATAGCAAGGTCATTCGTCATGTCTGAAAATATCTCTGTATGTGGTAAGCTAAATTTTCAGTTACATATTTCTGGTTAGAATGCAGTTTCCAAGATTTCAGTCTGACGTTAGTGTTGTGTTGAGTTGTGTTTGTGCCAGTGAAAATGATGAATGAGAAGAAAAGAAAAGTTAACATGACAATAGAAATTAAATTGGATGCGTTAAAGGGGCCAGACAAAAGGGAACACATTCATAAAATTGCCATGGATTTTGGAGTTGCATGAAGTACAAAATAGGGTGGAAAAATAGGCCCGAAATTGGCCCTTGGTGTGTTAAAAGGAAGAATATGAGAAAGTGAGTGAGTTGCCTTGTTTGTGGTTTAGGCAGCAAATGAACTAGCTGCCTAAACCACAAAGGGATTAGCAATTTCTTTTCTATTCTATAAGTACAGATGTATTTTTAAATTTACCTTTACACTAATCATTTTTAGGATATGTTATACTTTTCTGCTTCCTATCTTATACTAAAACAAGCATTTACGTAATTAGCAGTATTATGTTACGAGTTCTGAATAACAGACCCATTATTCTATAAAACTCAATATTTCAGCAACACGACAACCTCTCAGTACACATTAGGTTGACTTATCAGGATTCCATTGTATTACTAAGTTTAATTAGTAACTCTCACCTGGTTTGAGGCTCGGAACTCCTCGATGGTTTTCATTGCGAGCAGAGACTTGATGAGCCGCACAACTACAGGGGGGCTGATGAAGTTTGTTTCAACACTGAAATTAAAACACACAACTTTTAACCTATTTGTTCAAGTTTGATAAAAATAACATGACATCAGAATTCTGTTACTGGATATTACAGAGAACAATTTTGTAAAATGTTTGGTACATAGTTCAAAATAAGTTTATGCTACAGTAAAGGGTACACAGGAATAAAAAGGTTCAAACCTGTAATCCACTCTATGTGGCACTGTGGATTTAAAATTTAAATTTTAAATCTATATGTGAGCCACTTTGAGATCAACATCACTTAAGGATATACAATGAAAACTGAAGCTATTAGCAGAGATGCAATACATATCTACAAATCTAACAAATATTTAGAGAGTATAAGCTTCACTTCTCAGTATTTGCTTGAAATTCAATACAAACTGCAGTTTCATGATATATTTTTCACATAACCGATGTCACTTTTGTTTGTAGTGGTCACTATAATTACGGACAGTAAATCACTTAATATTTCTACATGTGGGCAGCACCATGGTCAAGCGGTTAGTGTTCACCTATCACCTAGACGGCCCGGGTTCAATCCCAGGGGCCTGCATATGGTACTTTTGGTGGACAAAGCAGCATCAGGGCAGCTTTTCTTTGGGTTCTCCGATTTCTCCTGCCACTCATTCTACCAAATGCTCCACTGTCACCTTTCCAATCATCGATTTCACCTGCAATTCATATCATCCTCTTCCTCACTCTCATACTGACCACTCACTTCCAGGTCTTCACTCTGTCCGTTCCATAGGTTCATCTGTTCCCCAACAGGTGTCTGACCCTAGGCACTGGCTTGTAAGTCCTACATAAGCTACATAAGGGGAGGGTAAATAGGAAAAGGAAAACAAAGTTCTAAGTGTTACCAACCACTGAAAGCAAAACAAATTTGTTAACAGAATCAATCAGCAGTATTTCAAAATTCATTCCAGGCTGTCAAAGTAGCTTAATGGTTAGGGCACCCACGTAGTAAATGGAGGGTCTGTGGTTCAAATCCCAGATGTGGCATTGAATTTTTAAGTTCCAGTTCTACCTCTCAAACATTGCCCACACATGGCTTGTGTGTTTAAAAACACCAACAGTAAGTTTGTTGGCATAAATAAATAATAATTACCATCTGAAGATTATTTAATCCTGGGACATAAAGTACTTACAATAGTAAGTCACCATTGGGATAATTGTTTCTGATGTGAGACTGCCTTTGTGGTTTACCAGGAGAAATACAAACTGGTTTAAGAATTCAATGTCATTCTGGCAGGTTGTCACAGTAGCTTAATGGTTAGAGCACCTGCCTAGTATGCGGAGGGTCTGTGGTTCAAATCCCAGCTGTGGCATTGAATTTTTAAGTTCCAGTTCTACCTCTCAAACATTGCCCACACATGGCTTGTGTGTTTAAAAACACCAACAGTAAATTTGCTGGCATAAATAAATAATAAAAGCTATGATTTACAAAATTCCAAGAATTTGGAAGAAGTGCATCATCTACCTTCTGATGATATCCACGTATGACAATTTGTATGAATCAGATGATTCCAATACTGAAGCTAAACTGAAAATGAGATCTTTAGATTCATATACTGATCATAAACAAGTGGATGAAGGCAACCTATGTCCTAATAACATGTATTTTGTAAGTAACTTATCCTTGTCAAATATATTATTACTATTACTACTGTTGACAGGACACTTCAGATTACAAGTTGTATACCTGAATATTGTAATTTATTATCTTTCCATGTAGTGCAGTACAAATTATAATGTATAGTGTGTTCATACTACATTTTATTCATCTTTGATCTATCTAATAAGATAATGCTAACAAAAGCTTTATATATTTAAGCTACATGAAGCTAAACAAAGGAATGAAAGAAAAATATAATTAAAGAAATAAATGCAAGCATATAGGCACAAAAATATAGCAAGGGCCTACTAGACCCTATGCGACTAACGGCGTTCTACCACAGTGCGCACCTAACAGAGGGTTAATAGTTTCTATTGAATGTATTAAATTAAAGCTGCTCGAAAGGATACTCACTTAACTACCCTTAAGGTGTTATTGTGTTCAAGAGCATCTGCTAACTTAATGGCAATGCCGTCCGTCATGCCGGTGTTGCTCAAACTGAGGGTCTCTAGGTGGGTGTTGGCTGGTAGTGCTTCGATCAGCTTTGCAAACTGTTCATCAGACACATTCTGCAACAAACAATGCACACAGATAAATCAAACTGCACAATACTTCAACTCTTCCTACCATAAAACATGCCACTCTGCTATTTTAAACTTTATATCATCATTTTCTTTAAGTAGTAAACACAAACTCTACCTGACGGAGATTTATCATTATTCTTAAAATTAGCAGAATTTACACATTAACAACTTAATATCATATGCATCTTGATGACTTATTTTTTATTTTGATATTAACAATGTAGATGATTTAAACCCATAATTTCTTTGAGTACTTCTATGAATTTCTTGCTTTCTAGCAAAAGTGATTATTTGTGCAATAAACATAAAAATTGGCATATTTTAAAATTAATTACAAAGCTCACATGTTTACAATATGAACATGATAAAGCATTTCATTTTCTTTTTGGGCCATCAAAATTAACTGCAAAATCTAATTCAATCTAGACATAATAGTAAAGATATGTTGGAACTCATTGAATTTCAGAGTAAAAATAATGTCCACATCTATGTTATATTGAATTCTGGAATTAGGTCCAAGATTCGCATGAGGTTTGTAATGAAACTGATTTACTGCATGCTCTGTGGACATTTAAAACTGAGGGCAACCAGTTATTTTGCAAGATATGTATTCAAGTCTTACGAGTAACATCCTTCACTAGGAGGTATGCCAATACCTTTGATGACAACCCAATGGGGTGGATCGACTTCTCGTCATAAAACCCAGCGAACTCCAAAGTGCACTCCAGCATCTCAATCCCAAAAAGGCTGTGGGGCCTGACGGACTAACCCCATTATGCTCCACCACCTTTCATTCAAGACTGTACTCTTTCTCACAAAGGTCTTCAATATCTGTATCACTTTCCACGTCAGTGGAGGGAGATCTGGCTGATCTGCATTTTGAAACCAGAGAAAGACCTGGTATATCCAGCCTACTACAGTTCCATAAGCATCCTTTCTGTCCTCTCAAAAGTATTTGAGAGGCTTCTACTTACCCAATAGTCCCCCATACTCGGGGACGTTCAAACTATCCTTCCCCACCAGTTTGGGTTTTGGCCTTGTCACTCAACACCTCAGCAACTGCTGCGCATAGCAGAGGCTGCCGCTCTGGGATACCAGGACAAGACTTACACTGCTGCAGTATATCTAGACATGGAGAAGGTCTTCTCCACGACCTGGCATGCAAGTCTCCTCCATAAACTGATCTGACTAGAGTTACCCACACACCTAATAATACACCTACTACACTCGTTTCTCAAACTCAGACCTTTTGTGGTGTCAGTTACAGGAAACAAATCTACATGAAGGCCAAAGGTCCTGTTTTGCCCCCACATTTTTCAGCATTTATGTGGCCGACATAATAACCAAGCAGCACATTAACATAGCCCACTATGGTGATAACATGCTGCTATATTCTACAAATAAACACCCACACAGAACCTTTCTCCCCATTCAGAGAAAACTCCACCTCTTCCAAGAATGGTGCAGGCATTGACGCTTGTCTATAAACCTGGAGAAAAGCCACGCCACACTTTTCACTAAGTGCCACTTTGCTGCAAACTTCCCCACATTCACCTATTCCAGAAGAAGGATAGAATGGATGAGTACCATCACCTACCTGGGAGTGAAGCTCGATCAGGGTCTGACTTTCAGGGAGCACATCTGAAACTTGGCACATCGGGCCAGTGGGGCAACAGCCTCGTTGTGCCCTATGCTGAGGTCCAGGATGCCTGTTCCCTTGATGCTATGCCTTTTTCGGACCCTTGTAATCCCCGTCCTACTGTATGCCTACAAGATCTGGGGCAGGGCCGCAGATTCACACCTCCTTCATCTGCAGCGTCTATAGAATAGAGATCTTTGGGTAATCTATTCTGTATCATAAATTCCCCTCGAGACTACTGCACAAGGCCTCATCTTTTCCATATTCGAAGGATGAAATTAGGCATCAGGCTACAAAATTGTACGACTCATTGCCACAGCATTGGAGCGCCCTGGTTAGGCCTCTAGGAGATAACAACCCCAGAGAATACACACTTGTGTGTCTTGACGGCATATCCGGTAACAATGGAGCTAATCCACCAGCAGCAAAACCTGAGTTACAATCCTTCCAAGAGATGCTTGGATTTCTAAATTTAAATTAAAACCAACCATATTTGGTTTCATACACCAGTGGTACCCAACGACACTTGCACCTAACTTGCAGCCGTTGAGGAGCAGAAATTGCTACTTCCCTTCAACCCTCATGAAAGTGGTTAAGACCTGAAAAGCTCAGGTACACATGACCACCTTGGGTTGCTCTCAGCCTGCCAACAAGATGATTAACATCAATTTGAAACAGTATATATAATTGTGCCCAAATAAAATTAAATACGCTGTGAACTTGACTTATTCCAAACATGTAATTGACTTTGTATCACATCATTCTTCCGCTGTTGAGAATATTATCTATTTATTGATATTGTAATTGTTAAATAACATATTTAATAACATATTTCAATTGTATGTACAGAGTAAAGGGTTGTTTTGAATATTTAATGTAAAAAATGTTACAGAGATAGATTAAAATTGCTTTCTTAGCATTTTCGGGATTATAAAAGTATCCAGAAAATGATGTCATAGAATGATGCTACTAAAGACACGCATTGGCAGATTGATGTGTGTGCATAACTCAGATGCGGCAACATCAATTTCTCTCTTTGCCGATAACATAGGTAGAGCATGGACGTGTTTTACATGTGCACGTCCAAATTCAGTAACAGTGAAATAGCTCAGCGCTTAAAGACTGTGAATTAGAGAAAAATAATTCATACATCGATTAACTACGAGAAGTTGATTAGTATGAAGTGTACAATTTAATGAAGAATTTTAGGATCAACGAAATATAAAGCGATAGAACGTACATTTGGCAAAATATCGCTAAATCTTCAAACACGAAATCTCGACGGTGCTAAGGAAGTTGATCCAGTAAAATAAAATATTTGTTACTGTGATACAATTTAAAAGTTGTGAATAAGAAGGTGTGAGTAAAATAATACACAAAAGTTAAACCCCCAGTCCACTATTCATTTCACCGTGTACCACAACTCGAGATAGCAAAGACTCAAAGGCCCAACAAACTATGCATTCTTTTTAAAACGGCACCAAATTGGTGATAATGATAATGATTAATAATAATAATAATAATAATAATAATAATAATAATAATAATAATAATAATAATAATAATAATAATAATAATAATAATAATTCAATTTTATGAATAGTACAATATATGTGTTGTGTAAGATAAGTCCATCTTGAAAGTAAAGTGAATCAGATTTAAAACTACCAGATCATTTTGGTTATACTTGTGCAGTGCTTGGCTCAATGAGTATGACAACTATATTCTCTTTCAGATATTCCATTCTCATCCCTCTGAAATGATGTAAAATACCTTGATGTTGTTCCAGTTGAGATCAGTGAGTGTATGATCGTCTTCCTGGACCTGCTTGATGGTTGCTTCAGGATCTGTCATGTTGGGTGGTTCTGCAGGATATGGCTTGGGTTGTGAGGCCTTGGTAATGCCATCCCAGCCCAACCCAACAGGTTGTCCTTTGTTCAGCAGAGATGCATGGTATTGGTCCTGGTTCATCATTGAATGGAAACCCAAAATGGCTAAAACAAACATCAGATTATTATTAATCGACAAATAAAAATTGGTAATAATGTTAACTGTAGCAAATTAGTGTGGATATATAATGCTTGTAAACTGATAAGAGGAACTTATCCTTTTGTGTTTTTAACTATCTAAAAAGGATAAGTGAAACTTAGGTTTCAGAATGTTTTGGACTTGGAGTCAACATACAGTAAAACTTTATTTAAAATAAGAACAAATTAGAAACTAAAAGCTTCACTTATCTTAGTAAAATATAGGATCTTCCAACTTACCTTGTATAACTCTACAAAGATATAGCTTTGGAAATCGGTTGGATACAACTTGAAACATGTCAGCTCTGGAAGATCTTGCAATATTACTAAGATAAATGAAGCTTTTAGTTTTTAATTTGTTCTTAATTTAGATTCTGTTGCTTCACTGTTAATAGCTTCAATTTTTCCTAATTAATACAGTAAAACTTCGTTTATACATTTTCCAGGGGACCAAAGGGAAAAAAAAACATATAAACGTAAAAAATGTAAAAATGATAGCAAATGAAAATTGGAAAATTTATACAGCATATGGGTTACAATTAAGAAGTGAACAAGAAATAATGATAGGATTGTTTAACTATAATCGGCTACATGAAACAATACAAATACAAGAGAAACACACCAAATAAAAATAAATCTGAAGAAAATTGAGTCACTTTAGGAAATCGTTCATTATCTTGGCTTGTCTTTTTGTTGGCCGCAGCCGCCACTGCATGAACGGCATCATTCGGCCATTATTTCCCTAGAAACATTATGATGCACCACAAAATGTTCATATTTTCCTCCCTGTATGTGGGTCTATTTATTTGTAGAAACACCTGACACACGTACGCTTTCTTCAATTTCCACTGCCTTAGCTACAATAAGATAAGCAATCTCTAATTTCTTAGCAATTTCTGTGCATTTCATGCTACCACTTTCCTTCACCACATTCAAAATGCCTAATTTTTCGGCAATCGTAATGCACTTCCTTTTCTGTTCACTCATGTTCAATAACGAGGTTAATCGCAACCAAAGCACAAAGCACAAGTGACTGAAGCAAGTGCAGTTAGGTATTTCACAATTTGTTCGAAAATAGCTTCAAGGTCGCTCTCACTTCCACACTGAAATGTATCACCTGACAAACCCATGAGGTGCACTGCAAAGAATGTGGAACTGCCGAGTTGTTTACGTGAGCTTATCGCACATATATGGTGAGACAGTGTATGTACACTATGTTCAGAAGCAGTCATGTCTTCAGGACAGCAACGTCTTCTATCAGCAGGCGCGAGATATCTCTTTGTATTGCGTTACTGACTGTATGTCAAGGTCAAGTCAATAGTGTTTCGCTATTCTCGTAAACAAATAAGTGATCTAAGCACTCTGACAACCAAGGTCAATACACCTGGACGCTTTGCAGGTAGAACAGTGTGAGCGTAAGTTTCAGATTAGAATATTTCTTGAGATTTCAGGGTGGAAGTGAAATAATCTGTCAGACTAAAAGAGGTGAGAGAGTGGATCTAAAACAAAAAATTCCAATAACTTTTTTAATTAAATAATCGTGTTTATTGGTGAGTGTGTGGCAACATGGCATTACTTGTTGATGCAGTAATCTGCTTCTGCTGGCAGCTCAACAAACTATTCTAATACTCCATAAAAAACCATTTAAGTAGCATTTGCCATGTATCGATGTTTTGTTGCTGGTAAACCAGACACTAGAAAATTACATGAAAAATTAGGTTATTGTTGACTACCCCGAATGAAAACATTACTTCGAATCTTACATTTCCATGCAATTACAAATATCTTATTTGGTATGTTTAAAGATCTCAATATCTGGCCTGTTCTATTTGAGAGGCTTAAGCCACGATAAGATAACGTCCTCATGTGGAATTGGATTCTTCTGTACTTTAAGTCCTGCAAATTTGTGTTCTAACCTATGATACCGGTTGCGGTATTACACCAATTAGGAAGTTACAAATATGATAGAAGCATAAAAAAATAACATTGAAGATACACTAATTGCTCAGGAATACATAAATTCATTTGAAATGAAACAAATAAGAAATACAAGGCAAGTCCAAATCTACTTACTGCATTTGACACTGGTGTTAATGCCCAATGAATTCCAGTCACAGACTAACCATTATTTATGTGGAAGCTTTAGAAACCAAAGATGGTCATACTTTTAACCTCTTGAGGGATGGCCATTTAAACATCCGCGAGCCGAGAACTGCTAGCATTTAAATTGTTAAATCCGCTTCGTATATACACAGCTGTATTTTGTGTAACTATTAAGTTATTTTAATGAAACAAAAACTGGTATAAAACTCGTTATTTGCAGTATAAATGTACGTCATCAGCAAAGTTGAGTCGTATTTACAAAACGTTGAAATGGCACAATTTTGTTTCACTGTGGTGAAAAGTCAACTTTGCTCTGTCGAACGCATCTAATATAAGTTCTCGGAAAGATTCAGTAAAGAAACACCCATTGTATGTGTGGCTAATGCGTCAGCATACTGTGTAATAAAGCGCTACTGCATGCGTGGGCTCTTGAGTCATCAGAATAGATTACAACTTTTGCTTACGCGAGTTTCGTAACTGAGTAGAGTCCGTGTCTTTCTTTGTTGAAATACATACATATTCTTTCCTGCTTGTAGCTGAAGGGAGAAGTGGTATAAAAAGGTGGTTTTGCACCAACTGGATATAACCATATACAATTGTTTGGGGATTTGGACAGCTCTCTAAACCCACACAGGACAATGACCGACCTTGACTGCCGACTATAAATAACTCGCAGCCTAATTGAACAATACCACGTTGGGGGTTGAAAATCCAAAACCCCTGCACCCCTCAGACTTCAAGGAAAACATTATCCTAAAAGGATACCACCAACAGCAAAGAAGTCCCGCCCATTTCGAAAGTGTTTCGTGTGCCGCAAGAAGGGAATTCGCGAATGTGGAGATGTACGTACCCTTGTGTGTTTATCCCTGTTTTGAGGTAAATCACTGCAGAACGAACATATTAAGGTAAGCCAATAAAGTATATAGACCTTACTAAAATGTTTCATAAAGGGAAAATTATAATAAGTTGAGTTGGATAAGGGATAAATAAGGGTTAAATGCTTAAACGCACAGGACGCCCATATCGCTCATCCACCATTTTAAATGGACGTGATTTCACGTCGATATCCCTCAAGAGGTTAACCACTTACATTTATTAGCAGTAACAAGTATGCAATAACATCGGGATTAATTTGAAATAAAAGTTTAGAGGAAGTATTCAATACTTCTAGACAGCCTTAACACCTTTTACAGCTTTAAAAAAAAACAATTGCATACAGTTAAGTAAACATTTTGTGCAATCTACTCCGATATTGGGAAAAAGTAAACACAGCTGATGCAATGTTGCGAGTTCTAACAGAATTAAGAAGGCAACAAATTGTTGGTTTTTAAATTTAATTTACACAAAACAGCTGAATCTATTGAAATATGTCAAAGGTAAAATTTGTCGTTTATTCAATTATCTTTGAATACAGCCATAAATTACAAACCATGTGGTGACAAATATTTTGGGTAAAAATATTTTTCTCCAGAAAACTAACTTTTCAGGTTTTTGGTATTAGACTTTGTTATTCACAATAAGAGAAATTTGCTGCTAAAGTCTTGAATTATTTCACTTCTGCCCCATATGCCCACTGAACAATGCATTATCCTATTTTGAAACCAAAGAAGATATAAGCTAATTCCAGATTCTGAGAAGCTTGGAGAAAGAAATTCTTTTGAAGACTGAAATGTGCAAGTGCCACAAGAAACTTTTGTTTTTTAATTGTATCATTTATATCCTGCCCTTAACTCCAATGGTCATATCAGCGGCTTTCCCTGTGGAAAATATTGCCTGACGGCAATGGTGTTACTCATTCAATAATGGGTTTTCAGTCTTTAGGGAGTTTATACATTAAATTCTGAGACACGCATGCATGCACACACACATTCACACTCTCATTCTTACTTTTGGACTCTGGGGAAGATTGGGAATAATAATAATGAGAAAAATTCCCACCTCCCCACTCGGGAACTGAACCCATGATCCCTTGCACAGTAAGCAGGTACTCTACCAACTGAGCTACAGGGCCAACCAACAAACCTTTGTGTGATAAGTTATGAAAAATGAGTGCAACAATGGAGATTACAGACAAGGATTACTATGGAAAATACTCCAGCTATTCAATGCTTCTCAGCTGGAAAGTGATCTTGAAACTCCAAGGACATTTCGATGGTGGAGTTTCCACATGAAAGAACAATAAAACATTAGCAGCCCATCCAACATGACAATGCTAGACTACATATGGTTACACTATGTATGAAAAGTTGGAAGAAATGTACTGGGTAACTCTGGAATACAGTCATTACAGTCTAGATCATCTCCCTGTGGCCATCATCGTTCAGACACTTCAAAGGAACACTTGGAGCTCAGCGATTTGACACAATATAAAAATTGAGTAGTTCATACACGACTGGCTGCAGACATTTTCTACTTCTTTCTTTGAGAAAGGAATCAAGAAACTGCAATTTCATTGGAAGATATGTACATATTTTGAAACCAGGAGATATACAGATAATATACTATTATTATACATTTTTACTGGTTCAATCAATTATTCAAAAAATTATGTGGTCCATTCTGACATAACATACCAGCCAAATCAATGATTTCTTCCTGTGTTGCAGTACTGAGGGCACTTTCATATTCCTCACCCAGGTCGATTGCTATTTGTTCTTCTGCTTCCTTCTCCTTCACTGTTTGGGTTGGAGGAGGAATCCACTGGAAAAGAAATAAACAATGTGATTATGCCTATCAGAAATTAGACAGAAATTAACTGTCAGTTGAATCAGATATATGGACAAGATTTCTTTCCTATCAAAGAGTGATGTAATCATATAACAGCTTAGTAACTCTGATAATTTATAAAAGTGAAATAAATATGTTAACAAATTTAAATGGAGTTCAATGGATGCTTTATTCCGTAACTACGACCCAAGACAGAAGAATTTTCATTGCTCTACTGACTGATCACCGAGGCATAAATATTTTGCAGTGAAGCGAGATAAGAGGATAAATATAAATAAATAAATAAATAATAATCTTCAATAAAACTGCACCAGTGTGTTAAACAAAGGAAAAAAAAAAGCCCTGCTTCAGGGGATCCTGGATCTACCTCTGTGTTAAGTCCTATTTCACATTCAATACAAGACCCACTAGTATGTATTTATCTTCTTCCATTATGTATTCCCTTACAAATTACTATAGCCTTACACTGCAACTTCGAAAGCTTTTTCTTACCTTTTAATTAAATAATTTTAAACTTCACTGATGCATGCAGTAAATAAGCACATGAGCAGTGCACAACTAAAAGAATATGTATTTACCTTCTTCCCTCGAATAATACCAGGGACAAAGGGTTTTAACTCTGGTTTGTCCGGTGTTTCCAAAGCTTGCTTGTTTATGTGCTCGATCAGCTTCTTGCGGTTTAGTGGCCCTGTAGGAGTCTTATCACAACTGTAGCCACAACGCTGTGATGGTGGCAGCAGGTTATCCTAATGCACATAAACACAATTACAAACATCAATACAACAGTGAAACTTACATACAGAGCACCTTGCAGGAGTTTGTTTCTCACTCTGTGAACTTTAGCTCTGAATACAATAATATTTTATGCCAAAAATCAAAAGTAATTTCAGAAATTTACAAATACACAAGTTTAACATCAGACAAAAGGAATATCTACACAAGTAAAACAAAAATTATACCAGCTATCAAACAGAAACTTGCAACAAAATATTCCATGATTTATCTAAAGCTCTTAGACTATTACTTTCAGACAAGAAGAAATTCCTAAGTGCTCTTAAAAAATGTATAATGGTAAATAGAAGTGAGTGTGAGTGTGTGTGTGTGGGGGGGGATTGTTAGAAACCACTCAACTGATTCAAGGAAAATTGAAGCTATTAACAGTGAAGCAACAGAATCTAAAATAAGAACAAATTAGAAACTAAATGCTTCACTTATCTTAGTAATACTGAAAGTTCTTCAAATGCTGACTAGTTTCAAGTTGTATCCAACTTATTTTCAATAATATTAAATCTGTCTGGTGGCATGTCAGATGTAAACAAAATGCACTCTTGTACAGCCACAGAAAAAATGTTTGAGTGCATTAGGAGAGCAGAATATTTTTTAAATTCCACATCATGTTGCAGCATGGTTTAGACAAGTTGATATTCCAACATGGAGCTGGGTTTATTGAAGTCTCTTGTTCCATATGTTATTGTCTGCTGGACACACAAATAGGCTGTCTCTTGAATCACCACTCACATTTGTATACACACTTGCAAATACATTAGCGGGCGGTGATTCAAGACAGCCTATTTGTATGTCCAATAAGTTATGGATCAGACCAGAAACAAACTCAGCTGCATGTTGGAATATTGACGAAAACACAACAGAACAGAATGAAAAGACTGCTATCTGTAACACCTGACATTTGAAACCTGCAGACTTATTTTAAAAAATCTTAAAATGTTGTAAAAAAGCCTGAATAAGTTCTTCCAAATCAGTTCCTGATCTGACTGACACCTACACATATCACACACTCCCTCTCTTTGTTGTATCCTACACCATCATTGGCTAATTTTAAAGCTCAAGGCAAAAATGTTTACTTTTATTTCTGGGATTTCATTTATTATTAAGAACAGCTTATAAATGATTTATTTAACTTTCTCCAGCATTCTATTCCATACAAAAATTTGATGCTAAGATTTCATCAGAAATACCGTATTTTATCGAATAAGGTCCCCCCCTTGCATATTTCCCTCCCCTATGATTTTTTATCACCAAAGATTATTTACCTATTAAACATTGCATAATTCCCTCTCCTGGTTCGTTCTTATTGGAGTGGCCTTCAAATGACTTGATAACGGACAACAATCGATGCAGCGGTGACTGTCATGACAGCAATGGACGCAGTGCTTGCCACAAAAATACTCGTATTGCCATTGTCACAACGTATCGTAAAATTGAAATGTGAAGTTCCAGACGTGTTTCTAAGGTTTTTTTTTTTTTAAAAAAAAGCAGGTATTTCTTGTGCCTTAATGGTTCTGACGACATGTTGTGGAATAATGAACATGAAGATGTGTTATCTGAGCCAGATATAAATGAAAATAGTGATGATAGTGACGAAAGTGAGACTGCAGAATACTCAGAGAAAAGAAACAATGAAACAATAAATTGTAGGTCCAATGAAACCGTGGTATGTATCCAGTTCATTCACAAATTACTGTATACCTATATAACTTTTACATTATACTACATAATTTCCCTTCCTTTCTGAGTTCCTAGAAGCACCACTCGCATAATTCCCTCCCCAGTGTTTTCAAGCAAATTTTTTGAGAAAAAAAAAAGGGTGGGGGGGAATTACATGAATAAAATACGGTACATGTTTTGAGGTCCTCTGAATACAAATTTTAGAAGCTTCTTCAAATGTATATGTGTGGTGTGTATAGTATGCCTTAGTCTCGGTGATTTAAATCCATAAGGTTTTCAAAGATGGTGTTTTATGTTATATCTTGTAATATTGGATAATATTTAAGGATTTTTTAAATGAAAGCTATAATAAATTGTAAAGAATATCTGTGTAACTGTTGTAGATGTTTAACGGCATTACGCATTTAAGGGAGTTCATGAATAAACTGTGTCTGCCTCATAAAAAAATTTGAAAATATGGCTAGATTCTCCATTTTTCCAGATATTAGTAGTTTACTATTGTAGGAAAACAAAGTGTTACTTATGTCGTTTTTGCACTCAATCATATGCTTCTAAGTCGCTTTATGAGTACATTAGTAAAGACTTGCTTGCTCGCATTGCTTAATTCTTAGTGGGCTGCAATGTATAAAACCATAGTTTTCTTAAAATTGCTTATAAACTTAATCTAATCTAACCTCTGTAACCTCCATGGAAAAATGGCATTAGTGACCATGTTTTCCTAGTATACTAAACTTCAATCTTTCAGATTTATTTAGTATTCTCTTACATCATTTCTGTTTCATCTGGAACATCACTACTCTTTTGTTTTACTTTTTTTTTTTTACAATGTTTATATTAATTTCTTGAACTGCATTTAAATATGATTGTAAATCTGCACACTAGTAATGCCGACCACTGGATAAAAATAGGGGTCAATGCCATAAACTTCTAACAAACATGGTTTTAGAGATTTTATCACCTACTTCAATTTTGTAAAAAAAGAAAAGAAAAATACTCTGGGTTAATCTCAAAAAAGATCAACACATGTTCTCACAATATCAAAATTGATCCTCTACCTAAAGTATTTTTAAATCCCATTATTTCCCACAAAACTAGCTATATGGGTATTGATGTTCTGGGTTGATTTTGGAAATATTTGGTCCACTTAGACTAATGAATATTATTAAGGCACTTAATAGCTCTGGTAAATGGATGAATAGGTCCACAGTATTCTGCAATTTCCTCAAATTAAGCACTGGTTGAAATGAATGAAACCATAAAAGATAGATAGCAAATGATACTGAAGCAGTAATTAGAAAATGTGATCAAGCATTCTGATTAATCCATTATAAGGCATAGAAGTAAGCAATTCCTCACATTTTCTTGACAACGTAAGTAAAATAATGATAATTTTGACTTTGCTGCTATGACTTTAAAAGGTAACCTGATAAAGTAAACACTTGATACTTACATCTGGATCGACTTCTTTTGCAAGCATATCTATTTCTTCTGGGGAGAGCTGGGCCAGCAGCTGGTCCACATCCATCTCATCATATTGACTAAGGTCCCGTCCATACAACTTTTGACCTGTAGTCATTTTGGTTGTCGTCGTCGTCGACGAAGTCTGCAAACAATAACAAATGAACATTGAGATTCACAGCATAATGTGCCCAAACAAACTGGGGCAAGCATATGGGAAAAAACTGCAATGCAACTCACTCCTTATAATTAAACCGGTTTTTCGTTTCACTTTTCGCCATTGTTAGAATCTTAAGAAAGAAAAGACCAAATGATAATAGTGTTCAATTTTCACTGGTAACCTCAAAACCTGAATCACTGCCCTGATTAAGATCGCGACACCCCATTCTTATAATGATCTCTAAAGTTTGCATTTATAATGGGAACGTTAAACAGAATTTCCAATTAATTTCATATAAATGCCCAAATCTTTGTATTGATGAACGGTAGCCACCACCCTACTAACACAAATTAGTAGGTCACGATCGATGAACTAGCAGTTGTCAAAAGTCACACCTGCTCAGTATTTCAGTTACTCAAACTACAAATCTTCTTGTAAAATCTTCTATTGCACCAATAAATGCTCAAGATTTGCAGCCTTAAAAAGTGCTTCTAGAGGCTTACCATTACTCGTGCACAATTTACTTACATGAAACAATACCTCTCACTATCTACGCCCACTTCTGGTCTGGCGATCTTTACATGCGACCATTCGTCGGGTAACCTCGCCTTCAGTCTCGTGTTCTACGAGAAAACATCAGCGGAGACGCAGTGACGTCATTTTAAGTTTATGTCAATTTATACCAACCATATGGTTAAATAACTTTTAATGTATTTCTATCATGTCCGTGATCATTAACAGGGAGATGCAGTTTTCCTTTGCAGTTTCATTATTGATCTCGCAAATGAACGTATTATAACGTGTTGTGCCGTTTTAATTAATACATGAATATAGTTTTTCACAGCTGTTGCG
The DNA here is from genome assembly GCA_030765045.1 of Tenodera sinensis. Lineage (NCBI taxonomy): Eukaryota > Metazoa > Arthropoda > Insecta > Mantodea > Mantidae > Tenodera > Tenodera sinensis. The sequence goes on from CM060972.1 coordinate 104,360,627, forward strand.
CTGAAATACGTTAATTGAATTGAGATATAAATTCCCTTGTTTTCAGGTTCTACTGAGCATTTGTGATTCAACTAAAGTAATAAAATGATAAAGGAGAAACAAGAGTTTAATTCAGTATGGTGAGAAGTGAGGTTATACGCCGTGATGATGCTGAATGCGAAGGGAACGTATGGTGAAGAATTAACTGCACCTATGTAGGTAATGGGCAAAATAAAATAAATAAATAAATAAGCCTTTTAAATGTGTAGGATAATGGAAACAATGAGAGGTGCTAAAGACACGCATGCGGAAGACTAAAATCTTAGGAGAGAATTTTACCTCAAAGTTGACGAAAATGTTTTGCACTGATCTGGGAAAAAAAACCGAAAGTTGCGCTCTACAGGCTACTGAACCAAAAGGGAAGAAAAGACAAAATAGTCTAAACAACGGCTACTATTCAGAAAGAAGACTATAGACTTTTCCAAACAGGAAGTGCCATCTAGACAAAGCGTAGCAAATGATAAATGGTTATTTGAAAAACAAGTTCACACTAAAATGAAAAAGGATTACAAGTCTTTAATACTCCAACATAAAAGTATAACTTGTTCTTTCTGTTTTAAGACACAAGGTAATCGGGTTATCGTGACTGAACCTTTGAGATCATGACACGGCAATATTGTACACAAAATCGGCCCTCAGATGAAACTTTTTACTAAAATTAGCGAAAAAGCTAGAAATATTTCCTCTTGTCTTAACTAGGCGCGGGGCTCTAATGACCTAGCTGTCGACGGGCCCTTAAACCCTAATCACTCACTCACTCACTTAACTAGGCGCATAACTTCAATAGATGTGGTACACGTATTAAACAAAATTAAGGTGCAATTTAATGAGGATGAAAATGTAGGTACTTCGGCATTCTTCGAGCTTTGATTTACTCAGGCTTCTAACCAGCACAAAAAAGGATCTAGAGGAATATATTACCGCTGCGGTTGCCCATTACACAATAACTGAGCAACACTGAAATTCTAATCTAAAACCTAAAATGTGGATAACGTTACTTCGTTCATTCCGTTTAAACTGCATTAAATTTGAACTAGGATCTACTTACCTAATATAGCCCAGAGGATATGAGCAGTTCAGTTTTCGCTCATGTAAATTTATAAATACACCATTTTTGCGGAAAAGTTGTGTCAAGGCCGACTTTAATACACAGATGGTAAAGATGGTGTTTACTCAAACAATCTAGAACTTATATTCACTCCATTTCATGTCCTTTTCTTTTTATTTTCTATGATGTGATTATTCAGCTCCATAATAGGTGCTAAAACTCCGTGCAAATTTATGAGTTTTCTAGGTTGTATTCAGCGTCTTTGGCCAAATATTACTCATTTATTTTCAAAATTACCAATCTGGAACTAAATAACATATGTAAAGCTATTCTTTTGTGACAGAGAAATAATATCTATATGACCCTGGACGTTTCGAATGTAATTTTATTCTCTTTAAGGCTTCCAAAACTCGCTTTTAGTGTATTAAATGGTGAGCAAAAGGCATGCCAAAAAGGTTATGCCCCTGCCGCTGGTTCAAACAAGACATTCCTAACTTTGACGTGTACATTTTCAGATATTTGGAAACCTGGGTGCTACTGAAAAGTAAAACCCATGACCCACAATGAAAGTCGGAACCGGAGTGATGGTAACTGGCGCCGGGAAGAAGAGACCTCAGCACTTGTTAGGGACCCCCACGCGTGTCTGTGGTCCATCTACTGCGACCCCGTGGCACCCTGCGATTCCCTCTCTTCATCCCCTCCTCCTGAGGGGGGGTATTAGCGTACAAAGGATTTATATAGGTCGAAGTGTGCAAGGTGTCCCCCTTTACTGTATTATCCCTATTCCATATATGTACTTAACGACTTATCATCCTTTTCTTGCATGAAAACAAACACTCAAGAGACTCCTATTAATTTTTTGGTCATTTCTTTGAATTCTGGGCAGTGGGTAGTTCTGGCAGTTACAAGGGTGCAAAGTTTACAAATCTCTTTCTACTACTAAAAAGCAATAAAATCTCAAGTACGCAGGAAACGAGCTCGTATTCGCGTTTTACAACCCAGCCATGCCCCAGTTTGCGAACAGGCCAACTGGGCATTTGCCCAGAGGGGCAGTTTTTCAGAGGCGGGAGAATTTGAGGTGCGAAAAATTTGAGGAATGGGAAAAATAGGTTTCTTTTTAACGTAAGGCACAAAGGTTGTTTTATTTTTAACGGTATTTAAGTGTTTAAAATAAATAAAAACAAATTACTTCTATGCCATTGATTTTGAAAACCTTTGCACAAAACAAACCAGTTTGTCAAAATGGCATTTTTTTGTTGTCTATTTTTTGTAGTTACAACAGGCGTATCAAACAATAACAAAGACAAACAGCCTGTGTCGTTAAATAATCTTGGTATTTAGTTCCATAAAGTACTAGTTTAAAAATGATAATAAAAAAGCTTGAATTTGTAAAATGTTATAATGTTTGAGAGGTATCAAAAAAGGAAGGGGTTTGCCCAGAGGTACGTGAAATCGCGGCCCGGCTGCAGCTGTTAAACAAATAGCACATTTGTGAAATGTTGTCCAGCCCATTCCGATCTTGGCAGGCTGAGAACAGCCCGAGGTGTGCCATGCGTGTACCTGTACCATTTTCATGACGGGGTGTGGGGTTTTGCACAGTGGCGGGTCAAAATAAGCTTCGGGGTTGAAGGGCAGTAGCAATTTCTGATACTCAACGGCTGCAGGTCATTAATTTAAACCAGTGGTAGATGTTGCTATTTGGAACACATTTTAGTTTTGTCGAAAACAAGCTGGCAACACTGCAGATTGTGTGGTTGCCACTTTCACTAGGTCAGTACATAAACAACCACCGCAGTGTCTCGTGAACCTAAACAAATACCATGCCGTGTCCTTCCATGTTTACTTGCGAGTGTAGGCCAATCAGAATCGTTAGCTCCCAAAACATTACACCACCCTGCAAGCGACCGACCTGTTTATTCCAGAAACCAGTTCAATTTCCTGACCAACCTCAACGCAACGTTGTCGAGTCCCTTCACGTCTGAAAAAGCTTCCCGGAGTATTCCTTCAATTTTTTAAGTGATTAATTATTTCGAAACCCTGTGTGATGTATCATAATTACTACCGAAGCTATGTCAGAAATAAGTCACTCTCCGCATCTTACAAGCAACAAACTATCTTCGTACATTCTTGTGGAATTACACATCCAGTTAGGAACAACAACCACATATTTTTTCGAAATCGGCTGATCAAAGAACAAAATGTCATTAGACTTTTTTGTTTGTAATGCTTCTTTGAAGCACATATTAGAAGGAATGTAATAAGTTTCCTTCCACCCGGTATGTGCCCAAATATGGGTGGTTTTAATTTGAATTTTGAAATTCAAGCATTTATGTGGGAGTTCAGCTTTTGCTGCTGGTGGATTACGAAATGCTGTCAAAATTATCTTCTCATAAATAATGTTCCCGTGTGGCGTACTAGCAATTGTAACACGCAGAGACTGCTCAACTTTGAAGAATGTTTGTCAAAGTATTTGAAATTCGATTGAAATCGCCACATATATACGTGGAGCTTGCTACAAATGTATACCTTTACTATTATTATATTCTACAAATACCTGCAATAATAAACTTCATCAGTGCTCCCGAGTAATTTCCTCCACAAACTGACTAGACGTGGAATTTAATGCTATAGATAATTCACGACCTTGTCAATATTATCGCAGTGCTCATTACCTTAGCGCTAACGAGATTATGCGTCACCATTGGGCTATGTTATCTGGAAATTAATTTGAGAACGTCTTGTGGTTTGCCAAGAAAAAAATATGAATCGGTTGGTGAATTTAGTTACTACGTGTTCATGGGGAATTGAAATCCATTTGAGCCAAACTACATTCTCAATACAATCCGCGTTTCCATGCTGAATTCAATCCGGAATGAGATCGATTTGGATACGCAAGGCTCAAAAACAATTCAACCTTTTATGTTGGTCACTTACTTCATGTTGGCTAACCTATGAACAATGTTTTCTGCATAGATTTTGAGGTTAGTGAATGTTTTTGAGAAGAATACATTGCAAGATTTTAGAAACAATAAAAGTGGTTTTGTTGTGCTTTATTACACCACTAGGAAAACAAAATGACGAGCGTGTAGCGTGTTACCAGTACAGTGGAAGTTGGTTGATTCAATTCGACACCTCGGCATGTTTAATACGTATTCAAGATGCTTTTGTTATATTGTACCGATACAGGCAGTGGTGTGCTAAAATGCTCCACACTGTGAAGATTTCAAAATTTTGATAATTTTAAATATCATTCTGTTATAGATAAGTACTCTCAAAATAATGTTGGGAACAGGAAATTTTATAGTGCTTTGGTTTATTAAATAACAAGGATTAACTTTGAAAAAATAATTTTTCCACAGGTTTTATAGAACATTATTATTCACCAACTGGTAAATATTAAAGTTACAGAACAATTACTCCTACTATTTTTATCTACATTCTCAGTTTGTTGATTACAAACACACGGAGCAGTAGGTTTCCAAAAAATACGGCCTTCTCTCTAAAGCGCGTATTTTCCTTGTAGTGAACCACGCAGAAGCAGATGAGCAGTGTGCATACCCTGCCCTCGGTTTCCTAGCGTATTTTTCTCTTACAGGTTCACACACACACACACACACACACACACACACACACACACACACACACACACACACACACACACACACACACTACTGTTCAAAATCCTGCTTATTGTACTGTGATAGATGCAGAAGAAGTTAAAAATATGAAATTAACCTTCACTGCCAAACAAAAAAACTGAGAAACTTAGCTTTAAACCGTCTTAACATTAACAAGCCAGATGCACTTTTCTACGTTGCATCTACTGCGCGCGCACATTGTTTGACGTGGCTGGCGCTAGGCAAGCCGCTCTTGTTCAGGGTATGTAACACATCACCCGCATCCATTGACGCTACACCCCTGCTCACAAGTAACCGCTAAGTCACGTACACTTTTTCTTGAGCTCTCAGATGCGTTGTCGAATACGGTGTAGCTATTTCCATGAGTTCACGCAGTCGTACCTTAAATTATATCATGGAAGACTGTGAGTTGTTTATTCCAGGTTAGCCAATGGCTGAAGTAAAAGACTTGTGGGATTATGTTCCGCAATTATTTAACAAACTAACCATTACTATTTAGATTTGTTTCACTGAAAGCTAATTAAACCACAATTGAAGCGTATTGTGTGATCCTTGTTTTTCCCACAGACGGAATTAATAGAGAATAACAGTTCATTTCAAATTACGCCTACAAATCCATTACTTCATAACCTAAAAATGCTCGCGCTATACATGGAAAGTTGAGATTCTTTTTGTCCATACGAGGATATGAAATCTTGTCCAAAATTACTGTGTTAATTGATTAAAGACCAAAGTAAACGGGAATGAGGCTAAGCAAGTGAACAGCAATAAGGGTAAGTTGTTACAGTGAAATTTAAAAGTGGTACCCCTTGACTATGAACAATGATGCTCAAATGCTCAATTGTTCCAGGCACAAGAGTCAAGAAAAAGTGTGCAAGTAGTATTGGATGCCATCAAATATTTCAGTCACGAGAGGCCACTGCCAGGCGGAGAAACTGCTTCACGGCGAAGATATTTAAAGGCACTTTGACATTTCACGGTGCGTTTTGGTAGGTGTGGGATTCCAACCGGAATTGCTTGTTAATTGATGACGAAATCACACGTTTCATACATGACCTTCACAACGATGTCTCAGGGACACTTTATGGAAGGAAAACAAATGAATGTGGAACTTGAAACAAAAAACTAACGGAATGTGTTAATTTTCGCTTCCTACACAACGTCTCAATGGAGGCTGTAATCTGCATCATTAGACACAAGTGAATTCGTTGGCGCACAGACCTTGGAAAATCACTCGAGGCTCCCACACGAGACTTTCCAAAACCTTAAGATGAGGCTTTGGGGACAGCATATAATTTTCTAAACAGTATACTCTAATAAATAAATACAAAAAGGAAATAATGGCACAAAGAGTTTGAGATTTCTGGGAAAAAAATGCAAATAGTGCGTGTGTGTGTGTGTGTGTGTGTGTGTGTGTGTGTGTGTGTGTGTGTGTGTGTGTGTGTATGTGTGTGTGCTATAAGCAGATTAACATTAACTTAAAAACGAAAGATCGCTTAAATACCAAACTTGGTATATATGTTCAGCATCTTCCAATGATTCAATAAAAAGATTTGTTATTGCAAAGTGTATACTACAGAATGTTGGGGGAATGCGTGCAAAGATTTTGCATGACGGTAGATTCTAATAAGCTAGTACAAAAGTCGAATAAATATTCATCGATCGTGACAGGCAGAAGAGGGAATTGGACATAATTGAATACACTATCTGTATAGTATGGCAACATATTAGGACTGAACGGACGAATGTTTTGTTTACTAATCGGCTTCCACTACCAGGCATGCGTTCACACCTGCGACCAGTGAAAGTCCAGGTAAACCAGAGTTCGAAAACCGGGTTCGCCACGTGTCTGTGTGTTTATTATCACCTACTGCAGGTGACGAGGGAAGGGGTAGTTTTACTTTCGAGCAGTCATCAGGATACCTGAACAGGTAGTGTTTACTGTCAACATTCCTGACCTTCCGCTTTATACACATGTCAAAGTTGGGCAATTGCCAAGTGTATATGCACAAATTTATTCCAATATAAATGTTGGAATCCAATAATGTAGTATTATTTTGTGATTAAATTATTCATTTTAATAACAAATGGAAAATACACAAATAATTCATCTTTTAAAGCTGTCTATGTACTAATTACAGAAGTAATTGATAAAGGAGTTGTTACATATTGGCAATCAAATATTTAATAAATTTTATTTTTTATTTATATAAGCATGCACTGTAGAGGACTATGCACTATAGTTACATGTGTTGCAGCTTAACGTCAAGAAGTCACCGTTACTGTCTGCGCACTCATACCCAAACACCTTGTGTATGTGTGTGTGTGTGTGTGTGTGTGTGTGTGTATTAACGTCCCGTAGCAGTTCATTTAAATGCTCTTAAATCTATTGACTAGGTATTCGTTTTAAGCACGCTTAAAGGATGGTCTGTTTTTTAAACAGGAACCCCTGTCCGGAAATGCACGGTTTGGACGCTGTAGAGCGTCGAAGTTTGAGAACGAACGATTTTAAAAATTTGTTAACTTTGTTTTGGTATCTTAATAAGGAAGTTACACAACCTTTAGCCATGTGTGTACTGGGATGAACGACCTGAGGATAAGAATATTCCTGCGCATGCGCTAAATTCCTCCATAGAGTCCTTGGCGTGTATCTTTCTGCGTTACTTGTGTAGTTTCCAGTACAGTAACGTTTTTTTAACAACAGTGCGACACGTACCAGTACACAGCTGCTGAAATGACCGACATGAGCTCCAGCACACTATGATGTAAATGTGCGGAATCACCTCAACGTCCCATATTGAAATCGATGGATTGGTAGAGATGGACCAGTTCCATGGGCCAGATCTTCCACCTCTCGACTATTTTCTGTAGAGTTGTATGCCACACCTGTAACGTCAGAGGAGGACCTTATGGCTCGAGTCCATGGAGCGATTGAAAATTTTCAAAGACAACCGCACGTATTGGGTCATGTGCATGAGGCTCACCACCGTCGATATAGGCTCTGTATTGACGTAGGAGGTACACAGTTCGAAGCCCGTTTGTAATGTACACAGCTCGATGTTGGGTTTATTGACGAAATGTGAACATCTATCCCTGTCACTCTTCGATGCGCTACAGCGTCCAAACCATGCATTTCCGGACGGGAGTTTCTGTTTGCCGTCCCGCACTTCATACTAAGCGTTGTCGGTGTTTTTGAGACAACTGTATATAGAATCACATCTCCAAACTGATTAAAACTTGCATCACCCGAGGCTGCTAAAACCTGCAACCAACATTACCGGCGCGTCGTTAACAACTATGAGCTGTAGTTCAAGGAGTGGATGAGGATTGGGAACACCATTTATTATCAGGGGTGTCCAATATATAAACATGAACGAATAATATTATTTATCTATTTAGTGCGGTTTATTTATTTATCAAGTTCGCATTTAAAATCAAACGCCATTGCTGCAACAACTTGTTGCTGATCAGCACTCTTGCTAGTTGAAGGACTGCTACCTTGTGTCGGATATTCACCATGTTCGTCATTGCCAGACGCACAGCAGTTTTACCCAGAGACCGAAATACGTTTATGGGGCGGGTTTTGTCAGCTGATGGAGGGGTCAATGTCGAGACGCTGTCATCGTGTGATGGGGCTGGAGCGGTCATCTGCCGTTGCCCCGGTGTGAGGGGGGGGGGGGGCTAGTGGGCCCAGAATAGCGGTTCGGAAGGCTCGGGCAGTGCGCCAACACGCTATACTAGGCGATCCTCGGCTCCAGATTATTTATAGTGATAGGCATACAGCTCGCTCGGCCACTGGCCTTCCTCTACCACGTCGTCAATCAAGAGTGCATCCTCCTAGACATCATTCATCAAGAGCTGCAACAAGTTCAGCTGCACCTGTCAAATGTCAACAGTGTGTCTTCTCTCTGGCTTCCAGTTCCCCTCTGGGAATCCCTGGCTAAACTAACACCATATATAGCAGAATTTACAGCCTTCTGCGAGACGATAAATGTAAACATAACCTCACTCAAGCATTTTTGGACAAATTTCCATTACTGAGGTAAATTAAAATTACAGTAGCCAACAGTGAAAATGCAACTGAATTTTTTTAACCATATTGACCATGTTGATAACGAAAACGACAGTAAAACTCGAATTAGCTCTCGTTTCCAAGTTAAGAAGGTATATTTAATTATGTTAATTATAACTGTATTTGTAGCATTCGTTTTCAGTCCCTTCCCATATAGGCTTCGAAGTTCCGCTTATGGCAGGCAGAATGATGAAGTTTAAGGCAAGAATAACTGTGCGAATTTTGGTACAATTTTTAGCCCGGGTTCGTACAAGAGGAAGAGAGTGGAAGGAGCGGAGTATGTTTAATTTAGTTTCAGTCTGTTACAAGCTGTATTCTGGCCCCAACGTCAACTACTTGAACCAGTTGTCAAACCCAAGAACATAATTCTCCCTGTTCTTCCTTGGGCCTGATGAAAAACTTTAAGGCCATGGACAAAACTGGAGATGCGCGAGAAATTTCCACGTCTTAGTGAGGAGAAAATAAAAGTGGAGATTTTCGTGGGTGGCCAGATACTCAAACTGTACAAAGATGAGCATTTCAACACTATCCTGAAAGGTGAAAAGTTAGGTTAGGATGCCTTTCTTCAAGTATCAACAAACTTTCTAGGAAATAAGAGGACAGAAAAACAAGGACCTTGTGGCAAATCTTCTGCACTGCCACGGTAGACTGGGTTGCAACATGTCCTTAAAGTTATATTCCTTAGATTACCACTTGAACTTCTGTGGTGCTGTAAGCGACAAACAGGGGGAACGCTTCCACCACCACGTGGGTATAAGGTACCTAACAGGTAATGTGGAGTGTACCAGTGTTAGCAGATTACTGCTGGACACTAACCAGCAGAAAACAACAAACGCCACCGCCACCGCCACCGCCACCACCACCACCGCCACCGCCGCCACCGTCACCACCACCACCACCACCACCACCACCACTTCACCACTTCACCATCACCATCACCACCACTTCACCATCACCATCACCACCACCACCACCATCACCACTTCACCACCACCACCACCACCACCATCACCACTTCACCATCACCACCACTTCACCATCACCATCACCACCACTTCACCATCACCATCACCACCACCACCACCATCACCACTTCACCACCACCACCACCACCACCACCATCACCACTTCACCATCACCACCACTTCACCATCACCATCACCACCACTTCACCATCACCATCACCACCACCACCATCACCACTTCACCACCACCACCACCGCCACCGCCACCACCACCACCGCCACCGCCGCCACCGTCACCACCACCACCGCTGCTGCTATTACTACCTACTACTAGGCCGCGTGGTGGTCGAGTGGTTAAACCGTTAGGCCATTCGCCTCTCACCAGAGGGGCCCGGATTCGATCTTAGTCGACCGCATGTGGGACTGATGATGGACAAAACGGTGCAGGGAGGGGTTTCTTTGGTGTTCTCCGGTTTCCTCCATCATCTCATTCCACCGGTGTTCCATCTTCACTCCATGTATCATCAGTAAACCGCCGGAGTGTGGGATCTTTACTGCAAGTTATATGTGCCTGAACTGTTCCGCGGCGAGCATAAATGACCTCGCAAGGAAGCAGATCACGTGTGTCGGTCAGGCCTACAGTCCTGAGTATATGAATTGCCTTACATACAGTATTTCTACATTTCGTGCGTTCGAATCTAATTGATGCGATGTCAACGAAATCTTTTAAGCCCTTCCCTTTTTTCCTTTCTTTACCGAAGGCAGTTGAATAAGTGACTCAGTGAGCCTACACACACCTCCCCTTGTTTATGGAGACAATAAACTTTAGTAGTTCCGAAAAAAAAGTAAAAAAAGCTAAGGAGAGGTATTTGCTTTATCTAAGAAGTTCCGAGAAAGTAAGTTGCATCAGAAATCGATATCTTTTTCATTATAAGGAATTACAGTGCACAACTATGTATATAGGTACGCAAATTGTCAAGTTGAGGCTTCTGCGTTTCAGTTAGAATATGTTTGTTTCTTCAACATAGCATGAGGTTAATGGAGAGCACGTGAAAAGATTTACTTTGTCATTTAAGTTGTCCTGTTTCTTCATCAAACTGTTCAAAACTGCATAGCCAGTTTTGTATTACACCATAGCATTTGTCTTTTACCTTATCAGGACAGGGTCATGGAGTACCTTGTTAATTTTTTCTGATACTTTTTTGATTAATTTAATACCTCCGAACATTTGTAGACGAGGTGTTTCCAGTCGAGTTAATTCATCATGTCACATAAATCTTTATCGAATTGTGACCGGCTATGTGAACTCGATTGGTTCTTGTTTGAATAGTGTTCGACATTTTTCTTAAGTGCTTTACTATTACAGCATATTTCAAAATGGTACTTCTTAGTTTCGTAATAATCTGGAATTAAAAACGGCACATATAACCCCTTCTCCTTCTCGAAAAAATATATAGGGTCCGAATTGTTCAACTAAATCATTTATTATTGCATTTCGTGTGCGATTTGTTTTAGGCATTGCACTACGAATCGTTTGGCAGAATCACGGCTGAACACACTCGGAATGGTGGAATTCCGATGCACGGAACTGTACAACGAGAGTACGGGGTGACGTATGTCACACTCTGTGCCTTCCACATATCCAACTGCAATCGCCATATTAGGGGCCGCACTCCCGCGGTCTAATCACGAGTGTCATCGCCTGCGGTGCCACATACAGTAAAAGTGGGCGTTAAACACTACCAAAAAATACCACCGCCACTACTGCTACCAAAGCAATTAAAATAGAGCACACCTGTAACTTAAAACTATAGGACTGTTGTCATAACTTTATTAAAGGTTTATTTTCTAGGCAAGGATATGGGCCCAGGATATTTTTTTCTTGGATATACAGACGATTTGACATAAAAGAGTACCAAATAGCCATCTGTGTCTTTTGTGCTGAATAAGAAATTTCAAAAACACTGCAGCGGTTTCAGTGTCAACGTTCTGCTGCGTTATTCCTTTGTTTTTCATATACAGGAAGTGAGAATTCCTTTGGTTTAAGTATAATTTCTTGCGAGCATTAAAACATATAATTTACGATCACCTTGAACTTGGGTCAAAACCAGGATTTATTACTTCTTTATTGCTTGTGGTTTCAGCAGCTACAGGAATGCATTTGTGATACGTGGCCTGCGTTTAACGTGGTTTATGAGCCGTGATGCAGCTGTTTTTATTTCACACAAAATTATGGAGCCTCTGTAAGAGTTATAAACTTAGTTTGAAACAACTTCATTAAAGAGTGCAGATTACCTTCAAAACAGCAATTTTGTATCTATTCTTTAAACAGTTCATTATTAATTGCCTTCTATTTTTAGTTTTAGTGGGAGAAGGTAGAAAAATTGCAACTAATTCACTATATTCAATCAAATTTTTCTACACATTATCCTCTATTTTTACTCTCTCTACTACGTATAGTAAGCAGAGGAAGTATATTGTACTCCACCCAAAAATTCCATCTTCAGATTTCACCAGAAATATATGTTTTGAGGCCCCTCAGTCCAAAAACAGCCCTTTTATAAAAATGTGTGTGTGTGTGTGTGTGTGTGTGTGTGTGTGTGTGTGTGTGTGTGTGTGTGTGTGTGTGTGTGTGTGTGGACACCATAACTAAACACGAAAAGTTGGTCAAAAACCAAAGTTGATATTTAAGTATTTAAGTTTAATGTCTTTCAAGGATGCGACACGAAGATTTTGAAGAAAATAGCCCCACCCTAAACTACCCTTTATATGGAAAATTTTTCGAAAATTTTGATTTTCTTGAAAATGGTTCTAACGATTTTGATTAAAATGTCATATGTTTGAGATATTTTTATGACAAATGAAATGTATATTTTGAATTTTCTGCTATAGCCCCTGTAGTCGTATTTACTCTGGACGACTTTTGCATAACTGGTAAATCGTTAGAGATAGACCAAATCATACTATACAAAAAATGTAGATCTTGCTAAAATACACAATTTATGTCTCAATAAATTTTCTTATAGGTGAACCATTTCGGAGATATTCCTTGTTATGTGTGTGAGTTTCGGAAAACTTAGAACTTTCGTGAAATGGATCATCGTTGTTCATTTTTTATGTTAGTGTGCAAAGACAACAGAATCTCAAAGCTTTAAAACATTTGACTATCGCACAAAGTCTACTGTATTCTAATATTCCCCTTGTACCTACAAGGAAATAAGCAATAAGATAATTTGTACAAATGTTTATCTCAACTAACACGAAGAAGATATAGGAATAAGAGTTTGTAAGAATGGTTAGTGCAAGAGTAGAGAAAGTCATGCGAGTGCAACACATCAGATTTTTTCGTGAATGACGGAATCTTGATCCCGCAGCATACAATAAACGCATCATTGCGCGGGTCATTGCCACTAGGGAGAACTAATCTGGGCCAAGGCTGCTCTAGTTAAAGGAAGGATTTGGGGTCAAGCTGCAGGCAGGATCTGGTCCACAGAAGAATGAAAGTGGTTACACACACACCTGACGGGAGAATGTGTACACAAATTGTACATTGTTGCGTCATCACACAAGAGGCCATGCATATCCGTCTCTCATTCGTGAAAACAGATTTAAATTAAACTCAAATGAATGCATTCGGGCTTTGAAGAACATAAAACGCATATTTTTGGCCACACTTGCTTAAGATTAATGTATGATGAGTAAGAATAGTTGCTTTCTGCATAACGAACAGAAGAGCACCTTTTTATTAAGGTTCAACGTTTGATTATGTTGTGTTTTACAAACTCCACAATAATTACTGGGATTTAATAAGCATTTTGTGAAAAATAGCCCAGTTGCTGCACATTTTCTACACTTTCACATTATGCAACAAGAGCATAATGTCAGTATTAAAATGCGAGTATATTTTATGAAACGAGTGGCAGCGAGTTAGTTTCATAATATCGCAGTGATACCTTCCACGAGGAGACTTCGACAACGCCACTGAGGATGTTTACCGCAGTTGTAATCGAAACATCTGGAAGACAGATCTCCAGCAGACCACGGAAGATACTTCTTTCTACAATTTAGACGCCGGCCGTGAAAGCCTACGTAGCTTTATAAAAGTGAAAAGTGTGCACTATTTAGTATGTTAATTTAAATTATTATTTTTATGGAGCCTACAAAGGCTTTTAATTACATGTTATCTGATTTGGTTTAAATTGGTGGTTAATCTGCTCATATACTGCGTCCTTCGGATGAATTGAAGCGTTTCGTGTTTGATTTAGGGGACAGAGAGCGACATTTGCACGTGGAAAAATGTCCCACTGTGAACGCAGAAAACCAGGGTTGTTCTAATCGTGATTTCTATAGCCAGCTTAGACAAAGCCATGGAGGCGGGGGAGACTTTGTGAGGTTATGTGGGGGCTATAGGTATATTAAGTTATTGTGATGCTTTACTTTGGCAACATCAAAACCAAGTTTTATTTACTTAAATCAGATAAGCATCTCATTTTTCAATTTAGTGAGTTTTGGTAACAGAGAAATTGTATGGTCCCTGTACCTCAGTTAACATTTCCCCTCCCTGCAATCTCCCACCACACCTCAGTACAGCAACACGTGACCATCTCCCCTCCTTGCAACCCCCTCCGTGACTACCCTCTGGAATGACGTAGTTACATTTATATAATTTTTATATGATTAAAATCTAAAATGTGGACGAATTACACTGGAAGGACCCTAACTTCAAAGTTGTAAATTACATACTTTACATCATACTACTGCTTATGCATATTTTAATATTATTGTGGAGTTATACATTTTGGTTATTATTGTGGAGTTATACATTTTGGTTAGTAAGTAAGAAAAGGGAAAACTATTGCTAAGTTTCATTATTGTGTTTCTCATACATTGCAAGGAGGGGAAATGTAGGGTGAGGTGCAGGGACCACACAATTCCTCTATTAGCGAAAACAATCTGAATCAAACATGCTTTATATTTGCCTACTACATGAATACGTACTTCTCGCTAAACTATTGTGTCCCCGTTCCCTACAGATGGCGCTTGCTTCTTCTGTTATGCAGTGCTGCCAACACATGACAAACAAAAATCGCCACACTTACGCAAATTACGACTGATTTAAATATGATGAGTCTACTTAAACCCGGATACAAAGTTTGTGTATTTCTTCTTCATAATGACGGTTTGGAACTATAAACTCATACACATAACTGGGAATTTTGGAACGTTCCATCGGAAGCAAAGAAAACTAAACTAGTTTCTGTAACAACATTTGCAGAATTTCTAGGACAAAATAGACAAACTCGAGAAAGAAATACAATAAGACGTGAATATTTAAGGAAGGAATATCTCGTCGAGGAGAAGCGCAACAACTAGAAGATAACACAGAATTAGATGTGATTAGAACTGTAAGGTTACTTGAGTCCAGTAACCAGCAGGTTTAGGTAGATAGCTCCTATGTCGATTTTATCTGTAAATGTTTTTCAAATTCTTTGATAAAGAACTTTTTATTTATTTATTTTTGTTATTTATTTATTTTATTTTTATTATTTATTTTATTATTTATTCACTCACTCACTCACTCACTCACTCACTCATTTATTTATTTATTTTTATTATTTAATTATTTTTATTATTTATTTGTTTATTATTTATTTTTATTATTTAATTATTTTTATTATTTAATTATTTTTATTATTTAATTATTTTTATTATTTATTTATTTTTAGTATTCATTCGTCCCTAAATTACCTTTTATATGAAAAATTGTCGAAAACTTTGATTCTCTCGATTTTGATTAAAATGTCATTCTTTTTAGATACTTTTATGACAAATGAAGTTGTATATCTTGAATTTTCTATCTATAGCCTGTGTAGTTCAATTACTCTGGAAGAGTTTTGTTTGACTGGTAAACCGTAAGAGATAGACCAAATCTTACTCTACAAAAAATGTAGATCTTGCTAAAACACACAATTTATGTCCAAATAAATCTTTTTGTAGAGTGAACCATTTCGGAGATACTCCTTGTTATTTGTGTTAGTTTTGGAAAAAAAAATTCGTCAAATGGAATATTATTATTAATTTTTATGTTAAGCATGCAAAGAGAACGGAATTTGAAAGCTTTAAAACAGTTCACTATCGCTTAAAGTCTACTGTATTCCCATATTCCCCTTGTACCTACAAGGAAATAAGCAATAAGATAATTTGTACAAATGTTTATCTCAACTAACACGAAGAAGATATAGGAGTAAGAGTTTGTAAGAATGCCTCTAGAACAAGTGAGGGCTACACATCAGATTTTTGAGCTATGGTGTTCACAGACAAGCACATGGAGCCTTTTTCTTAAAATGATTTTTTCATTTCGGGAGTCTCAAAAGGTATATTTACGGTGAAATCTTGGTATGGGATTTTTGAGTGGAATACAATACTTCACCTACCTAGTAAACAGTAAAGTAAAATAGCAGATTTGTAAATATAAGGAGAGATAAATTTCCTAAAAAAGATGTTACATTATGAACCTTTAGACCATAGAAGTATTGGAAGACAAACAACGCTGGAGAGATCATCTGCCATAAATTTCCACTGGGGAACTGAACGGGTCAACAGGCCCAAGTCATCAACTTGATGATGTAAATAAAAGGAGAGGAGAATGTTACAATATTACATTTTAAAAATAACTAAGAGAATCCCTTGGTTTAGGCCCTCCCTAAATGAATCCTGAACCCCCCTTTAATTGCCAGGAAAAGTATCACTGCGTGTTCGTAGAAGAGGACATTTCCTAGATTTCTTTTGTGGGGTTATTGATCAAAGTGGAACAATTTCTACAAGTTAGTGACCTGAGCACTAAAATAAGAGAGTTATAGGGTGAGATGCGGCCAAGACCACCTGCCACGGCAACAGCCCTGCCAATCATTTACTGTCATTCACATTTCCTACAACGTATTCACAAATAGCCTGTAGTGGGGTACGTACAAAGTGGCATGTTTTAATCACGTGGCGCACCTGTTTAGAGCTAACAAGCGACGTGACTTGACGCCCCACTTTCTACAAGAAAACACTTCAATCAACACAATAAAGCTGCATTCCCATTATTGTCTCTCTATTTGTTTACTTATCGCTGTCACGCTTCCGGAACAGTATCTGTCCCAAGATGTGTCAATTCACTTCATCGTATTCGGATTCTATCTGGACTGTAACACAATTTAAAACTAATCTATTCAACTTTGGTACTAATCATTGTTAGATGCTGCAGTTACTTCTTAGTAGGGGAAGTATTGTATTCCACCCAAAAATTCGATGTCAAGACTTCACCGGAAATATATGTGTTGAGGCCCCCTGAACAATAATAATAATAATAATAATAATAATAATAATAATAATAATAATAATAATAATAATAATAATAATAATAATAATAATAATAATAATAATAATAATAATAATAATAATAATAATAATAATAATAATAATAATAATAATAATAATAATAATAATAATAATAATAATAATAATAATAAAAAGCCTTTTTAGAAAAAGCCCGGTGTGGGTGTGTATGTGTGTGTGTGTGTGTGTGTGTGTGTGTGTGTGTGTGTGTGTGTGTGTGTGTGTGTGTGTGTGTGTATCAGTCTGTGGACAGCAGGGCAGCATAACTCAAAAACCAAAAGTCGGTTGAAAACCACAATTGCTAGTTAGGTTTAACGAGTTTCAAGGAAGCGACATGAAGATTTTGAAGAAAATAGCTCCACCCTAAACTATCCTTTACATAGACAATTTTTCGAAAATTTTGATTTTCTTAAAAATGCCTCTTACAGTTTTGATTAAAATGCCATATATTTAAGATATTTTTATGGCAAATGAAATGTATATTTTGAATTTTCTATCTATAGCTCATGTAGTCCTGTCTACTCTTATGACTTTTGTATACGTATCCCTCAGTCTTGTAGATAGGTATGAGCTGGCAAGTCGACCTTACCTAACCATAAGAGATGGACCAAATCTTCATGGGCTGTCGCGCCGGGCTAAAAAATAAACATATGGTTGCCAACCCGTACGATAATTATGGGGGTGTACAATAATTTCGATACCGGTGAAATATAATTTTCACTGGTTTGCCACACCAGCGAAATGAAATAATCACAAATAGCGACACCACTTTTGCCTCAATGGCCTGTCTCCACCTCTCTAAGGCAACTATTTCATATCCTACTAATCCTTCTACCCTTTATCCTCTTGTTGCCAATGTTCCCAGATCTGGTAATCTCAGTGAAGAAGGCACTGTTCAGAAAATTGATGATTAATAGAGAAAACTCGAGTAACTGATATTCCGTGTGAAATAAAGAACATGCCTGAACCTGGCAGTTTCTGGAGTGCTGTTAAACCCATGTCAGCTTGGTGGAAATACTTATTTCAAAGAACTGACGGAGTTTGCATTGATCTCGTTGCCCCACGAGAAGATGTTAAACTTTATCTCAACAACAAATTTGTATAATGCTGCAACGATTGAGGAAGATGATGAACTTTCAGATGAATAGCGCGAGAAACATAAGTACCAAAGTTGTAATACTGGTTGAGGTCATCAATCTTGTAAGTGGATACCAAAAACATCAATATTATAACATTCTCGTAAGTGTTATACTGATATTTTTATTGTTGTAGCATTTGGTTTATGATGTACGATAATTTTGACTCCAAATCTATAATTTTGAGTGGCCAGTACGATAATTTTTGTTCCAAATGTTGGCAACCCTGCTTACCATACAAAAAAAATGCAAATCTTGTTAATATGCAGAACTTGTTAAATAACACTGGTCTACAAAAATTAACTTTTTCTCTTTCACAAGAATTAAAATAACAGATTCTAAAAGTATTTTTCGTGCTGAATTCAAATATATTTACAGTTTGTCCGCATCGGGCAGGAGTTTTGTGTGATATTCATTTGAATTTTTATAATATTCTAAAAAATCTGTAACTAGCTATCTAACTCAAAATTATAACTACTGATTCTGACTTACCTAGAAAGTGGTAGATAGTGATTTTCGGGTATATTTTGCATCTGGAACGTCTCTCATTTTAGTCCAACAGTAGTCAGCCAGCATATTGGAACTTCACTTGCCTTGGTACCTCTTCTCTATCGTAGAAATTTGCTGATGAAAACGCTCACCGTGTTCATTGCTGACAGCTCCAAGGTTTTCGGGGAAGAAGTCCAAGTGAGAGTCCAAGAAGTGAATTTTTAAAGACATGTTGCATCCAATAGCTTTATAAGAATGCAGAAGATCAGCCGCTATGTCACGATAGTTTTCTGCTTTATGGTTTCCAAGAAAATTGCAACATAAACTTTTGAAAGACTGCCAGGCTGCTCTCTCCAGTGGATTTAACAGTCCCTCGAAATGTTCATCAGCCATTAATGATCGGATTTGTGGTCCTATAAAAACTGCTTCTTTCAATTTAGCATCACTGACTTTGGGGAATTTCGATTTCAAGTACAAGAATCCATCAGAAAGTTTATCCATAGCTTTGACGAAATTTTTCATAACTCCTAACTTAATATGCAATGGAGGTAAAAATATTTTTTCAGGATTCACTAAAGGGACACATGCCACATTTTTCTGGCCAGGGAGAAGAGATTCACATTTTGGCCATGACTTTCTAACGTAGTGAGACTTCTTATCTCTGCTGTCCCACTCGCACAAAAAACAGCAAAATTTGGTGAACCCAAGTTGCAAACCAAGCAATAAAGCAATGACCTTTAAATCACCACAGATATTCCATTCATATTTTCCATATTGTATTTTCTCTAAAATTAGTTTCATATTTTGATATGTCTCTTTCATAGCGGCATGCGCTTACTGGTATTGATGGAAGTTCATTACCAATATGTAGCAGCACAGCCTTCAAACTTACTTTAGAGGAGTCTATGAACAATCGCCACTCATCTGGTCGGTGTTGATGCCCAAGAGTTTCCATAAGTGAACAAATATTATTACAAAACACAACACCATATTCTTCAGAGAAGTATTCTTTGAAAACACTATGGCGGCTAGGATAACTACTTATTCTTACATCTTTTTGGAGTAAATTCGACCCTTTGAGTCTGGAAGTTAAAACTTCAGCTTGCAGTTTAGACAGATTTAAATCCCGAGTCAGGTCATTAAGGTCTTGCTGATTGGGAAAGTATGGTTCTGATGAACAGCTACTGGCTTCATATGTAAGATCATTTTTATTTTCATCTGAATCATTTTGAGTTTCAGTTAGGTCAGAATCAGAGTTATCACTTAAGGTTGTATCTACATATACTGGTACGGGGAACTCTTCACTGTGTAAGACAGGTCTCAATGCAGATTGCAAATTCGGATACTTAACTGTATATTTTGTTTTAGATGTGATTCCTTTAATATTTGTCAAACAAAAATAACAGTCAGTTGAATGATCCTTCGGTTCCCTCCAAATCATGGGAATTGCAAATGGCATTTGATGTGTACCATTTTTCCACCCAGTCAGCAGTCTAACACACGAAACACAGCATGTATTTGGGACCCAGCTCTTATCAAAATCACCAACTTGACAGCCAAAGTAAAGATGATAACACTTCTTTACAAGTGGGGTCATATTTCGCCTCTGAGACTTGAAGGTCAGCTCACCACAAATATAGCAGAAATTATCGGCATGATTTACACACTTTCTTGGCATGATGAAAACATTAAGCACTGAAATACAACATGCACAACATACACAATACACTTCTAAACAGAAAGGAAGGAAATATTTCACTAGTGAACAATGTCACAGTCAGCTCAATACTGACACATCACAATGCCAGACAGGTCTGAGCATGTCTAAACATGAATGAACCTGCACAGTCTTGTTTTGTGGTGCTTCAGCGTGATATTACAAATAATTTCAATAAATACGGGTTGAGTAAAATAGCTACATATGAGGTAAAGGTTCCTATGACAGGTCAAAGAAAACGCTAAAATCATATTTTGAAAAGTAGCTTTCACAGAAAAACTATGCCTGATGGGAAAATTCTGACTACATATCTGAATTCAGGATGAAAAAATGCACTAGATTCACTATTCAGATTTCTTGTGAAAAAAATCTTGTCGACCAGTGTAATTTTTTCCGGAGATATTTCTTATCATCTGTCAAAATTTTGCAGTATTATTTACAGACGTTCTCAAATGGGAGGTCGTTATTCATTTTTTATCCCTTGGTCGTGCAAAGAGAACGGGATTTCAAGGTCATCATATAGCGACCAAGCTTAAAATATTTCACTGTGCTTATTCCCATATTATCCTTGCACCTACAATAGGATAATTTGTATAAATATTTATCTAGACTAACATGAAGAAGATAGAGGAATAAGTGTAAGAATAGTTAGTATAGGAGTAGAGAAAGAGAATTTCTCTTTACGTGTGTATCATCATTCATTGCTATGCGCATAATTCGCATCGAGAAGGACGGAAGGAAGGAAAAGAAGATTCCATCAAATCTGGCAAGCAGCCTTTCAAAAAAGGAATCCCTTGACACGGATGGAGACGGCGGGCGACGGGTTCATTAAAGGGCAAGGGCGCCCCCAAAATAAACATTAGTGGATTAAAAGGTTCTATATAAACTTTCCGCTAGACATATCCTGGCAACAGAGGCATCCCACAAAATCCAAATGCTTCATCCTCAATCTTATATCATGCTGCAGCTAAACCAACATAAGGCGCTGCGGATGGAAGCATGGTGCCAATGAACCACGTGTGAATCTGCACGTGTGGATGCCCACACTCGTATTGTTGGAGTCTCTCCGTAAACATCCACGGTACTGATATCCCTCTACATAATCCTGCTTCTTTTCGTCAGGATAAAGGACACATACAGGATGGAAGGGAAGTCACTACATTCCTTAGTGCTTCATAGAAGTATTACAAACAAAAATAGTCTAATGGCATTTTGTTCTTTGATGAGCCGATTTCGAAAAATTAAATAGTCTTTCATCCAAATTGGATTCGTAATTCCGCAAGAATGTACGAATATAACAGTTTGTTACTTGTAAGATGCGTAGAATAACTTATTTCTGACATAGCTTCATGGGACATCACAAAAGGTTTCCAAATAATCACTTAAAAGGCGTGAAAAAATATTCAGACGTGCAGTAAGTCGACAACGTTGCGTTGAGGTTGGTCGGGGAATTGACCTAGTTTCTGTATGTAAACAGGTCGGACACTTTCGCTTTCATGTAATGTTTTGGCAGGTAACACTTGTGATTGGCCCACACTCGCACAATAAACACGGAAGGACAGGGCAGGTTATAAGTTTGTTTTCAAGATGCTACGGCACGGTGTTTGTTTACGTACTGAGCTAGGGAAAGTGACACCCACACAATCTGCAGCGTTGCCACCTTGTTTTGGACAAAACTAAAATATCTCCTTAGGAAATGGTCAGAGACAAAAACGTGAGATACAAACGTAGTGTAAAATCGGATATGACAAATTTGTTATTTACAAATAGTGCTCCAACGCTTCTCTAAACAAAAACTGAGCACAGCGTACAGTTTGTTCACCAGCTCATGGTCCCTGGCAGGAATACAGCCAGCCAGTACGTTAGTAAACAATTCCAGGTACACAGTCTGAAGCTGACTCGTGCTTCTAGTCGCGCTTACGATAATAGTGCCAACCTTGGAATGTGTATTCACGCTAGATTAAAAGAAAAAAAACTCGCCCGAAATAGCGGAACATAAATATTATTTTCAGTTCATGCATCATCAAGCCAAGTTCCCCAATATGTTACAATGGGTTGAGGGGGAAAGGTTATGAAACTATGCTTTCAAAAATATCTGGTCTTAAATACTGCATATAATATAACTAAAAGTATGCTCTTATTTGTATATTTGACCAGAATATAACCTAACACTGTAATATGGTCAAATATACTCGTACACTTATATGACCATTTAAAATGTATGCATTCTGTTAACTTAGGCATACCAATCCGAGCACTAGTAATAACGTATTCCCTTTGTACCTATAACACTACACATACAATGAAACTACTCGCATTTATACGAAGGTGGAAGCAGACAAGCCATTAGCTTTAGCAAGAATAGTTTGTAGAAGCTGTATAAAAATAAACAACAGTGGGTAGTGAGTCACGTGACTGTTACACATCAGATGTTTGAATGTTTACGTGTTGCAGACGTTGGATGCCTGACGCCCGCCTTATAAGGGCGAGTATATGTAGGACAATAGTTTCCCTAATTGCGTCTGAGTACGTCCGCTGCCTCCTCAGCAAATGAGGCGTCATTGTTAGCAATGAAGCAGCACGCTTGTCCTAGGATCAACACCGTGAACATTGTAGAAAGTCTTAATGACTTGCGTGTACTTTACTGCTTGGCTTGGCTTCTTAGCTAATTAAAATCACAAAAGAAAAAGCTCTCATGTGTTGCATTCACATGACTTTCTCTACTCTTGTTCAATCTGTTCATACAAGCATGCATTCATCTATCTACTTCATATTAATTAACATTTACATGTTTTCTTATGAGTACAAAGAGCGGCAAAGAAAATCTTCAGCGGATTTTATATCATTTTCTGGAGTCTTAATCCCTTTACGTATCAATGAGACGAATATCTCGAATATAATTTATTCCACAGTAATATTTGACATACAAGTGCATTTAAAGAGGTCTACAGTTTTTGTGTATTCAGTTTTTGTCAATCTTTTATGGTTTAAACATTTTACAAAACTGATGCCAAATGAAGAAAATTTCTCGACCCTAAACCACCCTTTACATGGAAAATTTTGATTTTCTTGAAAATGGCTCGAATGATTTTGATTAAAATGCCATATATTTGAGATATTTGTATGACAAATGAAATGTATATCTTGAATTTTCTGGTTATAGCCCCTGTAGTCGTATTTACTCTGGACGACTTTTGCATAACTGGTAAACCATTAGAGATAGACCAAATCTTACTGTACAAAGATGTAGATCTTGCTGAAACACACAATTTATGTCTAAATATTTCTTTTTAAGAGTGAATTGTTGTGGAGATTTTTCTTGTTATTTGTGTGAGTTTTGGAGAACTTACACTTCTGTCAAATGGAACTTCGTTATTAATTTTTTCATATGTTAACCGTACAAAGAGAACGGAATCTCAAAGTTTTAAAATATTTGACTATCGCTCAAAGCCTACTATATTTCCATATTCCCCTTGTACCTACAAGGAAATAAGCAATAAGATAATTTGTACAAATGTTTATCTCAACTAACACGAAGAAGATACAGGAATAAGAGTTTGTAAGAATGGTTAGTACAAGGGTAGAGAAAGTCATGTGAGTGCAACACATCAGATTTTTAAATTATAATTTTATAGAGACCTAGGTTTATGGGCAGACAGGTGTCGCATGCTTTAAAAGGTCTTAAAGCCATAAAAGGTACAAAGTCGAAGGTTTCTGGCGTTTGATATTTATGAATTTTGGGATCTTTTAGCCTTTCTTCACACATTTTTCTTGAACAAAATTTTCTGCTGCGGTCACTAGTATTTCAATAAATTATTGTAGAATCTTAGACGTATGCTATGATACTGTTTCCTTATTGAGTGGAGGTAAAAACAAAAGCCTAAAATGGCGTTATTTGGCTTGAACGGCGCCAACAGATGGCCACGGTGAGGAGTAGATGATGTTTTTGCGTGCCCGAGGACACAACCCTGGCGTCACGTCGCCTTGGCCTGTGTCAATAGTGTTGTCTCGTATCGACCAGAGTGGCGACTCTTCGTCTCCCCCAAGTCAAGGGAAACCCACATATGCATTACCTACCTTGTTAAAGAGAGTCTTTGTGATGTTCCTTTGTTCACAAGAAACACTCACTTGTCATTTCACCAGCGGTAAATTTCTTTACTTATTTTCACACAATACTGTACATACGTTCATGCATATGTCCCACTCCAATGTTATTTATTGTTATATTTCTATTATAAATGGCTTGTATAACTTGTTAGCTGGTCCGTCAAAATAAATATTATAAAAAACGTTTATATACCCATCCATAAACGCTAGAGTGCACAGGAAGTATGTAAATGTAACAGTCGAACTTTTGTTATGGTTGTAAACAAAAGTATTTATACGTCCTGGATATTGGAATACAGAATTAATCATAAATAGCTGAAATCATTAGTGGTCGATAAACAGTTATATTCACTGTCCTGTTTTACGACCAAACTGTTTATTAACATCAACGTGGACCTGTTACTGTTCATTAACCATGAGAAATGTCAATTAGAAACGGAAATGGGTAACTGTTTAACTTTCTCTGGCCCAAAGGTATGTTTTTTTAGCTTTCCCATGGCTGTCGTCATAAGAAACAAGAAAACATGGGAAAGGAAAATTTATTGTGAGCCTTGGAAACCATACTTCCATACATACATAGTTATTGTTTGTGTGGGTCATCGATGATCCATCAGAAAATGGAGAACGTCTGAATGTGAAGTAAATTGACCTGCTCATTTATCGAGAGAGGTCCTCGGTTTGCTGCCCGGCGACCGTCCAATATGACCACAGGGTTTTGTACTTTCTCCAAGTGGATAGACGAATTCTGGAACGGGTCCCTCTTCTACCAAGACTTTCCCCATCATTTTCTTCATCTTCATCTGTCTCAGGGTTGAAGGACCAGGCAACGGTGCTCGGTGTGTTACGCAGGGGCGGTGGAGGTCCGCTCTGTCAACGTTTTATTAGTGGTGTCATCTAATAAAACTCTGTTACACTCACATGACTTTCTCTACTCTTGTACTAACTATTCTTACAAACTCTTATTCCTCAATCTACTTCATATTAACAGAGATAAACATTTGTACAAACTATCTTATTGCTTACGTCCTTGTAGGTACAAGGGGTATATTAGACTTTGAGCGATAGTCAAATATTTGAAAGTTAGTCGCTATATGAGTACCACTTATGCAAAAGTCATCCAGAGTAAACAAGACTACATGGGCTTTAGCCAGAAAATTCAAAATATACATTTCATTTGTCATAAACATATCTTAAGCATGTCATTTTAATCAAAATGGTTAAATCCATTTTCGAGGAAATCGAAATTTTGAAAAAATTTCCCATGTAAGGGGTAGCTTAGGGTGGAGGAATTTTCTTTAAAATCTTTGTGCCGCATCCTTATAAGATGTTAAATTTAAATAGCAAGTTTGGTTTCTAACCGACTTAAGAACAGTTCCGATCAGGATGATGCAACAAGTGTTGAAATGGGTACACCTACATATTTTCCCAGGCTTTGTGTTATTGTGTCGCATCGGTCACCACTGTTCTTTATAGCATCTAATAGGTCCACTCAAGTTGTAGGCCTATACATCTCTGACTTCCGGTTCCACTGTGCGTCACTTCCGGTGCTAGTAATTGCCAGGTGCTGTAATACACTTTCCAGTTCGCTGATAATGTGAACATTCTTCATTTCCACCTTTTCATGTCACGACATAACTCGGCTCTTAGCTACTTTTCAAACAGATTGTAGAGTTCAATGAACGACGGACTCATTTACTCGTAGTTGGCCTGAAAATGTTTCCTATATTTTGCGATCACACGAATCGCCTACAGATATTCACCAATAATTAGTAAAATAGTTATTTTTACTCTTTAATTAGAGTAAACAGTGGAAGTGCAATGTTCCACCCAAAAATCCGACACGAGATTTCATTAGAAATAACCTTTTGACACTCATGAATCAAACAAGAAACAAAGAACAAACACATTTAGAATAGAGCTGTGTGTTTGGTGTGAACATAGCTTTTATACAATCTGATGTGTAGCGCTCACATGACTTTCTCTACTCTTATACTAACCATTCTTACAAACTCTTATTCCTATATCTTCGTGTTAGTTAACATAAACATATGTAGAAATTATCTTATTTCCTTGTAGGTACAAGGTGATTTTTTTTATTCAGAGGACCTCAAAACATATCTCCGGTGAAATCTCAACATCCAGTATTTGGGTGGGATACAATACTTCTTCTAGTTACTATACGTAGTACAGAAAGTAAAAATGAAGCAGACGTACACCAGCGTTGACACGGCCTACAAGATTAAATACCATTGACTTGTATCCTGCTTGCGCACGCAAACGTATTTCCGGTTGTATTCTGTGTTCTGAAGTTTCCTTTTCGAATTATTTCATCTATTTCAACAGTAGATGCTTTACCGAAACGAGAGTCAGCCATTCCTGATATTTAAACCTACCGGCTCTGTTGCGCATCTGTAGGACAGTGCAGCCAAAACCCTCCAAAACCTCTCCCTTAGAAAAATCATCTCTGCTCCACTCCGAACCACTAACCAAACCCTTCTCCTTGAAACCCAGATCCCACCCATCCTAGTGTCAGCGTGGGCGCGCATTAGAAATCACGAAAATTACATGATCACCAACATTGGCAAAGGCGAGCCGAAGCACCGCAAACACGCTAGGATAAAAATGTTATAGACGCGACACTGCTCGCCGACTAATGTGCCCATGTAACCCCTGCCCTAGGCCACAAACTCGCTACTACAGAGGTCTGTGTCTCGGGAATCATACAGGAGCTGCAACCTGACCGCGCAGGAAAACAGCGGAAAACAGTTTATACCTAGTGTAAATAGTAAACTGAACTCGTATATACTGCAGTGCGTGAACTGGGACATATATTTTTGGTGTGCCCAGTGTAAGCACGCGCGCGCGCGTGTGTGAAAACACTCAAAAGATAATCAATGACTACAAGCAAATGACCTAAAGATGGTTACCGTATGAGTTCTATGACAACCCAAAAACTGTAAATATTGTAAATATTCATAACTATAAGTTGATGATAATTGTAGCCTGTAAACCGGGCCTATTGTACCGGCACTAGGCAATAAACAAATCTGAATGTGAACAATGAAATCTGACGAGCGTTTCTTGAATGAAAGCTGTCATTGGTTCAAATTTGAAACTGTTATACACATGATTGGTTAAGGGCATTGGGAGGTTATTTTTACCACCACGAGGTTAACTTACACCAATATTTAAAATTTAAATATATGTAGCAGCTACTAATGATTAGAATAAATTGAAATTTGGTGTGATTATAGTTCAAGCATTTGTAAATTTAACTACTACATTATAATTAAATTACATTCACAGAATTCCATGCAAAAGGGGCATAAAGCACACTATGTATCCTGAAAAAAATGTTACACCTCATACTGAAGAATTATATATTTTTTAATATTAAAAACAAAAAATCGATTTATGACTAAACGCAGCCAGTGTTTGTGTGACGTGAATCGAAAGCAGCAGCAGCAGGAGCATCATCGTCCAGAAGTGATTTATGGACATGTTGATGGCTGCCGTTATTTTCACCATGAAGGTTTAATAAAACCAGAATGGAAACCATGCCAAGCCCTACAATGAAACAGCGTAGAGAGAGAGAGAGAGGTTAATGAAAGCGGTCTTTCTCTAGGTAGCCTCTACATTCTATTTATTACTTCCAATTAGATGGCGATGGTCTGATTAGGAAGTACGAGTACGGCAGAAGAAAGTAGCTGTGTGGGCGCGTCTTTGTGCTGCACCATCCAAACGTCTATTTCTGTATAGACACAGTTGGCAGCTCCCCCAAACACTCGCTCAACTTAACTATCCTCCATATTAGGTACCTACTTGTCTTTACCACTATTCCATTCATGGTTGAAATCAACAACCAATCATGTGCGCAACAATTATAAATTTCAGCCAATGACAGCCTCCACTCGTGAAAAATTTATCAAATTTTATTATCACCTCCTCTGCTTTTCTTATGTTGTCATCAGGTTAGAAAATCTAGGTGCACTGTCTACAGATTCGCAACAACTTACGTAATTTGACTTAACAGAGCTGCTAGGTTTAAATGTCAAAAAATGGCTGACCCTCACTTTGGTGAAGCATCTAATGATGAAACAATTCGAAGAGGGAAACCTCAGAACACAATAGGAAATATGTTTGTTATCAGTTTGCAAATTTTGCATTGAATGAAATTATAAATTAACAGCAGATACTCCGACATTGCCAACATGTTAAAAATTAGAGCATCAATATGAGACTTGAAGGCCAATGCACGCTGATGTATAGTCAATTGACAATCACTCGTGGCATTACTTATGACAATTACTCTAAAATATTCTTTATTTATGCCAACAAGCTTACTGCTGGTGTTTTTTAACACACCACGTGTGTGTGCAATGTTTAAGAGATGGAATCAGGACTGAAACATTCAATGCCATAGCCGGGATTTGAACCACGGATCTTCCGCTTATCGAGTGGCTGCTTTAACCACTAAGCTAGCATGGCCAACTTGCCAGTATGATATTAAATTCCCCAGGTGATATGTACGTCATGGGAAATGCGTGTTTTATTGTTGCTTGAATTAAAAAATGGAAGAAAACTTGGCTCGCGCATCTGTTTGTATATGCCAACAGTATAGCTTACCAAAGAAAAGTCTGATAAATACCAAATTTGATTCAGCATCTTTCAAGGATGCGACAGAAAGATTTTCAAGATAATTCCCTCACTTCAAACTACACTTTACATGGAAAAGTTTTTATTTCTTTTAACGATTTTGATTAAAATGCCATGTTTGAGATGTTTTCATCACAAACGAAAATATATTTTGAATTTTCTGGCTATAGCCCCTTAGTCGTATTTACTCTGGACGACTTTTGCATAACTGGTAAACCGTTAGAGATAGACCAAATCATACTATACAAAAAATGTAGATCTTGGTAAAATACACAATTTATGTCTGAATAATCAGTCACTTGGAAACAAATTAGAAGTTGTACAGCCTATATACGTCGGAAAGTAACACTTACAATTGTAAAATACTTTGACTGGTTTTCAAGATTATCCCTAGCTCTCCCATACAGAAGATTTGCGTCTTTGTATAGTATGATATGCAATACTAGATACATACTCAGCACAGGAATCGCTCGTAGTGTTCATGGGAATGCTGTATTTTCAGTCCCAAAATGTCAGCGAAGCACGGCGGCCGTTGTAACCTCACACGATGGACGTTTTCAGGCGTAACGTCACGTTTTACCGCTACTTGTGATGTTACGCTACAGGTAACGGATCACGAGCAAACCATTTGATCTGGAGTATTTGTACTTACCTATTACAAACCGGTTATTCTTCTCCTTGCCACTGTTTTCTAATTCACTGTGAAGAAGCGTGCTTTGTTCTCAACTTTTTTCTCTTGAGCACTTAATTTACAATTTGGCATTAGTGTATTACGAATCAAAATGGTGCATCCGTTTTACTTCTCGTTTCTGAGTTATTATAAACCAGTCTTTATGTTCAGGCACTTTTCAAAGTTTTTGTTTTGGGGCTGAGGAGTTCAGGAAACCTCGAAACGTTTGTTTTAATTGACATAAAGTAGGTTGAAGAATTGAATGTATTAGAGTGGTTAGGTTAGGTTAGGTTAGGTTAGGTTAGGTTAGGTTAGGTTAGGTGACATACTCGTTTCAAATGCAACGCAAAGTAAACGTTTAAAACTGAATTTCTCTACCGATTGCAGCTACCAAATTATGAATTGTTTTCCGGACCATAAATGTTGAAATTTCGCGGTTGTGAGTCAAAGCTGGGAGGTTATTCTGAGTGGAGCCTGTTGCCAAGGTTACGTGTTGTTGTGTTCGCATGAACCAACATATTTTGGCTCGTAACAACGCGCGCATTTGTGCTACGCGCTTCCAAATCTTCATTATTCCTTTGCAACAGGTGCACCCACAACTTCAGTTCGGGCTTTTAGGAGATTCTTGGCAAAACAACTGCAATATTTCCTCCTCAAGATGCCACGGTTTGATTCTCAAATGTGACAGGTGCTTTGTAGTAAATAACGTCAAAGGTGATTTGGGAGTTTCGAATCAAAGCTGTTATTTATTATAATAACAATACACAGGATGTCTGGCCTATAGGCGTAACTTTACAAGCTTGTATAAGCAAAAAATCCCAAATGCACGAGTTGTCATTCTTCGGTGTACAGGAAATACGTATAACGTCTACGGTTCTACCATTATTACGCCAGCAGCAGAACAGATACAAACGGAATGTTCGCCGTTGTCGATAAAATGGTGCTAGTCAGAGGCGGATGGCGCGGCGTATATACAGTAGTACACACAATTCAATGGGAGCACGAATATTTTTGTTTTCGAGATGAAGATGGAGTTAAGTGACTTGTAAGACTGGTAGTAGCAGATTTATACATTTTCCCTTGCTTACGTTTCCTGTTTACGATAAATGTTATTCTCCTAGAAAAATACAACCAACTTTTATACGACACATTCTCTTCACAATTTGAACATCAAAAAACACGCGCTACAAAATATGAAACTACTTGCATTGCAGAATTCCATTTTTAGGAAAAGGTCCGTGTGTGTGTCAGTCTGTGGACAGCATAACTCAAAAATGAAAAGTCGGTTAAAAAGTTGGTATTTAACTTTAATGTCTTTCAAGGATGTGACACAAAGATTTTGAACAAAATAGCCCCACCCTAAACTACCCTTTACATGGAAAATTTTTCGAAAATTTTGATTTTCTTGAAAGTGGCTCTAATATTTTGATTAAAACGTCATATGTTTAAGATATTTGTACGACAAATGAAATGTATATTTTGAATTTTCTTACTATAGCCGCTGTAGTCATGTTTACTCTGGATGACTTTTGAATAAGTCATAAACTGTAAGAGATAGACACAATGTTACTGTACAAAAATGTAGATCTTGCTAAAAAACACAATTTATGTCTAAATAAATTTTCTTGTAGGGTGAACCATTTCTGAGATATTCCTTGTTATGTGTGTGAGTTTCGAAAACTTAATACTTTCGTGAAATGGAACATCGTTGTTCATTTTTTTATATGTCAAGCGTGCAAAGAGAACTGGATCTCAAAGCTTTAAAATATTTGACTATAGCACAAAGTCTACTGTATTCTAACATTCCCCTTGTACCTACAAGGAAATAAGCAATAAGATAATTTGTACAAATGTTTATCTCAACTAACACGACTAAGATATAGGAATAAGAGTTTGTAAGAATGGTTAGTACAAGAGTAGAGAAAGTCATGTGAGTGGAGCACATTCGCTTTTTATTAAAGGTGCTGTATGTTTGATGTTCAGGTTTAATGCCACGGCTCTAAGCAAGTTTTCATGAGCAGGGTCAATGCAAAGAAATGAGATGTTAAATGTATGTTTTTATAAAGGAGTACATTCTATTTGCGTGCTATTCCATTAATCTGTCAGTGAGGAGGAATTTGCACTTGGTCTTGCCAGCCATTAGCAAAGGCGGCGTAGCGGCAACAACCAACCGTATCCAAGACTGCAGTATCGGAAATGCACGTCAGCTACCCCAACTATGGTTATACGTGTAATAAACTGTAATACCATCTCTATAGAATTATTCTCAAGTTTAGAATGACATTTCCCTTTTAATTCATAAACTTAAGTCTACAAGTTATTGCATTCCGAAAAAATTTGATATCGAAAGTTCAGCGGAGATATGTTTTGAGACTACTGAATCCTAAAGGATTTTTAAAAAAAATCTAATGTGCACATTCACATGATCTTCTCTACTCACTCTTGTAGAAGCTGTTCTTAAAATACTTCTCTTTTACTTTATAGTAATCCTGATAAACATTTGTAGAAATGTTTTATTACGTTTCCTGAAAGTACGAATGGGACGAGAAGAATACAGTAGGTTTAAGGAATAGTCATATTTCAAGAGGTGGCCGCTATGTAATGGCTTGGCAGTCAGTTTTATTTGTGTGTCCAGGACATAAACATGAATAACTCCCATTTGATAAAAGGATAAGTATTTGAAGATTCAAATAAGGAAGGATAATAGAAGTAGTCCGCTCGAAAAAATATGTTTGACATAAATGTCTTCTAAAGATATCTGTATTTTGATGTTGTGTGGAATACAATAATTCGCCTACGTAACACAAAAACTAAATATCAGTCACATGACTTTCTCTACTCTTGTACTAACCATTCATACAAATTCTTAATGTTTAGCTGAGATAAAAATTTACAGAAATTATTTTATTGCTTATTTCCTTGTAGGTACAAGGGGAATATTAGAATACAGTAGACTGGGCGATAGTCAAATCTTTTAAAGTTTTAAAATTCCATTGTCTTTGCACGGTTAACACAAAAAATGAGTATGTTCCATTTGACATAAGTTTGAGTTTTCCTAAACTCACACAAGTAATAAAGAATATCTCCGAAATGGTTCACTCTACAAAAAAATTATTTGGACATAAACTGTGTTTTAGCGAGATCTGCATTTTTGGTACAGTAAGATTTGGTTTATCTCTTAAGCTTTACCAGTTATGCAAACGTCATCAAGAGTAAACACGACTACATGGGCTATAGCCAGAAAATTCAAAATATACATTTCATTTGTGATAAAAATCTGAAACATATGGCATTTTAATCAAAATCGTTAGAAGCATTTTTGAGAAGATAAAAACTTTAAAAAAATTTTTCCATGTAAAGTGTAGTTGTGTAATGAAGGCATTTGAGCAAAGGTTTACCTTGATAAGCATGAAATTAGACAGCAAAATAAGCTTTGGTAATAAAAATCATGTAGAATTTACATAAAAATTACGATAGCGAATACAGAAAGCCATTTGAATTTGGCGCATGAGCATTTTGTGGGGCTTGTTATGTACATGACCCATAGTTTTGCTTGCGTAATATTTGTGTTAACTGCGGAAATTGTTCTCACTGTCTCTCTCTCTCTTTCTCTCCCCCTCACTATGATTTGCTCTGTGACCTCACCCTCTAATTCCTCGTTCTCTGAAGCTCTAACCTTTCACTCGGTCTCCCTGCAACGTACATTCATGTGCCATTTTGGGACTGATTGCGGTGTTACCAAACATACAACAAATGAATAGTCCACAGCAAAGAAGGAG
The DNA here is from genome assembly GCA_030765045.1 of Tenodera sinensis. Taxonomy (NCBI): domain Eukaryota; kingdom Metazoa; phylum Arthropoda; class Insecta; order Mantodea; family Mantidae; genus Tenodera; species Tenodera sinensis. The sequence goes on from CM060972.1 coordinate 104,394,323, forward strand.
ACCTCGTAATTTTGTGTAAAAGTTGAGATGAATGTGTATTATGAAGATAGAATAGTATAATCTTATATACATTACAAAAAAGATTATGGTCTCTCGCAGACAGAAGTTTAAATATTTGACTCCAACACAAAAAGGTGAAATGTCCAAGAAAAACAGTGCAAGAAAGGGGAATGTCGTGTTGTGTGTTTGCTACACTGCATTAGCAACAACAATCCTTTGTTTTACTGCCAGCATGTCATACTAATGTTGGTATTACTGCGTTATAATCGACCATTAGTGATGGGCAGAATCTAACCTCTTTAAGAATGGAACAAGTTCTCGGATATTATGGTATCTGTACTCGAGTAATGTTTTTCAGTTCCCTTCATGGAGAGTTCATGAACAGGGATAACACTTTTCATCTCTTTCAGATTTAATACCAATTTAATGGGAATAGTTTACATGACATTTCTTTTTGTACATCAGTTAACCAAAAAATATTTTGATAAGAACGAAGATACATGAAAGCTTCATCTTGTTATGTATCAACACAAGAATGTGTATTTAGTTATGTAACAACAAATGTATATCTTATTTTGCTGAATCTACTGTCATGTGGTTTTAAAGTTTGAAATTTATTTTGCGCAGAATAACAACAAAAATGAAATTCTCCCTCTTGCAGCGGAGTCTTAAAATGAAAACTCACCAACTTAGAAGGTTAAATGAGACCTGAAAAATTCAGTGCCATTCCCCTGAGTCGAACCACGGATCTTGAGCTCTATGGTCGATGATGTTCTTTCCGCTGAGCTACCGTACGCGCAATATAGCTCATCTGATTGAATTATCCGAAGACTATTCTACTCACGCTGGTTAACACCTTTTGGTTGAGGTTATATCATCTTCTCTTGGTAGTTCCTGCAATCTAAACATTGTATGAACATCTGAAGTATCCATGCGCAGTAAAAACAATTAGGAAGCCATTTAAAAATTGCAGAGAAAAGATTTGTCGAATATTCTACTGAGAATATTGATAGGTATTTTAATTGAAGAGGCTAAGTAAATAACTGCAATTTTAAATAGAGCAGAGCTACCTTTAAAAAATTGTCAACGTACGCAAATTTGTTCATTTATGTTCACAGAATTCCACATTTCATTGAATTAAACGCTAAATTATTATTGTCACAGCCTACTGGACTAGTTGTAGTGCCAACTGTGAAAATAAATCTTAATTAAAATGCTGAATGTTATTGTAAGTTGTTTACTTTCAAACCAATATTAATATCAAATAGTATTACACAATTTTTTTCTCGGAATACTCTAAATGAATATCACCCGAGGTTTTCATAGTCATATGAAATCCTCTCGTGGTATTGCTGTAGAAAGTCATGTGAGATTTTTTAAGTCATGAATGCATTTTTGGAAGTTTTAATGTAGAAAATGAAAGAGAGAAGCAATCTAGCTTTGGGGAAGTTTAATGTTTACCCTTATAAACTGTGTAATACTGCTTGCAAAACAAGTAACCTGGAAGTTTCCATAGCCAACTCTCCGAGGATAACTCATAATCTCGCTAGCAGAATTTGACAGGCAAGAGCACGTGGTGTTAATCCTTGGTCGCAGTGGCATGCAGCCCATGTTTAAATATACGCATCTCTTAGGATTACATCCAACTGACTGTGACCAAACCAAATGCACTATTCCTATTAACTTGGGACTTTATTGCTTCTTGACTCTAATTGGTTGCACTTCCTGACAGGCTGTTTCCCAACATTTGGCTTTACCAATGCATTAGTCAGCAGGTTTGTTGACGAATACGATGTAAATACTAGAAATAGTCGGTTCTTCACCACAGAGAACAGGAGGAAATCACAGGGTGGGTCCGTAGGGTGAAGGACTCAATAGTTTTGCCTCCATTCCTTGCAGAAACTCTATTGTCCCATTAGCGGCGTGTCATGATACAACAATGTGCCCCTTACATGAAGGTGTTTATGAAGGGTAGTTAAAACATTCGGTGAACTGATCCCTAATACCAGCTTAATGTCCTTGTAGGTTAGTATTAGGTCTCCCCTATTCATTGTTTCCAGAGCGACGATGTTTTTGTCAGTCATTAGTGTCACTCTTCTCTTCATCTTTAAGAGATTGCCGCCCCCTCTAAATTCTAGAAGCCAGTGGAACACAGTGGCGTGTGACAGAGAATACTCCCCCTTCAACCCCTTCAAGTGATTGCGTTCCATTTAATAAATTCAAACTGAGAGATTTGACTCTTTTGGAGCAAAACTTAATACAATAAACACACACTATTCTGTACCGTACGCAATGACAACTTCATATAACGTTATTCCCACTCGTACCAGGCCAAACAAGGCGAAAATGACGTGACGTTACGCTACGTAGCAGTGTGAATTACTCTACCGTAGAGCCAAGTCATTCAAAACGATGCCTACCTCTACTACAAGTCAGAAAACAAATGAAGTGGAAAGAAAATCGCTGTCTCACATTACAATGTATTTCTCATGTGACAGATTTCAAATTCTATGCTCTTTGGAGAGGAGAAGGAAAAAACAAATAGCGTACCACTACTTGAAAAAACATAGATATTTGAAGATTGAAACCAATAACAAAGAATATCTCGGAAACAGCTAAAGCCATAAAAATTATTTCACATAAATGTGTTTTTACCTACCTATCCGCTAGCCGGTCGTTACAACTGAAGCTACAAATCGTCCGTATAACGGAAGTAGGTAAACTTGTAAACATTTCCAGGAACAAAGAATCGTGCAACGTGATTAAGTAAACATGTGTTCCTCACGTCAAGGATTTCCACGTTAATATGCTGATTAGTTCAACTGTTCTTATGTACCTACTTATGTAAACGGCCAACACGCAAGATCAAGGCTGCAACTGGTCCCTAGGGCACTTCCTACGCTATCCCTTGTTTACCTGTCCATTCTGAACGGTGCCAAAATATAGAGCAAATTTTGAAATATTCTTACTTTTTCTCCTAATTATACCAAGTAGAGAAGTATTGCATTCTATTAGGAAATTCAATACCCAGATTTCACCGGCAATTGAGATTTTGAGGCTCTCTGAATCCATGAAGGTATTTTTACAGAAATATACGCGCGTGCGCGTGAGTGCTTCTGTAATTTGAACACCACAAATGCAAACCCCCAATTTAGGTTCAGTGTTCAATTAAAACTCCTACCCTAAACTACCCGTAAAAGGTATTTATACTTAATTTTATTATAATTAAAGGCTTAGTTAAATAATTAAATTATTTAAGTTATGAAACTTATTTAAAAGTATTCAAATTAAAAATTATGCTGTTATTACAATACAATTATTTAAAAATAAATAATTTAATACGATGTTAGTAAATATTTCACTATATACGACTCCAACACTTACATATGTTTAAGGTATATACATAATAGTTATATATATATAAAAAATAAGACAGGTATCTTGAATTTTTCTGTGAATATGTGAGAATTTCAACATACACATACATTTTATCAACCGACATTATTCAATGTGAAATAATTAAAAATCCTTATAGCTCCTTTTGAGAAATATAAAATAAGGTAATTATTTTTATGTGCGAAGTAGTCTGAAGTGGGAGATTTAGTTGAAAATCTTCACCTAAATGGTAAGGGTAGACAAAACCTCATTATATATTGCATTTTTGTGCTTTTCTATACAGTTAACCATTTCCGAGGCATTTCTTGTTATTGGTTTGAATTTTCCTAAACATGTTTGACTCAAATAGGAAGTCATTCGTTTTTTAATGCCCTGCCATGAAAAGAAAATGAATGAAATGTCAAAGCCATCAAATATCGACCATCTTCGAAAGATTTGACTATAACTTAAAGCCTTGTGCATTCCCCTTGCAGCTAGAAGAAAATTAACAGTAAGATAATTTCTACAAATGTTTATCTCAGTGAACATGAAGTAGATAGAGGAATAGAGTAGTTTGTACAAGAGTAGACAAAGTTACGTGACTGCAACACGAGATATTTTCAGGAAGTACTTATGCAAGCTTTTACAGAATGGATAAGAAAAATGAACCACCTTTTTTAGGAAATAAAAGAAATTTAAATTTCACAAGTTGGTTCATTAAATGGAGACGTAGATATAAAACCATATTTCGGCAGAAATATTTCTGAAAATTAATGGTAGAGAGATTGCTGCATCAATTGTTTCAGCAACAGTTTAAATATTACCGAAGTTAATTTTCTTCTTGACTTGTTTAGCATTTATTTTCAGTACTTGTCTATCTTTGTTTATAGCCTAAGGCTTTCAAGGCTCCTACAGAACCATGAACACAATTATTGTGGAGGTCAACGAGTTCACAAACAGATTGGTCCTTCTTCCTCTTGTAAAATAAAGTTTAGTTTTCCTAGAAGACAGGAACACTTGCCTACTTATTTGTGTAGCGCGTGTCGTTGTGGCATTACTTATACACAAGAGAAGAGAGTTCGAGCCGCAGGGTAACCTTGCCAAGCCGCGTGTTGGACGCCACTGGTACACTAACCCTATACTAAACTGGGAGGTGACCTCCGCCAAGGATGCATACTTATGCGAGGGAAATTGTCTCTGTCAATGACAGAATCAGCCACATTCCTTGTTGAGTCAGCCACAAGCATCAGGACCGCTCTACTTCCCATGATCTAGATTCCTTCTCTTCGCCATTTCGGGTGCAACAATATTGCAACAATTTTTATATTTAAATTCCTCTGAAGACGAGCCAGCTGGCGTTAGTTATATGCACGGTTTGCGTATGTCATTTACTACCATGTTGTCTGCCCTGCTACGACCAGGCTAAAAAACGAATGCACAATTAATGATATAGTACATTAAAATACTTCTATAACAGCCACCAATTTGCTCAGTTACCGCTCCACAAGTGATTCATTTGATGTCTTATTATTTTCCCTAACAAGTGCTAATATTGTTAGACAAATCGTTCTTGTCAATAATCCAATATTGATATTTTACAGCAAACGACTCTCATGAACGAAAAAGTTGCGGCTTAAGGGGCCATGGGACTGAAAAATGATAGGAAAATTTACAAATTGACCTTTTTTTTGGGGGGGGGGTGAAGTTTATATATAAGGGACACTGGGAGTTACATTTTGGTCAAAATTGTCAAAAAGTCGAAAATTGTTTTTTTTTTACCTTAAAATGTTCCTGGAACTCCTGTGCATTTGGATCAGCTAACATTTTTTATATCCCCCACTCCATGTGGTCATTACGGCCCTTTCAAATAGCGCTCTTCCCTTAACGTACACAGGATGCTCCTATATAAAAAGCCTATTTTTCTCAAAACTACATTTCTGCACATTCCAAAAGAAGGTCGCTCCTGAGTTTTGCTTCAAATTCAATGAAAATTTCCAAAAGTATTCATAAATTGAAGCTAAACAAAACTATGATTCAATATTGGTGTTATCTTTAACATGAATTCCAAAAACATTTTTTTTGTATGAAAAAAATCAATTTTTGAAAATGTGGCTATTAAATTCATAAAATAATTTATATATCCTAAACGAATTATCCAATTTTAATGAAATTTGGTGTACCTCCTATTCTCATATAAATACAAACACAGTAAAATTTTCAAAAAAATCTATCAAAAAATGTGGAACTTTCAAATTTCACTCCCAGTGTCCCATAAATGTTCCCGAAACCTTCATCAGACGCGGACCTACTGATCCCAAGGTCGTGGGTTCAAATCCAGCCCAAACAATAGATTTACTGGCATGTAAAAGAACTCCTTCGGGACGAATTTCGGGCACACCGGCGACGCTAATGTGATCCTGGCAATTGACAGCGTCGTTAAACAACAAAACAATTTTTTTTCCCCAAACCATATTCATCGGTTGACTGTGCAATTCCTTAGATTCCGTCATTTTTAAACGTCTAGCGCATTTTTCAATCTCATGTACGCTACATTTAAACGCCCGTTTTCTGCTTAAACTTTCGGCAGTGTTTGAAGAAAATATCAGCCAAAAAGGGCTAAAAACAACCCAGTTTGGAGCTATGAATCAAGGACAGAGACTACTAGACAAGCGAGTCGCCCCATCGCTTCCCCTGCACATGTTATTCTCCCTCCTCCATTGCCCAAGGCAAGCAGAGCCAGATCTGCTAGTCAGAGGCGGATGACGCGGAGTATATATAGGTACAATTTAATGAGAGGACGAATATTTTTGTTTTAGAGATGAAGATGATAAAGTTAAGTGCTTGATTCATAAGACTGGTAGTTGCAGATTTATACCATTTCCCTTCCTTACGTTCCGTGTTCACGATAAATGTTATTCTCCTGAAAAAATATAACTAACTTTTGTAAGATACATTCTCTTTACAATTTGAAGATCTAAAAACATTTGAAACCAAAATCCAATTAGTTTGCACTTTTGAAGTTTCCATGTAGTTAGGCTACAAAATAAGAAACTACTTGCATTGCAGAATTCCACGACCATGATAAAGAAGGGTGGGAATTATTTAGATCTCTATCCTGCTGCTGTGAGTATCCGAGATTACGTTTGTTTAATGGCAGTCTCTGGCTGCACTTATATCTGCGAACAAACATTTTCAAAAATGAACTAAATTAAAAGTGAGTATTGCAGCAAGATAAGTGAAAATCACGTTGAGACTGTGCACTTCATCTTTTGTACCAAATATTGATCTTCTGAAACGTACATCGTGCCTAAAAAGTACCCTCAGAATCAGGGTGGGTAAATCAGGAGTAGAATATGAATGTGTACGTAAGAATGTGCCGCCACTGGAACTGGGTAACCATGTTGAGGTGGTTTCAACCTCCCCTAACTTGCCTGCCGTTGAGCACCGCTGGTATAGACGCTACCGTTCGGTGCACTATGGAACATTCCCGATGTAACAGGTCGAAAACAAACGCGCACGTTCCATATGGGTCACCTTTTCACCACTTCCCACACTGCATATCGGAAACCGGCAATATGCAGGACGGGAATAGCGGAGAAATATCGCCACAGTGTTTACTAAATATCACACTGTACGCCCGGTAATTGCACTGTTTAAATTTCATCGTACAGTCTTGGCCAATGCACAAGTTGGCCGAGTGCGTCATTCATGTTGAAGTCGCTTTTCCGCGCCTCATATCGGCGAGCACAGAAATATCTGTGACGTATAGGACACATCAATATATTGTAACTCTGCAGACTTCGCCGCATTTCAAACCAACACATCCTCTCCAAGTAATGTAAGTCTCCAATTATTGCCTCCTACCCAAAAAATTCGATATTCAAGTTTCACCGCAAATGCATACTTTGACGCCCCCTAAATCGAACAAGAAACAAAAAAATCCCATGTGCTGCACTCACACGACTTTCTCTACTCTTGTACTAACCATTCTTACAGACTCTTATTCCTATATCTTCTTCCTGTTAGTTGAGATAAACATTTGTACAAATTATCTTATTGCTTACTTCCTTGTAGGTACAAGGGGAATATTAGAATACAGTAGGCTTTATGCAACAGTCAAATCTTTTTGACCTTTGAGATTCCGTTCTCTTTGCACGATTAATAACAAAATGAACAAAGTTGTATTTCGCTAAAGTTCTAAGTTTTCCGAAACTCACACACATAATAAGGAATATCTCCAAAATGGTTCACCCTACAAGAAAATTTATTGAGACATAAATTCTGTATTTTAGCAAGATCTACATTTTTTGTAGTGCAAGATTTTGTCTATCTCTAACGGTTTACCAGTTATGCAAATGTCGTCCAGAGTAAATACGACTACATAGGCTATAGCCAGAAAATTCAAGATATACATTTCATTTGTCATCAAAATATCTCAAACATATGACATTTTAACCAAAATCGTTAGAGCCATTTTCAAGAAAATCAAAATTTTCGTAAAATGTTCCATGTAAAGGTTAGTTTAGGGTGGGGTTATTTTCTTCAAAATCTTCGAGTCGCATCCTTGAAAAACATTAAACTTAAATACCAACTTTGGTTTCTAACCGACTTTTCGTTTTTGAGCTATGCTGTCCACAGACTGACAGACACACAGACACACACACGGACCTTTTTCTAAGAATGCTTTTTTTGGATTCAGGGGGTCTCAAAACGTATGCATCTGGAGAAATATATGTTTAGAGGCGAATTTTTGAGTGGAATACAATACGTCATCTACTTATTAAACGCACTAGAGAAGGTAAAAGTAAGTAAACTTGATAATTATATTAATAAAGGAACATAGGCGTACAACAAATCTCTCAAAATATTGTGTATTAAGTATATGTTCTATTGAATTAACATCACCCAGTATATATCAACCCTTAATAATATACAGTCGTTCTAAATAATAAACCGACATTAATTCGTTTAGCTGGTAAATAGTAAGTCTTGTTTTAAAAAGGAAGTAATTATTCATTTCACTTTTTCCCAGTTCATAACAATAGCCTGACCTTCAAAAGCAAAGCATCTGTATCACGAAATTATAACGATTTCGCAAGTGGCACTGAGGCGAAAAATCGGCGTAGACTTGCCAAGAATCTAACTTTAAGAGCCAAAGGTCGCTCTGTTGCAATTTCCTTTACAACTTCCCGGCATACCATTTTATGTATATGGCTTTCACTATAGATAGGCTAAAGTCATGTGTAATTTCTCATGAATGTTTCATAAACACTTTAGGTTTCGTTATTGCTAACTGTTTTTATAACCTGAAAAAGTTATTTATGATACAATGTTAAAAGAGAGGTTATATTTTGCGACTGGCAATATTTCCGGAACGAGGCTAAAAGCGTGGTGTAGCAATCCAGCGAGAAAAATAAAATCACTTTTGATATTTGTTGTGATATTCTATCTTTTAGACTTCCATGAATATTAAACTTTAAAGTATCCAGCTGAAATTTGTGTGGACATACGAATTCGGACATGCGCAAAGTAATCCCTAGTCTGTTGTTGTTTGGCCTTCGTTGTTGTTTGACCTGTATAGTACCGTGCTGACAAACCCAAGAAAGCTGAGTAATTTTAACAACAATTTCATGAATAAACAAACATTTCTGCAATCTTTTAGATTAATTGGTATTGTTAACATCATTGATTTTGAATTGGAAATAGCGGAATTCTTTAAAAGAATATGTCAAGTAATTTTCCTTTTATTTCCTAAAGAATTTTCGGCACTCCCAACAGCCGTATATTATTTTCATACTTCGCGACGTTTAAATACATTAAAATAATTACATTAATCCATATAAGGCCTGTGCTTGATATAAATATCACTTTCATAACAAGAAACAACGTTGGTGACACTGAAGTGTTATTTCACTCCGTAGCCCCAGGTCGAGAAGTGTTCGGGGCGCTGACCACGTCCCATTCTCCAGTACTGCTCCCCACCAATGACGCCTGCAGTGGGGGACTGCTGCAGCTGGGCGGCAAGCCTTGGCCCTTCATGGGCTATTGCGCTAGGGGTTTATTTCACTGTCTGTTATTTTTATGAGTGGTTTGTGTTAACATCTCTATTTTTAAAGCTTTGAGAATGAGTTGGAGACAACTTGAAACTCGAGTCAGTGGTTGAAAAAAATAACTACTAAGATAAGCAAAGTGAAGTTTTTAGTTTCTAATTTGTTCTTACTTTAGAATTTTGTTGCTTCACTGTTAATAGCTTCAATTTCCTTAATTATACATTAGATTTTTATTATTATATTGTATAACCTCAGACCAAGATTGTTACTATGTCCGAACGCTGTAGTTTTTAAACATTTATAAACTTAAATATTTGTTTTTATGTTTGTCAATACAACCGGATTGTTGTGTTTAATTTAGTGAACCATTATAATAAATTACATGGATTTTGAATAAATTGAATTTTAGTAGAGCATAGAAGTTCTGTTGTGTAATCAATATTTTTACTTTCTCAAAAAAAAAAAAAAAAAAAAAAAAAAAAAAAAAAAAAAACTTTTTAGAGGGACGTCCATGTGAGTAGGTGGGGGAGGGGGGTTTGTGTGTGTATTTGTGTGCGTGCGTGCGTGCGTATGCGTGTCTTGTCAGCCTGTGGAGAACATAACTCAAAAACGAAAAATCATTTATAAACCATAATTGGTATTTAAGTTCAATGTCTTTCAAGGATGCGACATGAAGATTTTTAAGAAAATTCCTCCACCCTAAACCACCCTTTATATGGAAAAATTTTCGAAACTTTTGATTTTCTTGAAAATGGCTGTAAGGATTTTGATTAAAATGCCATATGTTTAAGATATTTTTGTGACAAATGAAATGTATATTTTGAATATTCTAGCTATAGCCCCCGTAGACCTGTTTACTCTGGACGATGTTTGAATAACTCGTAAACTGTAAGAGGTAGACAAAATATTACTATACAAAAAATATACATCTTGCCAAAACACACAATTTATATCCAAAATTTTTTTTGTAGAGTGAACCATTTCGGAGATATTCCTGGTTATTTGTGTAAGTTTTGAAGAACTTATACTTCTGTCAAATGGAACATCGTTATTCATTTTTTATATGTTAACTATACAAAGAGAACGGAATTTGAAAGTTTTAGGAGATTTGATTATCGCACAAAGTCTACTGTATTACCATATTCCCCTTGTACCTACAAGGAAATAAGCAATAAGATAATTTGTACAAATGTTTATCTCAAATAACATGAAGTTAAAGGAATAAGAGTTTGTAAGAATGGTTAGTACAAGAGTAGAGAAAGTCATGTGAGTGTAACACATCAGATTTCTTCAGGTATATTTTAATTGAAGTTTTTTGTGATAATATTGAAGGTATGTATAGTGGTAAGCGAAGTTTCTGTGGGTAGTTGCAGAAAGCTGAAGAGGACGTGATTCTGCACGCCAGTTAGAAGGTGAAGGAAGTGGAATTGTGCACGCTACGGGACACAAACACGGCGCACCTGACTGCTTGCTCCTCCGAGACAGGCCTAAGAATAGTTGCTGGCTCCCTGTCACATGTGGCCGCCTGACTCGCACCAACCTCCCTCTATCCCTCTCTCGCATCTTAGCTCCGCTCATTCTGCTGCTTTCCTTTCAAAATCTTCCTCACCATAGGTATCAGTCGTATATCAATGTTTTGTAACAAGCGCTTCCTTCATCATATCTTATCTATCCACGAACACTTAATAATAATAAAAACAATAGGTAATGTTTTTCAAATGGGTTCTATATCGGAACAAGAAGCGAGCACATTTTCCCACTCCACTGACTAAGACAAGCGGAACCAGACCTGCTAGTCAGAGGCGGATGGCACGGAGTATGTATATATAGTAGTACATGCAATTCAATGTGAGGACGAATATTTTTGTTTCCGAGATGAAGACGATAGAGTGATAGTTGCAGATTTATATCATTTTCCTTGCTTATGTTCCGTGTTCACGATAAACGTCATTCTCCTGGAAAAATACAACAAACTTTTGAAGCAATTAAATAACCATTATTTAATTATTTATTTAATCCCGGAATATAAAGCACTTACGATAGTAAGTCACCATTGGGGTAATTATGTGTTATGTGAGACTATATTTGTGGTTTACCGGGAGAAATACGAATCGGTTGGAGTGTTCTGGCAGGTTGTCACAGTAGCTTAATGGTTAGAGGAAGCGGATGGTTTGTAGTTCAAATCCCAGCTTTATCAGGCTTGAGGTTCTTTTAGTACCGAAGTCTACGAAGTGGGACCACCAACTTTACTTCCCTTCCGAAGGACTTTTACATCCAAAAAGGTCCATGACCCTTTACCAGGTTTGAACCCGCGGCCTCGCGAACCAGATACTAGCACGTTACTCCTACACCACTACAATTACTAAGCCAGTTGATCTGAGATCATTCGAATATTTGTATTGAATACTGACAAATAGTCATTCGTTCATTTCTATACAAACCGTTAAAGTGCAAGTATGAATTACTGTCGAAATGACAATAAACCCTTCATTAAACAGAGCCCAAATGCTCAATTTTAAACTCCTCTTTGGTCTTTATATATAAGCACATGCCATTTTTTGTGCCTAACATGCAGAATGAAGATGAAGTTTCATTTGTCGAAATTACGAAAGTTGCGGACTTTTTCTGTAAGATTAAACCGCTTTACTAACAGCCAAACAACCTTTGGGACGTTTCCAAATGTAACATGGAGGGGAGAAAAAATAAATTGTAAAGTTTGGGAAGTTAGGTCCCAATTTATGGGACTGGGACATTTTGTTCGCCATAAAACCATCGAGAAACCGTTTTTTAAAGCATTTATGTACACCACCTGCTGTATCCAAGTTAAAGTTAACAAAAGTCAAGGCTCACAACACGGAAAAGGTCACTCGCAATGTTCGGTTTAAAAATTCTCAGTCCACATCAAGTTCAACACTAAAATAAGTGCCCTTAGTGCTATAAATACATATGTTTCATATTTTTATGACTCATGACTTTCTCTACTCACCCTTCTACAAATATTATTGCCAAAGGTTCTTCTTCTACTTCATACGAATGTAACAGATCAAAGCATTCGAAACAAAAATCATAGTCATATAGCTTTCTCTACTCTTCTACATAATATTCTAACACTATACTAAAGCGACAGTTAGATTTTTCGAGAACGTGTCGCCAATTACTCTTTGCATGACTACGAGGAAAAATAAAGAATGAAAAGAAGGAGTTTCCACTGAGAAAAGCATAAGAATTTGAACAGTCGAACCAATAACAACGAATTTTTATTTCGGAAATTTAGTTGCCCAAAATGTATTTGGCATAAGTTGTGTGTTTTAAGATGTAGGCTTTATGAAGCAAGAGTTTGCGTATTTCCTACATTTTACCAGCTATACGAAAGTAATTGATGACTTCATAAAACTTTCCCAAATAATTTCAGATATACATTTAATTTGTCATGTAAATATCTTAAACATTTGGTAATGATAATCAATTTATTTTAAATTTTGGAACTTTTTGAGAAAATTCAAATTAGCTAAAACTTCCCATGCAAAGGGTAATTTATGGGGTGGGATCTTCTTTAAAATTTTCGTATCATTCTTGAAAGATCATAAAGTTAAATATCAATAGTCGTATTTAACCGAATTTTCGTTTTTGAATTACAGAAACTCACATGCAGAGCTTTTTTAAAATGTATTTTTAGGAAAATATCCGCGCGCGCCTGCGTGTGTGTTTATATAAAAGTCGGTAAAAAACCAAAGTTTCGTATTTAAGTTTAATGTCTTTCAAGAATGCTACACAAAGATTTTGAAGAAAATTTCTTCACCCTAAACTACCCTTTCCATGGAAAATTTTTATTTTCTTGAAAATGGCTCTAACAATTTTGATTAAAATGCCATGTGTTTAATATATTTTTATAACAAATTAAATTTATACCTTGAATTTTATGGCCATAACCCCTGTAGTCTGGGTTACTTTTACATAACTGATAAACTGATAAACCAAATCTTAGTATACAAAAAAATGTAGATCTTACTAAAACACACAATTTGTGTCTAAATTTTTTTGTGGAGTGAGCCATTTCGGAGATATTTCTAGTTTTTATTTAGAGACTCCTAAAACGCATTTTCACGTGTACAAGCAGCAGAGAAACTAACAGATTGCTTACAGTTGTGTTGTAAATGTAGAGAAACGACCAATACAGCAGGATCACATAGAGACAAACAAATAAGAAAGGAACAGTTACAAGAAAGCAATCTTGTTGCACGTGCGTATATGCATATTAACGACATGAACAATTTGTAGGTATAATGAAGCGATACGCCTGACCAGTGCTACTCGTGCAACCCGCATAGCTCAGTGCTGCAAACACGTGACTAGCAACCTGGCTTGTCAGTCACGAGAGGAATCTTCCGTCGGAAGCTTAAATGCATTCTCTTTGCACTTTCTTAACAAGAACTGACCATGAACAGCAATATAGTCTCTGCTTCACTCACATGACTTTCTCTGCTCTTGTACTAACCATTGTTACAAACTCTTATTCCTATATCTTCTTCGTGTTAGTTGAGATAAACATTTGTACAAATTATATTATTGCTTTTTTCCTTGTAGGTACAAGGGGAATATGGGAATACAGTAGAATTTGAGCGATAGTCAAATCTTTTAAATTCCGTTCTCTTTGGATGGCTAGGGGATTTAAAAATGAATAATTTTCCGTTTCAGAGAAGTATAAGTATTGGAAAATACAAACAACAAAGAATATCTCCGAAATGGTTCACTCTACAACAAAATATGAAACATAAATTGTATGTTTTAAGCAGACCTACATTTTTTATTTTCTCTACCATGAATAATAATCTGAACATCTTTTCTCCAGTTTTTATGGTAAGAAACGTTTGAACATCATTTTGCTCATGTGTATGGTAAGGAAAATCTGAACATCACTTTACTCTTGTTCTGTATGATAAGGAACATCTGAACATCACTTTGCGCTTGTCCTGTATGATAACAAACATGTGAACATCACTTTACTCTTGTTCTGTGTGATAAGAATCATCTGAACATCACTTTGTTCTTGTCCTGTATGGTAAGAAAAATCTGAACATCACTTTACTCTTGTCCTGTATGATAAGGAACATCTGAACATCACTTTACTCTTGTTCTGTGTGATAAGAATCATCTGAACATCACTTTGTTCTTGTCCTGTATGGTAAGAAAAATCTGAACATCACTTTACTCTTGTCCTGTATGATAAGGAACATCTGAACATCACTTTACTCTTGTTCTGTGTGATAAGAATCATCTGAACATCACTTTGTTCTTGTCCTGTATGGTAAGAAAAATCTGAACATCACTTTACTCTTGTCCTGTATGATAAGGAACATCTGAACATCACTTTGCGCTTGTTCTCTATGGTAAGAAACATGTGAACATCACTTTACTCTTGTTCTCTATGGTAAGAAACATCTGAACATCACTTTGCGCTTGTTCTCTATGGTAAGAAACATGTGAACATCACTTTACTCTTGTTCTCTATGGTAAGAATCATCTGAACATCACTTTACTCTTGTCCTGTATGATAAGGAACATCTGAACATCACTTTGCGCTTGTTCTCTATGGTAAGAAACATGTGAACATCACTTTACTCTTGTTCTCTATGGTAAGAATCATCTGAACATCACTTTACTCTTGTTCTGTGTGATAAGAATCATCTGAACATCACTTTGCGCTTGTTCTCTATGGTAAGAAACATGTGAACATCACTTTACTCTTGTTCTCTATGGTAAGAAACATCTGAACATCACTTTGCGCTTGTTCTCTATGGTAAGAAACATGTGAACATCACTTTACTCTTGTTCTCTATGGTAAGAATCATCTGAACATCACTTTGCGCTTGTTCTCTATGGTAAGAAACATGTGAACATCACTTTACTCTTGTTCTCTATGGTAAGAAACATCTGAACATCACTTTGCGCTTGTTCTCTATGGTAAGAAACATGTGAACATCACTTTACTCTTGTTCTCTATGGTAAGAAACATCTGAACATCACTTTGCGCTTGTTCTCTATGGTAAGAAACATGTGAACATCACTTTACTCTTGTTCTCTATGGTAAGAAACATCTGAACATCACTTTGCGCTTGTTCTCTATGGTAAGAAACATGTGAACATCACTTTACTCTTGTTCTCTATGGTAAGAAACATCTGAACATCACTTTGCGCTTGTTCTCTATGGTAAGAAACATGTGAACATCACTTTACTCTTGTTCTCTATGGTAAGAATCATCTGAACATCACTTTACTCTTGTTCTGTGTGATAAGAATCATCTGAACATCACTTTGCGCTTGTTCTCTATGGTAAGGAACATCTGAACATCACTTTGCGCTTGTTCTAGACAGCGATAGCTTATCTCACGCGGGCATGTGTATTCAGTGAGACTAATGAACATGGCCCAGCAACTTGCATGGCTTGTTTAACCCGCAATGGCCACGTGCTTCTTCCCTTTCACTCTATAATTAAATTTTGCCTTTCTCTGTTTGACCTTCGGTGCATTAATCCCCAGAAAGTGTTTACATTTTCCGCCTGCCTCTTCCTGCAAATTGTTTAGAAAGAGAAAGCTGCGGGAAAACAGAGCTTCTGTTTGTTTTGCTCCATATTGCATGGCGACGTACAGCTATGCCGTGCGCACATGGTTCGTCATCTGTTTTATAAACGTCAATCCACTCATGCTTACATTTTAAATTTTAAGCTTAGATTATTTACTTTAAATCCAAAAATGAAAGCCCAAATAAACGTGTTCTCAAGCTATAAATAAATCTAAGAGTTGTTACAGCAAACTGTCATATGTGTGAGAGAAAGAAGGTGTGGGGGGGGGGGGGGGGGGGAGGAACAGAGAGACAGGAAGAAAGAGAAAATTGCGCAGAGGGAGAATTAGAATTTTGCATGCTTTGATGTTCAACTTCTATGGTATACATAACCTCAAATATTTTTCTCTTCTGAATTGTGTACTTACGACGTAAGAACGATGCGCTGCAATAACATTTATAAACAGCTTTCTACATCTATCAATTGCAACTTTGTCTCTATGTTATGCAGTGGGTATTGCCCATCACTAGTTTCCGAGTACAAAGATTCCAAATATTGTGAGACATCGTACATTTATCTAGCTTGTTTTAAAAAAATATTTTAATATGTCATACTCAGATGATTTTTTCCATCCACAGTACTTACTACGTATGGAACCTATAACATTCCATTCAAAAATTTTATGCTAAGTCTTCACCGGAAATTATGTTTTGACGACCTCTTGATATCAAAAAATAATTTTAAAAAAAATGTCCGTGTGTCTGTGTGCGTGTGTGCGTGTGTGTGTCTGTGTGTGTGTGTCTGTGTGCGTGTGCGTGTGTGTGTGTGTCTGTGTGCGTGCGTGTGTATGTCTGTGTGTGTGTGTCTGTGTGTCTGTGTGTCTGTGTGCGTGTGTGTGTGTCTGTGTGCATGTGTGTGTCTGTGTGCGTGTGTGTGCCTGTGCGTGTGTGTGTGTGTCTGTGTGCGTGTGTGTGCCTGCGTGCGTGTGTGTGCCTGTGTGTGTGTGTGTGCCTGTGTGTGTGTGTGCCTGTGTGTGTGTGCCTGTGTGTGTGTGTCTGTGTGTCTGTGTGTCTGTGTGCGTGTGTGTGTGTGTCTGTGTGCATGTGTGTGTCTGTGTGCGTGTGTGTGCCTGCGTGCGTGTGTGTGCCTGTGTGTGTGTGTGTCTGTGTGTCTGTGTGTCTGTGTGCGTGTGTGTGTGTGCCTGTGTGTGTGTGTGTGTGTCTGTGTGTCTGTGTGTCTGTGTGTCTGTGTGCATGTGTGTGTCTGTGTGCGTGTGTGTGCCTGTGCGTGTGTGTGTGTCTGTGTGCGTGTGTGTGTCTGTGTGTGTGTGTGTGTGTGTGTGCGTGTGTGTGCCTGTGTGTGTGTGTGTGTCTGTGTGTCTGTGTGTCTGTGTGTCTGTGTGCATGTGTGTGTCTGTGTGCGTGTGTGTGCCTGTGCGTGTGTGTGTGTCTGTGTGCGTGTGTGTGTCTGTGTGTGTGTGTGTGTGCGTGTGTGTGTGTGCGCGTGTGTGTGTGAACAGCATAATTCAAAAACGAAAAGACGTTGAAATACCAAATTTGGTATTTAAATTCAGCATCTTCCAAGGATGCAACGACGTGAATTTTTTTTAAATTTCTAATTTTCTCAAAAGTGCCCTATTAATTTTGAGTAAAATAGCACCTGTTTAACATATTTTTCATGAAAAATGAAATATAGATGCTGAATTTTCTGCGAATGTCCTCAGAAGTCCTCTATATTTGGATAATGCTTGAATAACTGATAAACCGTAACAGATAGACAAAATCTTAAACAGTTACGTATGCATAATTACATAACAGTAACGCACTGCACTTTCGCTATTGCAGATGCAAAATATATTTAGGAGCATCTGCTAGAGAAAAAGAAGAAGAAGATCGCAGATCTAAAGATAGGGAGGGAGGTGTACCTAGTCGGAAGAGGCAGCCAGTGGAAAAACCGGAGCGAGGCGATTGTGGGTCAATGAACCTTCGCACTTAGGGAAACTATCATTATTATTATTATTACTAATATTATAAGATATGTTAACTACTATGCTTGTTTACCCTCGTACAATATGTTAAAATTCGCTATCCATATTCGTAAATTTCCCCTCAGTATTACCAATTGAAAAACGTAGCTTTGCGCTAAAACATCGTATTCGTCTCCACTTAAAAAAATAATAAATTAATAAATAAATTCTCAAGTGGAGTGAGAGTCAGACCGTTGAATTATACTCATATGGACTATTTCATTAATAAAACATCAATTTAAATACTATATCGCAAAGATTTGAGCAGAAAATCTTGAATCATAAGTACTTTAAATGTATTAATTTTTATTAGTATAGTTCGACTCACTCAGCACTTCCAAGCGCAATTGTTAGTCACATGTTTAGCAGCTAGTTGTATGTGTGGCCTTGAAATTCCATATTTCCCAGAAGTCCCGAGTTCAGTCTTAGTTAGGGTAAGTTATCTTGATAAGAGTTTTCCCTTATGTCTGGTAAGTATAAAGTCCAGGGCTCGGGACTCAGTTGAGCAACATTTCAACTATTTCCTCTTCGTGCACGGTCCTAGGTATATGATCTACCTGGTCAAAGAGCACTAATTAGGCATCAAAGCAAAGCAAGAATTATGATGATGGCTAAATGGTCCTTGACGACCAAAACATATTTCCAGTGAAATTTTGACATAAAAATTTTTGGTGGATTACAATACTTCCTCTACGTAGTACAGAAAGTAAAATCGACTAAATATTGAATAATATAAACAAATAATAATAAGTATAAATCAGGAATAGCTGTTGCCACAAAACGGTTATTGAAAATTTTGACTTTAGAGCATAGCTACAATTTTGTTCTGTTTTTGTCTAATGGTTTATTTACTCGTTATACAGAATTTATTCTAAAATTCTACTCCAGAAAATTCAAGAAATGTATTTTACTATATTTACAACTTACAAAAATAAAAAATACTGCAACATTTCTTATATAAAGGGCAGTATAAAGTGACAGAACTTTCTTGTTAAACTTTCATATCGCACACAACCAAGTTTGGAATTGTGGCGCCGGACTCGGCACACAACAAAGGATGGACGGGGCTAAACCACTTCGTACCACATATCAGGCCGGCGAGCAAACAAAGGCACAACGTCACATCACTCATGCGAGCAAACATCTGGTTACGTCACCGCCGGCGTGTTTGAAGGAGTTCGCGAAAAGTCCATTTTCAGTGCAATCTCAATATCGAATTTTTGGATGGAATGCTATACCTAGTTCCTCTTAACTATTGATTTGGTAAACAAGTAAGTAAACATGGAAATCCCTCCCAATGTAATCTTCTACAGTAATACCACGAGTGCTAATAGTTTTGTTTTCTGTAAGTTTATTGATCTTAATTAATGTTTGTTCTTATGATAATTACTAATGCACCTTCTCTCTCTCGAATACCTAAAACAGGAAGTAGGAGTTCCGAAAAACCAGCTTAATTAGTTAACAACAATTATAAGCAAGGGGGCGTTCCGTATGGTAATTTCAATACCAGAACGATGCCATTTTCTTATGTTGTATTTTTAATATTATTCTTAGAATGGTTATAACGCGAGAGTGGTGGTATTTTCTTGTAGTTTTAACATAACAATTGAAATGTTTTATATTTGTGAAAAGGTACACCATTTGCATTACCTTTCAGCCCAAGTAGAACCGAGTTTTCAAATAAATTAACTCTGAATCGTTATTATAACCTCAATGTTCATTCGAACTGATCCGCAATTGAATCGAAACAAAGATTATAGAGAAAATTAGTTTAACGACGCTGTCAATTGCCAGGATGATATCAGCTTCGCAGGTGTACCGGAATTTCGTCCGTAGGAGTTCTTTTATACGTGAGTAAATCTAATGATGTGAGACTGTCGCTTTTAGATGCACCTTTAAGCAGTTTCAGGCAGAGATTATAGGAATAACTATGGATATTAGAGAAAACCGCCATCAGTTATTAGTTTCTGAGCACATGTTTTAAAACTGCAAATTAATTTCGATTGTGATTTGTGTGTAAGATTAAAATGAAACCATATAGTGACTGTTCGCGTATAATTATTTGTAATACCACGAGATGATTTCTTATGACAATTGCGAGAAAGGTTATCCCTAATATAAAAACCTAGAGTCGTATTTGTTTAGAGTATTTCACGAAGGAATAACTAATTTATTTAATACTATTTAAAATTAATAGTAGTTTAAAAGTAAACAACTTAGAATAACATTCATAGATTAGAGTTTATTTATTTATACAGTTGGCACTACAAGAAATCCAGCCGGCTGTGAGAACAACAATAATAATCCAGGGAAATGAGGAACTAGATGAATATAAATAAACGTCAGTAGACTATTCATTAAAGGTAGCTGTGCCTGTTGTATTTAAAATTACAGGTGTTTGACTTCTCTTCAATTAAAATATCAACATGTTCACTAAAATATTCACCAAATGTTTTATCTGGCATTTTGAATGGTCCGCTAATTGTTTCACTGCACATGGATACTTACATGTTCAGAAAGGTAATAAAAGGAGGAGGTGATATAACCAAAGTGATAATACCACAACTAACTGGTGATAATTCAGAATGAGTGAAAAACTCCTACAAAATACATACAATAGGTGAAAGCTGTAGGGATGGAATTTCGTTTTGAACGAGTGGCAACACAAAGCAAGTAAGGAATCCTGAAAACAAAAAATGACCGACAGTTCATCGAATTAGCGATGTTTGGATTTGTGTATATTAATGTTTCCCAAACCTTCGCTCATCGGTTGGCAATGACAATTTTTAGATTGCGCCATTTTTAACGCTTTAGCGCAGGCTTTAAATGCCACGTGTGCTACATTTAAATGTTTAACATTTTTGACAGTATTTGAAGGAAATATGGGTAAAAAACAACCAAATTCAGCGGAAAGAAGACCTAAGCCATGAATCTGAGGAGAGAGGCTACTAGACAAAAGAGAACATGTGACAAGTACGTCATCTGGTGTGTGTGTGTGTGTGTGTGTGTGTGTGTGTGTGTGTGTGTGTGTGTGTGAGTGTGTTCGCATTGTTAATAAATGGAATAATTTATTCTCTCAAGGCAATAAAACAGATTGTGGCGGAACTTTGTGTGGTACTTTATAACATAAACACCCTTAACTGTGCAAAGTGTTGATTTCAAAACTATAAAAGTATACAAAATTCAAATTTCAGTCCCAGGACCCCTTGAATTATTGGAAAACTAGCCGCACACATTGGTTTCCTAATTGTGAGAATTTATGTACTTATGAATATAACAGGAATTTACATTTACATACAATCATTTCAAATTTATAATGGAACAAACAAGAATTATATATGAAGTAAAAGTTATGAAGCAAAAATATAATAAGTAAAGCAATAACAATAAAATAATAATCAATAACATTATACAACCCGCTCTAATTTTAAAGTTATATTAACCTATGTAAATTATTCACTGTAGCAAGATGGAGATGAATACTTTTCATTCATTTTGCTCCTCCATACACAGAGTCATGTTGTTTATCACTTCACTAACATGCACGAATGTCTTTTTCATGACTCGTTACTTTGGGAAATTCTTAGCAATGTAGTGAACAAGGTCAACGCGGCCAAGGTTCACGCTATAGTGTACCAAAATTATATTACAGTACCGCTCTTTGAAGAAAATTTTAAACTCAACTTTCAAAATAAAAAATAAAGAAATAAATAAAAAGTACGCGTTAAATCCGAATGCGCGTTATTTCGGGCTTCTACTGTGTTTTATTTGGCACACAAAACAATATATTTGCAATACTTTGACTATCATGAATAATCAATGTAACACTTTATATAAACATATTAATCCTGAAATGTCTCTTCCAGCGCTTAAAGCTTTAAATTTAAATATTTTTAAAAGGGTTTCATAATTTCTATACGTAGGGTGACATCCAGTTATTTTAAACAGCACATATTTTAAAAACGTTGATTGTACTTGTTGTATTAAACTGACGTACGTATTGTGTGGTGTTAGTATTCCAAGAGCAGAGCGATAATGTGGTTTTCCCAGGGTGTTAGTGTTAGTGTTAGAAGCGTTAGTTAGTCAGTCTGTGTGTGTTTGTACCTCGGTACGTGTCCATTCCTCGAAGAACTCCATCCCCATTGTGTATATATGTGTATTCCACGGCTGCCGCCGACAAACTACAGTCTCACGTCTCCAAAGCACAACTATAAACCCCCTCTTTTTTGGCGGCGGGGGATCTTTACAGCTCCTCCTGCTCTTGCTGCTGCTTTTCCTCCCATTTTTTAGCGTTATTTTGAAAAGTGCCGACACACGGCTGGAACCAGTTAGAAGCTGCAGGCAGAGACATAGTGCACAATATCTAATAATACTTACTTACTCTCGCCCGCTCCCTCATTATCCCATCCTTCTTGTTAAATTTCAATTTAATGCCCTCTCTTTATGCTTCCACCCTTTTTAGCTTTGTAATCCCATTCTTACTTTATCGCTCTTTAACCATACTCTATTTACGTTTTAATGTGATGATGCTTTTCACTGTTTTTTGCACATGTTTCAATTTATTCCTCTCTTCACTCCTTTCCAATTCTCTTCTTCGAAATATGTTTTACGATTTCTACCACGAATTTTCTACCCAACCTTTGCTTTCATCCGTTGCCGGATTTTCGGACCAGATAACGGCGACTGGTGCGTTGCGGCGTGACGTGAGATAACGATGGGAACTCCGCTGTGTAAAGATGTCTTCCAGGGGTTTAAAAGACCGGCTGACGCACCATTCTGGGGGATTAAATCCCGGGATTCCTGTGTTGATGATGACACAAGTGACCTCGTAGTGACGTCAGGATTGGTGCATTGTGGTGGGATATTTCTCCCTTGGCTGGTGCTCCTTCCTGGGATTTGTTCCCTACATTGCTGTGTTGATGATGACACAAGCGACCTTGCAGTGACGTCAGGATTGGTACATTGTGGTGGGATATTTCTCCCTTGGCTGGTGCTCCTTTCTGGGATTTGTTCCCTACATTGCTGTGTTGATGATGACACAAGTGACCTTGCAGTGACGTCGGGATTGATGCATTGTGGTGGGATATTTCTCCCTTGACTGGTGCTCCTTTCTGGGATTTGTTCCCTACATTGCTGTGTTGATGATGACACAAGTGACCTTGCAGTGACGTCAGGATTGGTACATTGTGGTGGGATATTTCTCCCTTGGCCGGTGCTACTTTCTGGGATTTGTTCCCTACATTCCTGTGTTGATGATGACACAAGTGACCTTGCAGTGACGTCAGGATTGGTACATTGTGGTGGGATATTTCTCCCTTGGCTGGTGCTACTTTCTGGGATTTGTTCCCTACATTGCTGTGTTGATGATGACACAAGTGACCTTGCAGTGACGTCAGTATTGGTACATTGTGGTGGGATATTTCTCCCTTGGCTGGTGCTACTTTCTGGGATTTGTTCCCTACATTGCTGTGTTGATGATGACACAAGTGACCTTGCAGTGACGTCAGGATTGGTACATTGTGGTGGGATATTTCTCCCTTGGCTGGTGCTCCATTCTGGGATTTGTTCCCTACATTCCTGTGTTGATGATGACACAAGTGAGCTTGCAGTGACGTCAGGATTGGTACATTGTGGTGGGACATTTCTCCCTTGGATTCCACTCCACCCAAAAATTTGATATCCAGATTTCATTGGAGATATAAGTTTTGAGGCTGCCTGAATCGAAAAAGAGGGGCGTGTGTGAGTGTGTGTGTGAGTGTGTGTGGTTGTGTGTGTGTGCGTGTAGTGAGCGTGTGTGTGAGCAGCATAATTCATAAACCGAATGTAGGTTCACTATATTACTTGGTAATCAAATTCAGCATCTTCCAAATATGCGACCTAAGCTTTTCAACAAACTTTTCCCGTCCCAGACAACCGTTTATTTAGACAAATTGTCATTTTTTATTTTCTCAATATGACTAACAATTATGGTTATTCTCATGCTTAAGAAAGTTTCATGAAAATGAAATGTATATGTAGAATTTTCTGGAAATAGCTTCAGAAGTCCTCTTTATTCAGAATGATTTTTGCATATACGATAAATCGAAAGAGATAGACGAAATCTTACTACAAAGAATATACCTAGATCTTGTTAAAGTACACACTTTACGTTCAATGTATTTTTTGTGGTGTTAACCATTTCCGAGATATTTCTTGTTATTGGTTTGACTTTTCAAATAGTTACACTTTATTCAAGTAGTAAGTCTATTGGTTTTTACTTCAACTGCTCTTGTCTGTAATAAAGAGAGGAATCATTCTATTCCACCCAGAAATTCAATATAGATATTTCACAGCAAATACACGTTTTGAGACCTCGAGAATATAAAAAGGAAATTTATTAAAAAGTGTCCAGGTGTACATACCTGCCTTTCTGGACCCATAACTCAAAAATGTCATTAAAGCTAGTATTTCCCAAAGATGAGACACAGAAATATTTTAAAGAAAATATCCCCATTCTAGGCTACCTTTTACAAGGAAATTTTTTCAAAATTTTTCATTTTCTCAAAAACAGCTTAACGATTTTGATTAAAGTGCGAAATGTTTAAGAAATTTTTATGACAAATGAAACGTATATCTTGAATTTTCTGCTTATAGCCCATGTAGTTGTTTACTCTTGATGACTTTTGCATAACTGGTAAACCGTAAGCGATAGACCAAATCTTACTACACAAAAGATGTAGATATCGTTATTGTCTTTTTTGTGGAGTGAATCACTTCGGAGATATTCCTTGTAAATAGAGGAATTAACGTTTGTAAGATAATTTGTGGAAGTCATGCGAATGCAACACATCATTTTTTTTTAAAATTGTTTCAATAGCTGTAATTCTCCAGAAATAAGAAGCGCACTTGAGGTAAACAAAGAGTAGAACATAGAGCCTGCATTTTGTTTATGCTATCAGTTTTAAAATGCACTAATGACTACGTTTAATGATTTTATTGTAATTTACTGCATTTTTCAGTGTTATTTTGAAATAGAAAACAATCCAATAATGAGTTTACAGATCTGAGCAGTAAATACATATGAACTGCTTGTGCTGTATTGCGCGGAGTGATACAAGAGCGGGTCTAGTAGGATGACTGTGAGGGGATATGACGTTGTTGGATGTTACACTGTTTCCTGTGGACAATAGACCAATAACTCCACTTGAATGAAGGCCCCGCTGCTTCTTGTTCAAGTACCTACAGAGTCTGCTGTCGTCTTCATTGGTTCCAAATTTAAATGTTAACGACAAGAAGCCCGGGTTTCAGCTCCTTTCTTAAAGAAAACAAAAGCGGGCGTTCTAAGTTACGGTGTGCTTGTTGGCAACGTTCTGAAAGCTGTTTGTGTGTAACCTGTCGATACGAGATAACATTTGCTCTGTTTTAAAGACGGCTGCATTGTGTTACTCTCACTGCCAGTTGGATTCCTTCATTTAACTGCTATTTCGGTTTAGTCGCTTTCAAAACAAGAGGAAAATATTGCACTCTTTGCTCGTTTGTCACTCTTAGGAGTTGGTTGTTCTTTAAGGCAATGGATCTGTGGTACTAAGCGAAGATTTTGAAAAAGTAAACATATATGTGCACTCACATGACTTTCAACAAGCGGAATGACTCAGGCGTCAATGTCTGTGGTCCTCATTTGGAAGATCGCGGGTTCGATACCCGCGGCAGAGCATCCTGATATGGGTTAATCCGCTGTTTGCAGTTTGCCCATTTCGTTGGAGTGCATTCATCTCTTCTCCACGGATTCGTTTCCCTTCATTTCTCATCTCCCTTGTCATCTGTTAGGTTTGGTTGCTAGCGCGGTATGTTACGACAACTGCGGACAGATGGCACAGTTGCTTGCGCACTAGAAGCTGGAAGTTGGTGCCTGGGCCGCAAGGGACGCTCGTCGCTCTCTCTCTGAGTGGAGGAAGCACTTCGGGTGTGCGCCAGGTGTCAATATCTGTAACTTTTAAGGACTTCTGTGCGTTAGTGAGCTTCGCTGGTTCCGCTCTCTAATAAGCCTCCGGTCTCACTTCGCCTGATCCCTTCCCCATGAGGGTGGTAGTCCGCAATAGATACTTGTAAGGGTCGCGGTGGGTCGAGGTGTCCGCCCTCGTTACACACACACACATACATGGACCTTTTCCTAAAAATGCCTGCTTTGGATTCAGGGGGCCTCTAAACGTATATTTCCTGCGAAGTCTCGACATTGAATTGGTTGGAATATGCTATACGAAGCGCAGTTGGTAGCTCGCTTGCCTCTGGCGCGGAGGACCCGGGTTCGATCCCCGGTACCAGCATGGCGATTTTTCCCCACTGGCAGGTCTGGCACGGGGTGGACTCAGCCTCGTGATGCCACTTCAGTAACCATCCTAATGTAAATGTAGGGTCTGTAAAAGGTCAAGTCGGCACCTTGACTGCGGCTGGAGGACGCAGCGTTCGGGCGATAAGCTAACCCACTTTATAGTTGAGACGCCCTAGAGATGGGTCTTAAAGTAGTAAATTATGCAACGAGACTATAATGGTAGTAACTAAGACGAGAGTATGTATTAGGAAGCAAGCGAAGCTCCTAATTTTCATACAAACGTGTTAAGTACCATCATGTCGAAATATTGTAAAATGTTGTACCTACACTCACCAGGGACAATGACCTACAGCTGATATTTAGAGTTCTGCGCAGGCGCTAAACTATCGATTCGTTTCCAGCACGTCACAGCTGCATGATGAAAATGATAACCTTGGAATGCTACGTCACATTGAAAAATAGAAGACAAATTGGATATATTGGTTGTCAGACGAAACTTTATTTCATGTATGTTTTTGAGTTATGCTGTTGCAATATTACTGCTGTAGTTGAAAATCATAGTCCATAATGCTGCATCCTAGAGTATACGTACGTACGTTTTGGATGTGAGCCAACAAACCCCGATTTTCTGGCAAGTGCCAGACAGAGAGAGATGCGGAGTGAGAATTCATTTGTTTGTTCTTAGTTCCCTTCACCATTTTATTGTAGTCCTTTCCTTGGTGTAGTGTAGACGGACCATGTTAAAATGAGTCATGTCTAACCAGCTGCTGCTGCAGCTACCTTGGGCTTGTCATCGTAGCTTTCCTCCTCAACTTGTTGCTTGCTTGTGTTTTATTGACAGGAACCGCTGCACTTGCTATCCTCAAAAAATAAAACTCGACTTCTTCCCCCTTCCGGGAATGCTTCCTCTAGATAACCTACAACAGACCCGGAAAATTCGCGAACAAACTGCACTCACACGACTTTCTCTACTCTTGTACTAACCATTCTTACAAACTCTTATTCCTATATCTTCTTCGTGTTAGTTGAGATAAACATTTGTACAAATTATCTTATTGTTTATTTCCTTGTAAGCACAAGGGGAATATTAGAATACAGTAGGCTTTGAGCGATAGTCAAATCTTTTAAAGCTTTGAGATTCCGTTCTCTTTGCACACTTAACATATAAGAAAATGAACAACGATGTTCCATTTCACGAAAGTTTTAAGTTTTCCGAAACTCACACACATAACAAGGAATATCTCCGAAATGGTTCACTCTACAAGAAAATTTATTGAGACATAAATTGTGTATTTTAGCAAGATCTGCATTTTTTGTATAGTATGATTTGGTCTATCTCTAACGGTTTACCAGTTATGCAAAAGTCGTCCAGAGTAAATACGACTACAGGGGCTATAGCCAGAAAATTCGAGATATATATTTCATTTGTCATAAAAATATCTCAAACATATGGCATTTTAATCAAAATCGTTAGAGGCATTTTCAAGAAAATAAAAATTTTCGAAAAATTTTCCATGTAAAGCGCAGTTTAGGGTGGGGCTATTTTCTTCAAAATCTTCGTGTCGCATCCTTGAAAGTCATTAAACTTCAACTTGATTGTTAACCTACTTTTCGTTTTTGAGTTATGCGCGCGCGGGTGTGTATCTGTATCTGTATGTGTATGCGTGTGTGTGTGTGTGTGTGTGTGTGTGTGTGTGTGTGTGTGTGTGTGTGTGTGGACGCATAACTCAAAAACGAAAAGTAGGTTAAAAATCAAAGTGGCATTTAAGTTTAATATCTTTCAAGGATGCAACACGAAGATTTGGAAGAAAATTGCTCCACTATCCTTTACATATAAAATGTTTCGAAAATTTTGACTTTCTCAAAAATGACTAACGATTTTGATTAAATGCCATATGTTTAAGATATTTGTGCGACAAATTAAATGTATATTTTGAATTTTCTGGCTATAGCCTATGTAGATCTGTTTACTCTTCATAACTTTTGAATAACTCGTAAATCGTAAGGCATATGCAAAATCTTCCGACACAAAAAAAATGTAGATTTTACTAAAACACACAATTAATGAAATAATTTTTGTAGAGTGAACTATTTCGGAGATATTCCTTGTTATTAATGTCAGTTTCGAAAAAATGAAAACTTTCGTGAAATGGAATATCATTGTTCATTTTTATATATTAAGTGTGCAAAGAGAACGGAATCTCAAAGCTTTAAAACATTTGACTATCGCACTAAGCCTACTGAATTCCCATATTCCCCTTTGTACCTACATGGAAATAAGCAATAAAGTGCAAGTTGTTGTTGTAGTGTTTAACGCCCGCTTTTACTACTACGGCACCGCAGGCGGTGACACTGATGATACATGAAGATGGAGCACCGGTGGAATGAGATGGCGGGGGAAACCGGAGTACCCGGAGAAAACCCGCCCTGACGCCGCTTCGTCCACCACGAATACCACATGCGGGTCCCTGGGATCGAACCCGGGCCGCCTAGGTGGTAGGCGAGCGCGCTAACCGCTCGGCCACGGCGCCGCCAATATAAAGTGCAAGAATGGTTAGTACAAGAGTAGAGAAAGTCATGTGAGTGCAACACATCAGATTTTTTTAGTATCTAATATATAATAGATAAACACGTTTTTCCAAGCACTTATGCATTTATATTATTTTGTTTTCATAATTGAAGACTAGTACTTTAGTATAAAATAAAGTTTAAACATGTAAGAAACTTGTATATTTTTCTTTTCTTAACATTTGCAGAAGTTACATAATTTTCTCAGTTCTGAGAAAGCCGGTTTTGAGAGCACTCACTCAATTACTAAGTTTACAAATAAGTTTTCCATGATTTGCATTACTGGTTCATCGTTTTGTGTATTGTATTTGTGGAGACATAGTCACTTCCTAGGAAGGAGAGGGTGTATTGTATATGTATGTACGTGGGGGAGTTTGTGCAGTAAATCATGGTAATTCTGAGTGACGGAAATGGTCTTCATCCTCCAATCGCGGTCCACAGCCTCCCAAAAATACTCTCGCAGTGCTAAATATACCTAGTGTACGTCGGGAGATGAGATGTGGTGTGCCGCGCGAAAACCGCGGTTACCTCCGTGCCTACGTGGAAACACGGAAGGAAATTCACGCACAAAAATTGGGTCAACACATTCTAAAATGTTAATACTTCATCACTGGAAAAAGTTAGCTTTTTACTGCTGTACTTGCGTCTGTCAAGGCTTTGATGGCATTGTGTGAAAAATGTTTTCAAAAATCTGATGTGTTGCACTCACATGACTTTCTCTACTCTTGTACTAACCATTCTTACAAACTCTTATTCCTATATCTTCTTCGTGTTAGTTGAGATAAACATTTGTACAAATTATCTTGTTGCTTATTTCCTTGTAGGTACAAGGGGGATATTAGAATACAGTAGGCTTTGAGCAATAGTGAATGTTTTAAGAGCTGGTGGCTATATGATGGCTTTAAAATTCCGTTCTCTTTGCATATCCGGGACATAAAAAACAAATAATCACTTCCTATTTGAGAAAAATATAAGTACTGTAAAACTGAGAAATAACAAGGAATGTCCCCGAATTTGTTCACTCTACAAAAACTGCATTATGTATTTTGACGTAGTCTACATTTTTTGTGCAGTAAGATTTTCTTTATCTCTGACAGTTTACCAGTTATACTAGTCATCCAGAATACGAAGGACTTATGAGGATATTCTCAGAAAGTGTAAGATATGCAGAACATTTATCATAAAAAGTCCTAAAAATTTCCATTTTCGACAGAATCTGGGCAGTATGAGGATTTTCTTGAAAATTTTCAAGTTTGGATTTTATCTGACATTTTGTTTACATGTATATCCAGTGAAATTTCGATATCGTGCTTTTGGTTCGAATGCAATGGCTTTCCTGCATATTAAGTACACGATATATAAACAATTAGGCCGCCTCCGTAGCGCAGCTGGCAGCGCACTTGCCTGGAGGACCCGGGTTCGATCCCCGGTACCAGCATGGGGATTTTATCCCCTCTGGGAGGTCTGGCACGGGGTGCACTCAGCCTCGTTAGGTCCCGGAGGGACCAATTGAGGAGCTACTTGATGGAGAAGTAGCGGCCCCAGGTCGAGAAGACCGCATAAGTGGCCGGGAGGGCTCGGGGCGCTGACCACGTCCCACCCTCCAGTACTGCACCTCACCAATGACGCCTGTAGTGGGCAGAGGTGGGGGACGCAGCGGCTGGGCGGTAGGCCTTGGCCCTTCGTGGGCTGTCGCGCGGGGTTTACATTTACATATAAACAATTAATCCAACATTTTATATACCTCGCTTTAATTTCTCATGTTATATGACTACGTATGTAGTTATTATTGCGTATACCATAGAGTCAGGTGTGTTTATTGTGTTAACTTTTGCTCGAACGAAGCATCTTTGGATGTCACCATGAATTTATACAGAAATTGTCTGCTAAGAAATACTTAGATTATAAGTTGTGACAATTTACACAGATTGGGTGTTAGATCAAAGTAAACATAGACATCTAACAGAGGACACGTTGGGCGGAATTGTGGTTGTATTTCAAACGATATAAAGAAAATCATTGTTTCGCATTACATGTTTTCGATGACAGTAATTCACTTTCCTTCAAGACCTAAATCTATGTGGTTATTATCGTGGAGAATACTTAAACATAAGTTTTATGTAACAAACCGCTATACACTGGACGTGCTGTTTCACTCCAGAAATCCCTCAAATCTTGAATATGTTCAACAGGTGTCACTCTTCGTTGTATCTCTGAAAGAAATGCAATGAGAGATAGGAATGTAGATATGTAAGCGACTGGGAAAATCAGGAAAGGAAACCAATGTCAGTGTGGCCAATCCAACGGGAATCGAACTAAAGACTATCCAACTGCTACCAACTTAACTCTATCAATATCAGTCTCCCCCAGAGGGATTCCGAGTATAGTTTACCCCCTCTGACGTCACCTCTTCATATCTATTAGCGAAAGGTTCAAGGGAAACTTAAATATGTTTAATCGCCTTGCAAGAGGAGAATATCGCTGTTAAGTGATTTATGTGCTGCGAACTGTGACCTTTCACTTTGTCGGTACATTCGCTTGTTACAGACACTTTTGGCAGAGCCACCCTGTCTTTATTTCTGGCGCTTCAATTACTTCGACGACGACAACGAGGAGGAGAATGGGAACAGACAAAACAAGGAAGACTTCTGGAAATCCCGAAACAAATCCAAGGGGAGTCTTTGAACTCGGGGCTGTCACAGTCGCTGGCCCAAAATGACAGATGCATCAAGGATAAGTTAAATATATAACCCACTGCACTCTGGTTTATGCAGCAAGCTCACTGTTTGCTCTGTTGTAGCTTGTAAACTTTCGAACACAATATCGTCTACTGCAAAACTCAATAAATTATACACTCAACACAGTGTAATAGGCGCCACTTTAAACAAATCTGCAATAATAATAATAATGCAATATGGGAATATTGTAGGCTTTGTGGGATAGTCAAATCTTTTAGAGCTTTGAGATTCCGTTCTCTTTGCACGGTTAGCATATAAAAATAAACAACGATGTTCCATTTTACGAAAATTTAAAGTTTTCCTAAACTCACACAAGCAGCAAGGAATATCTCCGAAATAGTTCACTCTACAAACAAATGTATTTGGACATAAATTATGTGTTTTAGCACGATCTACATTTTTCTACAGTAAGACTTGGTCTATCTTTTACAGTTTATGAGTTATTCAAAAGTCATCCAGAATAAACAGGACTGCTTAGGCTGCTGCCGGAAAAATTCAAAATATACATTTCATTTGTCATCAAAATATCTCAAACATATGGCATTTTAATCAAAATTGTTAGAGCTATTTTCAAAAAAAATCAAAATTTTCCATGTGGTTTAGGATGGATGAATTTTCTTAAAAATCTTCGTGCCGTGTCCTTAAAAAATATTAAACTTAAATACAAACTTTGGTTTCTAACCAAATTTTCGGTTTTGAGTTATGCTGTCCACAGACTGACACACTGGCAGTCGCACACGCGCGCGCGGACCTTATTCTAATTTTTTTTTCCATTCAGGGGTTCTCAAAACATATATTTTTGTTGAAATGTCGACGAAGAATTTTCGGTGGAATACAACACTTCCTCTACTTTGCTATACGTAGTAAAAGTAAATATGCATAACTTCTATACTCTCTGCAGCAAAGAGATAAATTTTAGTTTGTCTTTCAGAAGAAATTTTGCTTCACAAAATGGCAGCATTGCTCAGTATAGCAGCTTTTGTTTTTATAAGCGATACTTATATGTTCTGTGTTAGGTATAAGACATGTGGTTTCTTGATAATAAACTCATACGATTCATTGCGTTCTCTGTTTTCTTGGAAAACGACAAAGCGAAAATGTGCATTCAAGAAGGTAAACAGATATACTAAAGCAGATGTGTGACGAGCAACAACAGTCAAGAAGCAATGAAAGGTTTGTGTTGGTTTTTGATTCTAAGAGGATTGTACATTTTTTCAAATGCAGGTGAGCTTTTGTTTCTAACCTTTTACTTTAAACAGGAGTTTCTATAATTTACATTTTCTTATATCCGGGTGGGGACATCTTTAGGCAAATTTCATCACAACAATAGGTATCTCAGCCTCACCAATATGTGTCCTGTGTAACGATCCAGCAAGAATGAACGAAGACCACTTGAAGACCTGTGAAGCATTAAGATCAGAAGAAACTACAGTTCAAAAGTATTGGAAAGCACGAATGCTAATGGCTTCATTGCCAGATGCAAGGCACTAGAAAACAACAACAACAACATTTTCTTATATAAATGGCCCGTTTCCTTATTGACTATCGAAGGTAGCTAAATGCAATTATGAGATGATAAATGTAACTTCTTAATGGGTTTATGGAATTAGAATGATGTTAATTTTAAAAACATAATTACTAATAAATTTTCAAATAAAAGATCCATCATCATGGTAAAACAGTTATACCAATATATTATAAATTCACCGTAATACCTTGAATAGTTTCTAAGAAAAAGTTAGTACATTTAACATTGTTAGGATAGGCCTTAACTTAACCTAACTTGCAGTCAAACCACGTTTATGATGCTCGACCTAAAACTTGAATATCTCGGATAGTAAATACAGCACACTTTGCTTTGACTCTAATCATTTTCACACCTCAGTAAATCTTTCAACGTTTATAAAATTTAGCACCACCTCTGGGTTATGGTTTATATAAGTTATTGAACTTTTTTTTTTTTTTTTTTTTTTTTTTTTCCACAGAGGAACACCTGTCCTGGTGGAAGAGTTAAGGTGATCTGTGACGACGTTGTTAGATATTTGGTTTATATGGGGTACAGGTGAACGGTTGGCAACATGCTCACGGACCTTGACTATCTTTGGGCCATCTGTCTCTCTCCCTCTCTCTCGGCTTGAGATGAGCGAGCGACGTCGCGACGTGTACCAACAAAGACTTGATGATGTTACAAAGGTTTCAGCTGATACAATCTAATCAGAGTGGTGACATCTCTCCTGCGCTTCTTTCAGAGTTATCCTCGACTTGGGCCTCCTTCTCTGGCCTTTACGTTAGTACACCATTACGTCATTGCGCCTTCAAATTATACACTGAACTTTATCCGGAAATAATATTTTCAGTTCATTAAACCCATGTACGCGGTAAAAGTTACTCCAGGGTGTGTAAATAACACCATTTAAAAAATCTAATGTGTTACACTCACATGACTTTCTCTACTCCTGTACTAACCATTTTTACAAACTCTTATTCCTATATCTTCTTCGTGTTAGTTAAGATAAACATTTGTACAAATTATATTATTGATTATTTCCTTGTAGGGACAAGTGGAATAAGGGAGGACTTTTGAGTCAAATTTTTAAAGCTTTGAGATTCCGTTCTTTCCACGGCTAACATATAAAAAACTGAATAACGATGTTCCATTTGATGAAAGTTAAACTTTTCCAAAACTTGCACAAATAACAAGGAATATCTCTGAAATAGTTCACTCTATTAAACAAATTAGACAAACTATTTTAGCAAGATCCACATTTTTTATATAGTAAGATGTGGCCTATCTCTTACGGTTTACCAGTTGTATAAAAGTCATCAAGAATAAATAGGACTAAGTAGGCTATAGCCAGAAAATTTAAAATATACGTTTCATTCACTACCAAAATTATCTTAAACATATGACATTTAATTCAAAATCGTTAGTCATTTTTGAGAAAATAAAAATTTTCGTAAAATTTTCCATGCAAAGGGTAGTTTAGGATGGAGGAATTTTCTTCAAAATCTTCGTGTCGCATCCTTGAAAGACATTAAACATAAATGCCAACTTTGGTTTTCAACCGACTTTACGTTTTTGAGTTATGATGTTCACAGACACACACACACACACACACACACACACACACACACAACGATCCTTTTCTAAAAATGCTTTTTGGGGGATTCAGGACCCTCAAAACATATTTCTGGTGAAATCTAGACAGTGATATCAAACTTAGTATTTAAGTTCTGAACCTTCCAAAAGTGCGACACGAAGGTTTTCAAGAAAATTCCCCAACCTAATCTACCATTTAATATTTCATTATTTGTTATTTTCTCATAAATGGCTCTAACGAATTTAATTAAAATACAATTTGTTTAACACATTTGTATAGTAACACACATGAATGATTGGAAGAATGAATACTTTTGTATAATTTTATTGGTAAACTGTGAGAGATAGACAAAACGTACTACACAAACATATAGGTAGATCTGGTTTAAGCATATTTACGTTAGATACATTTATTTTATAAATTGATCATTGCAGAGATGCTCCATGTTATTGGTTTGAATTTTCAAATATTTAAACTATGCGTAGTATTCCCATATCCCCATACACCTACAAGGAAGTATACAATAAGATAATTTCTACAAAGATTTACCTCGATTAACATGAAGTAGATGAAGTGTTAGTAAAAATAGTTTATACATGAGTAGAGAAAGTCATGCGAATGTTCACATTAGATTTTTAGATAACAGGTCATGAATTTGGTAGGTATGAGAGGTAGAACTGGAACTTAAAAATTCAATGCCACAACTGGGATTTGAACCACAGACCTTCCGCTTACCAGGCGGCTGCTCTAACCATTGAGCTATTGTAACAAACTGCCAGAATGGCATTAAATTCTCAAACCAGCTCGTATTTCTCCTGGTAAACCACCTGGTTAGAGCAGCCGCCTGGTAAGCGGAAGGTCTGTGGTTCAAATCCCAGTTGTGGCATTGAATTTTTAAGTTCCAGTTCTACCTCTCAAACTTTGCCCACACACGGCTTGTGTGTTTAAAAACACCAACAGCAAGTTTGTTGGCATAAATAAATAATTGGTAGGTATATTTCACAATGGTGATATAGGGTATTTCCCATGCGTTTTACCATGTAACTGTCGGTGACTTTATACCCCTCCCCTATAGACGGGTGCCAAGTTATACCCCTGGAAGCACGCTATATGTTTTACTGTTTTCAAAGCTGTACAGTAGAAGGAGAAGGAGAGGCATTGACGGAAGAGAAGAGGAAGAAGAAGAAGGAGAAAAAGGAGGAGAAGAAGAGGAGGCGAAGGAGAAGAAGATAGGGAAGAAGGGGAGGAAAAGAAGAAAGAGAAGGAGGAGGAGAAAGAGAAGGAGGAGGAAAGGTATAAAGAGATGATGGAGAAGAAGAAAGAGAAGGAGAAGCAGGTGAAGCAGAAGGAGAAGAAGATATAGAAAAAGGAGGAAAAGAACCAGAAGAAAGAGAAGGAGAAGAAGAAGAATCTCTGTGAGATGATACCGATAAACTCAATGTACAAGGAGAGCATGGAGTTGTGAAGAAGTTCTGTTGAAGGCCTATGGAATGTTGTGGATTGTGTGTGGGCCTGTGCGACGCAATAATGTAATCTGCAGACCTACATCTGTACCCGTGGCCCACGCACGTACAGGGGCGGATCCAACTTTTGCATACAGATGGAACCTTCATTGTGTCATCGCCTTCATCCTGGGGCGATGCGATGCGATGCGACCTACATCTTGCCAGAAAACTATTGTATATGTTCCCAGTAAACAAACAAACAAACAAGCGGCGGCGGCAGCAGAGATGCAGCTTGGGACATGGTCCAGATCTCCAGAGATGTCAGTCATGTCCTTGCAGACAAGCTGTTTCGTGGTTAGCAGGGACAGTTCAAACCCAACACACGAGTCTTCACCTTCCACATCAACTTTTGGTCTACGTCATTACCAGGCACTGGGATGTCTTTATCAAGCTAAACGCATAACACCATAGTAACTACTCAATAAATGGAAATCAAATTGAGGTTATAATATTTACAGGAACGCAGCATACAGTTTGTTCAAAATGGCGTCTGCCGTGGAGATTTACAGCATCTCCACGGAAAACCAATACGAAGTGGTGAAAAGCGAATTGCGTTATTTGCATGTTATTTGCACATGTTACCCCTCAAAACGGCCATCGGACAAACACAATTTTGCACTTTGTTTACATTGCAGTTTAAAGTAAGGTACAATATTTCGCTGTTCTTGTAAATATGGCTCGATAGATTTCACAAGGTAGGCTTTACCACTACTGGCAATAAATCAGATCTCATCTCATACAAAGAGTCATTTGTTCTCATTTGTGTGACGTTGGGATCCAAAACGTGAAACATTAGGAATACAATGGAAATGTGCTTCCGTTTCTCAAACAATAGCCACTTTGTGATGCTGCGTGACCAAGAAATAGCGGTACCCTTACTGGCATATCAATCGAGGAGCAACATTTCACGTTTCTTCTGTTTCAGTGCATTGATTCTGTCTGTATCAGTCACGCTCACTGCTTCGCCATTGTTCCTTTCAGCTTCTGCGTGATTCGGCTATCACCAACTGTCTTCACAACAGATACGCATGCACATTTATTTGCTGTGGAACTCACTCATGCACAAACTGATATGAATGTAATACATCAGATTTTTACTTTCTCTACTACGTATAGTAAGTAGAGGAAGAATTGTATTCCACCCAAAAATTCGATATCGAGATTTCCTCGGAAATATGTTTTGACAACCCCTGAATAATAAAAAAAAGCATTTTTAGAAAAAGGTCTGTACGCGCGGATGTGTGTGTGTGTCTGTGTGTATGTGTATGTGTGTGTATGTGTGTGTGTCTGTGTGTGTGTGTGTGTGTGTGTGTGTGTGTGTGTGTGTGTGTGTGTGTGTGTGTGTGTGTGTGTGTGTGTGTGTGTCTGTCCCTCAGTGGACAGTATAGCTCGAAAACGAAAAGTTGATATTTAAGTTTAATGTAGTTTAGAGTGAAGTATTTTGTTTTAAAATCTCTGTGTCTCATCCTTGAAAGACATAAAAACCAACTTTGGTTTTCAACCAACTTTCCGTTTTTGAGTTATGTTGTTCACAAACACACACGCGCGCAGAACTTTTTCTAAAAATGCTTTTTTTTTTTTTTAAATCAGGGGCCTCAAAATATATATTTCCGGTGAAATCTCGATATCGAATTTTTGTATAGAATACAATACTTCCTCTACTTACTATACGTAGTAGAGAAAGTAAATAAGCAAAGGATGTAATAATTAAAATTGATATTGAAGTTTGACAAATTTTTCGCATATAAAGTTTAACCAAGTCACGTATGAGTGGAATAGACTGTCAAATTTCTGCTCCTTATTTGAATTAGCTGGTGAATTATATCAGGCGTGTATAGCAGAAGCGAACGCACCTAAAACGGAAGCCCTGCTAGCAGAAGTAAGAATATCATTTCAAAATAAGACCAGATACACGACATGCAGGAGAAATAAACACTTGACCTGCAAGTAAAGGACTCTGGCTTGTGTAATGTTTATTTTAAATCAAGGCTGAAGAACCAAAAAGATAGCTTCTGTCTGTCAATCACGCCTGTATATTGAGGACAGTGTATCTACGAGCAAAGGAATCGGGGCCTCTGCATCTGCTCTGGTCTTTGGGCAACGCTACGTATGCAAACCTTAACATTAACTAAACCTTTCCCTTTATTTTATCATACATAACCAGGGCCCGGAAGTTCAAGCTCCAGAAAGATAAGAAATATGCATACAAATATGCTCGAAGTAGTTGAAAATATGCCAATAAATATGCATTTATAATAGCCATGTTTTATGTCTATAATATTCTTCACTATAAACAAAGGGACACAAATTTCAACTTAACATTTATTGTTAAGAAGCAGACGCTTGTGGTTCACTGCCCAACAGCCACATAGCGGTGGTTTCCAAAAGTTAAAGAACACCTGTTTGTTATCTCTCAAGATGGATTTATACAGGCTTGGACAGATAAAACCGCCCCGTGTTATGACATTGAGTTTAAATAAACTTCCAGTGATTTGAAGCAAACTTTTAATAGAATAAAATAATAAAATGAAATAAGATGCATCAATCTTCATAATAAATGTTGAAAGTGTCCTCCATCTGCATCTGTGCAGGTCCATAAAAACAAGTGCCAATTGCTCATGGGTGCTGGGGATGAAATTCCTGAGATCGTCAATGGTATGGGGATTCTGCTTGTACACTTTTCCCTTCATGCACCCCCCAGAAATAAAAATCACATGTCGACAAATCTGACGATCGCGGTGGCCATAAGCTTTTGTTCACAGGAACATCTGATGATTACGGGTAAGTGTGACATGTTGCCCCAACTTGTTGAAAGAAGCAGTAATTATGCTCCTCTTCTGTCAGTTGGGAATAAAATCCTTCCAAGAAGGTCAAGTAGACATCCGTGTTAGAAGAGGGAATATAGTGCAGCCAACATAATTACATTTCAAGAAAATGAAACGTAATTTCTTCCCAAATCATATGAGATTAGACGGGCTGCGCCGGGTCGGGTCGGATTTACCAGCGCACCTCCCATCATGGGATGATACTGGCGCATACTTAGCGATGCCAACCGCTTCACAGCAAAAATCAATTCATCTAAGTTAATTGTAGTGTTCCGTTTACAATGTATCCAATTTTATTTATCTGTTGATATCCAAGATTCTTTGATATTACACCCTTTGCTCTGTTCTTCACTATTACCCCTGCATTCCCGGAAGCAGAATTTGAGTTGGATGTTGTTTCTTCAAATACTTCATTTAAGGCCTCATTTTACATTAGGACTACTGTTTCTAAGGAGATGGCTCGGGATTCCCCAACGTGTTTACAAGCGGCTCAGTTCGGAGTTGCAACATTTCTAACCTTGCATGGCAAAAACACGCTTTTATGCCAAAAATACCACTAAAATAATAGAAATATGATCTATTTATCATAAAAGCCAAAACATGCATATACATGAAACATAAAATTGGGTTTAATAAGCACATAAAGTGCCAAAAATGTAATTATAACATACCAAAAACAATCTGATGTGTTACACTCACATGACTTTTTCTACTCTTGTACTAACCATTCTTACAAACTCTTATTCCTATATCTTCTTCGTGTTAGTTGAGATAAACATTTGTACAAATTATCTTATTGCTTATTTCCTTGTAGGTACAAGGGGAATATGGGAATACAGTAGGCTTTGAGCGATAGTCAAATCTTTTAAAGCTTTGAGACCCCGTTTTCTTTGCACGCTTAACATATACAAAATGAACAACGATGTTCCATTGCACAAAAGTTCTAAGTTTTACGAAACTGACACACAAAACAAAGAATATCCCCGAAATGGTTCACTCTACAAAAAAAAAAAAAAAAAAAAAAAAAAAAATAAAAAAAAAAATGAGACATAAATCGCGTATTTTAGCAAGATCTACATTTCTTGTAGAGTAAGATTTTGTCTATCTCTTATAGTTTACGAGTTATTCAAAACTCATCCAGAGTAAATAGGACTGCATAGGCTATAGCCAAAAAATTCAAAATATGTATTTCATTTGTCATAAAAATATCTCAAACATATCGCATTTTAATCAAAATCGTTAGAGCCATTTTCAAGATTATCAAAATTTTCGAAAAATGTTCCATGTAAAGGGTAGTTTAGGGTGGGGCTATTTTCTTCAAAATCTTTGTGTCGCATCCTTGAAAGATATTAAACTTAAATACCAACTTTGGTTTTTAACCAACTTTTCGTTTTTGAATTATGCTGTTTTCAGACAACACACACACACACACACACACACACACACACACACACACACACACACACACACACACACACACACACACACACACAAAATCTTTTTCTAAAAAATGCTTTTAATGGATTCAGGGAGCTTCAAAACATAAATTTTCGGTGAAATCTCTACATTGATACTTGGGTGGAATACAACACTTCCTCTACTTACTCGTAGAGAAAGTAATAAGTTTGAAATGAAAGGTTTAAACTCAATTCTAATAAAATATAGCACAGATTGAAGTAATACTTATTTTCTTGCTGTATTCAAAACTCGACTAGATCGCTTGTAAGCGCCAATGCCTTCAACTGTTTGTCATGACGTTTTAAGACGCTTCTTTGAGGCATAGTTTTAACGAAAATATAATTTTTGCAATTCGCCCTGAGTTGAAATCGGCAAGTCAGAGGGAATAGTTATTGCCAAACAAAGTTCTAAATATACTAAGAGAACAGAGTTCTAATCATATGATTCAACAAGAAATGTGTATGATAGAGGCGGCCGGCGACGATCCGAGTTCGACCTTGGGTGCCGGTAGACGTCAGCAGAGTGAAGCGATCTTTTAATATAGCCAAGCAAAGTGACCCTTGGCGGTTGTGCAGCTTGCCACTGGAGCCATCTGGCAGCAGACGGCAGAAATTCTTCCTCGATATGAACCGATAACGCAGGCGAGGCACTGCACGCAGTTCCCAGGCCCAGGCCCAGGCCGGCCACGAATGTAGTCATGCATTCACAACAGCGCTGGTCCTTGTGCAAATGTAATACACAATAGCAAACTTTATCAATTATATGTATACCTTTACCTTTTTCCTTTTTATACCCAAAACTTTTTCTCCCACATACAGTACGTTAGGAAAATATTGTATTACACCAAACAATTCGATAGCTAGATTTCACCAGAAATACATGTTTAGAAACCCCCTAACCCCACCCCCAAAAAAGAGCATTTTTAGAAAAAATACGTGTGTGTCCCTGTGAACAACATAACTCCAAAACGAAAACTCGGTTAAAAACCAAAGTTGGTATTGAAGTTTATCTTTCAAGGATACGACACGAAGATTTTGAAGAAAACTGCTCCACCCTAAACTGAACGGAAAATTTTGATTTTCTTGAAAATTGTTCTAATGGTTTTGATTAAAAGTCATGTTTGAGATATTTTTATGATAAATGAAATGCGTATGTTGTATTTTATGACTATAGCCCATGAAGTCCTATTTACTCTATATGACCTTTGCATAACTGGCAAATCACAAGAGATACACCAAATCTTACTATACAAAAAATGTAGATCTTGCTAAAGCACACAATTTATATCTAAATATTTTTTTTTTCTATACAGTGAACCATTTCGGAGATATTGCTTGTTATTTATGTCAGTTCCGGAAAACTTAAAACGTTCCTGAAATGCAAGATCGTTGTTAATGTTTTATATGTTAACCAGAGTGGAATTTAAGAGCTTTAAAATATTTGATTCCATTCTCTTTGCACACATAACATAAAAAATTAACAACCATATTGCGTTTGACAAAAGTTTGTTTTTTGAAACTGACTCAAATAACAAGGAATACATCCGAAATGATTCACTCTGCAGAAAAAATTATTTGGACATAAATTTTGTGTTTTAACAAGATCTACATTTTTTGTAGAGTAATATTTTGTGTATCTATTACGGTTTACGAGTTATTGAAAAGTCATCCAGAGTAAACAGGACTACATAAGCTATAGCCGGAAAATTCAAAATATACATTTCATTTGCCATAAAAATATTTTAACATATATTATTTTAATGAAAATTGTTAGTCATTTTCAAGAAAATCACAATTTTCCATGTAAAGGGTACTGTAGGGTGGGGCTATTTTCCTGAAAATATTCGTGTCGCATCTTTGAAAGCCGTTAAACTTAAATACCAACTTTGGTTTTTAACCGAGTTTTCGTTTTTGAATTATGCTGCCCACAGACTAACGGACGGACAGCTAGACACACGCAAATGAACCTTTTTCTAAAACTGCTTTTTTGTGTTCAGGGGGCCTCAAAACATTCATTTGATTGAGGTCTCTTCATGAGTGTGGAGATTCTTTTATATGCAATAAATCCATGAAAATGAACCACAAGCTTTAATTTCCTTAAGAAGGAAGCCATGCTATGTATTTTTACGGCTGAAAAAATCGACCATCTTCCGCTGGGTTTGAACCTGTGACCATGGGAACCAGAGGCTAGCATGTTACCTGTAGCCCACGGAGGACGACCTTTTTAAAGTTACGGTGATAATCTTTTTTAACATTTACAGAACAGACTACTCTGGCGCGGGGAACCTGACTTTGATCTCCAGTACCGACGTGGGTGGGAGGTCTGGAACGGGGTCCACTCAGCCTCGTGATGTCAACTGAGTAGCTACTGTGATAGCGATCCTAAAAGTTAAAGTAGTCGCCTTACGTCACGCCCATCCTGCACTCCTCCATGTTCTTGGCTGTAGCTGAGGACGCAGAGGTCGGGCGGTAAGAGTACCCTCTGTGTAGGGGAGGTGGCCCAGGGATTTACAGAACAGCCCTATTGTTTAACATTGTTATCATCATTATCTATAGGAGAAACGGCGGGGCACTAATGCACGAAAGAATTCATAGCGGGCTGCCAACTGCGTTGTTCAAAAGAAACAAAATTTCTTTCCAAAAGAAAAAAAAAAGCCCTAGTTCAAGAATTTAACACAAGAAATGTATAAATACAAAGAGGTACTAAATAACTTTTTGGCAAATAGTGCGCGAAAAGCAATCCAGAATACATTGCTCGCTATGTAGGTAATGTTGAAAGGTTTACGTAAGACACCTGTAATCCTGTTGCTGAGGTAACAAATGGAATGCCCGCTCGCTGTCAACAGTGTGCTGATGATGGATCCGGTTGGTTCTTCCTTCCTGTATCAGTTGGAGGAGGTTCAACTTGGCACCACTCATTGTTCAGCTCCAGGCACTGTCCAAACTTTACGACAGTCGTATTTATACCTCCCCACTACAAAACAAATGCTGCTAAGCTCTGCGCCTATGTCCTAGCATTCATCTTGCACTCTAAGGATTATACCTACCAGCAAATTCATCATTTATCTCAATGTTACAAGGTTACACTTTTAATTACAGTTACCAATTAATGTTATACTGCACTATGGTGTAATGTAGAGCTTGTACGCCACTGTACTATACCTCATTATAGCTATCTCTTCATTATACGACGCTATCCACCAATCAAAAGTGCACATGCTCATAACTATACTGCTATCCACTGTGCAACAGTTCATAACACTACTGCTAACCACGAATCAAGGGTGCACCAGTTCATAACGATACTGCTATCCACGAATCAAGGGTGCACTAGTTCATAACGATACTGCTATCCACCAATCAAAGGTGCACCAGTTCATAACGATACTGCTATCCAAAAATCAAAGGTGCACCAGTTCATAACGATACGCTATCCACCAATCAAAGGTGCACCAGTTCATAACGATACTGCTATCCACCAATCAAAGGTGCACCAGTTCATAGCGATATTGCTATCCACCAATCAAAGGTGCACATGTTCATAACGATAGTGCTATCCACCAATCAAAGGTGCACCATTTCATCACGGCACTGGTAATCCACCAATCAAAGGTGCACCACTTCATCACGGCACTGGTAATCCACCAATCAAAGGTGCACCACTTCAGCAGGACATTGGTAATCCACCAA
Organism: Tenodera sinensis; assembly: GCA_030765045.1. Taxonomy (NCBI): domain Eukaryota; kingdom Metazoa; phylum Arthropoda; class Insecta; order Mantodea; family Mantidae; genus Tenodera; species Tenodera sinensis. The sequence continues at coordinate 104,438,525 of CM060972.1, forward strand.
TCAAAGGTGCAACAGTTCATCACGACACTGGTAATCCACCAATCAAAGGTGCAACAGTTCATCACGACACTGGTAATCCACCAATCAAAGGTGCAACAGTTCATCACGACACTGGTAATCCACCAATCAAAGGTGCACCAGTTCATAGCGATATTGCTATCCACCAATCAAAGGTGCACCAATTCATCAGGGCACTGGTAATCCACCAATCAAAGGTGCAACAGTTCATCACGACACTGGTAATCCACCAATCAAAGGTGCAACAGTTCATAACGATACTGCTATCCACCAATCAAAGGTGCACCAGTTCATAGCGATATTGCTATCCACCAATCAAAGGTGCAACAGTTCATCACGACACTGGTAATCCACCAATCAAAGGTGCAACAGTTCATAACGATACTGCTATCCACCAATCAAACGTGCACCAGTTCATAGCGATATTGCTATCCACCAATCAAAGGTGCACATGTTCATAACGATACTGCTATCCACCAATCAAAGGTGCACCATTTCATCACGGCACTGGTAATCCACCAATCAAAGGTGCACCACTTCATCACGGCACTGGTAATCCACCAATCAAAGGTGCACCACTTCATAACGATACTGCTATCCAGCAATCAAAGGTGCACCACTTCATCACGGCACTGGTAATCCACCAATCAAAGGTGCACCACTTCATAACGATACTGCTATCCAGCAATCAAAGGTGCACCACTTCAGCAGGACATTGGTAATCCACCAATCAAAGGTGCAACAGTTCATCAGGGCACTGGTAATCCACCAATCAAAGGTGCACCACTTCATCACGGCACTGGTAATCCACCAATCAAAGGTGCACCACTTCATAACGATACTGCTATCCAGCAATCAAAGGTGCACCACTTCAGCAGGACATTGGTAATCCACCAATCAAAGGTGCACCAGTTCATCACGGCACTGGTAATCCACCAATCAAACGTGAACCAGTTCAGCAGGGCACTGGTAATCCACCAATCAAAGGTGCACCAGTTCATCACGGCACTGGTAATCCACCAATCAAACGTGAACCAGTTCAGCAGGACATTGGTAATCCACCAATCAAAGGTGCACCAGTTCATCACGGCACTGGTAATCTACCAATCAAAGGTGCACCAGTTCATCACGGCACTGGTAATCCACCAATCAAAGGTGCACCAGTTCATCACGGCACTGGTAATCTACCAATCAAAGGTGCACCACTTCATCACGGCACTGGTAATCCACCAATCAAAGGTGCACCACTTCATAACGATACTGCTATCCAGCAATCAAAGGTGCACCACTTCAGCAGGACATTGGTAATCCACCAATCAAAGGCGCAACAGTTCATCACGACACTGGTAATCCACCAATCAAAGGTGCAACAGTTCATCAGGGCACTGGTAATCCACCAATCAAAGGTGCACCACTTCATAACGATACTGCTATCCAGCAATCAAAGGTGCACCACTTCAGCAGGACATTGGTAATCCACCAATCAAAGGCGCAACAGTTCATCACGACACTGGTAATCCACCAATCAAAGGTGCACCACTTCATAACGATACTGCTATCCAGCAATCAAAGGTGCACCACTTCAGCAGGACATTGGTAATCCACCAATCAAAGGTGCACCAATTCATCAGGGCACTGGTAATCCACCAATCAAAGGTGCAACAGTTCATCACGACACTGGTAATCCACCAATCAAAGGTGCAACAGTTCATAACGGTACTGCTATCCACCAATCAAAGGTGCACCAGTTCATAGCGATATTGCTATCCACCAATCAAAGGTGCACATGTTCATAACGATACTGCTATCCACCAATAAAAGGTGCACCAGTTCATCACGGCACTGGTAATCCACCAATCAAAGGTGCACCACTTCATAACGATACTGCTATCCAGCAATCAAAGGTGCACCACTTCAGCAGGACATTGGTAATCCACCAATCAAAGGTGCACCATTTCATCACGGCACTGGTAATCCACCAATCAAAGGTGCACCTCTTCATCACGGCACTGGTAATCTACCAATCAAAGGTGCACCAGTTCATCACGGCACTGGTAATCCACCAATCAAAGGTGCACCAGTTCATCACGGCACTGGTAATCCACCAATCAAAGGTGCACCACTTCATCACGGCACTGGTAATCTACCAATCAAAGGTGCACCAGTTCATCACGGCACTGGTAATCCACCAATCAAAGGTGCACCAGTTCATCACGGCACTGGTAATCCACCAATCAAAGCTGCACCATTTCATCACGGCACTGGTAATCCACCAATCAAAGGTGCACCAGTTCATCACGGCACTGGTAATCTACCAATCAAAGGTGCACCACTTCAGCAGGGCACTGGTAATCCACCAATCAAAGGTGCACCAGTTCATCACGGCACTGGTAATCTACCAATCAAAGGTGCACCACTTCAGCAGGGCACTGGTAATCCACCAATCAAAGGTGCACCACTTCATCACGGCACTGGTAATCTACCAATCAAAGGTGCACCACTTCAGCAGGGCACTGGTAATCTACCAATCAAAGGTGCACCACTTCATCACGGCACTGGTAATCCACCAATCAAAGGTGCACCAGTTCATCACGACACTGGTAATCCACCAATCAAAGGTGCACCAGTTCATCACGGCACTGGTAATCCACCAATCAAAGGTGCACCAGTTCATCACGGCACTGGTAATCCACCAATCAAAGGTGCACCAGTTCATCACGGCACTGGTAATCTACCAATCAAAGGTGCACCACTTCAGCAGGACATTGGTAATCCACCAATCAAAGGAGCACCATTTCATCACGGCACTGGTAATCCACCAATCAAAGGTGCACCACTTCATCACGGCACTGGTAATCCACCAATCAAAGGTGCACCACTTCATAACGATACTGCTATCCAGCAATCAAAGGTGCACCACTTCAGCAGGACATTGGTAATCCACCAATCAAAGGTGCACCAGTTCATCACGGCACTGGTAATCCACCAATCAAACGTGAACCAGTTCAGCAGGGCACTGGTAATCCACCAATCAAAGGTGCACCAGTTCATCACGGCACTGGTAATCTACCAATCAAAGGTGCACCAGTTCATCACGGCACTGGTAATCCACCAATCAAAGGTGCACCAGTTCATCACGGCACTGGTAATCTACCAATCAAAGGTGCACCAGTTCATCACGGCACTGGTAATCCACCAATCAAAGGTGCACCAGTTCATCACGGCACTGGTAATCCACCAATCAAAGGTGCACCAGTTCATCACGGCACTGGTAATCTACCAATCAAAGGTGCACCAGTTCATCACGGCACTGGTAATCCACCAATCAAAGGTGCACCAGTTCATCACGGCACTGGTAATCTACCAATCAAAGGTGCACCAGTTCATCACGGCACTGGTAATCCACCAATCAAAGGTGCACCAGTTCAGCAGGGCACTGGTAATCCACCAATCAAAGGTGCACCAGTTTATCACGGCACTGGTAATCTACCAATCAAAGGTGCACCAGTTCAGCAGGGCACTGGTAATCCACCAATCAAAGGTGAACCAGTTCATCACGACACTGGTAATCCACCAATCAAAGGTGAACCAGTTCATCACGACACTGGTAATCCACCAATCAAAGGTGAACCAGTTCATCACGACACTGGTAATCCACCAATCAAAGGTGAACCAGTTCATCACGGCACTGGTAATCCACCAATCAAAGGTGAACCAGTTCATCACGACACTGGTAATCCACCAATCAAAGGTGCACCAGTTCATCACGGCACTGGTAATCCACCAATCAAAGGTGCACCAGTTCAGCAGGGCACTGGTAATCCACCAATCAAAGGTGCACCAGTTCAGCACGGCACTGGTAATCCACCAATCAAAGGTGCACCAGTTCATCACGACACTGGTAATCCACCAATCAAAGGTGAACCAGTTCATCACGGCACTGGTAATCCACCAATCAAAGGTGAACCAGTTCATCACGACACTGGTAATCCACCAATCAAAGGTGCACCAGTTCATCACGGCACTGGTAATCCACCAATCAAAGGTGCACCAGTTCATCACGGCACTGGTAATCCACCAATCAAAGGTGAACCAGTTCATCACGGCACTGGTAATCCACCAATCAAAGGTGAACCAGTTCATCACGACACTGGTAATCCACCAATCAAAGGTGCACCAGTTCATCACGGCACTGGTAATCCACCAATCAAAGGTGCACCAGTTCAGCAGGGCACTGGTAATCCACCAATCAAAGGTGCACCAGTTCATCACGGCACTGGTAATCCACCAATCAAAGGTGAACCAGTTCATCACGACACTGGTAATCCACCAATCAAAGGTGCACCAGTTCAGCAGGGCACTGGTAATCCACCAATCAAAGGTGCACCAGTTCATCACGGCACTGGTAATCCACCAATCAAAGGTGCACCAGTTCAGCAGGGCACTGGTAATCCACCAATCAAAGGTGCACCAGTTCATCACGGCACTGGTAATCCACCAATCAAAGGTGAACCAGTTCAGCAGAGCACTAGTAATCCACCAATCAAAGGTGCACCAGTTCAGCAGAGCACTGGTAATCCACCAATCAAAGGTGAACCAGTTCAGCAGGGCACTGGTAATCCACCAATCAAAGGTGCACCAGTTCATCACGGCACTGGTAATCCACCAATCAAAGGTGCACCAGTTCAGCAGGGCACTGGTAATCCACCAATCAAAGGTGCACCAGTTCATCACGGCACTGGTAATCCACCAATCAAAGGTGCACCAGTTCAGCAGGACACTGGTAATCCACCAATCAAAGGTGCACCAGTTCATCACGGCACTGGTAATCCACCAATCAAAGGTGCACCAGTTCAGCAGGGCACTGGTAATCCACCAATCAAAGGTGAACCAGTTCAGCAGAGCACTAGTAATCCACCAATCAAAGGTGAACCAGTTCATCACGACACTGGTAATCCACCAATCAAAGGTGCACCAGTTCAGCAGGGCACTGGTAATCCACCAATCAAAGGTGCACCAGTTCAGCAGGGCACTAGTAATCCACCAATCAAAGGTGCACCAGTTTATCACGGCACTGGCAATCCACCAATCAAAGGTGCACCAGTTCAGCAGGGCACTGGTAATCCACCAATCAAAGGTGCACCAGTTCAGCAGCGCACTGGCAATCCACCAATCAAAGGTGCACCAGTTCATCAGGGCACTAGTAATCCACCAATCAAAGGTGCACCTGTTCAGCAGGACACTAGTAATCCACCAATCAAAAGTGCACCTGTTCAGCAGGGCATTGGTAATCCACCAATCAAAGGTGCACCTGTTCAGCAGGGCACTGGTAATCCACCAATCAAAAGTGCACCTGTTCAGCAGGACACTAGTAATCCACCAATCAAAAGTGCACCTGTTCAGCAGGGCACTGGTAATCCACCAATCAAAGGTGCACCTGTTAAGCAGGGCACTGGTAGTCCACCAATCAAAGGTGCACCTGTGCATAAACGACACTGTTAATCGCCAATCAAAAAATCCACATGTAGCGATCAGTATTTACCGTCTGCGCACATTCCCACGCAGAATTTATTAGCATGTGTGTTTGTTGAACTGATCATTCGGTCATTAGTGAAGTGATGGTCTGAATTGGATAAATTAGTATTCTTGGCAATTTATCTTTAGATATTTCATCCAAGTGGTATTGTGGAAGGAATTACTCAGAATGTTTTAACATTATCGCAGTGTATTTAGCTTTGAAAGATTTAATTTCACAACATATCAATGAGAATTCTAACCAGCAAGTTGCATTATGCAGCCATTAAAGCCATTAGGTGTGGAATGCATATATTGCGAAAAATCTAAAACAAACTCATTTCACAAAATTCGAAAAAGAAATGAATGAATGCCGGAAAACATTTCCTCACTGTAATTTACCATAAATTAAAAAATATATATCGAAAAATTCAAACGATAATACAAGTCATATAGAGCGAAAAAATACACAATAATTGCAACTCATTTCGCGAAATTCGAAAAAAAATTATTGCTAAAAAAGAGTCCCTCTAGGTATAAATGTCCTTGCGAATTTTTATGGGCATTGCAAAAAACTAAATAATAAATTGGTAAAATAGAGTGCAATTTTGGATTCTAAGCTAGACAGTAAATTACATTTGTGTCAAAGGAAGAAGCACCTTGTGAACTTAGTAACACGTAAAATAGATTTGTTTGTAACTATTCATAGGTGATTATTAATCCTAATGAATCTTCCAACTCATACAGATTTTTTCACTACGTATCTGTCGGGTTTTGATTCATACTGTAAGTGAAGTGTGAAGTTAATGAAACATTAACACTTCACTACGTATCTGTCGGGTTTTGATTCATACTGTAAGTGAAGTGTGAAGTTAATGAATCATTAACACTTCACTAGTCTCGGCGAGTGCAGAACGAGAGGCATATGTTTTCGTCTCGCTCGTATATCAAGAGAAGTAATTAATAGCAAACCACACGCCGCGGTGCGTGAAATAAAAAATGAACGTCAGGAGCGTTGTTCTAAAGAAAAACATAAATATGGCGGAAATCCTTGGAAGAGTTGCAGAGGTCGGCGTCTAACTTCCGCTCTACTCCGTGAACACGGAACAAATCTTCATCATTCACGAATAAAGAAATGTAACATTTTATTTGTTAAGGCGAGACTTTAATGAAGAACAACTTTGTAAAGAATCTGATACGCTACATTCACACGAATTTCTCTCTCTGCTTATTATTCATCAGTGGATGAAAAATACATTTTTCTATATACTTCTTTTTAATAGAAATACACCTTTGTATTTGGTATACCTATACAAAATGAATAGCGCTAGCCAGATGTTTAACGACAGGTTTTAAAAATCATGCAAAGAACAACTGAATATCGACAGGACTAAGAATGACCTAAGTGGGATTTCAACAATTCGCACCATTCATAAAAGATATCTCGGAAATGGTTTATGATGCGAAATGCTTTTTCGAAATAAATTGTGTATTTTAAAGTGTGCTTAACCTCTACCAGTTATACAAGATTATACAAACTTCCTCCCAAATGAAGAAGACTCCAAAGGCTATCTACAAAAATATTAAGATATACACTTTATTTGTAATTTAAATATTTTTGATATGTTAATTTAATAAAAATCATTAAACCCATTTTTGAAAAACTCAAATATTTCGGAAAATCTTGTATGTATAGGGCTAGTTTGTAGTAGGGAGATTTCCTTCAAAATTGTCGTGTGCTTTAAATAACAATTTTGGTATTTAAATGACACACGCATAGAGATAGCTTTTTTCTAAATTTTTTTTTTTCATTTAGAAAACCTCCAAACATGTATTTCCTATGAAATCTTGGTATAAAATTAGTGGCTGGAATGCATTATTTCCTATATTTATTATAGGTAATTTTTGTAGAAGTTAATACTTTTGTAGAGCTTCAGAGGACCTCAAAAGTTGCATTTTAGGTGAATATTGTCATCTAATTCCTGGGTACAATACAAAGTGGTGTGTGGTTACTGTAGGTAGGGAAAACATTCAATAAATAATCTAGCCTAAATAAAGTGTCACCAATATATTCTTTATTATTGGTTTAAATGTTCAAATACTTATAATTTTTAAGTGTTAACTTCCAAATCTAGAAGTCCTGTGTTCGATTCTGGAGGATGGAACTTTTTCTTTCACCAAGATTGTTCTATATTCTCTTTAGAATGTGGAAGTATGAGTGAGAGTAAATGTATGTGTGTGTGTGTGTGTGTGTGTGTGTGTGTGTGTGTGTGTATTTGTGAATTTAATAAAAATACGTCATTCGGAAGGCTAAATGGTCCTTGACACCAAATGCCAAAGTCTAAAAGAAAAATTCATCAAGAGCCAACTGCGACATATTTTCCTCTCTGTGGTTGACTATGGGAAAGTTCAGAGTGGGGACTTAGCACCTCGACCGATGAAATCTGTTGTGCCTGACGGGGCGCCCCCCCCCCCTCCCTCCCGGGAAGGAGGGATAAGGTGTATGGATACTAAGAGTTTGTGGCTGGAGGAGGGATGAGAGCAGAGGGTAGGGTCCCTAACTACTACAGATTTGAACTCTCCAGTGGTGGCTCGTGCAAACCCCTTAATCACGTACCGTTCCCGATGTTTACTACACGCAAGCCGGTGGTTTTATAAATACAAAGCACAACTATCGGCCATTCGTCACGTTTAATAATACTTCTCTACTTTACACTTTTAAATTGTTTTTACAACACAATTTCCTATTAAATGCAATACGATGAGATATTTAAGCCTGGTAAGCAATTTTATGAACTTTCATTGTTCAAAACAAGATTTGATTCAGCCAGCTTCTGTGGTGTGGGGACAGGCTTTTCGAGAAAATCAAAATTTTGTAGAAAATTTCCATGTAAAGGGTAGTTTAAGGTGAAGGAATTTTCTTCAAAATCTTGGTGTCGCATCCTTGAAAGATATTAATCGACTTTTCTATTTGAATTATATTGTCCACAAACTGACAGACACACGTGGACCTTTCTTTTGGATTATGGGGGCCTCAAAACATGTTTCTGGTGGAGTCTCGACACCGAATGTTTGGGGTGGAACACAATACTTCCTCTAGTTACTACATGTAGTAGAGAAAGTAAATATGAATAACCGTCTGACTTGAAAGAAGTAATTCGCACTGCAAGGCTGATAAGTCGGCCACCTGTTAGAAATGGCCTATGGGCGTTGTGGGCAAGTCAGGACTTTCAGCAAATCCAGCCACTTTCTAATGCACGTGGCTCATTTGCCTAAAGCGAAACAACAGCAGGGCGGGCGTCACTACGTAAAAAGGTGAACGTCCGAGGCGTCGTCGAGAAGCATTCTTTATTTGCAACGCCTTCTAGATTGGAACGCGACCTACATTCTGTGAGCGTCAAAATGGTCCCACAACAATCTCAACAGCTTTCATCCGACACTCAAGCCTGCCAACGTCAGTGTCTTCACTGCAACATGCAGCTCACTATTTACAGCAACAATTGCATTCCATACAAAAATTCAATATTATATTTACACTGGAAATACATGTTTTGGGACACCTTGGAATTTAAAAAAAAAAAAAAAAAAAAAAAAAAAAAAGCAAAGGAAAACAAAAATGTCTTTGTTTGCCCGTAAACACCATAACTGAAAAACGAAAAGTCGGTTAAAAACCAAAGTTGGTATTTAAGTTTAATGTCTTTCAAGGATGCGAGACGAAGATTTTGAAGAAAATAGCCCAACTCTAAACTACCCTTTACATGCAAAAATTTTAGAAAATTTTTATTTTCTTGAAAATGGCTCTAACGATTTCGATTAAAATGTCATATGTTTGAGATATTTTTATGATAAATAAAATGTATATCTTGAATTTTCTGGCTATAGCCCCTGTAGCCGCATTTACTCTGGACGACTTTTGCATAAGTGGTAAAGCGTAAGACATAGACCAAATCATACTATACAAAAAATGTAGATCTCACTAAAACAAACAATACATGTCTGAATAATTTTCTTGTAGAGTGAACCATTTCGCAGATATTCCTTGTTACATGTGTCAGTTTTGGAAAACAAAACTTTCGTGAAATGGAACATCGTTGTTCATTTTTTATATGTTAAGCGTACAAAGAGAACGGGATCTCAAAGCTTTAAAAGATTTGACTATCGCACAAAGTCTACTGTATTCCCATATTCCCCTTGTACCTACAAGGAAATAAGCAATAAGATAACTTGTACAAATGTTTATCTCAACTAACACGAAGAAGATATAGGAATAAGAATTTGTAAAACTGGTTAGTACAAGAGTAGAGAAAGTCATGTGAGTGTAACACATCAGATTTTTTCCCTTCTGGTTATGCAAACACAAGGAAATTTCAAGGCCATCACATAGCGGCGAACTCTTAAAACGCTTTAACTATTATCTGCGTTTGGTATATTCGCTGTTCTCTTTGTACCTAGAGGGAAGTATGCAGTAAAGGAATTCCTACAAATGTTTTATTTCGATTAACAGAATTGTTAAGGGGTTGTACAGATAGTCATTAAGTATGGTTGATATTCCTCTCAGTGGTCATGTTGAGGAATTTCACAAAAAGGCAACAGCTTTCATTGAGGAGAAGTTTGTTGGTTCCGTATTGGAAGAAGTGTGCGCCTGAGTCTGAGCGTTCCCCTTAAGCATTCGCAACTTTCAATCGTCCGCCAAATGAATATTCTTAGCGTAAACATGGGATTTATTTAAAGCATATAGCGATGTTTCCGCTTTGATAGCTTCAAGTGGGGGAAAAAGCGCCGACTGCAGAGAGCGACGTTTAATAGCCTAGCGTATATTTGTGGGCACAAACCTAACATTTATTGCTTTAAAACAAACGAATACCTACACGTGATAAATGAATAGTTCAACAGTTTAAAAAATCCAGTGTGTTACACTCACATGACTTTCTCTACTCTTGTACTAACCATTCTTACAAACTCTTATTCCTATGTCTTCTTCATGTTAGTTGAGAGAAACATTTGTACAAATTATCTTATTGTTTATTTCCTTGTAGGTACAAGGGGAATATGGGAATACAGTAGGCTTTGTGCAATAGTAATTTTTTTTTTTTTTTTTTTTTTTTTTTTTTTTTTTTTTTTTTTGTATTCAGGGGGCCTCAAAGCATATATTTGCAGTGAAATATCACACATACGTTTTATGTAATTTTAGTATTAAAGCACAACAATAACTAATAAATTTACTAAATGTAAAATTATAATGAGTCAGATATGTATGACGCATAACAGTTGCTAAGCAGTTATTTCATTTGCTTCAACACTTGTAGAGGAAAATGGAAGGTAATGATAAATCTGTTGAATATTTGGATTGTATTCCGCTGGTCGTTTTGAACGAAGCCAAGAATGCTCAGAGTTAATAATTCCAGAAAAATCAAAGGAAGTTTAGGGAAAAGAATATTAAAAGTTTTGTCGATAGAGAAAGGAAAAATACGCTAGTTTGACTAATGAAACCAATTACTGGTGAACTTTTCCGAGCTGTTAATTATACAGGTTTTCTTACAGGTACATTAGAGAAAATTATGTTGTGATAGTGATGACGATATTGCTGTCTTGTTCGTGTGTGTGTGTGTGTGTGTGTGTGTGTGTGTGTGTGTGTGTGTGTGTGTCAGTTTGTGGACAGCATAACTAGAAAACGAAAAGTTAGTTAAAAACCAAAGTTGGTATTTAAGTTTAATGTCTTTCAAGGATGCGACACGAAGATTCTGAAAAAAAATCCCTCCACCCGAAACTACTCTTTACATGGAAAATTTTTATTTTCTTGAAAATGGTTGTGACGATTTCGATTAAAATATATGTTTGAGATATTTTTATGACAAATGAAATGTATAACTTGAATTTTCTGGGTATAGTCCATGAAGTCCTGTTTACTCTCGATGACTTTTTCATAACTGATAAACTGTTAAACATACACCAAATCTTACTGTACAAAAAGTGTAGGTCTTGCTAAAACACAATTTATGTGCGCATACATTTTTTGTAGAGTGAAGCATATTCCTTGTTATTTGTGTGAAGTTTTGCAGAACTATACTTCTGTCAAATCCAACATTGTTATTCATTTTTTATATGTTAGCCGTGCAAAGAGAACTGAATCTGAAAGCTTTAAATGATTTTAATGTCGTTCAAAATCTACTGTATTTTCATATTCCCCTTGTACCTACAAGGAAATAAGCAATAAGATAATTTGTACAAATGTTTATCTCAACTTGCACGCAGAAGATACAGGAATAAGAGTTTGTAAGAATGGTTTACGTGTATGAAATTTGACAGTTGTAGAGCAAGAAGTTTCAGTTAAAGTTGTTAAAATAAAGGTTGCAATCAGAAGGTGCCATAAGTGTTTTGGATCGCCTGAGGCGGTTTTCCCTGCGTATTGCAAAAGGCTAGTTACTATTTCTAGGAGTGTTACGCCAGATGCATGTTCATTCATTCATTGACTTTATTGTACCACCAATATTTTGTGCTGTCCAGCTTGTTCGGCATCTATCCAGGTCCTCTTTCGATTCCGCTCTGGTATATTTAGTACCCATGCCCTTGAAACAAGCGGATATGTTATCCAGTGGTAAATTGATGGACGTAGCTTAAAACAAAGCAAGATGTGCTTTGACGTCAGATTCTACTTGAGGCTACAAACAACATATATACATCCGCTCACCAATTACTCGCCAAAATGTTCGGCTGGGGCAGGCAGGCAGGCAGGCAGGCCGTCCATATTAATTGAAGCGATTATCACGGCCACAGCCGAATTTAAATAGATTTTCACACGACCGACGGACGGGTAGGTACCTGGGGAGCGTTCCTATCCAACTCTTCAACTTTTCCTCTCACTGCCAACTGCATCTCAACTAATTGAACAAACTTTGTTACCAGTACACCTTACTAATGCACATTTGTCTTCATGGAACATTTTTCAAAAAGTTTGATTTTCCCAAAGTGGCTCTAACGAGTTTGATTAAAATGACATATGTTTAACATATTTAACATTATATGTTTAACATTTTCTGCATTCAAATACTTTATGAACACTTTCGTCCTACGCTTCAGAGATTTCTATAAACATGCGTTGAAATACGTATATTGCGCGACTTCCCTTCCACGTGCGTGGGAGAAGAACATTGACGGTAACTCATTAGAATGCACGCTCTTTTTCCGATGCTTTCGCGAAGTTGTTGTTGCATAAGGGAACGGTATTAAGTTTGCCAGTAGTGTTCAATGTTCTAGGCAGTCCTCTAGTGTATTTTCATCGAAATGACTAACCTGTATATATTGGGTGAAAAAACAAAACAATGATTGGTCTTCAAATAGGAACTCCTGTCCGGAAATGCACGGCTTGGGCGCTGGAAAGCGTCGAATTTTGAGAACGAACGATTGTGACAGTTTATTAACATTCATTTTGGTATCTTAATACGGAAGGTATGCAACACTTTAGCCATCTGTGTACTGGGATGAACAATCTGAGCATAATAACATTCTTGCGCATGCGCTAAATTCCTCCATAGAGTCCTTGGTGTGCATTCTGCTGTGTTACTTGTGTAGTTTCCACTACAATAACGTTTTTAACAACAGTGCGACATGTACCAGTACACAGCTGCTGAAATGGCCGACATCAGCTCCAGCACACTGTTGTAAATGTGTGGAATCACCTCAACGTCGCATATTCAGACCGATGGATTGGTAGAGGTGGACCAGTTCCATGGCCAGCACGATCGCTAGATTTGATACCTCTCGGCCATATTCTGTGGAATTGTATGAAGAGTATGACACTCCTGTGACGTCAGCGGAGGACCTTACGGCTCGAGTCCACGGAGCGACTGAAAATTTTCAAAGACAACCGCACGTATTGGGTCATGTGCATGAGGCTCACCACCGCCGATATAGGCTCTGTAATGACGTAGGAGGTAGACAGTTCGTAGCCCGTTTGTAATGGAGACAGCTCGATGTTGGGTTTATTGATGAAATGTGAACGCACACACACCTCACACTTCGATACGCTACAGCGTCCAAACCGTACATTTCCGGACAGAGGTTCCTATTTGAAAATCTATCAAATTGCCGTCCCGCACAACATACTAAGCGTTGTTAGTGTTTTTTGGGACTCCCTGTATAGATACATTTACTGTGCAACGTATTACAGTAGTTCGGGTTTCTCTATTCACTTTTCTTTTACGAAACACAACACTTCTTTCTGTATTATCACTTCTACGTACAATTCACGTAATTTTCTATGTGTTTGAAATAAAAATGCAACCTATTACTCTTATACGGTTTTCTTTAATCACTTTTCTTTTACCTAACACATACACATGTATTTCTCTTCTCACTCTTCTGCAAACAATTCATACACTTTTATATATTATTGAAATAGAAATGTAACGTATTACATTCACACGGTTTCTCTACTCGCTTTTCTTCCTGTGGTATCTGTGGTTGTTTAACAGTGATTTTCATATTGTTTTCCCGGTGTTTTTGTTTATTCATTTAATTTAAATTTTATTCCCTATAATATACTAAGAGTTTTAATTAAATATTTGCTAAGTCTGTTAACCACTATTTTTACTTTCTCTACTACGTGTAGTAAGTAGAGAAAGTATTGTATTCCAGCCGAAATTTCGATGTCGAGATTTCATCGGAAATATATGTTTTGAGCCCCCCTGAATCCAAAAAACAGTGTTTTTAGAAAAATGTCCGTGTCTGTCTGTGTGTCTGTGGACAGCATAACTGAAAAACGAAAAATCGGTTAAAAACCAAAGTTGGTATTTAAGTTTAATGTCTTTCAAGGATGTGACACGAATATTTTGAAGAAAATAGCCCCACCCTACACTACCCTTTACATGAAGCTTTTAATTTTCTTGAAAATGGCTGTAACAAATTTTGATTAAAATGCTATATATTTAAGATATTTTTATGACAAATGAATTGAATTTTCTGGTTATATCCTATGTAAGCCTGTTTACTCTGGATGACTTTTAACTTGTAAACCGTAAAAGATAGACAAAATCTTATTATACAAAAATGTAGATCTTGTTAAAATACACAATTTATGTAAAAATAAATTTTTTTAGAGTGAACCATTTTGGAAATATTCCTTGTTGTTTGTGTCAGTTTCGGAAAACTTAAAATTTTCGTGAAATGGAACATCGTTCATTTTTTATATGTTAAGCGTGCAGAAAGAACGGAATCTTAAAAGATTTGACTATCGCTCAAAGTCTACTGTATTCTAACATTCCCCTTGCACCTACAAGGAAATAAGCAATAAGATAATTTGTACAAAAGTTTATCTCAACTAACACGAAGAAGATATAGGAATAAGAGTTTGTAAGAATGGTTACTACAAGAGTAGAAAAAGTCATGTGAGTGCAACACGTCAGATTTTTTTTTGATTCAGGAGGCCTCAAAATATATGTTTCAGGTGAAAGCTCGACATCGAAATTTTGGGTCGAACACAATTTCCCCTACTTACTATACGTAGCAGAAAAAGTAATGTGAAATTTTTAATTTTGAATTTTATTATGGTTAACCAAAATATTTTTGTGTTGGTAGTGTAAATATTTATAGTTTAGCATGCCCGTCATTACTAAAAAGTTTTAAAAGATTCTGCCTATATGTAGATTTTTGTTCCCAATGTGGATATGTACCTTAGTGCAAAGAAAATTGTGGATTTAGTTTTTACAGATACACTGTGGTAAAATAGTGTGCAAGACTGATATGGGAGGGTTGATGAAGTGAGGGAGGGGGAGGGTATGGTGATATTGTATTACTTACTTCCTCGATGGTATAGGTGGTGCGGACACTTTTCCGCCGGATGGGTGCCTCGTAGGTTTCCTCCACCGTAGCGTCCATCTTCAGTTTGGGGTGTTTACCACAATAGGGAATTAAACTGTTCTACCAATATCTCACCACCGCCAGCAGTAGCCTACACAATCAGCTCCCCGATTGGCACTGTACTGCCCGCCTCCATCATTCCCACAAATCGTACAACAGATGTTCGCAGCTCCCCTGACCTCTATCGGCCAGTCCTCCAACTTCTCGCAGCCTGCAGCTACATCTCACGGAACGCTACAGAAGCTTTTGTAAAATTACGTCTGCCTCTTCTACACTGCAGCATCTTCCAGTGATGCGGCAAGCAAATTTTAAAAATAATTCCCCATCCCAGGCTACTCTTTATATGGAATAGTTGTTCGAACGGGTTGATCTTATTAAAAATGGCTTTAACGATATTGAATAAATTAGCACAATATGTTTTAAGGCATTTTCATCACAATTCAAATTTATATCTTGAATTTTCTGGAACTTTTCTCATTAGCGGGCAATTTATGTCTAAATACTTTTCTTTTGTGTAGTGAAAAACTTTCACTGTCTCTGCTACCTATTGCATTGGACCCAAACATTCTATGTCGAAATTTCACCCGAAATATGTGTTTTCAGGTTCTCCGAATCAAAAATAAATAAATAAATAAATAAAAAAATGCACACATACAATTTTAGAAAAAGGTACGTGCGCATGCGCGCGTGCGTGTGTGTTTGTGGACAGCATAAATCAAAAACAAAAGTCAGTTAAAAACCAAAGTTGGTATCTAAGTTTAATATTTTTCAAGGATGCGACAAGCAGGTTTCCAAGAAAATTCATCCACCCTAAACTACCCTTTATATGGAAAATTTTTCGAAAAGTTTCACTCTCAAAAATTCCTCAAACGATTTTAATTAAAATACTACATGTTTAAGATATTTTATGGCAAATGAAATGCATATTTTGAATTTTCTGGCTACAGTTGATGTAGCCCTGTTTACTCTGGATGAGTTTTGAATAACTGGTAAACCATAACAGATAGACCAAACCTTACTGTATAAAAAATCTGATGTGTTGCACTCACATGACTTTCTCTTCTCGTGTACTAAACTTTTTTACAAACTCTTATTCCTATATCTTCTTGGCGTTAGCTGAGATAAACGTTTACAGAAATTATTTTATTGCTTATTTCCTTGTAGGTATAAGGGGAATATGGGAATACAATAGACTTTGAGCAATAGTCAAATCTTTTAAAGCTTTGAGACTCCTTTTTCTTTGTATAACACATAAAAACCTGAATAACAATATTCCATTTCACGAAAGTTTGAAGCTTTCCGAAATTGATAGAAATAACAAGGAATATCTCCGAAATGGTTCATTGTAAAAAAAATATTTGGACATAAATTATGTGTTTTAGCGAGATCTACATTTTTGCATAGTAAGATTTTGTCTATCTCTTACGATTTACGAGTTTTTCAAAAGTCATCCAGAGTAAACAGAACTACATAGGCTATAGTCAGAAAATTCAAAATGTACATTTCATTTGTTATATAAATATCTTAAACATATGGCATTTCAATCAAAATTGTTAGAGCTATCTTCAACAAAATCAAAATTTTTAAAAAATGTTCCATGTAAAGGATAGTTTAGGGTGTCGCATCTTTGAAAGTCATTAAACTTAGATACCAACTTTGGTTTTTAACCAACTTTTCGTTGAGATATACTGTCCACAGATAGCCGCGCGCACGCGCGCGCGCGCACACACACACACACACACACACACACACACACACAGACACACAGATGTCCTAAAATGCCTTTGTAGGGGGATTTAAGCAGACTCGCGTATCTGTGGAGGAATCCCGATATCGAACTTTTTGGTGGACTGTAATACATACTTCTAACAGATATTGCATTTTACTAAAGCTTTTCTGGGTATTGGAATCCAGCTGCAGAAAATACATTAAAAGTGACATCTGCAAGTGAACACATTTGCCGGCACGTGGTGATATATACGGCTGTGTGTCAGATTAACGACTTCCGCAGCATCCTTACAGCAAATCACATACGTACGTATGTGTTGCTTTCAAGACTTATGCTTTTATCTGCATCAGCGTTTATTCCTTTCTTAAGATGACTTCATTCTTTAGCTACCTTCATTATCATTGTTAACTATTCCATCGTCTTATACAAAATGCCCTCTACTATACATACGTAGTAGAGAAAGTAAAAATGGTATTCACGTTACCTTAGGAAGCTAGCTGGCTCTATGTCCTGTGTTATGAAATGACTGATAGCCACGAGGATATCCAACAATTGCCGGGAAGTACAACTTCCTTAAATGACACCATTCTCTCGTCTTTCTTGTAGCAAAGGAAACACACAGTTTATCACAAGTAGGCAATATGATAATACGTACATGTGACCTAAGTCATAAATTCTTGAGCGCTGCCAGAGTCATACCGAGTGATTTTTATCTACACTATTCCACAAATAAAACATGAATTTTAATACCATATCGCAGAGATTTGACCACAAAATGTTAAACTACATAAAAAATAACCTAAAATATATCCATTTCCATTAGCATTTTCATTTACTCAGCACTGCCAACTGATGAAACCCAACAATGACGTGTATTTTGACCTTCTCTTGTTACAGCATAACACCAATTTATAACCTGAAATAAACCTCACTTAGGTTTAATAATAACAAATAATCTTTCTTCTGGAAAAATATATTAATTATTGAAAGAACAATTGTTAAAAACGCATCTGTCAGATTAAAATGCAGTGACACTTTAATTGTTAATCGATTCTAATATGTAATAAATTGTTTTTCAGCTATTTATGGGATACAGTTGGCTACACTAAGTAAAAGAATGACCTAGTGATAATTTGTACAAAACAAAAGAATGATCAGGTGTTAAATCGTATATTTGACAATTTATTCACAATGTCTATTTGTGTCAATTTGACTTATCTTGATGAAAATGACGACGATAATGATGAACAAAATTTTAACCACATATGTTGCACTCACATGACTTTCTCTACTCTTATTCTAACCATTCTTACAAACTCTTATTCTTCGTGTTAGTTGAGATAAACATTTGTACAAATTATTGCTTATTTCCTTGTAGGTACAAGGGGAATATTAGAATACACTAGACTGTGCGATAGTCAAATCTTTTAAAGCTTTGAGATTCCGTTCTCTTTCCACTCTTAACATAAGAAAATGAACAGCGATGTTCCATTTCACGAAAGTTTTAAGTTTTCCTAAACTGACACAAATAACAAGGAATATCTCCGAAATGGTTCACTTTACAAAACAAGTTATTCGGACATAAATTGTGTGTTTCAGCAAGATCTACATTTTTTGTACAGTAAGATTTTGTCTATCTTACGCTTTACGAGTTATTCAAAAGTAATCCAGAGTAAACGGGACTACATAGGCTATAGCCAGAAAATTCTAAATATACATTTAATTTTTCATTAAAATATCTTAAACATGTGGCATTTTAATCAAAATCGTTAGAGCCATTTTCAAGAATATACAAATTTTCGAAAAATTTTCCATGTAAAGCGTAGCTTAGGGTGGGGCCATTTTTTTCAAACTCTTCGTGTCGCATCCTTAAAAGACATTAAACTTAAATACCATCTTTGGTTTTCAACCGACTTTTCGTTTTTGAGTTATGGTGTCCACAGACTGACAGACAGACAGACACACACACACACACACACACACACACACACACACACACACACACACACACAGACACACACAGAGAGAGAGAGAGAGAGAGAGAGAGAGAGAGAGACTGACACAAACACCGATCTTTTTCCAAAAATGCTTTTTCTGGCTTCAGGGGGCCTCAAAACATATTTTCGGTGAAATCTCGACATGGAATTTTTGGGTGGAATACAATACTTCCCCTACTTACCAGTAGATACACAATGCGGTACTGTACAGTTTTCAGCTCGTCAAGGCTGATAACAGCATTGCCAACCTATGACGTGAATAATCCTTTTAAATTGTGCAGTGAATGAAAGTATTCTGTTACTTTTTAACCAGTTATTATTAAAATTCGTCACCATTGTTCGATTTGTAACAATGTTTTTAGTGACAATGTTTTTTGCCACGTGTTCTGATGATTGTTAGAGTGCGCGGTTTGGTGTATAGGCTGGCAGCACTGTTGCATGTGTGGAGCGACTATAACTCAGAGCTATTCTCTGTGACTGTGACCGGGAACCATCAATAAGCTGCGTGTGACATCATAGAGAAGAGTTTCCTTGTTGGCTAGCGACCGCCATGGTCAGAGTTCACTGTTGATAGCCTCAGCCGCTTATATAGCACCACGGCATCCAGCTTCTTTGTTAGTGTCCTTTCAGTTCATCTCACAGTGCATCTGTCACACTTAGGTAAGTTTCGTTCCTGTTCACTGCCTCATCATTTCAACTTGTGGACACCGTCCAAAACTTTTCAACAAAACAACGCAAATTTTCAACACTAAATATTTTTTCTTTTTTTGTGTACCAAAGTATAAATGCCCTTTTCGACAAAATATAATTTATAGCAAACATTAATTTAGTCAACTATATCTGAGATAAAATTCGATGTCGAGATTTCACCGCAAATATGTTTTGAGGCCCCCTGAATCCAAAGAAAAAGTATTTTTAGAAAAATAGCCGTGTGTGTGTCTGTCTGTCGACAACAAAGCTCTAAAATCAAAATTCGGTTAAAAACTAAAGTTGGTATTTAAGTTTAACGTCTTTTAAGGATGATACACGAAGATTTTGAAGAAAATCCCTCCACCACTATCCTTTACATGGAAGATTTTGCGAAAATTTTGATTTTCTCAAAAAACAGGTAGAACGATCTTAATTAAAGTGCCATACGTTTAAGGTATTTTTAAGGCAAATAAAATATACCTATATCTTGAATTTTCTGACTACATAGGCTATGTATCCTGTTCACTTTTCAGTAACTAGTAAACTGTAAGGGATAGGCCAAATCTACCAAAAAAAAAAAAAAAAAAAAAAAAGTAGATGTGATTAAAAGAAATAATTTATGTAACCCCTCTATTTTTGTAGTCAACATTTTTGAGATATTCGTTGTAATTTGAATTTTACAATTGTTGCACTGTTCAAATAGGAGTGTGTTATTCGTTTTTTTACTTCCTCTACTGGTAAGTAGGGGAAGTATTGTATTCCACCCAAAAATTCGATGTCGAGATTTCAACGGAAATACATGTTTTGAGACCCCCTGAATAAAAAAAAAGCATTTTTAGAAAAAGGTCCGTGTGTGTGTCAGTCTGTCAGTCTGTGGACAGCATAACTCAAAAACGAAAAGTCGGTTAAAAACCAAAGTTGGTATTTAAGTTTAATGTCTTTCAAGGATGCGACATGAAGATTTTGAAGAAAATATCCCCACCCTAAACTACCCTTTACGTGGAAAATTATTCGAAAATTTTTATTTTCTTGAAAATGACTAACGATTTTGATTAAAATGTCATATGTTTGAGATATTTTTATGACAAATGAAATGTATATCTTGAATTTTCTGGCTATAGCCCATGTAGTCGTATTTACTCTGGATGACTTTTGCATAACTGGTAAACCGTTAGAGATAGACCAAATTATGCTATACAAAAAATGTAGATGTTGCTAAAATACACAATTTATGTGTCAATAAATTTTCCTGTAGGGTGAACCATTTCGGAGATATTCCTTGGTATGTGTGTGAGTTTCGGAGAACTTAGAACTTTCGTGAAATGGATCATGGTTGTTCATTTTTTTTATATGTTAAGTGTGCAAAGACAACAGAATCTCAAACATTTGACTATCGCACAAAGTCTACTGTATTCTAATATTCCCCTTGTACCTACAAGGAAATAAGCAATAAGATAATTTGTACAGATGTTTATCTCAACTAACACGAAGAAGATATAGGAATAAGAGTTTGTAAGAATGGTTAGTACAAGAGTAGAGAAAGTCATGTGAGTGTAATACGTTACTTTTTTTATAATTTGTAAACTGTAAAAGCTCGTTATATCACCCAATTTATACCAAATGAAAGCTTTTGTGGCGTTAAACATCTCCGAGCTATTCTTTGTTACAGGTTTGAGTTCTCCTTATTTTGTTGTGATCATGCAAAAATAATGGAATTTCAAAGCTTTCACATAGAAACCCATTCTTAAAAGACTTGATTGTATTCCCATATTCGCAGTGTAGCTATAAGAAAATGTATAAGACCATTTCTTATTACAATAAGGTCGACAGAAGATGAAACCTTAGTAAGAATGTGGGAGGAATGGGTAGAGAAAGTCATGTGAGCGCAACATATCAGAGTTATTTTTATAATTGGTGTTGAGACTAGCAAATGCTTAATGATATGAAAAGTGAAATTAATTTTGGCGTAAGAGATGGAAGCTACGCTGCTTGATAAAGGAAGTAATCTATTCACTTGAAGATGTGCGCGTTATTGCAAACGTTTATCAAGTTCTGGGTCAGTGCTTGGTCAAGATCGCTGTGACCTCTGGTTCACACAAACAAGGGGAATCCCACAAAATGATACAAGCAGTGCAAGGGCTATACATTATCTGCTATATGCATCAACAAATACATCCTACCTTGCCTCTCATCAAGCCGATCCGGGTTCGAACCCAAGCATTTGTGACGGACAGAGTGGCGTCTGGGATGTGCCCTCTGGTTTCCCTAGCTATTCACTCCACCAACTGCTCCATCATCAGATTATATATCTCTGAAATGGTTCACCATAAAAAACATTTAATATAAATTGTGCGTTTTAGCAAGATCTACATTTTTTGTATAGTATGATTTGATCTATCTCTTATGGTTTACCAGTTATGCAAAAGTCATCCAGAGAAAACAGGACTACATAGGCTATAGCCAGAAAATTCAAAATATACATTTCATTTGTCATAAAAATATCTAGAACGTATGGCATTTTGATCAAACTCGTTAGAGCCATTTTCAAGAAAATAAACATTTTCGAAAAATTTTCCATGTAAAGGGTAGTTTAGGGTGAGGTTATTTTCTTCAAAATCTTCGTGTAGCATCCTTGAAAGACATTAAACTTAAATACCAACTTTGGTTTTTAACCTACTTTTCGTTTTTGTTGTTACATAATAACGTTTTCACCGTTCCTTAAAGGTTTTCGTTGCAGATGTTTAACAACAACACTTCTAGCGATCTTGTTTCCATTTTGCACGCCAAGATGGCGCTGGGGCAACAGACAAACCCTACAGTTGACTGGTATTCAAAACTTGAGAACTGAATGTTCTGCGATTGGCGATAGGGTATGTAGTGTATTGTTGCAATATATTACAATACAACGTTATATTCTATATTATAACAACAGTTTAAGTGGTTTATTGAACGCAAGTAAAGCAAGAAGCTAAACAGTCCCTGGGACTATATTGTGGAGGAATACGGGAATATTAAAATGCACCAGGCAATGAGGTTCATTTCCGCCACGTGCTCCTGCTTACATCTACTTTACAGTAAACCAATTATAGTAAGGTTTGGCCTATCTCTTACGGTTTATCCGTTATGCAAAAATCATCAAAGGCAAACAGGACTTCACGTGCTATTCCTAGAAAATTAAAAATATACATTTTATTTGTCACAAGAATATTTTAATGGCATTTTAATGAAAATCTTTAGAGTCATTTTTGAGAAAATAAAAATTGTCCATGTAAAGGATAGTTTAGGATGGAGAAATTTTTTTCAGGTCTTTGTGTCGCATCCTTGAGAGATATTAAACTTAAATACCAATTTTGGTTTTTAAGCTACCTTTTCTTTTTTAGTTATGTTGTTTACAGTCAGACACATTTTTTGATCAAATACGAATATATTTCCCCTAATTAAGCGTGAAAGATTAATTGCTATATCATAATATAGATTTTGATTAATTTAATTTAGTTGTTTATTCCAGATGAAGACTGGCGGAAAAAACTATTAGTTTGATATGAATATTGTGTAGGGAGTTTATGTGTTTTGTTGTTGATGCAGGTTACGCAATGGCTACGAGTACCACACCAGCTCCGGCGTTTGCACAGCCCGCCTACCATCCGCCAGTGGTGGATCCCAGCACGTTCTACAGAGTGCAACAGCCGTCTTATAACCCGGGGTGGTTCCTGACTCCATCCGGAGGTTCCTCCAAGCCCGGCGCAGGGCAGTCCATGGAACTGCTGCTGCTACAGATATTGGCACAACTGCAGATTCAGAGGGAGTGTAGTGAGGCTCTGGACCAGCTGACAAGTGAAAAACGCCGTTGGGACGCCGTGGAAGAGCAGCTAGAAGAGCAGAATTACGACCTCAGAAGAGAAAAGCGGCAGCTCATGTCACTCGTCAGTGAGCTACAGTTTGAAAATAGACAACTTAAAAGAGGTACAGTGTATTTCACATACTTTGTTCACCAGCTCATGGTTCCAGCCAGTAAACAACTCCAGGTACACAGCGATATCTGAAGCTGAACTCGGTTACGATAATGGTGCCAACTTCGAAATGTGCACTCGCGCTAGATCAAAGCGAAGAACTCGCTCCAAAATACTGGAACTTTAATGTTATTTTCAATTCATGCAGTATATTTAGTTTAGAAAACGAAAACGATGTTTTCTTCTACTGATAATTTTTGGCCTTTCTGTATTTTTCAAGGACCCTGTCACTTTGTTTCGGTCACATCGTGCAATAAGTCAACTGTCTATGCATATTACCTTCTTGTATGGGATTGAGATCACACAAGTATGGGGGCAAGCAAACGACAGTGTGGCCCAACAAAACCAAATATGTGCCCGTTTTAACAACCTCCCTAGATATGTTTGATTCAATCATCCTATACATTACTTTTACCATCACTTCCGACATTAAACTAGTCACTCGTGCGACTTTACAACTGAAATTAACAGAAATTAGCAGAGAGTAAACATAGCGCGAATAACATTGCAGTTCAGTTGGCAACGTAACCAGCAGAGCAATGTTTGCTCGGAAGGTTACAAAAGTCTGATTACACTACGCGGAATGTCTCTTCTCCCTCCCCCCCCCCCCCTTCATTTCCCTAAGAGCATGAGCTGGTGAACACTGTATTTGTGCTATCCGTTTTACTATGTATAGTATTACATTCACACGATTTTCTTTACTCGTTTTTCTTTTACGCAACACATTCACATATCCTTCTCTGCTTGCCCTTCAACACACAACTCATGCACTCTTCTATGATTCAGATACAAATGTAACGAATTATATCCACACGGTTATGTCTACAGTGATTGTGCTTTACGAAATACAATGTCATTATTTTTCTACTCCCTTTTCTACAGGGAATTCATACACTTTTGTATGTGATTGAAATAGAAATGCAACGTTTTACATTCAAACACCTTTCTCTACTCGCGTTTCTTCTTGTAGTATTTGTG
Organism: Tenodera sinensis; assembly: GCA_030765045.1. Classification (NCBI taxonomy): domain Eukaryota; kingdom Metazoa; phylum Arthropoda; class Insecta; order Mantodea; family Mantidae; genus Tenodera; species Tenodera sinensis. The sequence continues at coordinate 104,463,316 of CM060972.1, forward strand.
GTTGATCATCAACGCTTTTGCATACTCTCTTCCCGTTGGCTTTTTTTTTTTCTTTATAGTATCGTAAGAATTTGAATTATCCCTTACCTACTACTAGTGTCACCAACTAGGACCAACTTGAGACAGGATTTTAAACACTCTCAGTGGCGGCTTGTTCTTCTCTAGAGTGTCCAGAACATGCTTCATCTTTGGTACCAGTGTCTTCGAGGTTCATTAGAAATCAGTCGATGACCTCGTCAATTAATCCATCTTTCTCCCAATAAAAATATTTCTCCTCTTTTACACTTTTACGCGCTTTTTCCCGATTTACTGATGTAACTTTTGACAGCGCATTTTCAAGTAGAGTTATTATGTCACAGGGGCTAAAAGTTATGTTATATTCTCAATATATTTCTTTACCTGGGCCTAAGTTAGGTCAATTGCACTCGTAGGGAGGAAGACGCACTGCTAACTCCGCTTTAGTGTCAATTTCATAGTTTGTAAATCAGTTCTCATCAGCTTAATCTGGCATCGTATCTATGTTCTTATCTTGTAACGCGTTTTAAACTGGATGACACAGGATCCTTGTTTAGTTCCACTGAGATATAGAGTAAACCTAAACGATTCTGAGCTCAGCATTTTATAAGTTACACTACACGTGGTATACAATAATGCTTTACACTAGTGTTATCACACATGTAGTCGTTACTGTTGTAACAAAACGGAACAACAATAGACTTGACAACCAATGTTCAAGTATAACAAGCAAGCAAATTCTAATAACGCTAAATCAGAGCACAGATGGCACCAAAAAGCTAGGCAATACTGACATCTCAAGTGTTACGCCTTACTTTCCTCCAATCTGAAAACTGAACTGAACTAGAACTGAAAAGTTAAGATCCTTTCAGTTCGGCTTTCAGTTATGCTGTCCTATAAAACTGAACTGAAAACATCACACCATTTAAAATGGCTGAAATGCTGTTGGGAAAGGTAAAGAAAGTGAGTTGGAATTGGATAGCTTGTTGTTTATTTTGGATGAATTAACAGATAACACTGATAATGAACAAAGTTTGGAAAAGGCTCTGAGATACATCCCATGTTAGCTAATCGTAGTTCAGAAGGTGTCTGTGAGGTTTTGATTATAAGACACCTGAAGGATATTCACACTAGTTCATGGAGTACTTCAGATGAACACCAAAATTAAATCCAATCTTAATATTACTACGGCTAGATGTAGATAAACAAACTCCAATGAGTGCCAGAATTCACTGACGTAACCTAGCGCTTCTTTATATTACAACAGGTGCCTATATTCGTATTGTGGTGCGTTTATTGCAGAATCTTTGCACGCCTTTTTTCAAAGCAGAAACAAACTGAAAATTATTAAATATTATCCAGAAAGAATAAATCCTATGTATTTGGTTTTCCTAATTCCTCTACTCCTTCTAAAGTCTCTATTTTTCTCTACATTTCTATACTCTACATGCTGAAGATTGTATATAAATTGGTTCTGGCGAATAAAATTAATAATTCCTTGCTCTTCACTGTGTGAAAAGTTTCGTTTTCCACTCATTGCGTCCAATTTGCAAAGTAAACAAGCCAATACTGCAACTATAACCTCACTTCAGATCGCCCAAACTCGACTGAACTGAACTGGGAAAACTATTGTCACCGTAACTTTCGACGCCTGGACTTCTGGTGGGAAAACTTAAAAATCTAAACGAATAAGAAGAGGTTCAGTTTTCAGTTCGGTTCAGTTCTCGGCCGGAGGAAAGGACTTCCATTCATGATCACGTGACTATCAACTGAAAAAGTTTAAGTTGTAGTTCAGTTAGTTCAGTTGAGTTTTCAGGTCGGAGAAAACTGGACCATGTAGCATTCTGAACTCGTTCCTCGCCTCGCACACTGTACTCCTACTCATGAATTATACGTCGTTAAGTTTGCACACTTGTAACACTGCTACACGTGGTGTATGTTGCAGCGCACTGTAATGCCACGGGAGGACTAGACCCCAGCACGGAGTTCCTGAAGCAACGAGTGAAGGATCTAGAGGAGTCCCTGAGGAAGGAGAGAGAGGCCTCTGCCGAGCTGCGGGAGGAAAGAGAAAAAAGTGAACGACTTGCCAGAGAAACTGCAACCAAGTTGACGCTATGTGAGAGTCAACTGTCTGTGAAGTGTGCGCAGCTACCACAGCCTCCTGTCAACACACAGTGCAACAACGTGGAACCTTGTGTGAGTATTACACATGACTTTCTCTCCTCACTCCCTATTCTTCATGTTAATACAGATAACGCTGCTTCCTGGTGCTTAGTTTGAGTTCGTTATGGCGTACCACGTAAGCCTAAACGTTGTATTGATAAAATCGCCAAACCACGGAGCCAGCCGCCGGGTATTTAAGTGGCTGCTATAGGTGAGAACCATGATGTTGTATTGTTGCAGGAGGGCGAAGGTTGTGACGGCACCGTCAACGACCGATTCTCAGAGCTGCTCACGTTTCTGAACAAGAATGACCTGGGTGTCAACATTGCCATCCCTCCCCGCAACTGGCGGCCCCTGCACATCGCGGCGGCTTATGGCGCATACCCAGAGGTGGTCCTGAGTACCTTGATATCGCACGGCGCCGATGTGAACGCCACAGACCGCGACGGGGAGACAGCCCTCCTGCTGGCCGCTCAGAGAGGCAAGACCAGGGCTGTCAAGGTCCTTCTTGCTAATGATGCAAACTACAAACTGCGCAACCTTGCTGGCAACACTGCCCTACACGAGGCGGCTTGGAGGGGATACCTTGATGTAGTCCAGGTAATTAGATGTATTCACCTTCCATGTGGCATTGGGGCTAACATAAACACACCATTAAAACGCTAATTATTTCTTTCTTCTGAATTAAATTGGAAAAAGTTCAAAATGAATTCTAACATTTGTTTTTCTCTATATTGCAATAGTTCGCAGAATTACAAGCATTTTGGGTATATAGATTAAACTATTGATTCATTGTCACAGCCGGGATCTGAACCACAGACTCTCTGCTTACCAGGCGGGTGCTCTTCAGTTACGGTTCTACTTCTCAAACATTGCCTACACACGGCCTGTCTGTGGTTCAAATCCCGGTCGTGGCATTGGGTTTTTCAGTTCAAATTCTACCTGTCATTTACATCACATGTTTTGTGTTGGCAGGCCTTGTTGGCAATATCCGGCCCCGAGTACGTGAAGCCCAACAACTTCGGAAACCTGCCGCTGCACATGGCCGCCTGGAAGGGCCACGTCTCAGTTGTGAGGGCCCTACTGAACGCAGGATGTGACCCCAATGCGCTAGGAGAGGAAGGGCTCACTGCTCTGCACATGGCCGCCAAGCGCGGCTACCTGGAGGTGAGCCGCATCCTTGTGGAAGCTGGGGCCAATGTCGCCGGTCTGACAGAGGAGGGCAAGTCCGTTCTAGACATTGCAGTAGAGAACAACCACGCTGAAATAGCCAGCTATGTAAGAGGAGTACTTGAAACCCTCAGCAGCCAAGACATTGACGTCAGGAGCGATCTGAGCTGAACTGAGTAACACGTCACAACTTGTTCTTCTGTAGATAAAACCACCTTCGTAAGTCAGGTTATAGACATAACACCAGGTTTACGTGTTATTCCTCTACTTTAGTGTATCAAATAATACAATATTATTTTATTTCTGATTATTTTCATTAAATGTTTCCATTTTCCTTAAGAATGACATCGTTCCTTTACTAATTTCAGATAGTTGTTCTATAATTTTACCACCAATTTCGATTTTCACGTGTTGTTGAACTTTCTGAACCACAATAATAATTGTATAATATATATTCTTGATATTAAGAAAGCAACAACATTATAAACGTTAGACATTTTTACTTTTTTGAGTTTAAAAGTATTTTTTAAAATTTATATTAAACTGATGTATGTCTTTATGTATAAATTTCTTTTGTCCGTGAATGTGACTGAATTGTTCCTAAACTGCTGGACCGATGTATCACACACTTTTGCCTGTGTGATAAACGTGATTCGAGAATGGTTTGGATTCAAAGTTTCAGCTGCTAGAGCGTCTTCTTTTTAATTAATTAAATTATTTCATGTGTTGTTGATGTTTGGATGGTTTAGGTTCACAGGATCCGTCAAGTGAGTGATTGGTGTTTAACGGCCCGTCGACATTTGGGCCCCAGGATCCTTCAAGCAGTGCTTGAAGGACTTTCCGGTATTCTGTTCCGCGATAGGATTCTAGGACGTATTTGTCGTAGCTTAGCATTAATAGTACGTTAGAAGTGCGCGCTTATTGAGCAAAAGTAATTAAACGTGTACTTCAACATTATACATTGTGTAAATTGTGCTGGACAGCCAACAACCATTGGAACATTACACAACAAACAAGCATGTAAAAGTGCGACTTTGTATTGTAAGTAGATTCTGAGAAAAACATACATCAGTTCACATGTCTTAGAAGTAAATTTTATTATTTTCTGCTGGATGAAATAATCTGTATACATAAACTATCAATACAAATAATCACTTGAAATTTTTTTTATGATTTATGGAATAATTCATGAAAATGTCAGGGAATACCATTAAGAACTTCATTAAGATTTAATTTCAGTGGGATTATAAAACTCAGTATTGGGAGTTTTTAAAATACAATTTGTCCAATAATACGTTTTATGGATATCGTGCACCTAAAATACATGTTCTGAGGTCCCCTGAATCTAAAAATTAGTCCTTTTAGAAAAGGGTGCGCGCGCGTGTCTGTCTGTGCCTGTCAGTCTGTGGACAGCATAACTCAAAAACGAAAAGTACGTTAAAAACCAAAATTGGTACTTAAATTTAAGGCCTTCCAAGGATGCGACACGAAGATTTTGAAGAAAATAGCCCCACCCTAAACTATCCTTTACATGGAAACTTTTTCGAAAAGTTTGATCTGAAAAATGGCTGTAACGATTTTGATTAAAATGCCACCTTAGAGAACAGGGGTAATTATTGGAACTACAAATTACGAGAAAACCAAACATATTTTCATAATTAATATAAAATTTGTAAATTATCAACAGAATATGTTACGTCAAGGACCATGAAAGAAGAAAAAAGAATTTCGTATCAAAAGTATGATTATTATTTTGAAAAGTTGAAACAATAAACTCAATGTTTTTGTACAAAACAATAAAAATATAAATTGTGGCACAACTACAAATCTAGTGAATGCTTATTAATATATAAAATATAAATTACAGTTATTTTCTAATTAAGAGTTGTTTTCGTGAGCCAACAATGACCTAAAATCAGGTGCAAATGAGATGGTTAATAGAGAACTTTAAACCGTTACCAATAATTATATATTTCATTGTGTTAATTATTACTTTTGCATGTTCATATTGTTAACTTATTGTCCTAGTTGTAGCCTTGATAGCCGGAACTTATGTATGAAAATGTAAGAATTAAAACTTCTGGATTTCATGTTTAAAAACGTCAAATTAGTGCATACCAAACTACAAAACTTTGACTATATCTACTATCTGTTAATCAGCTCATGGCTTTAGGGAAATGAAAGGGAGAAGAGAGATATTCCAAGTAGTGTAAACCGAGTTTGGTAAACTTCCGCGGAAACGTTGCGCTACTGGTTACGTTGCCAACTTAACTCCAATGTTATTCGCGCTATGTTTACTCGCTGCTAATTTCTGAATAATATATCTATATTTATAAACCCATTTTGCTCTAACTTACTTGTAATAATATTAACCACAGGACAATTTCGGAGAGCCTCCTCTCCATCATTCAACTTTTGATCGACTGGTTGAGCATCAGGTAACTGCGTTCCCCTTCTCTCGTTACCTGGTCTGCTGTTCTTCCTATTGGCTATTGGATGTAAATGTTTTCCCACACTGTCGCCTCCCAATAATTCTGTGCTGGGTTTAAAAGTTGGATATTTAACTTGCTATTATGATTGTCATAGCTTACCACTGTTGGTCTTGCAATCATAATATCATCCTAAATTTGCAACATATGCATCCATCCAAATTGTTAGGAGTTAACAGTTTGGGAGAATGTGTACATTATTAAGGATCAAGGTTAGTTGATGAATTTCGACGTACCAATCATAGACGATGTGTTACGACTAGCCAATAGGAAGAACAGCAGACGAGGAGGCTACGAGAGAATTGGGACTGGAGGTGTTTACTGACTTACTGGCTCGCCGCCAGGAACTACGAGCTGATGACGAGGTTTGCTGCTACCAGTAGAACATTAAAAGCTCCTCGAGGACTAAATCACTTGTAACAGTGCTTCTCTCTTGTGGCTGAAGTCATCAGAGAGATGATTGGTCTCGTGGCTGTACTTTTTCCTGGTGATCCACAAGATATTCTTTTGTTTGAAGTAATCTTCCATCTCCTCCAATGTCTTGCCTTGAGTTTCCGGCAGGAAGAGATAGGAAAAGAAGGCACATATAACACAGAAGACCCCGAACATGAGGAACATCCCGTGGAGACCCACAGTCCGAAGTAACCAGGGGTACACCTTGACGACGACTCCTGCAGTGAAGTCGTTGATGGTGAAGATGTATCCACAAAGTATACTTCGGACTGCAGCAGGCTGAGTTTCGCCGATCATCAGCACGGGCACGATGAAGTATCCAGCAGTGAAGGAAGCCACGTACGTCCCTAGCAGGACAATACTCAAGGTTTCCTTCACCTCAGGAGCTATCTGGTCGTCCAAACCAGGAAACACCACCGCAGCTGTAACATACCAGCAAAATAGTACCTACTGTATTTATTACTTTCTCTACTACGTATACTACTAGAGGAAGTGTTTCACCGGAATGTATGTTCTGAGGTCCCATGAATCCTAAAAAGAATTTTTATAAAAAGGTCCGTGTGTGTGTCAGTGTGTGTGTGTCAGTGTGTGTGTGTGTCTGTGCCTCGCTCTCCAGATCTAAATCCAAAGTTACGCAATCTCCAAATGCTTCAAAAATTACAAGACAGTATACCACGTGTGTTTTTGAGTATTTCGACTGCAAAAATTCACCCAAACGAGGATTTGTATGGCAGTGTCTTAAGTGGCGAGTTGCCAGTCGTGTCGTCAAGAGAAATCCGGTATTTTAAAATAAAATGCCCTTTAGGCACTGTCTAAGTTGCTGCTATCTATAGGCCGAAACATAAACTGACCGCTCATTCTAGACCAATGGGCTGTAAAATTGATTTTTCTTGATGGCTTACCTAAGATTATAGAAGACATGCTGGATCCAACTCCAGAGATCATCATGAAGGTACGTCTGCCGATAAAAGTCATTGTCAAACCCACGACCACGCACACAAGTGTCCGAATGAATGATAACATGGTGTTAATGACGTAAGGGTCGTGGTGCGCAGCCATACGTGACACCATGTCCACACTGTAGTTGATCACCACGTGGTTCCCACAAAACAGTTGAATGAACACGTTTATGATGTGGATAATCAGGAAGGGCTTCAGAAAACTTGCATTCAAAACACTTCTCCACTTTGTCATTTTTTGTAAGAATGAGTTTGACGTTTTCTTCTCAATCATGTATCTCTTTCTAAGATTTAGCAGTGTTTCTTTTGCCTGTAAAATAAGAGAAGATAATTTAGAATTGTTTGATACAACGGTAAACGTACCATATGACCATTAGTTCATGGATGTCCGTCACCTGATTCCCCAGGCTGTTGGGGGCTGTAAGTGTGGATTATTGGTATCTTATTGGCCCGTGTGTGTGTAAGTGTAAATGTGGGTGTATGTGTCCGTGTGTGTTTGTTTGTGAACAGCATAACTGAAAAACGAAAAGTCAGTTAAAAATCAAAGTTGGTATTTAAGTTTAATACCTTACAAGGATGCCACACGAACAATTTGTACAAAATTCCTCCACCTAAACCACATTTCACACGGGTATTTATAAATGGCTCTCACGATTTTAATTAAAATGTCATATGTTTGAGGTATTTTTATGGCAAATAAAATGTATATTTTGAATTTTCTCGCTATAGCCCATGTAGTCCTGTTTACTTTTGATGACGTTCGTACATCTTGTTAAAACACAGTTTATGTCCATTTTTTTCTGAGCGAACCATTTAGGAGATATTCCTTGTTTCTAGTGTGAGTGCTGGAATACTTAACTTTCGTCAAATGGAAGTTTGTGATTCATTTCTTATATCTTAGCCGTGCAGAGAGAAGCTTTAAAATATTTGACTATTGCTCAAAGCCTACTGTATTCCAATATTCCCCTTGTACCTACAAGGAAATAAGCAATAAGATAATTTGTACAAATGTTTATTTCAACTAACATGAAGAAGATATAGGAATAAGAGTTTGTAAGAATGGTTAGTACAAGAGTAGAGAAAGTCATGTGAGTGCAACACATCAGATTTTTCCCCACTTTCTCGTGAAAAGCTAGCGCCCAAGAAAGCTCACCTGCTGTCGTCTTGAAGGCCCTAACAGGCGATGCAGCGCCTGTTCAGCCGCACACAGGCGATCTTTCCGCACCAGCCAAGTCGGTGACTCTGGCACAATGAATATACACATGCAAGATAACGCTGAGAATGCAGATGCCACAAGCGACGACATCCTCCAGTTCATCAGGGTGGCCAACCCCATCATAGTGAAGATCCCCACGGACATCATAGTGCCATAATGGGCGAAGCAGAATCCACGGAATATCGGATGGATTGTCTCGTCGGTAAGAACCTGCAACAAGTATTCAATGTAATGGACATTTCTGTAACATTCCAGCACCCGAGAACAGGGCGTACAGCTTCTCCTGTAGGGTATGTTTATCTGCACAGCACTTAGCCGCTTAATGCGGCTTTATCTGTGCAGTGTAAAAGGTGGCCCTATTTTTTGTCTAGTATTTATTTTCAAATTACACTGCAATTTTCAGTACAGTGAGGCGCTTCACGCAATAACACAAGCCGAATATCGACTGTATTCATGTTAATTTGTTGAGCTACTATTTTAACTGTTGTGGAGACAGTCGCTCTAAACCAGGCCTGGGGAAGAGGGATGATGGAAATCGTCTGAACTTACCCCACCACCAAATGCAGGCTACATCTTCTCCCGTTCTATTGTTTACGTATACAGATGTCTTTGCAAACAAGGCAAGTTTCAAGGCGTGCAGTGGCGGAAACGAATAGAAACATTATGTGTTGGTTTTGTGATTACATTACATAGGTTTTCTTTTGGCATAGCAAACACTATGTTTCATTTTTACTGGAAACACAAAAATACTTAAATTCTGCGGCAGGAGCATTATTGTTCGCGGAGTTTGCCTCGGCTATGTATGATTCTGATCTCGTGGGTGATTAGAGCGGTTCGGTTGTGAAATAATTGATATTGAAGTTTTTTCTTATTATCCTGCGAACTTTTATTTCCTTGCCACATTAACAATTGGACTTTTTCTTTAACCAACCATATACATCCATGGCGTATTTGCGCTTACTCGCGACACTGGCATTCTCTTTGTGCTTACTAACTTAAGTGTGTTCAACATTTTAACACACTTTCCCGAGCAGAGGTCGTGTGTTTGAGAGAATTGTGTTTGTGAGGGTCGCTTCGACGTGTATCTCCGTTTTATTTGAAATAGTCTCCCCTTTTCACCTCCTACTAGCATTTTTGCGATTATTATTGGTGGGAATATAGTAATAAGAGTTTGTAAAAATGGTTAATACAAGAGTAGAGAAAGTCGAGTGAGTGCAACACATCGGGTTGTTTTTATTAATACATGGTTTTATATTGTGCACCAAGGAGGAGTGCATTAACCTAGAGATATATAAAATGGAAAGCCTTGCCGTGATCGCTGTGCTTGCGACAGTTTTGGAAACTCCCTCCAGGATTCTCCCAGTCATAATGGTGGCACTGCTTTGACTCAGGAAGATCGTGATCCAGCCGATGGCCATGCTACTCAGTCCGATCAAGATGGTCGCTCTCCTGCCAGTCAGTTCTGCCACCATGCCTCCCATGAAACCGCCCAGTGGTGAGGCAAAGCTGTACATACTGGCTGCAAGTGTTCACATATATGAAGCATGAAACTCAATTCTGCCTAACTTAATATTTGACAAAGTAAAGCCCCAGAATACGAAGCAATCCAAAATACTGACATTACAAAAATGTTTACATGTGTAATAAATACAAGTATTGTATTCCACCCAAAGATTCGATATCGAAATTTCACAGAAAATACATCTTATGTATAAAAGCCATTTTAAAGAATCTGTACTAAACTTAACCTCAGAATATATCGGTTTATCAGCGCTGGCATGTTCGCAAGGAGTTCAAGGAAACTGGCTGTGTTATCACTCCCTCCGTGTAATAAGAGAAAGAAGCCTAAAACAGCGTTACACGATTTTGTGAAGTGTGCAATTCGCTCTAAGTACGTAACTTCTGTTTTGAAAACGAACTACCATACAAGAAGATGGTCTTAACTTTCTAAATGTTAAATTGTTGGATTTAATAGGCGCCATGTATGATTGTAAAAGCACACACAGCAAAATTAAAGCTGCTCTTTTAAATGGAAGTTATTTCAGCAGATATAACGTAACACATAAACGATAAATATCTCTCGCTACCGACAGCGCGCGAAGTCATACGTGTTTCCCCACGTGCTGCGCGAACTAATACATTAGCGGTGTTGGTGTTAAATGGCTTTCTTACGCCGCAATCACTATAGGAAGGATAGGGAATATCAAAAATTCCCAGCCTGCCACCATGAATCGAACCTAAAATCTCTGAATTCGGAAGCTAGCAAGCTAAACGCCAGACCACAGAGACAGTGTAAATCTGAATTGTGAGGTAAGCACTTACCTATCCAACTGGCATCGTCCTCGTCAATCTGCAAGCTGCTGTTTTCTGCCTGGATCTGCGGTACCAACACAGAAGCGTGGCTGATGGACATACCATGGTTCGTTGCAACCAGTGAGGATACTGCAATGATAGCTAGCTGAAATATCATCATTGTACGTGAATCACTTTAGGTAATCAATATTGCCTCTATAGACTCAAAGTACAGGGTCATTTAAATATACAGCAGTGCATTTGTGGACTCTGCCCGAGGGAGTTGAGAGGAGTTCACTTTACTTTGTTCTCGAGACAATCACTCTAAACTGGCATTGATTTCATCTAATTTGTTTTCTGTTAAAACTGGTGTATAATATTTTTCTCTAACACCAAAACTAAAACCTCAAATTTATTAACGATCACATGAAAGAGCTCACTGTGATCTCAAATTTGGAGTGTGCTGTGTGATAAGTGCTAGAAGTATAATAGGAGCCACTTTGTTTAATGAAGCAATGAGATATGCTGCCTGTTTTGCGAGACAAGGATTTTACTGTACCTCTGCCTGCGCTATTTCCCCAGCGATTCTCAGTTCTCTCGTGCAGTAGAGAAAATAAACTACATCGAAGTATTTACAGAGAATAAGGAGATGTGTTAAGCAAGTAATTTGAGATAAGAGAATAATTGCCTGTTCGTTCAAATTTCAAACTTACGGCTGTAGCTCCCTAAAGTACCAGTACGCCACTGACTAATTTCAGTTATTCGAGAGCGCAACGCATTAAAACGAAGCGAAGGACCTATACAAAGATGTGAAAGTGCTAAGAACGGCTATACCAGATAACTAATTCAAGTAACATACCACATGCAAGACTCCGAGCAAAACTAAATACAATAAACACACGGTTTTCTGTAGTACATAACACGATGGAGACTTACCTGGGCCTTTAATCTGTAGTCTCTGTGTTTGGCGTCCTCCTCTGCAGATGGAACGCACGAACGGCAACAGTGTGCAGTGGGCGGCATTCTCCTACACAGACATACCGTTCATCAGTGGTGTCACGAATCACAGTGCCAAAGGCGTAACAGCCCACACAAGATTATTCACTCTGTGTAGGAAGTTGAGATTATTACCTTATATATAAAGCCAACTGCGTTTAAGATAGAGTAGGACTGATATTTGAGTAACGCTACTGAGATGTCGATAGATGAGTGATAGACGATTCGAACCCCGGACATATGATCCGCCATCAGACTGACTAGGTACTATGTAACATTTATTATATTGTAACGTTCTTAAGCCTGCTTGTTCTAAATGGAATCTTTTTCCCTTGTTTAAACTGTGGAGTAAAGTCACATTTTTGTTATAAAAATGATTATTAATGCATGCGAGTTGTGCTGAGCACTATTTCGTATGTTTCCCATGTGACGAGTACTTCAACCCACATATTGGTGGAGGCGCTAAACATTGTATGTTGATTGTGTGATGTATGGTTCAATTCCGTACCTCTCTTTAATCTTAATCTGCTTATAAATAACGCATATTATCACTAAGTACAATTCACTTTTGCTTTTCATAAAAATTGCATGCTTTTTGTTTTGTATTGTTATTTGATGTTTTGGAGTCTAATTTATCTAAGCAGGATTAAAGTAGCTTCAATTTAGTAGGTATAGTTAGATGTGAGTGTTAATTATATGTCAGTTTCAATTGTCATAACTCTTCAGGTTAATCTGATGATCCTATAAGATTGGTTATGCCTACGTTAGTGTATGTATGAGGTGTTTTTGACAAATGTTTGTTAATCTTAAGGTATACCTTGGTGTTACTTAGGAATTAACTGACCAGTGTTGTAATGAAAACATTGGATCCAATACACGCGAAGGTACACATGATTTAGTGGACAATGGCATGTTTTGCCATTGTTTTTGAGGTTATATGACACACAGAAAATGAATTTGAGGTTATTTAATATGTTAAGTATTTCTGGTTCTTAGCTGCTGGAGTTTCTGGGTTTTTTCTTTTGCCCAGGAGGAGTTAGTAAACACGATTTACCATTTATGAGCACTGATTAAACAATATCTTAATAGGTAACATTAAAAATATATCAGTGTGTTCATTACATGAAAGAGGCGAGGATTGTATCATATGCTTCAATAATTGTGGTTTTGGATTTTTGATCATTTCGTGACATTTGGCAGATCACTCTTTCTTATTTATTTATTTATTATAAAATTTGAAATTAACAATATGAAAATAAGCAAGAAAAGAAATCAACGAATATTTGATGATGACTTCGTATATATAGTAGTCGTCCTGATTACGATTTCCCCAAATTCTATCGCGTTAGTTTTTCTTGTGTATTTTTTTTATTACCTTGTTTAATTTTTTTTAAGAAAGCAGATTTTCCCCTTCTTGTGTGGGACAGATTTCGATCGCATTTCACTATTAATTTGTGAACTACAGTGATATAAAACTTCATGGAGTTGATTTACCTAACACCGTGTATTTTTACTGGACACTTATGGTCATGAGCATTGTGAAAGCTTCTCTCCAGGAATGCCGATTGCTTTTGTCTTAATACTCGGAATTTACCCGCCAGATGTTATTATTTTTAATGAGAACCTTCCCCAACTTAATGTATTGTTACAAAATTATGAAATATGATATTCCTGTTGACTTTAATTTCTTTCACAAGTCTATTAATTATTTAGTTCATTTGTAGTACTTTCCCTGTAATTCCCTGTGATATGGGAATGTTTCAAGTAATTATGATGATGGATATGTATTCATGTAACTTCGATTGGTAGATTTTATCATGTAGTATTCATGTATACAACCCTATTCTGGTGCATATTCTTTCACTCTTATGTTATTATTTACTTTTTCTGGGCTCAAGTTTAGATTAGGTTACTTGCCACTTGCCGGCCAGATTCTAAGTCCGAAGTTACTTACTGCGCATGCGCCGACAGTAGTTTCAGACTTTTTCTGATGTTTTGTGTATGTACCATAAACATTGTGTTTTAATACTCAACAAGCAAGCTCCATTTTTCCTATACCTACTCGTTGTGTGAACATTAAATTACACGCCAGCGTTCTGAGCTGCTTCTGATGTATCCTTACCTGGGTGCTATGCCACGATGACAAAACACCAAGCTCATCGCGAAATATTGGTTATACTAGACTCTTAATGTGTGAAATAATGGAGCGTCAGTCAGCTGGAAGTCACCCGGAAGGATGCTACCTCCTCCTCCGACTACTGTTGTATAACTTATCTTTTGGAGTGTGCAGAGAATAGAACACAGTCACCATACAGGGAACTTGAAGGTTGTGTCGCTTGGCTCGGCTCGGCTACTGGGCTTATCACCTCACCACATCTGGTCACCTAGATAGCACTCCATTCTGTGAATGCCACGAGCCACATTCCCTTCTCAATCAAGATCTCACAAAACTCAAGATGCCCCACGGTTCGTCGCCTGAGACTGCTCACCGTCTACATCCTCCTTGTGTTCTTCTTTTCTCTGTGACTCACATAAACTGTAATATTTTTACGTGACTATGTAATATTTTTGACGTCTATCACTGTAATGGTTTATTCTGTAATTCGTAACGTACAGTGGCAGTACCTTCTTTAGTTGGCCGAGGCAGATGTAACATTATATAGAAATATGGAATATTCTAAATTATTAAGTTGTAAAATAGATGAGGATGAGTTAGCTTCAAACCAATGTCATAAGCAAGTGAACCATTTCCTGTCATAGTTAGGCATATAGAAGTGGGTGTCATGAATCACAGTGTCAAAGGCATAACAGCCCACAGAAGATTATTCACTCTGTGTAGGAAGTTGAGATTATTATATATAGGTAATTGTATGTACTACAATATATACTCCACGCCATCCGTCTCTGACTAATACCCGACCCCCTCCTCATATGCCTCCGAAGGAATGTCGCCTTGACGTGGCGGAGGGGCTCAGTACTCCATGATCCAGACGGCCTACTGAGTCACTTTTCACTACAGGTAGACAAGAGGGGAGGGGAAGCAAAGAACATTCCAAAACGGGTAGATGAGGCTCGATAGTCTTGGTCGACTACTCATCTAGGAGAAGAGGACTCCAAAATCAAACTCCCCCAGGAGGTCCGGTAGGTACGGGTTTGGCGTACCCGGGGCCCCGAGCCATACTCTCGATTGGGTTACTCCAAGTGGTGAGAGGGCACCTGCCAAACGCCCAATCAACTTTGGTCCACTTGTGTGTTTGACCTCCCATCTGATACCTCCCTGTACACAGTCTGATGGATAACCTACGCGCGGGTTGTAGGAGGATGGGGTGACGCAAGGGGTGACTGGGTAATCGCGTAAGTCCCAGCCCCTGGTTATCATGTAGGATCTGTGTACGTATCCGCTGATAAAGGTCAGTCCCGGGGAGGGGCCATTGCATGAGCTGATGCACTCCTGAAGGCGATTGGGTCCCTCTGTCTGTACACTGGGAGGTGAGACCCTAGGGTGAGCAAGGTCCAGGCCAGGACTCTCACCTAAGCCGGGGTGGCGCCCAGGATGTGAGCATGCCATCGGAGACATTTGCAATGGTGGAGGATTAACTCGTCATTGTGCCTAAAAACACCAAACAACAACAGTGCAAGTGTAAAGGAAGTAGCCGAGTCTTGCAGTCCTCGCTACTTAGTGTTAGCTAGAAACCAGGAAGGTAAAAAATTTTTATCGGTGAGCCTATTTACTATTCAAAAGTAAAAGTATACTTTGGACATACAAGCGAGCTTTGTAAGGGACTAGCTACATGCCCTCAATGTGGAGATGAATTCCACGATGGTACACGTACTGCAGCTCCGTCATGCGTGAACTGCAGAGGTGAACATCCGTCTAGTTCCCGAGATTGCCCCCGTTTTGTAGAAGAAAGAGCGATCCAAGAGATACGGGTTAAAGAGAAGGTGCCCTTCTCAGAAGCCCGGAAGCTCTTACGTACACGCCAACCCTCTGTTCCAAGGTCCGGGACCTATAGCTCAGTTGCAGAGAGATCGCAACACAGACCAGCGATTTCAATGGGGCAACAATATCTGTAGCCCTTAGCTCAATTCTAAAGCCTTCTACATCAGTGTCAACGTGTACAAGGTCCATAAGTGCAAAGAACATCAGTGTTACATCACCGTAGAAAGCATCAAGCCTAACACAAAGAACTGGAGAAGAGGATGGGAGAGCGTCCTGGCGCGAAGGATGGTCAGCTCTCCGCGTTAATAAGCTTAGAGAAGTGAAAGAACTTCCGATAAACTGGGTAACTTCCTGTCGCACATCTCGTCGCGAGGAGGTTAGTTTGGCTCGATTAAGAATAGGCCACTGCAATTTTTCGCATGGTTACCTATTTAAAAGGGACCCTGCGCCTCTATGTCCGCTGTGTGACAACCTTTTGTCAGTTCGCCACGTGCTGCTAGAGTGTTGCTCTCTAGCGCACCTTCGGGATTCTCTGCAGCTGCCTGCCAGACTTGCAGAGGTCCTAGCGGACGACAAAACAGCGGTTGATAGAGTTTTTAAGTTTTTAGCGGAGTGCAGTATAAATTTGGGGATCTAACATTTCAGATACTTATTTCTTTTTATGCTTTTTGACATATTTATCACCTTTTTTATATGTGGCTATTGCTATGAATTTTTTAAGGGCACTGATGACCTCGAAGTGGAGCTCCCTTAAACCCACAAACCTAATCTGACTAGCAGGTCTGGTTCTGTTTGACTTGGTCAGTGGAGGGGGAAATAACCTGTGTCTCTGTAGCCAGATACCGAGGTCTATACATAATACCACATAATTAGTCTCAAGTATTCTTGCTGCTGAGTGGGCAAGAACATTTTTACTGTAAGGGTTTTAGTGCGCCTTTGCTGGCCACATTTCGCCGGCGACTACCGCAGTGGCAAACAGCCACTCAATGGGTTACTATATGTTTTAAAACCGTACAAATACTTAGCCTGTGTGATAGTGTCTAAGACGACGGACTCTTTCTCACCTGGTAGTCCTAACAGCAACTGTACAAGTTAACAAAGAACTCGTTGAGTAACTAGATAATGAAGGAGTTGCGCCACCAGTTTCGATAAGTGCTGATAGGTAAGAAGCAAGTGATCCGTATTCCCAGACAGACATATAACTGATAAAGGCACCTATATTATTACTGGACTGCAACTGCGGCAAGAACTTCAATAGCGAGGAGATATGACAAACAGGTCTACACAAACAATAAATAATTATTATCCTAGTCGTTTACACGTGCAAAACCTTTTTACTTTTTTATATAGTTTCTCTACTAGGTCCAGTCCGGTGCACGCAAATGCGCCGATACGAGCGTCACTACATGTTTATTAACACAGAAAAATCAATATTCTTGTACTAACTATTCTTACAAGCTCTTATTCCTCTATAGAGATAAACACTTGTAGAAGTTATCTTACTGTTTATTTATTCAGACATAAACTGTGTATTTTAGCAAGATCTACATTTTTTGTTTGTAAGATTTGGTCTGTTTCTTAAGGTTTACCATTTATGCAAAAGACATCCACAGTAAATATGACTACAGAAAATTCAAGATATAAATTTCATTTGTCATAAAAATACTTGAAACGTATGGCATTTTAATCAAAATCGTTAGAGCCATTTTCAAGAAAATCAAATTTTCAAAAAAATTTCCATGTAAAGGGTACTTTAGGGTGGAGCAATTTTCTTCAAAATTTTCGTGTCGCATCCTTAAAAGACATTAACCTTAAATACCAACTTTGGAACAGCAAGAAATCACATGGTGGAACTATAGGGCGGACGAGCTTTAGTTCCTTGCAGAAACTTCATTTTACATTAGCGGCGTGAGCTGATACACCGCCATAATACAACAATGTGCCCCTTACACGAGGATGTTCATGAATAATTGTTGAAACACTAATCCCCAGAGGCTATTTTAAACGATAAATAGAAAGTTTTTCAATTACAGAACAAATTGGTTTGCATGCATTTGACATATATATATATATATACACAAAAATTCGATGTCGAGATTTCACCGGAAATATATGTTTTGAGACCCCCTGTGGACAGCATAGATGTCATAGAAAGTATCGATTTTCAAGTCAGGATATAGCTACTCGCATATAAACGTGTACTGATTCGGTTCTCAATATGCACCTTATAACTACTACGAAATATCTAACGAAACTTCATATTTCCATTAACCAGAAACAGATAGAGGATTGAGCGTTCATAACAGTAGTTTGTAGAAAATGAGTAGAGAATGTCACTTGAATGTAACAAAAATATAATACTCTGCTTAGACCTTGCACTCCCTTCAAACTGGGTGCTTCAATCTACCATACTCATAATAAACTCATATTATTGTCTTAAGGTGGAAGTCTAAGAGAATTACTAAATAAACAAGACAATTAACTGCTAACAATCACTACGCTTCCAGGGGGAATTGAAATCGATTTGAGTCCAATCCCATTTTCAACACGATCCACGTTTCAATGTTCAATTCGATCTGGATGAGATCGATTTGGATAGGCAAGGCTCAAGCAAAAATAATTCAAGCTTTTATGTCGGCCACTTGGTTTATGTTGGCGAACCTGTAAAAATAAGTTATTTGTGTATTTTAAGTAGGTTTTAAGGTTAGAGAAGGACAATATATTTGCAATTAATATAATTATTAATATAAAAATTCAAAATATTAATTATGAAATATTATAGCTCATGAAAAATTTACAAGAAAATGGTTGAAAAGGGTGGAATGAGACTGAAAATTTCAATAACATACCCGGGATTTGAACCATGGACCTGCAGATCTCCAACCAGTGGCTTTAACTTGTGAACTACAATGGCAATATGCCAGCACGACATTAAATTCTCCAGCTGGCTCGCATTATTCCCGGTAAACCAAAGGATCTCAAAATCACATTACATACTCTAGTGGAAAGGTTTGTAATTAAGTTACATATCATTGGCACTCTTAAAACAAAGGAAAACAAACTTTGGATGTAAACACTTTTGGAAATTTAGGTCATAATATATTTGTGAAATCATTAACTGATAAAAGGATTTAGTAAATAATATGTAAACATTTGCAATTATTTTTTCTGATAAGCAAATTTGAAATGGATTTTATTTTGGAATCCAAGCCAAAATGAAACTTCCACTAGCAAGGTTACATTTACAATGGGCGGGCGGCCGAGATCGGCTGGAGTAGTTAATCTGTTCGACCATCGAGCGCTGAAGTAGTGATGTTATTACATTATAATCTGTGTTACAGTGATTGTTACCAGCGAAATTCTAATTTGAGCTATTGTGCTTGCTGTGATGACAGCTGACGCACGTCAACTCCTTCTGTGATCAGGATACTTACAGAATTGTTGAAAAAACTGTTTTACATTGTTACTGATTGATAGCTTTGCCGTTCTCTCTGAAAAGTGGAAAGCCGAAAATGTAATCACTGTTTGATCACGGGAACACTCGTGATTTTCCATTAACGTAGATATTATCACAGGTAATAGTGATATTTAGGCTAACTATAACCGGAATCCAGAGGGTATATTTCAGTTCTGCTCTGACGAAATGTGACGTGAAAGATAGGTTAGGTTACAGGGTTAGGTTAAATTCAGGGGGGCCTCTTCCCGCTTCCCGCGCAATCGCCCTTCCTAGAGCTGTCTGCTGATGACGTCACACGGGAGTCTCGCAGTACCGATATTCACACGTGCAGCTTACATTTTACGATATAATTCAAATCCCATCGTACTATCTAAGTATCTCTACTCTGCTTTCCTTGTTTTCTGACATGAAATGTCAACGCAGGCGTTTTAATTGAACAAAACAAAGCTCTCAGTGTGTTATATTTTGTAAAACAGAAATGAAAATTATCTGTAGGAGGAAGGAACAACCGTGTGCCACATAATCGTGCAATTATTACTTTGTTAAGAGCTTTCAACACGCTTTTTTCACTTTCTTTAGGATTTAGGTTATATTTGCAACGCAGCCCTTACTAAAAGGCCTTTTAATAATGTAATAAACAAAACAGAATGTGATACTGACATTCTTTTCCTATTAAGACAGTATTTTATTGATTGAGCTGTTCTTCTAAGAATAGCTGTGTGGCCACTCTTTTTCAGCAATATGAAAATGCAGTGCAGAGGAAAATGAAATAAATAACACAATTACGACAGCTATCATTTTTGAAAATACCAATATACTTGAAACGGAGAGAGAGGGGGGGGAGGAGAAGTTTTGTCTATCGCTTTCACCTATGAATCCTTTATAATGTATAATGAAATTTTATCTATGTTAACATGAATATATAGAAGGATAAGCCTTGGTAAGAATAATTTGCGCAAGAGTGAGCAAAGAAAATAATTTGTATATAGCAGATCAGATTTTTATCATGGAAATATATGCTGTGCATATTTTAATACATTAAACAACTATAAATAATTTTAGTTATACATATTGCGCGTTTTCATAGATGACCTCAGTGATCAAAACTAGAGAAAATCTGATTTGAGGCTGTAAAATAATGTGATTAATTGCAAATTACGTTTATTTGTGAAATATCATCAACGTATTGTATAATTGCAAGGTAATTCCAGCATCCTGCTCCTTTTCTTTAAAATGGGAAAAAAATATTGTCCGTATTTCCCGAATGTGAAAGAAGCACTTCATAGCTATACAGGAAGGGTCATTAGCCTTTCGTTCATGTTATACCTGAATTTCAGTACGGTGCACACCCTTTGACAAAACAAAGGTCATTGTATTTCGCTTCCTTTTATCTTTCTGTTTATCTTAAAAGGGTAGTCTTTGTTGATGCTACATGTTTGGAAATACAAGTGTGTGAATTCGTGTTAAAAATGAATGTTTCTAAAAGCAAGCTTAACTGTGCTGTTGCTCAGTGTGGCAATAGAGGGACAAAAACTTCGGGAGTGATGTATCACAGATTTCCAAAAAATGACAAAGTGAGACGTACGTGGATATCTCGTTGTAAGCGGAGCGATAAGTTCAACGCCAACAATGCTTGAGTGTGCTCCGTGCATTTTCGTCCTGAGGATTACCAACGGGACTTCCGGAATGAATTATTAGGATTACCTACAAGTAAAATTTTACGTGCCGATGTGGTGCCGTGTTTGCTGATTCCCAACTGGCATGGTGACACGCTCCCGGGTTCGAGCTCAGAAAACAGCACAAGCACCAGCCAAACTAATGAAAAGGTATGTAATGTCAAAACGTAATTGTTTATTTGGGTATGTTTACTGAAAGTAATATATGAATGTGTCTCATTAAGAGCATATACATATCCTTCTCTTGTTTCTCGTTTGGTTTTGCAATAAAAACTTATATTTCCGGTAATAACTTTAAATGTATTAAGGGTATCATTTCTTACTCGTTTCACTATTTTCAGTAATCCAAAAGATAAAGCCAGGAAGGTGTGGGTTTTCTTTGATGTTCCTCACCTTTTAAAGTTACTGCGAAACCATTTTCTGGATGATGGTTTGCGGTTAGCGGATGGAACTCAAATGAACAAGAATCTTATAGAAGATCTTTTAGAACTTAAAACAGGGGATCTATCTATAAGCTATCATATCACTCCAGCACATTTAAGTTTAACTGGCAGATCCAGACAGAATGTCAGAATGGTGGCCCAGTTATTTTCTAAAAGAACAGCTCAGGCAATAAAATACTGCCTTAATAAGGAAAAAGAAGGCACTTTCTTTCAGCTAGTAAATGATGCCTTCGATGTTCTGAATTCTAGGATTCCGAAGGACGAGAAAACAATGCTCAGAAGTGGATATGGGCTGAATTTAAGAAGCCAGGAGAATACTCTGCTCCGGTTTATGGATATCGTGAGCGGAATTAGAATTGGGCGTCATAAAGGATTAGTCCAATTTCAGAAGGGCTTCATTACATCCATAAAGTCTCTTGGGATTACATGAAGAAATGAAAAAGTTAAACATGTCATATATATTGACCTCTAGGCTTAACCAAGACTGCCTGGAAAACTTTTTCTCCCTTATTCGAGGACTGGGTATATTTTATAACAATCCCTCACCCTTTGAAGTAAGAAACAGAATACGCCTACTGCTTCTTACAGGCAACAACAAAATTCCAATTTCCGGTGGAGCATCAGTGGAGGCGATTAATCAGACAAACCAGTCTAAACAAGACTTCGATTGTGACACTCAGTTCTTAGATTTCATTTCTACCGAGCTGTGCATGGACGTTGCTAAAGAAATTTCGGCACCCACTGAATATGAGGAGGCAATACTACTAGAAGATAGGAGTATAAGCGATACTTCTGAAATGGAAGATTTTAACACAGACGCTATAAAGTATCTTGCGGGTTACATTGCATACAAATGCCGGCCTTTTGACAGTACTTTGGGAAGCAAAGACAGTGACTATAATTTGCCAAAACAAGTGCCACATGACTGGATTACAGTTATTTCAAAGGGCGAACTTGTTCGGCCAACTGAACAGTGGTACCAAAAAGTGAAGGAATTTGAAGTTATATTTGCGGGACTCCATGGCTTTAATGTTTCAAAATGTGCTGGAGTGATGAAAGCGCTTACTGGCATGATTTGCTCTAAATTTCCTGAATTGGATGAAAGAATTGTTTCCCTATACGTCAGGACCCGCACTTTCATTAGGATACGGCATTTAAATAACAAACTAAAAGCTGTAAGTGTGACAAAAACGAACACGAGGAAGTGCCAGCAGTGGGCGTCAGCTACTTCTTCTGCAACAACATGAGCAAATGTGAGTCTACTTTTAAGATCAAACATTAATTTGTTACTTATTATTTTGATTGTAGTTTCGGTGGTGGTGGTAAAATTGGTTTGTAATTAGTAGAATGTGTTGGTGAATGTTTCTAATGTGTTTTCAGTTAATGTATCTTTTCTATCACATATCACCGTATTTTGCTACACTTTATTAATTATTGCTTAAGTGTTTACGCACTGGAACTGTCAGTCAATGCTTTAAATGGTATATGTCGAAACGGGTTTGAAGCGCTCACTTTCTATTGCCGTCTGAACTGCGCGCGCTCTGAGACCTCCGTGTGACGTATCTTGCCGGCAACCAATGGCAGGAATTGTGCCGGAGTGGCCTACCTTCTTTCTCTAGTTACCTTGGGTTAAATTAGTATGCTTAATGACATGCTAAGAAGAGAAGAAATTGAACCGCATTGAGTACTGCTACAATTCTCTAGGGTTATCCTGTAGAATATCGGCGTCACGTGGTCGACAGGCAGCTGTGTTGTGATCGAAGAGTGCTATTATCAGTTACCTGTCCTTCAACTATGGGAGTGTACCATAATTTGAATGCATGATAGTTCGATGCCGGAGAACTATCATTTTCACTGGTTTGTCACACAAGTGAAATGAAATTAATTGCAAATAACGACAACACTTTTGCCCTAATGACCGTCTCCACCTCTCTAAGGCAACCATTTCATATCCTGTTGAGTCTTTATTCTCTTGTTGCTAGTGTGCCCTGATCTGGTAATCATTATTCCGTGTGACCACTTCTCTGCGTAAATTTGCTACTCACCAGGGTGATTGTGTTTAATGTACCGCATCGCTACGGTCTTCCTTCTTGGTCGTGCGTGAATGATGCAGTTGTAGCAGTGAATCAAGAAAATGGGAACATTTCAAAATATTTTAAAAATGTAACTCTTGTAGATTTAAGTGGATTAGGTTATACATTCTTTACCAACTACGGATTGCACTTACAAATGGCTTACTAAAGAATTACATAGTATCTAAAATATTAGAATTATTGTGTAGTCACAAAGTGTCAGCTGATAGGTTTGATCCTATCATTCTAAAAAACTAATGGTGTCCGATTCAAATTGGTCCACAAATTTAGTCCTTTGGCAGATAAGTAATGTTGCTAATTCCAATTCATTTAATAGATAGACATTAGAGTATCTGAACATTTTTCACTGCAATGTTCAAGACATTACTGGTTCGAACAACTTAGCTGTAGTTGGAGATTATTGCAAAACTTTTAAAATAGATATTTGTTGTATTGTTGAAAGCTGGCTGGAACCAAATGAGACTGACATGTACATGATTCATAATTATACAATTGCAAGTTCATGCTGCAGGGCGGGCAAACTTGCGCAGACCAACCACTCGAAAAACTTTTTTCCCAAAATATCCGTTAGGCACACATAAATAGATACTCAAAGCTCTAGCTTCTAAAAATGCCTCAAACCTAAAAAAAAAAAAAAAAAAAAAAAAAAAAAAAAAAAAAAGGAAATCCCAAAGTTCCGCAAAAAACCGAAAATTTTAGGGCTCGCGAAAAAGGGCATTGAAACGCAGTTTGTGTACACTTCACCTCTCTCTCTTACTCTACACTCTCTTTGTCCCTCGCCTTTCTCCATGAGTGTCGACAGACTTTTTTCCAGGGAGGGGCCACATTTTGGAAGTTTGCAATCAGATAATATTAAATCATTATCTTATAGGCAAATAGCCGTATTGATTTGTGCTAAATAAAAATTGTGTTTTACATCAAAATTAAAATAATAGTTTAGTAGCAAGTAATTAGCTGTACATAAAGTTCACCAACTTCCAACGGGGAGCCGCGGCCCCCCTTTGCCCCCGCTTCGCGACGCCCATGCTTTACTCGATTTGATCCTCGAACCTAAAAAACTAAGCTACAGCTAACCTAACCTAACCAAAGCTAAGCTATGAAACCATTTTATTAATGTTTGACGAGGTTGGTCTGCGGAAGTTTGGTCTTTAAGCTTACTAGGACACATGCTGGTTACTTATTTTACGTAAAAAATGGTGTTAATTTTAAAGCTCTTTCAGTTGTAAATAGTTTGCCATAAGAAGTTGACTGTTCAAAAAATAGCCCAAGACCATCAAGTGATTCAACTTTGAATTAGTCACTAAGGAAATGGTTGAGGAAGTAGTTAAGTGTATAGAAAATATTAAAAGTTATGACATATATGGTCTAAGTTCTTTTATGTTTAAGTTAAGTTCAACTCACATTAGCGATGTACTAACCAATATTATAAATAGTGGCAAATTCTATTTTCCCTGAATCAATGAAAGTTGTGAAGGCAGTGCCACTGCACAAGAAAGGTACCAAATTAGACTATAATAGTCATAGACCAATCTCTTTAGTTCCTACAGTATCAAAGATATTCGAAAAAAAAAAAAAAGTGAATGAACAAATTGTTTGAGAGGTAGAACTGGAACTTAACATTTCAGTTGTGGCATTGAATTTTTAAGTTCCAGTTCCACCTCTCAAGCTTTGTCCACACACGGCTTGTGTGTTAAAAAAAATAAAATAAAAAATAAAAAACACCAACAGTAAGTTTGTTGGCATAAATAAATGAACAAATTGTTTCTTATTTTAAAAATAATTTGTTTAGTAACTGTCAATATGGTTATAGAATGTTGATGGGGACTATAAAAGCAACATTGTCTCTTTACGCTCTTTACGGGTCTTTAGACAGTAAAAATAATTTAGATTTTAGATTCTTTGATTTACCTAAAGCTTTTGACACTGTCTCCCACGATATTTTATTGGCCAAATTAAGTTATTATGATTTTCAAGAGTCAGAATGTATGCTTATAAGGCCTTATTTAAATAATAGGTTACAGAAGGTTGTTTTCAATAAAAGAGAGTCTGATTTTTTGTCTGTAACATATGGTGTACCTCAGGGTTCGACTTTAGGCCCTATATTATTCGTTATTTATTTCAATAACCTACCTAAAATACTTGGGCCTTCTGCCAAAGGATACTTATTTGCTGAGGATCTTGCAATCTGCGTTAGTATATCTAAGACACTTGCACGATATTGTGATCTTACCGAAGTTAAAAATATTACATGCATGATAGAAGATTGGTGTAATGTAAATTTTTTTTGTGTCAACTTAGATAAAGCTGAGCATCTTAAGGTAACTTATAATAATACAATAAATTATATATTATATTCATTATATACACAGATTCCCTTAGTGCATTAATGGCTATACAACAACGATCTCCTTGCCACACCTTGGTAAGGGAGATACGTGAATTATACAGTGAGCTTATTTCATCAGGTAAACAAATAATATTGGCATGGATACCATCTCACTGTAACATACCAGGAAATGACCTTGCTGACACTGCCGCAAAAGAAGCTACCAAGCATCCTCCAAGCTTACCAGATCTTAAGCTACCACATGAAGACTATTTACGGCATCTTAAAAGAACTATCCTACACCGATGGAAGACAGATTGGACAACTACATCCAACAGCAAACTGCATGATATCTGTCCAATACCTAACCTGTCCACAACAATTACAACACTAACCCGGCGAGACCAGGTGCTAATAACCCGATTATGCATTGGTCACACTGCGCTTACTCACTCCTACATTCTGTCCCGTGAACTTCCTCCTAAATGTACTCTGTGTGATTCTACTCTTACCGTTCAGCATCTGCTCACTGTTTGCCCAAGATACACTCACCAGCGACCTACTAGGTGTTCTGTGCCAGCGACTTCAGTATGGAGTTCCTGAGAACCTTCAGCTAGCTTTGGGTGCTCCTTTTTTTCCTCAATGTTTAGTCGCGATATGACTTTTATGTTGAAGCGACTTCAAATAATAAATAAATTAAAAAAAAATAAATAAATAAATTGTGAAGGTAAAAGGGAAGTAGCATTTTTAGGTTTTAATCTGGATTCAAAATTTAACTGGGTTTGTCATATAGACAAGTTAGCTTCTAAATTGAGTAGCATTTTTATAAGAAAATTAAGAAAAGTTGTCAGTTTAGTTATGCTCAAAATTATATATTTTGCACATATTCAGTCATTTGTCTTATAGTATGAGCACAATAATGTGGGGTTCTTAAACTTTTAGTGTAAAAGCTTTTATGAT
The DNA here is from genome assembly GCA_030765045.1 of Tenodera sinensis. Taxonomy (NCBI): domain Eukaryota; kingdom Metazoa; phylum Arthropoda; class Insecta; order Mantodea; family Mantidae; genus Tenodera; species Tenodera sinensis. Next base: position 104,489,964 of record CM060972.1, read on the forward strand.
ATAGAAGAAGAAAGTGATAGTCCCTGAGAATTAAGACTGTCCCACCACTGTTTGTTTATCTGTGCTTGAATTATGTACGTCAAAGAAAATTATGGTAGATTTGTTGAACACTGCATAATATGTGTCATATTTATAATGGTGAAGGAAGTAGTAGTAGTTATCCCATGATAAGTAGTTATTGCTATGCTAGGACTCAAAAGACTTTCCTTTATCGATCTATAACGCTGTTTAGCTATTTACCCCCAAATTAAAATATCTTGATTCTAAGAGCTTCAAAAAAACCTAAAAAGTTCTTTGATAATACAATTTATAGCGTAAATGAAATTTTATGATATTGTACACATTTTAGTTTAATGTTGATGTGATTGTTATGTTAATTGTATTGTTTTAGTGTAGAATTAAATTAGTCTTAAGGTAGACTAAGTGATTTGATGCTTGTAATATCTGTGATGTACTTCAGAAGTTTCTGCAATAAATAAATGGTTATGGTTATGTCTGATCCTCGAGTGCTGTTTAACATGTGTCACCTTACGATGTACGATAATTCATCTATGTGGTCGGTACGATAATTGTACTTTTAAAGATTGGCAATCTTGTTGACATTTCGTGTATGTTTTGGACTTTTAGTTTGTTATGAAAGCTGTTGGCATCATCCTGTATCGATATTGAGTCAACACGAAATTTAAAGGTAAGAACCATGAGAAGTATTTCCTTTAAAAATTATTTGAAACAGAGAAGAATACATTTGTTAAATTACAGAAATATACATTTCAGGTAAGAGTTAAATAATACTCAGTTTTTTCAGCCAAAATTGTTATTCGCCTGAAAACTAAAATGTGTCTGTTTTCATAAAAGATGAAAATGTGAACCGAGCAAGTATTTGAGATTAAATTTCAATTAATCGTCATTTCGAGTTGGTATTCACATTGTCAGCAGCTGTATATGTATTAAGGAAACCAGGAAGTGTAAAATGGTTATACTTAACTTTTTCATTTTGGGTATACACCATGTACAACGCTTACCGAGTTACTTTATGTACCTACGACTTATTGTCCCTTTTGAGAAACAAAAGTGCCACATTCCCACCCAGTTAGATGGTTTGATAAACTTGTGGGCATACATCAATTTTTGTGCACACGCTAAGTAAATTTTAACCACGTAACCCAGCACGTAACTTTCCAACGACTTATTTATAATACCTATCAGTAAAAGGTATTTATTTTACTTTAATAACCAAACTGTCAAAACTAAATTGAGGCAATTATTTACAAAATCGGCCGCTCGAGAAAACGAATGAAACAATGCAATGGATGCAGTTTTTATTGCGGATTACGACTTTGAAAGTTTTATTTGGCGCTCAAGCTTCGATTTTGATATACATACATAATATATCATCATTTTAGTCCTGAAGATGGCCATGGAGTGTATAATGGCCGAAAGCTCGACCTTCTTAAATTTAACACGGCTGATCACCCGTGAAGCTCTGATCACTAACGTTCGCCGTGAAAGCTTCAAATCTTACATACATAATATATGTTAGAATGATTGGTGAGGGTAGAATAAATGCCCTATTATTTGCAGACCATGTCTTACTAATGGCAGAATCTGAAAGAGATGTACTTATGTTGGCTTATAAGTTCCAAGTGGTTGCCAAACGATATAACTGCAACATATCATTAAGTAAATCAAAAGCAAAGGCATTCATAAGTAAATATGGAATTAGAACTAAAATTGTTTTGGAAAATAAAATAGTGGAACATGTAACACACTAAGTATTTCGGGTGCGATATTACATACAAAGAAGATAAAGATATAGAAAACAAAATATACAAATTCCAGGCTATATGTGAAACTATTAAAGGAACGTTAGGTCAGAAAACAAGTTTGACTGTTCCTTCCTTGCTATATGGAAGCGAAAGTTGGGTAATAAAATCAAGGGATAGTAGAATACAAGCAGTGGAAATGTTATTTCTGCAGAATGTGAAAGGATGCAGAAGAGCAGATAGAATACAAAATGAGTCAATAAGAGAACTAAATATTTATGAATTAGAAGACAAAATTAAAACAAATAAGAAATGGACAGAACATTTAATGAGAATGAGTGAAGAAAGGATACCTAAGAGGACTTCTCTATATAACCCAAGAGGAGCACGAGATGTTGGCTGACCTCGCAGAAGATGGACTCCACTGATGACTTCGCCGGAAGGGGCTGCATAGCCTCAGCCATGAAGATCAAGAAGAAGATGATGATTTGTTAATGTATTTACGTTAAAATTGTTATTGCTGATTACAATTTTAAAAGTTTTAATTAGCGGTGAAGTTTCGTTTTGCCTTTGTTAGGTTAGGTTTCGTGTGTGTATATGAGTGAGGTAACAGGGTCCTATGTTATTGAAATTTTGCCCTTGTTATGTTAGGTTTAGTGTGTGTATATGAGTGAGGTAACAGGGTCCTATGTTATTGAAATTTTGCCCTTGTTATGTTAGGTTTAGTGTGTGTATATATGAGTGTGGTAACAGGGTCCTGTGTTATTGAAATGTTGCCCATGTTAGGTTAGGTTTCGTGTGTGTATATGAGTGAGGTAACAGGGTCCTATGTTATTGAAATTTTGCCCTTGTTATGTTAGGTTTAGTGTGTGTATATATGAGTGTGGTAACAGGGTCCTGTGTTATTGAAATGTTGCCCGTGTTAGGTTAGGCTTAGTGTGTGTATATGAGTGTGGTAACAGGGTCCTGTGTTTTTGAAATTTTGCCCGTGTTAGGTTAGGTTTAGTGTGTGTATATGAGTGGGGTAACAGGGTCCTGTGTTATCGAAATTTTGCTCTTGTTAGGTTAGGTTTAGTGTGTGTATATGAGTGGGGTAACAGGGTCCTGTGTTATCGAAATTTTGCCCGTGTTAGGTTTAGTGTGTATATGAGTGTGGTAACATGGTCCTGTGTTATCGAAATGTTGCCCATGATAGGTTAGGTTTAGTCTGTGTATATGAGTGGGATAACAGGGTCCTGTGTTATTGAAATGTTGCCCATGTTAGGTTAGGTTTAGTGTATATGAGTGTGGTAACAGAGTCCTGTGTTATTGAAATGTTGCCCATGTTACGTTAGGTTTAGTGTATATGAGTGTGTAACAGGGTCCTGTGTTATTGAAATGTTGCCCATGTTAGGTTAGGTTTAGTGTATATGAGTGTGGTAACAGAGTCCTGTGTTATTGAAATGTTGCCCATGTTACGTTAGGTTTAGTGTATATGAGTGTGTAACAGGGTCCTGTGTTATTGAAATGTTGCCCATGTTAGGTTAGGTTTAGTGTATATGAGTGTGGTAACAGAGTCCTGTGTTATTGAAATGTTGCCCGTGTTAGGTTAGGTTTAGTGTGTGTATATATGAGTGGGGTAACAGGGTCCAGTGTTATTGAAATGTTTCCCGTGTTAGGTTAGGTGTAGTGTATATGAGTGTGGTAACAGGGTCCTGTGTTATTGAAATGTTGCCCGTGTTAGGTTAGGTTTAGTGTATATGAGTGTGGTAACAGAGTCCTGTGTTATTGAAATGTTGCCCGTGTTAGGTTAGGTTTAGTGTGTGTATATATGAGTGGGGTAACAGGGTCCTGTGTTATTGAAATGTTGCCCGTGTTAGGTTAGGTTTAGTGTGTGTATATATGAGTGGGGTAACAGAGTCCTGTGTTATTGAAATGTTGCCCGTGTTAGGTTAGGTTTAGTGTGTGTATATATGAGTGGGGTAACAGAGTCCTGTGTTATTGAAATGTTGCCCGTGTTAGGTTAGGCTTAGTGTGTGTATATGAGTGTGGTAACAGGGTCCTGTGTTTTTGAAATTTTGCCCGTGTTAGGTTAGGTTTAGTGTGTGTATATGAGTGGGGTAACAGGGTCCTGTGTTATCGAAATTTTGCTCTTGTTAGGTTAGGTTTAGTGTGTGTATATGAGTGGGGTAACAGGGTCCTGTGTTATCGAAATTTTGCCCGTGTTAGGTTTAGTGTGTATATGAGTGTGGTAACATGGTCCTGTGTTATCGAAATGTTGCCCATGATAGGTTAGGTTTAGTCTGTGTATATGAGTGGGATAACAGGGTCCTGTGTTATTGAAATGTTGCCCATGTTAGGTTAGGTTTAGTGTATATGAGTGTGGTAACAGAGTCCTGTGTTATTGAAATGTTGCCCATGTTATGTTAGGTTTAGTGTATATGAGTGTGTAACAGGGTCCTGTGTTATTGAAATGTTGCCCATGTTAGGTTAGGTTTAGTGTGTGTATATATGAGTGGGGTAACAGGGTCCAGTGTTATTGAAATGTTTCCCGTGTTAGGTTAGGTTTAGTGTATATGAGTGTGGTAACAGAGTCCTGTGTTATTGAAATGTTGCCCATGTTACGTTAGGTTTAGTGTATATGAGTGTGTAACAGGGTCCTGTGTTATTGAAATGTTGCCCATGTTAGGTTAGGTTTAGTGTATATGAGTGTGGTAACAGAGTCCTGTGTTATTGAAATGTTGCCCGTGTTAGGTTAGGTTTAGTGTGTGCATATATGAGTGGGGTAACAGGGTCCAGTGTTATTGAAATGTTTCCCGTGTTAGGTTAGGTGTAGTGTATATGAGTGTGGTAACAGGGTCCTGTGTTATTGAAATGTTGCCCGTGTTAGGTTAGGTTTAGTGTATATGAGTGTGGTAACAGAGTCCTCTGTTATTGAAATGTTGCCCGTGTTAGGTTAGGTTTAGTGTGTGTATATATGAGTGGGGTAACAGGGTCCTGTGTTATTGAAATGTTGCCCGTGTTAGGTTAGGTTTAGTGTGTGTATATATGAGTGGGGTAACAGAGTCCTGTGTTATTGAAATGTTGCCCGTGTTAGGTTAGGTTTAGTGTGTGTATATATGAGTGGGGTAACAGAGTCCTGTGTTATTGAAATGTTGCCCGTGTTAGGTTAGGTTTAGTGTATATGAGTGTGGTAACAGGGTCCTGTGTTATTGAAATGTTGCCTGTGTTAGGTTAGGTTTAGTGTATATGAGTGTGGTAACAGAGTCCTGTGTTATTGAAATGTTGCCCGTGTTAGGTTAGGTTTAGTGTGTGTATATATGAGTGGGGTAACAGAGTCCTGTGTTATTGAAATGTTGCCCATGTTAGGTTAGGTTTAGTGTATATGAGTGTGGTAACAGAGTCCTGTGTTATTGAAATGTTGCCCGTGTTAGGTTAGGTTTAGTGTGTGTATATATGAGTGGGGTAACAGGGTCCTGTGTTATTGAAATGTTGCCCATGTTAGGTTAGGTTTAGTGTATATGAGTGTGGTAACAGAGTCCTGTGTTATTGAAATGTTGCCCGTGTTAGGTTAGGTTTAGTGTGTGTATATATGAGTGTGGTAACAGAGTCCTGTGTTATTGAAATGTTGCCCATGTTAGGTTAGGTTTAGTGTATATGAGTGTGGTAACAGAGTCCTGTGTTATTGAAATGTTGCCCATGTTAGGTTAGGTTTAGTGTGTGTATATATGAGTGTGGTAACAGGGTCCTGTGTTATTGAAATGTTGCCCGTGTTAGGTTAGGTTTAGTGTGTGTATATGAGTGTGGTAACAGAGTCCTGTGTTATCGAAATTTTGCCCATGTTAGGTTAGGTTTAGTGTGTGTATATGAGTGTGGTAACAGGGTCCTGTGTTATTGAAATTTTGCCCATGTTAGGTTAGGTTTAGTGTGTGTATATGAGTGGGGTAACAGGGTCCTGTGTTATCGAAATTTTGCCTGTGTTAGGTTAGTGTATGTATATGAGTGAGGTGACAGGGTATTGTATTGTATTGCATTGCATTGCATCTTATTCTTTTGATCCTAGAATGAGCCAGGCCCAAGGATATAGAACACGTTATACAACCATGCAATTTTTTCCCCAACACCTAAACACAATCATTATAATAGGGTTAAAACTAGTGGTTTAAGGAACTTACAGTATATTTTTCCCTTATGCTGTAAATAGAGTGTGAAAGCAAGAACATTCTCGGTTCCTTTTTGAATCTTGAACAGTCTTTTGGGTTACACAGTAATTTTAAAGCTAAAGGAAGTCCATTATATTGTTATGGTGGAGTAGCAGGGACCCTTCTGATAAATGTGCAAGGAGTTAAATGGCCTGTGCAAGTCATTTCTGTATCAAATGCTGTGGCTATGTAAAAGAGAATTGAATTTAAAGATGTTGTAGTTATCAACGACATAACATATAAGTGAAAAAATGTATTGACTTGTGAGTGTTAGAATACCCTACTTCTTAAATAAGGGTTAGCATGAGTGACAGGTTCCATCATCACTTAAAATTCGTAGTGCTCTCTTCTGTAAGACGAAGAACCTCCAACTTTGTACCGAATTACCCCAGAAAATAATACTGTAGCTCATGACGGAATGCAAATAAGCAAAGTATAATGCTCTCAGAGCATTTTGATGTAGCAAGTCATATATGAATTTCTAACTAACCACAACATAAACATTCATGCTTAAACCATTTGTTTATATTTATTTGAGAATAAGTATATTGTTTGCAGTGATTGTCACATAGTACAGAAACCACTGATATGATTATGCAATGAAGCTGGTGAATATGAGGACTCTCCCTCCACTCCAAATTTAACATTTTGGCAATTACATAATCTTCTCAGTTGTTAATTACAAATATCAGTATTTTCCAGGTGGATTGTATCTATTATCTGAATTTTAAATTGGTGCTTTATTCTGTATCCTTTATTACTATTTTACTTAGCACATTCCTATATTTTTATGTTCTCCACTATGTGTAGTAAGTAGGGAAGTATTGTATTTGGCTCAAAATTTTGATGTCTAGATTTCAATGGAAATACATGTTTTGAGGCCCACTAAATCCAAAACAAGCATTTTTAGTAAAGGTCTGCATATTTGCGTGTGAAAAGTTGCTCAAAAACCCAAGTTGGTATTTAAGATTAATATTTTTCAAGAATGTGCCACAAAGGTTTTGAAGAAAATTCCTCCACCCTAAACTACCCTTTACATGGAACATTTTTCAGAAAAATTGCTTTTCTTGAAAATGGCTGTAATAATTTGATTAAAATGCCATATGTTTAAGATATTTTTATGGAAAATGAAATGTATATTTTGAATTTTCTAGCTATAGCCCATGTATTCCTGTTTACTCTGGATGACGTTTGAATAACTGGTAAATCATAAGAGATAGACAAAATCTTACTGTACAAAAAATGTTGTTGTTAGGTAATGCTGGATTTCTGACAATCAAGTCATTAATTCTCTTGCTCTCCAATATTTTTCACTGATGGATGGGGCATTAGAAGTGGCCGGGCATATTTGAAGGTGGTCTCGATCCATTTCCTCTTGCAGATCACATAGAGGACAGAGTGGTGAAGAATATATCCCAATTCTGTTTAAATGTTTTGCCAGACAATCATGTCCTGTAATCAACCTGAAGGTTGCAACTGCTGTTTTTCGAGGATACTCAGGAATTACTGTCTGAATGTTTGATAGTTCCCATCTTTTATTCTTTGACTTTTCGTAGTCATATTTTGCAATAATTTTTTTGAATTCAGAGTTGACTAATCTTTTAGCTGCATAAAATGGTAAATTAACTATTGATTTCTGCACATTGCCGGTACCCTTTTTTGCAAGAAAATCAGCTTTCTCATTACCACTCAGTCCACAGTGAGCCGGTATCCATTGGAAGACAAGGTGTTTTTTGATGTGCTGTTAGATGGGTAAGGATTTTCCAACATTCTTTAATTGTTTGGTTTTTTGGTGACAACTTGGAAGTAAGTAATTGCTATAATTGCTGCCCTGGAATCTGAGAGAATAACTGCTTGCTGAAAATGTGAAATTCTGTACAAAAGATTTTGTAGGGCCATTCGAATTGCTTCAATTTCTCCATCAAAGTTAGTAGTTCCATAACTTAAAGATTTGTAATAGGAAAAGAGGTGACATGTGACTCCAGCACCTGCTCCATCTTGGTTTGATATCAATGATCCATCAGTATAAATATGGAGCAATTGGTGTTCTGGAAATCTAGAATGGATTGTCTCTAATGCCAATAATTTTCGAACACTAGTTGGAGTATCACTTTTCTTAACTTCTTCTGTCAGGTGTAAATAATATGTGATGTCTAATGTATGTGTCGGATTGACTTTAGATATGTAGTATTCCTTTGAATTAGGAAGGTGTACATTCTTCCTGATGTATTGAATTTTGGAAAGAAAGCTCTCCTGAGTCTTTAGTGTATGTGTGAAATTTCTCTTGTTCCATGTATTGAATGGAAGTCTGATCAACTTTTCGTGTTGAATAAGAGCCGCTTTTTCTATTTCATATTCAATGGGGCATTGGTTGGTTAGTATTTCCATAGCTGGTATTGGTGTGGTTTTGATAGCACCTGTAATTAATCTCAGCCTTTGGTTTTGAAAGATTTGAGTTTTTTTTGTGTTTGCTGTTACAAGAACTTTGCTGCAGTAAGTAAATAATGGCTTTATATATACATTGTATGTTGTGTTAAGAGTTGCTCTGGAACATCCCCACATCTACAAAAAATGTAGATCTCGCTAAAACACAAGTTATGTCCAGATACATTTTTGTGTAGAATGAACTATTTTGAGGGTATTCCTTGTTATTTGTGAGTTTTATAATAGTTAAACTTTTTTTAAATGTTGGATCATTGTTCGCTTTTTTATATTTTGGCCGTGCAAAGAGAATGAAATTTCAAAGCTTTAAAACATTTGATTATTGCTCAAAGTGTACTGTATTCCCATATTCCCCTTGCACGTACAAGAAAATTAACAATAAGATAATTGTAATACTTAAAGCTTTCACAGTTGGTGTTATCTCTCATGGTGATCAGCCATGAGAGATTTATAAACATTGACCTTTTGGCCATTGTAGACTCAATGGCCTTCATCAGAATCAAAAGACTGAGAGAACGACTGTGTTCCGCTCTCCATATATATATACTATTGTTAGAGGTGGGGGGGGGGGGGGGGGGTTGCGCTGCTCTGATGTGTGATCCATCTCTTTGCAACTAAACTCTGTTGAATAATTCTATGAAACCATCCGTACATCACAGGCACTTGGTAAACAATCACAGAGATTATAAACACAATTAGTCGAAATTTTCAGCTGTAAAGCAGAAGATTTACATATAAGTTCAAAAGTAATGGGTACATAATTTTGTAAAATAAAGAAAGGTAGGTAGCACTGGAGACATAATATGTGTTAGCATTGTTAGTTGCAAATAATAAATCATCTTACATCCACCGCAATTGAATCTCTTATTCATGTTTCTTGGACTATAATATGGCTCAATGACAGCTTACGGAGAGGGACTTAGTACCTCGACTGAAAGGTGATCTTAGCACTTCGACTGAAGGTGATTTTGTGTGTATGTCCCTGACTGGGTACCCCCAAGAGGATGGATGAGGTGAATAGATATGAAGGGTGGCCAGAACGTTGCCATGACAGAGCAGAGGGCAGTGTCCCTACATTTTCCCAGTTAAAACAGCCCGGGAGGAGGCTGGCTTAGCTCCCCTCCCCCTCTCGGACTTGTGCCATCCCATGGGGGCACGGAAGCCATTAGTTCACCTTTCTATCCAGGGGACGAGATTTCCAGAGTGCATTTGTTCCCCCTGTCATGCTGCTACCGCGATGCTCCTAGACTCTTTCAAACCTGAAAGGATTCTAACGGGATGAAGGGTGAAATGAAATGATTAATGTAATGAACTGGAGGGACAGGAAATTCTTCCCAGCATTTGCCTGGTGACCCAGTGAAACAATGGGTCCAAAAGGTTGGATACAGGGATTGAACCCGCCACCTCCCAAATGTGGGACACAGAGTTACCACCTGAGTTATTCTGCTCGGTATCCAGAAAGTCATACTTGCACTAACGAAGATTCAGCTAGTCATAGAGGAGCTGGTGTCCAGAAAACAAGCTCAGCCATGTCATTAATAGGTCAGAAAAATATATTTTAATCACCACCACTGCCACCACCGCCACTGCTGCCACCACCACCACTACCACCATCACTGCTACTCCTCCACTACTGCCACCACCACCACCGCTGCCACCACCACCACTACCACCATCATTAGCATCATCATTTTTATTTGAAATGTGTCTGCAGAATAATCATACAGAATTTCTAGCGAAGAAATGCCATGATAATTCTGCTAATCTTAGAATTTTGACCATGGTGACCATTGGTACCCACTCTGAGCCCAACAACACATTTTTCAAATTAGGTCCATACCTGGCCCGAGAGCTTGGCCTGAGCTCATGCAAACCTCTACATGGCATATCCAGATATCATAGGAAAGTGATTTCTTTTTCACATAATTGTTTTGTTGTTAAGATGAATACGTACTTGTAGGTACCACACACAGACGAGGGAGTACAGTGACAGTGGAGAGTGGGCATGATGTGTCTTGACGTTTGCATCACTGCATAAGAGTTGCTCTTACCTCCAAGATCAGCCAATAAATGTTTCTCATAAAAAATAAGTATTGGAGCACACTGGCATATTATTGTAAAAGCTGCAACTGATTGTTCCTGCAACAAACTCAGAAATATGTTATATTTGTGCCTCTGCTTTTGCCAAGCAAATATTCACTTGTGTCCACTCCAGACTAAAAGTATTCTTGCTTCACACAGTTGCACATTTTGGGTCATGAACATTGCCAGACTTTTCCAGGGGAGGGCTAAATGTTGGAATTTTGCAATCAGATAATATTAATTGATTATTTTGTTGTCAAAAGTATTTGTTGCAGATAACTGTATTAATTTGCACTAAATAAAAATTGTTCTTTACATAAAAATTAAAATAATAGTTTAATAGTCAGCACAATAAGTACGTTAATCTGCAAAGAGGGGCCCGCGGCCCCCCTTGCTCCCCCATCGCGATGTGCATGATTTGGGTTTCATACCATATGGGTCATAAGAGCAAAGAAGGCAATGTTATTATATTTTGTGTTCTGTTTGAATACAAACTTGATTTGTAAGTTTTGAACAAATCTTTAGGGATTCTTTAGTTTGATTTTCATGTGTTTTATGTGTGCAGCTCTAGATTGTTCACATATGAATAGATAACTTCTAGCAATGTCTTCAAATGACAAATTGACTTCCCACATTCACACAATTCTTCCACATCCACAATATTTGTATGTATCATGTCAGCAGTTAAAGGACACTGCGAATTAAATATAAAATTTTTGCAATTTTACATCTGTTTACTTCAAAACTGGCACACACTTGATAGTGTTTAAATTCCCTTTCTTTTCAACATAAATTATTTTTTGTGAGCCAATGACTAAAGCAGTCAGTAAATGCATATTTGAATCTTTAGATAATATGTTTGAGATTACGTATGCAAATTTAAATATAAATCCGAGAAAAACTGAAATGTAAGGACTAAATTTCATACCAAGCGCAAAACCGAAGAAAAAAAGTGAGTTGCATCACAGTGTAATTAAAATGAAGCACATAGGTTACTTAACATGTCACTGGACTTAAAAGTGGTAGGTCAGGAAAAATGTTTGGCTGAAATGATCCACAGGTGTCTATAGAATATTTATATGATGTAATTCAAAAACTGAAAATGTCGTCATTTTCATCTAAAACTTTAGTCCTATGGTTTCTACTACTTGGTTGAACAACAAAGACAGAACCCTCCTCCCTGCTATGTATATAAGCCGCCTGAGAAGTTTGGTAAAATATCACGTGAGGTAGCACGGACAGTATATGTGGAACCCAGGGTACCAAACTTGCTATTGAAACAGAACAAGATGGATGGCCAGCTTTTCTGGGTTTCAAAACAATGAGATATGGACAAACTAGACTATGGCATATGTAGGAAGATGACACAGCTGAATAATTAAATGAAGAGGGTAGCTTCAATCCAAAAATACATTTGCACACTATTTTTCACAGTCTAATTCACAAATTTATTAATATCTCATTAACAATTGGAGAGTATGAAAAAACTGGTGCAAATTAAATGTGTCGGTAATTTGAATACTTTCAAATCCAAACTTATAACAAAATTAATAAAAATGTAGCATGGAATATTATTAGGAATGTCAGTAAATTAAAAACAGGAAATTCACAAGAATGGTACTGCAGATTCACATATCATCGAAAAATGCTGAATAAATTTAACAAGATTTTTAAGGATTATATTATAAAACTGGCTCCTCTAAACAAGCAGTGTAAAAAAACTTGCCCTACTGCCCTTTAAAAAATGCTACTGAAAGTAATACACTACCAGCAATTTACTGCATTAGTTGTGAAGATTGTCACAAAATATACTGGGAGAGCAAAAATGTTCCAAACAGATTGTGCAGTGTTTTGTCTGTCTGGTTCTCGGCACTCGTTGCCGTCTGCCACTGTCATACAACAGCACAGATGAAGGCATACAACATTTTTAACACTACTTTTAAAGGCTTTACTTACCAATGTTATTAAAGGAGATACTGAAACTGGCCGCTGTCATTGTCCATCCATTTTTGGTACCTCTTTAGGAAACTATTCATCAGTCGTGTAGTTAACGTTAAGAAATTCTGGCAATTTCCTGCTGAATACTTTGTTTTAATGTGTGGCCACAAATTTCTACTAATAATTCTGTCCTGGAACACACTTTCAATTGTTATCATCAAAAGATTGGCCATATGAGGTGTTACAGTCTTGTTAAAAAAGAAAAGCCATGCTTCCTACCTGTTAAGTATCTAAAAAAAAAAAGCGGGGGGGGGGCAAATTGTATTCACGTATGTATGGAAATCAACTGTCGACTCAAAAAAAATTAGCCCTATAACTCGGAACCTAATATTGCTCATGAAGTACTCCACCATTAGCAAAGAAAGGTTTTTCAGAGCTCCAAAAAGCAATTTCTATCTCTGAGGTAACTTAAAGCGCAAAGTGTACAAGACAAATACACACACTCTGGAAAAATTAAAACAAAATATCTGCCAGGAAATTGCCAGCATTTCTCAACGTGAAATATGGTGAGTGATGGATAGTGTACTAAGGAGGTGCATGTGACCAGTTCCAGAATCTCCTTTCATAAAGTTGGTAAGTAAACACTTTAAAAAATAGTGTTAAAAATATTAATGGTTTATCCGCATCTTTCTATGATAGTGGCAGATGGGAATGAGTGCCAAGGACACAGACAGGCAAACACCATACAGCTGCTTTGTAATTTTTTACTCTCTCAGTAATATGTCTACAAATGCTAACAGACGGCCCAAGGAATGGGGAGGTGAAATCCCTGCTAAAGTCTTGTAACAGTCCAAGTTTATTTCCTTGCCTCTTACGTTTAATGCTTAGAAATTCTTACGCATGATTATATGTATTTGTTTTCACATTGATAAAGCCATGAAAATCTAATTTTTTCAAACAGTATACAAAGAGCGCTACCACTAATGCATGTGTGTGAAGCAAGTAAAACTATAGAACTCGCATATAAATTACAGTTATTGTTCTGGACGCAAGTGAATATTTGTTTGTTGCCACCCCCAAACCACGATGAGGTACAGGGGCAAGAAGGGGGAAAAATGTGGGATGTCAACTATCCCTTCCAGGAAAATTTAGAAAATATTACTTAATTTACAGAATGGGGGTTTGCAGGTTATGTGCATGCTATGTGAACACAGAAGCTTCTTCACCTAACTGAACCTGAAGTTCAGCTAACCTCAAACTGCCCCTAGGGTTACATACCATACTCACATAACCAACAATACAGTATCTGGGGCCATCAGAGCATGTCTTCCTGGAGAACATGTCTGGAAATAAAATGCTTAATATTCATTACATCTGAACATAAGGTTATACACATAAAATTCAGCCAAAGATATAATTTCACTTTTACTGTTGGTTGCTGAGAGAAGTGTGCCACTGAAATAACAGATACAATATACAAAATACCTCACCTTGTGATAACCTGAAAGCTGAAACAGAAGAACACAACACAAGATGGCAGCACACTCTCTCAGTGCATGTACGACCCTTGTTCATGTGTCTGACATTGCCCAGCCAACAAGGAATCAAGCAGGACACGGAGGTAGCTGGTTCCAGGTTTCGCCCGTCCTGGCGCACTTACAGACTATTGTTAGTACCGCGACCTAACCATGGGAAAGGGGAGGACTGGGTTAGTGACAGTACCCACCCTGCAGGCCCCATTGGCTGTCTAACTACTCCCTAACACACTCTCCACAGCCCCCAAGCCAGGTGCAGGATCCCGGGGAGATAGTCACCTGTGGCCCCCAGATGCATTCCTATGAGTAAGTCCGTTAATACAAACAGATCACTCCAGGGAAGTGCATCTTTAAACTTGGTCGCATCAGACATGTGGAGGTCCTAGAGCAATGTCAGACAATGATACAGTGGCAATACATGCAAGTAACTGGCAACTCTTGTCCTACCGTTTGACGTCTTCAAGCCCCGGTGAGAAATACTTGCACAGGAATCTGTAACAAAACAATAATAAATGTAATGTTACATTCACCAATCAGGAAGCCAGATAAGAACAAATGAAGTGACAAGTTCATTGGGAATATACCAGGTGAGTCATCTGCCCCTATTTCTTTTTTGAATTTATGAAGCCCACTAAGAAGCAAGTGTGCCTTGAGTCTATCTTGACTATACAGCCCATACTTCACTTATGGCCATAGACAGAAGGGGACTTAACATCTTAGTGAATAAGTGATTTAAGGGGCAAAAGGTATTTGCAATAAAAGTCCATTCCAAGAACATTGTGCTCTTACACTGAATTCAAAAATTTTCTATACAATGTATAAACTTTTGTTCATGGTATATAGTATGTGGTATGTAACTTAGCAATAAGAGGAAACAAACATCTGAAGCAGTTATCACTGATGAGTCATTGTTCCCCAAAGCGTGTTTGAGAGACAGAGAAAGTGAAGAAAGACCGATAATAGGAATCAAGGTTACAAGAAGAGAACAGTTGTGAGTTGTAGTATCATAAAGTATTATAGACTGTGTTAATGTGAGTAAAGAGGACAGTGTATTTGTGCAACATTTTAGAAGACAATAAAGTGTAAGAGAAAAGTAACTGGTCTGGTTTTCTCATTTTGTCACGCTGGTATCAGGAGTGCAATTCATCAAATTGTCATTTTGTTACAATACTACTAATTTGCTTTGAATTTTGAGGTAATTGGTGACTTCTTACCTTCCAATATTTCAAGTCCATTTCAGTATTTCAACTTCTGATGACAAAAACTTCCAGAGAGAACCTATAACAGAACAAGTTTCATGACAATTCACTGTCACAAATTGCATATATCTTTATTACTTTTTCTTCCTTGTTTCAGAATTTGTTGTTTCACATGTTTTGTATTTGTATGTCTTCAATTTAAGCTGTTTATTCTATTTCATAAAATGTCAAATAATAAGCAAATAAATAATAAACAATTGAGTACCTTCTGATATGGTGATGAATCCTTCTCCACAACGTCTTCTTGAGGTAATCTTGTCACTGTTAGCACCAGACACAACACTCGGATGAGGTTCAGAATCCTTAAAATACTATTACTCCCTCTTTGTGTGAAAATTCATTATTGTTACTACAGTCATTGTATGTTTTTCAATTTAAAAGCAGTATCAGATGCACAGAACAATTGGTATATTTATATTAAGAACAGGTGCAATAAGAATGTATTATAGTACATTAATAATGAAAGACCATTTTTTCATGGAAGAAGTATGCACCAAACTATGGCTGCCATCTACCTCAGCAAAGCAAAAACATCTAGAGAACAGAATAAACAAGACAGAGGAAATACGGTTAGATTTCCACACAACGGATGCCACGATGGGAACAAGAGAAACAGAAACTAAGGGTTTCACCACAAAATGTGTAGGTAATAATGGCAAATGTCACATTCCAGGTGCACACTGTGTTACAGATCCAACAAAACAGTTACATCACTCAGGGACTATGGAAAAGACAAAAGAACTCTTTTCCACAGTTGTGCACTGTAATTTCTTATTAATAATGAAACACCAAAGATGTATAATGAAAACAATGCTGAGATTTTCTTGCATTTATGATAAATTGGTACAGTATTGGAAAAAGAAGTGAATGCATTGGGAGAACAGCATATTTCTAAGTTCCACGTTGTGCTGTGGTTTGGTTTACACAAGTCGATATTTCCAACATGCAGCTGATGTTATTGCTAGTCTCTGTTCCATATCTTATCATCTGTCGGGCACACAAATAGTGTGTACCTTCAATCACCACTCACATTTGTATTTGCAAGTATGTGTACAAAGTGAGTGATGATTCAAGACACAGCCTATTTATGTATCTGACAGATGATAAAATATGGAACAGACTATCAGTAAACTCAGGTGCATGTTGGAAATATTGACTTGTGTAAACCACACTGCAACATGTGGGACTTAGAAATATTCTACTCTTCTAATGTGCTCCTTTTTTCCATGACTGTACAAAGGATAGGACTGTAGAACAGAGCTTGGGGCTGCAAATTGATTGCAACAACAATATTTGAACCCAGTTCACCAAATATGAGAAGCTGTATTTAAATACATTATAAAATAATTGAGGTTAAGTGACCTTGTTGCCAGTTTTTGTTGGCCAAAGGAAAAATGTCTTAAGAATTTTGTGTGTTTAGCCAAATTAGAATATGAATAGCATTGATAAGAACACATATATGCAGTAAAGAGAGAAAATGGAACAGCAATTATCACAAAAATGGAGCAAGAAATGAAATACTTACACCTGAAATTGGACAAGAAAACCAAAAAGGGTTGCTTGGGAATCAAGTTCAGACTTTGTGAATAGAAGACAGTTTGAGTTGAGAACCCAGAGAGGAAGTATAGATCTTGACTGCTACTATAGCAAGGTTTGCAATCGTATTGGTGTTACAACAAAGAAACACAATGAAAATCTCTAAAACAACATGTAACAGAGACATATAAAACCTGAAGATATAACACTATAAAAACACTGGCAAACATATCCAAGTAATATATGTTGAGATATAATTTTGACAGTCATTTCCATACGATGTTAGTCGGCCATCATTGTTAGTACTGCAGATTTTAGAGAGATGAACAATATGACTGAAAGGATCTTCAGAAATAATGGTATAGAAACAGAAAATTAGATTTCCGAGAATAAGCAATTTAGTTGCAGATATCTTGAAGACATTTCCTGTAAATTTGTACAGGATGATGAGAAGTGTGGCCTCAACTTGCAGTAATATTATCAATTGGTGAACATCCCTCTAGCAATTTGTCAATCCACATTTTTTGTGAGAAAGGCTAAATATTTTAATGGATCGGAAGCAGTGAAGGACAAAGACCATGATCCATGGATTTCATAAGTAAAAAATGTTGATGAACCCAGTAAACATGCATGACAAATTATGTAGCTGATGAAGTGCAAAACAGCAAAATGTCTATACAGACAATGCCAGGGAATTAGTATTGAATACATGTTCTACTATCATTAAATTGTGTAATGATGCTGCCATTTTGTTTATTATAGAATGGAAAATATACCAAAGAAATATTCCTTTAAAACCAGAAGGTATCTTTTAATTCAGAAATACCACTCAATATGCCACTGCAATCACTGTCAAAGAAAGAAAAAATAAAAAAGAAAGTAAAGTAAATAAGGGAGCCTTTGTGTGTGAGTTTCATACTAATTAGTGCTGGTTAGTTTGTTAAATACTACTACTACTACTACTACTACTACTACTACTACTACTACTACTACCACCACCACCACTACCACCACCACCACTACTACTACTACTACTACTACATCTACATGGAAACCACACACAGAAGACTCGTAAAAACATTATAAAGCAAATAAATAAAAATGCACAGTGTTGCAGTTATGCATAATTGTGGCATGAAGGAAACTGTGTGAAATATTCCTGAAGTCATTGTATCAATAAAATATAATGCAATAGAAGTTTTGTACATAGAAGAACCAGGCTGTATCAACTATTGATGTTAGCAGGAAAGCTTATTTTCCATAGCCGAGCATTTTCAACTATCAGTACTCGAGAATTTCTAAACATTTGAAACCAAGTTGTTATGGCTGGAGAGAAGGAAGCTTACTCACTCGTACAAGAAGATAAACCAGATAATACCTGGAAGTGTGCACCAGAATTATTTACAGGAATAATTAACGAAAGTGTAAAGTTTCTCTAAGTCAATACAATTACCCAGAGAGAAAGTGTATCCAGTTTTCATAGACTTCACCAAGGCCTATGGTATGATCAACAGGAGTAAACTGCTAAAAAATTTAGAGAAGGAAACTGGAGCAGAAAATCCAATAACAAGAATAACCAAAGACATGATGGCAAACAAGTGAGTACAGATGGACGATAACATAACAATATCAGAACTGATAAATGCTGCAAGAGCATCCAATGAGTTCACATCTCTTCAATGTGGCAACAATACATGTAGTCAAGGCAACAATAGCAGGAGTGAAAACGTACATCTACACAGACGATACGGTTATGATATCAATAGACAGCTTCTAGGTGGATATAAACAGAAAGTACAAACTGATATGTAAAACAGAAAAAAACTGTAGTGACGAGAAAGACACGTAAAACTACAGGACACACCACTGGAAGTGTCAACAGCTTCAAATACCTAGCCATAAAACTACAGACTCAGGGAACTATGTTTACAAAGCACATAAAGGACAAAGTAGCATCAGCAGTGAAAGCCATGTGAAACATTAAACACCTCAACAAAGTATCACTAAAGACGGTGATGAAAACACCACCTATAATAACGTATGGACTACAATTGATATGGCAGCAACTGACAAAAAGAAATTTAAACAATATAGAGAAAGTAAAGACAATGTTCATGAAGAAAATCTTGTGTATATCAAAGTACACAACCACAAGATTAACATATGAGGGAAATAATGTTGATAGAAGATGTTACCAGCAACAGAGGTGTATAAACAACTAGTAAAGGAACAGTTGTGCATGACCAAGGAAGACTGGAAGGGGACAAACTATGAACTAAGGCGTCTGGTTACAACATATGCAGGACATGGTTTCCACCACTTGATATGTGACCATGACCCAGGCAAAGAATGTGAGTGTGCATTATGTGGAAAACAATGTGTGAAATATCAAGTAGAAGTGTGTGAAAACATAACAGTCTGCACAAATGGGCAAAGTGAAAGGTTATGTGGAAAACATTGTGTGAAATACCATGTCAATGTGTGAAAACATAACAGTCTCCACAAATAGACAAAGTGAAAGGTTATGTGGAAAACAATGTGTGAAATACCATGTCGAAGTGTGTGAAAAGAGAACAGTCTCCACAAATGGACAAAGTGAAAGGTTATGTGGAAAACATTGTGTGAAATACCATGTCGAAGTGTGTGAAAAGAGAACAGTCTCCATGCAAAAATTTTGTTGTGTTGACAAATAGACAATCTGAAAGTGAAGTGGATTACGAAAGCAGTTCAAGCAATACACATTGTATTAATATGCAACTTCGTCATATTAATATAGAAGCTCTATAGTTAGAAAACCGAGAGATGAAACTACAGAGAATAAGTTAAGCATAGGGAAAATTTTGGAATCTAAAATTTATATTAATGGAAGAAACCACGATCACTGTATTGCAATTGAAAACTCTAGAAACCTGTGTCATCTCAGTACTTCTGTATGGTCGCCAGACTTGTATATACACAGTCAAGATGATTCAGATATGGAGAGGAATATATTAGAGATCAGACTCGTAGATAAAGTGTGAAACGAAGAGCTAAGAAGTGGAATGGTGGATGTAGCTGAAGGCGTAAGAACACTTTTGTGAAGATGGGGAGAAGACGTGGCCAGACGTGAGGAGAATACGTGCTTCAAAATAGATGGGCTTATGCCATGATAATGTAGGATCCAAGTTGTCAGGGGGGGGGGGAGGGGGGGGGATAAGCACCAGAGTTTAGTGAAATGCTCATTGGACAACAGTGGCAAGGACACCAGCTGTGGAAAGTCCGTTGGTCAATGGAATCTGTCATGGTATCTTTATCTTTACACTTAGAATCAGGACAATATAGATGTATAGGAACACCTTAACTCTTCTGTGGTCCAGATCAAAGTCAGTCCAATACTGGAGGATGCCTAAATGTTTGAAACGACTTCTTGAGGCTGGTGAGAAGACGTTAGCAATAGATTTTAGGTTGCTTTACCAAGCAAATCAAATTAATAAACTTATTCCTTCTGGAACTCATTAGTAAATTTACAACTGAAGACTGATATTCTGAAAAAAATTGAGTAAACTAATGTATGATGCTTCATGAAGATCAATATAAATGCCAGAATAGTACAAATCAACTAAAGAATCAGAAAGATAGTACCTCAAGGATTCAAAACCAAAAGCACTTGCTACCGCACTTGACGTCGTCTTTCCATTCCGGCGCGCTTATAAGTACTGAGGTCGACGGACGTGCTTTTCCCTCCTTTGCAATCGCGCGCTTTGGGACGTACCAAGTGCAACAAAATAGGGGTGGAAGGTATAACCACCTCTAGCGCACTGTTATACGTGCTGTTAAAAACTCTTATTAAAGAAAGTTTCTACTAAATAACATAGCAGTTTTCTTACTCATGTTTTTATGTAATGTAAAATTAAGATTAAAGTAATAGATTTTCATATTTTAGTTGCAAGTTTTCCCGCTATGACCATTCCTGGCTAAAGCACTCGATAAGCAATATACGTTTTAAATTTCTGATTAAAGATGTGCAAAATAAAAATAGAAGTAAAACATCAATTGACACACTAAAAATTAAAATTGTATTTTTTGTTAACTTTGAAATGGATTAACTTGAACGAGAAGATTGAAAGGACAACTGTCGGGTCATCCAAGGTCATCCAACATCCCCTCACAAATTCCAGGAAATGTTCACATCGTTTCTCCACTTACACAAAGTACAGCTACTCTAAAGAATCTCCAGTCTTTTATTTAAAAGAAAATAAAACTGAGGCTGGGTTATAATCTGCTCCTTGATATAATCGAAAATGTTTTAACACTTTAGTAGGTATAAGTTGCAATATTGATAATAGTTATAGATATACGACATATTGCGCTTTAAAAGAAATGCAAGCAAGGAAATGAGTCTAGTAATTTAAAGGCTAAAACACAGTCGACATACCAGACTGTTGCTTTAAGGAGCTAAAATACAATATCTGATGCTGTATGTAGAAACGTACAGACAGCAATATTCCTTTATTACTGCTAAATGACGTGGCAATTACGAGGTTTGTGGACTTGTATGTTTACCGTTCAGCCTACTGGAATATTCCTTAACATCAATGCTACGTGACGCGAGGAATTACTCATGTAATTAGATAAACGTAAGTAAAAATTTGCCTTTTCTCATACAAGCAGAGTAGGTATCACCAGAAAGAAAACACCAAGCTTGTGTATATTTCTGGAACTGTGTACTTAAAGTTCAGCCTAAGCGTTCATTGTGTTTATCGTTTTATTCAATTTTACATTTATTTCAAATTTTCCGTATATGACAAACTCACATAAATAACATGGGCGCCTTATCCTTAAGGGCTTAGCCTAATTTTCACACGAGTGTTTTTATTACTAGTCATCATCATCATCGTCGTCATCATCATCATCATCATCATCATCATCATCACCATCACGGTATAAGCCTGGTGGCTCGTTCGTAAAAATTTGCCTTTTCTCATACAAGCAGAGTAGGTATCACCAGAAAGAAAACACCAAGCTTGTGTATATTTCTGGAACTGTGTACTTAAAGTTCAGCCTAAGCGTTCATTGTGTTTATCGTTTTATTCAATTTTACATTTATTTCAAATTTTCCGTATATGACAAACTCACATAAATAACATGGGCGCCTTATCCTTAAGGGCTTAGCCTAATTTTCACACGAGTGTTTTTATTACTAGTCATCATCATCATCGTCGTCATCATCATCATCATCATCACCATCACGGTATAAGCCTGGTGGCTCGTTCCGACTTCAAGGAAATTGATCGGACCATCTCATTCGTAGCCTGCCAATATTTCTTCTACCTACAGGTTTATACTTGTGCACTATTTGTGGTGTACGGTCTTCGGCCATTCTCTGCACATGACCTTGCCATTTTATTACTAGTACTATAGTTAAATTTCATACGACAGTTCATGCTCGACCATATACCTAATTTTATATTACTTGAAATATTGTAAATTGTACACTCATCAGGGACAATGACCTACATATTGCATCTGCTATTTACAGTTCTGCGCAGGCGCTAAACGATTTCTTCGCTTCCAGCAAGACACAGCTTCATGATGAAAATTATAAACTTGAAATGCTGCGTAACATTGAAAAATAGAAGACAAATTGAATGTATTTGTATTCAGACAAAACTACATTTCATTTTAAGTTATTAATTGCACAAAGTTACTAGGTTAAAATATACTTAGCGTGTGCACAAAAATTGATGTATGCCCACAAATTTATCAAACCATCTAACTGGGTGGGAATGTGGCACTTTTGTTTCTCAAAAGGGACAATAAGTCGTAGGTACATAAAGTAACTCGGTAAGCGTTGTACATGGTGTATACCCAAAATGAAAAAGTTAAGTATAACCATTTTACACTTCCTGGTTACCTTAATACATATACAGCTGCTGACAATGTGAATACCAACTCGAAATGACGATTAATTGAAATTTAATCTCAAAAACTTGCTCGGTTCACATTTTCATCTTTTATGAAAACAGACACATTTTAGTTTTCAGGCGAATAACAATTTTGGCTGAAAAAACTGAGTATTATTTAACTCTTACCTGAAATGTATATTTCTGTAATTTAACAAATGTATTCTTCTCTGTTTCAAATAATTTTTAAAGGAAATACTTCTCATGGTTCTTACCTTTAAATTTCGTGTTGACTCAATATCGATACAGGATGATGCCAACAGCTTTCATAACAAACTAAAAGTCCAAAACATACACGAAATGTCAACAAGATTGCCAATCTTTAAAAGTACAATTATCGTACCGACCACATAGATGAATTATCGTACATCGTAAGGTGACACGTGTTAAACAGCACTCCAGGATCAGACATAACCATAACCATTTATTTATTGCAGAAACTTCTGAAGTACATCACAGATATTACAAGCATCAAATCACTTAGTCTACCTTAAGACTAATTTAATTCTACACTAAAACAATACAATTAACATAACAATCACATCAACATTAAACTAAAATGTGTACAATATCATAAAATTTCATTTACGCTATAGATTGTATTATCAAAGTACTTTTTAGGTTTTTTTTGAAGCTCTTAGAATCAAGATATTTTAATTTGTGGGTAAATAGCTAAACAGCGTTATAGATCGATAAAGGAAAGTCTTTTGAGTCCTAGCATAGCAATAACTACTTATCATGGGATAACTACTACTACTTCCTTCACCATTATAAATATGACACATATTATGCAGTGTTCAACAAATCTACCATAATTTTCTTTGACGTACATAATTCAAGCACAGATAAACAAACAGTGGTGGGACAGTCTTAATTCTCAGGGACTATCACTTTCTTCTTCTATATCATAAAAGCTTTTACACTAAAAGTTTAAGAACCCCACATTATTGTGCTCATACTATAAGACAAATGACTGAATATGTGCAAAATATATAATTTTGAGCATAACTAAACTGACAACTTTTCTTATAAAAATGCTACTCAGTTTAGAAGCTAACTTGTCTATATGACAAACCCAGTTAAATTTTGAATCCAGATTAAAACCTAAAAATGCTACTTCCCTTTTACCTTCACAATCTATTGTATGTTACCTTAAGATGCTCAGCTTTATCTAAGTTGACACAAAAAAAATTTACATTACACCAATCTTCTATCATGCATGTAATATTTTTAACTTCGGTAAGATCACAATATCGTGCAAGTGACTTAGATATACTAACGCAGATTGCAATATCCTCAGCAAATAAGTATTCTTTGGCAGAAGGCCCAAGTATTTTAGGTAGGTTATTGAAATAAATAACGAATAATATAGGGCCTAAAGTCGAACCCTGAGGTACACCATATGTTACAGACAAAAAATCAGACTCTCTTTTATTGAAAACAACCTTCTGTAACCTATTATTTAAATAAGGCCTTATAAGCATACATTCTGACTCTTGAAAATCATAATAACTTAATTTGGCCAATAAAATATCGTGGGAGACAGTGTCAAAAGCTTTAGGTAAATCAAAGAATCTAAAATCTAAATTATTTTTACTGTCTAAAGACCCGTAAAGAGCGTAAAGAGACAATGTTGCTTTTATAGTCCCCATCAACATTCTATAACCATATTGACAGTTACTAAACAAATTATTTTTAAAATAAGAAACAATTTGTTCATTTATTTATGCCAACAAAATTACTGTTGGGGTTTTTTATTTGTTTTTATTATTATTATTATTATTATTATTATTATTATTATTATTATTATTATTATTATTATTATTATTATTATTATTATTATTATTATTATTATCTTTTCTTTTAACACAAGCCGTGTGTGGGTGAAGTTTGAGAGGTGGAACTGGAACTTAAAAATTCAATGCCACAACTGAAATGTTAAGTTCCAGTTCTACCTCTCAAACAATTCGTTCATTCACTTTTGTTTTCGAATATCTTTGGTACTGTAGGAACTAAAGAGATTGGTCTATGACTATTATAGCCTAATTTGGTACCTTTCTTGTGCAGTGGCTCTGTCTTCACAACTTTCATTGATTCAGGGAAAATAGAATTCGCAACTATTTATGATATTGGTTAGTACATCGCTAATGTGAGTTGAACTTAACTTAAACATAAAAGAACTTAGACCATATATGTCACAACTTTTAATATTTTCTATACATTTAACTACTTCCTCAACCATTTCCTTAGTGACTAATTCAAAGTTGAATCACTTGATGGTCTTGGGCAATTTTTTGAACAGCCAACTTCTTTTGGCAAACTATTTACAACTGAAAGAGCTTTAAAATTAACACCATTTTTTACGTAAAATAAGTAACCAGCATGTGTCCTAGTAAGCTTAAAGACCAAACTTCCGCAGACCAACCTCGTCAAACATTAATAAAATGGTTTCATAGCTTAGCTTTGGTTAGGTTAGGTTAGCTGTAGCTTAGTTTTTTGGGTTCGAGGATCAAATCGAGTAAAGCATGGGCGTCGCGAAGCGGGGGCAAAGGGGGCCTTGGCCCCCCGTTGGAAGTTGGTGAACTTTATGTACAGCTAATTACTTGCTACTAAACTATTATTTTAATTTTGATGTAAAACACAATCAATACGGCTATTTGCCTATAAAATAATGATTTAATATTATCTGATTGCAAACTTCCAAAATGTAGCCCCTCCCTGGAAAAAAGTCTGCGGACACTCACGGAGAAAGGTGAGGGACAAAGAGAGTGTAGAGGAAGAGAGAAGAGGTGAAGTGTACACAAACTGCGTTTCAATGCCCTTTTTCGTGAGCGTTATCCCTAAAATTTTCGGTTTTTTG
Source organism: Tenodera sinensis (assembly GCA_030765045.1). Taxonomy (NCBI): domain Eukaryota; kingdom Metazoa; phylum Arthropoda; class Insecta; order Mantodea; family Mantidae; genus Tenodera; species Tenodera sinensis. The sequence continues at coordinate 104,515,502 of CM060972.1, forward strand.
CGGAACTTTGGGATTTCCTTTTTTTTTTTTTTTTTTTCTGTGGTTTGGGGAATTTTCGGAAGCTAGAGCTTTGAGTATATATTTATATCTGCCTAACGGATATTTTGGGAAAAAAAGTTTTTCGAGTGGTTGGTCTGCGCAAGTTTGCCCGCCCTGCAGCATGAACTTGCAATTGTATAATTATGAATCATGTACATGTCAGTCTCATTTGGTTCCAGCCAGCTTTCAACAATACAACAAATATCTATTTTAAAAGTTTTGCAATAATCTCCAACTACAGCTAAGTTGTTCGAACCAGTAATGTCTTGAACATTGCAGTGAAAAATGTTCAGATACTCTAATGTCTATCTATTAAATGAATTGGAATTAGCAACATTACTTATCTGCCAAAGGACTAAATTTGTGGACCAATTTGAATCGGACACCATTAGTTTTTTAGAATGATAGGATCAAACCTATCAGCTGACACTTTGTGACTACACAATAATTCTAATATTTTAGATACTATGTAATTCTTTAGTAAGCCATTTGTAAGTGCAATCCGTAGTTGGTAAAGAATGTATAACCTAATCCACTTAAATCTACAAGAGTTACATTTTTAAAATATTTTGAAATGTTCCCATTTTCTTGATTCACTGCTACAACTGCATCATTCACGCACGACCAAGAAGGAAGACCGTAGCGATGCGGTACATTAAACACAATCACCCTGGTGAGTAGCAAATTTACGCAGAGAAGTGGTCACACGGAATAATGATTACCAGATCAGGGCACACTAGCAACAAGAGAATAAAGACTCAACAGGATATGAAATGGTTGCCTTAGAGAGGTGGAGACAGGTCATTAGGGCAAAAGTGGTGTCGTTATTTACAATTAATTTCATTTCACTTGTGTGACAAACCAGTGAAAATGATAGTTCTCCGGCATCGAACTATCATGCATTCAAATTATCGTACACTCCCATAGTTATCTACGGGTTGGCAACCATGAATGCGATACGTGTACGGTGAAGTGCTCTCTGCATGTAGTAGATGGAACTACTTGAAGCATGTAAGATTTAAAGCTTTCTTACTACGCTACTGAATCCGCTGGTGGGTGACTGTCAACACCATATTGCAAATTCCAGTCACTTTATACAGAAAATTTCAGCGCTGAAAGTGGACCCGGATGATATTTTGGTGAGCTTTGATGTGGAATCCTTGTTCACCAGAGTGCCGCTAGAGGACTCACTACAGCTCCTATCTGAACGGTTTCCGGAAGACATCACCCAGCTTTTCAGACACACGCTCACTTCCATATACTTCAATTACAATGGCCAGTTCTTCGAACAGACGGATGGGGTGCCCATGGGTTCATCGTTGTCACCTGCTATTGCCAACTTTTTCATGGAGAGCTTTGAACATACTGCCCTGGATACCACCTCAGACAAACCAAAGGCTTTCTTCAGATACGTGGATGATACCTTTGTTATCTGGCCACATGGAAAAGGAAAACTTTCCACCTTCTTAGACCACCTCAACAACCTACATGCGAACATCAAGTTTACCATGGATGGCTCACTCCCCTTCCTAGATGTTCTGGTCTACAAGAAGCCGGACGGCAGCCTAGGTCACACGGTATACAGGAAACCAACACACACCAACCGCTACTTGGACGCCTCCAGTCACCACCATCCTACTCAACAAAAAAAAAAAAAGAAGACAGTTATCTCCACCTTGTTTCACCGAGCTTTCGATATTGCGGATGAAGACCACATTAAGCAGGAACTTAAATACCTACGAGACACATTGCTGAAAAACGGATACAGTGATAACGACATCAAAAAGGCACGCAAGAAGGTTGAAAACAATCGAAACAACCCCCAACGCCTCACTCAAAGAATGGATAGCTGGCCGAGCAAAGCCTACATACCATTCTACGGTTCCGTCTCAAACAAGATCTCCCGCATACTCGCTAGGTATAACATCAAGACCTTCTTCACACCTCCAAAGAAGATCCAAGAATACCTTAGACCGGTAAAAGAACCACTTCGACTCAAGGTCCCAGGAGTTTACAGGATTCCTTGCGAATGTGGTAAAGTGTATGTAGGCCAAACAGGACGCACAATAGAAGAAAGGTGTAAAGAACATCAACGCAATATCAGGCTCCTACAACCAGATAAGTCAGCAGTGGCCGAGCATTGTATAGAGTATGTCCACAAAATAAACTTTGAAGACATCAAAGTTCTGGAGCATACGGATAAATACTGGGACAGAGTCATTAAGGAAGCCATTCAAATCAAACTACATCCAAACAATTACAACAGGGACCGTGGTCTTCAGCTAAGCCCTGCCTGGACAATAAGCCATGAAACACATTCACTATTTTTTTTTATTTTTTATTTTATTTTTTTAAATTTTATTTAAGGATGGCCCCAACCCGCCGTCCTCGGTGGCGATCATCCAGAGGAGCTACATCGCCTCCCCATGCACAAGCAGGGGGGACAGAGTGCTCCCCCTCTCATCTAACATTGTATATATAGGGGGAGCGGGAAAATAACGGTCATTTCATTCTGACGAAGGCCATGGAGTTTAGAATGGCCGAAAGCTCAATATTTTCAAACCTCACACGGCTGATCGCCCGTGAAACTTTAATAAATACTTGAAGCATTCCACCATTAGATGGCAGTAATGAAGTTTAGTTGGATAAATCCTTTAAAAAAGAAACAGGAATTAAGCATATAGTAAAAAATACAAATAAGTTATACATGCTATATTACAATTTTAAATTTTAAACTGAGAAATAATTTTAGATAAGTATGGTTGTGAATATTTTCTAAAGTATATGTAGATATATTGGTGTAACTTATCCTGAAAGACTCTATATTAAATTATAAGTTGGTAATGCAATTAGTGTAGCCCAAGTAGTTCCATCTACTACATGCTAAGGGCACTTCACGGTACAAGGTGTCAAAGGCCGTGGGCCTTGTTTATCAAGGGACAGTCGTCCCTTTAACACCACCAGCTCCTATCAACCCGAACTCGGCACTTCCGAACGACGATGGCTTTGTACTGGTACAAAGCCGCAGGAAAAGGTCCTCTGGTTCGAACCCAGAACGACCCGCTCCTTCATCGGGACCTGCAGCGTCCCCCCAGCACCAAGCCGCACAAAAGGCGGAAAAAATTCCGCCAATTGTGTCTGACCCCTTCCCTAATCACATCAAGGTGATGAAGGAGTTCAGGGGAAAGTTAAAGGCGGAATTCCAGGCAACACGACACCCAGGGCGTGTTGTAATCCGTACCACTTCCTCTGGAGACCATGCGGCCGCAAGGGAAGTGCTGAAAGCGGGTGGAATAAAATTCCACACATACTCGCTCCAGCGACCCCACGTGGTCCGCAGGGTCATTAGAGGTCTTGATTCGGAGACAGACCCTCAGGATATCTGTGCCGGCCTGAAGGACGAACACGGAATCGAACCGCGGTCCGTGGTGCATCTCACCACTACATAGGTGAAGGAGGGGAAACCCACAAAGTTGCCCCTACCACTATTCCTAGTATCGGTAGAGAAACAAGGGGAGGGAACCCCTAAGATTGACGAGATGACTCGCCTGTACTACACACGGGTCACGATTGAGCCTTATCACGGCAGGGAGGGGCCAGCCCAGTGCTATAAGTGCCTGGGTTTCCACCACTCAAGCTTTGCCTGTGAGAGGACTCTCAAGTGTCTCCGTTGTGCGGGCGAGCACCTGGTAAAGGATTGCCCGACACTAAAGGAAGAGAAAAGGTGCGCCAACTGCGATGGATGTCACATAGGGATCTATCGCGGGTGCCCTAGGAGACTTGCGATAATGCAAGGCAGACAGGGCAAGGCTGACACTGAAGTCAGAACAGGGGTCTCTTTCGCCACGGCCCTGGCGGGACACGAAGGTGCTCTCGCGCAGGCAGAGGCCGCGGAAGTAACCCCTAGCGACCAGGTTGCCAAGTCGATGACAACGCCAGTCCCGGAAAGTGTCCCACCCCAGGTTGCGAGAACAAAGCCTGCTCCAACACACAGCACTGCTCCTAAGGAAAAGCGTCCCCCCAAGAAGGGGAAGAAGAAAGCCTCTGTGGTGGAAAACACAGAAAAGCCTACTGTGGCGAAGGATTTCAACAAAACTGTTGAAAAACTTTCCCCACCACCAGCACCCACAGCTCAAGCTGCGTCAACCACTCAGCAAGCGGCAGAGCCCGCCAATGCTAGCCCGTCCCAGCGGACTGGCTCAACCAATCCCGAGGCAGCAGTGCCTCTACAAAACATCCCGGAACCAACCTCATGGGTACAAACCTGGGTGGCGCAGAAGCAAGAGCAACAACTACCCACCATAACACCGCAGGAAATTTACAAGCTCATTAGGAAATTGCCTAATGGGAAAGCTGCCGGTCCAGACAAAGTGACTAATGAGGAACTTAAGCATCTCCCGAGAAAAGCTCTGGTGCAACTAACAAAGATATTTAACGCCTGTTTGCAGCAAGGCTATTTCCCCTCTACTTGGAAACGAGCTAAGGTTATCATGCTCCCAAAGCAAGGGAAAAGCACCAGACAACCGCAAAACTACCGTCCCATTAGTCTTTTGTCTACTATTGGTAAACTGCTCGAAAAATGTATCCTTTCTCGACTTCAAAAACAAGTCTCGGCAACACATGAACTCTCAAATTCACAGTTTGGCTTTAGAAAAGGACATTCCACTGAACTACAGCTCCTCAGACTAACTGATGACGTAACAGAGCAATTTAACAATGGGGCTTCAACGTTGGCGCTATTTCTGGACGTAGAAGCTGCATTTGACCGGTGCTGGCACAATGGCCTTATTTATAAACTGCACCACAATTTCCCGGCTCTTCAAAATTATCTATACTTGCTGCACAATTTTCTAGAAAACCGGCAGTTTTACGTCCAAGTGGGCCGCTCCTCCTCACGGGAGCGAGTGATGCGGGCTGGCGTCCCACAAGGGGCAATAATGTCCCCTTTTCTGTATATATTATTCACCAATGATTTCCCAGTGGACGCCAGATGCAAGGTTGCCATGTATGCTGACGACACTGCAATATACAACCACCATAGAAATCCACGTTTCGGCCTTGCAGAAATGCAACGTTATGTGAACAACTTCCTCTCATGGCAACATGACTGGAAAATCAAAATTAATCCCGACAAATGCCAGCTGATTCATTTCTCTAAGCGGCGTCACACTTTGGCAACGGACCTAACGGTCGGTGGTCAAGTATTGCACTGCCGTCAGCAAGTTAAATACTTAGGTGTCACCTTGGACCGCACAATGTGTTGGTCCACCCACATAAAAAATAGCGCCAATAAAGGCAGACAGCGGCTAAAGTTGTGCGCCCCCATCTTCCGTAGTAAACAGTTGCGACTAAAGTCAAAACTTATACTATATAGGTCATTTATTCTCTCGGTGGTCCTGTATGCATGTGTGGCCTGGGCTAATGCCTCCAAAACCGCCCTGAAACAACTCCAAACCCTCCAAAACCTCTCCCTCCGGAAAATCCTCTCTGCTCCCATCCTAACCACTAACCAAACCCTTCACCAGGAAACCCAGATCCTAACCATTCCCGAGGCAATAGCGAAAAGAGCCACTGTCGCGTGGGCACGCATCAGAAACCATGACAATAACGTGATTGCCAATATTGGCAAAGGTGAGCCGAAGCATCGGAAACACACTAGAATTAAGATGTTTTAGACGTCGTTCGGCTCACCGACTGGTGTGCGTCCGCGCAAAGAAGGGCCCTAGGCCGCACACACGTTACCTCAGAGGCCTGCATCCCAGGGAACCAGTCAGGAGCTGCAACCTGATCCGCACAGGAAAACTGCGGAAAAAACTGTACATAGTAAAGTGTATATAGTGCAGTGTGTGTAAATATGTATATACGAGTGTGTGTGTGTGTGTGTGTGTGTGTGCGTGTGATGGGACATATGTGTGGTATGCCCAGGAGTGAGTGAGTGTATGTATCCGTGTATATAAATTAAAAAAAAAAAAAACTATCAAAAACAGACAGACAAAAGACTGAGAATACGCCCAAAAACTGTTCTTGGTGGGCTAAAGCCGCTCACTGTATGGGTTTTTGATGATATAAAACCTAACAAGAGTACCCATGTAAATATTGTAAATTATAATTAATGTCAATTTTAGCCTGTAAGCCGGGCCCCTCTGTACCGGCACCAGGCAAATTTTTCCTCAATAAAATAAGTCTAAGTCTAAGTCTAGGGGACACATTCACCTCCGAGGAGATGGCTGAATTCATCGAGTTGGCAACCTGGTTCGCCGACTTAGTTCAGGGTTCCCTCCCAATATTACGACGCTGCAGGGAAACCTTCAACAAACCCGGGATTTCCGCTGTGAAGAAGCACCTTGCGGTGCTTCAAACGGCTAAGGAACTCTACTCTAACTCCATGAGCTCTTAATGGCGCATAGAACTGTGCGTTCATTTAGAGTTGCGTTCTGGAACGCAAATGGGGTTAGAGACCAGAGACCTGGCCTGCTGGAGTTCATGGACAGTCATGGGATTGATATCCTGATTGTCTGTGAAACGCACTTGCACGCTGGTGTACAGTTTAACCTGCCAAGTTACGCCGCTCATCGGTCTGATCGGGTCGGCCGACAGGGCGGTGGTACTGCCATTTTTATAAAGAACCATCTCACACACACTCCTGTTACCATTCCTCCGCTACAACACCTGGAAGCAACCGCCATAAGGCTATCCTTGGGCGGGAACGATCTGGTGCTTGTGGCGGTATACGACCCGCCGGATGGGCACTTCTATGAAGCGGACATCACGGCACTCCTGAACCTACACCACAGGATTTGCATTGCAGGCGACTTCAACGCCAAACACCCAAGCTGGCACAGCCGCACCCAGAACGTGAAGGGCCGGGGACTGTACCGTCTCATTAGCGGGAACCCCGCCCTTCACGCGCACGGGCCGAGAGGTCCAACTCACTACCCGGCACGCGGCGTCGCGGATACCATAGATTTCATAGTCACCAAAAACATACCATTTCATTTGGACCTCTCTGTGATTAACGATCTGGACTCCGACCACAACCCTGTTGTGGTGGATGCGGACGTTAATCTTACTGCCCTGGGAGTACCGGACTGGGTGGATGAAGTCGACTGGGATGCAGCCGTCCTAGCCTTTCAAAACTCTGTGGAAGCAAATCCTCGAATAGACTCGATAGAGGCTCTCGAGGAGGCAGCCACGGGGTTTTCTACCTCCGTCCTAAACGCGGTGCGTGCTCACACGCATCGCATTCCTACCGACGCACCAAACCCGACATCTATCCCTGTCCCACTTAAACGCCTCATTCAAGCAAAGAACGCTGTCAGACGGCTATGGCAGAGATTCCGACATCCTAGGATAGGAGTAATACACCAGAGGTTCAAATCCCTGGTGAGACGACTCCTAAGAAAACATAGGCAAGCAGCTTGGGACGAAACAATGCGTCACGTAAACCTCCAGGAGAGGAAACCGTCGCCCATCGTCCGAGCCTTGCGGAAAGACAAATCTGCACACCAGCATCCAGTGCACAGCCCTCGGGGAAGACTTGTCTTTAAAGCGAGGGAAAAAGCAGAGGCACTAGCAGACTAACTGGAAACTCAATACCAGCCTAGGGTAGATCCTCAGAACGATGACCACACTGACCTCGTGGAACAAGCGGTAGAAGACTTCTTAGAAGTCCGACCCGCGGGCCATGAGGAGTTCCACATCCCGATAGTTACCCCTCGCGAGGTAACTAACACCATCCGGCACCTAAAACCTAGAAAAGCCCCTGGGCAGGACCGGGTAACAGCGGAAATGTTCCAGCACCTACCCCATAGAGCCGTGATGCACTTGACCCGCATTTACAACGCATGCCTCAGCACGCGCCACTTTCCAGCTGTCTGGAAACAGGCGCGTGTGGTGTGCGTTCTGAAGCAGGGAAAGAATCCGGTTTTTCCATCTAGTTACCGTTCCATCAGCCTCCTACCAGTTGTCTCGAAAGTGTTCGAGAAACTGTTCCTGTCCCGCCTCGGACCTCTTTTGGAGGAAAAAGGTCTCCTACAGGAACACCAGTTTGGTTTTCGTTCTGGTCACTCCACGACTGAGCAACTACTGCGTGTAGCCGAGAAAGCTTCCCTGGCTTACCAGGAGAGGGCTAAAACGGTGGCAGTGTTGCTTGACGTGGAAAAGGCATTTTCTACCATTTGGCATGAGGGGCTTGTCTACAAGCTCATACAGCACGAAATCCCCCCTCCATACATTTACTTGGTGGCTAGCTTCCTACAGGAACGTAGCTTCCGAGTGAAGGTGGAGGGATCATTTTCTAGAGAAAGGCTCATTGGCGCAGGAGTTCCCGAGGGCAGTGTACTGTCACCGGCACTTTTTGCAGCTTACATGGCCGATCTCCCGACGCACCCCAACACACACATCTGTCAGTATGCGGACGATCTCATGATCTTCGCTACTAACAAGAACCCGCGCTACAGTTACCGACAAGTACAAGCCCACCTCTGTGCCATCAGTAGATGGTGCGAGAACTGGCGTATGTCTATTAACCCGGAGAAAAGCTCTGAGATTCTCCTGGCTAATACGATAGCCAACCGGCTCCCGCGGGACTTCGTGCTTCGGCGCCGTCGGATCCCCTGGGTCACTACGGCGAAGTATCTCGGGGTCACGCTGGACCGGCGGCTGACGTATAGACATCACGTCAGGGGCAAAGTACTGCAAGGCCACGCCGCCCTCCGGCAGTTGTACCCCATCCTCAGTTCCCAAACCATGCCCTTACGCCTGAAGCTTCAGCTGTATCGAGCGATCATCCCGCCTCTGGTCCTGTACGGATGCGAGATCTGGGGAGTGGTGGCCAGGTCCACCTTCATCAGACTCCAGACGTTGCAGAACCGGGCATTAAGGATGATCTATGATACTGGCCGAAGATTTCCTGCCCATATCCTACACGAACATTCCGGTTTCCCGTACATTGTCGACGTGATTAAAACTCGCGCTCGAACAATGTACAACAAACTCCAGAACCACCCTAACCCTCTGGTGAATACTCTGGGCCAATACGACCAGAGACAGCCGCGCCGACTACCATCCAAAAGATTGCCGAAGGACATCTTAAGTCCTGCGATCTAATCTTAAGATGGGAAAGGCGAAAATGCAATCTGTACCCAAAACAGAGAGAATCACGTGTTTCAGTTCACCTCTCAGCGAGTGACTGACGGCCAGAACCCTGGTAGGGATTAGCGCGTAGAATTCGCGCACAGACCAATCCCTGCCTACAACCCCTCCCGTTCCTAAAAAACCCCTATTCCAACAAATTTTCCCAGTGATAAACATCCCTGTAGTGACACCATCAAAACCATCGCGCAGGTTAAGCCGTATGACGGCTAGGTACTGCGGTAAAGACACTCGAGCGGGGGAAACATCACCTCATCTCCGCTCGACTCGAACTCCGTCTGGCGTCTGTAGCTGTATCCTAAACACAAAGCACCTAGTAGATCCTAAACTAGGCATACAGAAAGAATCCATTACCAAGGATACAAAAGCATGACAACACAAAGACAACCTCCAATACCGCACAGATAAAGTCGCATTAGCGGCTAGGTGCTGTGCAAACACGACATCCCGTACAGGAGAACCTGTACGACCTGAGCTCGGTCACTGGTCACTGTAGTCTATTACGTCCTTGATTACCTCCGTTGTAGAATATAAAAGAAGTTTAAAACCTCGGAATTTTTGAAGAGGAATAGCGTCAATTCTGTTTCTTAAAGTTGATTATCAAGGAGTGTCATTGAAGTGTATGGGATTACGGATTGACTCTTACATAGTGCGAAATATCAGCAGCTATGAAGTTAGTCCACACAATCGTTGCCGACAATCACATTAATGTGTAATCTGTCCTTTTTACGTATTCTAAAAGGATAGTCGGAATAATAAGAACAGTTTTCATCCGGTAGACATACAAACGATTCATTTGTAGATATATGTTCCATTTATGTCCACCGTTAACATCGAAATCCCTTAACCTCTTGGAACAATTGCTCAACATCGATGGTGGTCACTCGCTCAAGAGTGGTTTTGAACCTCTTTCTTTTACATAAAATGCACACACATTCCCACTCCCACTCATAGTTCAAGACTCTCTTTAGGGAGAATATATATAATATATTTTAGGCAGTTTTATTGCATATTTGTGTATTTTTAAATACATCTTAGGTATACATACAGCTGTATTATACATTTTATATTTTATTGCTTCTAAGAGCAAAGGAACATTTGCGTTCTTTGCATTTCATATCTTAGCAAATTAACTTGTTTCTTAGGTTAAACTTACAGTGAAGTTTCAGGAAATCAACGACACACAATGAACTTGCCTAGTCATCAGTTGTAAGTTGCAGTTTTAGCAGATAGAGAGAGGCATTTCTTAGTGGAAGGCGGCTGATTGTGTTTGTTAAGTTCTTATAAATAGCAGATGCAGATTAGGTGTCTTTTACACAGTAAAGAGGATGTGGAATTGATCATGCGTAAAGTAAAGCAAAGTGTGGAGCATAAGATAAAGGACTTTATTGATTTGGCAATCTCACTTATTTCACTCTTTTAAACGCCATAAAGAGCAATGTACGTAATGCTTATTTCCCTTCAGAGGTCGTGCCCAAAAATAATTATCTTCCCCACACAGAAAGATAACCAAACATGTACTTAGGTTATTTCTTGGCCGGAGTTTTGTTCAGTTCATTTCGACCATCACCTTCCATGATTTTATTTCCTTTATAGAAGCATAAACAAACAAAACACGTGTTGCTGTCTACAATTCAAAGACGCAAGTGAACGAGACGCGTGTTCACGTCACATATCACACGACCATAGGCAGGCTTAAGGATTGGCTACAGTCTGGCAGCCAATAAGAAAATCATGGTCGCTTATATTGACACGTAATCAAAGTACTGCTGCCAACATTGGGAAAGAGGAATCACTATTTCGATATATCCTATATTCCAAATATCCTTATAAAACTTAAAATAGAAATAGTGATTTAGGACGACTGACTCTAAATGAATAGAAGAGAAATTACCTTGTGATTGACACATGTTTCCAATGCTTGTTGTGGTAACTCGCGCACCAGTAACCTCACATTGTCACTTCGGTTCTCCAAACAAATCCGAATGGTTACGATACAGTCCTCCGTCCGACCTGTAATATTGCGAGTGTGTTTACTTTATTTACTACGTATAGGAACTGTTGTAATCCATCCAAAAAGTCGATATCGAGATTTCAACGGATACACATGTTCTGAGGTTTCCCATCACTTTAAAAAGTTAGCAAAAAATGAAATACATTTTATACCAAGTTAATCTTGCACATTTAATAATTACTTCGTTTTTAGGCAGAATTGAACTCGATTTGAGTCCATTCCCGCGTTTCCATATTGAATTCAATCCGGAAATGAACAAATCTTGCACATAGGGGAAGCTGCTTTTCTTCCCTCCCTCTCTACAACGGCTGAGAGGGGGAAAGGCGGGCGAGCTTGCCGCAAACGAGTAAACAACATGCAGTTGAAATAATTGCAGTTCACATGAAAGTGATCGTTATCACATATCCATAGTTATAGACAAATCACTTTGTTCGTTATAATGCTAATTTTTATACATATACAAAGTGACTAGCAATATGCACTAAAGCTATGCTAGCGAACTCCTTCATGGACGAACACGTTATGACTTCTGCGCATGCATGATTGCGCAACTTCCCTCAACATCAGCCTTTCAGGTGAAGGAGAGAAAGAAATTAACTTTAAACGAAAATTCCGTAATATTATTAATGAAGCTAGGGTTATAACAAGTTTCTAACAACTAAACACACACACACACACACACACACACACACACACACACACACACACACACACACACACACACACACACACACACACACACATTTTCTAACTAGAACTTATAGGAGAAATTTATGAAATTCGTAACGTTACAATCATGACGAACTACTGATAAACTGTGTAGTTTAAAACAAATGAAACTGTTATGTATGTTTCAACAAGCAAATGATTGCGTTTCTAATGTAATTCTTTTTTAACTTTGAACATGAATTCACAGAGTTTACAAGAAAATATAACTTTAGTTCAGATATTAAATAGCAAAGAAAACAAAGGTTTAGCATTACAGAATGACATATTTAGAAAATACACTCTTGCCGTGTCCTGTTTCAACATTCCAGTTCGGACGTAGCTAGTGCGAATTTGGAAAACGCTATACTGTCTGACACTATTGACAGTACTTACTTACAGCAACTTACTCTACCTAAGAAAGATACAACTTACACAAACTAACCTCTATACAGAATCAACTTCTAAGCACAGTCCCGCAAATTAATTTCACTAATTGTGCAATTAATAACTTAAAATGAAATGTAGTTTTGGCTGAATACAAATACATTCAATTTGTCTTCTATTTTTCAATGTTACGCAGCATTTCAAGTTTATAATTTTCATCATGCAGCTGTGTCTTGCTGGAAGCGAAGAAATCGTTTAGCGCCTGCGCAGAACTGCAAATATCAGCAGATGCAATATGTAGGTCATTGTCCCTGATGAGTGTACAATTTACAATATTTCAAGTAATATAAAATTAGGTATATGGTCGAGCATGAATTGTCGTATGAAATTTAACTATAGTACTAGTAATAAAATGGCAAGATCATGTGCAGAGAATGACCGAAGACCGTACACCACAAATAGTGCACAAGTATAAACCTGTAGGTAGAAGAAATGTTGGTAGGCCACGAATGAGATGGTCCGATCAATTTCCTTGAAGTCGGAACGAGCCACAAGGCTTATACCGTGATGATGATGATGATGATGATGATGACTAGTAATAAAGACACTCGGGTGAAAATTAGGCTAAGCCCCTAAGGATAACGCGCCCATGTTATTTATGTGAGTTTTGTCATATACGGAAAATTTGAAATAAATGTAAAATTGAATAAAACGATAAACACAATGAACGCTTAGGCTGAACTTTAAGTACACATTTCCAGAAATATACACAAGCTTGGTGTTTTCTTTCTGGTGATACCTACTCTGCTTTTATGAGAAAAGGCAAATTTTTAATTACGTTTATCTAATTACATGAGTATTTCCTCGCGTCACGTAGCATTGATGTTAAGGAATATTCCAGTAGGCTGAACGTTAAACATAGAAGTCCACAAATACACTCAACCTCGTAACTGCCACGTCATTTAGCGGTAATAAAGGAATATTGCTGTCTGTACGTTTCTACATACAGCATCAGATATTGTATTTTAGCTCGTTAAAGCAACAGTCTGGTATGTCGACTGTGTTTTAGCCTTTAAATTACTAGACTCATTTCCTTGCTTGCATTTCTTTTAAAGCGTAATATGTCGTATATCTATAACTATTATCAATATTGCAACTTATACCTACTAAAGTGTTAAAACATTTTCGATTATATCAAGGAGCAGATTATAACCCAACCTCATTTTTATTTTCTTTTAAATAAAAGACTGGAGATTCTTTAGAGTAGCTGTACTTTGTGTAAGTGGAGAAACGATGTGAACATTTCCTGGAATTTGTGAGGGGAGGTTAACTTGACCTTGGATGACCCGACAGTTGTCCTTTCAATCTTCTCGTTCAAGTTAATCCATTTCAAAGTTAACAAAAAATACAATTTTAATTTTTAGTGTGTCAATTGATGTTTTACTTCTATTTTTATTTTGTACATCTTTAATCAGAAATTTAAAACGTATATTCCTTATCGAGTACTTTAGCCAGGAATGGTCATAGCGGGAAAACTTTTTGCAACTAAAATATGAAAATCTATTACTTTAATCTTAATTTTACATTACATAAAAACATGAGTAAGAAAACTGCTATGTTATTTAGTAGAAACTTTCTTTAATAAGAGTTTTTAACAGCACGTATAACAGTGCGCTAGAGGTGGTTATACATTCCTCCCCTATTTTGTTGCACTTGGTACGTCCCAAAGCGCGCGATTGCAAAGGAGGGAAAAGCACGTCCGTCGACCTCAGTACTTATAAGCGCGCCGGAATGGAAAGACGACGTCAAGTGCGGTAGGAAGTGCGTTTGGTTTTGAATCCTTGAGGTACTATCTTTCTGATTCTTTAGTTGATTTTTACTATTCTGGCATTTATATTGATCTTCATGAAGCATCATACATTAGTTTACTCAATTTTTTTCAGAATATCAGTCTTCAGTTGTAAATTTACTAATGAGTTCCAGAAGGAATAAGTTTATTAATTTGATTTGCTTGGTAAAGCAACCTAAAATCTATTGCTAACGTCTTCTCACCAGCCTCAAGAAGTCGTTTCAAACATTTAGGCATCCTCCAGTATTGGACTGACTTTGATCTGGACCACAGAAGAGTTAAGGTTTTCCTGTACATCTATATAGTCCTGATTCTAAGTGTAAAGATAAAGATACCATGAGAGATTCCATTGACCAACGGACTTTCCACAGCTGGTGTCCTTGCCACTGTTGTCCAATGAGCATTTCACTAAACTCTGGTGCTTATCCTCCCCCCCCCCCTGACAACTTGGATCCTACATTATCATGGCATAAGCCCATCTATTTTGAAGCACGTGTTCTCCTCACGTCTGGCCACGTCTTCTCCCCATCTTCACAAAAGTGTTCTTACGCCTTCAGCTACATCCACCATTCCACTTCTTAGCTCTTCGTTTCACACTTTATCTACGAGTCTGATCTCTAATATATTCCTCTCCATATCTGAATCATCTTGACTGTGTATATACAAGTCTGACGACCATACAGAAGTACTGAGATGACACAGGTTTCTAGAGTTTTCAATTGCAATACAGTGATCATGGTTTCTTCCATTAATATAAATTTTAGATTCCAAAATTTTCCCTATGCTAAACTTATTCTCTGTAGTTTCATCTCTCAGTTTTCTAACTATAGAGCTTCTATAATTATATGACGAAGTTGCATATTAATACAATGTGTATTGCTTGAACTGCTTTCGTAATCCACTTCACTTTCAGGTTGTCTATTTGTCAACACAACAAAATTTTTGCATGGAGACTTCTCTTTTCACACACTTCGACATGGTATTTCACACATTGTTTTCCACATAACCTTTCACTTTCTCTATTTGTGGAAACTGTTCTCTTTTCACACACTTCGACATGGTATTTCACACATTGTTTTCCACATAACCTTTCACTTTGTCCATTTGTGGAGACTGTTCTCTTTTCACACACTTCGACATGGTATTTCACACATTGTTTTCCACATAACCTTTCAGTTTGTCCATTTGTGGAGACTGTTCTCTTTTCACACACTTCGACATGGTATTTCACACATTGTTTTCTGCATAACCTTTCACTTTGTCTATTTGTGGAGACTGTTATGTTTTCACACATTGACATGGTATTTCACACAATGTTTTCCACATAACCTTCACTTTGTCCATTTGTGGAGACTGTTATGTTTTCACACACTTCTACTTGATATTTCACACATTGTTTTCCACATAATGCACACTCACATTCTTTGCCTGGGTCATGTTCACATATCAAGTGCTGGAAACCATGTCCTGCATATGTTGTAACCAGACGCCTTAGTTCATAGTTTGTCCCCTTCCAGTCTTCCTTGGTCATGCACAACTGTTCCCACATTTCTGTTTTCTTCATTCACTGTTCCTTTACTAGTTGTTTATACACCTCTGTTGCTGGTAACATCTTCTATCAACATTATTTCCCTCATATGTTAATCTTGTGGTTGTGTACTTTGATATACACAACATTTTCTTCATGAACATTGTCTTTACTTTCTCTATATTGTTTAAATTTCTTTTTGTCAGTTACTGCCATGTCAATTGTAGTCCATACGTTATTATAGGTGGTGTTTTCATCACCGTCTTTAGTGATACTTTGTTGAGGTGTTTAATGTTTCACATGGCTTTCACTGCTGACGCTACTTTGTCCTTTATGTGCTTTGTAAACATAGTTGCCTGCGTCTGTAGTTTTATGGCTAGGTATTTGAAGCTGTTGACACTTCCAGTGGTGTGTCCTGTAGTTTTACGTGTCTTTCTCATCACTACAGTTTTTTCTGTTTTACATATCAGTTTGTACTTTCTGTTTATATCCACCTAGAAGCTGTCTATTGATATCATAACCGTATCGTCTGTGTAGATGTACGTTTTCACTCCTGCTATTGTTGCCTTGACTACATGTATTGTTACCACATTGAAGAGATGTGAACTCATTGGATGCTCTTGCAGCATTTATCAGTTCTGATATTGTTATGTTATCGTCCATCTGTACTCACTTGTTTGCCATCATGTCTTTGGTTATTCTTGTTATTGGATTTTCTGCTCCAGTTTCCTTCTCTAAATTTTTTAGCAGTTTACTCCTGTTGATCATACCATAGGCCTTGGTGAAGTCTGTGAAAACTGGATACACTTTCTCTCTGGGTAATTGTATTGACTTAGAGAAACTTTACACTTTCGTTAATTATTCCTGTAAATAATTCTGGTGCACACTTCCAGGTATTATCTGGTTTATCTTCTTGTACGAGTGAGTAAGCTTTCTTCTCTCCAGCCATAACAACTTGGTTTCAAATGTTTAGAAATTCTCGAGTACTGATAGTTGAAAATGCTCGGCTATGGAAAATAAGCTTTCCTGCTAACATCAATAGTTGATACAGCCTGGTTCTTCTATGTACAAAACTTCTATTGCATTATATTTTACTGATGCAATGACTTCAGGAATATTTCACACAGTTTCCTTCATGCCACAATTATGCATAACTGCAACACTGTGCATTTTTATTTATTTACTTTATAATTTTTTTACGAGTCTTCTGTGTGTGGTTTCCATGTAGATGTAGTAGTAGTAGTAGTAGTAGTAGTAGTAGTGGTGGTAGTAGTGGTGGTGGTAGTAGTAGTAGTAGTAGTATTTAACAAACTAACCAGCACTAATTAGTATGAAACTCACACACAAAGGCTCCCTTATTTACTTTACTTTCTTTTTTATTTTTTCTTTCTTTGACAGTGATTGCAGTGGCATATTGAGTGGTATTTCTGAATTAAAAGATAACTTCTGGTATTAAAGGAATATTTCTTTGGTATATTTTCCATTCTATAATAAACAAAATGGCAGCATCATTACACAATTTAATGATAGTAGAACATGTATTCAATACTAATTCCCTGGCATTGTCTGTATAGACATTTTGCTGTTTTGCACTTCATCAGCTACATAATTTGTCATGCATGTTTCCTGGGTTCATCAACATTTTTTACTTATGAAATCCATGGATCATGGTCTTTGTCCTTCACTGCTTCCGATCCATTAAAATATTCAGCCTTTCTCACAAAAAATGTGGATTGACAAATTGCTAGAGGGATGTTCACCAATTGATAATATTACTGCAAGTTGAGGCCACACTTCTCATCATCCTGTACAAATTTACAGGAAATGTCTTCAAGATATCTGCAACTAAATTGCTTATTCTCGGAAATCTAATTTTCTGTTTCTATACCATTATTTCTGAAGATCCTTTCAGTCATATTGTTCACCCCTCTAAAATCTGCAGTACTAACAATGATGGCCGACTAACATCGTATGGAAATGACTGTCAAAATTATATCTCAATATATGTTACTTGGATATGTTTGCTAGTGTTTTTATAGTGTTATATCTTTACGTTTTATATGTCTCTGTTACATGTTGTTTTAGAGATTTTCATTGTGTTTCTTTGTTGTAACACCAATATGATTGCAAACCTTGCTATAGTAGCAGTCAAGATCTACACTTCCTCTCTGGGTTCTCAACTCAAACTGTCTTCTATTCAGAAAGTCTGAACTTGATTCCCAAGCAACCCTTTTTGGTTTTCTTGTCCAATTTCAGGTGTAAGTATTTCATTTCTTGCTCCATTTTTGTGATAAATGCTGTTCCATTTTCTCTCTTTACTGCATATGTGTTCTTATCAATGCTATTCATATTCTAATTTGGCTAAACACACAAAATTCTTAAGACATTTTTCCTTTGGCCAACCAAAACTGGCAACAAGGTCACTTAACCTCAATTATTTTATAATGTATATAAATACAGCTTCTCATATTTGGTGAACTGGGTTCAAATATTGTTGTTGCAATCAATTTGCAGCCCCAAGCTCTGTTCTACAGTCCTATCCTTTGTACAGTCATGGAAAAAAGGAGCACATTAGAAGAGTAGAATATTTCTAAGTCCCACATGCTGCAGTGGTTTACACAAGTCAATATTTCCAACATGCACCTGAGTTTATTGATAGTCTGTTCCATATTTTATCATCTGTCAGATACATAAATAGGCTGTGTCTTGAATCATCACTCACTTTGTACACACATTTGCAAATACAAATGTGAGTGGTGATTGAAGGTACACACTATTTGTGTGCCCGACAGATGATAAGATATGGAACAGAGACTAGCAATAACATCAGCTGCATGTTGGAAATATCGACTTGTGTAAACCAAACCACAGCACAACGTGGAACTTAGAAATATGCTGTTCTCCCAATGCATTCACTTCTTTTTCCAATACTGTACCAATTTATCATAAATGCAAGAAAATCTCAGCATTGTTTTCATTATACATCTTTGCTGTTTCATTATTAATAAGAAATTACAGTGCACAACTGTGGAAAAGAGTTCTTTTGTCTTTTCCATAGTCCCTGAGTGATGTAACTGTTTTGTTGGATCTGTAACACAGTGTGCACCTGGAATGTGACATTTGCCATTATTACCTACACATTTTGTGGTGAAACCCTTAGTTTCTGTTTCTCTTGTTCCCATCGTGGCATCCGTTGTGTGGAAATCTAACCGTATTTCCTCTGTCTTGTTTATTCTGTTCTCTAGATGTTTTTGCTTTGCTGAGGTAGATGGCAGCCATAGTTTGGTGCATACTTCTTCCATGAAAAAATGGTCTTTCATTATTAATGTACTATAATACATTCTTATTGCACCTGTTCTTAATATAAATATACCAATTGTTCTGTGCATCTGATACTGCTTTTAAATTGAAAAACATACAATGACTGTAGTAACAATAATGAATTTTCACACAAAGAGGGAGTAATAGTATTTTAAGGATTCTGAACCTCATCCGAGTGTTGTGTCTGGTGCTAACAGTGACAAGATTACCTCAAGAAGACGTTGTGGAGAAGGATTCATCACCATATCAGAAGGTACTCAATTGTTTATTATTTATTTGCTTATTATTTGACATTTTATGAAATAGAATAAACAGCTTAAATTGAAGACATACAAATACAAAACATGTGAAACAACAAATTCTGAAACAAGGAAGAAAAAGTAATAAAGATATATGCAATTTGTGACAGTGAATTGTCATGAAACTTGTTCTGTTATAGGTTCTCTCTGGAAGTTTTTGTCATCAGAAGTTGAAATACTGAAATGGACTTGAAATATTGGAAGGTAAGAAGTCACCAATTACCTCAAAATTCAAAGCAAATTAGTAGTATTGTAACAAAATGACAATTTGATGAATTGCACTCCTGATACCAGCGTGACAAAATGAGAAAATCAGACCAGTTACTTTTCTCTTACACTTTATTGTCTTCTAAAATGTTGCACAAATACACTGTCCTCTTTACTCACATTAACACAGTCAATAATACTTTGTGATACTACAACTCACAACTGTTTTCTTCTTGTAACCTTGATTCCTATTTTCGGTCTTTCTTCACTTTCTCTGTCTCTCAAACACGCTTTGGGGAACAATGACTCATCAGTGATAACTGCTTCAGATGTTTGTTTCCTCTTATTGCTAAGTTACATACCACATACTATATACCATGAACAAAAGTTTATACCTTGTGTAGAAAATTTTTGAATTCAGTGTAAGAGTACAATGTTCTTGGAATGGACTTTTATTGCAAATACCTTTTGCCCCTTAAATCACTTATTCACTAAGATGTTAAGTCCCCTTCTGTCTATGGCCATAAGTGAAGTATGGGCTGTATAGTCAAAATAGACTCAAGGCACACTTGCTTCTTAGTGGGCTGCATAAATTCAAAAAAGAAATAGGGGCAGATGACTCACCTGGTATATTCCCAATGAACTTGTCACTTCATTTGTTCTTATCTGGCTTCCTGATTGGTGAATGTAACATTACATTTATTATTGTTTTGTTACAGATTCCTGTGCAAGTATTTCTCACCGGGGCTTGAAGACGTCAAACGGTAGGACAAGAGTTGCCAGTTACTTGCATGTATTGCCACTGTATCATTGTCTGACATTGCTCTAGGACCTCCACATGTCTGATGCGACCAAGTTTAAAGATGCACTTCCCTGGAGTGATCTGTTTGTATTAACGGACTTACTCATAGGAATGCATCTGGGGGCCACAGGTGACTATCTCCCCGGGATCCTGCACCTGGCTTGGGGGCTGTGGAGAGTGTGTTAGGGAGTAGTTAGACAGCCAATGGGGCCTGCAGGGTGGGTACTGTCACTAACCCAGTCCTCCCCTTTCCCATGGTTAGGTCGCGGTACTAACAATAGTCTGTAAGTGCGCCAGGACGGGCGAAACCTGGAACCAGCTACCTCCGTGTCCTGCTTGATTCCTTGTTGGCTGGGCAATGTCAGACACATGAACAAGGGTCGTACATGCACTGAGAGAGTGTGCTGCCATCTTGTGTTGTGTTCTTCTGTTTCAGCTTTCAGGTTATCACAAGGTGAGGTATTTCGTATATTGAATATGTTATTTCAGTGGCACACTTCTCTCAGCAACCAACAGTAAAAGTGAAATTATATCTTTGGCTGTATTTTATGTGTATAACCTTATGTTCAGATGTAATGAATATTAAGCATTTTATTTCCAGACATGTTCTCCAGGAAGACATGCTCTGATGGCCCCAGATACTGTATTGTTGGTCATGTGAGTATGGTATGTAACTCCAGGGGCAGTTTGAGGTTAGCTGAACTTCCGGTTCAGTTAGGTGAAGAAGCTTCTGTGTTCACATAGCATGCACATAACCTGCAAACCCCCATTCTGTAAATTAAGTAATATTTTCTAAATTTTCCTGGAAGGGATAGTTGACATCCCACATTTTTCCCCCTTCTTGCCCCTGTACCTCATCGTGGTTTGGGGGTGGCAACAAACAAATATTCACTTGCGTCCAGAACAATAACTGTAATTTATATTAGAGTTCTATAGTTTTACTTGCTTCACACACATGCATTAGTGGTAGCGCTCTTTGTATACTGTTTGAAAAAATTAGATTTTCATGGCTTTATCAATGTGAAAACAAATACATATAATCATGCGTAAGAATTTATAAGCATTAAACGTAAGAGGCAAGGAAATAAACTTGGACTGTTACAAGACTTTAGCAGGGATTTCACCTCCCCATTCCTTGGGCCGTCTGTTAGCATTTGTAGACATATTACTGAGAGAGTAAAAAATTACAAAGCAGCTGCATAGTGTTTGCCTGTCTGTGTCGTTGGCACTCGTTCCCATCTGCCGCTATCATAGAAAGATGCGGATAAACCATTAATATTTTTAAAACTATTTTTTAAGGTGTTTACTTACCAACTTTATGAAAGGAGATTCTGGAACTGGTCACATGCACCTCTTTAGTACACTATCCATCACTCACCATATTTCACGTTGAGAAATGCTGGCAATTTCCTGGCAGATATTTTGTTTTAATTTTTCCAGAGTGTGTGTATTTGTCTTGTACAATTTACGCTTTAAGTTACCTCAGAGATAGAAATTGCTTTTTGGAGCTCTGAAAAACCTTTCTTTGCTAATGGTGGAGTACTTCATGAGCAATATTAGGTTCCGAGTTATAGGGTTAATTTTTTTTGAGTCGACAGTTGATTTCCATACATACGTGAATACAATTTGCCCCCCCCCCCCTTTTTTTAGATACTTAGCAGGTAGGAAGCACGGCTTTTGTTTTTTAACAAGACTGTAACACCTCATATGGCCAATCTTTTGATGATAACAATTGAAATTGTTTTCCAGGACAGAATTATTAGTAGAAATTTGTGGCCACACATCCTTAAACAATTAAAACAAAGTATACGGCAGGATATTGCCAGAATTTCTTAACGTTAACTACACGACTGATGAATAGTTTCCTAAAGAGGTACCAAAAATGGATGGACAATGACAGCGGCCAGTTTCAGTATCTCCTTTAATAACATTGGTAAGTAAAGCCTTTAAAAGTAGTGTTAAAAATGTTGTATGCCTTCATCTGTGCTGTTGTATGACAGCGGCAGACGGCAACGAGTGCCGAGAACCGGACAGACAAAACACTGCACAATCTGTTTGGAACATTTTTTGCTCTCCCAGTATATTTTGTGACAATCTTCACAACTAATGCAGTAAATTCCTGGTAGTGTATTACTTTCAGTAGGATTTTTTTTTTTACACTGCTTGTTTAGAGGAGCCAGTTTTATATTATAATCCTTAAAAATCTTGTTAAATTTATTCAGCGTTTTTCGATATGTGAATCTGCAGTACCATTCTTGTGAATTTCCTGTTTTTAATTTACTGACATTCCTAATAATATTCCATGCTTCATTTTTTTTTATTAATTTTGTTATAAGTGTGGATTTGAAAGTATTCAAATTACCGACAAATTTAATTTGCACCAGTTTTTTCATACTCTCCAATTGTTAATGAGATATTAATAAATTTGTGAATTAGACTGTGAAAAATAGTGTGCTAATGTATTTTTGGATTGAAGCTACCCTCTTCATTCAATTATTCAGCTGTGTCATCTTCCTACATATGCCATAGTCTAATTTGTCCATATCTCATTGTTTTGAAACCCAGAAAAGCTGGCCATCCATCTTGTTCTGTTTCAATAGCAAGTTTGGTACCCTGGGTTCCACACCCCTCCGAAGGAGTGTCGCCTTGTCGTGGCGGAGGGGCTCAGTACCTGAACCAGACGGCCTACTTAGTGTCTTTTGACCACTGGTAGGCAAGAGGTGAGGGGAAGCTAAGAACATTCCAAACGGGTAGATGAGGCTCGGTAGTCTTGGTCGACAACTCATCTAGGAGAAGAGGACTCCGAAATCAAACTCCCCCAGGGGCTCCTACTACGGTAGGTACGGGTTTGGCGTACCCGGGGCCCCGAGCCATACTCTCGATTGGTTTCCTCCAAGAGGTGAGAGGGCACATGCCAAACGCCCAATCAACTTTGGTCCACTTTTGTGTTTGACCTCCCACCTGTTACCTCCCTGTACACAATCTGATGGATAACCTACGCGCGGGTTGTAGGAGGATGGGGTGACGCAAGGGGTGACTGGGTAATCGCGTAAGTCCCAGCGCCTGGTTATCATGTAGGATCTGTGTGGGTATCCGCTGATAAAGGTCAGTCCCGGGGAGGGGCCATTGCATGAGCTGATGCACTCCTGAAGGCGATTGGGTCCCTCTGTCTATACATTGGGAGGTGAGACCCTAGGGTGAGCAAGGTCCATGCCAGGACTCTCACCTAAGCCGGGGTGGCGCCCAGGATGTGAGCATGCCATCGGAGACATTTGCAATGGTGGAGGATGACATCGCCATGAGTTCCTAAAAAACTCAAAACAAAAACAAACCAAAAGTTTATGTAAAGGAAGTAGTCGAGTGTTGTGGTCCTCGCTACTTAGTAATTTCGAGAACTGAGGAAGGAAAAAAGTTTCTTTCGGTGAGCCCATTTGTAATCCAGAAGGGCCTGGATAAGATAGCTGGTCCAGTGAAGTCATGCACTAGATCGCGTAATGGCACGCTTCTAGTAGAAGCGCATTCAGCAGAACAGGCAGCTAAAATACAAAAAGCAAACCTGTTGGCCAGCTATCCAATACGTGTTGACCTTCATAAGACGTTGAACTCGTCACGCGGTGTCGTTAATACCCGCGCATTAGACGGACTCAGTGTTGAAGAGATTAAGGAAAACCTAGAAGATCAAGGTGTTACCTGTATTTATCGGGTTCATCGCAAAGAAAGCGGTGAATTGAAGCCTACTCGTATCCTGTTCCTGACCTTTGATCGGGTAGATCTCCCTCAAAGGATTAGGGCAGGATACGAAGCTATAGAAGTAAGGCTATACATCCCGAACCCAATCCGGTGCTTTAAGTGTAACCATTTTGGACACACAAGTGAACTGTGTAACAGAACAGCTTCTTGCGTCAACTGTGGAGGCGTCGTTCACGACGCTCCATGTTCATTGCCTCCCAGTTGTGTGAACTGCAGCGGCGAACATCCAGCCAATTCGCGAGAGTGCCCCCGGTTTATAGAGGAAAGGGCGATCCAGGAAATCCGAGTCAAAGAGAAGGTGTCCTTCTCAGAAGCTCGGAAACTCCTGCGTATCCGACAGCCCCCCCTTCCAAAGTCCGGTACCTATCGCTCTGTTGTAGCTAGGCCGGCAGAGAAGCGGGAAATCGCTACACAAAGCAGCGATCAAACCGGGGCCACAATTTCACAAAAAATTATCGTAGCAAGAACAGTTCCAAAGCCTTCAACATCTACAGGTAAATCTACGTCTCCTACCAAGTCCGTAAAGGAAAAGAACACATCTACAAGGTCACCGTCTAAATTGCCAGTCTACAACAATGGCAAGCATGAGCCCGTTGTGTATGTTACATCACCGAAGAAATTTAAGAAACAATATGTAAGAACTGACTTCCTCAAAGAAGAAAACGTGTCTGTTCCCATTAAACCAAAGGGAAAGAAGAGCCAGCGTTCATCCCTCCGAAGATCCTCTTCTGAGGATTCCTCCGGGATGGACACAGACCGGCAGCTTTCATCTTCGCCGGTATCCACGAGCAATCGGTTCGAGGCTCTCGAACTGAAATTTGCTATGGGGATACGCACCTCCTCGGCAGAGGAAATGCAAGAAGATTCTGCCTATACTGGTAGAAACCCAGTGAAAAAGAGGCAGGATAAATGTGAAAAGAGTGTGAGCCCAAAAGATCACAAAAGGGCTAAATTGAACCGACCACCACCTACTACAAGGTAATACACTGTTACCTTGGAATATCTATCCCACACAGATACTAATATGGCTATCTTACATTGGAACATACGTGGCATTCGAACTCAAAGGCTAGAACTTGAGCTCTTTCTCAAAGAAAACGAACCTCTGGTCGCATGTTTGCAAGAGACTAAGCTGCGTCCTCAAGACGCTTTCCATCTAAGGCGATACACCCCAGTACGGTGTGACGTCATACCAGAAGAGGGTGTTCCGGCACATGGCGGCGCTAATGATACTTGTGAGAGATGACATATATATGCAATCTGTACCAATACAGTCTGATATCCAATCAGTTGCAATAAGGATTCTACTGCCAGACATCCATTTCACCATCTGTAATATATATTTGCCTCCGTCCCATGACTTCTCGCACATTGATTTAGACGATCTAGTTT
This sequence comes from Tenodera sinensis, assembly GCA_030765045.1. NCBI lineage: Eukaryota > Metazoa > Arthropoda > Insecta > Mantodea > Mantidae > Tenodera > Tenodera sinensis. Next base: position 104,540,948 of record CM060972.1, read on the forward strand.
CCCAGTTGCCAACACCGTTTCTGTTGGTGGGAGACTTCAATGCGCACCACCCACTTTGGGGTTCAAGTCGCGCTTGTGCGAGAGGTACGCTCATTGCCGATTTCCTGGACAGTCACAACCTAGCTCTCCTCAACACTGGAGAGCCTACATTCATTTCTGACTCTCACAGCACCTTCTCACACCTCGATCTTGCAGTTTGTTCACCTCAGTTGGCAGTCTCCTTACAATGGAATGTCATCTCTGATTTACACTTTAGTGACCACTTCCCATGTCTCATTAGTCTCTTGACACAACATATGCCCAGATGGCGTTTGGACCATGCCAACTGGAACCTTTACACCCAGTTGGCTGCCTTTACGTACAACGAGCACGACTCAGTGAATAATTTGGCGCAGCATCTCACGGAGACGATTCTCTCTGCTGCTGAACAATCGATTCCGCGGTCGACTACACACCCCCGTCGATTTCCCGTCCCCTGGTGGACGGAAGAATGTCGGAATGCCATTCGTGCTCGAAGGCGTGCACTAAGGGTTTTCCAACGTCACCCTACTTTGGAAAACCTAATCGAATACAAGAAAATGCGCGCCAGGTCCAGACAAGTCATTAAGGATTTAAAAAAGTCATCATGGAGCAAATTTGTAGCTTCATTTAACCGACACACACCTTCCTCGGTTGTGTGGGATAGATTAAGGCGTGTTGCAGCTAAAACGACCCAAATACCAATAGCGGGACTAAAAACAGCCACAGGAGCTGTTGTTGATTCATTTGAAGTGGCCAATACGTTTGGCAGTGCTTTCGCACAAGTGTCTAGCTCGGAAAACTACTCACCTGAGTTCCTTCCATTTAAAACTCAGGTGGAATCTCAAGGCTTCTCGTTTCGTTCTAGAAACGTAGAAGATTACAATCGCCTTTTCACCATGGCGGAGCTGGAGCATTCCCTGAAATCTTCGCGATGTTCAGCACCAGGACCGGACGGTATTCATGTACAAATGTTACAACAGCTCTCTCCTGAAGGTAAGGCATTCCTGCTCGAGGTCTATAATCGTGTTTGGGTTGACAATATACTCCCAGAAAATTGGCGGGAGGCCACCGTTATTCCCATCTTGAAGGCTGGGAAGGACCGTCATCTTCCCTCCAGCTATCGTCCTATTTCCCTCACCAGTTGCGTTTGCAAGGTGATGGAACGCATGATCAATGGACGATTGGTATGGTGGTTAGAAAGTCGTAACCTACTGACTAACATCCAGTGTGGTTTTCGACGACGCCGTTCAACTGTTGACCATCTTGTGTCAATATCGACACAGATAATGGACGGGTTTATGAAGAACCGTCAAACCGTTGGCATATTTTTCGATCTTGAGAAGGCTTATGATACGTGCTGGCGAGCAGGGATTCTACGTTCCCTGTATGCCTGGAACATACGTGGACGCCTACCACTTTTCATTCAGGAGTTTATGAAGGACCGCTTTTTCCGAGTAAGGGTCGGCTCGGTTTTTTCTAATTCTTTTGTTCAGGAGGAGGGAGTACCTCAGGGTTCGGTGCTAAGTGTCACGCTCTTTGCTATAGCAATTAACTCCATCTGGAAATGTGTTCCACCTGGAGTTTCGTCATGCCTATTCGTAGACGACTTCGCTGTCTATTGCACTTCTCAGCGCACGGCGTTCTTACAACGGCGCCTGCAGCAATGTTTGGACAACCTTAGAGAATGGAGCGTGAAAAACGGCTTCCGTTTCTCAACTGAGAAGACAATCTGCGTTAATTTCTGGCGCCGTAGGAGACGATTACCACCTTCGCTCCGCTTTGGTCCAGATATACTTCCCTTCGCAGAAGAGACGCGCTTCCTGGGTTTGATCTTGGACAGGAAGCTTAGTTGGTCGTCGCATATTGCACAGCTAAGAGCGAGATGTGACCGTTCCCTAAATATTATGCGAGTACTGAATGGCAAATCGTGGGGAGCGGATCGGACAATTTTGTTGCGAATATATCGCGCATTGGTCCGATCCAAGCTAGACTATGGGTGTATTGTTTATTCGTCAGCACGACCATCTGTGCTGAGAAGATTAGACGTGGTCCATAATAGGGGCATCCGCATTGCAACAGGAGCTTTTCCAACAAGCCCAGTGGTGAGCCTTTACGCCGAGTCCGCAGAACCTCCTCTGCAATATCGGCGTGAGATTCTCTTGGCAAATTATGGCTGTGCGCTTAGATGTATGCCTAAGCACCCAACGTTCGCTTCTTTTTTCACCACCACGCTAAGAGAACGATATAGAAATAGCACCCTTAGTCCTAAGCCTGCGGGGTTCCGTTTCCAAGAGCTCCTAGTGAAGCTTGGAGTGGAACTGCCTGTTATGTTCGCCAAGGGCGAGAGACTTTACCCCCCTTGGCTATCTGGTACGCCCCATGTAGATCTTGGGATGACCATACACCAGAAGTCCACGATGCCTATTTCAAGTATCCGCACGTGTTTCTTAGAATTTTTGTCAGGCTACACTGACCGCCGATATATTTACACCGATGGGTCAAAGGGCTCCAACGGTGTTGGATGTGCTTATGTTTATGGAACCGAACCATATACATTCGGTTTTCCAAATAGCACCTCCATTTTTACTGCAGAGCTTTATGCAATTTATCGAGCCGTTTTGTATGTTCGCCGTCGTAAATTAGGTGACTGCCTGATTTTGAGCGATTCCCTTAGTGCACTGCAGAGCCTTTGTCAGTTGTACAACCCCCACCCTATTGTACAACGTATCCAGGATGCCCTCCATGCTTTACACGCTTCTGGCGTTGACGTGGTGTGTGCATGGATTCCCTGTCACGTAGGTTTGCCGGGGAATGAAATGGCAGATTTAGCAGCAAAGACGGCAACTACAGAACCCAGTATTACCATCTCACGTGTTACTTCGGAAGACTTTAGGCTTGAAGTGCGGAGAGCGGTGCTGTCGTCCTGGCACGACGAGTGCTCAACTCTCCGCGGTAATAAGCTTAGAGAAGCAAAAGAACTTCCGATAAACTGGGTAACTTCCTGTCGCACATCTCGTCGCGAGGAGGTTAGTTTGGCTCGATTAAGAATAGGCCACTGCAATTTTTCGCATGGTTACCTATTTAAAAGGGACCCTGCGCCTCTATGTCCGCTGTGTGACAACCTTTTGTCAGTTCGCCACGTGTTGCTAGAGTGTTGCTCTCTAGCGCACCTTCGGGATTCTCTGCAGCTGCCTGCCAGACTTGCAGAGGTCCTAGCGGACGACAAAACAGTGGTTGATGGAGTTTTTAATTTTTTAGCGGAGTGCAATATCAATTTGAGGATTTAAATTTTTTTAAATTATCTGTTTCTGCTTTTGGACGTATTTATCACCTTGTTTCATATCTGGCTATTGCCACTGCCTTTTGCCTTTGTAAACTTTTCTTGTTGCTAGTATTTTTATTTTTTGAGTGAAATTTATATCTGGCTATTGCCATGAATCTTTTAAGGGTGCTGATGACCTAGAAGTTGAGCGCCCTTAAACCAAACCAAACCAAACCTGGGTTCCACATATACTGTCCCTGCTACCTCACGTGACATTTTACGAAACTTCTCAGGCGGCGTATACACATAGCAGGGAGGAGGGTTCTGTCTTTGTTGTTCAACCAAGTAGTAGAAACCATAGGACTAAAGTTTTAGATGAAAATGACGACATTTTCAGTTTTTGAATTACATCATATAAATATTCTATAGACACCTGTGGATCATTTCAACCAAACATTTTTCCTGACCTACCATTTTTAAGTCCAGTGACATGTTAAGTAACCTATGTGCTTCATTTTAATTACACTGTGATGCAACTCACTTTTTTTCTTCGGTTTTGCGCTTGGTATGAAATTTATTCCTTACATTTCAGTTTTTCTCCGATTTATATTTAAATTTGCATACATAATCTCAAACATATTATCTAAAGATTCAAATATGCACTTACTGACTGCTTTAGTCATTGGCTCACAAAAAATAATTTATGTTGAAAAGAAAGGGAATTTAAACACTATCAAGTGTGTGCCAGTTTTGAAGTAAACAGATGTAAAATTGCAAAAATTTTATAATTAATTCGCAGTGTCCTTTAACTGCTGACATGATACATACAAATATTGTGGATGTGGAAGAATTGTGTGAATGTGGGAAGTCAATTTGCCATTTGAAGATATTGCTAGAAGTTATCTATTCATATGTGAACAATCTAGAGCTGCACACATAAAACACATGAAAATCAAACTAAAGAATCCCTAAAGATTTGTTCAAAACTTACAAATCAAGTTTGTATTCAAACAGAACACAAAATATAATAACATTGCCTTCTTTGCTCTTATGACCCATATGGTATGAAACCCAAATCATGCACATCACGATGGGGGAGCAAGGGGGACCACGGGCCCCTCTTTGGAAATTAACGAACTTATTGTGCTGACTATTAAACTATTATTTTAATTTTTATTTAGTGCAAATTAATACAGTTATCCGCAACAAATACTTTTGACAACAAAATAATGAATTAATATTATCTGATTGCAAAATTCCAACATTTAGCCCTCCCCTGGAAAAAAGTCTGGCAACGTTCATGACCCAAAATGTGCAACTGTCTGAAGCAAGAATACTTTTAGTCTGGAGTGGACACAAGTGAACATTTGCTTGGCAAAAGCAGAGGCACAAATATAACATATTTCTGAGTTTGTTGCAGGAACAATCAGTTGCAGCTTTTACAATAATATGCCAGTGTGCTCCAATGTTTATTTTTGATGAGAAACATTTATTGGCTGATCTTGGAGGTAAGAGCAACTCTTATGCAGTGATGCAAACGTCAAGACACATCATGCCCGCTCTCCACTGTCACTGTACTCCCTTGTCTGTGTGTGGTACGTACAAGCACGTATTCATCTTAACAACAACAAAACAATTATGTGAAAAAGAAATCACTTTCCTATGATATCTGGATATGCCATGTAGAGGTTTGCATGAGCTCAGGCCAAGCTCTCGGGCCAGGTATGGACCTAATTTGAAACATGTCTTGTTGGGCTCAGAGTGGGTACCAATGGTCACCATGGTCAAAATTCTAAGATTAGCAGAATTATCATGGCATTTCTTCACTAGAAATTCTGTATGATTATTCTGCAGACACATTTCAAATAAAAATGATGATGCTAATGATGGTAGTAGTGGCAGTAGTGGTGGTGGTGGCGGTGGTGGTGGTGGCAGTAGTGGAGGAGTAGCAGTGATGGTGGTAGTGGTGGTGGTGGCAGTAGTGGCGGTGGTGGTGGCAGTGGTGGTGATTAAAATATATTTTCTGACCTATTAATGACATGGCTGAGCTTGTTTTCTGGACACCAGCTCCTCTATGACTAGCTAAATCTTCGTTAGTGCAAGTATGACTTTCTGGATACCGAGCAGAATAACTCAGGTGGTAACTCTGTGTCCCACATTTGGGAGGTGGCGGGTTCAATCCCTGTATCCAACCTTTTGGACCCATTGTTTCACTGGGTCACCAGGCAAATGCTGGGAAGAATTTCCTGTCCCTCCAGTTCATTACATTAATCATTTCATTTCACCCTTCATCCCGTTAGGATCCTTTCAGGTTTGAAAGAGTCTAGGAGCATCGCGGTAGCAGCATGACAGGGGGAACAAATGCACTCTGGAAATCTCGTCCCCTGGATAGAAAGGTGAGCTAATGGCTTCTGTGCCCCCATGGGATGGCACAAGCCCAAGAGGGGGAGGGGAGCTAAGCCAGCCTCCTCCCGGGCTCTTTTAACTGGGAAAATGTAGGGACACTGCCCTCTGCTCTGTCATGGCAACGTTCTGGCTACCCTTCATATCCATTCACCTCATCCATCCTCTTGGGGGTACCCAGTCAGGGACATACACACAAAATCACCTTCAGTCGAAGTGCTAAGATCACCTTTCAGTCGAGGTACTAAGTCCCTCTCCGTAAGCTGTCATTGAGCCATATTATAGTCCAAGAAACATGAATAAGAGATTCAATTGCGGTGGATGTAAGATTTATTATTTGCAACTAGCAATGCTAACACATACATGTCTCCAGTGCTACCTACCTTTCTTTATTTTACAAAATTGTGTACCCATTACTTTTGAACTTATATGTAAATCTTCTGCTTTACAGCTGAAAATTTCGACTAACTTGTGTTTATAATCTCTGTGATTGTTTACCAAGTGCCTGTGATGTACGGATGGTTTCATAGAATTATTCAACAGAGTTTAGTTGCAAAGAGATGGATCACACATCCGAGCAGCGCAACCCCCTCCCCACCTAACAATAGTATATATATGGAGAGCAGAACACAGTCGTTCTCTCAGTCTTTTTATTCTGATGAAGGCCATGGAGTCTACAATGGCCAAAAGGTCAATGTTTATAAATCTCTCATGGCTGATCACCATGAGAGATAATAACACCAACCGTGAAAGCTTTAAGTATTACAATTATCTTATTGTTAATTTTCTTGTACGTGCAAGGGGAATATGGGAATACAGTAGACTTTGAGCAATAATCAAATGTTTTAAAACTTTGAAATTTCATTCTCTTTACACGGCCAAAATATAAAAAAGCGAACAATGATCCACCATTTAAGAAAAGTTTAAGTATTATAAAACTCACAAATAACAAGGAATACCCTCAAAATAGTTCATTCTACACAAAAATGTATCTGGACATAACTTGTGTTTTAGCGAGATCTATATTTTTTGTAGATGTGGGGATGTTCCAGAGCAACTCTTAACACAACATACAATGTATATATAAAGCCATTATTTACTTACTGCAGCAAAGTTCTTGTAACAGCAAACACAAAAAAAATTCAAATCCTTCAAAACCAAAGGCTGAGATTAATTACAGGTGCTATCAAAACCACACCAATACCAGCTATGGAAATACTAACCAACCAATGCCCCATTGAATATGAAATAGAAAAAGCGGCTCTTATTCAACACAAAAAGTTGATCAGACTCCCATTCAATACATGGAACAAGAGAAATTTTACACATACACTAAAGACTCAGGAGAGCTTTCTTTCCAAAATTCAATACATCAGGAAGAATGTACACCTTCCTAATTCAAAGGAATACTACATATCTAAAGTCAATCCGACACATACATTAGACATCACATATTATTTACACCTGACAGAAGAAGTTAAGAAAAGTGATACTCCAACTAGTGTTCGAAAATTATTGGCATTAGAGACAATCCATACTAGATTTCCAGAACACCAATTGCTCCATATTTATACTGATGGATCATTGATATCAAACCAAGATGGAGCAGGTGCTGGAGTCATATGTCACCTCTTTTCCTATTACAAATCTTTAAGTTATGGAACTACTAACTTTGATGGAGAAATTGAAGCAATTCGAATGGCCCTACAAGATCTTTTGTACAGAATTTCACATTTTCAGCAAGCAGTTATTCTCTCAGATTCCAGGGCAGCAATTATAGCAATTACTTACTTCCAAGTTGTCACCAAAAAACCAAACAATTAAAGAATGTTGGAAAATCCTTACCCATCTAACAGCACATCAAAAAACACCTAGTCTTCCAATGGATACCAGCTCACTGTGGACTGAGTGGTAATGAGAAAGCTGATTTTCTTGCAAAAAAGGGTACCGGCAATGTGCAGAAATCAATAGTTAATTTACCATTTTATGCAGCTAAAAGATTAGTCAACTCTGAATTCAAAAAAATTATTGCAAAATATGACTATGAAAAGTCAAAGAATAAAAGATGGGAACTATCAAACATTCAAACAGTAATTCCTGAGTATCCTCGAAAAACAGCAGTTGCAACCTTCAGGTTGATTACAGGACATGATTGTCTGGCAAAACATTTAAACAGAATTGGGATATATTCTTCACCACTCTGTCCTCTATGTGATCTGCAAGAGGAAATGGATCGAGACCACCTTCAAATATGCCCGGCCACTTGTAATGCCCCATCCATCAGTGAAAAATATTGGAGAGCAAGAGAATTAATGACTTGATTGTCAGAAATCCAGCATTACCTAACAACAACATTTTTTGTACAGTAAGATTTTGTCTCTCTCTTATGATTAACCAGTTATTCAAACGTCATCCAGAGTAAACAGGAATGCATGGGCTATAGCTAGAAAATTCAAAATATACATTTCATTTTCCATAAAAATATCTTAAACATATGGCATTTTAATCAAATTATTACAGCCATTTTCAAGAAAAGCAATTTTTCTGAAAAATGTTCCATGTAAAGGGTAGTATAGGGTGGAGGAATTTTCTTCAAAACCTTTGTGGCACATTCTTGAAAAATATTAAACTTAAATACCAACTTGGGTTTTTGAGCAACTTTTCACACACAAATATGCAGACCTTTACTAAAAATGCTTGTTTTGGATTTAGTGGGCCTCAAAACATGTATTTCCATTGAAATCTAGACATCAAAATTTTGAGTCAAATACAATACTTCCCTACATACTACACATAGTGGAGAACATAAAAATATAGGAATGTGCTAAGTAAAATAGTAATAAAGGATACAGAATAAAGCACCAATTTAAAATTCAGATAATAAGATACAATCCACCTGGAAAATACTGATATTTGTAATTAACAACTGAGAAGATTATGTAATTGCCAAAATGTTAAATTTGGAGTGGAGGGAGAGTCCTCATATTCACCAGCTTCATTGCATAATCATATCAGTGGTTTCTGTACTATGTGACAATCACTGCAAACAATATACTTATTCTCAAATAAATATAAACAAATGGTTTAAGCATGAGTGTTTATGTTGTGGTTAGTTAGAAATTCATATATGACTTGCTACATCAAAATGCTCTGAGAGCATTATACTTTGGTTATTTCCATTCCGTCATGAGCTACAGTATTATTTTCTGGGGTAATTCGGTACAAAGTTGGAGGTTCTTCGTCTTACAGAAGAGAGCACTACGAATTTTAAGTGATGATGGAACCTGTCACACATGCAGACCCTTATTTAAGAAGATGGGTATTCTAACACTCACAAGTCAATACATTTTTTCACTTATATGTTATGTCGTTGATAACTACAACATCTTTAAATTCAATTCTCTTTTACATAGCCACAGCATTTGATACAGAAATGACTTGCACAGGCCATTTAACTCCTTGCACATTTATCAGAAGGGTCCCTGCTACTCCACCATAAACATATAATGGACTTCCTTTAGCTTTAAAATTACTGTGTAACCCAAAAGACTGTTCAAGATTCAAAAAGGAACTGAGAATGTTCTTACTTTCACACTCTATTTACAGCATAAGGGAATAATATACTGTAAGTTCCTTAAACCACTAGTTTTAACCCTATTATAATGATTGTGTTTAGGTGTTAGGGAAAAAATTGCATGGTCATATAACGTGTTCTATATCCTAGGGCCTTGCTCATTCTAGGATCAAAAGAATAAGATGCAATACAATACAATAACCTGTCACCTCACTCATATACATACACTAACCTAACACAGGCAAAATTTCGAATACATAGGACCCTGTTACCCCACTCATATGCACACTAAACCTAACCTAACATGGGCAAAATTTCAATAACACAGGACCCTGTTACCCCACTCATATACGCACACTAAACCTAACCTAACATGGGCAAAATTTTGATAACACAGGACCCTGTTACCCCACTCATATACACACACTAAACCTAACCTAACAAGGGCAAAATTTCGATAACACAGGACCCTGTTACACACTCATATATACACACTATACCTAACCTAACAAGGGCAAAATTTCGATAACACAGGAACCTGTTACACACTCATATACGCACACTATACCTAACCTAACACGGGCAAAATTTCGATAACACAGGACCCTGTTACACACTCATATACGCACTAAACCTAACCTAACATGGGCAAACTTTCAATAACACAGGACCCTGTTACCCCACTCATATACACACACTAAACCTAACCTAACACGGGCAAAATTTCGATAACACAGGACCCTGTTACACACTCATATACACACACTAAACCTAACCTAACACGGGCAAAATTTCGATAACACAGGACCCTGTTACCCCACTCATAGACACACTAAACCTAACCTAACATGGGCAACATTTCGATAACACAGGACCCTGTTACCACACTCATATACACACACTAAACCTAACCTAATCTAACATGGGCAACATTTCGACAACACAGGACCCTGTTACACACTCATATACACACACTAAACCTAACCTAACATGGGCAACATTTCGATAACACAGGACCCTGTTGCCACACTCATATACACACACTAAACCTGGATATTGTTTAGTAAAGTCTACGCGGTCAGAATTTCGTCAAAGTCCCACTCGGCAGTGTGTACGAATGGAAACACGTTGGTGACGTATATGTCGCCAACGCCGGAAGTATGAAATCCGCGGAAGCTTGTGAATGTTGTTCTTATTGTTAGAGTTATTATTGTTTTGTAATTAAGTGATGTGGCGTAATTTCTTGTGCGGTGTGGTTGTGGTTTTACTCTGTATTCTACATACCTTTGAAAATAAAAATTTGGACTGAGGAAGAGATATTGTTGCCTTTTAGCGAGTTGTACAATGTCAGGTTGGCAAAGGATATTTGTGCTTTGTAGGGCTTCCGCAGGTGTTCTGTGGCTTCCGCTGTATGTCCGTGACAGACTACAACTGTCAGTGAACCACGTGACGCCGCTCATCTTTAGGTTATTAGTGATCTTGTCGCATTTAATGAACTGGAGTTTTGTTTTGTGATGTTCAATTTATTTAAAATTTCATAGATCTACAATGTGCACCACACTTTTGGATGGTAGCACAGAAATTCGGAAGCTACCTCCAGCACCAATATTTAAATTGGCTCGTGTATTGGAAAGTGGAGAAGCATGGAAGCGAGTAATGTCATCAATTACAGTCAGTGGGGTACCAAAATATAACGTAGAGCATGTAAGGTTTGTGTCATTCAATGATTATATACTCAGGTTAAGGCAGGAACAATAACATGGTGTCAGCCAGAATGTAGCTAAGTTTTTAACCACTGAGTAAACACATTCTTTTGCATGTGTAATGAATATTTTATTTATTTATTTTATTTTATTTTATTTTATTTATTTATTTATTTACTAAGCTATATACATGTGAATATGACCGGTGTTCAGCCCTGGCTCATTGCCAGTTATATTCTTATTCTACAATAATTCCTTAATTCTAACTTATTCTATCACTTATATCTTATTGTTCAACTCTATTTACTGTCCAGATCCATTTATTTTTCACCTTATGTAAAAATCTTCCTGTCTTTATGAAGCATTTCAACTATAGATCTATTTCTATTCATATTCGACCATTTGTCATTAATATATTCTTTTCTCCAACCTTCAGTCCCAATACATTTAAATATTATATGTTCTATGTCTTCATTTCCACCACATATAGGACATTGGTTTTGTGGAATGCCCTTCCTTAGACCCTTTAATCTCCATACTCCTGCTTTCATCCATGCAATGCCTTCTCGCTCCTCTTTATCTGTCACGTCTATATACTTTTCCCTACCCCAAGAGTTTTTCATTTGTACATAAAAAATTAAGGATCTCTTTTCAGCTATCTCACTAAATATGTTTTGTATTTCTATATCGTCGAATCTTTTTCTTGCCAGTTTCCAAAAATTGTGTATATTATTTTCTCTATTCCTCCATACTTCCCCTAAACCACTACTTTCCAAGTTATTTCTGAGACAGTCTGCCCAACCCTTATTCTTTAAGCTTTTTTCTTGATATAGTAGGCACTGTTTCAACAGGTTCCTTTCTTCCAAATTCAATATTCTAAACCAGTATTTCAGTGCCCTCTCCATAATCTTTCCCTTACTTGTTACCCTTCCCAGTTCTATTTGTGCTACCTGCCTAACAGTTGCATTTGGTAATCCAAGCAATTCTTTGCAGAAAGTTCTATGCACCTCATCTATGACTTCCCAACCTCCTCCTAATCCCCATACTTCTGTCCCATATAACATCTTTGCTTCAACTACCATATTGTATACATTTTCTAACCATTTAACATTTATATAAGGTACTTTGTATTGTGTAATGAATATATAGAGTGCTTGATGATCTTGTTTTTGAAAACACGTTGCACAAATGGTTATAACAAACTGATCTAATTGATACTTCTGTTGATGGTCAGATTGATTGAACAAGCTGCAGCCCAACAAAAGCGAGCCTGTGCTGAAATCTTCCTGGAGGAATGGGCATGCAGTGGCAGGAAAAGACCGGATCTCAATGCCTTACTGCAGCTCCTGACTGAACTGCAGCTCTTCCGTGCTGCTGATATTGTTGCTGGCCTTATGAAGGGTAAGCTATCAGAAATTCATTCAGAATATTTTTAGGATAGCTGAGTTTTTGGCTGAGTGAAATCTAAAATTTTGATTTTAGCACTATGCATCTCTTGGTTTACCCTGTTTCTCAAATGTTTGAGGGTATCACTAGAAAAGTTAATGGAGAAATTTAAGTAAGAGGCCATGATCTAGAATTCTCTAGTATTCTAACCATTTCTTTAAGTTTGAAAACAGAAAATAATCACAGGGGGCATAATTTGGTGAACAGGGTGCATGAGGAAGCAATTCAAACTTTAAGACATTGATTTTTATCATGGCGATAATGGGTATGTGAACTAGTGATGAAACAAAGCTTTCTTTTTCAATAAATGCAGCCATTTTTGTTTGATTTCATCACTGAAATGCTGCAACAAGTTTGCATAATACTTGCCATTGATTGCTTTTCCTTTTTGGGGATAATCAATGAAAATTATCCCATGTGCATCCCAAATTACTGACACTATGACCTTGCCTGCAGATAGAACTGTCTTGGCCTTCTTTGGAGCTGATTCTCCCCTTTCAATCAACTGTTTTGACTGTTCCTTCATCTCAGGTGTGAAGTGATGGACCCATGTTTCATCCACATTATGAATCAGTGCAAAAACTCAGCTTTATTGTAGTGAAACATCGCCAAACCCTCTACTGAAACATCCTCAGGATGCTGTTTTTGTTCCATTGTGTGTAAACATAGAACCCGTCTTGTGCACAGCTTTCTCATGTCCAAATGCTCAGTCAGTGTGCTATGTACAGCACTTTTTGAAATACCTGCAGTGTCTGCTAGCTCATGCACTTTCATTCAACGGTCATACAATACCATTTTATAGATTTTCTTTACAGTTTCTGGTGTGGTTACCTCATTTGTCAACCACTCAAAGTCCGCCTTGGCAGCTCGTATGACCTCACCTAAACTTTCTCATGCAATATTTTATTCTTATAAACAAAGGCACATACTCCCTCGGAGTAGAATATAGCTCAGCTTTAATATTAGTTTGACTAAGACCTTTTAAATGAAAGTATTGTATCAGAAAAGGCTGAACAGTTCTATACAATGAATGAGCTGGATATAGCTTGAAACCCCAGGGTCAGCACCAAAATAATAAGATAAGTGAAGTTTTTAGTTTCTAATTTGTTCTTACTTTAGTTCTATACATGTTTACAAATTCACAGAGAGCATTCACTATTCATGGCTGCCAAACAAATACTAAACAATGTAGCATCATCCAACTTCAACTTAAGCTTTATAAGGTTGGTACTTTCCACCATAGTCATTTGTTTGAAACAACAAAACAGTCGCTATCTATACATCAGGCTGGGTACTTCTGAGACAGCCCTCGTAAAACAAACACACACAAAACTTGGCATTTATAACTTGTTCTGTTACATGCAGATAAGCCGCCATCTCGCTGCAATGCAGTGCTGAAAGCAGCAGTCACTCAAGGCCAGCAGTATGATACTGCAGAGATTGAGGAGGAGTTCAGCAACATTTCTTTGAGCGAAGGAAACCTTCCTTCGTTGACATCTGAAGAAGACTTGGCACAGAGGGCTGAGATACTTGCTCAGGATGTTCAGCGACTTGCAGAAGTGCTTCAGCCAAGGAAGTGTGATTATGTTGTACAGCCTGACACTACCTGCTCAGAAATGGAAAGCTTCAATGACAATAGTGTGGATACAGCACAGACGCAAATGACAAGGTGAGAAACACCTCCATATTCATGTTATCTCTAACATCTTAAATTATTTTATGTGATTAGTAGATCTTGGGAGTTCTAGACAAATATCTGTAGTTACTTTTTCTACCACAAACTATAGAGGACACAACTTATTGGGAAAAAAATGATTTTGTTGTTTAAACGACGATGTTAATTGCCAGGATCACATCAGCGTCGCCGGTGTGCCGGAATTTTGTCCTGCAGGAGTTCTTTTACATGGAGCTGTCATTTTTAAGCACACTTAAAAACCATCAGTCTAAGCCAAATTTGAACCCGCAACCTTGGGATCAGTAGGCCAGCGTCTAACCAACTGAGCCACCCAGACCGACACACACAGCTTATTGGAATACGCCAAAACCAACTGTGACATTTTTACATTATGGCGTGGTCTGGTTATATTTGATGACATTCCATCTGTTAGGTTGCATTAGTACCACCAATTGTATGTAAAATATAACCATGGTAAAGCTACTGCCATAGTTGGTGTTATTGCATCTATAATGTTGCCACAGAAGCCGTTGTTTATGAACACATTGCAGTGAAGCCAACTGATAGATTTTAAAATAACATTCTGTTTGTGTGCCATATTAATTCATTGATTTATTAGTCTGTGGATGCCATTGTGTTGCTTGTGTTTGCGTGATTTTGTCTTGAATTGTTTTAGAGCAATATATGTAGTTAAAGTTTCTGTTGTTATTTTTGTGTTCACAACACAGTAGTACATTTATAGTATATTGTGTACCAAGTTACTTATGAGTTGAAAACACATTTTGTGAATACAAGGCCCCCAGGGCCAAGTTTTCCCAAGCATTCAAGATCTGATAAGTAACTTACAGTTTGTGGTTATCCAATTACTTTTTGTAATACTTGAAAAAACCACAAAAAGCAATAATAAAAAAATTGTTTTTCCATATTTTATTGGCCATTAAGAAAAATGAATTCTCAATTTGAACAAATGAAAAGCAATGTCTAAATTAGGTTACTATGCTGTTGAGTGTTATATCATTTCCCACTGGTACCATTGACTAGTTTTAGTATTGTTGCCATAGGAATGAATAAATGAGTTGTAAATTTGGCTTATGCTTCTAAAATAAGAACAAATTAGAAACTAAAAACTTCACTTATCTTAGTATGTTGATATCCTTTTTCTATTTTACTGACCCAGGGGTTTCAAGCTATATCCAGCTCATTCTCAAAGTCATATAAACAAAATCGTTGCCAAGCTACAATCTTTTATTTTTGTGAAAAACAATTATTCATATTCAATTTTTTATTTACCAATCTCTGAAAACAAAAATTTAAAAATACAATCCATAGAGGGCAATTCAAAGTTCATGACATGGTTCCTGTTTTTTAAAATAAAAATTTTTTCCCAAACCATTAAATCTATCGGATTACTTAACTGTTTTAATAATTTAACCTCTGAATTAATTTCATGATTAAATGACCAAAAATGATCTGCCACAGCTGATTTATCAGTTTGTTTATATTTAATATTTCTAAAATGTTCTTTTATTCTGGTTTCTAGATGACGTTTAGTTTTACCAATATAAACTTTATGACAATCTAAACAGCTAAATTGATAAATGCCAGATTTTTTATAATTTGGTATTTTATCTTTTTTTGAAAAATTAAGTAAATTTTGTATATTAAATTTATTTTGAGGGACCAAATTTATTCCATATTCTTTAAAAATCCTTGTAAATTTTTTATTAGCCCATGGATGGTAAGTAAACTTTTTAAAAATATAATTATCTTTTATTTTTTTAAGGGTTGAAACTTCTTTGACAGCTTTTTGATATTTAAATTCCCCTATCCTTTTATGTATAAAATCTGTATTAAAACCATTAATTACTGCAGTGTTAATAATATGTTTATATTCTATGTCAAATTCATCTTTATTAAGGGGTATATTTATTAATCTATAAATTAAACTATTAAAAACAGCAAATTTATGTGCAAAAGGATTAAAACTTTTATATTTTATGTAATTATCAATGTGAGTAGATTTTCTGTAAATATCAAATTTCAATTTATTTTTATGTCTTTTAATTTTTAAGTCCAAAAATGAAAGGAATCCATTATTCTCAGTTTCCAAAGTGAATTGTATAGCTTTATCTTGTAAATTTAAAAGTTTTAAAGCATCATTTATCTGTTTATTAGGGACAACAGCAAAAATATCATCCACATATCTATGCCATATTTTAAAAATTAAAGGGAATGATTTTGTAATTTGAGTTTCAAAAAAACTCATGAAAAGATTAGCAAGAAATGGCGAAAGTGGACTACCCATTGCCAAGCCAGAAGTTTGTTGAAAAAAATTACCATTAAAACTAAAGAAATTTTGATCTAAACAAAGATTTGTAAGTTTTACAAAATCATCTACTAAGTCTTTATCTAATTCTAAAGAATTTAACCATTTTTTTAAAAAAATCAAAAGCTTTTTTCTAGGAATGCTAGGAAATAAAGAAACTACATCAAAAGAAACTAATTTATCATTTTCAGATAATTTTAGGTTATTAATCTTTTTTACTAGTTCAAAAGAATTTTTAATACTTAAACTCTCAAATGTTTCAAAATTACTAAATTTTTTGGTTAACCATTTAGCTAAATTATATGTAGGTGAATTAATTGAATTTATTATGGGTCTCATTTTATTTCCTGGTTTATGTATTTTTGGAAGTGCATATAACCTGGGTAAAACAGGATTATTGACTTTTAAAATACTTTTTTCTTTTTTAGGTATCATTTTTAATTCATTGAGAGTTTTATTAAAAGTTAAAATACATAATTTTAAAGGATCATTATCAATTTTTAAATAATCTTTACTTTCAAGCAAAAGTTCTACTCTATTAATATAATCAGCTTGATCTAAAATTACAATTTTGTTGCCTTTGTCGGCTTTAGTATAAATTACATCCTTTTCTTTCAATGATTTAATAACCTGATTATTATAATTACTTTTAGGATGATTTTTATTTATATCTTTCAAAATTTTAGTGCATCTCACTTTAATCAAAGATTTATTAATGTCATTTAAATCTTGACTGGCAATTTCAATATCTGCAACAAAATCATCTATGTTTTTTGAAAAACTTACACAAGTTTTCATACCTTTGTTTAGAAAATTTATTTCTTTCTCGTTAAAGTTACAATTTGATAAATTAATTATATTATTTTTTCGATTATTTGGTTCATTTATATTCAATTTCTGTTGTTTTTGGCACAATCTATTTAACTTATTTTTTAACCTATTAGTTTTTCTTTTCATGCTAAAATTTAGATACTCAAACAATTTAGATTCAAAATTAACCCAAATTAAGTTTCCTAATAGCTTCAATTTTTACTTAATTTGGCTTATGCTACCAAATGTGTGTTAACAATGATTGTTAAAATATATATTATGATGTTTAGCGTTTGGAAGTAATTTTATCCAAAAGTGTTATTACAGAACAAGATTTGTCGAAGATGAGTAGGTTCATCGTGTGTTGTGTGGTAACAATGTCCAAGCATTATTACTGTTTGAAAGCATGTTGCTTTTACCCTGTGATATTTGAGGTTAGAAATAATGCTTTTATTATGTAGGTTGGCAGTACTGCTTTTTGGTGTACTTTTGTCGGCAGTTTAATGTAATGAGCTGGTCCCGTAGTGCAGTTGGTAGAGTACCTGCCTACTGTGCAAGGGGTCACGGGTTCGATTCCTGGCAGGGGGTAGGAATTTTTCTCCAGCCAGGATTATTCCTCATCCTTCCCTGACTGGAAGTATAATGGTGGTGCCGTAGCTGAGTGGTTAGACTACTTCCCTACCACCTAGGCAGGACCTGCATGTGGTATTCGTGGTGGTTGAAGCGGCATCTGGGCAGGTTTTATCTGGTTTCCCCCGCATTTCATTCCACCAACTGCTCCATTATCACCCTCCCAGTCATCCATTTCGCCTGCATTTCATATCATCCTCTTCCTTGCTATCATACCTGATGCTTGGCTGACCACCCGCTTCCAGGTCTTCACTCTGTCTGGTCCATAGGTTCCTCTGCTCCCCGACAGGCGTCTGACCCTAGGCACTGGCTTGTAAGTCCTACATAAGGGGAGGGAAATCAGGGAAAGAAGATATATGTGTCAATGTAGATGGATCATATGGAAGGTAAAGAGATTTTGTTGGCAATCCAATGACTTTGGATTATATTGCCAAAGGGCATTTAATTGAATACCGCACATAGATATTCATTACCCATAATTATCTCGTAAATATTCCAAGATATTTACAGAAGAAGAGAGGATTTAACTTATATAATACCACAGGTTATGAATAGAATAGCTTCAGGAAAATTTGTATATTTATTGGAAGTATAATAATAATTATTGCCCTTATTTATCCGCTTGATCCATGAACACGCTGAAGATAAGACTCATTGCTACAGAAGCACTTTCATAAAACCTGCTAAACATCTACTTAAGATATTTGCATGACAATTAAAATGCGTCTTGAATTTTCTGGAAATGATCTATGAAGTCCAAATGACTATTATTGGTGGGATTTAAGCAAACAAATATCTTACTACATAGAAATTGTAAACTTTGTTAAAGTACATAGTTTATGTCAGTTACAATTTTGTGTAGCATTAATGATAATTATTTCTGAGATATTCTTTGTTATTCGTTTGACCTTTGAAACATTTAAAATTTTTTTGTTTATTTGCTTGGTTATGCAAAGTGCATAAAATTTCAAGGATATGACATAGTGATCTGCATTTTGAAAATCTGTCTATTGCTTTTAATGATGTGTAAATGTTGTTGTTGTTTGCTAACAAACAATGAAGCCAATGAAGTCATTAATCCTCTTGCTCTCCAATATTTTTCACCAATGGATGGAGCGCTAGAAGTGGCATGGCATATTTGAAGGTGGTCTTGGTTCATTTCCTCTTCCAGATCACATAGAGGACAGAGAATGTGTAAAAGTAAAGCTATCTCAATTGACAAGAAATAGAAAATAAGGTTTTGTAGAAGAGTGAGTAGGGAAAGTGATGTGAATTCAGGACATAATTGAATTGCTTGGTTGTACTTTGACCTATCAGATACAGTATTGTTATTTATTCAGGTTGGACAATGCAGCACCTTCCCTTCAACTGGAGACTGAACTGCCACATTTTGCATACGCTGAGTTGGAGCGCTATACCAATAGTTTCAATGACCAGCCTGTTGAGCAAGGTCATGGAGGAACAAAACTGGGATCTGGAGCATTTGGCTATGTAAGCTATCATCATCCTGCATAATTGTAATATGTGAAGATGTTCAGCTCAGTAAGATCTATCAAAATAACATAACAACAAGACATGTTTACAACTAGGGACTATAAGCTTCACTTATCTTAGCATTTCCTGTAAGTTCTTAAAATTAAAAACAGACTACAGTTTTGTGATACATCAATTGTGTCTTCAGTGCTATTCTTGTTTGTACTGGCTGCCATCGTTACAGACACTAGGTTATGAAATTTTTATCACATTACCAACCACTGAAAGCAAAACAAATCTGTTAACAGAATTGATTGTAGGTATTTCAGAATTCATAACACAGTCCTTATTTTTCAAAATGAATATCTTTTCCCAAACCATGAAATCTATGGGTCTATTTAAAATTTAACCTCCGGATTTATTTCATGATTAAATGATCAAAAATGATCAGCCACAGCTGATTTATCAATCCGTTTATATTTAATATTTCTAAAATGTTCCTTTACTCTGATTTCCAAATGACATTTAGTTTTACCAGTGTTAACTGTCACAATCTAAACAACTAAATTGATAGATGCCAGATATTTTTATAATTTTTTATATGCTTTACATTCAGAATCAGAAATACAGTTAAACCTTCTGTACACATAACCCAATTCTAAGTAAGTCATGTTTATACATAAATTTTTGTAGGTCGTGGTGAAATGTAGTTTAGAAACATGTTAATGGAACCTTTTTTATATGTAATTTGCTGTTATACATATTAAATTTCAGTGAAATACAACTGAGTTTTTCGTAATTATAATGCATATAGGGCATACGCTATCTTAAAAGAAACTCGAGGCCCATTTTCCTTATCTCTGTTGAGAAAGACGCAAGCTGAGTGGGCACTTTCAACTGCAGAAACAAGAGACAAAAACTGAGGATGCAGAATCGGAACTGAAAAATTCAATGCCACAGCCGGGATTTGAACACATACCCAAGTTGTCGCAGTAGCTTAAAGATTAGGGCACCCGTCTGGTAAGCAGAGGGCCTGTGTTTCAAATCCCAGCTGTGCCATTGAATTTTTCAGCTTCGAATCTACCCCACAAACAGCTTGTGTGTTTAAAAACTCCAGCAGTAAGTTTGTTGGCATAAATAAATAAGAGACAAAAACGTTTGCTGGTAGAGCCGATGACTTTTGGCGCAACAGTGTCATACCAACAAACGAGATAAAAATGTTAGGTATCTGGCGTTTACTGTTGAACAGCAGTTTTATCTTTCAGTTCTCAATTGCTTTTAATCAGCCATGGAGAACAGAAAAAGGAAATGTTATACAGTAAACCAGAAAGTAAAATTCACGAGAAGTGAGAGATGGAACTTCGTCTACAGAAAAACAAAACCGAACTCATCTCAAATCACTTGGAATGTCACTGTCAGAAATTGCAGAATACATAGAACTCACCAAATTATGCACAGAACAAAATTTCTTCCAGTTCCAAACAAAGTATTTCCGTCAAACTTCAGGTTTAGCAATGGGCAACCCTCTCTCGCCATTCTTAGCAGATATTTACATGAGTTCATTGGAAATAAGGATCACAAAAGGTTTCCCGTGGATGTTCAAATTCTGGCAGCGATACATAGATGACATATTTGCAATAGTTCCAAAAAGACACATCAGTGACGCATTAAAACTTCTGAACATACAGGACAAAAGTATAAATTTCAAAGTGGAAGTAGAAAAAGATAATAAATTACCATTTTTAGATCTAAAATTAATCAAAAACAAGGATAAAATAAATTTCGGTATTCACAGAAAACCAACGCAGACAGACAATTACATAAAAGCTAATAGTTACAATCCAAGAAGCCACAAACAAGCAATTTTCAATAGTTTAACACATAGATTGGTGAACATCCCTCTTTCAGCAGAAGAATATTGTGACTTTGGTGGGTGTAAAGTAAAGAAGGCAGATGTAGTCGAGATAAAGAAACACTTTTATTTCCGTAAACAGTAACTTTGTACACTCGTTGCAACAGCAAGAAAGTCTTTACCGATTCACCAACAGCACGGCTCCGAATTAGTAACCAAAAACTGTCCCTTCTCACACTTTACCGCTATTTATATTTCCCAGGCACTATTCTGGAAACTTCAGGAAAGTTCAGTTATTATTGCGGTGAATACAAAGCAAAAAATTACAGAAGTCTCTAGCCCTTTCTCTCTTTCGGCAAGCGCCCAACAATGCGGCCATTCTCTGTCTCTTCCCTTCGGCTCCTTTGCGGTAGTGCCGACAATAATGCGATGGGCGACAATATAAAACAGAATATTACAACATAGCACAAAAAAATGGCTTCCCCAAAGAATTAGTGGATAAAAAGTTAAAACGAGCAGAAAAGAAAAAATTGTTAAAAGAAACAACTCTCACAGCAGCAGAAACAAAAATGATATTAAAAAAATTCACATATCATCCATGGGCCTTTGATAAATTTAAAAAAGTGTTCAAGGAATAGAACATTCAGCTAGCATCAGTAAACCATTACTCCATAAAAAACCTGCTACTTTCAAATATCAAAGATGCTATTCCACCTAACAAAAAATCTGGCATATACCAAATTGAATGCAGTGATTGTAATGAAATATACATAGGAAAAACCAAAAGAAATTTAGAAATCAGATCCAAGGAACATGTTGGAAACATTAAGAATAAACAATTAGAAAAATCAGCAGTTGCATTTCACTTTTGGACAAAAAATAATGACACAAAGCTAGAACCGAAACTTCTCAAACATATAACCGGAAAACAAGAACTGTCCACATGGGAACAAATCTTTAATTTAAAAAATAGAAACCTAGTATTTAATTTCGACATTCCTCAGAGTGACATTTTCAGTAAGTTCATTGAACCATTACCAGAAGAAACATCAGAAGAAGCATCACCATCTGCACCATCAAACACCATGGAAACCCAGTTATTGTCCGGTTGATAATGGAGGAAAGTTAACCTTCGAAACGCATCCCGGAAAAATATTTTGTAAGTGTTGTTCAGTGTTATTAATTAACTCACCTTTTAAATTAAATTAATTACAACAACACTGTTTTCAAACTTCTATGAAAGGAAGATAATAAAACCGAAAGTGCTTCAGACTATGTACAGTCATCAGTAATCAGTGATCTGTATGCACTTAATGCAATAAAAGTGAAACCAGCCAAATTAACTGTTTTCTTTAAAGCACGACCAAGTTCAAAATAATGTTTTCTTCGTACACATCTTTGTTGTTTGTAAAATGTTACACGTGTAGATCCACTGTATTGCTTTTTTTAAAAAAAAGAATATCATGCATTATCAAAATCTCTTTGTAAGTAATCGAGTTACAAGAAATTTTCCTTGTCCCACTTGATATACACATAAACCAGGTTCAACTGTAGTTACTTACAAAACTGGATATTTTCTTGCTTGTAAATATTGCAGAATGAAGAACTAAGATATCATGTTTCCTTATGCCTAGGTATATCTTGGAGTATTGCCATCATCTGATTTGATTGCAGTGAAAAAGTTGAAACCAGATGCAATCAATGTTGAGAAGCAGTTCTGTAATGAAGTTGCAGTACTTTCCAGGTAATTAATAGTTTTCTGTTGTTATTATACATATGTTGTTAATCTCGGTGCAGCTGAACTAATACCAACATGTGTATGACTTACAGATTCAGGCACCAGAATTTACTGCAGCTTCTTGGTTATTCATGTGATACATCAACATTTTGTTTAGTATACCAGTACATGAGCAACGGTTCCTTGCAGGATAGACTGGCTAAATCAAAGGTAAGATTTGTATTTCTTTAAGAGATATCTAAGTTCATTTGAAAAGGTTTCATAGAGAGCAGTCTACTAACAAATTACATAAGCTTTCACAGCCAATGTCATTAAATAGAAAATGATTATCTGGGCGTATGGGCCATGGTTTTGTGGAAAATCTCCTGCCAGACATTTTATCCGAAGCTGTGTTGAACATCCTCAGTGGCACGACCATAGTACTCTGCTAGTCTTGGCGATGCCTGATACAGAGCCTTTGGTTTTCACAGGCTTTATACGCTTAGGATGTGTGGGTGGAGCTAGCTCTCGGTTGGTCCGATCTTTGTTTATTGGTTTAGCTACTGTGTGGGCTGCTTCCATTGTCTATGTGTTTGCTGTCGATGTGCTGGCATTTACATGGCTGAGGCAGTTGAAGGCATATGACCTTGGATTTGTCTCCGGTAAGGTTTCTTGCATACTTTGTATAATGCTAGATGCCAAGGTTTATTTAAGCACTTTGTTTCTTCCTTCCTGTTGAAGTTATTTTGTTTGAAAATCTCTATGGCTTCGGAACTTAAATAGGCATAATAATGAACTGTGGTAGACAAGCTAGCTGTGTCTGAGTACTGTATAATCTGTTCCCCTGGCACTGTAATCCTAGTTATTAAATACGAGGGCTGTCCTAAAAGTGCCCTACCTGACATATAGATAGCAGTTCTTGTTTCAAACAAATGACTATGGTAGAAATTCTCTCAGCAAATTTGTAAACATGGATCATTACATGATACATTACTTTCATTTGAAAGCTCTTAATCCAACTAATTAAAGCTGAGCTGATTCTACTCTGGGGGAGTCTGCTCCTTTGTTTACAACAGTAAAATATTGGGTGGCAGAATTTAACCCATTAACGCCCAATGGTCTATTTATAGACTGCTACAGATAATTTTTTTTCCTTAGTTTACATGAATTCTCAAGATTTATGACCATGTATGATGGCCTCTGTAGCACAGTTGCTAGCGTGCTTGCCTCTGGAGCGGAGGACTTGGTTCAGTCCCCAGTACCAGCTTTTACCACACCAAATGTTTCAGTTAATAAGCGGTTTGCCTTTAAATTATCTGTAGTTGCTTTAAGAAATAAAATTAAATCATAAAATACATGAACTTGACAGAAATGTATTCATTCATCATTACAGTATGTTTTGACACTGTTAACGTTCAGTGGTCTATTTATAGACTGGAGATTTTGGGACACTAGGTGAATAAAAAGGGAAACAAAATATATTGTTGACATACTGTATACTAAACAAACACAATACATATGTTTTTCTTAATTTTTGAAAAAAGAATTAAGTTGGGCATTAATTGGTTAAGCGAGGACGTACAAGCTGCCAAGATGAATTTTGTAGTGGTCAACTAAATGAGGTAATTGCGAGTGTGAATGCATGTGTGATCTAATGTACAAAAACACCCAAAGAAAAACCAGAAAACTAACAACTGTATAAGAGTTAAAACATAACCAAATGTTGCCATTATGCTCATTGCAGTGATACGTAGGGTATAATTTGAACAAAAAAAGAAAGTGAAAAAGAAAAACATGAAATAGTAAAATAAGCACTTGTAAGGATATAAACCAAAAAGGTGAGTCGATTAATAACACTACACAACACTTACTTATAATTTCCCAGAACATATTTCTGAGGCTGACTTTCCTCCATTATCAACTAGACATTGACTGGATGTCCCCCAGAGGGATATCTTCAACAAGTTCCGTGAACCACCACCAGAGGAGACCTCAAAGGAAACATCACCATCCACACCGGGGAGGACCGGTCAGTCTCCGAAACATGTTCTGGGAAATTATAAGTAAGTGTTGTATAGTGTTATTAATCAACTCACCTTTTGGGTTTAAATTGATTATTACAACAATGTTTTCAAACTTCCAAGAAAGAAGATAGACTATAAGAGTAGTTTGTTAAATATATATGAAAATGAATGTTTATGGGTGGGAAAGGTCAAGGTCTCTGCAGTTAGGAAACTAGCAAAGATAATATTTCACCATGCAAAGTGAAATGAAAGAATGTTTTAAAGTCATCTCAATTTTAAATTTAGTTTAGTTCCTCTGTTTTAGAGAAAAAATGCAAGCTGTTGTATTAGTTCATTCAAGGCTTTTTTCTTTTTAGTTTTACAGCTTGTCTAAAATATCCCAAGATTCCCCCACTCCCGAGGCAAAGATGCGTGATAGCACCGAGCAGTCCACTTGCATAAAAGAGAAATGGGGGTCAGCCTCTCAGCTGTCGCGAGAGTGATAAGTTCATGTGCTGTAGATGTGACTCTCTACAAGTTCTGATAACCTTGTAGCCACTTGCTCCCACACCACTCTTACCGCTTCTCCTAATTTCTCCTCACTTGTGCATATCGAGTGTCACGACATTTTAGACAGGCTGTATATGATGTTAAATGATACTACTTGTTGAAGAAGTGCTAATGTTGATTTGTTGAAATGCTGTGGTTTGCAGCAGATGATGCTAGACTGGAAAACACGTCTGAACGTGGCGCTTGGAACTTCTCATGGAATTCTTTACCTGCATACAGCTCAGGAGAAGCCACTAATACACAGAGACATAAAAAGTGCCAATATATTGCTGGATGATCATATGGTGCCGAAGGTATCTATTGTATTCTATTTTAATTCAGAACAAAAAGGCAACAAATTGTGGATTCTTTTAATTTAATTTACATAAAACTGTTGAATCTATTGAAATACGCCAAAGGAAAAAGTTATTGTTTATTCAATTTTCTATGAATATAGCCATAAATCAGGAACTTTCAGTCAATAATATTTCAGTCAGGTGATTATAAATTTTTTTGATAAAAATATTTTTTCTAGAAAACTATAAACTTTTTAACATTTTGGTACTAGACTTTCTTGTAATTCACAACATGAGAAATATGCGGTTAAAGTCTGGATCATTTCACTTCCACCCTGTGTATACTTCATAAATAAGGACACAATATTTTGGTGGACTGCAATGATACGAAATATGGTAATATACAATAAAAAGGTTTCAGAATCATTTCTATTGTGATTGTTCGCATAATTACGTTTACTCTTGTGATTAAATGCAAATTTTAAGACAACTTGCAAAATGAGTGTTTATTTACGATTTACCATGCAAGCCAGATGGAAGGTCAAGAGTTCAAGCTCCATGTGACTGGAAGAAATGCAGCTATGTTTATAATAAGCAGGAAAGGTATATGAGAGCAACAGGGAAGGTAGGTTGAGAGTTAAGTCCATTTTGACGGCGAGGTGCACAAGTGCGCTTGAAAGAGTTTCCATCACAATGAACGTCATCCTCCGTGGTCTAGGGGCTACATGCTAACCTCTAGTTCTCAAGGTTGTGGGTTCAAACCCGGCTGAGGTCAATGAATTTTTATGGCTGTAAAAATCCTTGGCATGGCTTCCTTTGGAAGCGAAGTAAAGCTAGTGGTCCCGTGTCATAGATTTACAGCACATAAAAGAACCTCAAGCTTGGTAGAGGCGTGTGAGCAAACTTAAGCGATCTTTTGTGTTCAATCTAGAATGGAACACTTAGAAGCACAGTCTTTGTGCCTATATTTCAATTTCTAATGGTGATTCTGAAGGAGCTCTTTGTGTACAATATTTTGTCTGATAAAAGAACCAATATTACAGCAGGGGACTGCCTCCATAGTGCAGTTGGTAGCGCGTCTGCCTCTGGCGTGGAGGACCCGGGTTCGATCCTCGGTACCAACATGGGGATTTTTCCCTTTCTGGGAGGTCTGTCATGGAGTACACTCAGCCTCGTTAGGGCCCATAGGGGTCAATTGAGGAGCTACTTGATGGAGAAGAAGCGACCCCAGGTTGGGAAGGCTGCATAACTGGCTGGGAGGGCTCGGGACGCTGACCATGTCCTACCCTCCAGTACTGCACCCCACCAATGATGCTTGTAGTGGGCAGAGGTAGGGGACACAGCAGCTGGGTGGCAAGTGTTGGCCCTTCATGGGCTGTTACGCTGCGATTTGGTTTTAGTTACTACAGTAGGGAACTTAGAAACCTGCTTACTTGTTATTTCAATAAACATGCTACATATAACATTTGAAATGTAAATTATAACAGTAATTATTATTTATTTATGCCAATAAACTTACTGCTGGTGTTTTTAAACACACAATGTTTGAGAAGTAGTTTCGGATTTGAACCACAGACCTTCCACTTACCAGGCGGGTGCTCTAACCACTAAGTTACTGTTGCAACTGCCAGTATGACATTGATTTCTTAAACCAATTTAATATTTTTCCTGGTAGACACTTCATGAAAATAAAATTGTCTATTTATTAATTTCACATTGTCTCCATTGTGCAGTTGGGTGACTTTGGTCTAGTACGACTTGGATCTTCAAGTCAGCAAGTGACCACAACAATGACAGCTACAGTATTTGGTACTTCAGCATATATGGCACCTGAAGCCTTCCGAGGAGACATCTCGGTGAAGCTGGACTGCTTCAGTTTTGGAGTGGTAGGTGACAACATTCAGCTTTGTAATAATTAATTTTGATCTCATTTTTCTAGTCATTCTTTTATACATTCTGCATTTGTTTTCCATGCTGCCTCAGGAATGTAGAAGGTAGGGATTTTAAATACAGTGTAAAAAACTAAGATGTTCCAGCAGATCATAGATGATGCACAAAGTAATTTTTTGCTTTGGCATTTTTACTACATATTTACAATTATTAGAGGAAGTATTTCATTTCACCAAAAATTTGGTACAGGATTCCACTGGAAATACATGTTTTGAGGACCATTTGTGAAAGGGGTCTCTGTGTGCCTGTGAACTAGAGGCCTGCGGCCCGGGTTGGACCCGCATATGGTATTCGTGGTGGACGAAGCGGCGTTAGGGCGGGTTTTCTCCGGGTACTCCGGTTTCCCCCGCCATCTCATTCCACCGGTGCTCCATCTTCATGTATCATCAGTGTCACCGCCTGCGGTGCCGTAGTAGTAAAAGCGGACTTTAAACACTACAACAACTAGAGGCCTGCATGGCCTAGTTCTAGTCCAAGAAGAAGTTATAGTACCTGGGCCCAATTGTGTAATTTTGATATTATTATTATTATTATTATTATTATTATTATTATTATTATTATTATTATTATTATTATTATTATTATTATTATTATTATTATTATTATTATTATTATTATTGTTGTTGTTGTTGTTACTATCATCATCATTGTTATTGTTGTTAGAAACATTTCAGCAGGATAATCATATAGAATTCCTGGTAAAGAGATGCTGCTATAATTGTGCTAATCTCAGAATTTCAGTATTGTTAACCCAAAAATATAATACATTATTTTGTATCTCTTGATTTTCAAGCCCAGACCCAACAAACATTTTTCAAATTAGTCCCGAACCTGGCCCATGGGTCTGTCCAGCCTAGGCCCCAGGGCTTGGCCCAAGCCCGTGCAACCCTGTACTGTGAGCAGCATAACTCAAAATTAAGTCAACTAACTTGGTATTTAAGTTCAGTGCCTTTCAAGAATGTAACACAAAGAAAATCCCCCCCCCCCGATCCCAAACTGCTCTATAGATGGAAAATTTTTTAAAAAGGTTGATTTTCTCAATATATCTTGAACTTTACTGGGAATAGCCTCTGAAGTCCACTTCATTCTGGATGACTTTTGTATAAATGGTAAATGTTGTTGTTGTTTTCTAGTGCCTTGCATCTGGCAATGAAGCCATTAGCATTCGTGCTTTCCAATACTTTTGAACTGTAGTTTCTTCTGATCTTAATGCTTCACAGGTCTTCAAGTGTTCTTCATTCATTTCTGCTGGATCGTTACACAGGACACATATTGGTGAGGCTGAGATACCTATTCTGTAGAGATGACTTGCTAAGCAGTCATGATTTGTCAATAGTCGGAAGGCTGCAATAGCTGTTTTCCTTGGTCTCTGGGGGATTATATCTGGATTGGAAAGTAGTGTAATCCATTTTTTATCTTTGGCATTTGTTTCTATTTCTTGTAGGTATGAATGAGAAAAATTTTTAATGATCAAGCGTTTTATTGAGGAATATGAGAAATTGAATTTAGACTTTTGTTTTATTGTTGTGCCTTTCTTTGCAAGTGAGTCTGCAGCTTCGTTCCCCATGACTCCACAGTGTGCTGGAATCCATTGGAGATGGACAGTCTTATTAACTTTTTGGAGTTGTGTTAACATTTTGTAGCATTCTCTAATTTTTGTTGACTTCTTTGTAGTATTTGAACATATTCTCTGAATTGCAGCTTTAGAATCTGAAAGAATTACTGCCTTGTTAAATTTATTTAAGGAAAGATTTAATAATTGTCGGAGAGCAATGTATATAGCCTCTATTTCTCCATCATAATTTGTTGTGTCTCTGACAACAGAATGATAAAAGGAAAAATGTGAACATGTAACTCCAGCTCCAGTAAGGTTTTCCTTCGAGGATCCATCAGTATATATGTGCAGCCATTCTTCTGTGGGATACCTAGTATTGATTGTTTCCAGAGCTAGAAGTTTTTGTATTTCTTTTGGTGTGTCTGATTTACTTACTTCCTCTATTAATTCCAAATTGAAGGTAGGTTGCAATAATTCCAATGGATTTTCTCTTATAAGTAGATTTTCTCTGGTGTTAGGAATGTTCAATTTGGATTTAATCTGTGCTACCTTTTCTAGGAAACTACTATGAGTTTTAAGGATTGAAGGGGGGAGGTTCTCTTGTGTCCATTTAGAGTTTAGCAGTCGTAACATTTTCTCGTGTAGGAGCAATGCTTGTTCTTCTATTTTTGTTGTTATTGATGGGGTCCGTGTTAAGGCAAGCATGGCATCAATAGGTGTGGATTTAACTGCTCCAGTGATTAGGCGAAGAGCCTGATTTTGTATTTGTTCAAGTTTATTGATGTTAGCATTTGCTGCTGTTATTAAAGCTTCAGAACAGTACAAGAGGTTTGGTTTAATATACATTTTGTATGTTGTGTTAAGGACTCTCCTTGAGCAGCCCCATTTAGCACCAGCTAACCTTTTCAGGATTTGCAATTTCTTTTCAACCTTTTCTGAGATGTTTGTTATATGTTTTTTCCCACTTAGCTTTCTGTCGAAAGTGATGCCTAAGTATTTGGCATCATCAACTGCTTTGAGTGGATTACCATTATAATTTATGTTAATATTAACTGGTTTGTATTTTAGTGTAAATAATTCATAATTTGTTTTTTCCACATTGATAGTCATGAGGTTTTTGGAGCTCCATTCATGTACTTTGTTTAGGGCTGTTTCTATTCTGTCTTTAATTAATTCAGGTTTTTTTGAAGAGCCTGAAGTCCAAATGACTACATCGTCAGCAAATAAAGCAATTTTGGTTTCTAAAGTTTTTATTATTGATGGAAGGTCATTTACATATATGTTAAAGAGTGTTGTGCTCAGAACAGCACCTTGTGGAAGTCCTCGGTGTGTTTGTTTATATTTGGAAATGTATGTATTATATTTTGTGGCACAAAATCTTTGTGAAATAAACTGAGTTATCCACTTAAGCATGTTACTTTTCACACCTATTGATTGCAACTTCTCAACTAATTTATTTCTCCAGACTGAGTCATATGCTGATTTAAAATCAATGAATACTGCCAAGGTATCCTCCTTTCTATTGAAAGCTTCCTTGATGTCTTGGCTTAGTAGGAGTACATTTTCACTTGTACTATGATTCTGTCTGAAGCCGGTCTGTGAACTATTAATTAAGTTGTAATATTCTAGGAACCAGTTAAGTCTAGATGCCACCATTCTTTCCATCACTTTTGCAATAACACTGGTCAAAGATATTGGTCTGAAACTATTAATATTGTTTGAGGGTTTGTTTTTCTTTAAAATCGGGATGATAATGACTTTTTTCCAGTCGGAAGGTACAGTCATTCTCCAACACGTGTTATACAGTTTAAGTAGGATTTCTTTTCCTTTCCTGCCAAGGTGTTTAATAAACTCTGGGTGGATCTTGTCAGGTCCTGGAGATTTTTTGTTCTGTAATTGTTCTATTGCTAAATCCAGTTCTGTTTCATTAAAATCCTGAATAAAAATATCATTTCGTATACCTTTTGGCTTACTAGTTTCTCTGATAGTTTTTTGGATAGCCTTATCTTGTTTTTTATACGCTTGGGGTATTCTTTGTGATTGAGCATAAAACTTGTTAAGGGATTCTGCTATTTCCCTATCTGTAGTTAAGCTTTTGTTATTATATTTTAATGGTTCAGTTGTATTTTTTGATAATTTTGTTTTATTAAGGAATTTGTATATTTTATTTCCATCTTTCCTATAGTCCATATGTTCTACAAAATTTGTGAAACTGGCCCTTTTTGCTGTAATTAATTCTTTCTTAAAAATGGCTGCTTTTCTTCTCCAGTTTTGTACATCTTCCGGACACTTGGTTCTTTCGGCTTTGACTCTTGCTATATTTCTTTCGTGTTTTAACTTAGATAAAGATGGAGACCAAAAGTAGCTATATTTCTTTAACTTTCCTTTGGGGATATGTGTTTTGGCTGCTGTCAATAATATTTCACAAATTTTTTTATTCATTTCATCTATTGACTTGAACTCTGATTCTAACAGTATATTACACTTCCCTTCTATCTCATTTTGGAAGCTGGACCAATCTGCTTTTTTAAAATTCCAAGAAGTTTTAACTTTTGGTTTGTTATTTTTATTTATTAGACCTCTTATGGAGTTTATGGTGATTCTGTGGCCTGAACCTGGGTCTTCTATTATTTCTCTTTTTGTATTGTCAATTATGTCAGATGACACCATCAGAAGGTCAGGATTTGTACCTGAACCATTATAATGAAGGTAAGTGGGTGGATCATTTGGATTAAATATTAATTCCATTGTTCACGAGTTTAATAGGTCTTCTATGACTCTTCCTGCTGAATTTATATCTCTGTAGCTCCACCTAGGGGAGTGTGCATTGAAATCACCTATTAAAATACTTTTGGGTTCTATGGGAATAGAATTTAGATCTAGTGTATTGTCTGGAGGATTGTAGATACTGTAAATTCTATAGTGGTAGTTACTTTTCCATACTTCAATTTTAACTATTTCTGATTTATCTTGTTCTTCCATTGTTTTTTGGATTTGGATAGTAGCTTTCATATTTCTTTTAATTCCTGTAAGAATACCACTTGCTATTTGACGAGCCTTTGGAAGTATATGTGTAGTGTACTGATCCATTTCAAAGTATATTTCCTGTTCTTGTGATATATTGGCTTCTTGTACTGTGAAGACATCTATATCTTGGTCTTCTAATATTTTCATTAGCTCTTGTTTTTTAGGCTGGGACATGCCTCCTGCATTCCATTGTAGAATTCTTAAAGTATTGGAATTGTTGTGATGAAATTTGCCTAAAGATGTCCCCACCCAGAGATCTGATTGGGGGACAGTTTTAACTCCGAATGTTTATCTTTAGGACTCATATTCATGTATGTGGCTTTCATGTAACTGTTTTCTTAACGGGCACCAGTTTTACAATGTGGCAGTTACATCACCCGACTTAAACCCCCATTTTGCAAGGGGGACCACACCTATCGTTGGTCAACGGGTCCATCAGACCTAGCCGGGAGGACTAAATAGATGATATTTAGATCCACCGACCTTCCCCTCATGTGCCTCTGAGGGACGCTGTTGTGCTGTGATAGGCCAGCACATATGTAAATGACATTTCCTCCATTTTAGATGAAACAGTTATACCGCTGTGATTCGGTCCCCAGAGCCTCATCTGTTAAAAGCAGGGTTCACCACGGGCAGGATGAGGATGGGAATTGGGTAGGAGAGGCTATAGGAGGCGCATCACTACCCCTTACTTACCCTAAATGGTAAATGTAAGTTATAGACAAAATCCTACTACAGAAAAAATACAGAATTTTTGTAGCATTAACCATTTCTGAGATATTCTTTGTTATACTGATTTGAATTTTTAGAAAAGCTGTACTTTTCTCAAGAGGAAAATTACTTTTTTTTCTTTTCTCTCTTTCTTATGATCATGCAAACAGTGAGCCATCACATAGTGACCTGCTCTTAAAAGATTTCACTATCACGTATGCCTACTGTACTTCCGTAATCCCTTTGTACCTACACAAAAATATACAATTGTTTATTATCAGCTGTAGAAATTGCAATGTAATTCATAGCGTCGGAATACATATGGTTATACATAATTACATATAATGAACAATATTACTAAGATAAGTGAAGCTTTTAGTTTCTAATTTTGTTCTTAATTTAGATACATATAAAGTACTTTTACAAAGATAGTTATCTATATACATCTATACTAATATGTACATCTACAACTAACACGTATTTATAAACTTACAGCTATGGCTTATGCCCTATTTAGAAATTCTTCTATTGAGTGAAAACTCCCTTCTATGCAATACTCTTTCAATTCTACTTTAAATGTACGTATACATTTTATTTCTTTTATATTTTGTGGTAGTTTGTTATATAGCAAACATGCAGCTACTGATATTACGGTTTTCTAAATTTCTAGTCTATGTGAATTTATGTGAAAGTCCGTGTTACTCCTAGTGTTGTGTTCATGAATCTGGTTGTTCATTTTACTGCTGTTTTCTGTTCTTTTTGCTATCATAATTATCTCAACTATGTACAATGAATATAATGTCAAAATGTCAAGTTTCTTAAAATAATCTCTATGGGATCCCTGTCTATTTAATCTTAAAATTATTCTTATAGTTCTTTTTTGTAATAGTAGTAGTTTTTTTGTGTGTACTATTTCACTTTAAACAATTTCTGTTTGACGCAGATTGGAGAGTAAGCCGTTGTAATCATGGTTTGTGAAGAATGGAAAGAGAAAGTCATATAATGTAACACATCAGATTTTTTTCTTCTTTTGCATTGACTTTCTTTACCACATACCTATATCATATAAGAGGAAATACAGGGTTCTTCATTTAAAACCTAACAGGCACACAGCATTTCGCCTGTGCATGATCGGGTGTGCTACGGCTGACTTTGCTCTTACATAAACTCTTCGGGTAAAGCATGTATAACACTCTTACCTTATAGTAGGTGCTGTAAATGTCATCCATCCTCGGCTAAACAAGCATTATATCAGGAGAACACGTTCTGATTCACACAATTAAGTTGGGCCACTGTAATGTTTCCAATTTCATTTCTTACATTTCTAGGTTTTAAATGAAGAACCCTGTATTTTCCAAATCTATGCTTAACACAGTGACTATATTAACTTAAGGCATTCCTCATGTGTATTTCTCATGCTCGCTATATGAACTATCATTTGTTTTTGGACCATAGTGAGACAGACATCATTTCTTTTGTGTACAATTCATTGGATGCAAAAATTTTGGCAAAAAATTGGAGTATCACACACCGACTTAAGCAAAGGTATGTTAAAAATAGTGTAACTCATTCCAAATTCAACATGAAGAAAACTTCAGTGCAGTACTTCTATTTTTAATAGCTGAGAACTTGTTTACTAATCCCTTCCCTCATCTGAATTCCTTGTCTGTTTGTTCAGGTTCTGTTGGAGTTGCTGACGGCCCTGCCCCCATTTGATGAGAATCGAGAAGGTTGCGACCTTGTGAGTATAATGTTGGTAACATAGATCCATCCTTTGCACTTAATACCGAGGGAAGAACCCGCAATTTAAGTTGTTGAGTGATGAGTGTCACTTTGAAACTCTAACTGTTCATGTAACATTTCCAAAATCTATATATTTAATAAAACTATATTCTCTTTTTTTTCCCATCGTTTAGGGTTCTAGTGGATTGTTAAGTAACTTGGTGTATCTTCCTTTCATAGAAGTTTGAAAACAGTGTTGTTGTAATTAATTTAATTTAAAAGGTGAGTTAATTAATAACACTGAACAACACTTACAACATATTTTTCCGGAAAAATATGTTGTAAGTGTTGTTCAGTGTTATTAACTCACCTTTTAAATTAAACTTGGTGTATGTTTTGTCTGTCCATGTCCTCGGCGCTCGTTACCATCTGCTATCATAGAAGGGCACTGATGAAACTATACAACATTTTTAAAACTATTTTTGAAAGCTTTACGTAGCAACTTTCTGTTAGGAGATGCTGAAACTGGCCACCATCGTTGTACATATATTTTTGGCACCTCTGGCACCTCTTTAGGAAACTATCCATCACCCGCCATAGTTCACGTTGAGAAATGCTGGCAATTTCCTGGCAGATATTTTGTTGTAATTCTTCCAGAGTGTGTGGGTTTGTCTTGTACACTTTGTTGTAAGTTACCCCAGAGATAGAAATTGCAGGAGGTTAGGTTGAGGGACAGAGGGGGGCCAGAAATCTCTACTAATAATTCTGCCCTGAAACACTTTCAATTGTTCTCATCAAAAGATTGGCTGTGTTAGCTATTGCAGAGCCTTGTTGAAAAAAAGCAGTCAAACTCCCTGTCTGTTAACTCTGAAAATAGAGAGGAGCAAAATTGTATGCATGTATGTACGGGCGTCAACTTTTGGCTTAAAAAAATTGGTCCTAGAACTCTTCCTCTGCTAATAGCACACCATACACCAATTTTTTTGTTATGAAGGGGTACTTCATGAACAATATTAGGTTTCTCGAGCTTCAATAACGATTAGGTACACACATATCCATGAAGGTGGGACCAAGCCTTATCTGTGAGAAATATTAAATGTGGGTCTATTTCGCCATTGTATACGCTATTGAGAGTCCACTCTCAAAATGTGTGCCAGGATCACCTAGTTGAAGAGCATGTACCACAGTTATTTTATATGGTTTTAGCTTCAGCAATTTAGTAGCCTTTTGCTACCTGTTGTGAAAGACACCTAAGTGAATTTTAGGACAAATTCTCCCAATGATAACTGATGTTTTCTAATGTTTCTTTGGTAAGAACTGTGTGCCGTCTTTTAGACCTTTTAGCCTGAACACTTCATGTGGCCTGAAATTTATTGTAAAGTTCATTGATTGTTGTACAGCCTGGAACTTTTATACCTGGAAATCTTTCTGCAAATTGTATTTTCACTTGGCAAGCTGACTGAGTTAACACATATGAATCATAAATAAATACACGCTGTTCATAGAAAACATATGTTGAGCCATAATACACTTTGTGACTAAGTACAGGACAAAATAATAAAGCACTCATAATAGTGAGTCACATCACATCACATCACCATCAACTCAATACTGCACACAGAGCAAGAAGTGTGACCTTGTTTACAGCAGCAGTGCATTATCATGCTTCTACATGCCCAGTGGAAAAACACTGTGTAGATGGTTTGGAGGTATTTTGCTCTCCTGGTAGCTTCATAGTTATGTCCTTTCTTACTCATAATATTGCAAGTATTGTATTGTACCAGTGATCTGTTATGTGGGGCTGTTTGTGTGAACTTGCTTACCGTTTAACCCTTTAAGTGGCAGTCTATCTTATAAGATACATATAAATTTGTTAAGTTTTGAGATACCTTATCGGCTCTTTCCAATTTCTTGTTGATGTAACCTAACTAAATTGAATTCAAGTATTTGCAGCCATTTCCTACTGTAAAAATATTAAATTTTTGCAATAAGGCTGTAGTTCTTTTTTTTCTTGAGAAGAAAGCAATATCTATGCAACTGCAGTCAAACGTAACCCTGTCAGCTTCCAGGCATGCCATTTACCAATTATTTTACTTGGGTCCTTCCTATCCTATACCACAAGTACATTTGACTGCAGTTACTGGGATTTGAACTCGCAATATTTGACTTTGAATGGATTGCCAGTCCATTGTGTATTGCACTTACAATCATGGCTATTTGAATCGCTTCGGCTAAGGTGCCTCTGAAAGGGATAGGAAAAGTGGTTTAGGAATTAGAGGAAGAACAGCATATGTTCAAAAGGCTGAGAAAGAATGGCGTATGTTGTCTATAAAAATAAATTTAATAAAATGACCAAGGGTCTAGGGAACACAGAAAATAAGTAGCCTATAACCATCTACGAACATTTCCACTTTGAGTGGTCATAGTCTTATATCAATACATGTGGTAGTTTTTCCATAATTGCACCTTAGAGAAAAGTCACTTTCATTTTATATATGTATATATGTATTTTCTTTGTCCACATATTGAGTTTGTGTTATAATCAGAATTCTAAATTCAGGAATTACCAATATGTCTACCTGATTGTGACTTTATGTTCATCATGTAGAGTTAGTCACCTTTGACCTTAATGTTTATGTTAATTTTTATTATTATGTATTATTATTTTCTTTGTGTATCTTTTGAAATTGTATTGTAACCAGAATTGTGCTAACTGTAAATGCTGAGAACAAGCCTGGCATATAAAAAGGCACCAGGCTAAATAAACAGGTGCCCCTTAGTATGTAGCAGCACAGCCTAGGGGGCCTTTTTACTTTACTTTACTTATAACCCAGTTTCTGATTACCCCTCATAATTAAAACTGTCGAAACTAATTGTACTTAATTAAAAATAAAACTCATAACAAAATAATGCACAGTAGTAATTATATAAGGGGTATAAGATATCAGTGGTAAAGTCACGACTAGTACATTAATTGAGCTAGAGTTACAGTGACTGCCCCAAACACAAACACAAAATGTTACCTCATTTTCAGGTGACTCATGTGGGAGATATATGTGCAGAGACGAGAAACATTGCCCCCTTGTTGGACGAATCTGCAGGAGATTGGGGTAGACATACATCAGGGGACACGGGGATAAGTTCTGCTGATGCTCTTTTCTTCCTGGCACTTGACTGTTTGGAGGAAAAGCGTAGACGACCAGATATGTCAGCAGTGACACAATGTGTTGAGGAGATAATTGCATCTGTGAGTTAAACTGAAAGGTAATTAAATTTTATAAAATCTATGTGTGGTTTAATTGACCATATAATATGATTGACCTCAAATACATTTCCTTTCATTCACAGTAGCTTCAGGACGTGGATTAAGAAATATAATTTTGATAATTACATTGTGTACACAATATTTACATGTATTATGTCTAAACAATTTGACATATTGAATATTGGCATTAATCTTTTCTCTGCATTTTAACACAATTCCTGTCACAGAGGTAACACTTCCCTCAAAAAGCTCCGCTTCTTTAACAGAAGAAAGAAGCTTACGTGTGGTAGGATGCTACTTTCAGGTGTAACAGCTATAGATGTGCCTTCTTTTGGCGTCGTATTGAAAACTGTCGAGTTGCCTAGCTGGAGATGCTCTTTGTGTTAATCGCAATGGACATGCGTTCTAACATTTACTTTGAATAGTAAAACTGTGATTAGCCGTAAACAATGAGATGTTTGTGTTTTGTTTATGTGTTTTGTGTTTTTTTCTTGAATTAAGATTGTGCGCCTTACTAAGATAAATGCAATACTAATTTGCATGGTTGATTTTGCTCTAAATACTTGAACTGGGTGGCAGGCAGTACTCTATGACATTAACTCATCTAGCGCTTAAATGAAGCACCACAGCAAAAAGCCTTCGTTAACAAAAAGTGTTGAAAATAATGTTATCTATCAGCTCCCAAAGTTTGTCAGTCTAATTTTGGGACACTATATTTATATGTGGCCGCACCGTAGCCGAGTGGTTAGACCATTCGCTTCTCACCAAAGCAGCCTGGGTTCGATCCCAGGCAACTGCATGTGCGATTCGTGGTGGACGAAGCAGCACTGGGGCAGGTTTCCTCCGGGTTCTCCAGTTTCCTCTGCCATCTCATTCCACCATTGCTCCATCTTCATTCCATGTATCAACAGTGTCACCGCCTGTATATACATATATATATATTTTTTCTCATATTCTGATTATCTAAAACCGTGTCTCCATCCGTTCATTTTCATTAATACATGTCTTGTTTTCTGAACTGTGCGTGCCCTATTCTGCCGTACTTTCGCAAAGACACCAGCCATTTCTGTGGTTTAAAAATTTGTCAGCCAAATTTTGGGACATTCTGTAGAGACAGAGAGAGGAGGTGGGGGGGGGGGGGGGGGGGGGGAGATCAAAAGTTGATTAATCATTGGCTTCATATGTGAATGTTTGAGTTTTACTTTTGATGTTGCTTTGTAAATTAGATTCACTCTTATTTATACATCCAGACTTGAGGGAGGGTAGGGAATATAAAGGATGGGAATTGAACTTGGGACCTCCGCATTTGGAGCCTGGCATGCTAACCACCATATGACAGAGGCAATCAGTATAGTTCTTATTTTCTCCAGAATTTCTCTCTTAACAATTTTGATGTAAATATGTTTGATTTAATTAATGATTGAGTTGTTTTTTCACACTACATTACTTATGTAATAAGAATAACGTGTTTTAGGAGCTTTTGTTCCCATCCTCAATTGCTGTTTGACTGCATACATCAGTGATCTCAAACGGTGCGTTTGAGTGCAAGCACTTGCTTCAGAGTTTAGCATGTCCGTGGTGCTCGTAACAGTAGCACCTGCTTTCTGCTTGGAACAGTGTTAATCAGAACTGTACAACGTACACACCATGGAAAAAGCAAAGTGAAAGTATAGCCAATTTGAACCAGAATGAGGCATGTTCTCCAGTAGGAACAGCGGTGGAAATGTCCTTTCTTTAATATGCAAAAAGTATATAATTAAAAAATGTGTGACATCAAAAGACATAAAATATACCATGAAGATAAATATTAACATATTACAGTAGAATCCTGATAACTTGGCCTAATGTGGACTGAGAGACTGTTCAGTTATTGAAATGTCGAGTTTTATGAAATAAGAGGTCTGTTATTTACAACTCATAACATAATGCTGCAAACTACACAAATACATATTCTAGCACAACATAGGAAACAAAGGTATAACATATTCTAAAATGTATTACGTGTTAATATGTTCCCCTATGTCTGGCCTCTTTAAGATATCATAACTTAATTTCCATTTAAATAGCAGACAAATTCAAAAAGATTTTTAAAGAATATAATATACAATTGGCTCCAATCAGCAGATATAGTGTTAAAAATTTACTTGGCTCAAACACTAAAGACAGCATTGTAGCAAATAAAAAATCTGGAATCTACCAAATAGAATGCAATAACTGCAACCAGGTGTATATAGGAATTTGGAAACAAGAACAAAAGAACATTTAGAAAAATCAGCAGTTGCCACCCATTTTTGGAAAGAAAATCACGACATTAATGCGGATCCAAAATTATTAAAACACATATCAGGAAACCAAGAATTGTCAATGTGGGAAAACATCTGGAAAAACAAAGACCGAGTTTTCAATTTTGATATACCACATGGTGATCCGTTGTACAAGTTCCTAAAGCCACCACCAGAGCACTCTGGAGGAGATAGCAGCTCTGGGAACCCGCCTCTACAGTTCAGTCAATGAATGGTTCGATAATGGAGGAAAGTTAGCCTCTGAAACATGTACCGGGAAAATTTAAAAGTGAGTGTTGCTTAGTGTTATTAATCGACTCAAAATTCATATTTAATGTCATTCCAACATTTTCATCAACCTGCAGTATTTATTATTATTATTATTAATTTCCATTATCATGTTAACTTGTCTTTTCTTTTCATTTGACATTTTCACTGGCACAAACAACTCAACATAACACTAGCAAGCCTGAAATATTGGAAGTCACACTGTAACCAGAAATATGGAACTGAAAGTTACTATTTATTTATGCCAACAAACTTACTGTTAGTGTTTTTAAACATGTAAGCCGTGTGTGGGCAATGTTTGAGAGGTAGAATTGGAACTGAAAAATTCATTGCCACAGCTGGGATTTGAACCCCATTCATTGGAGAATTCAATGTCATTCTGGCAGGTTGTCACAGTAGCTTAATGGTTAGAGCACCCGCCTGGTAAATGGAAGGTCTGTGGTTCAAATCCCAGCTTTGGCATTGAATTTTTCAGTTCCAATTCTACCTCTCATGTAACTGAAAGCTTAGCTTAACTTATACACAGTTATCTTTTATACGTGAAGAATGATCTTGCTTGAATGTGCGCAAGTGACATCATGCAAATTGATGATGTGAGAAATGTCTCTGTTTACTTCCTTGAAATAAACAAGACACTGCTAATAATGTGAGATGGCACTGTATTTAATCATGCACAGTCTGCAATGTTTATGTACTACTTGAAAGTCAGAAAGATAACCTGACTCCCCTATGGTCTTATAAATTTAAAAGTTGTTAGCTAATGCTGGATTTCTGACAGTGAAGTCATTAATCCTCTTGCTCTCCAATGTTTTTCACAATGATATTGAAGAGAGCAATAGCAGTAATAGTAACCGTTTTTTAGAGAGTACCATATTATAAATTCAAAAGTGAACTCGATCATAAACCGCTGCGCAATTGTTATATCTAAAAATACCTTTCTGCTGCGGAAAGCAATAAATCTTCAAACCTTCCAGACAGGGTTTGTGCTGTGCATCCAAATTATCAGTGGCAAGCTTTTTGTTTCATGACAATGATTGCTAAAGTTCTGACTAAATATCAAAGTCTGCCCTTTTGTTATTGTGAGGGAGAATGTGGTAGGTTATATACTTAACATTAATTAAAATTTACCTATACTATTAGCATAATATAGTAGATTATATAAATTATTACAGTCAAATTTAACCATAAACTGAAGTTTAGAGTGTTAATGTTCATTTGGCACGCTTGTTTCATAGAGTGCAGTTGTCATATTTATCTCTCAGGCACATTGCATCCCAATTCATCACAAATATTAAGGTTAGCATTTTTTAAATTTGTTTTATCACTAGTGTCTATTTTACTAATTTCATTAATATCAGGCACAATTTATGGATATTGTTTGGAACTATGCCTATTTTTGACCGCCTCCGTAGCGCAGTGGTAGCACACTTGCCTCTGGCACAGAGGAACTGGGTTCAATCCCTGGTAATGGCATGGGGATTTTCTCCTGCTCGAAGGTCTGGTCCAGGGTGCACTCAGCCTCGTTAGGCCCTGGAGGAGATGTTGAAGAGCTACTTGAAGAAATAGTGATCCCAGGTTGTGAAGGCTGCATAACTGAACTGTAGGGCTTGGGGCATTGACCACATCTCACCCATCCAGTACTGCACCCCAATAATGATACCTGTAGTGGGCAGAGAGAGGGGTGCAGCAGCCAGGCAGCAAGCCTTGACCCCTCATCGGCTATTGTGCTGGAGAGGGGGGGGGGGTCTTTATGCCTATTTTTACTTTCTCTACTATGTATAGTAAATAGGGGAAGATTGTGTGTTCGATCCAAAATTAATGTCAAGATTTCACCGGAAATATATGTGTCTTGAGGCCCCCTGAATCCAAAAAAAGCATTTTTAGAATAAGATCCTTTAAGAGGTAGAACTGGAACTTAAAAATTCAATGCCACAACTGGGATCTGAACCACAGACCTTTCGCTTGCCGGGCGGACGCTCTAACCACTGAGCTATTGTGACAAACTGCCAGAATGGCGTTAAATTCTCAAGCCAGTTCGTATTTCTCCTGGTAAACCACAAAGGCAGTCTCACATCAGAGACAATTACCCCAATGGTGACTTACTATTGCAAGTACTTTATATCCCAGGATTAAATAACCTTCACATGGTAATTATTATTTATTTATGCCAACAAACTTACTGTTGGTGTTTTTAAACACCAACAGTAAGTTTGTTGGCATAAATAAATAATAAGATCCTTGTGTATCTCTGTGTCTGTGAACAGCATAACTCAAAAACGAAGTCTGTTAAAAACCAAAATTGGTATTTAAGTTTAATATCTTTAAAGGATGCCACATGTAGATTTTGAAGAAAATTCCTCCACCCTAAGATATCCTTTCCATGGAAAATTTTAATTTTCTCAAAAATGACTAACGATTTTGATTAAAATGGCATTTGTTTAAGATATTTTTATGAAAAATGAAATGTATATCTTGAATTTTCTATTACTTTTTAGTCAACATTTTCAGTTCAATTCATTTTTAAAACCTAATAGCTTAAGGTAAATTGTTGGTAGATCAGAAATTTTGATATAATCTATTTTGTAATATTCTAAACAAAAATGAGTTTTTTTTATACAAAGAGTTTCATTTTGTCATCTTTAAATGCTTCCACAAATGTCAGTGAATATCTTTAAAATTGAAAAATTAAGATGCGTTTATTAATAACCATTGTTTTACCTTGTCACATCATCCACATTGTGCCCAAATACGCCAGAGCATATTGTCACCGCGCCCGCCGCATCTAATTGCCGACAACAGCAGTATCACCCATCGCATTATTGTTGGCACTACCACAAAGGAGCCGAAGGAAAGAGACAGAGAATGGCCGCATTGTTGGGGCGCTTGCCGAAAGAGAGAAAAGGATAGAGACTTCGAGAATCTTCTGCTTTGTATTTCACCGCAATAACTGAACTTTCCAGAATAGTGCCTGAGAGATATAAATAGCGGTAAAGTGCGACAGAAGAGTCAGTCAGACGTATGTGAAGCGTTGAGTAGTCGTGCCGACGGAAAGAAGAGACGTATGCAAAGCGTCGAGGAGTCGTGCCGACGGAGAAGGGACAGTTCTTTGTGTTACGAGTTCGGAGCCGTGCTGTTGGAGAATCGGAAAAGACTTTCTTGCTGTTGCAACGAGTGTACAAAGTTACTGTTTACGGAAATA
This sequence comes from Tenodera sinensis, assembly GCA_030765045.1. Lineage (NCBI taxonomy): Eukaryota > Metazoa > Arthropoda > Insecta > Mantodea > Mantidae > Tenodera > Tenodera sinensis. The sequence goes on from CM060972.1 coordinate 104,584,687, forward strand.
AAAGTGTTTCTTTATCTCGACTATATCTGTCTACTTTACTTTTCAACCCGCCCAAAAGTCACAATATATTGTGCCCAATAATTTATCAGTAATATTAAAGTGGTAAAATTGTTACTGTTAATGCCAAAAATAAGTATCATTATCTGCTATATACTCAAAAATTATTAATGTTCTTTGCAGACTATCTTGCCTGATGAGACACATATGGCCTTAGAAATTAGTTATTAGGTTTCTCTAAAACTTGTAAAGGCATATCATACTTTCTTGAAAACTACCATTTGTTAAGGGATGCATTATAGAGGTTGTATTAAGGATATCTCCCAATGAGGCACGTAAATAGAAAGAGATGCATTTATCTAGGAACATGTTGCCCAGCAGAATAAGCCATTTAGCATTAAATACTGAACAACAAATATTAAAATTACGGGAGATCCATACAGGGGACAACAGGAAATGACATTTCAGTGCAATAACAACTGTCCTTGATAAAATAGGGCTCGATGTGGGTAAACTTCTCTGTAACCCACATGGTGGTCCAGCTATAGAGGAAACAGCTTGTTGGAACACCCCAAAAACCAACTGTGACAGTTTTCCCCCCATTATGGTGTGGTCTGGTTATATTTGGTGATATTCCATCTGTTAGGTTGCATTAGTACTGCTAACAGTTTGTAAAATACAACCATGTTAAAGCTACAGCTATAAATGATGTTATTGCATCCGTTGTGTTTCCATGGAAGCCCTTGTTTTTGCATGTATTGCAGAGAAGGCAACCAATAGATTTTAAAACAAAATTATGTTTAGAGGCTGTATTAATTAATTAATCTGTGGATGCCATTGCACTGCTCATGTTTGTGTGATTTTGTCTTGAATTGTTTTAGAGCAGTATATGCAGTTATAGTTTTGTTATTTTAGTGTTTCCAACACAGTAGCACATTAAATATATGCTACAATATTTACCGTTTGGAAGTGATTTTATCCTAACGGGAGGGTAATCAGGGAAAGAAGAAGAAAGAAGTGTTATTACAGAACAAGATTTACCGAAGGTGAGCAGGCTCATGTGTTGTGTGGTGACTATGTTCAAGCATTATTATCGTTTGAAAGCATGTTACTGTAACCCTGTGATATTTGAGGTTAGAAATAATGCTTTTTTTATGCACAATGGCAATACTGCTTTTTGGTGTAATTTTGTCTGCAGTTTAGTGTAATGTTGACCATGTTGAACTCTTGGGAACTGCTGTTGAGCTGTGTTCCCTATATGGTTGGTAGAGTGAAAGGTTTTGCAACCTCACTTAAGCAGAAAATGAAAAATGAACATCCAAACAAACCAATCCATTTTTTACATTGTCTTATTCTCTAAGAGGTTCTCTGCAGTAAGACCTTAAAAATGAAATGTGTTGGATGTTGTGGTTACATCTGTTAACTATATCAGATCCAAAGCTCTTAATCATAGAGAATTTAAAGAACTACAGTCAGAGGAATCTGAATTTATGAATATGCCTTACCATTGTGATATCCGTTGGCTCAGTCAGTCATGGAAAAGTTGTAAAGAGATTGTTCAATATGCATGAACAAATAACTGTTGTCTATATCAAGTAAAAATAAACAAATTCCAGAATTAGCTAATCCACAGTGTGCGAGATCTTGCATTTGTTGTGGACGTTTATGAACACTTAAACATCTTAAATCAGATGTTGCAGGCTAAAAATAAACTTATTCATTATTTCAGAGACTGCATTAGTGGATTTAAGTTAAAGCTTAAGTTGCAGATTTCACAAATCTCAAAGAGAAATCTCTGCCACTTTCCACATTTGCAGTCCCTTAATGTAAGCACAGTAATAAGTAAGTATTGTGACATATTGAATGCACTCTTAGTCAAGTTTGTTGGAAGGTTTTCAGATTTAGAAGCTCTCAAATCTAAACTGGATCTCTTTTGCCTGCTGTATTTGTTGATCCTCAGAATATTCCAGTTGAATTTCAACAAGAACTTAATAATTTAGGCTATGACTCAGATCTAAAGAAGCCATATAATAATATTGTCAACTTTTGTCCAGCCCTTGATCCAAAAACATACCCAAAATTTTGCGGATTTGCTGCAGAAATTCTTTGTATGTTAGTCAGTAGATACTTCTATGAACATTTTTGTTCTTTAACGAACTTGAAGTGCCATCTAAGAGCAAAACTGTGTGATGATAACATTAGATCTGCCTTGTAACTTCTGCAATTAATCTTTCCCCAAATATTAACACATTGGTGGAAAAATACAAAATGGGCACAATAAATGTGTAATTAGGTTCAAAGTGTGACCAGAAGTGGAGGTTTTAATGTGGAGCTATTTTTATTTTATGTTACAGGAACTGTCTGTTTTCTTTTGAATTGTAAGGTTAAAAGTTATATACATGTACCTTATTTGTTGTGATTTTAATGTTTTGTTGTGGGAATATTAACTTGTTTTTGAATAATTATGTTGTTATTTATTTATGCCAACAAACTTACTGTTGGTGTTTTTAAACACACAAGCCGTGTGTGGACAAAGTTTGAGAGGTAGAACTGGAACTTAAAAATTCATTGCCACAACTGGGATTTGAACCACAGACCTTCCGCTTACCGGGCGGCTGCTCTACCACTGAGCTATTGTGACAAACTGCCAGAATGGCACTAAATTCTCAAACCAGTTCGTATTTATCCTGGTAAACCACAAAGGCAGTCTCACATCAGAGACAAATTACCCCAATGGTGACTTACTATTGTAAGTACTTTATATCCCAGGATTAAATAACCTTCAGATGGTAATTATTATTTATTTATGCCAACAAACTTACTGTTGGTGTTTTTAAACACACAAGCCGTGTGTGGGCGAAGTTTGAGAGGTTTGTTGGCATAAATAAATAATAATTACCATCTGAAAGTTATTTAATCCTGGGATATAAAGTACTTACAATAGTAAGTCACCATTGGGGTAATTGTCTCTGATGTGAGACTGCCTTTGTGGTTTACCAGGAGAAATACGAACTGGTTTGAGAATTTAGTGCCATTCTGGCAGTTTGTCACAATAGCTCAGTGGTAGAGCAGCCGCCCGGTAAGCGGAAGGTCTGTGGTTCAAATCCCAGTTGTGGCATTGAATTTTTAAGTTCCAGTTCTACCTCTCAAATTATGTTATTATTTGTAATTCATGTTAAATCCTCATGATCATAAAATCTATGTAAATAAATATGTTTAATACAAACAATAAGAAACACAAGAAGAGTTAACTTCATCTTGAGTGATTTGTGTTGCAGTATGAAAGAAAATAATCTAAACAATATGACAATGTTTCCCTTTAACATTTACAAAGAACAATATAAGTAGTATCTTTTATGCCATTATATCCTCTTAAAATGATAATTTGTTTATTAAAAAAAGCAAATTTTTCTTTAATCTTTTATTTACGGTATATAGAATAGTACCTTTAAAATTCCTAAATCAATCATTGGTTTTACAAAAGGAAGGAAAAAACAACTCTAAGGTTCCCAGTACCACCTTCTAAATACTTCTTCTTCCAATGGTCTTCTGTTGAGTCCCCTAGCCCATTTGGAATCTGACGTTGCAGTAGAGATGTGAAATTATGTTTCTCTCTTGTTTGGATTTTTCTAGTAGGAGGTGGTGCCTATTCATGGGATCTGTGCTATTGTAGAGTGTGCAGTGTCCGAGTTGAGGATTCCTGTTCTGTGAAGATGGGACAGGCAGTCATGTCCATCTGGTGTTGAGCCCAAATAGTGCTACTATCTCCTTTCTCGGTTGTTTCCTGTTGACTGTCCAGTTTTTATGTATGCTATCCCATGTTTTTCCTCTCATAACCTCTGTATATTTTAGTAAATATGATATGAAAAAGAATAATGCAAAATTCTTAAAAAAAATAACCTCAATTCCAACTAAAAAAATAAAACAAAGTGTAGGGCCCTAGTTATGTAGCATTAGGTTTTATATAGCTTTTTTTATGTTTTGAATTTGCAGATTAAATCTTGCCATTTTTACTTTCTCTACTACGTTTAGTAAAGTAGAGGAAATATTATATTCCACCCAAAACTTCAATGTCAAGATTTCACCAGAAATATATGTTTTGAGGCCTCCTGAATCCACAAAAAGCATTTTTAGAAAAAGGTGCATGTGTGTGTCTGTCTGTATTTCTGTGTGTCTGTCAGTCTGGGGACAAAATAGATATTCATGAATAAATAAATACTTTTTGAAAAAACAAAATTTGCGATACTTTTTGAACAGACCTTGTACATGTTGTTTCTTCTTAACTATTAAAATTGTTGAAACACAAACATAAAAACAATTTCAATAGAAAAGAAGAAACAACATGTATACACACAGCCTGGGTGCCGGTGCTAGACAAAACATAACCGAAGCCCCAAAACACTAACAGAACCAATCATGTGGCAGTTCCCACAACCACAAAGTAGTGATTAGCATATACAATCAACCAATAAGAGATGTGAGGTGGTCCCTCTCACTTATATCAGCCTGGTGCTCCATCAAAATGCCCTCTAGTTGTTAACCAGCCAGGAGTCACTCTCTGAAGATGCCCAATGCTGTCTTGGGTGAAATGTCAGATGTTTATTCATCGACTGGACCACGGGCTACAAGCCCAGAAACTACGTTCCATTGGATTATGTCAATTGTTGATAAGTAGTACATGATAATGTCATATTTATAAATATTCCTCACATATGTGCTTTCCCTTCAGAGAAAAATAAAGTTAATATCCCATATATTTTCATGGTCACATCTCCACAAAGATTTTAAGGTGAGAATTCTTCTCAGTTTTTCTAAAACTGAAAAAAATCATAACTCCTTTGAAAATAATGACATTTACATAATTATTTATTTAAAATGCACCTTGTAATAAGATAATTCTTTTGATGAAACATAAGGCCGCTGCACAAAATAGTTTAAGAAGAGAATTTCTTTGGTGAAATATGCAGATGTCATTAAACTTTTGGTAGGTACTATAGCTGTTATCAAGTCTTCAACAATAATTTATATACGTCTTATATTTAAAGAAATAGAGCCGCACAGTTATTTTACCATACTACGTTTCTGTCACTAGATACAGGTTTTACCTGTCTGCTGGTACAAGAAGCTCCCGTCCATCATTGTTTGGTAATTTTCTCCAATACACAACATACACCACAAAACCACAAACAGCTGTTGTGAGAAACACTAAAAGTGTAACACAGAATATAACTAATCCACGTACTCCTTTTTCTGGTTGTGGCATAGTAACTGAGTCCATCACTATACGTTCTTCTGAACAAGAGAGCTGAGCTAGGTCGGCAAAGCCCTCTGATTCAGGAAGAATGCACGATGCTTCTGCTCGCAGATCTCGTTCACGCCACCATAGCCACGAATTCCACAGTGAACAGTTACATACCAATGGATTTCCTGAGAGATTAAATATATTGAGGTTGATTAGAGGTGCCAAGGTTCGCCTTTGAATGGTTTCTAGATTATTATCTTGAAGTTCCAGCATCTTAAGTTGCGTCAAGGAAGAAAAAACTTCTGGCTCAAGTTTATGTATCATATTGTTATCAAGATAAAGTTGTTCAAGCATTTGTAATCCTAAGAATGCTTTCTTGGATATCTCAATAATCATATTATTGTGGAGAGACAAGGCTCTTAATGTTTGGGAACCAGCAAAAGGGCTGTCGTCTACACTTGTGAGGACGTTGTCATATAACCAGAGATACTGAAGTCGTGGCAGTCGAGCAAACACATTTCCATACAGTACAGAAATGCTATTATGATGTAGTGAGAGGTTTTGAATTGACTTTAGGGGTTCAAACACATCCTCTTCTAGTTCCAGTAATGAGTTGTTAGCTAAACTGAGAACCAGAAGGTTATCCAGACCATTGAAGGTTTGTTTTGTTGCACTGTTGAGTTTATTACTCTGTAAATTCAGCAGTTTAAGATTCTGTAACGAGGAAAATATATTTGGTGGAAGTTGTTTAAGACGATTTCCATGCAGCCAGAGTGTAACAAGGTTGTTTAAGTTCCGAAATATACCACTAGGTAAGGATGAAAGTTGATTATAGTTGAGATATAGAACACTAAGGTTCCTTAGAGGATCAAACAAACCTTCCGAAAGTTCTGCTATTTCATTCATATCAAGATCCAGACGTATCAAGCTTGTGAACTTTGAAAACATTTTTGGATCTATTATAGATATTCGGTTGTCATCAAGTCTCATCACGTTCACCTTAGAGGGGTCAGGTACAATGAATGTTGAAGAGTTCAGCCTTGTCAGACTTCCTTTGTGGCAGTTTACACTTGTATAGGAGAAACAGTAGCATCCTGTAGGACATGTAGAGAAAGCTGTACCTCCAGGCACCAGGCTCATTGCCAGCAAGCAGTAGAATGCCACCAATATCATCCTGAAACACAACATATCAGCTCGTCACAATATTTACTCATAAGCAGAGAAAAGTGCTTTTGTTTTTAATGAGAAATGAGAAAGTTGCTCAATTGCAGAACAAATTGGTTTGCATGTATTTGATGACAGTTTAGAAGTGACATATGGGATTATTTTTTTGGCAAATTTTCCATATTTTCGAGAATATTGTGTTTTTTAGCGATAAATGAGAATTAAAATTTTACCTAGAAAAATAAGTTTTTGTTTACTCATTGTCACTGGTGCTTAAATTTTTGTTTTACTACTTACTTACTTACTTACTTACTTACTTACTATCCGGCACTACAGCCCTATGTGGGCCTTGGCCTCCATCACAATCAGCCTCCATGCTTTTCTGTCCTTAATTTTTTCTCTCCATCCTTTCACCTTCATAGTGTTCAAATCATCAATCACTCCATCAATCCATCTCATCCTGGGTCTTCCTTTCTTACTTGTTGAGTATAGTCTTGCTTTAAACACTCTTAAAGGTATTCTATTCGTCTCCATTCGTTCCAGATGTCCCATCCATTGTAGCCTTAGTGCTTTAATAAAGCGTACTATATCCTCTCCTTTTATAAGTTGGTTGATTTCCTCATTATAACGTATCCTCCACACACCTTGTTCTACTACAGGGCCATATATTCTCCTTATTATCTTGCGTTCAAATTTTCTTAATTTCTCTTCGTCAGACCTTGCCAGTGTCCAGGTCTCTGCCCCATATGTAACTACTGGTCTTATCAATGTTTTATATATCAGGGTTTTATCTTTCCTAGTTATGATTTTATTTTTTAACAATTTTAAATTTGCAAAGTATGCTTTATTCCCTGCTTGTATGCGGTCCTTTATAGTCATGCTCATTTTGACTTCATTATCTATTATATTGCCCAGGTAACAAAACTTCTCTGTTCCTTGGAATATTTGATCACCAATTCTCAAATCCTGTAGCTTCCTATTCCCTCCTGATATCATCATGTATTTTGTTTTCTGCGCGTTAACTCTTAATCCCATTCTCTCTGAGTTTTCCTGTAATTTCTCATACACTTCTATTATTTTATTTTTAGATCTGGCTACAATAGCAATATCATCTGCATAGGCACATATCTGACTCATCTTGTTAAATATAGTGCCTCTCTGATCTATCTCTGCTATAATATGATGCAGAGCCAATATAAATAATGTAGTGGATAATCCATCTCCTTGCTTTACCCCTTTATTGAACTGGAAGCTATCACTTAATTTACTATCAATTTTTACTCTAGCTTTCGTATTATTCATAGTCATCCATATTAATCTGACTAATTTATTTGGTATGCCCATTGCCTTCATAGCCTCATACAGTTTCCTCCTATTGACACTATCAAATGCCTGTTGAAAGTCCACAAACAGTATATGAAGATCTATTCCATATTCATAATGCTTCTCCAAAATTTGTCTCATGGTGAATAGTTGGTCTGTAGTTCCTTTATTAGGTCGAAATCCACACTGGTATTCTCCTATTATTATCTCTGTGATTTGCTTAGTTCTTTCATTAATTATTGTTGATAATATTTTATACACTATATTCAACAGAGTTATACCTCTGTAGTTATTACATTCCAATTTGTCCCCTTTCTTAAAAATTGGACAAATTATCCCAGTGTTCCAGTTTAGTGGCATTTCCTCCTTCTCCCAGATCTTTGTAATTATGCCGTATAATACATGTCTTAGGGGTTCCCCACCATATTTCACCAGCTCCACCGTTATGTTATCTTCTCCTGGTGCTTTATTGTTCTTCATTCTTTCCACAATTACTCCAATTTCCTCTAATGTAGGTGGGTTGATATTCCCTTCTATCCTGTCTCTGTTCTCACTCCTCCCCTCTTCCTCTACTTCTTCTCTATCCTCTTCAGTTATGTCATTTAACAATTCTTTAAAGTGTTTTGCCCATCTTGCTACTACCTTCCTCTCTTCACCTATGAATTTCCCATCCTTGCTTCTGCATCCATTGACTCTCGGCTGAAACCCTCTTTTCATTCGATCTACTGCTCTATAAAATTTTCTGGTTTCATTTTGTGTGCTTAATTCCCCTATTGCTTCCATTTGACTTCGTATCCACCTTCTCTTTTTCTTCTTAATTATATTGTTTGCTTTTCTTCTTAATTCTTGGTACTTCTCACAATTTGCTCTGGTTTCTCGTTGCATCATTCTTTCCCTGGCTTTATTTTTCTCATTTAATGCATTTGCGCATTCGTCATCGTACCAATCTGCATTCCTTGCTTTTTCCTTTTCTCCAATGATTACCCTAGCCATTTCTACTATTAACTCCTATATGGCCTTCCATTCTTTATCCACATTATCAATCTTCTTACGATTCAACTCTGCTATCCTTTCTCCTAAGGTATCCTGGTACCTTTTCACTTCTTTCAAATTCTCCTTAAATTTATCTATATTCCACACTATCCTATTCATTCTAGGTATTCTTTGTACATTAGCAATTCGCTCTCTAACTTTAGCTTTTACTAAATAGTGATCTGAGTCACAATTTGGACCTCTACAGGTTCTTACATCAATCACTGATGTAAAGTGTCGTATTGTCACCAAAACATGATCGATTTGGTTCACTTCTGTACTACCTGGAATCTTCCAGGTACCTAAATGTATTTGTTTATGAGGAAATGCTGTACTTTTAATAAACATCTTATTCCTCGCTGCGAATTGAGCAAGCAGATCCCCATTCTCATTATTATATTCATGCAGGGTGAATGGACCAGCCACTCCTCTCTGCGCTTCTTTTCTTCCTATTTTAGCATTGAGGTCACCGAGAATTATTATCATGTCATGCCTGCTTACTTTATTGCATACCCCTTCCAAATTATCATAAAACCTTTCCTTCTCTATCTTCTCCTTATCTTCTATTGGTGCATGTACTGATACTGCAGTTATGTTTCTAAATTTCCCTTTAATTCTAATTTTACATATTCCATCATTAATCATTTCGTATTCCATCATGGCTTTCCTGATTTTCTTAGATATCATGAATCCCGTTCCCAATTGTCCTGTTCTTTCCTTCGGCCCACTATATACCATTGTGTATTCGAGTTTATCTACCCTTCCTTCTCCTTGCCATCTTATCTCTTGCAGTGCTAGCAAGTCTATTTTGTATTTCAACATCTCATTTGCTATCTCCTTCATTTTTCCTGCTTGTTTCATTGTTCTGATATTCCACGTGGTCATATTCATGTCCTTTTCCTGCCTAATGTCGTCAACTAGTGTACCTCCAATCTGAGACTGATTATTAGGTTTCTGAACGTTATTGTTTTACAGGGTGGGTTGTTAACCCAATGCCCAACCCCCAACCTGGAGGACCAGGTCCCACATTTATATCCCCTGGGACTGGGTGACCCGGCTATACCCCCAGGCACTGGGTACCCATTTTAGTCACCTTTTACGACATGCATGAGCTACATTGGCGCTATTCTTTACACCCGGCCACCATACGGGTGAAATTTTGGTTTTACTAACAATAAAAGATGTTTGAGATCATTTTGAGTCACTTTTTTTACATTCTCTACTGGTAAGTAGGGGATGTTATTGTATTCCACCCAAAAATATGTCGAGATTTCACTGGAAATATGTTTTGAGACCCCCTGAATCCAAAAAAGGCATTTTTAGAAAAAGGTGTGTGTGTCTGTGTGTCTGTCAGTCTGTGGACAGCATAACTCAAAAACGAAAAGTCGGTTAAAACTAAATTTGGTATTTACGTTTAATGTCTTTCAAGGATGTGACATGAAGATTTTGAAGAAAATAGCCCCACATTAGACTACCCTTTACATGGAAAATTTCTCAACAATTTTGATTTTCTTGAAAATGGCTCCTAACGATTTTGATTAAAATGTCATATGTTTGAGGTATTTTTATGACAAATGATATATACATTTTGAATTTTCTGACTATAGTCCAAGTAGTCCTGTTTACTCTGGATGGCTTTTGAATAACTCGTAAATAGTAAGAGATAGACAAATTCTTATTATACAACAAATGTTGTTGTTAGCTAATGCTGGATTTCTGACAATGAAGTCATTAATCCTCTTGCTCTCCAATATTTTTCACTGATGGATGGGACACTAGAAGTGGCTGGGCATATTTGAAGGTGGTCTCGAACCATTTCCTCTTGCAGATCACATAGAGGACAGAGTGGTGAAGAATATGGGTCTCCGTCTAGGGGATATGTGAATGGCGACCACAAGGTACCCAAGCTGAGCAGAACGTTACTTCCACTTACTGGTGTTCTGCTTCTCATTGTAACTTTTCTATCTGACCTTACCTTGATCATCTCTTGTTCTCTTCCGACTCCGATGCTATTAGGGTTCCCGAGGGCTAGGGAGTCTTTATTTTTCCAACCTCTCTATTTCTCTAAAATATTAAGCCCTAATATGCTGACCTGTCATGGCATGTAATACGTCCTCTGATTGGTGATTGGTAATCAGAGGATATGGTTGGTGAATTTATTTTGATAATCCTCCCGGCCAGGTAGATCTCACTAAAACACACAATTTATGTTCAAATAAATTTTCTTATAGAGTGAACCATTTCAGAGATATTCCTTGTTATGTGTGTGAGTTTCGGAAAACAAAACTTTCATGAATTGGAACACCATTGTTCATTGATTTATATGTTAAGCATGCAAAGAGAACAAAATCTCAAAACTTTAAAAGACTTGACTGTCACTCTGTATTCTAATATTCCTCTTACACCTACAAGGAAATAAGCAGTAAGATGATTTGTTCAAATGTTTATCTTAACACGAAGAAGATATAGGAGTAAGAGTTTTTAAGAATGGTTAGTACAAGGGTAGAGAAAGTGGTGTGAGTGCAACACATCAGATTTTTTACACTCACCTTCACTTAAAAAGTTTTAAAAACTGGAAATGTTTTCAGGGTCGTTTGATCCCATCATCAGCCGTTGGGTGACTGACGCTATTTTCCTGCTCCCTCTCTCTGCTACCATCTGGTGTTAGGGGCACAGAGCTTTAACACTTCATTTAATGCTGGGATTTTGAAGTTAATGACTTTATTACTGTTTTTGATTATGTATATTTTTTCCCAAATGCGCAGTTCTGTTGGTGAATTTAGAGATTTCAACAATTTTATGTTAAGGCCAATGTTGTGGTTTCAGTCCAAAAGTGGCGTGCCACAGCAGACTTTTCAGTTTGTTTTAATTTTATGCTTTTCTGGTGTTCCTTTAGTCTGATTTCCAAATTTCTTTTTGTTTTTCCTATGTAGCTTTTTTGCAACTATTGCAGTTGATCTGGTAAATTCTAGATTTAAGATTGTGTGGGATAGTATTGTTTGGAGGATTGTTCAACAGGTTTTTTAAACTGTATTTGTTTTGTGGTGCCAGTTTTATGTCTAGTTTTTTGAAGATTCTTTCAAATTTCCTAAAGCCCAGCAATGATGGGTGAATTTTCTATATTTCCAGTTGTTATTTGTAAGTGGTGTTAATGTAGTGGTTTGTAAAAATGGGATTGAATGATCCTGAAAAGCTTGCAGTTTTTAAAACATTTTAACGGAAGGTGAGTGGTAAAAAAGTGACTCAAAATGACCTCAAACTTGAAGAATACTTCAATGTTGACAGTGCTTCTATTTTTAATATTCATTAACAATGAAAGAAATCACATCTAATTCTTACAAATTCAATAACCTGGCTTCTTTTGAGATCAATTTGTAACAATACTGCAAAATAAATATTATTGGCAGAAACAAAGAAAGCTGTCCAACATTGCAATCGGTGAGGCTACAATAAAAGATTATCTCACAAGGTCACATTTCCGTGACTGTTGTTTTCCACAAAACTAAAATATCTGTGTAGGAAATGGTCGGAGACAAACGTAAGATACAAAATGTCTTCCAAACACAGATCTATCATTGGTTTAAATTAATGTAATGACTTCCCTTCCACCCAGTACATAGCATGATATAAGCATTTCCTAAGTCTGAAGCAATTTTGCTTTTGGTTTTATGTGGATTAAGTTCCACCTTCGTATGAATTTTGCTTTCTGATCTAGTATATAACATTTCCTTTATCTGTTCACCATGGCTGATTAAAAGAAGCAATTGAGAACTAAAAGATAAAACCGCTATTCAACAGTAAACACAACAGATACCGAAAATGTTTATCTTTACTTCTCGTTTGTTGCTATGACTTTGTCATACCAAAAGCCGCTGGCTCTACCAGCAAACGTCTTTGTCTTTTGTTTCCATGGGTAAAGCAGGTTCAACTATATACATTTGGGTGCAAATAATTTGGTGCATGAAAATCATTTGTTCTTCCACAAGGTTGGGAAGGGCTAGAATAAGACTGAAAAATTCAATGCCATAGCCGGGATTTGAACCACGGATCTTCCAGTCTCCGTCTGGCTGCTCTAACCATTGGCTAACCTGCTGACACATTAAATTCTCCGATTCACGTTTTTGCCAATTAACCACCATGAGATCTCAAATTTATATGAAACTAGATGACCTGGTGAACTTTGTACCACCTAAACTTGATTTGACTGTAGCTCTTCATGTCAAAATTAGTATTCGTTTTCTTTATTCTCGGCTAGAGAGTGATCAGATAAGTCTCACTTTTTCATAAAAGTCTCTGGAAAACATAACTCAAAAGCGAAAAGTTGGCTAAAAGCCAAATGAAGAGTAGAGAAAAGCATGTGAATGTAATATGCTACATTTCTGTTTCAATCATAGAAAATTGTATGAATTGTTTTTAAAAGGCAAGTAGGGGACATGTTAATGTGTTATGTAAAAGAAAAGTGAGCAGAGAAAACCATATGAATATAATATGCTGCATAATAAAATGGATAGTATATAAACTTTCTCTATGAAAAAATACATATACATGTAAAATTTTGAGGTGATCGGTCAAGCCGTTTAAGAACACAGATGATGACGAATACCATTTTTAAAAAAGTTATAAAAGAGAATTTAATAATTACCATCCAATATCAATCTTGTGAGCCGTCTCAAAAGTTTTATAGTGAGTTATGTATATAAGACTAATACATTTTCTTTACAAGTTCAGCTAAATACGTAAACACCAATATGGATTTGTCAAAAATAAGTAACAGAGCAGTTTTGGAATGTATAAAAGATATAGAAAATAGGCAACACTATCTTATTAGATCTTACAAAGGCTTTCGACTGTATGGATAAAAATATATAAATGAATAAGCTATGTATCCTGGACATTAGAGGTCAGGGATATAAATTAATAGGATCATACATGAGCAATGAACAATATGTAATTCTAAATTTGACAAATGGTGATGCTATGCCTACTATTACAGAATTGACACATGTTCCACAGGGATCTTCCTTTGGACCTCTTTTGATTATCTTGTATATGCACAATATTGTGACAAAAAGACAAAATCAGTCCAATTATTGTTCTCTCACTTTATTTTCTTGTAAACTTTTGCACAAAAACAATTTTCTTCCACTGACATTAACACAGTGATATTATAACCCACAACCATTTTCTTCTTGTAGTCTTGGTTCACTCCTTTCACTGTCTCTCTTCACTTTCTCTGTCTCTCAAACACTAAATCTGATGGTACAATCACTCCACATTCATTAAGACTTCTTCACTTGGGCGCAACATATCTTTCGCACTCACTGACACACTGAGCAACTCATATTTGCAACCATAACTCCTTTAACTCATTGCTTCGCCTCCTTATATAGGGGAGATGATGTCACATGGTCTTTTCTGCCACTTCTATAAACACGATGGCTGTATACACAAATGGTTGCGCAAGGTAGCCTGACCTGGAGCGCCTTTGCTTGCCACCCTAGCATATGGTGTGAAGTAGCTTAGCCCCAAAGATCTTTTGTCGTGCTCTGCGCCCGGTGGCACAGTATAATGAATTATATTCCTGTTGATATGAAATTGGTGCAGTTTGCAGATGAGACTGCCAAGTGAGTTCTATTTATGGATTCTCTTTAACTGCTATAATTCTCAACGTCCCATTCCATATTGGACATGTAAGACCACTTAATTTTGCTCAGAGGTCTCCTTATCAGGCTTGAGGTTCTTTTATATGCTATAAATCTATGACACAGGATCACTGACTTTACTTCCCTTCCAAAGGAAGCCATGCCAAGAATTTTAACACTCCCAAAAAAACCCATCACCCTCTGTGACCTCTGGAACTAAAGACTAGCATATTACCCCTAAACCACGGGGGACAAAAAAGTGAAATGATAACATTTGGAAACAAAAACATTTAATGCACCTTTACAATTATGTATCGACAGAAAATTAGTAAATGGTGTCGATAATGTACATCACATTGACAAATAAGTAATAAAACTTAGTAAAAATTTATTTCTACTCAAATCTATAAAAAAGGAATGGATTATTCGTTTCTGTCTTATGCACTTGCATATTTGATATGCATAGAAATATGGGGAAATACCTCAAAATATATTTAAACGGAGTTTTTATTTACAGAAAGGAGCTATCAGGTAACTATTAAGCCTAAAAGGGCTTGATTAGTGTAGGGAAGCTTTCTAAGAGACCAGACCTTCACATTTGTGAAACCATTTTATATATGATATAAAAACAAATTCCCAATGCAAACAAATTCATACACTCATGATCACAACATAAGAAATAAAAGTAATCTTGCTATTGCTACGTGTAAATTCAGCCTATATGAAAAGCTGCCGAGTTACGGTGGTGCAGAATTGTATAATAGGCTACCAGCAGAAATAAAGAGATGCAAAAATTATACAAAATTGAAATTAGTCCTGCAAAGGGAGAATCAGAAATGAAAAATTTAATCCATAGCTGGGATTTGAACCACAGATCTTCCAGTGCCTTGCTGCTATCCAGTGAGCTACTATGGCAACATGTGCACATGGTCTTAGATTACCTAAGTGGTTCACATTTTCCCGATAGACTATAGAATAATAGAGGAATCTCATGTTAGAGACACCTCAAATGGCGACCCAAAGCACTCAAGTTTCAGGCTTCTTATCATTGATTGGCTGGTATATGGAAACTTCTCCAATTCAGCCAACATATAAACAGGTTAACCAACGCCAACTTTAGATAAAGTGAAGATCTAAACGCGAAACTATTCCAAACTTTCAATTCAGAGAAAATAGAAAGCGACAGTTCTATTTCCGATTCCGAGAAAACAGAAAGCGCCAGTCCTTTAGCGTTCATTAAAATTATAATATTTCAAGTCTCTCGCTCTTGTTATCGTTACCGTTGGATGTGAACCAGCCTTAAAAGCAGCCTCACATACGGCGGAGGATTTGTGGTTCAAGTCCCAGCTACGGCATTGAATTTTTCATTTCTCGTTGTACCTTTCGTAGTGTGTATGTGTGTCAGAACAATCACTTATTGGTTGGTCTGATATACGGAAATTTGTCTTAAAATCTATTGAATAAATATGGTGTTTTACTCATTGGAGGAAGTTTTACTTTCTCTGTTACGTATAGTAAAGTAATGGAAGTTTTGCATTCCACCCAAAAATTTCGATGTCGAGATTTCACCACAAATATAAGTTTTTTGAGGCCCCCTGAATAAAAAAAACAGCATTTTTAGAAAAAATGTTCGTGTGTCTGTGTGTGTGTCAGTCTCTGGAAAACATAACTCAAAAACGAAAAGTCGGCTAAAAACCAAAATTAGTATTCGTTTACTTTATTCCCGGTTAGAGAGTGATCAGTTTTCCTAGCCAAGATTATTCCTTAAGAATCTGGAAGTATAAATGCGACTATAACTACGTTTCCACCGGGAATTCAAATCGATTTGAGTTCTCCTTCCGGCATGAATACTGTAGCGAAACGCGGATTCAGATCGAGATGAATCCTTGCATCCGATCCTCTTAAAAGTATGATCGGATCTAAAGTTTCTTTCATGGAAACAGCTATCGGATATGCTAACTTCTACTGTACTCGTAATACGCTAACCGCTCGTCTTTTTGTTTCCTTGCTAAAGTGGTGTAATAAAACAAAGGAACGCCACTTTTATTGCTTCTATAATCTCCTCCAAAATACTCGTTAACCTCAAAATCTACATAAAATACGCAGAAAACATATTTTTACAGATTGGCCAGCATAAACCAAACGACAAACTTAAGAGTACGCCGAAAAGAAAAAGGTGTTCATCACCATCATCATCATCATATCATCATGATTATTATTGAAAGCATATTTCAGATTACAAGTTGTATACCTGAAAATCATAATTTATTTTTGCATATAGTGCAGTATAAATTATAATGTATAGTGTACTCATACTATACTTAATTTATCTTTGATCTGTCTAGTAAGATAATGGTAATAACAACCACTTATATTTCAGCTAAATGAAGGTATAAATGGGAATGGAGGACAGATAAAATTTAAAAAAAAAAATAAAATAAAATAAACACAGGCATATAAGCACAAAAATATACCGAGGGTCTACTTTCTACTAGGACCCACGCGGCTGACGGGAGTTTAAATACTGTGCAATGGAGCGTATAATATTCTTGAATATTCCACTCATACTGACTTGGTTGAAATCAACCAATTATGTGCATAACAATTTCAGATTTCAACCAATGACAGCCTTCATTCGCGAAAAAATTATTACACCTCATTAGAGTTTTAATTATCACTTTCTCTGCTTTTCTTATGCTGTGGTCAGGTTAGAGAACTTAACTGCACTGTCCTACAGATGCGCAACAGCTTGCGTAATTTGACAAAACAGAGCCGCTGTTCAAATGTGACAAATCGATAACTCTCGCTTTGGTGAACCAACTAATGCTGAAATAGATGAAATAATTGGAAGAGGAAACCTCAGAATACAGGAAACATGTTAGGAATCAATTTGACAGATTTCTTACTGAACGAAATTATAAATTAGCAACAGATACTCCAACTTGTGACATTGCCAACATGTTAACAAACTGGAGCATCAATGTGAGAATCTAGAAGGCCGTGCCAATGGACGCTGTTGTATGTATACCTGCTTCATGTTTACTTTAAGAGGTTAGTAATTACAGCACATCATTTAAATAACATTTCATAGGCTATATCATCCTTTAGTTTTAATGATTACAACTCGTGATAGTCAAATTATCTAATAAATTGACAATTACTCGTGGCATTAATTACGATCAGGACCCGGATTTTTATGACGTCATACTTCTGTATTTTTTCCATGGAAATTATAAGCAAAGCACGATTTCATCAGTAGTGATTAAAATTATGCAATCCCCATGGGTTATATAAAGTCATATAAGTCATTTTTCTTGTTATAGTCGTATTTTACCGTAAATGTTCGTATTTTTGTCATACTTTCATATTTCTAGTCCAGTTTCGGTGTGCCAGATTTGTAAGGGATATTTTCAATATAATGTAAATTTAATCAGTATTTACTTTGACGATTTTGAAAATACACCCCGAAAATTTTTAGGTCATATTTATTGTCATATTTTCTAAGTTTTTACGGTCATAAGTGCTTGCATATTTCTAACATGTTAAGGTCGTTAACATCTGGGCCCTGCTTATGATTATACTTCGGACTTCTAGCTCCTATAAACCTTAAATTAGGTACCTAAAATAAGTTCTATGATAAATCAAAATAGGTTCTAAAATTACAAAACTAGACGAACAAAAAGTGACGTATTATCTCCCATTAGAATTAGCCGAAACATTTGACAATGTCTTTATTGTATATATTCATAATAATAGACTCAGAATGAACAACTAACACCCTTTCTAAGTTTTCCATTGAGTAACTGCGTCGCTTGCAGATAACACCATCTTATGAGCCGAAAATGAGCGTTCTAGATCAACCCATGTCGCCGGAGCATATTTAAATATGCAAGGGAGCAGCACATTCATGTTCAGACAAGATATAGCAAATGTCAGTCCTGGGTTCCTTTGAACCACTGACGTGACTTTTCAGAAACTTTTTTACCAACATAACCAGGAACCACGTTGACTTCTTCTATCATCTCTTGTTTGAATCCCAATTGTGTGTAGACCTATTTCCCTGAAGACTGGAGCATTAACAGTGGGGACCGGAAATACATAATGTAATTTCAACAATTGTTGGCTCTTGCAGAAGTTCTTTAGCTGAAGTAAATGTCACTGTATCCTCCCGCAGTTTTAAAACAATGTTGTTGATGTCCTACATGTTATGCATTGTTCACTGTGATTGTTGCCAAGGCACGACT
This sequence comes from Tenodera sinensis, assembly GCA_030765045.1. Lineage (NCBI taxonomy): Eukaryota > Metazoa > Arthropoda > Insecta > Mantodea > Mantidae > Tenodera > Tenodera sinensis. The sequence continues at coordinate 104,603,331 of CM060972.1, forward strand.
GGCATACAGACCAAACGAAGAAATTGAAAATTGTGAAATTAGATTAAAAAAATCTGATGTGTTGCACTCACATGACTTTCTCTACTCTTGTACTAACCATTCTTACAAACTCTTATTCCTATATCTTCTTCGTGTTAGTTGAGATAAACATTTGTACAAATTATCTTATTGCTTATTTCCTTGTAGGTACAAGGGGAATATGGGAATACAGTAGGCTTTGTGCGATAGTCAAATCTTTTAAAGCTTTGAGATTCCGTTCTCTTTGCGCACTTAACATATAAAAATATGAACAACGATGTTCCATTTCACCAAAATTAAACTCGCATACATAACAAGGAATATCCCCGAAATGGTTCACCCTACAAGAAAATTTATTGAGACATAAATTGTGTATTTTAGCAAGATCTACATTTTTTGTGTGGTATGATTTGGTCTATCACTAACGGTTTACCAGTTATGCAAAAGTCGTCCAGAGTAAATAGCAATAGCTATAGCAAGAAAATTCAAGATATACATTTCATTTGTCATAAAAATATCTCAAACGTATGACATTTTAATCAAAATCGTTAGAGCCATTTTCAAGAAAATCAAAATTTTCTAAAAATTTTCCAGGTAAAGTGTAGTTTAGGATGGAGCTGTTTTCTTCAAAATCTTCATGTCGCATCCTTGAAAGACATTAAACTTAAATATCAAGTTTAGTTTTTGACCTACTTTTCGTTTTTGAGTTATGCTGTCCACAGACACCCACCCACACCCCCAGAGAGAGAGAGAGAGAGAGAGAGAGAGAGAGAGACGGACTTTTTTCTAAAAATGCTTCTTTTTAAAGTAGATACTAGTTTGCAACGTGAAAAAAGTATTTTTAGGTTGTATAGGACCACCATTTTCGAACATACATTTCCATAATTAGTATATACATAACTTCTATTTTCTATACCTGCATTATGAGGAACAAAATAGGTGTTTACCTAAGATCAGAGGTGTGCTAACGATAGATGTACTTCTAGTTTCAATAATTGCAGTGTTTAATCCACGTTAGCCTAGTAGCTTGTGATTTAAGCTAGAAATACGTACCACGTAAGAAAGGTGAATATTACTACGTACCTGTGTTGGTTTGAAGAAGCAGAAGGTTACACTCCGGACGAAGTCCAGTGCTGGAGTCAGGATGGCTAAATTGCGGTCCAATCCCGGCTCCCAGGGCCGGAAACTGCTTTATCTTCTTACCAGAGAAACACTAATCTGCAGCGATACGCATGCTGCACTGCTCCATCCGCTGCTTAAACTATACTCCACAAAATATATGTCTCAAAAGCCTGATGTGTTGCACTCACATGACTTTCTCTACTCTTGTACTAACCATTCTTACAAACTCTTATTCTTATATCTTCTTCGTGTTAGTTGAGATGCACATTTGTTTCCGAGCTGGCCCGGAGGGATGTTGTCCTGGACACACTTTGCCTTTACTACAGGGGATCCCAGTTGAGAGTCACAATGTCATTAAGTCTGGTATAGGATCATATTCAGAAAGAAAAGGTCCACTTAGACCAATGAGTTGACCTAAAACTTTTGGTCAAGTATTCTTTGGTTCTTTGGAGATTGACGATACAGATCATAGAGCTTTTAAGAATACCTGAAAGTAATTTATGACATGGAATAATTATGGTTATGGTAAACCCAGACTATGATAGATGTAAAAATTGTTTAAGTTGAACAACTCTGTCTACTACCGCTAAGGTTATGAGATTATGAGATTATTTTAAATCTTCTTCGACATAAAACTTTTGTCCAAGCGGCCGAAAATAATTAACCCAGGTGGGTAAAATTAACTCATTTTCCTTTCGATTGTTTTACATACAACGCACGGCAAAAACAAACCTTTTCAATATTAAGGTTTCCTCTCCGTTAGTTTATTGCAACGTTATTTTCTGATCTATTTTTATCCTGATAAGTAAACATCGATGGTTTTGTAAGAGAAATGCGTAGTGCATATTTGAAAACTTGCGTTACTCACTTGGGAGAATTCTGCAACTACCGTTACTGAGTACCGGCCCAACTAGGGCCCTGGTTTTAATCAAAATCGTTACAGCAATTTTTGAGAAAATCAAAATTTTCTTTGTAAAGGATAGTTTAGGGTGGAGCAATTTTCTTAAAAATCCTCGTCTCACATCCTTAAAAAATATTAAACTTAAGTACCAGCTTTGGTTTTTAACCGACTTTTCCTTTTTGAGTTATGCTGTTTACAAAGACAGACATTTCTTTCTAAAAATGTTTTTTTTTTTTTTTTTTTTTTTTTTATTTATTTATTTATTCAGGGCAACTTAAAACATATATTTCCGGTGAAATATCGACATCGTACTTTTAGGTCGAGTACAATACTTCCCCTACTTACTATACGTAGTAGAGAAAGTAGAAATCTACATCTGATAGACTTTCGTCATCGCTCCGGACGTTCATCGACCTCTGTCTTGCCTCAATCATGTTAAAGTTAATTCTCTGTGCGGACAGAGTTTCACATTCGTCTGGTTCTAAAACATATCCCCAAGAGCCACGACACGAAGATTTTGAAGAAAATAGCCCCACCCTAAACTACCCTTTACATGCAAAATTATTAAAAAATGTTGCTTTTCTGGAAAATGGCTCTATAACGATTTTGATTAAAATGGCATATCCTTGAAATATCTTTATGACAAATGAAATGTATATAATGAATTTTCTGGCTAGAGCCCCTGTAGTCGTATTTACTCTGGATGACTTTTGCATAACTGCTAAACCGTAAAAGATAGACCAAATCTTACTATACAAAAATGTAGATCTTCCTAAAATACACAATTTCTGTCCAAATAAACTATTTTTTGTAGAGTGAACCATTTCCGAAATATTCCTTGTATTAGAGTCAGTTTCGGAAAATAAACTTTTTTCAAATGGAAGATCGTTATTCATTTTTTATATGTTAGCCGTGCAAAGAGAACGGTATCTCAAAGATTTGAAAGATTTGAATATCGCTTAAAGCCTACTGTATCCCCATATTCCCCTTGTACCTACAAGGAAATAAGCAATGAGATAATTTGTACAAATGTTTATCTCAACTAACACGAAGAAGATATAGGAATAAGAGTTTGTAACAATGGTTTGTACAAGAGTAGAGAAAGTCATGTGAGTGCAACACATCAGATTATTTTTTGAAAAGGACTGTTTTCTCAAAATGCATCTTTTGGATATAAGAGACCTCAAAACGTGTATCATTTCTACATCAGATTGTTGTGTGGAACATAATACCTACTATACGTGGTAGAGAGAGTGATGCATTGCTATTGTTGTGTTTTAAATGATAATGGATGGAGGAGCAGAGATTCCCTGCTTATCTCCTGTCCCATGATGACAATAGCCTTCATTTGTTTCCTTCCAGATGGTGCTATCTAGAAGCGCACACTTCCTCTGCAGTTGGCGTGTGTGTGTGTGTGTGTGTGTGTGTTCGTGTGTGCGTGCATTATCTCCAAGTTTAACATCGTACTCCGAGCTCTACGAGTATCCTAAGGTCACGGGTTCAAACCCGGCTATGACGATGCATCTTCTTCCTCTTCTTCTTCTTCTTCTTCTTCTTCTTCTTCTTCTTCTTCTTCTTCTTGTATATAGGATAATACCCTCTTCATGTTCCTTTAATTCTTCGCATGAGTTACGGATGCTGTCAGTCCATCTCCTAGAGGGTTTTCCTCTTCTCCTTTTCCCATCTACAGGTCTGCTCGTTTTACTAGACGGTTGTTTCACATCCTGTTAATGTGTTCATTCCGTCGCTCATTAATACATTTTGAATTTGGCAGTTTTCTCTGATTTCCATATTGTATATTTTATGTAACGAAGTTATTCCTTGAATTGTTCTTAATATTTTCAGTTCGTATGTAGTTAGTATTGACCGCCTCCGTAGCGCGCTTGCCTCTGGCGCGGAGGACCCGAGTTCGATCCCCGGTACCAGCATGGGGATTTTATCCCCTCTGGGAGGTCTGGTACGGGGTGCACTCAGCCTCGTTAGGTCCCGGGGGACCAATTGAGGAGCTACTTGATGGAGAAGTAGCGGCCCCAGGTCTAGAAGACCGCATAACTGGCCGGGAGGGCTCGGGGCGCTGACCATGTCCCACCCTCCAGTACTGCACCTCACCAATGACGCCTGTAGTGGGCAGAGGTGGGGGACGCAGCGGCTGAGCGGTAGACCTTGGCCTCTTGTGGGCTGTCGCGCCGGGATTTAGTTTAGTATGTAGTTAATATTTGTATTATTTTCACTATATCTGCTCTACTTTCGGCTCCATAGGTTAGCATTGGTCTAAGTATTGTTTTATACCTGCATATTCGTGTTAGTTGAGATAAACATTTGTGCAAATTATCTTATTGCTTATTTCCTTGTAGGTACAAGGGGAATATTAGAATACAGTAGCTGTAAGCGACAGTCAAATCACTTAAAGCTTTCAGATTCTGCTCTCTTTGCACGCTTAACATATAAAAAAATGAACGATGTTCCATTTCACGAAAGTTTTGTTTTCCGAAACTGACATAAATAACAAGGAATATCTCCCAAATGGTTCACTCTACAAAAAATTTATTCAGACATAAATGTTGCATTTTAGCAAGATGTACAGTTTTTGTATAGTGGGATTTTGTCTAACTTTTGGGGTTTACGAGTTATTCAAAAGTCATCCAGAGTCAACAGAATTACACAGGCTATAGACATAAAATTGAAGATACATATTTCATTTTTCATAACAATATCTCTAACATATGTAATTTTAATAAAAACGTTAGAGCTATTTTGAAGGAAATCCAAATTTTCGGAAAAAATTTATATTTAAAGGGTAGTTTAAGGTGGTGCTATTTTCTTCAAAATCTTCGTGTGGCATCCTTGAAAGACATTAAATTTAAATACCAACTTTGGTTTTCAACCGACTTTTCGTTTTTGAGTGTGTTTTGAGGGACACACAGAGGCGGACCTTTTTCTAAAAATACTTTTTGGGATTCGTGGGGCCTCAAAACATATATATCCGGTGAAATCTCGGCTTCGAATTTTTGGGTAGAATACAATACTTTCTCTGCTTAGCAGTAGAGAAAGTACAAATATAACACATAGGTAGTTGAGAAAAACAGTAAAGCTGGATTATTTGTGTTGTGCATATTATCGCTCAGGAATACCCTTAAACCGGAAGTAAGCACATTATCAGACGACCTCTTCCGGGTAGGGAAAAACAAAAGGAAGGTTAAGATTCAGTAGACTTGGAGCTGTTTGGAAACTTGCCACGTTTATTTCAAGCAGGCATACTATCGGGAATCAAGAATGGTAATTTTTACAAAATATGTTGAATATATTTAAGGCAATGCAATTTTGAACATTGCAAATCGCTTTGTTCTTAAACGTGACAGGCTAGAAACCTTACTTCTATATAGTTATTTATTCAATAAGCCTTTTAGTTTGTTAGTGAAAGTGTGTTGACAGGCAATGAATATGAGTAGGACTCGGAATTTTAAGCGCTGAAAACTTGGAAAATATTTTTATTTGCTGAAATTGTGAAAAATATGTGCCAAAATAAATAACATATTTTTTAAGATCTGAATGACTGAGCTAATATAAACTTGGCACACGACCACGTGTTGTTCTTCATCTGATTACCCTCCCCTTATGGAGGACATTCCACAAGAATGTAGGCACGAAGATAACAGTTTGTTACTTGTAAGATGCGTACAGCAACTTCCTTCTGACATAGCTTCATGGAACATCACACAGGACTTCGAAATGATTAATCACTTAAAAGACGTGAAGGAATAGTCCGAACAGCTCTTTCAGACATGAAGTAGCTCGGCAACGTTGTGTTGAGGCTGGTCAGGGAGTTGGCCTAGTTTCTGGACGTAAACAGGTCGGGCGCTTGCAGGGTGGAGTAATGTTTTGGCAGATAACGCTTGTGATTGGCTTGCACTCGCACAGTAAAGATAGAAAGAGTCGGTAGGACATTTCTTTATGTTTTCAAGACGCACCGTTACGGTGTTTGTTTATGTACTGAGCTAGGGAAAGTGACACACACACAATTGCAGTGTTGCCAGCTTGTTTGCGACAAAACTACAATATCTCCGTAGGAAATGGTGAGAGACAAAAACGTAAGATACAAAATGTGTTCCAAATACCGATATCTATCACTGGTTTAAATTAATGCAATGACTTCCCTTTCACCCGGTATAGTCCTAGAGGCTGTCTTCCATATTTGAGTCAATCCACATCAAATCACACACCCGTAAAACCAATTTTTCATAGGAGGTTGCAATTTTGTTATGCATAATAGGCATCAAATAAGGAGACACGTATTTTTTTTATTTCCGTATTTTAAAATTATTTGCTTATTTGTGGCTATTAGAAACTAAACAATTTCTGCGTGCACCTTATATGCTATATATCTTATTTGCAAACGTTAGTCTGCCGTTATAGCTTCAGCGCATGACTGACTTTACCCTCACAACTGAAACCATCCTTTAGCAGAGTCGAAATGCCTTATCTCTCCAATGTTAATAGTGTATTCAGAACACTATTTAAGATAATTAGCTGAATTTTTACTTTGTCTACTGGTAAGTAGGGGAAGTATTGTATTCCACCCAAAAATTCGATGTCGAAATTTCACCGGAAATATATGTTTTGAGATCCTCTGGATCCAAAAAAGGCATTTTTAGAAAAAGGTCCGTGTGTGTGTCTCTGTGTCTGTGGACAGCATAACTGAAAAACGGAAAGTCGGTTAAAAGCCAAAGTTTTTATTTAAGTTTAATGTCTTTTAGGGATGCGACATGAAGATTTTGAAGAAAATAGCCCCACCCTAAACTACCCTTTACATGAAAATTTTTTAGAAAATTATGATTTTCTTGGAAATGGCTCTAAAAATTCTGATTAAAATGTCATATGTTTGAGATATTTGTATGACAAATGAAATGTATATCTTGAATTTTCTGGCTATAGCCCATGTAGTCGTATTTACTCTGGACGAGTTTTGCATAACTGCTAAACCGTTAGAGATAGACAAATTCTTAACATACAAAAACCGTACATCTTGCTAATACACACAATTTATTTCTGAATAAATTTTGCCCTCCCCGTTCGATTTTTTCCCTCATTTGATTTTTTCCCTCTCAAATCGATTTTTTTCCTTCCCAATTCGATTTTTTCCCTCCCCATTAGATTTTTTCATTCCCCATATTTCCCTCGCAATTCGATTTATTGTTTCTGGTAGGAAGTGGTCTTTATAAATGAAGTACCTATATATTGTTGCAGCTGCATGGCGTATTTCATAAGTGGGTTATCAGTCAGTGTCTTTTAGTTATCTGCGGTTGTAAAAAAGCTGGGAAGTGATTGTTATGGTCGTTGCGTTTGTTGGCATCAGTATTGCACGCTGTTTTCCTTGTATGTGTATGACCAGCACGGGAATCCCCAAGTTTGTTTTTATTCTTTGCACTAAACTACTGATTAAACAGAGATCACGGGTCATCAGTTGGTTCTCAAATCCCCACTCCTGGAGCTGAGTTATGTGTATTTATTATTATGTTCCTGAACCGATATTCAGTGAACCCAGATTTATGAACCTACAAAACATTACATATCGCTCCGCGCTTGGGTTCGCGAAATACGAATATAAGCGCCTTCTAAAACGTCAATTATTATTGAAACAGGTGAAAATGCAGATAGGTGGCGCCGTACTCGGGCGGTTAGACCGTTTGCCTACCACCTAGACGGTCCTGGTTCGATCCCAGAATCCCACATGGTGGACGAAGCGGCATCTGGGCGCGTTTTCTTCGGTTTCCCCGGCCACTCATTCCACCAATTGCTCCATCATCACCTTTCCAATCATCCGTTTCGTCTACATTTCATACCACGCACTTCCTCATATGGACCACCCGCTTCCAGGTGTTCACTCTGTCCGGTCCATAGGTTCCTGTGCTCCCTGACAGGCGTCTGACTCTAGACACTGTCTTGTAAGTCCTACATAAGGGGAGGGTAATCATTTCCTCACTCTCATACTTGCAGGTGTTCACTCTGTCTGGTACATAGGTTCCTGTGCTCCCTGACAGGCGTCTGACCCTAGACACTGTCCTAGGGGGTGTAAGTCCTATATAAGGGAAGGATAATCAGGTAAACAAAAGCAAGAAAGTAATAATTAAAACACACAGATACATTAAAATATTAAATACCAACAAATAGAAGATATATAGGTAAGCGTACAGTGAAATCTCAGTTATCCGGATAAGGTTTGTAGACATTGGCCTTTTAGTATGATTCAATGTACGGTTCCTGTGTAAATTGTACAATAAATTATGGTGATACGCACTGCAGTGTACTTACCTGTTGAGTTTAAGAAAGATTTAGTAGTGTATCACACGGTACTGACGCGGTATATCTCAACAATATAAATAGCGCCGGAAGAAAGCGTTGACCTTGCTCCCTACTCCTTACTACACCGCCATCTATCTGTTTCATCAATAAAGAACGTCACTGACGTAATTCGAGAGCCGCGTTGAGGCTCTAAACTAGCAGCGAGCCAGAACAAGACAGAAAACAAATTTAATAAAGTGCAAGTGTCATGACTGTTTAACGAGGCCTTCGCAGCTTCCCCTCCTTTCCCCCCTTTTTACCTCTCTCCAGTGACAACATTCATACTACTGGCTGGACATATTTATAACCAATGACACGTCGGCATGAAAGGAAAGTATTGATTTTTCAGGTCGCTGTAATCGTTACTCATTAAGCTCAAGTATTTGATTCACAGCATGTCGCACACATCAGAAGCTACACGTGCCATATTATTGGTCTATGACCACCTGGTAACACAGTTGGAGAAATTTCAAAAGCGCTGCAGATTCACAGAAATGTAGTTACATATTAATCTAGCCCAAAAAAGGCGATTTATTGTACAGGTATTAGAAGAACACGTTTCATTTGAAAGTAGAAACTGTATTATAATATAACGTGATAGACAAACACGTTTAGAGTTATTTCAATACGAATTTTAATTCCGGTATAAATATAGGGATAATTTGTATTAAAGGTTTTTATATTTTTCAACATAGTATTGCATTATGTTAATTGTAAAGCTTTACGCGTTTTTGTGATTCTAAGAACAAAGTTAGTTTTTATTTTAACACAGAATCGTTTAACTCATTAAAATAAATGCTGCTTATTTGAAGCAACATTTGCAACGTTTTCCATAAAAAGGCATTAAGAGTTTAGAGATAAATGCAAAGGAAATTAAAACGTGGTTTTTCTAGGATGTCAGGTGTAATTGCCCTTTCTCACCTTTCCTTGTTCTCATTACAGCGCCACGCCTCTAGCCCCGTATTGCAACTGTCATTGGGCAGTAGTTATGTGTCACCCTTTACGAGACGTAAGAGGATAAGAAAGTAAAGGGGATCCCAAGCAGTGTATATTAATAAATTCGTTTTGTGTACCAATATGTGTATTATCACCAGACATGGGGGGGGGGGGGGGGGACTCTCAGTGGTAATGATCTCTGCGTAAGCATAACTGAACTATGGCACTTTAACTAATGAACTCTAAAATTGTTGCAGGTTTTGCTGTTCGCCTGTGTCCTGCTGACTGTAGGCGCTGTATCAGCCTGCCACTTGGACAACCTCACATTGACTCCCCTACATCTGGAGGACGTGATGGATCAGCTGCAGAAACAAATGAGCATATTAGGTGACCACCTATCAGTGCAATGTGATAATGTGAAACAGCAGTTAAACCACTCTCTTGACTTAACTACCTACATTTCTCATCACTTGGATGCATACAAATCCATATTAAACATCTCCAAGGAAGACGCACCAATAAGCGGTTCCTCCAGTTACTGTTTCAACGAGCGACAAGCCCGTAAACAACAGATGGATGTGAAGGGTTTCCTGGAACAGCTCCATAAGTATGAACGATGGCTATTGGTTTATTTCCCAACAATAGTTGTCGTTGAGGTTATCTTCGTGCTTTTGGGCAATGCTTTAGTACTGTTTGCAATAGCGAAACACAAAGATATGAGGATCAAACCCAATGCCCTCGTACTAAATATTGCCATTGTTGATGTTCTGTACGCCGTCGGCTACTCCATTGTCGAGTACTACAGGCTGAAGTGGTTCTTTGTCCCAGCAAAACGCTGCACCTTTGGGATGTATCGCTTCATGATGCAGGTGTTTTTCTCAGGATTCAGCGGGTACTCTGTGTCGCTGCTAAGTTTGATGAGATATCTCGCTGCTTCCGGTGACTCTCCTCAGTATTTAAGGATGAAGAATGTCATTCTCCTGATCGTAGCTGTGTGGATGATTTGTGGATTATATGCAGTAATTCTCCCGCTTGTCATGGCTTGTCCATACGGAGAACACATTGAATGTTTCATAGCTAATTTAATTTTTCTCTACGTATGTCCTATGTTGATCGTGGTTGTGACTTACCTGGGGATCAGCAGAATCATCAGAAGAAGTCTCATTACGCTGCAGAGCAACCATGACGATCTTGTGATAGAGAATCAAAGACGTTCAAGAGAAAGAAGTGGACACGTGACCATATGCCTCAGTGTCCTGTTCTGTGTTTCTAATCTCCCAGTTCACCTCTGTTCTTGGCTCGATTGCAGCATTAACTGTTTCGGCAGCTTTGAGTGGTCATTCCTGATGAATTCTGCTCTGAATCCTTTGGCACTGTACATTGGAGGTGAAAGGTTTCGACAACATTTCAACGAGTACTTCTATTGGTGTTTCCTGAAACTGTCATATGTTCTACATCTAGGAGGAGTTTTAAAACGAATTGGTGATAATATACAACAGACTATTTGTACTGTGGGACAGAGAAAGAAGAGAGGAATATGTTTACTGTAGAGCATCAATGTCAACCCAAACGGAATTTCGCGACCTTGGTAATAGTCGTGGGCATGAAGCGCTCTGAGACAGATTGTGGTATACACAGAGGTAGCGGTGGCGGCGTCAAACAAAACATGGTGTACAAACTTCGAAGGAGAAATAAAGTATATTCTTTTTATAACACTGACATGGGTTTTCCGTGATTTCCCCATGTCACCTAAGCGAATGCTGGGGTGCTTTCATCTCTTCTCCACGGCTTCCTTTCCCTTCCTTTCTCATTTCCTTTTATTATCATCCTTCAGGTTCGGTTGGTAGTGCAGTTGGTTCCAGCGTTAGCGGGCAGATGCCATACTTGCTTGCTCATTGGAAACTCTCTCCCTGGCCCTCTCTGGAAGTCGCTGCCCGGGCCACTAGCGTCGTCTTATCGCCCTATCCCTGGGTGTGCGCCGGGTGTCACAATCTGGAACTGTTAGGGACTTCTAGCCTTCCGGTCTCACTTCCCGTCAACCCTTTCCCCCGATGGAGGGGGGGAGGGGTTGGGGTGGTAGCCCGCAGTACATCCACATCGGGGTCGCAGTGGGCGAGGTATCCGCCATGCGTTACCCACACATACCGTGTGAATGTAAAGTGTTGCATTTCTATTTCAATCATAGAAAGTTGTATGAATTCTATATTGAAGGGGAATAGAGAAAGAATTGTAATCGCTTTTCTTTAAAGAAAAGCGAGTAGAGAAAACCGCTTGAGTATATTATAGTGAATTTAGTATGTAAGAGAACATTTAGTACAGAAAACCGAGTGAATGTAACATGTGTCATCTCTATTTCAATCATAAAAGATTGTATGAATTGTATGTTAATGGCCGGTAGAGAAGGATATGTGAACTTAATACGTAAAAGAGAAGCTAGTAGAGAGAACCATGTGAATATTACATTGCATACTAAAGTGGGTAGCATACAAACCTTCTCCATGAAAAGCTACACGTAGTATGTGCGGAATTTCGAGGTGATTGGTCAAACAGTTTAGAAGTGCATAGAGGAATGAATGTTCGCAAAGTGTAATTACATTCGATTTAACAAAATCTATTCTCAAAATCCACTAACTTTTTTCTAACGAAAAAACTATTTTAGATGTAATAGATGCAGCTGTTAAACGATAGGTCCGCCACAAACACTGTATATTGAAAGTAATCCGAAGTGGAAATTCCCGAATACTTAGACGAACAAAACAGAAAAGAAATTATTCAAATTGGTCGAGCCATTTTCGAGTTTTTGTGAGACTAACACAACAATTGATAGAGTTCCATCTTAGTAGATTTATTGGCGTGTAAGAGAACTCCTGAGGGACAAAATTCCGGCACACCGCTGACGCTGATGTGATCCTGGTAATTGACAGCGTCGTTAAACTACAAAATAATTTTTTAATTTTCCGGAACACACGACCAACTATCGCTCACTACATTTCCATGGGGAAATGAAATCGACTCGAGTTCTCATTCCGGATTGAATACTGCATGGAGACGCGGATTCAGATCATATTGAACCTTGAATAAATGTTATTGCGCGGATTGTTTCTATAATCTCGCAATGTCTTCTCTAAAACATTCACTAACCTCAAAAATTCGCAGAGCAACAAACCAACACATCTTTAACAGGTTCGCCAATATAAACCAAGTCTACCAACATAAAAGCTTGAGTAATTTTATTCTGGAGTACTGTGTATCCAAGTCGATCTCAATACGCATTGAGTTCAACACAGAAAGGGGGATCTGTTCATTTGGGATTGTACTGAAATGGATTTCAATTCCTCATGGAAAGCTTGTTGCATATACGAAGAAGTGAGGCTCGCTAATACTACTTATGCTAAACACACAAAACGAGTTGGAGGTGAGGTTAAGTTGCGTTTGTTTGTTTGGGTGAACTCGTAAAGCTGTGCATTTATTTACTACACTCGCATTACGCTCTCTGGTTGGCAGTTGCCATTGGCCGTGCTCTTTACGGAAAGATCATCACAAGATGGCCATTTTTGTTCTCACCATTACTTTTGTTGTGAGAGAGTGTCCTACAGAGGTTGGTCGCTTCTAGGTTATTGAAGACAAAACAGCACAACATTCCTAAGGTAAGCACATGTTTAACTGTTTAACTTTAGTTATAGTTTTCATCGAGATGGTAACTATTGAAAAATAGCCAATGCTTTCTATACTTTTTCTGTCATTTCTTTGTGCCATTTTTCTCCTTCCTCAATAATTATGTGTTTTCTTCATTTCTCTTAACAGTCCTGAAATGTTGCTATCACTACTGCTGCTAGTGCGTCGCCATGTTCCCTAACCTCCTGCTTTTAAAGGTAATAACATTGTTTAGCGTTTACTTTTTTACATGAATCATATTATTATACCGATGGGGCTGTAATTTATGACTAGGGCTCGAATTTTTAGCAGCTAAAACTTGGAAAATATGTATTTTTATGTGCTAACGAGTAAAAAATATGTGCTAAAACAAAATATTTTTAAGATCTGAATGGTCGAAATAATATAAATGTACGCGGTACTCACCAAACATTACTCTTGGAAGGGACCATCAAGTGCTGTGGAGTTAGAGTATACTGCCACATCCTCCCTCAAACGTTCCATCCCGAAATATTGACGATTGTCACGAAGAAATGTCTTGAATTTCGAAAATAATCGTTCCACATCACAAGTAATAAGTCTAACATGGAATGTCAGTCACACTCACAACAATGTCCTCGTGTTGCCCATCAACACATTTGAAATTTTACACACTATGTTAAATACACTATTATTTTCCAACACTTCCTTGCATTTTCCTTTTACTTTCTGTACTACGTACCTAGAGTAAGTAGAGGAAGCTATTTCACCCAAAAATTCGATGTCCAGATTTCACCGGAAATGTTTTGAGGCCCCCTGAATAAAAAACAACAACACATTTTTCGAAAAAGGTACGTGTGTGTGTGTGTGTGCGCGCGCGCGCGCGCGCGCGCGTGCATGTGCGTGTGTGTGTTTGTGTCTGTTAGTTTGTGGACACCATAACTCAAAAACGAAAAGTCGGTTAAAAACCAAATTTGGTGTTTAACCTTAACATCTTTCAGGGATGCGACACGAAGATTTTGAACAAAATTGCTCCACTCTAAACTACCCTTTACATGGAAAATTTTTTTGGAAAATTTCGATTTTCTTGAAGATGGCTCTAATGATTTTGATTAGAATGACATGTGTAACATATTTTTATGACGAATGAAATATACATTTTGAATTTTCTGGCTGTAGCCCATGTGGTCCTGCTTACTCTGGATGACTTTTGTATAACTTGTAAACCATAAGAGATAGACCAAATCTTACTATTCAAAAATGTAGATCCTGTTAAAACAATTTATGTCCAAATAACTTTTTCCTAGAGTGAACCATTTCGGAAATATTCCTTGTTATTTGTGTGAGTTTTGGAAAACAAACTTTCGTGAAATGCAACAACGTTATTCATTTTGTTATGTAAGTCGTGCAAAGAGAACGGAATTTGAAAGCTTTAAAGGATTTTACTATCGCTCAAAGCCTTTTTGTTGCAATAAATTGTGGTTTTTTTTAAATTTAATTTACACGAAAATTGTTGAATCTATTGAAATACGCCAAAGTAAAACGTTATTTATTAAATTTTCTATGAATATAGCCATCATACAGCCAGGTGATGGTAAATGTTTTGATAAATATATTTTTTTTCTGGAAAACTATAAACTTTTCAACATTTTGGTATTACTTTTTTGTTATTCACAACATGAGGAATTAGCTGTTAAAGTCTGAAGGATCATTTCACTTCCACTCTGTATAAATAAAAAATCAGGAAACATGCAATTTTATGTACAATTAAACTTAAAATATTTGCTCCGGTGTGATTATCCAGGACACTAAACTTATTTTCATGTTCATAATGAGACGCAAAATATTTTATAGACAAATGAGTAGAGAAAATCACGTGAATGCAACATATCAGAATTATTTGTAATTGACAAAAACGTAAATGTTTCTCCCTATGTATATTCAAGTAATTCAACGCAATTTCCTGAACATTTGTTTCTTTGTAGTTGTTGTCTTTTGCTAATTAATGCACGATAAGCCACTATATCAAATGGCAGATTAGGTTTTGTGGTTTAAAACATATAGTAAAGATTTTATTGGCACAGTTATTTGTCATTCTTACGTCAATATTCATTATTATCGTCAGATATATAAGTTTATATGGGGCATATCGAATCTAGACAGGCTCTTGCTGGCGATTAGATAACTATCTTATTTCGGCGAGTTTGGTTAGACAGACTTGGCTGTTGTAAGCTCTGCACAAGGTATCAGTTTTGCACAAGCTGAAAAGTACCAGCTACTTGCAAGTAAGTACACAACGAGACGGCTTTAGGCTCGATACCCATTAGCTGTCCATATCACTATGTGCTTTTTCATTGTTTTCCCTGACGCTTAGGTGAATGCTCCATCTATGTATTTCAAATCTACCACCATTTCGTACCATCATTATGTTGCCTCCTCAAGTTTCACGTGTGTTTATAGTTTTAGCAGCATAGGATGGTACCGGACTGAGCCGCGTGTGTTCTAGAGGGCTGCTTGCTTGCAGAGGTCGTTCATCATCCTCTCTAGGCAGCTCCAGTAGTGGGATGTCTTTGTGGCATGTCTGTATAGCCTAGTGTGGTTCCTTCACCTCACCCCTTCCTCCTGGGGGATGGTAGCTGCAATAGATCCCCCGTAGGTCACGCAGCACGGGGTGACCCACTTCGTTGTGTACCATATACGATAGCGTTACTATTCATCGTTACCCTTATAGTCCTTGAAAAATAAGATACAATATCCACAACATCATCCTACTGTAAACAAGTACGTATAAACAAGATATTAGGGTATAGGACCAGGTATTTTGATAAATAGTACTTTAATATGTATCCACTTCGGTGTGCTAGTTGTTTTTTCTCTTTGTCTAGCAGTTTTCCCACAAACCAATCACAAAATTCTGCCTCATGTTTTTCACATGCTCATGACAGCCCCGTGAAGGGAACAACGCTTGAGACATAGACTATCTGTTTGACTTTACACCTCAATGCGCGGCCCACTGGCATAGATAATGTGAGGTCATTGGCCTTGAAGAAAGCATTCGAGTTCATTTCGGCACAACATTCGTTCCGTCCACTCTGCGTCATGTTTTCTGTGGCACGCATACTTTAAGGTAAATTTACAGAAAGGATGGTTAAAGCTTTTAATTTCATTCTTCCTCATATTTAACGATATGAGAAATTCACAAGTTTCACATATCAGTACCTAGTAGTAGCAACGGTGGGTGTAATTTTTTAAATACTGTCTTTTAATTTTTTTATTAAAGGTATGCAGTAAATCTTTATTTTCAATCACTATTTCTACTACTAAATTGCGTAATTATTGGTCTTTTTCAGGAACATTGAAATATTAAGGTGGTCATAAAGTACCCACCGCCTGCCCCCGCCATCAATAAGATCTAATTTATATAAAAACAATTTAAAAATAAATAGTTAAACTATGTTAAATATTACCTTTAAAAACACGACAAGATATAATACACAATTTAAAAATAAATCTCTTTTAAAATTGTTCAGATCATTTGTGGTGGTCATAGAGTAACACCCCCCCCCCCCCCCCCCCCGTGGGTAGTATAAGCACGGAATATGGCTTGGCATAATATCTAATACGATTCATGTAAAAAAAGTTTTAAAAATGATTTCTCTACTCTTGTACTAACCATTCTTACAAACTCTTATTCCTATATCTTCTTCGTGTTAGTTGAGATAAACATTTGTACAAATTATCTTATTGCTTATTTCCTTGTAGGTACAAGGGGAATATGGGAATACAGTAAGCTCTGAGTGTTAGTCAAATGTTTTAAAGCTTTCAAATTCCGTTCTCTTTGCACGGCTAACATCAAAAAATGAATAACGAAGTTCCATTTTCCAAAACTCACACAAATAACAAGAAATACCTACAAAATGGTTCACTCTACAAAATAAAAAAAAATATTTGCACATAAATTGCGTGTTTTAGCAAAATCTACATTTTTTTTTTGTGCAGCAAGATTTGGTCTGTCTCTTATGGTTTATCAGTTAAGTAAAAGTAATCCAGGGTAAATAGGACTACATGAGCTACAGCCAGAAAATTCAAAATATAATTTCATTTGCCATAAAAATGTCTCAAACATATGTATGGCTAATCAAAATCGTGACAGCCATTATTGAGAAAAGGGTGGTTCAGAATGGAGGAACTTTCTACAAAATCTTCGTGTCGCATCATTAAAAGAAGTTAAATTTAAATACCAACTTTGGTTTTAAAACCGTTTTCGTTTTTGGGTTATTTTGCCCACGTGAGTAATACCCAGTAGTCATTAGTGGTGCATTTTTGTTTCAAGCGTACAGTGCAAAAAGGGGCAATCGTGTTTGATTATGTCCATAACCATTCTTCATACGATGTATGAAGTTACTGGATTTGTTGGTGTTTCGCAGTGGACTGTGAGCGTGTCTACAAGCAGTGGTGTAATACACGTGGCCACGAAACATGACGTCAGAGTTGTGGTCGGAAAAAGATCCTGACTGAGAGGGATCGAAGACGCGTTTCACCCATTTTGAATCACAATCATTTTGGGGGTGGTTTTCTTATCATGAATTGGGCCCGCTCATTGACCAGCATGTTTATTGAAACATTCTGAATGATCAGATGTTGCTATTCTGTCAACATCTGCATGATGCGCATGCTGTTGATAACCCTATTTTTTTCAAGATGAAAATACCAACATTTACCGAGCTGGAAGAACGTGTGAGTGGTTTGGTGAACACACTCCCATCCTATTATATCTCGATTGGCCTGCAAAATAACATGACAGCCCGCCTCTGTGTGGTGCCATTCTATAGGTCTCGAGTTCAAATCTCGGCTAGGGTGAGTTATTCCGATTATTTTTCTCCCGAGCTTTTCCCTCATCCTAAAAATATGAACATCGGGTAGCCTTAAGCTCTTTGGAACTCGGGCGCAGTTTAGCACCATTTCATTCATTCATCTTCCGATATGGCATATTAATCTGGAGGACGTATATACATATTTTATTACAGATGATGGATTTGGAACTGATTGAGCCAATTGCAGCTACATAAGAAGCTATTTTCTACAGCTCAACATCTATACAGCGACTGCTGTATTAGTTCTAGAAGTAGGCTGAAATTTTAGTCATACATTGTTATTTTATGATTGCAGATTATGGACTTGCAGCTCACTCAGATCTCAGCAGACGTAGTCCTCAACTCAACACAGCCCACTACAACTACCTCAAATGCCATAATCTGCAACACAAGAAAGCCCAATGCAAATTTGTCAGCTGCTATCATCTACAACTCAAAAGAGCCAATTACACAAAGCTCACCTTCCACGTACGATTCAACTCGGTCCATCGAAACTACTACAAACTATATTTTCTACAACTCAGCACAGTCCATTGCAGCCATGTTCTGTAACTCAACAGAGGCCAATGAAACTAGCTCAATAAAGATGTCTCATAACTTAGCACAGCACGTTGAAACTACCCCAGCAGGTATGTTCTACAACTCTACAGAGCCTAATGAAATTATCTTACCACTCGTACACTACAACTCAACACGATCCATTGAAACTACCTCAATAGCTGTATCCTACAACTCAACACATTTCCTTGCAACTACCTCATCAGCCATGTTCTATAACTCAACATATTTGCTTGAAAGTACCTCATCGCCCATGTTCAATAACTCAACAAATTCCCTTCAATACACCTCATCAGACATGTTCTACAATTCAACACATTTCGTTGAAACTGCCTCATCAGACATGTTCTACAACGCCACACATTTCCTCTTAAGTACGTCATCTGCCAGGTTTTACAACTCAACACATTTCCTTGAGACTCCCTCATCAGCCAAGTTCTATAACTCAACACATTTCCTTAAAACTATCTCATCAGCCATGCTCTACAACTCAACACATTTTCTTGAAGCCACGTCATCAGTCATGTTTTACAACGCAACACAATTCCTTGAAACAAATTCATCAGCCATGTTCTACAACACAACACAGCCCAATGAAACCACGTCATCAGACATGTTCAACAACACAACACAGCCCAATGAAACTTACTCATCAGACATGTTCAACAACACAACACAGCCCAATGAAACTTCCTCATCAGACATGTTCAACAACACAACACAGCCCAATGAAACTTCCTCATCAGACATGTTCAACAACACAACACAGCCCAATGAAACTTCCTCATCAGACATGTTCAACAACACAACACAGCCCAATGATACTTCTTCATCAGACATGTTCAACAGCACAACACAGCCCAATGAAACTTCCTCATCAGACATGTTCAACAACACAACACAGCCCAATGAAACTTCCTCATCAGCCATGTTCAACAACACAATACAGCCCAATGAAACCACGTCATCAGCCATGTTCAACAACACAACACAGCCCAATGAAACCACGTCATCAGCCATGTTCAACAACACAACACAGCCCAATGAAACCACGTCATCAGACATGTTCAACAACACAACACAGCCCAATGAAACCACGTCATCAGCCATGTTCAACAACACAACACAGCCCAATGAAGCCACGTCATCAGCCATGTTCAACAACACAACACAGCCCAATGAAGCCACGTCATCAGCCATGTTCAACAACACAACACAGCCCAATGAAACCACGTCATCAGCCATGTTCAACAACACAACACAGCCCAATGAAACCACGTCATCAGCCATGTTCAACAACACAACACAGGCCAATGAAACCACCTCATCAGCCATGTTCAACAACAGAACGCAGCCCATTGAAACTTCCTCGTCAGTCATGTTCTACAACAGAACGCAGCCCATTGAAACTTCCTCGTCAGTCATGTTCTACAACAGAACGCAGTCCATTGAAGTTACCTCGCCAACCATGCTGTACACCTCAACACATCCCATTCATACTACCTCACCTTCTATATTCTTCAATTCAAAAAGACCCTTTAAGACCTTCTTACCTGCCATATTCTACAACCAAAAAAAGCCAGTTCCAGCCAGTACCCCGAGCATGTGGTATAACGCAAAAAAGTTAACTTCAGCTTCCTCTCCTTCCATTTTCTATAACGCAAAAAAGGCAATTGCAACCTATTCACCGTCCATATTCTACAACCCAAGAAAGCCAGTTGCAACCTACTCACCTGCCATATTCTACTATTCGAAAAAGCCAGTTGCAACCAACTCACATACCGCATTCTATAATACAAGAAATCCAATTTCAGCAAGTTCTCCTTCCATTTTTCATAATCCAAAAAAGTCAATTGCTGCCTACTCACCTGCATTGTTCTACAACCCAAAAAAGCTAGCTGCAGCCCACTCATATGGCATATTCTACAACCCAAAAAAGCCAATTTCAGCCGGCTCACCTAACGGCTTCTACACCGCAAAAAAGTTCATTAAAACTTTGTCACCTGATACCCTCTACACTTCAACACAGTCAACTGAAAGTAATTCACCAGACATGTTCCACAACGCAACAGAGTCTGTTGAAAATACTTCATCAGACATGTTTTATAACTCAACACAGTCCGTTGAAAGTACTTCATCAGACATGCTTTATAACTCAACACAGTCCGTTGAAAGTAGCTCATCAGACATGCTTTATAACTCAACACAGTCCGTTGAAAGTAGCTCATCAGACATGCTTTATAACTCAACACAGCCCATTGAAAGTACTTCATTAGACATGCTTTATAACTCAACACAGTCCGTTGAAAGTACTTCATCAGACATGCTTTATAACTCAACACAGTCCGTTGAAAGTACTTCATTAGACATGCTTTATAACTCAACACAGCCCATGGAAAGTACTTCATCAGACATGCTTTATAACTCAACACAGTCCATTGAAAGTACTTCATTAGACATGCTTTATAACTCAACACAGTCAATTGAAACTACTTCATCAGACATGCTCTACAACTCAACACAGTCCGTTGAAACTACTTCATCAGACATGCTTTACAACTCAACACAGTCCGTTGAAACTACTTCATCAGACATGCTCTACAACTCAACACAGTCCATTGAAACTACTTCATCAGACATGCTCTACAACTCAACACAGTCCATTGAAACTACTTCATCAGACATGCTTTACAACTCAACACAGTCCATTGAAACTACTTCATCAGACATGCTCTACAACTCAACACAGTCCATTGAAACTACTTCATCAGACATGCTCTACAACTCAACACAGTCCATTGAAACTACTTCATCAGACATGCTCTACAACTCAACACAGTCCATTGAAACTACTTCATCAGACATGCTCTACAACTCAACACAGTCCGTTGAAACTACTTCATCAGACATGCTTTACAACTCAACACAGTCCGTTGAAACTACTTCATCAGACATGCTCTACAACTCAACACAGTCCATTGAAACTACTTCATCAGACATGCTCTACAACTCAACACAGTCCATTGAAACTACTTCATCAGACATGCTTTACAACTCAACACAGTCCGTTGAAACTACTTCATCAGACATGCTTTACAACTCAACACAGTCCGTTGAAACTACTTCATCAGACATGCTTTACAACTCAACACAGTCCATTGAAACTACTTCATCAGACATGCTCTACAACTCAACACAATCCATTGAAACTACTTCATCAGACATGCTCTACAACTCAACACAGTCCGTTGAAACTACTTCATCAGACATGCTTTACAACTCAACACAGTCCGTTGAAACTACTTCATCAGACATGCTCTACAACTCAACACAGTCCATTGAAACTACTTCATCAGACATGCTTTACAACTCAACACAGTCCATTGAAACTACTTCATCAGACATGCTCTACAACTCAACACAATCCATTGAAACTACTTCATCAGACATGCTCTACAACTCAACACAGTCCGTTGAAACTACTTCATCAGACATGCTTTACAACTCAACACAGTCCATTGAAACTACTTCATCAGACATGCTCTACAACTCAACACAATCCATTGAAACTACTTCATCAGACATGCTCTACAACTCAACACAGTCCATTGAAACTACTTCATCAGACATGCTTTACAACTCAACACAGTCCGTTGAAACTACTTCATCAGACATGCTTTACAACTCAACACAGTCCATTGAAACTACTTCATCAGACATGCTTTACAACTCAACACAGTCCATTGAAACTACTTCATCAGACATGCTCTACAACTCAACACAGTCCGTTGAAACTACTTCATCAGACATGCTCTACAACTCAACACAGTCCATTGAAACTACTTCATCAGACATGCTCTACAACTCAACACAGTCCATTGAAACTACTTCATCAGACATGCTTTACAACTCAACACAGTCCGTTGAAACTACTTCATCAGACATGCTTTACAACTCAACACAGTCCATTGAAACTACTTCATCAGACATGCTCTACAACTCAACACAGTCCATTGAAACTACTTCATCAGACATGCTCTACAACTCAACACAGTCCATTGAAACTACTTCATCAGACATGCTCTACAACTCAACACAGTCCATTGAAACTACTTCATCAGACATGCTTTACAACTCAACACAGTCCGTTGAAACTACTTCATCAGACATGCTTTACAACTCAACACAGTCCGTTGAAACTACTTCATCAGACATGCTTTACAACTCAACACAGTCCATTGAAACTACTTCATCAGACATGCTCTACAACTCAACACAGTCCATTGAAACTACTTCATCAGACATGCTTTACAACTCAACACAGTCCGTTGAAACTACTTCATCAGACATGCTTTACAACTCAACACAGTCCGTTGAAACTACTTCATCAGACATGCTTTACAACTCAACACAGTCCGTTGAAACTACTTCATCAGACATGCTTTACAACTCAACACAGTCCATTGAAACTACTTCATCAGACATGCTTTACAACTCAACACAGTCCGTTGAAACTACTTCATCAGACATGCTTTACAACTCAACACAGTCCGTTGAAACTACTTCATCAGACATGCTTTACAACTCAACACAGTCCGTTGAAACTACTTCATCAGACATGCTCTACAACTCAACACAGTCCATTGAAACTACTTCATCAGACATGCTTTACAACTCAACACAGTCCATTGAAACTACTTCATCAGACATGCTCTACAACTCAACACAGTCCATTGAAACTACTTCATCAGACATGCTCTACAACTCAACACAGTCCGTTGAAACTACTTCATCAGACATGCTCTACAACTCAACACAGTCCATTGAAACTACTTCATCAGACATGCTCTACAACTCAACACAGTCCATTGAAACTACTTCATCAGACATGCTTTACAACTCAACACAGTCCATTGAAACTACTTCATCAGACATGCTCTACAACTCAACACAGTCCGTTGAAAGTACTTCATCAGACATGCTTTATAACTCAACACAGTCCGTTGAAACTACTTCATCAGACATGCTCTACAACTCAACACAGTCCATTGAAACTACTTCATCAGACATGCTCTACAACTCAACACAGTCCATTGAAACTACTTCATCAGACATGCTTTACAACTCAACACAGTCCATTGAAACTACTTCATCAGACATGCTCTACAACTCAACACAGTCCATTGAAACTACTTCATCAGACATGCTCTACAACTCAACACAGTCCGTTGAAAGTACTTCATCAGACATGCTCTACAACTCAACACAGTCCATTGAAACTACTTCATCAGACATGCTCTACAACTCAACACAGTCCATTGAAACTACTTCATCAGACATGCTCTACAACTCAACACAGTCCATTGAAACTACTTCATCAGACATGCTCTACAACTCAACACAGTCCATTGAAACTACTTCATCAGACATGCTTTACAACTCAACACAGTCCATTGAAACTACTTCATCAGACATGCTCTACAACTCAACACAGTCCATTGAAACTACTTCATCAGACATGCTCTACAACTCAACACAGTCCGTTGAAACTACTTCATCAGACATGCTCTACAACTCAACACAGTCCATTGAAACTACTTCATCAGACATGCTCTACAACTCAACACAGTCCGTTGAAAGTACTTCATCAGACATGCTCTACAACTCAACACAGTCCATTGAAACTACTTCATCAGACATGCTCTACAACTCAACACAGTCCGTTGAAAGTACTTCATCAGACATGCTCTACAACTCAACACAGTCCGTTGAAAGTACTTCATCAGACATGCTCTACAACTCAACACAATCCGTTGAAAGTACTTCATCAGACATGCTCTACAACTCAACACAGTCCATTGAAACTACTTCATCAGACATGCTTTACAACTCAACACAATCCGTTGAAAGTACTTCATCAGACATGCTCTACAACTCAACACAATCCGTTGAAACTACTTCATCAGACATGCTCTACAACTCAACACAATCCGTTGAAAGTACTTCATCAGACATGCTTTACAACTCAACACAGTCCGTTGAAAGTACTTCATCAGACATGCTTTACAACTCAACACAGTCCGTTGAAACTACTTCATCAGACATGCTTTACAACTCAACACAGTCCGTTGAAACTACTTCATCAGACATGCTCTACAACTCAACACAGTCCGTTGAAACTACTTCATCAGACATGCTTTATAACTCAACACAGTCCATTGAAACTACTTCATCAGACATGCTTTACAACTCAACACAATCCGTTGAAAGTACTTCATCAGACATGCTCTACAACTCAACACAGTCCGTTGAAAGTACTTCATCAGACATGCTTTACAACTCAACACAGTCCGTTGAAAGTAGCTCATCAGACATGCTTTATAACTCAACACAGTCCGTTGAAAGTACTTCATCAGACATGCTCTACAACTCAACACAGTCCGTTGAAACTACTTCATCAGACATGCTTTATAACTCAACACAGTCCATTGAAACTACTTCATCAGACATGCTTTACAACTCAACACAGTCCGTTGAAACTACTTCATCAGACATGCTCTACAACTCAACACAGTCCGTTGAAACTACTTCATCAGACATGCTTTATAACTCAACACAGTCCATTGAAACTACTTCATCAGACATGCTTTACAACTCAACACAATCCGTTGAAAGTACTTCATCAGACATGCTCTACAACTCAACACAGTCCGTTGAAAGTACTTCATCAGACATGCTTTACAACTCAACACAGTCCGTTGAAAGTAGCTCATCAGACATGCTTTATAACTCAACACAGTCCGTTGAAAGTACTTCATCAGACATGCTTTATAACTCAACACAGTCCGTTGAAAGTACTTCATCAGACATGCTTTACAACTCAACACAGTCCGTTGAAAGTAGCTCATCAGACATGCTTTATAACTCAACACAGTCCGTTGAAAGTACTTCATCAGACATGCTCTACAACTCAACACAGTCCATTGAAACTACTTCATCAGACATGCTTTACAACTCAACACAATCCGTTGAAAGTACTTCATCAGACATGCTCTACAACTCAACACAATCCGTTGAAACTACTTCATCAGACATGCTCTACAACTCAACACAATCCGTTGAAAGTACTTCATCAGACATGCTTTACAACTCAACACAGTCCGTTGAAAGTACTTCATCAGACATGCTTTACAACTCAACACAGTCCGTTGAAACTACTTCATCAGACATGCTCTACAACTCAACACAGTCCGTTGAAACTACTTCATCAGACATGCTTTATAACTCAACACAGTCCGTTGAAACTACTTCATCAGACATGCTTTATAACTCAACACAGTCCGTTGAAAGTACTTCATCAGACATGCTTTGTAACTCGACACAGTCCGTTGAAAGTACTTCATCAGACATGCTTTATAACTCAACACAGTCCGTTGAAAGTACTTCATCAGACATGCTTTATAACTCAACACAGTCCGTTGAAACTACTTCATCAGACATGCTTTATAACTCAACACAGTCCGTTGAAAGTACTTCATCAGACATGCTCTACAACTCAACACAGTCCGTTGAAAGTACTTCATCAGACATGCTCTACAACTCAACACGGTCCGTTGAAAGTACTTCATCAGACATGCTTTACGTTTCGACACAGCCCACTGACCCCATCCCATCAACCATATTCTGCAACTCAACACAGTCCATTGAAACTACCTTACCGGCTATCTTCTACAATGTAACAGAATCCATTGAAGCTGTTTCACCAATTAAGTTCTACAACTCAATACATCCCGTTGAAACTATTTCATCAGGCATATTCTGTAACTCAACATACCCCGTTGAAACTATTTCATCAGGCATATTCTGTAACTCAACATACCCCGTTGAAAATGTTTCGTCAGCCATGTTGTGCAACCCAACACATGTACTGCTCCTGTTGTATCATATCCTGCCACTTCTTCAACATAGGGTCGACAACATGTCCATGCAAAAGCTGATGGATCAGTATCAAGATAGACAGAATGAATCTATTCATGATCAACTGAATGATTGTCAGCAACTAGTCAACTATCTGATCTCTGCACATTCAGAACAGCTGAGTTACTTGCACAGATACTGGGAACGTTTAGAGAATTATCATGCTCTTGAAATATCCAAATCCATGAACAACACTGCGTCTCTCAGGAAGGAGATTGAGGAATATAAGATGAAACTGCAAGAACTGAACAATACCTCTTTGGCGGAGAATACCTTGGAGGAGGCTACGGAGCCAGACACAAACGTGACTGAACAGGTAGGTATTTGAAAATATGGAGTATGCACCGTTAGCAAAGGAGTACATACTCTCTCTGCTCAGATACTATGTGTGGCAACGCTTCTAACCTCAAAGAATAAAGGTCCTGCATGGACGTCGAGGTTTAACATCGTTTCGAAATGAGATAAACAGACGCGTTTATAAATATCAGAGAGCTTGCTTTTTGATAAATGATGCTTCAGATTTGATTTGTGGAGGGCATGTTCGTTGTTCCAACACCATCCCAAATCTTCTCCATCTTTAGGTTGTAAGCAAAAAGTGTATAAGTAGCTATAACTTTTTTTCAAATTCCATGAAGTGATAAAATACATGACATGAAAAGAGGACCCCTGCAAGAAATCTATGATAACACTGTTATTAGTAAAGACGAGACCTTCATGCACTATAAAATCCCAAAAGTGCATGCATTCATGTACTATCAAACTATGGAACATGCACGATCGAAGGAAAAATTCACCAAAACGCACATCATTCTTGTACCAATTTCCTTACATTAGTTCACTTTTGTTAGCACAGTTAACAACTAACAACATTGTTTTCTGTGATATTTCTGCCCTTCTCAGGCAAAGAATGACATTTCTACAGCACAAGATGTTATGGGTGCAAACATATAGGAACACAGTTGTAGCAGTGTCAGGTCGAATTGTTCATTTGAGTGGTGCTGAGTTTTTAATGATTATACTTTGCGTTGAGCTATGAGATTCTTTTATTTATCCCAGGTCGTGGTATGGGTGAAATGAACGAACACAGGATGTAACTTCACTATACCACTTTTATTTACACTCTTTTCGTCGAATATTACACTCGTTACAATTGAATTATCTTTCGTTGCACCTGTATATACTTTCTTGACAGTCTTTTCACTTTATTAAATATTTTAGACCCACATCTACGAGTGTTACAAAAACGTGTCTTCACTTTCCAAGCTCAGACACGCTACTGACAAAAAGTTGGCGCCTCTTTACATAATGCTCTTGTGTATTCATGCGCGTATGCGCTCATTTTTCCCGCGAAGCACTCTATGAAATCATCCTACACGCTAAATAGTTCCTATAATGCTAGGGAAGCGATCTTTATCTATCCTCCCTACACTTTTAACATCAAATATATATGGTTCTTATATTTATACATATTAAATTTAAACATAACACTTAACATTTATGACGTTTTTAAACAATTCTATTTTTCGTAACAATTGAAAAAATAGCAATACGTTTTCATTACTCAACCAATCATTACCAACATGAAAAATAAACAATATTTATAACAAATATTTACATAAATGCTTTCCTTTTGGGGTCTAACCATATGTTCTGTCTCATGAGTGTTCGCCACAAAGAACGTTTTTCACTGAACACCAGAATGCACAGTGGGGATTCTCATTTATGATCCTCTCCAGTTTCTTCTTTACCACTACATACACTTTCTTCCGGGACAGAATTGAGAGATCTTTAAAATTCCTCAACAATTGACACTGAGTCTACCAGTGGCAGACATGTCGCTTCTAATTTTTTATTAAAGACGGTAGATTACAGAAGTTGGTTTAATTTAAATCAAATCCTTCTGCCCACGTGTAGATTCTAAGGCTGGTTGTGCATCTCTAATACATACTGTATCATCTGGAGTGAAACTGTTTACTGCATAAAACAAACATTTACTTAAGAATTCATCAATAGAAATATTAATTTCGGAATTAGACAACTAAGCATCAATTTCAATTCATATCGACTTAATTCATAAGAGAGCCAGGCAATGGAAATAAAATTTGAAGAATGAGCAATTATGCATGGATATATTTTACTCTCTCTACTGGGAAGTAAAAGAAATATTGTGTTCCACCCAAAAATTCGATGTCGAGATTTCACCGGAAGTAGGTATATGTTTTGAGACCTCCTTAATAATAAAAAAAAAGAAAGGAAAAAAAAAAGCATTTTTAGAAAAAGGTCCGTTTGTGTGTCTGTCAGTCTGTGGACAGCATAATTCAAAAACGAAAAGTCAGTTAAAAACCAAAGTTGGTATTTAAGTTTAATGTGTTTCAAGGATGCGACATGAAGATTGTAAAGAAAATAGCCCCACCCTAAACTACCCTTTACATGGAAATTTTTTCGAAAATTTAGATTTTCTTGAAAATAGCTCTAATGATTTTGATTAAAGTGCCATATGTTTAAGATATTTGTTTGACAAATGAAATGTATATTTTGAATTTTCTGGCTCTAGCCTATGTAATCCTGTTTACTCTGGATGACTTGTATAACCGGTAAACCGTAAGAGATAGACAAAATCATACTGTACAAAAATTTAGATCTTGCTAAAACACACAATTTATGTCCAGATAAATGTTTTTGTAGAGTGAACCATTTCGGAGATATTCCTTGTTATTTGTGTCAGTTTCGGAAAACTTAACTTTCGTGAAATGGAACATCGTTATTTATTTTTTTATATGTTAAGCGTGCAAAGCGAAGGGAATCTCAAAGCTTTAAAAGATTTGACTACCGCTCAAACGCTACTGTATTTCCATATTCCCCTTGTACCTACAAGGAAGTAATAAAATAATTTCTCTAAGTGTTTATTTCAACTAACACTAAGAAGATATAGGAATAAGAGTTTGTAAGAATGGTTAGTACAAGAGTAGAGAAGGTCATGTGAATGCAACAGATCGGGCTTCTTCTTGTTCTTCTTCTTCTTTTTTAAGTGAGGAACACGAGTAAAATAATTGCTACAAAAATCGAGAAGTGGAGATGCTGCTTGTATAACAATTCTAATTTATTGTAATAACATTAAAGATACCTATGATAAAAATTGTCAACTAAAGTGATTCAATTTGTAGGAAATACAAATTTCATTGTGGAGTAGGCTTAAGTGTATTAAAACGTTAAAGGTTTAATTACATTGGTATTTGTATTAATTTCTCAGGTTTCTCCTAAAGTGTTATGCGGTGAAGAAAAAGACGTGGAAAAACTCAGCGAAGAACTGGTTAGTGCAACTTCTCTAGGAAGCTCGACGCTTGTAACCAAATACTTAAAATGTGGAGCAGATCCCAACAGCGCCATTCACTTGGCTGCGTATTATGAACACCCAGAGATAGTTGAGCTCCTCCTGGATAGAGGCGCTGATGCGGACTTGGAGAGGAAGAATGACAAATGGACGCCTCTACATGTGGCAGTACAAAATGAACATCTGAACGTGGTCCGTGTGTTGTTGAGTAAGGGTGCTGAGACGGATGTAAGAAGAAGAGATGGATGTACCCCTCTGTATCAGGCTTCATCGTCAGGTAATGTCCAGATCGTACAAATGCTGTTAGAGTACAACGCCTCCACTGAGATGAAGTGTGAAAACGGCTCCACACCGCTGCATGTGGCAGTAGAACATGGACATCTGAACGTGGTTCGTCTGTTGCTGAGTAAGGGCGCTGAAGCTGAGGTGTGTAGTGTTCTGTGCGACGCATCATTGTCAGGTAGCGTCCAGATCCTCGAGATGCTGTTAGAGTTCAGCGACTGTCCCGAGTTGAACTGTGAAGACGACTTGACACCGATGCATCTAGCTATAAAACACAACCACACAAACGTCATCCCTGTGTTTCTTGAACACGGAGTTGATGTAAATGAGAGAGACAATAACAGTCGTACAGGATTACTCCTGGCTGTCGAGGAATCCAACTTGGAGATGGTAAAGCTGCTGATAAAGCATCACGCTAATGTTAACATACCAGTCAACAATGGATGGACCGCATTGCATCACGCTTCTGCTTATTACAAACCGACAGAAACAGCAGAAGCTCTCATTGAGGCCGGAGCTGCCTTGAACGCAAAACACAAACGTAATGGTTGTACACCTTTACACTACGCAGCTAAGTTCAACAACTTGGACATTGTCAAGCTTCTGGTGAACAAAGGTGCTCACGTCAAACAAACTTGCAAAGACGGACAATCTCCACGGCTTTACGCTGAGAACGCAGGTTTCCTAGAAACAGCTGAGTATCTATCTAGTGTGGGTGGATAGATATTACATTATGATTGTAACTGCAATGAAAATCATCTGGAAATATTGACACTTTCATGGTTCATGTACAATTTGCCACAGCCTTGCGTATTGGTTGCAAAATATGCCAGAAACGTAAATGTGTGTGATGCTATTGTTGATGGATACTATGGTTTGAGCCACCTAAATACTTGGGGAAGATTTTGCAGATATTATTGTACCAATGATATCCTAACGAGAGCTCTTAGATCTATTGAAATTCCAACTCTTTTGGAACCATCTGTAATTTACTGATCTGACGACAAATCTTCGATGACTTAACAATGATTCCGTAGAAGAACAAGTCCTTCGTATGGGATGCAACTTGTGTGGACATTGTTGCACCATCTCATCTGTATTCCACTTCCCACCTTGCTACGGAGTCAGCTGTGGCATTGAAGAGGAATAAATATCACAACATTGTCGAAATTTAGATATTATTTACTTTTGCCGCAGAAACCTTTGTACCGCGATGTATGAAAGCTAAAGAGCTCGTTGCGGAAATTGACAAAATTCTAGCAAAGGTGGTCCTCGTAGAACCAATTATTATTTAACCATATGAACGATTAGCTATCGCCTACAAGAGGAAACTGTAAAATCACCTTGGGGACCTTGCGAGATTCACCATGGAGGACATATTCCATCTCAGCAACGTTCCCAGCGGTCGTAACTTGTCTCAGCCGTAATACCTTCCTGACATATCTCAACAACACCACATTAACCCTGCTGCCAAACACGCCACTGCCGCCATCGACACCACCACCGCTTCATGGAAGGTATTATGAGACTACAAAAGCCAAATTTAAACGAGCTGATGGACTACTTGTGGTGGAACAACAAATTACACAATTTCAAAGTATCTATTATGTAATTATAAAGAGGTTATTCTCAATTGAAATTACCAGCTGCAAAGAGGTATTTTTCACTCATGAACTTTGTATATATGTTAGTAAAGACATGTTATAATAAACTTTGATAAATGTAACATTATTACAATACTATAGTAATCTATGAGATTGGCCCGATCGAGTCGTGCTCCGGCTCGCTGCTAGCTTAGAGCCTCAGCGCGGCTCTCAGTGGCGTGCTTTATTGATGACCATACAGCAGGTCAAATTAACATGGAGGTGAACCAATATTCTACATTTATAGCATTACAAAGTGCGTCTATGTAATTACAGGCACATTTGCTCCTATTTGTCATATATAGTTCTGTGTTATACTTGCAGCACAGAACTTTTACTCTGTTTATCTAGAATGTAATTATTATATATAGGGACTTAATCAGCAAAACATAAAACAGAAACATTTAACTGTTAAACGCAACACAAACAAATTATATTTCGTAATATAAAAACCCAAGACAGATAATACAATTAGAACAGTTTAAGCTCTGACTCATGAAAAATTATGCATCAGTAACTTACATAAATTATAAAATACAATAAAATTAAACAGAAACTTATATTAAACGTTTTATTTTTTGTTGGTTAGTTTTCTCTTGACCGGCCTATGCGACACGAAGATTTTGAAGAAAATTCCTACAGCCCAAACTACTCTTTGCATGGAAAATTTTGATTTTCTCGAAAATGGCTTCAACGATTTTGATTAAAATGCCACGTGTTTGAGATATTTTTATGACAAATTAAATGTATATCTTGAATTTTCTGACTGTAGCCAATGTAGTCTTGTTTATTATGGATGACTTTTCTATAACTGGTAAACCGTAAAGGATAGACCAAATCTTACTGTACAAAAAGTGTAGATCTTCTAAAACACACAATTTATGTCTAAATAAATTTTTTGTAGAATGAAGCATTTCGGAGATATTCCTTGTTATTTGTGTGAGTTTTGCAAAACTTAACTTCCGTCAAATGGAACATCGTTATTCATATTTTTATATATTAACCGTGCAAAGAGAATGGAATTTGAAAGCTTTAAAAGATTTCACTATCGCTCAAAGCCTACTGTATTCTCATATTCCCCTTGTAGCTACAAAGAAATAAGCAATAAATAATTTCCACAAATTTTGAGAGGTAGAACTGGAACTTACTTGCCCACACATGGCTTGTGTGTTTAAAAACACGAACAGTAAGTTTGTTGGCATAAATAAATAATAATTTCCATAAATGTTTATCTCAACTAACACGAAGAAGATATAGGAATAAGAGTTTGTAAGAATGGTTAGTACAAGAGTAGAGAAAGTCATATGAGTACAGCGTATTAGATTTTTTTAACATTAACAAATAACCTTTCTTCAGGAAAAATACGGTAATTAATGTTTAAAAGGACAATTTGTTAAGAGCACAGTTGTCAAATTGAAATGGAGAGCTATTTTGGTTGTTAATCGATTGTAATGTGTAATAAAGGCTTTTAGCGATTTATTGGATACAATTGGCAACACTGACTAAACACAAAAATAATCAGATGCTAATTCGTATATAATAATCTAATTATTCCATGTATGAAATAGCCGTTTAAAACAGATAGGTACTAAAGATTTTATTAGCGCAGTTATTTGTCCTCCTTAAGTCAATATTAAGATATTATCATCATAGTGATAAAATTTATTAGAGTGCATATAAATTATATAGCGTATATGTATCGAATCTAGACAATCGCATGCTGGTGATTAGCTAATTATTTAGTTTTATTTCTACGATTATACTCGTATAAACGCTTCGTGGACTAGACTTGGGTGTCATAACCGTTCATTTCTGCACTGAAGAGTACTGGCTGCTTGCAAGTAAGTACACAAAAATAATTAACGAGGAGGTTCCGGGTTCAATTTCCATGACCGCCCACATTGGTATTTGGTTTTTCAGGTTTTCTCCTGAGTGTTAGGTGTGTCTCAAAGCTACCACGATTTTCATTCCATCATTTCCCTTTCTTTACATTTCCTCCTAAGGTGTGCTTCTGACTTCGCGGTGTAGGGTGGTGCCGGAGTGAGCCGCGGATGTTTGGATATCCCGTGGTACTAGAGGGTTGCTTGTCTGCACGGGTCGTTCATCGCCGTCTCCAGGCACCTCCAGTAGCGGGACGAATCTTCAAAACTGGAAGTGTTAGGGACCTCCACGCGTCTTTGCGGCCCATCTGCCTGCAACATGTAGCCTCCTGTAGTTTCTTCACTTCATCTCTTCCTACTGGGGGACGGTAGGCACAATAGATCTCATATATACCGCTCTGCACGGAGTTTCCCCCTTCGTTGCGTACCCTGAACTCTGTAAGTTTCAGTAACTTAGAAAGCATTATATCACCTCCACAACATAATGCTACTGTGATCAAATACGTAATCTGTAAATGTTGAAACCATAACAAGTATTAAATCGTTATACCATCGTAGCATTAAAACGGCTTAAGACGGCATAAATCGAGCGAAGTCACACTATTTCTGGCACCAGTATCAGAAAATGAATTACCTAATTACCATGGCAACAAGACAATGACGCCATCACTGCCACAAGATAGTTTTCTCCAATATGTCTGTAAGAAAACCTACATAATTACCACCTTTGAAAAGTATGCCATTAATATGGTTTCATTAGTCAAACTAAACATTTTTCATTTCTCCATCCACAAAACTTTTCATATTGCTTTTCGTAAACAGCTTTTGATTTTTCTGGAATTAATAAACTCTCAGCTCCCTTAGCTTCATTTAAAATATAACACGGAATACAATCCATAATTTTAGCATCTCCATTTTCCTCTATAAGTGTTGAAACAAATTAAACATGTGCTTAGCAATATCTGTGATATTATTATTATTATTATTATTATTATTATTATTATTATTATTATTATTATTATTATTATTATTATTATTATTATTATTATTATTATTATTATTATTATTATTATTATTATTATTATTATTATTATTATTATTATTATTATTATTATTATTATTATTATTATTATTATTATTATTATTATTATTATTATTATTGTCATTGTCATTGTCATTGTCATTGTCATTGTCATTATCGTTATCGTTGTTATTGTTATTATTATTATTACTATTATTATTATTATTATTATTATTATTATTATTATTATTATTATTATTATTATTATTATTATTATTATTATTATTTTATGGTTTGTTACTGCATGAACTAATTGTTTTTATTCATTTGAGCTGCAGTCAGTTTCTAAGAATGTTGTTTAGAAGGTCCTTTTTTGTTACTCCGCGGTTTAGTTCTCATTGTCAGAGGTTTTTACAAAGATTACGTGAAATTCAAGTTTAGGTTTATCAGCTGATTGGCTAAGGACAGGTTGGATTAACTTAGGCAGGAATATTATTGGATGGGTTAGATTCTCTTAGTCTAGATTAGGCTGAAACTTAACACAGAATGACTGAGTTATCTTAGGCTAGGATTGTCTCATAGCTTAGTTTAGGTTAGATTAGATTTGTGTATCGAATGTGTGTCTCAGTTAAGGTAGCGGTGAGCTAAGCTAACTCAGAATAGGTTGATGTTCAGCGAAATTCTCAATCATTTAAAATGTATGCTCAAGACACATATCTGAGTTAGCCTGGGCTATTTTAAGTCATGTTGGGTTAGGTTATGTTGTGGTTATGTTTTGGTTACGTCTAGCTTCGTTTAGATCTTATGAATATAGTATACGAGTTTAATAACTATGTGATTGGGGACACACTGGCACCAAAATGGCCAAAATACCATTTTTTCAGAAAACATTTATTTGAAGAGGAATGTCTTCAACACGTCCAGAATATGTTCATTAAATAAGTATTATGCGTGAAATCCATCTGGAAATTAGTATATTTCCAATGCATTTAGACTCTTGCAATGAAAAGACGTGTGTCAAATCTGTGAGACTTCAGTTCGTAGCCAAGGGTGGGTCTATTTGTGGTTTTTAGATTTTGAGACATTTACCTTTAAAATGTGGATGTTGGTTGCTCATATAGCACAAGTGCTGCTATCTGTTCACAGAAAATAAAAAGTATAGCAAATGAAAAATGTTGTTTATAAACCAGCTAAAGCATCCATGTGCAGTTGATTTGGTGTGTCTTTTTAGCAAATATAACGGGAAAAGTGTGGAGTGGAAAGATAATAAGGAAAGAAAACGTTAAGTTTTAAGTGAAAGAAGATGGAGACATTGTACAGCAGGTAAAAATGAAGAATCTTGTGCTAATAAATCTACAGCTCAAAGTGTAGCCATATTACCTTCTTGTTGGCAGTAATGTCTTCAAGAGTATTATGTAGTGTGTGTAAGGAAGAATGTGTTACTGTGAATTTGAGAGAGCTTAGGTTTTTTTATGAAGATTGTAGTGAAGTGCTAAGACTGCGGATATTTTCGTGTAAAAGTTTTTCAAACAAAAGAAAACACACAACCACTGGAAAGAGAACTAAAGGCACTTTTGATTCGTATAAACAAGAAAATGGTAGCAACATTTTCTAAATTTGGGAAAGGCCATACGGCTATGGAAATATTCTCTATGGCTTTAGGTATGCATACGTTGTATAGTGCTAGTTACTTCAGTCTTCTACAACAAATTCAAACTGTGAATTCTAGTTTTGTTGATGAAATATTGGCTGAGGCTAGGTAGAAGATATGGGAAGCGTATGAATGAGAATGTGCACATTAATCCTGATAACGTGTTAAACATGGCAGTGCATGGGCCAAACGTGGATTCACAAGTAATTAAAGCTTGTTCACCAGCTCATGGTTCCTGGCAGGAATGCAGTAAGCCAGTACACTCCAAGTTCCAGTCCACTTTTGTTTAAAACCTCAGTTTTTCCATCATTTCCTTCATTATAATATAGTGCAGCAGCCACACAGCAATATTCAGCACGTTTAGACCAGTAAACATGGTTTTAATCCATTATTTCATCATTATTCTGTGGTTTACCATGCACACCAAGGTGCAGGATGTGGAAGAACTCTAAATGTTAACTTTATTTCATTTAGCACTGTCTTTGGGAGTGAATGCTTGTGTCTGTCAATATTGTACTTGCACCATCCTTCTTTGGGGCACAACTGGTGCATAGGGTTATGATCGGTTGACAAGCTGTAAAAGCCCAAATTGCTTTTCTCATATTCCCTATACTGGAATTATTTTCTGTAATGGCTTTTCCTCAGCAAATCTTCAGAGAATCAGTCTTCCTTTACCTCCTAAACTTCTTCCAACCTGCAAGAGGACAGCTTCCGCCTTCAGCAGTCGACGAACACTTCCACTAACCCTGTGCTCAATACATTCCAGTTTTTCATCTGATTGTCATAAGTATTTGCATCCAGTCGCCATCCTCAAAATATTGGGTGTATCTTCACCATGTTAACTTTGCAATCTGCCAAACGTGTCAACAACAACAGTTGCTGTGATTCCACCTGTGTTCTTTTTACTAAACAGTAGACGTGCCAGTATCAGCACATTAATATCTGTTTTATTTTTTATGCATTAAGAGTTGAAGTATCATGCTAAAATTTAAGGACAGAGTAAAACATATGAATTTTCAAAGTCTAAGAAATTCAAAAAAATCGAAAATTATGATATTACCACTTACATTCCCCTTAAGAGACACTGGAAGTGAAATTTTGGTGAAAATTGTCAAAAAGTTGAAAATTGTTTTTACTTTAAAATGTTCCTGGAACACGTGTGCATTTGGATCAGCTATCCCACTCCATTTGGCGATTACGGCCCTTTCAAATAGCGCTCTTCCCTTAACGTACACAGGATGTTCCTATATAAAAGCCTGTTTTTCTCAAAAGTACACTTCTGCACATTCCAAAAGAAGGTTGCGCCTGAGTTTTGCTTCAAATTCAATGAAAATTTCCAAAAGTATTCATAAATAGCAGCTAAACAAAACTATGATTCAATATTGATGTTACCATTAACATGAATTCCAAAAATATTTTTTGTATGAAAAAAATCAATTTTTAAGATTAAATTTTCTTTGTTATTAAAAAAATATGTACAGTATAATCACAAACGTATTTGAAATACCTCTTCATACAATTGTTACCCATGTTTAGAGTATCAGTTCTACCAATATAAATGAATTTTGAAAAGTCAATAGACGCGAGCTCTATTTTGAAAATGTGCCTATTAAATTCATAAAATAATTTATATATCCTAAACGAATTATCCAATTTTAATGAAATTTGTTGTATCTCCTATTCTCATATAAATACAAACACAGTAAAAATTTCAGAACAATCTATCAAACAATGCGGAACTTTAAAATTTCACTCCCAGTGTCCCTAACTATTAGTCATACACGTTTATTTTATGATTACAGATGATGGACTTGCAACTGATTGAGCCAATAATTGGATATCTTTTACAACTGCTGGTGTATGAGTTCCTGCAACATGCTCAAGTTTTAGTCATACACATACTAGATTTTATGACTACAGATAATGGACTTGCAGCACATTGAGGCCCCTGCAGCACTCTCATCGGACATGCTGCTCAACTTAACACAGTCCGCTGCAACTACCTCATTTGTCGTACCCTACAACCCATTACAGATACTGGTACTGTTGCATCAGATGCTGCCAGTTATTCACAACATCACGTCCATTCAAAACTTGAAAGATCAGTTTCAACAGAGACAGAATAAGTCGATTCATGATCAACTGAAGCAATGTCAACAACAAGTTAATAATCTGATATCTGTGCAGTCTAAACATTTGAATTACTTGCAAAAACACTGGGAACGCTTACAGAGTGATCAAGCTCTTGAATTATCCAAATCTATTGACAACACAGCATCTCTTAGCAAGGAACTTGAAGAGTACAAGATGAAACTGCAAGAACTAAACAATATCTCACTCGCGGAGAAAAAGGACTTGATGAAAGCTACGGAACCAGACACAAGCGTCACAGAACAGGTATTTCAAAATATGAAGTACCAAAAGTACGCGGCTCTACAGCGTTGTCAAACAAACACAGATTCACTGCTCAGATATTCTGTGTCCAATCCTTTTATCGTCAGAGAATAAAACTCATTAGTGGGTTGTTCTAGCGGGAGAACAATAAACTTACGACCAGGTTGCGCGGTGTGATACCTATCGGCATCCTCGGCGCTCGTTGCCGTCTTCCGCTATCATAGAAGAGCACGGATGAAGCCATACAACATTTTTAAAACTGCTTTTAAAGGCTTTACTTACCAACTCTATAAAACGAGATACTGAAACTGGCCATCGTCGCTTATTGGAGCTCTTCGCTAAAATGTTTTCGTCATGAAGAGGCACTTCATAAGCAAAATTGGGTTCTGAGTTATAGGGTCAATCTTTTTTGAGTTAACAATTAATGCCCGTACATACGTCAATACAATTTTGCTCCCTTTTTTAGACAATCAACAGACAATGGATTTTACCTTCTGCAACAGCTCTTAAGACCAATCTTTCGATAAGAACAACTGAAAGTTAATCTAAATTGTCCTAACACTATATACATGCATTAAAAGTATTTATGACGCTAATTGTTTATATAAATAAAATGTATTCATGTTTATATTAAAAGTCAGCCTTCCTTTTTTGCTAGTGACGAGACATCTCTGTCTCACTATTTAAACCCAAAATACGACGAAACGGTTGCACTCGAGAGCGTGTAGATCATGCTTGAAATCTTTAAAAGCCTGTTTGCTTGTACTTTTCCTTCGTTACGGCTTTGCCGTGTTCATGTTGCAGCTTTCGTTTAAGTTGCTTCATTTTTTCAGTATACTTCCTTTAAACGTAGATGAAAGTATCGAAGTTTTGTATCTGGAGCTTTTATAATTCAGTTGAGAATCAATTGTTGGAAAGTTAAACTTGAAATTTTTTTTGTTTTGCAAGGAAACCTTAATGTTGCGTCAAAATAGAGGGTTACTTCTATGGAACT
This sequence comes from Tenodera sinensis, assembly GCA_030765045.1. Classification (NCBI taxonomy): domain Eukaryota; kingdom Metazoa; phylum Arthropoda; class Insecta; order Mantodea; family Mantidae; genus Tenodera; species Tenodera sinensis. The sequence goes on from CM060972.1 coordinate 104,642,885, forward strand.
GTATTCTGGATGGAATATAAATGGTTAATTAGATTAAATCTGTTACGTGTCTATTCTATAGAATATTAATGTGCAATTCATAAACATTAATATTTGTTATAGTTCATTGAAGAAATCTGTGATAAGATGTTCCACTAAATACGGTGCGTTTGTAGATCGACCGGACCGCCACGCGGGTTCAGCAGACCCAGCCAGGACCGGCGCGCCCTCCGCCAGAGTTACACGTAAACGACCTGCAAGTTATGAGTACGGAAATCTAACTACTGTACTGACTTACATTATACTTACCTGCATCGCAATAGATGTTGAAATTGATGACTTTCAACGCAGTGGTTAGTGTTCCAGCTCATGACTTGCCGGTCGTTTACGTGTACTTCTGGAGGAGGGAGCGCTGATCCTCGCTTGATCCGGTGCCTCCGCGGAGCGGTCCAACCCATCTACGAACGCACACTAGTTGAATTTATAGAAGTTAGCACTTAAATTATAGGTTAGGCTTAATTTTATAAAAAACTTAACATCTGTTAAAAACAGAAACGTTTGTGTTAATTTCTCAGATATCTTCTGAAGCCCTGTGTGGTAAAGGGCAAAATGTGGACAAACTCAACAAGCGACTATATCAAGCAACTTCTGTAGGAAACTGGTCGCTTGTAAGTAATTATTTAAAATGCGGAGCAGATCCCAACAGCGCCATTCACTTGGCTGCGTATTATGGACACCCAGAGATAGTTGAGCTCCTCCTGGATAGAGGCGCTGATATTAACTTGGAGAGGAAGATTAACAAATGGACGCCTCTACATGTGGCAGTACAAAATGAACATCTGAACGTGGTCCGTGTGTTGTTGAGTAAGGGCGCTGAGAGTGATGTAAGAACAAGAGATGGGTGTACCCCTCTGTATCAGGCTTCATCGTCAGGTAATGTCCAGATCGTACAAATTCTGTTAGAGTACAACGCCTCCACTGAGATGAAGTGTGAAAACGGGTACACACCGCTGCATATAGCGGTACAATATGAATATCCGGACGTGGTCCGTGTGTTGCTAAGTAACGGCGCTGAGAGGGATGTAAGAGCAAGCGATGGATGCACTGCTCTGTATCAGGCTTCATCGTCAGGTAGTGTCCAGGCAGTAAGGATGCTGCTAGAGAACAAGGCCTCAACTGAGTTCAACTGTGAGAACGGTTCCACACCGCTGCTTGTGGCAGTACAATATGGACATCCGAACGTGGTCCGTCAGTTGCTGAGTAACGGCGCTGACGTGGAGGTAAGAAGAAGCGACGGATCTACTCCTCTGTATCAGGCGTCATCGTCAGGTAATAACAATAGTAGTAATAATAATTCTTTAAATTACTGATAATTTTGATGCATTTCTTCTGTAAAATCATCAACTTATCCATATGCACCTCTGCTGCACTTCCCCACAGCTCAATCCCATAATGTAGGTATGCATAAATTATACCATTATGTTGTTGTTTTCTAGTGCCTTGCATCTGGCAATGAAGCCATTAGCATTCGTGCTTTCCAATACTTTTGAACTGTAGTTTCTTCTGAACTTAATGCTTCACAGGTCTTCAAGTGGTCTTCATTCATTTCTGCTGGATCGTTACACAGGACACATATTGGTGAGGCTGAGATACCTATTCTGTAGAGATGACTTGCTAAGCAGTCGTGATTTGTCAATAGTCGGAAGGCTGCAACCGCTGTTTTCCTTGGTCTCTGGGGGATTATATCTGGGTTGGAAAGTAGTGTAATCCATTTTTTATCTTTGGCATTTGTTTCTATTCCTTGTAGGTATGAATGAGACAAATTTTTAATGATCAAGCGTTTTATTGAGGAATATGAGAAATTGAATTTAGACTTTTGTTTTATTGTTGTGCCTTTCTTTGCAAGTGAGTCTGCAGCTTCGTTCCCCATGACTCCACAGTGTGCTGGAATCCATTGGAGATGAACAGTCTTATTAACTTTTTGGAGTTGTGTTAACATTTTGTAGCATTCTCTAATTTTTGTTGACTTCTTTGTAGTATTTGAACATATTCCCTGAATTGCAGCTTTAGAATCTGAAAGAATGGCTTTATACCATTATAAATCATGTTTAATTCTTCATTTGCTAATGTATGTTTAAAAAATCTTAAAAGATAAATGGATTTCCTGATTTTGGTAGATATAGTATAATTATTTAGATCCAATTTATCCCCTTTGTTATAGCTTAGCCTTAAAATACTCGTCTTTAAGCAATCTGGACATATTTCCTTCTGTGTTAAAAATCGATAAGAATGTTGCAATGATTTTGCCATTTCATTCTTGCAGTATTTTAATAACTTTGGACTAATTTCATCCCAGCCGGATGTGTGAGAGCAAGTCAAAAAGTAAGTTACACTCACTCGCCGCGAGAATACGCTATGTGTCATGGCCGTGGCCACTACAATAACTGCTGACACGTCCGAAGGGTGGTGTGGCTGGCATCTCGTGTTATGCGTGCAGAGCGGGCCTGGATGGCTCATTAGCGTGCCAACTAGATGTTCACTGCAAATTGCAGTTGCGTACAACGACCAGATTTCTATGGCCTAAACGACTCAATTGCACGGGCATTCATCGTGAAATCGCTGCTGTATATTGTGAGCGTGCAATTTCTCGACGTACTGGGTGGCTCAGTTGGTTAGACGCTGGCCTACTGATCCCAAGGTCGCGGGTTCAAATCCGGCCCAGACCGATGGTTTTTAAGTGTGCTTAAAAACGACAGCTCCATGTCAGTAGATTTACTGGCATGTAAACGAACTCCTGCGGGACAAAATTCCGGCATACCGGCGACGCTGATGTGATCCTGGCAATTGACAGCGTCGTTAAACAACAAAATAATTTAATTTAATTTCGACGTACCCCGCCAAATGTCATAACTGCTGCAACGATTCAAATGGGAGATATGACAACATCCTTCATAGAGTCCACACTTATGTGTTCGGTAAGATCGGTACCGAGACGACGAGTTGGTGAAAGCAGCTGTATCCAGGTGGTTACATAGCACTGGAGGTGATCTCTACGCATTTGAAATAAAAAAATTGGTTGCCCGATCAGATAAATGTTTCAGGTCTCTTGGGGATTATGTGGAAAAGTGAACTTACATTGTATGTTGTCATAGCTGTGTTGTCTATGTGTGTGCGCGTGTGGTTTAATATGTGGCCATAACTTGGAAGTGTAACATATATTTTTATTCACCCTCGTAATTTTACTACGTAGAAGTCCAATTATTTTGACAATTTCATGTGCATTTGTAGGTTTTACAAAATGTACATTGTTATTGCTCCTCCCTGAGTTTTGCTGTGTTAAATTTAAATAAAATTGTTCACATAGTCACAAATTGTATCAGAGTCTCTCTCAATGTTCCCAGGTAATGACCTGATCGTCGAAATCCTGTTAGAATACAATGCCTCCACTGCATTGAAGTATGAGAACGGGTCTACACCGCTGCACATAGCAGTAGAACATGGACACCAGGACGTGGTTCGTGTGTTGCTGAATAACGGAGCTAGAACAGACATCGGAAGAGGCGATGGAGCCACTCCTCTGTGCCAGGCGCTATCCTCAGGGAATCTCCAGATGATGGAAATGTTGTTAGAGTTCCAGGCATCTACTGAGCTGAAATGTGTAGACAATTTGACACCGCTACTTGTGGCGGTGAATCAAAACAACCTCAACATCACCGCCCTTCTCCTGGAACACGGAGCTGATGTAAATGGGACAGACAATAACAATCGTACAGGATTATTCCTGGCTGTTGAAGATGGTAACTTGGAAATGGTAAAGTTGTTGATAGAACACCATGCTGACGTCAGTAGAGCACGAAATGATGGATGGACCCCATTGCATTACGCTGCTAACCTCGGCCACTTAGAGATAGTCAAGCTTCTGGTGAACAAAGGTGCTGACGTCAAACAGCTGTCCAAGGATGGAGCTTCTGCTAGATTTTATGCCAATCAAGAAGGTCACTTACAAATAGCTGACTATCTAGCTAGTCTGGATGGATAGTTATCTGATGTAGACTTATTATACAGCTGAACTTGCGTATTTCGAAGCTGAAGGGACAAGAAAGAATCTGCTGTGTTGCACTCGCATGATTTAACCTATTCTTGCACTAACTATTCCTACAAACACGTATTCCTCTATACTACTTCATGTTAATACAGATAAACATTCCCAGAAATCATCTTACTACTCATTTTCTTATAGATGCAAGGTGAATATAGGAATACAGTAGATTTTGAGCTATAGTCAGATCATTTAAAGCTTTGAAATCCCGTTCTCTTTGAACTGCCGAGAGATAAAAAAATGAATTCTATTTGAGATAAGTTCAAGTATTGTAAATTCCACATACATAAGAAGGAATATCTCTGAAATAGTTTACTTCACACACGCGCGCGCACACACACACATGCACACCACACACACAAAATATATTGGACATAACTTCTGTGATTTAACAAGACCTTTATTTTTTGTATAGTAAGATTTGTCCATCTCTTACGGTTTACCAGCTATGAAAAACTCATCAGGAGTGAACAGCACTACGTGGGCTATAGCAGAAAATTTTCATACATTTTATTTGCTATAAAAATATCTTAAACATATGTCATTTCAATCAAAATCGTTAGTCATTTTTGACAACATGAAAATTTTCGAAAAATGCTCCATATGAGGGGTAGTTTAGGGTGGAGGAATTTTCTTCAAAATCTTCGTGTTGCATTTTTAAAGGCACTAAACTTGAATACCAACTTTCGTTCTTAACCAACTTTTCGTTTTGTAGTTATACTGTTCACAGATAGACGTACACTCAGACACACATGGACGTTTTTCTAATGATGCCTTTTTTTGGATTCAGGGTACTTCAAAACACTTTACTTTTTCACTAAAATCACTGCTTATAATGTTCTCCTTATTCTTAATATAAGTTAAAAGTGTTCTGTGTTATTATGTGTTGCTTCCTTATTTGAGAGCTTTTTCATCAAATACTTTACAAGTACTCGAACTACTCGACGACGGCTTTTTCTGCAAAAGTTATTCTTGTATTGGACACGCGGTTTACTAAAAGACATAGCACGTGGCAACACGCTGAAGAGTAGGAAGCTGAAGGGACGTGTTTTAAACAAGGGAATGTGTGAGCAGGTATAGAAGCTTAAGGCTGGCAGCTAGAACCCCCAACTGCATTCCGACAAAGCAAACAACACGGATGACCTCTTTTGCACAAATACATGGACGAAGTTATAAGTAATGCCACGAGTGATTGTCAAGTTATCTAGAGAATTTGACTATCACGAGTTAATTTATTAAGTCTATTTCACGAATTAAGGGATGATATAACCTATGAAGCGCCATTTAAATGTTGTATTATAATTATCAGGGATAGAATTTTTAAATCCGCATCTTTTTTGTTAGGGTAAATTAATTAAGCTCTTCAGAAAGATACCACAGTGTGAAGTTTTGTTTCTATTTGTCAAAAGTGGCATTTTTTCATGCACCTCTTTCCCTTTTTGGGTACCTTAATCTCCTTTTCCCCCAATCATGCCCATAATCCCCTTTTCCCCCTTTTTTCTTTTAAGTTTCCATCCATTTTACTCTGTATGATTTTAGTCAATATAAAATATTTAACTTTTAATTAACATCTGCTCAGCTTGCTGTGAACATGTGAAGATTAAGCCTAACTCTTTCAGGAACGCTGCGCGGCAGTTGAAAACACACCCACAACAATGGCAAATAATTGCGTACGACAAATCCTCTTTCTCTTGCTTTACCGCTATAAAGCCTCCCGCAATAATGCAACTGACAATGATTCACTGTCATTGTATATCATACTATCCTTTTAATTTCACCAGAATCAGTAGCCTACTGTTCGTGAATGTGAGTGAGAACATTCTGGTAATTAAGGAAAATGAAGCTATTAACAGTGAAGCAACAAGATTCCAAAGTAAGAACAAAATAGAAACTAAAAACTTTACTTATCTTAGTAACGCTGCAAGCTTTGTATAGCTTTGAGAATGAGTTGGAGTCAACTCGAAACTTGAGTCAGGTTTTGCAAAAGAATAAAATGGAGCGATTATGTAGAGAAAATAGTGAATAAGAAAGGAAAGACTTGGAGGGAACCTAAACAACTAGCTAGGGACAGAGCAAAGTATGGGAAATGGATCAGGACTAAGAGTTTAACTCTTTAAGTGTGTTAAGTAATATTTTTAAAGGTCTCCAAAGAAACATAAGGCTATTAAACAACTGCAACCTAAGTCTAAAACTTATAGGGATAATTCGTTAACATCACGGGCAACGCCGGGCATTTCAGCTAGCCATTACTAAACGATAGATATGTTAAAATGTCGGCTGAGGACAGGGCAAAACGGAGCCGGAAAGAGGGTTGTGTGAAAAAGTTTGCTCCAAGGGGAGGAAGAGAAAAAACTGATGTGTTGCACTCACATGACTTTCTCTACTCTTGTACTAACCATTCTTACAAACTCTTATACCTCTATCTTCTTCGTGTTAGTTGAGGTAAACATTTGTACAAATTATCTTATTGTAGGTACAAGGGGAACATGGGAATACAGCAGCCTTTGAGCGATAGTCAAGTCTTTTAAAGCTTTGAGATTCCGTTCTCTTTGCACGATTAAGATATAAAAAAATGAATATCGGTCTTCCATCTGACGAAACTCCTGGCGTTTGGTCATAATAGTGTTCACTACTAGTAGGGGAACCCACGGTAATAAATGGTGATTTACTCGAGCGTCGTGGGGACTATTGGATTTTGAAGCTTAGATGGTAGAAATAAGAAAAGGTTATGTGATGTGCACCCCTTCACCGGCGGGGAGAGCCTCTACCGACTTTCCAAAATATAATTAAAAACACTGTTTTCAAATACTCGAGTGCATGTGATTATTATACAAACAGCATAGCTTGGTATCCTTGTCATGCTTATCCATAATCTGACGTTTCTTCGGAGGGATTTTCTTAATATGACGATTTAAAATCTTTTCATGGTTTTTCTTTTTAAATCAGTGAATGTGACAAGGAAAACACACGGAAAATACCATGCAAATAAATAGTGGACAGAGGGTATGACATTCCACCGTGCGCAGTATTGTCATCCGAGCCGAGGTGCGGAGTGGGGCATACATGCTTCTCTGCAGCTGCAGGCTTTAAGCTTTATTGATAATTGTTGTTAATTCGGCTTGTGGAAATCGGCAGATTATATTTTTCCATTATTCTTCAATTATTTCCTTCAAAATACAATAAAATTTGACCCACTCGAGCTTTTCGAGCTAACTTCTTTTTTGCTTACAAGTTTGTGACCCCCCCCACTCCCTTACGCCACGCTCAAATCGTCAGATTATTGAAACACAGACTTTGCGACATGTAATTAACCCACCATATCTTAATGTGATGCTTTTAAGTATAGATTTTTTTTACTATTCTGGTCGGCTGCACTAGACGCGCGACTGTATATAGAGGGGTTATATAGGTATGATGGAGGTACTGAACAGGGTGCAAGGTGCTAATCTGCCGCGCTTGAGTAAATCCCAAAACCCCTACTGGGTTACCTTGCTATAAGGACATAGATGAACTGTGATTCGAACCAGGGGAGTAACAATAATATGTACAATAAGGGATCACTGTAGTGTTTTAAGAAGGTGTTTTTTTATTAGAAATCATTGGTACACTTGCTAGGTAGAGAACTACATCTGTGTGACCTCCGTACGCAGCCAACTCTTGTGGAATGACGCGAGGAGATGTGGAAGCTTGAAAGACATCAGCACCGTTGTCTACCAGAAGCTTGACCATTTCTAGATTGCCATTGTAGGCTGCCGAATGTAAAGGGGTGAAACCACCATCGGTGATCGGTATGTTTACATCAGCTCCGGCCTCAATAAGAGCTTCTGCTGTTTTCATACGGTTAGAAATAACAGCAATATGCAACGCTGTTTCTCCATCTTTGGTTTGTGCGTTAATACTAGCATTGTGTTGTATGAGTAAGTTGACTATTTCCTCGTAACCCTTCAAGGCAGCCACATGCAAGGGTGTTCTCAACTCAGCACTACATGGTATGTTGACATTGGCACCGCCTTCTACAAGAGATTTCGCTATTTGCTTGCGATCACGAGAAGATGAAGCGTAATACAAGGCAGTGCACCCATCTTTGTTTAGTATATCAAGATTAGCATTGTGTTGTATCAGCAAGTTTACTATTTCCTCGTAACCCTTCAAAGTAGCAATATGCAAGGGTAAAGCCGAGTTATTACAACATGCTATGTTGGCATTCGCACCAGCGTCAAGAAGAGATTTCGTTATTTCTATGAGATTAGAAGATACAGCGTGAAATAACGGAGTCCATCCATCTTTCCTTGCCTGATTAACGTTAGCATTGTGTTGTATGAGCAAGTTTACTAGTTCCTCGCTGTAATTTGTGGTGGCCACATACAAGGGTGTTATTAAGGACTCGCCATCTTGTATATTACTGTTGGCCCCGGACTCAAGAAGTGTTTTTGCTATTCGGAGGTGATCATATAAAGTAGCGACATGCAAAGCAGACCATCCATCTTTGTCGGTTAGATTAACATTAGCATTGTGTTTTATAAGTAGTTTTACCATTTCCAAGTCACCATACCCGGCAGCGAGGTGTAATGGTGTTCTTATATTGCTGTCTCTTCCATTTACATCAGCTCCGTGCTCAAGAAGAACTGAGGCTACGTCCAGCTGGTTTGTCATCACCGCCACATGAAGCGGCGTGGAGTCGTTTTCACATTTTAATTCAAGGGCGAATGTGTACTTCGTAACCATTTTGATGACCTTGGAGCTTCCTGGTGCTAGATCATCATACACAGCAGAACACTCAGCGCCTGTTCTTGCATTGGGCTCAGCGCCCTTGTTCAGCAACAGACGAATCACGTTCAGGTGTTTATGTTGAATTGCCGCATGCAGCGGTGTGACACCATTTTCACATCTTAACTCAGTGGAGGCGTTGTACTCTAACAGCATTTGAACGATCTGGACATTACCTGACGATGAAGCCTGATACAGAGGCGTACATCCATCTCTTGTTCTTACATCACTCTCAGCGCCGTTACTCAACAACACACGGACCACGTTCAGATGTCCATAGTGCACTGCCACATGAAGAGGCGCCCATTTGTCATTCTTTCTCTCCAAGTTAATAACAGCGCCACTATCCAGGAGCAGCTCAACTATATCAGAAAGCCCAAAATGTGCAGCCAAGTGAATGGCACTATCAGGATCAGCGCCACATTTTAAATATTTGTTCACAAGTCACAAGTTCTCTGTTGAAGTTGCAAGAATTAGCTGTTCATTGAGGTTTTCCAAACTTGCTCCAACTGCAACTTTCTCACATGCCATTGGAGAAGTCTGAAAAAAGTAAGACAATTTTCTAAAATCAAAACATGAACATATTAAAATTAAGAGTTCTATATATTATTTTCAGAGTATAGTTAATTACAAGAAAACTTTAATGTAACATTAAAATAAAGGCTTTCATGACTTCATCCATATTTAATGAAGGTATGCTGAAAATATGCAAAAAGCTGTACAAAAACTGTATCGCGAACGTTTTAACGGGCAAAATCATAAGACCTTAAGGGTAAAAGTAAACAAGTTTTGAAACTTTAAGTGATATTTTCACGTATCTGGCCACAGGCATTTGGTCACATTCGGCTTTTAGACATTCAATAAGGTAAACCACTGGCAGGTTGCCATGGTAGCTCAATAGTTAGAGTAGCCATGCGTGGTTCATATCCAGGTTGTGGCATTGAATTTTTCAGTCCTCATCCTACCTCTCAAGATCTCTGCTATTTATTGGCGCATTTCTTTAATATTATTTTTCCCCTGTGATAGAAAGCAATTCTCAAATAGTCGAGCTTCAAATTTTGAAAATAAAATTATTTCCACGCTCGCAGTCAGACTATTGGGTGTATAACTTTTTGTTAATGAGCTGTGATATTTTGTTAATGTGGGATATTCTATATTATGAAATACCTGTGTTTCTGTCATGTTTGTTCCCGGCTGTGTAGCTTCTACAGAGTTGTTCTTCTCCGCGAAAGTGTCTCCGCGTACTTTCCTCGTATATTTCTCAAGCTCCATGCTGAGAAATGCATTTTCCTTGATATGTTTGGATAATTCAAGGGCATGGTCACTCTCTAGACGTTCTAAGCGTCTCTGCAGCTGTACAAAATCCATTAACGTCTCATTGTTTCCATGTTGTTGGCATTCCCTCAGTCCATCATGGATTGATTCATTTTGTCTGTCTTGCCACAGATCTTTCAAACTTTGCGTGCAGTTGCTATCGACGTTAGGTTGCACATGCTGTAGAAACTGATAAAACAGCAGCGTTGTGTTGCAGACCGTGGCCAATGGGGTTGCTGGAGTGGACTGGGTGTGTTGCATTTCCATCATCTGAAATCAAAATAAATGTATCACAACATCTTGAACAAATTTACGTGTTCAACATAAAATTCTTACTCAGTTCATTCATTGTTCGGGTGCCACTTTATGGAGTTAATTAGTTGTCAAGTGCAAGTTTGTTATTGCTTATGGACTTAAATATAGGAAACGTGCTTATAGGTAACTTCAAAGCCTACGATTCTGAACAAAGGAATAAAATAGGCAAATGGGGCAAAGTCCGCTCCCTAATAATATTATATATATGCCATAATGTGAAAAACAGTGTAAACCGTGCAATAATTCTGAGTAAACTTAAAGTAAACAGTTCTGCTTCATTTAAAGAGTATGCTGATTGCAGTTTTGTCTATCTTCACAAATAATATCATAAGATGTGTTACTAATTGATAAATTCTCAAGCGGAGTGAGAGTCAGACTGTCGAATTATATTTATATGGATCTTTCATAAATAAAATATGAATTGAAGTACTATATCGCAAAGATTTGACCAAAAAAGGTTAAATTCCATAAAACGATAACCTAAAATAAGTGATTTCAATTAGCGTGGTCCACCGTTGCCAACCGAGGAAAACGAAACCCAAGAATTGCATGTATTTCGATCTTGTTATAACAGAAAACGAGTTGATAATCTCAAATAAATCTCACTTTAGTTTTAACATAAACAAATAACTTTTCTTCTGGAAAAATGCATTAATTCCACAACTCAACAAGGTTGTCTAACACGCAAGTGGGAATGTACTCAATTCACCATGGATACTAGAGGTCTGCACGGGCTCAGGCTTGAAACTTAACACATACAATATCATTTATTACATTTAATGGTCACCGAGAATAGCACAATTATCGCGGCATTTCTTTAGTAGGAATTATGTATGATTATTCTGCTGAAACGTTTCAAATAATAATAATAATAATAATAATAATAATAATAATAATAATAATAATAATAATAATAATAATAATAATAATAATAATAATAATAATAATAATAATAATAATAATAATAATAATAATAATAATAATAATAATAATAATAAACAATAAACAATAATAATAATAATAATAATAATAATAATAATAGTAGTAGTAGTAGTAGTGGTAGTAGTAGTAATAGTAGTAATAATAAGGAAATTACATAATTGGGCCGAGCTGGGCTTCAGGCTTGGTTGGGTTGAGGTCGGGCCGAATCCAAGAATGTCGGCCTGTGCAGGCCTCTAATGGATATGTAATAATGTTTCTATCACGTCAGGGAGAAAAATTATCGCAGTTTATGTTTTCGCTGCATGACAATCTCGCTCCGTGTGCATATGCATGCATTCGTACTTGTATAAACGTAAGTTACTGACATACGACTGCAACTGTGTTTATACAACTTTTTTCGAAATAAGAATCAAGAACTATTACCATGTTTTAGACGAGAGGTTCACTCTGTTTTTGTTGTGCTGTGATTGGCTTGGTGTCAAAACTAAACATTGTGTTCAATATTCCAGAGGCTCCAGAGGCAGTTCGAGTCGAGTGGGGAAGCTTTTCCCCCACCCGAGTGTCTTTACCGCAGTACCTAGCCGTTATACGGCTTAACCTGCGCGATAGTATGATGTTTTGGTCTACAGGGATTTAATACTCTGGGAATGTTTAGTGGAATCAGGGGTATTTATAAGGGCAAGGTGTGTTCAATATTGAAGATTGGTGTTTATTTATAGATCCTTCCAAAGCTAGTTTGAAGGCTGCACTAGTTCACAATGGCCGGCCATCTGTTCCTGTGGCCCATGTAGTTGGTATGAAAGAAACACGTGGAAGTATGTTGCTGATGCTAGAAGCCATTACATACAAGGAACGTAACTGGCATATTTGTTCTTCTCCTAGGATTACAGAGTGTATCACAAAACTGTTGTTTCCTGTGTCTGTGGTATACATTAACACTGCATAGTGAAAGAGTGGCCCAAGAGACAAGAATTCAAACCACGGAAGTAGAACGCAAAACATTTTAAACATTTCAAATGTGTATCTTCAGCCTTTGCATATAAAACTGGGATTTGTGAAAACCTTTGTGAAGCAAATAAACAAAACAGGGGGAAATTTCAAATACCTAACAGAATGTGTCCCAGTATAAGTGCAACCAAGATAAAAGAAGGCATTTTCCTTGATCCAGAGGTAGGACATTTGCTTCAGAATTCACAATTTGACGCTAAGCTAGATCCGCTGAACTTGCTACGTGGTTGTCATTCAAAAAAGCGTGAATGGGTTTCCAGGTAACAAAAAAGTGAAGCATATTGATACACTCATCAGTGGTCGTTCAAATAACTATAGAAACTGGTTATGTTAGGTCAAGGTTCTTGAACTCTTTCTCCACAGATACCACGATTAATTGTTGACCGACCTTGAAATGTGACAGCGCACTAAAACTGGACTACCCGGCATTGTATAACCATTTATCACTGCAACCCACTCGTCCAACGACCCTGTGCATCTTCAGACACACTTAAAAAGTGTTTCTTAAAGCATTTAGACAAAGAATTAATTAAAACTCTTACGATACTATAAAAATACAAAAAATAAACAAAATAAGCAAAAACACCAGGAAGATACTATGCAAAAGTACTGTTGAATGACCACAAATACTGCAAGAAGAAAAGGGAGTAGAGAAAAATGTGTGAATGTAATGTTTTTTTGTATTTTTTCCAGGCATCTGGAAAGTTGTATGAATTGTTTGTAGAAGAGCGAGTACAGAAAGACATGTAATTGTCTTCTATAAAATAGAAGTGAGTAGAGAGAAAGCCGTGTAAATGTAATATGCCGTACTTCTACTTCAATCATATAAAAATGTATGAATTGTTCATGGAAGAGCGAGTACAGAAATATATGTGATTGTGTTATATAAAATAAAGATGACTAGAGAAAACCGTGGAATGTAATATGTTTAATTTGTATTTGAATCATATAAAGACTTATGTTAATTGCTTCTGGAAACCAGTAGAGGAAGAAATATAATTGTATTTCGTAAACCAAAAGAGAGTTGAAAAAACCGTATAAATGTAATATCTTACATAGTACAGCGAACAACAAAAATAACTGATGTGTTACACTCACATGACTTTCTCTACTCTTGTACTAACCATTCTCACAAACTCTTATTCCTATATCTTCTTCGTGTTAGTTGAGATAAACATTTGTACAAATTATCTTATTGTTTATTTCCTTGTAGGTACAAGGGGAATATGGGAATACAGCAGCCTTTGAGCGATATTCAAATGTTTTAAAGCTTTCAAATTCCGTTCTCTTTGCACAGTTAACATAAAAAAATGAACAAGATGTTCCATTTCACGAAAATTTAAAGTTTTCCGAAACTGACACAAATAACAAGAAATATCTCCGAAATGCTTCACTCTAAAAAAAATATTGATACATAAATTGTGTTTTAGCGAGATCTATATTTTTTATATAGTAAGATTTTTATCTATCTCATACGGTTTACGAGTTATTCAAAAGTAGTCCAGAGTAAATACGACTACAGGGGCTACAACCAGAAAATTCAAAATATACACTTCATTTGTCGTATAAGTATCTCAAACATGACATTTTAATCAAAATCGTTTGAGCCATTTTCAAGGAAATCAAAATTTTTTTAAATATTCAATGTAAAGGGTAGTTTAGGGTGGGGCTATTTTCTTCAAAATCTTCTTGTCGCATCCTTGAAACACATTAAACTTAAATATCAACTTTGGTTTTTATCCGACTTTTCGTTTTTGAGTTATGCTTTCCACAGACAAACAGACACACGGATCTTTTTCTAAATTTGTTTTCTTTTGGTTCAGGGGGCTTCAAAACATATTTCCGATAAAATTCCGCCATCGAAATTGTAGGTCCAATAGACTACTTCCCCTACTGACTATACGTAGTAGAGAAAGTAAAAAACAGTCAATTTGCATGGTTATCGGTTAACAGGTCATAAATAGCATCCATTTGTGTGTGTGTGTATGTGTGTGTATGTGCATGTGTGTGTATGCGTGTGTGTATGCGTGTGTGTATGCGTGTGTGTGTATGTGTGTGTATGTGTATGTGTGTGAATGCGTGTGTGTATGCGTGTGTGTATGTGTGTGTATGCGTGTGTATATGCGTGTGTGTATGTGTGTGTATGTGTATGTATGTGTATGTATGTGTGTATGTGTGTATGTGCGTGTGTGTGTATGCATGTGTGTATGTATGTGTGTATGTGTGTGTATGTGCGTGTGTGTGTATGCGTGTGTGTGCATGTGTGTATGCGTGTGTGTATGTGTGTATGCGTGTGTATGTGTGTGTATGTGCATGTGTGTGTATGCGTGTGTGTAAGTGTGTATGCGTGTGTGTATGTGTGTATGCGTATGTGTGTATGTGTGTATGCGTGTGTGTATTTTTGTGTATGTGCGTGTGTATGCGTGTGTATATGTGTGTATGCGTGTGTGTATGCGTGTGTGTATGTGTGTGTATGCGTGTGTGTATGTGTGTGTATGTGTATGTATGTATGTGTGTGTATGCGTGTGTGTATGTGTGTATGCGTGTGTGTATGTGTGTATGCGTGTGTGTATGTGTGTATGCGTGTGTGTATGCGTGTGTGTATGTGTGTGTATGCGTGTGTGTATGTGTGTATGCGTGTGTGTATGTGCGTGTGTGTATGTGCGTGTGTATATGCGTGAGTGTATGTGTGTATGCGTGTGTATGTGTGTATGTGTGTATGCGTGTGTGTATGTGTGTATGTGTGTGTATGTGCGTGTTTGTGTATGTATGCGTGTGTGTATGTGTGTGTATGCGTGTGTGTATGTGTGTATGTGTGTATGCGTGTGTGTATGTGTGTATGTGTGTGTATGCGCGTGTGTGTATGTGTGTGTATGTGCGTGTGTGTATGTGTGTGTATGTGCGTGTATGTGCGTGTGTGTATGCGTGTGTGTATGTGTGTATGCGTGTGTGTATGCGTGGGTGTGTATGCGTGGGTGTATGTGTGTATGCGTGTGTGTGTATGTGCGTGTGTGTATGCATGTGTATGTGTATGTATGTGTGTATGTGCGTGTGTGTGTATGCGTGTGTGTATGTGTGTGTATGCGTGTGTGTGTATGTGTGTATGTGCGTGTGTGTGTATGCGTGTGTGTATGCGTGTGTGTATGTGTGTATGCGTGTGTGTATGTGTGTGTATGCGTGTGTGTGTATTTTTGTGTATGTGCGTGTGTATGCGTGTGTATATGTGTGTATGCGTGTGTGTATGTGTGTGTATGCGTGTGTGTATGTGTGTGTATGTGTATGTATGTATGTGTGTATGCGTGTGTGTATGTGTGTATGCGTGTGTGTATGTGTGTATGCGTGTGTGTATGTGTGTATGCGTGTGTGTATGTGTGTATGCGTGTGTGTATGTGCGTGTGTGTATGTGCGTGTGTATATGCGTGAGTGTATGTGTGTATGCGTGTGTGTATGTGTGTATGTGTGTATGCGTGTGTGTATGTGTGTGTATGTGTGTATGTGCGTGTTTGTGTATGTATGCGTGTGTGTATGTGTGTGTATGCGTGTGTGTATGTGTGTATGCGTGTGTGTATGTGTGTATGTGTGTGTATGCGCGTGTGTGTATGTGTGTGTATGTGCGTGTGTGTATGTGCGTGTATGTGCGTGTGTGTATGCGTGTGTGTATGTGTGTGTATGTGTGTATGCGTGTGTGTGTATGCGTGGGTGTGTATGCGTGGGTGTATGTGTGTATGCGTGTGTGTGTATGTGCGTGTGTGTATGCGTGTGTATGTGCGTGTGTGTGTATGCGTGTGTGTATGTGTGTATGCGTGTGTGTATGTGTGTGTATGCGTGTGTGTATGTGTGTATGTGCGTGTGTGTATGCGTGTATGCGTGTGTGTATGTGTGTATATGTGTGTGTATGTGTGTGTTTGCGTGTGTGTATGTGTGTATGTGCGTGTGTGTATGCGTGTGTGTATATGTGTGTGTATGCGTGTGTGTATGTGTGTATGTGCGTGTGTGTATGCGTGTGTGTATGCGTGTGTGTATGTGTGTGTATGTGTGTGTATGTGCGTGTGTGTATGCGTGTGTGTATGTGTGTGAATGTGTGTATGTACGTGTGTGTGTATGTGTGTGTATGTGCATGTGTGTATGCGTGTGTGTATGTGTATGTGCGTGTGTGTATGTTCGTGTGTGTGTATGTGTGTATGTGCGTGTGTGTATGTGTGTGTATGTGCGTATGTGTGTATGTGCATGTGTGTATGTGCGCGTGTGTATGTGTGTATGTGCGTGTGTGTATGTGTGTGTATGTGTGTATGTGTGTGTATGTGCGTGTGTGTGTGTATGTGTGTATGTGCGTGTGTGTGCGTGTGTATATGCGTGTATGTGTGTGTATGTGTGTGTATGTGTGTATGTGCGTGTATGTACGTGTGTATGTGTGTATGCGTGTGTGTATGTGTGTATGCGTGTGTGTATGTGTGTATGCGTGTGTGTATGTGCGTGTGTGTGTGTATATGTGTGTATGTGCGTGTGTGTATGTGTGTGTATGCGTGTGTATGTATGTGTGTGTATGCGTGTGTGTATGTGCGTGTGTGTATGTGTGTATATGTGTGTATGTGCGTGTGTGTATGTGCGTGTGTGTATGCATGTGTATGTGTATGTGTGTGTATGTACGTGTGTGTATGTGTGTATATAAGTGTGTATGTGCGTGTGTGTATGTGTGTATGTGCGTGTGTGTATATGTGCGTGTATGTGCGTGTGTGTATGTGTGCGTATATGTGTGTGTATGTGCGTGTGTGTATATGTGTGTGTATGTGTGTGTATGTGCGTGTGTGTATGTGTGTATGTGCGTGTGTGTATGTGTGTGTATGTGCGTGTGTGTATGTGTGTATGTGAGTGTGTATATGTGTGTGTATGTGCGTGTATGTGCGTGTGTGTATGTGTGTATGTGTGTGTATGTGCGTGTGTGTATATGAGTGTGTATGTGCGTGTATGTGCGTGTGTGTATGTGTGTATATGTATGTGTGTATATGTATGTGTGTGTATGTATGTGTATGTGCGTGTGTGTATATGTGTGTATGTGCGTGTGTGTATGTATGTGTATGTGCGTGTGTGTATATGTGTGTATGTGCGTGTGTGTATGTGTGTATGTGCGTGTGTATATGTGTGTGTATGTGCGTGTGTGTATGTGCGTGTGTGTATGTGTGTGTGTATGTGCGTGTGTGTATGCGTGTGTGTGTGCGTGTGTGCGCGTGTATACGTGTGTGCGCGTGTGTATGCGTGTGTATATGAGTGTGTGCACGCGCGTGTGTGTATATGCGTGTGTGTGCGCGAGTGTGTGTACGCGCGCGTGTGTATGTGCGTATGTGTCTGCGTGTGTGCACGTGTATGCGTGTGTGCGCGTGTATACGTGTGTGTGCGCGCGCACGTGGAACTGGCTATAACAATATGCAATAGTCGATACTACCTAACAATGCCATTAAATGTTTTTTCTTAAGTTTTAACATATTGTCGCGGCATGTAAACATCACACGTCACACGCTTGATTCAATAATATCTAAATTAGTAAATGATATCAGTTGATGGTGGATCTTTTAATTGCAGTTTATTACTCCACTATGTCGGAATACTGCACAAGATTTCTAAGATCATAATTATTTAACATTTTCCTTGTTCGAATGGTTTTCTGCAGCTTTGAAAGTAGTTTCTACAAATAAACGTGCCCTATTTTCTTAAATAACCACATTAGATGCTTTTAGGTTCGATCCGGAAACGTAGGCCTCTTTGGGCCCTAACCTAAAATTAGGTCCATTTAGGTTCTATAAAAATGAAGTGTATTTTACTCGTTGGTAGTAACTATAATATTAAACTGAACTAATATTTAGAGAGTGTAAGTTGAGGAATATAATGGAAGAAAAACTAAGAATCCGAGGCTTGTATATGATATTTGAAATTTGGATCTTAGGTAGGCAACTATTGACATAAAATAACAAATAAATTTAAACACGTAAGGACTACTCACCATTAGGTAGTGCTGCGTACGGCAGATCAGTTCCTTGTGGTGACTTTTTCCTCATGGCCTCACAGGAGCGTTGGTTCCCTCCAGCGGGAAGGTCATCTGGTCGGTGGTGACGTACACAGATCAGTGTGTGAGCGACGAACCCAATTTAACATTGCGTATTTGCTACAACACCTCACATCGCTTTTCCTGCACTTTTTCTATATCAGCTTGGAACGTGTTAATTAGCACTAGCCATGGGCTTATCTCCGCCAGCCGGCTTAGAACGTTTTATTAGCGTTATTTTTCAACAACTCACTCACAAGGAAAATTCGCTAAACAATGGCGTTTTCCATCTCTAATGTAGTAATTACTAGGCACAACCTACAATTATTTAAAAATAAAATTTTCTAGTAAAACTCACGCGATAGTTCGATCACAATAATTATAACTTGCATCATAGTTCACTCTTGAAGAACCACAAGAAATGTATTGTTCTTTTTCAGTTTATGGTGTATAATCAATACTTTACATCGAGAGGTTAATTTTAATTCATCCAGTTTGTCCATAGCACAAGACAAAAGAAGTCAGCCTATGCTTGATAATGTCAGAGGGCCTTCTTCTTGCCTCCTCTATGTTCATATTTCATATCATTGCAGGCGACTTAACCACAAATACTGCCTCAAGCTTTTTCATAAAGCAAATATATTTTTACTTTCTCTACTGTACAGTAAGGAGAGGAACTATTGTATTCGACACAAAATTTGGATGTCGAGATTTCATCGGAAATATATATTTTGAGCTCCTCTAAATCCAAGAAAGCATCTCTAGAAAAAGGTACGCGCGCACGCGCGCGTCTGTGTGTATGAACAGCATAGCTCGAAAACGAAAAGTCGACTAAAAACCAAATTTGATATTTAAGTTTAATGTGTTTCAAGGATGCGACGCAAATATTTTGAAGAAAATAACCCTACCCTAAACTACCCCTTACATGAAATATTTTTCAAACATTTTGATTTTCTTGAAAATGGCTCTAACGATTTTGATTAAAATGCCAATGTTCACGATATTTTTATGACAAATGAAATGTATATTTTGAATTTTGTGGCTATAGCCCCTGTAGTCCTATTTACTCTGAATGACTTTTGCATAAGTGGTAAACCGTTAGAGATAGACCAAATTATACTGTACAAAAAATGTGGATCTTGCTAAAGCACAAATTTATCTCGAAATGCATTTTGTACAGTGAATCATTTTTATATGTTAGTCGTGCAAAGAGAGCGGAATCGCAAAGCTTTAGAAGATTTGACTATCGCACAAAGTCTACTGTATTCCCATATTCCCCTTGTAGCTACAAGGAAACACGCAATAATATAATTTGTACAAATGTTTATCTCACCTAACACGATCAGATTTTTCCCTTAAAAAAGGGAAATCTTCCTTTTCTTCGTAAACAAAACCCGGCAATCTAGGGTATCCTAAAATACAGTGTGAAAGAATAAACCTTGGACAACTGCTAAAGGAAAGTATTGATTATTTCTGATGACTCACTAAATCGTTACTCATTAAGCTACAACTGTTGCTTGTTTCACATCAGAAGCTACACATGGCCAGATTATTGGTCTATAACAAACTGGTAACAAAGTTTGACAAATTTTACAAACTGTGTCAATTCACACAAATATAATTACATTTTAATACCACTCAAAAAGGAGGTTTATTGCATAGATGTTAGAAGAAACCCTTTTATTCCAAAGCAGAAACTATTACAACACAACGCAATGGAGAATCAGGTTTAGAGCTATTTCGATAAGAATTTTAATTGCAATATAAATACAGGGAGAATTTGTAACAGGATTAAAAGTTTTTATTTTATTTATTTATTTTTCAATATAAAATTAAATTGTGTTTACGGTAAAACTTTACATATTTTTGTGATTCTAAGCATAAAGTTAAAGCTTTTCTTATAATACAGTGTTCTTTATCTCAATAAATGCTGTTTATTTCAACCAATATTTGCAACCTTTTTTATAATAGGCCTTAAGAATTTCGAGGTACATATAAAGATGCTTAAAACGTGACTTTTCTACGACGTCGGGTGTATCTACCTTACCTTGTGCTTATTACAGCATCACGCCTCCAGCCCTGTATTGCAACTGTCAGCAGTTCATGGTGAGTAGTTATTCCTCAGCCCTTCGTTTTGTGTACTAGTTGAGAGCTTAACATATAAACAGTTGAAAGTGCATGTTGTTGCATGTAAGTCGGAAAGTAAGGATCACTATAAATTGAACATTGACACACAGTACAAAATCTTTGGCACATAGTATAGGATCATTAATACACATGATATCCCATTCCTAGGCTCTCTCTACTGCGCGAAGAACCGAGAGTCTCCGGGGAAATGGTGCAGGCAGAGGCAAACTAAAATACTTAGCATATCTATTACTGCTTCATTAAACAAAATGGACCCTGCTATTTTTCTCACATATCCCACTCCAATTTTTAGACTATAGCGAGGTATTTCACGAGATCGCTAATGTATTTCAGCTTTCCGGTTCAGTATTAGAAAATCTTATGTGTTGCACTCACATGACTTTCTCTACTCTTGTATTAACCATTCTTACAAACTCTCATTCCTATATCTTCTTCATCTTAGTTGAGATAAACATTTGTACAAATTATCTTATGGCTCGTTTTCTTGTAGGTACAAGGGAAATATGAGAATACAGTAGGCTTTGTGCGATACTCAAATCTTTTATAGCGATTCCATTCTCTTTCAACGGCTAAGATATAAAAAAATGAAAAACTATCTTCCATTTGTGGAAAGTATAACTATTGCAAAACTCACACAAATAACGAGGATATTTAAAATGGTTCACTTCACAAAAAAGACATTTGGACATACACTGTGTATTTTAAGATCTACATTTTGGTATAGTAAGATTTGGTCTATCTCTTACGGTTTACCAGTTATGCAAAAGTCGTCCAGAGTAAGCAGGACTACATAGGCTATAGCCAGAAAATACAAAATACATATTTAATTTGCCATAAAAACATTTCAACATATGGCTTTTTAAACAAAATCATTAGTCATTTTTGAAAATACTAAAATTTTTCGAAAACATTTCCATATAGTTTAAGGTGGAGGAATTTTCTACAAAATCTTCGTGTCGCATCCTTGAAAGATATTAAACTTAAATATCAACTTAGCTTTTAACCGTCTTCTCGTTTTTATGTTGTTCACAGACACACAGACAGACAGACGGACAGAAAGACAGACAGGCAGACAGACAGAGGGACGGACAGACAGACGGACAGACAGGCAGACAGACAGGCAGACAGACAGGCAGACAGACGGACAGACAGAGAGACAGACAGGCAGACAGACAGGCAGGCAGACAGACAGACAGGCAGACGGACAGACAGGCAGACGGACAGACAGAGAGACAGACAGGTAGACGGACAGATAGAGAGACAGACAGACAGGCAGACAGACGGACGGACAGACAGACACACAAACACACACCAAAGGGGATTTTCCCAAAACTGCTTTACTTTGGATTCAGGGGGCCTCAAAACATATATCTGTGGTGAAGTCTCGACAGTGAAATGTTGGGTGGAACACAATACTTGCTCTACTTAGTATACGTGGTAGAGAAAATAAACATTAACGTGAACACAGTCGATATCGGGGTTCAGTAAGACCTCTGATAATGAGTGTAACCCTCACAGTGAGCTGAAATTTGGAGTGTGGTATCTGATAAGTACTACATATATAATAGGACTCATTTTGTTTAATGAAACAATGTGAGATATGTTGCTTGTTTCTGAGGTAAGGTTTGTATTGCGCCTCTGCCGGCACCATTTCCCCGGCGACTCTCATTTCACTCGCGCAGTGGAGAATAAGTTGCCATATATTTTAATGATCCGGTTTAGTTCTGGAGTTCTAAAACAAAATATGTTGTTTATTTTAGACACAAGGAAAGAAGAAAGAGAAATACCAAAACAAACAAATTATAGCAAGTCCAAGAGCCCCTTCTTTATGATGTGATGGAGAATTACTGTTGTTTGTTTTAGTTTCGTTGCAAGCCAATTGACTTAGGTTGCTTATAGTTCCTCCAGGATGAACACAGGACACGTCAACTTGTAAATATTTTGAACGCCAATCTAGCCAGGAGTTCTTCAAATAACAACTGCACTGTAGTGGGTTTCCTAAAATGTTCAACCAAGCTAGACGAGTTAAAGGTTCAATTACTTCTCTCTTAATGTTTTGTAAGGCATTGTGTTCAAGATGTAGCTGTTGAAGGTCCTTCAGTGCAGCGAATGCTTTCTCAGGCATGTCAACTATCTTATTGTTTGTGAGGTTCAACATACTTAACATCTTGGGACCAGCAAAAAGATTGTCGTAGATTGTTGTGAGTTTATTACTGTCTAAGCGGAGAACTAGAAGTTGATCTAAGTGTGCAAAAACATTCACATGCAGATGAGAGATAACATTGTTATCCAGGTGTAACTCTCGAAGTGACCTCAAGTGTTCAAACACACTGTCCTCCAACTCCACAAGTGAATTGTTGGACAAGAATAGGAAAGCCAGGCGCTCTAGTCCGTTAAACGCACCTTTTGTTATGGTTCTTAGTCTGTTACCATAAATTGACAACATCCAGAGTTTCTTTGATGAGGAAAATGTATTTGGTTCAAGTTGTGTTAGGTTGTTATCATCCAACCAGAGTGAAGAAAGATTATCCAAGCCGCTGAAGCTGTCCTTAGAAAGTCTTGTAAGTCTGTTACCAACGACAGAAAGAATCTCCAGTGACTTTAACGAAGAGAACGTATTTGGTTCTATGACTGTTAGGAAGTTGCTGTATAGAGACAGTTGAAGAAGATTATCCAGGCCGTTGAAGGCGTCTCTTGTTACACTGGTAAGTGCGTTCCTATGGAGTTCCAGCTTCCGGAGATTGTTTAACGAGGAAAATGTATTTGCTGCAAGTTGTTTGAGACAGTTATCGCCCAACCAGAGTTCAACGAGATTGATCAAGTTCCGGAACAGTCCATCAGGCAAGGAGCAAAGCTGGTTATGTCCGAGATGGAGAGTTCTTAAGTTCATCAGCGGCACAAATACTTCTGCAGGAAGATCTTTTATTACATTCATTTGAAGCTCCAGACTCCTCAGATATGTAAAATTTGAAAACACATTTGGTTCTATTGCAGAAATAGTGTTATTATACAGCAGCAGGTATTGCACGTAACGAGCCTGGGGCACGATGAACGTCGAGGAGGTCAAATTGGTAAGATTTCCTTGGTGACAGTCGACGCCATTATCCAGAGTACAGCTGCACTCTGACGGACACGTCTGCACTGCAGCCACTGCACTCAGAGCCAACCAGCAGTATAGAAACAGTGACGTCATCCTGCAAGATACGTAAACAAAATTCTAAGAGCCAATCACCAAAAGAGCAATGACGACATAATCCTGGAACACAAATCACACAAAATATTGAGAGCCAAAATCACCAGCAGTACAATGGTGATATCATCCTAAAGCGTAAACAAACAAAAAGTACTCAGAACCAAAATTACCAGTACTACGATAATATCCTAAAACATAAACAACAAAATACTGAGATTCAAAATCACCAGTACTGCAATTGTGATATCATCCTAAAGTATAAATAATAAAATACTGAGAGTCTGTCACCAGTAGTACTGAAAGAGTCAATTAACTAATTATACACACATTAATTATATGCTTATAATTAATTAATATGCGTGTGTGTATCAAGGTGGAACAAGCCTCCTTAGTGAAACGTATTAAATATTAGTTTATTTCCCCATTGTATACCTACAATAATTAGACTGTATTCATCAAATGTGTGCCTAATTACAGGATTACCAATTTTCACTTAATGCGGACAAGAGCGACTATGAGGCGAGGCGAGGCGAGGCACATCCCAATTCCGAGTGGAAAAGCTCCATCGCCAATCTAGGAGTTGATCTGGACAAGGGTCTAACCTTCCCCGAGCATATCAGAGACCTCTCCGCACAACATGGGAGCGCCCTGGTTAGGTCTCTTGGGGACTATAATCCCAGAGATCGCGCACTTGTGCCCCGCATGGCTTGCAGTACCCCCAGTAACAGCGGTGCTAATCCACTAGCAGCGAAAGCTGAGCTCCCATACAGTCCTTCCAGCAGATGCTGGGATTTCTAAATTCTAAATATTTATTTCCACTCTGCAGAGGTGTCCAACGACAGTTGCATTCTGACTGGCAGCCGTTGAGGAGCATAAATTGCTACCTCCTAACTACCCTCAACCCCATTCTCACCCGCCACCCTGCCAAACCCCACATCCGGTCATGAAAGTGGTTAAGCGCTAAAAGGGCAGATACACGAATTACACCTCGGACTGCTCTCAGCCTGCCAACAGAAGGTCGGTCGATATAAGTGCCCCGATATTTCACGGTCAGCATAAATGTTTATTATGAATTTATACATTCCCGCTTAAATTATACAGGCTGCCCACAAAAAACAGCGACAACGCTCAGTATGTTTTGCGGGATGACAAAATTATCGGTTTTCAAGTAGGAACCCCTGTCTGGAAATGCAAGTTTGGACGCTGTAGCGCATAGAAGTGTGAGATGGGTGTACGTTTGTCAATAAACCAAACATCGAGCTGTCTACATTACAAACGGGCTTCGAACTGTGTACTTCCTACATCAATACAGAGCCTATATCGGCGGTGGTGAGCCTCATGCACATGACCCAATACGTGCGGTTGTCTTTGAAGATTTTCAATCGCTCCATGGAATCGAGCCATAAGGTCCTCCGCTGACGTCACAGGAGTGTCATACTCTTCATACAACTCTACAGAAAATAGTTAAGAGAGGTCAGATCTGGCGACCGTGCTGGCCATGCAACTGGTCCACCTCTACCAATTCATCGATTTGCATATCCGATGTTGAGGTGATTCCACACATTTACATCAAAGAGTGCTCAAGTCGGCCATTTCAGCAGCTGTGTACTGGTGCATGTCGCACTGCAGTTAAAACGTTACTGTACTGGAAACTACACCAGTAACGCAGCAGGATGCGCACCAAGGACTCTATGGAGGAATGTAGCGCATGCGCAGGGATGTTATATTGCTCAATTCGTTCATCCCAGAACACAGATGGCTAAAGGTTGTGTAACTTCCGTATTAAGATACCAAAACTAATGTTAACAAATTGTCACAACCGTTCGTTTTCAAACTTCGACGCTACGTACATTGCCGGACAGGGGTTCCTCTTGGAAAATCGATCAGTTTGTCATCCTACACAACATACTAAGCGTTGTCACAGTTTTTTTTTGGGGGGGGGGGGGTGGGGGGAGGAAAATCCGGTATATATACTATAATCATATGCGCATACATACGTCAGATAGGTCAACAATGGATCAAATATTCACAATTAAACAAATTTTGGAAACGGTATGGGAACAGAATATACAATATAGAGATACATCATTTGTGGATTCCCAGACCGCATATGACAGTATAGAAAGGGAGAAAATATACCATATTTAGAAAGAATTTATAATCTCAAAAAAATTAATCAACTTAAGCCGGTGTCTCACGGTCCAACATTTTTGTATCCAATGGAATTGCACACAAAAGAAACTGTGTCACAGTATTTTGCTCCAATACGGTTCACGTAGCAAGCGTGAGAAATCAACATGGCGGACAGAAATATTAATTTAGCGATTGCTTTGTTTGTGATACATTTCCACGAGTCTGTCTCACTAGGAAGGAAATATGTATTAGAAGTAAAAGTGAAAAGTAAAAGACGTCGGTGAACACGCTCATGAGAACAGGACACGGGTCGAGGTATATTTGCGTCTACTACAAAACAAATTGAGGTTAGAGGAACCGGAAAATTATGGCAATTTTCTACAAATTGTCGAACATTTATTTCCCAACCTTTCACCTCGTGTCAAAGACAAAATTACACACCAGGGCACAAATATGAGACAAACGCGAAAGAGATAAGGAAGAATTATTGTAATGGTTTTATCTCAGTATGGATGGACAGGAGATTTGACCTCATTTCATAACATAAAATTTAAACATACTGTTAACTGGATTTCTTATTATTTATGAAATATAGCTATGTAACAACCACCTCAGTAATACCTATATATTAATGGGCACGAAAAATCGTTTATGAATCTTCCAGAAGAAATTTAACCTTTTATTAAAATACCCATCACATTAAAGGCGCCACGAGCCATATATACAATAGCTGACTACATGTTGCCTGCGCAGTCCGCCATATTGTTACTTTACACAATCTGATTGGCTATTTTCAACTTATTGGATGAAAAAATTAGATTGAACTCAATCGCGTTGTATACAAAGGGGTCCGATACAAAAACAAATCTGATGTGTTACACTCACATGACTTTCTCTACTCTTGTACTAACCATTCTTACAAACTCTTATTGCTATATCTTCTTCGTGTTAGTCCAGATAAATATTTGTAGAAATTATCTTATTATCTCCTTGTAGGTACAAGGGGAATATGGAAATGCAGTAGGCTTTCTGGGATAGTCAGATCTTTTAAAGCTTTGAGATTCCGTTCTCTTTCCACGGTTAATGTACAATATATATAACCAAAAAATTCAAGATATACATTTCATTTGTTATAAAATATCTCAAACATATGGCACTTTAATCAAAATCGTTAGAGCCATTTTCAAGAAAATCAAAACTTTCCATGTAAAGAGAAGTTTAGGGTGGGGCTATTTTCTTCAAAGTCTTCGTGTCGCATCCTTGAAAGACAGCAACCTTAAATACCAACTTTGGTTTTTAACCGAATTTTCGTTTTTGAGTTATGCTGTCTACGGACTGACACACACACGAACCTTTTTCTAAAAATGCTTCTTTTTGGATTCAGGGGACCTCAAAACGTACATTTCCGGCGAAATTCCAGCATAGAATTTTTGGGAGGAATATACCACTCTACTTACCAGCAGAGAACGTAAAAATGTACTAGCAAAGTTTAGCACACATGTTAATTTTGATTTGTTTTATTTTCTAGTTTAAACCGTGCCTTAAACATTGTTAATATAAGAATACTACTATATGTACATAGTAGAGACGCCAGGACATGTTCAAAGGAGGGAAGTTAAATCCCAAAAGAAGTTTTGAATGAGAAATTCTACAACAGAAGACGTAAATGGAGACCAAAAAATCCGTGGTAGGATGTAGGTAATAATTAAGATTTGATAATAATTATATAATTTGATAATAATTAAGAAGAGATGCCGTACAAATACTCGGATTTCAAATGTGCAGGCGGAGAGCAGAAGACAGGGAAGAATGGCGGAGGCACTGCACCTATATATATATATATATATATATATATATATATATATATATATATATATATATATATATATATATATATATATATATATATAGGTAAATCGCCACACCAAGAGAACACCGGGTATTTGAGCTAATAATACACCTGAGACAGCCAGGAACTGAAACCCGGACTGACTCAATGCGGAGGTCTGGTGCGAAGTGTAGCATTACTTTGTCAAGACAAAATGACTTACCTTGCAACAGGTGAAGATGTCTCCACAGTGAATCTGTTTGTGTGGACTGACTCACATATGAAATAACAAGTGAGTGGGGGATTTTCCCGGATATTCGCAAGCTCGCTCCATCTTCCTGCCTCATAGCACTGTCCATGTTTACAAAAACTAGGTCAGTTTCTATTCGCTATCCTTCATCCCCCCCCCCTCCCGTGAAAAGAAGGTCATGTCTGGGACGCATACATAAATACATACGTGCCTGCATAAGTACATACCTGTTGAAAATCACACAAAAAAAAAAAAAAAAAAAAAAAAAAAACTCGTGGAGTTTTTCTCTGCCTGGCGTACATCATTTATTTTTGTACCCACGCACAGCTGTACATATTGTTAGAAATGTCCAAAAATCAACTTTTACCTTCTTCACCACCGTAGGGGAAGCATATATTCCACGCAAACGTTCCATGTCGACATTTCACTGGAAATATGTTTTCAGCCACCCTGAATAAGAAAAAAAAAATCATTTTTAGAATATATATATAAACTAAGTCAGGTTTGTTCGAACACTTATAACTCGAGAACGCCTGGACCGATTTTCATGTTTTTTGTTCTGTTGTATTTATCTCCGTTCCGAATAGCAGAGTAATTATTAAAAACATTGGAAAATTGACGGAAAAAAGAAAAGAAAAAATATTTTCCCATACAAAATGTTCATGGGTTTCGCAACTGTCAAACATTTAATGTTCATCCCGTCGATAAGGTAAACTCTTCCCCAAAACTAAAGAACGAATTTAAATAAAGGTTTAGAATCGACAAGATATATCCACAATATTCGGATAATGGCGTATTTTAGATTTTAAAAATGTAGAATAATGTCAATAATGAAAAAGGATTGACGTATATATATTGGTTGTCAAATATTTTTGCGTACGTTCACAAATTTACTTTGTGGAAAATATATCAAGTTACTTAAATGTAGAACACATGACAAATGAACAAATGAATAAATTAAGTTGAAATAATCTGTAACACGACATTCATTGACTGTTAAGGCGGTACGAAGTTCGACGGGTCAGCTAATATATATATATATATATATATATATATATATATATTCCCATATTCCCCTTGTACCTATAAAGAAATAAGTAGTAATGCAGTTTCTACTTAATGTTTATCTCAACTAACACGAAGAAGATATAGGAATAACAGTTTGTAAGAATAGTTAGTACAAGAGTAGAGAAAGTCGTGTGACTAAAAGTCATCAGATTTTTTCAGTAAAAATAGCTGCCTGGCCTTCAGAGTTAAGATAGTGGATAACCTTTGCCCTTTTCCCTAACACTTTTCACGTATAAAACACACGTCTGAAGCAGTTCAACACATACGGGCGCCTGATTCGTCTTGTGAAACAAAAGAAGAACAAGAACTATTTCTGTGAGTACATTTCATGTTTGGATTAATATTTTACTTAGTTGTAGTGAGGTAGAATACTTACATAAACAATACAGTGTGATAATTTCTGCTATTATTGCACAAGGGCATTCATAAAGTAAGGTCTCATGTTCAGGGGCGGCTCCGGGGTCAGTGCCTCCGTGCCATGGCACTACCTTAATAAAACGAAAAAATACATATTTTAAATTATTTGTGTACTCTAGGGTTATATGGAGTATACGAGCATTAGTCTTGTTATTACTCTTAAAGGAGCAATGAAATGGCTTGCCAGGCAATGGAAAACCATAGAAGCTGAAGGAAGTGACAGCGAGTTACAAGTTTACAACTTTATTGTATTAGTATTCTATGGATCCGTGTCACTTCTATCTGGCTCGCATTTACAGTGTTCTCAGTATCAAGTCTTGGAGCTAGCGGGTAGTTGGGGGGGGGGGGGATGAGAATAGCTCATGTTAGTAACTGTCACGGCTACCATCGGCAGTACGTGCAAATTATCTGTACAAACTTTATCAGACATTTAGCAGAATGTGCTATATTGCGAAATGAGAAGTAGGCCATCAATTACTAATACTGCGTAAAAATAGAAAATCGTGTGTTATTATTCCGTCATTAATATTCCGTTGTTTACAGTTACAATTATATAAATATTGTTTTCCGTAAAGTTGTTTGCTGCCAGTAATGCCGTACATTTGAAAGAGGCGTGCTAGGAACAGTGAACAAATGAGTAGTCGGAAGCTTTCACGGCCGGAGTTAGAATTAAGGCTAGAGAAATGGTATATCTGGTAACCCTGTCCAGCGCATTAGTGCGGTTTGCTTTGTTTAAGTACAGTGAATAAAGTGAGTTCTTTACTAAGCAGTCCATTTTCTACGTTATCGTTAGAAGACAAGGTGAGAGTAAAATCCACGGGAAGACCTACTCCTCATCTGCATATAAAGTTGAACAAAAGGTGTAAGGGTTAACCGCGTTAGAAACTTCAATACAGACATTTACACAAAAAACCATGGATCTGGGGTGAAAAACGCTTTATTCTGCTTTCCATGGATATATTTGGTGGCGGACTTCTGTAACTGGAAAATGTTCGTAACTGGAAAATTAGATCTTCTAAAGCAGTGAGCTAGAAGTCATGGTACGGAGGCACATATATGTTAGAAATGGTAAACTGACGGTGACCATAAGGGTACAGATTCCACATATATACATCTCTGATAACTATCATGGCGGATCCTGATCACACCGTACTGGGGTGTGTCGTCTTAGTTGGAAATTGTCTTGCAGGCGCAGCATATTCTCTTGCAAACATGTGACTAAGGTTCTAACTGTAGTGATTGTGTCCTAATACCACGTATGTTCCGTTGCAGAATAGCCATGATAATATGTGAATGGGATAAGTATTCTAAGATAACTCTCCACTACCTTGAAGTAAGCGGTGTTCGATTCAATTTGGCCCTTATCTTATGTGTTGGGCTAAAACCCTCCTCTGAAACTTCATCCTGCCCCTTCTTCACGGGGGTTCTCGAAGTGTAGGTAGCATCTTCTTCCTGCATCTCCTCTAACGATTCTATCGAATCGATTCTAAATGGAGATCGGCGAGGATGAAAGTCGCCGATCTGAAGCCACTCCAAAAGATTCCTCAGGAGAGGATCTCCTAGGAGATTGCCGTGAGCCTTTTCCCCTTAGATTTACTGGGAGCATTTGTGGACGTCGGCGCTCTTGGTGCCAACCTATTTGAAGTTCTCTTTTTAACTACGGTTTTTTGTGAGGTTGATTTGGACTGAGGCGACGATGTCAAACGCTCTGGAATTGGTCTAGCTAGACAGTCTTATCTGAACATGTGGCCCCGTTTGGATCGCTCAATTGAGTTGCGATTTCCCAACGTGTTGCCGGTTTAGCTGCAACCGAGCTATAGAGATTAGTTTTCGGGAGAGAGAGTTGGCGCAAACGTAAAAGTTTCCGAGCTTCCGAGCGGGACATCTTCTCGCTAACCTAGGTCTCCTGGATGGCTCTTTCCTCCAAAAAACGGGGGCATTCTCGGGAACTCGATGGATGTTCACCGCTGTAATTTACTCAACTGGGAGGTACTGCGTACGCATCGCCATGAACGACACCTCCACAGTCGACCCAGGTAGCTTCACCATGAAGAAACTGCTCGTGTGCCCAAAGCGTTGGCACTTCTAACATCTGAGCGGGTTCGCTATATACAGTCTAAGCTCAATGGCCTCATACCCCACCTTTATCCTTTGTGGGAGATCTACATGATCAAAGGTACAAGTACAACTGGGGAGGTATTCGCCACGCTCTTTCCATTGAACGTGGCACACCTTATTCTTCCAGGTTCTCCTGAATCTCCCCAGTGGACATACTGCCCAATGCAGGAAAGTTTATCACTCCGCGCGAGGAGTTCAAGGTCATGTGCATCTGTACTCTTGCCGGATATCCAGATAACAAGTTGGCTTTTAATCTTTTATCTGCCTGGAATGCGGAATTGTCTTCGAACAGGAGTGTGCCGTTTCCTGATCTTGTACAAGTTTGACTGGGTCAGCTATATTGTCAATACTCTTCAACGGATTCACCGAAGTAAATGTTTACCTTCCTCTGTTCTAGTAATAACCAAGTAGCGAGGACCACTCAACTCAACTACTACCGTTACACTTATCTCCGCGCTTTTGGAGAGGTTTTATCTAACATGGGAGTTAATCCTCCACCACTGCAAATGTCTCCGATGGTATACTCACATCCTGCGCACCACCCCAATAAGAGTGTGGCTCGGGCCCCGGACGCGCCAAATCTGTACCTACTGTAGAAGGTCGCTGGGGGGATGTCGGTCTCAGATGGTATGGTATAGGATGAGATGTTGAAGGCTAACTGTATATCTAACTGCAGGTATAGGAATTTTCACGTTATGAAGGCACAACGGGCTCTTATGGACCATGCTATTCTTATGGAAGATTCACGTGCGCTGTTGTTTTTTTTAACAAAAAAAAAACAAAACAACAACAACAACAGCGCACGTGAATTGCCAAATGTGCGTGTTTTCAAATGCGACTAAGATAAAGTATGAACATGCATTTCGGTGTGAAATGTGTAGAAGAATACTATGGCATGCACGATAAACCTTTTATATAATTGTATAGTTTTCAAAATAATAAAATCTAAAATTTTGTTGAAAGCAGATTTGTTAACATCTTTCTCGCTCCGAACGTCAAAGTATGGTTTCATATCGAAAGAATTGCAATGAAAAAAAATCTGGATTATTTGCTTGTTTTTGTAGGCCACGTTGGTATTTAGATTGTATCAATATGTCTAAACATATTTTTCTAAATAAATAAAGTTTAAAACAAAGTGTTAAGATTCTTCATTTATACAGTGGAAAATGTCGTCGCTGGCTAATTCTCGATCTGTAAGTCCACGTAAAAACTTCCAGCGACAAAGTTGTCAAGGAAAGAACGAAATTATTTTTTATACACATATAGAACGTCTCCAGTACCGAAGTATCCATGAATCACCATTTAAAGGCAAATGTTTGCGGCGCGCCGGACGAAAGCCGATCCTTCTGTCTTGGAGATGATGAAAACCAGATGTGGTGTGACAGTTGAAGGGCCGATAAGGCATTGTACTTCAGCGCAGGTTTTCAATAGGTTTTGGGAATCTGAGGCGTGAGCGAGTTTTACAAGCTCTCTGGTAATTATGTGCATTGCAGTTAAGTGATCAGTGCGGAATGGATCGCAGAAAAAAAAAGGCGAAATTATTAAAAGTGGCGACCGGAAAACAATTCTTAGAGTGTATGATTATTGAAAGAAAAAGAACCCCGGATACAGTGACTCGTTTATTGTTAGTGAGCTTCATAAGGCAACTGGTGTGAGTAGGCCTACATTTTTTATATTAAGAAAAGAATGTAAAGAGGGTCCCATCACTACACCGCGGCATACATGCAAAACCTGCAGAAGATAAAATATGATCATTTTGAACGCAAATATGGCACAAATTTCCTGAATTTCTATTTCAAAGTACTCCCCCCTACAATTCTGACCGTGTTGAAAAAAGTCAATGAGGTTGAGGACCTGCCAAATTTTAAATATTCAACCTTTTATAGCTTAGGGAGGAAATGGGATTTCATTTTGAAAACAGAGGAAATAAATCGTTTATGGTTGAGACAAATTATATTATAGTGCGGCGACATTCCTGTTTACGGAAAATAAAACAATTCAGCAAAGAGGTAAGGAAAATCGTGTATCTTGATGAAAGTTGGGTAAATGTAGGGCACACTGTATCAAAAGTGTGGAAGGATAGGAAGCACTTTTATCACCTACTGCTCGCGGACCACGATTTGTAATATTGCATGTGGATGGTACGATTTGTACAGGGTGCAAAACTTGTTTTCTTGAAAAAAGATTCTGTTGATTATCATGATGAAATGGACAGCAATAGATTTGAACAGTAATTCAGGAAACAACTAGCAAAACCACGGTAATCGCGGCGGCGCAACATACATGGCAACGCCGCGCTGATTCTCCATAAGAGCCATTGTGCCTTCATAACA
Source organism: Tenodera sinensis (assembly GCA_030765045.1). Classification (NCBI taxonomy): domain Eukaryota; kingdom Metazoa; phylum Arthropoda; class Insecta; order Mantodea; family Mantidae; genus Tenodera; species Tenodera sinensis. Next base: position 104,676,834 of record CM060972.1, read on the forward strand.
TGAAAACTCCTTATAGACAGGATGGCACTGTAATGCCACCTGACCGTCACAAAGGTAGAGGTGCGGTACTTTGCACTGCTACCTCTGTGGCTCATGAGTTCATGACGAATCAGGATGGTATGGTATACTATGGGGATGAGACCTTGAAGGTTAACTGTCCGCCACGCACCGTTATACGGGGTATCTCCTAACAGATTCATCGCGATATGACTACGTAGCTCTAGTGACATAAAAAAGTAGAGAGAAACAAAGAGTTTAGCATGTTCAAGATGTTGTCATACATTTATTGCATGACTTCAGACGATGGACTTGTAAGACATTCAGTCCACTCCAGCAACCCCATTAGTCACGGTTTACAACTCAACGCAGATACAGCTGCTGTTGTATCACATCCTGTAGCTTGTTCAAGATGTTGTGTTACATTTATTGTATGATTTCAGATGATGGACTTGCAACACATGCAGTCCACTCCAGGAACCCCATTGGCCACGGTCTGCAACACAACGCTGCTGTTTTATCAGTTTCTACAGCATGTGCAACCTAACGTCGATAGCAACTGCACGCAAAGTTTGAAAGATCTGTGGCAAGACAGACAAAATGAATCAATTCATAATGAACTGAAGGAATACCAACTAGATATAAACAATGAGATGTTAATGGATTTTGCACAGCTGCAGAGTCGCTTGGAACGGCTAGAGAGTGACCATGCCCTTGAATTATCCAAACACATGAAGGAAAATGCATTTCTCAGCATGGAGCTTGAGAAATATACGAGGAAAGTACGCGAAGTTAACGGAGATTCATTCGCGGAGGACAGCTCTGTAGAAGCTACACAGCCGGGAACAAACATGACAGAAACAGAGGTATTTCATAATATAGAATATCCCACATTAACAAAATATCACAGCTGTACAGGGTTACCAAAAGGACATACGCTCAATAATCTAATTTTGTATGGGAATAGTCTTATTTTCAAAATATGAAGCTCGACTATTTGAGAACTGTAAGAGGTTTATTACGGAAAAATAAAATTACAGAAATGTACCAATAAATAGCAGAGAGTTTGTTCTGGTACAAGCATATTTGGACATATCCCGGGTGGAAGGCACTGCTTCGGCCACACGTTAACCAAGGATTCTATATGATGAGTGCAATTATTGCCAATAAAGAACTGTTTGGCAGAAAAAAAATAATTTATGTCAAATATTTGGAGCCACCTAGCCTTTTGACAAATGGTTTATTATTCTACTAGCCTTCGCACATATATTGAATAAACAATTCAGTAATCCATTTTCATTTAAATTCGAATGTATTTGGACAGAATTTAATGTTAATGTAACGTTGCCAAATCTGTCTCACAAAACTAAATTTTGCATGACATTGAAGCACCTTCCACCCTGTAATCAGTTGTAGACTTCTTCCATATTCCACGTGTGATAAAAGCTATTATTCCCAGTTTGAAGGGAGGTTTGTGATAACACTAACATTAGACAGTGGATATGAATAAAGCTAACACCCCACAAGAGCCGTGGTCTTTTGGTAACGCGTGGCAAACTGTAAATATGTTGTCTGTGGCAAATGTAAATTATAATCTAACTTGACAAATATGTTGTACACATCTAGCATTTTGTGTCGCAGGAAAAACGGATAGAAATCTTATACACCGACATAACGTTCACTCACTCACTCACTCACTCATTCACTCACTCATTCACTCACTTACTCACTCCCTGGCTTTATCGCCCTTCTAGCGGTTTAAGCAACGAGAAGTTTGTAAAACGGAGCTTGCATTTAAACACTTGTTTTGGTTTAACTAATCTTCAAGTCAAACTGATTTCTTATACCTGGCCTTAGAATGACCCTATATATCTAAAATTCTTATTAGTGCAAAGTTTTAATGAAATATTCTATTCATACGATACGTGACCTGGTTGAAATTGATCAACTATATGCATAAAAGATTCAAATTTCAACCAATGACAGCCTTCATTCCCGAAAAGGTTCACATTTAATTATCACCTCCTTTGCTTTTCTTATGTTGTGATCGGGTTAGAGAATCTAGCTGCACTGTCCTACACATGCGCAAGAGCTGGCGTATTTTGACAACACAGAACAGCTAGGTTTAAATGTCAAAAGTGGCTGACTCTCGCTTTGGTGAATAATCTAATGCTGAAATAGATTAAATAATTCCAAGAGGGAACCCGCAGAACATTGAACATAACAGGAAATATGTTTGGAATCAATTTGGATTGAGTCTTCTATCAGTAGCAAAACAGCTGATAAGCGTAGTGCTAGTTAAAATGAAGAAACTGCGTCCGCAAGCAGTAAACTAGATCAGTGGTAATTAATCTTGTAGGCCGTGCCAATGGACCATGAAGTATGCTTAATTTTTCTTTTAACGGGTTAGTAATTGCAATACAACATTTAAATAATATTTCATAGGTTATATCATGCTTTCATTCATGAAGTAGTCTTAATACATGCAACTAGTTGGTTGTGGCCATATACGTGCAATCAGTGCTTAAGTTTTAAAACCAGTTTATTTATAGTCTTTCCACCTTTAAAATATTTATGATATAGTTTTTGTTCAGGTTCTTCCACATTTTTAGTATATTTTCATTTTCATTAAACGCGGATGAAGATATGTACATGTTAGCTTTGGATATACATTTTTAACAATTTCACTGAGAATCTACAGTTATAAAAATAAATAGTGTACATATTTATTTTGTTTGTAAGCATATATTAATCTTGCGTTTGCTTGTAACTATATTCTAGAAAGAATATAAAGAACTCATAAGTTTAATATTTTGACCTTTTAGAGCATGTTATTTACATAGTGTATTAACATTATAAGTAATTGTAAATCCATTGAAGAAACCTGTTGTAAATGTTTCAACTTAAGTGTTTAAATTTGTGAAAGTGATGAAGCTAACTATTTACAAACACGCATATTTGTAAAAACAAATTAGAAACTAAAAACTTCACTTATCTTATTATTTTGGTGCTGACCCTGGGTTTCAAGCTTACAAATCTTTGTTTAGATCAAAATTTCTTTAGTTTTAATGGTAATTTTTTTCAACAAACTTCTGGCTTGGCAATGGGTAGTCCACTTTCGCCATTTCTTGCTAATCTTTTCATGAGTTTTTTTGAAACTCAAATTACAAAATCATTCCCTCTAATTTTTAAAATATGGTATAGATATGTGGATGACATTTTTGCTGTTGTCCCTAAAAAGCAGATAAATGATGCTTTAAAACTTTTAAATTTACAAGATAAAGCTATACAATTCACTTTGGAAACTGAGAATAATGGATTCCTTTCATTTCTGGACTTAAAAATTAAAAGACATAACAATAAATTGAAATTTGGTATTTACAGAAAATATACTTACACTGATAATTACATAAAATATAAAAGTTTTAATCCTTTTGCACATAAATTTGCTGTTTTTAATAGTTTAATTTATAGGTTAATAAATATACCCCTTAATAAAAATGAATTTGACATAGAATATAAACACATTATTAACACTGCAGTAATTAATGGTTTTAATACAGATTTTATACATAAAAGGATAGAGGAATTTAAGTATCAAAAAGCTGTCAAAGAAGTTTCAACCCTTAAAAAATAAAAGATAATTGTATTTTTAAAAAGTTTACTTACCATCCATGGGCTAATAAAAAATTTACAAGGATTTTTAAAGAATATGGAATAAATTTGGTCCCTCAAAATAAATTTAATATACAAAATTTACTTAATTTTTCAAAAAAAGATAAAATACCAAATTATAAAAGATCTGGCATTTATCAATTTAGCTGTTTAGATTGTGATAAAGTTTATATTGGTAAAACTAAACGTCATCTAGAAACCAGAATGAAAGAACATTTTAGAAATATTAAATATAAACAAACTGATAAATCAGCTGTGGCAGATCATTTTTGGTCATGTAATCATGAAATTAATCCAGAGGTTAAATTATTAAAACAATTAAGTAATCCTATAGATTTAATGGTTTGGGAAAAAAATTTTATTTTAAAAAACAGGAACCGTGTCATGAACTTCGAATTACCATCTATAGATTGTATTTATAAATTTTTGTTTTCAGAGATTGGTAAATAGAAATTGAATAAGAGTAATTGTTTTTCAGAAAAAATAAAAGATTGTAGCTTGGCAACGAGTTTGTTTATATGGCTTTGAGAATGAGCTGAACACAGCTTAAAACCCAGGGTCAGCAGCAAATAATACTAAGATAAGCGAAGTTTTTAGTTTCTAATTTGTCCTTACTTTAGAATGTTGTTGCTTCACTGTTAATAGCTTCAATTTTTCCTTATTTAACGCATATTTGTCTTTATTTTTTTTCAGATTTCTTCTGAAGTGGTGTGTGAGAAAGTTGCAGTTGGAGAGACTTTGGAAAAGCTCAATGCAGGACTAATACGTGCAACTTTAATACGAAGCGCGTCGCTTGTGAAGAAATACTTAGACTGTGGCGCTGATCCTGATAGTGCCATTCAGTTGGCTGCTTCTTTCGGACTCTCCGAGATAGTTGAGCTGCTGCTGGATAGAGGCGCTGATATCGACTTGGGGAGAAAGGATGACAAATGGACACCTATTCATGAGGCAGTGAAAAATGGACATGTGAGCGTTGTTGGTTTCTTGTTGAGTAAGGGCGCTAAAGTGGATATAAGAGCAGGCAACATATGTCCATCCTCATGGTACGATGCCGGCAGTGAGGAGTCATGTGATCAAGGCCCCACGCCATTGCATGTGGCAGTACAGTACGGACATCTGAACGTTGTTCGTGTGTTGTTGAGTCAGGGCGCTGACAGTGATGCTACAACTAGAGATGGATGTACCCCTCTGTATCAGGCTTCAGCTTCAGGTAATGTCCAGATCGTACAAATGCTGTTATGGTACAATGCCTTTACCGGGAAGAAGTGTGAAAATGGTTCTACACCGCTGCATGTGGCAGTACAGAATGGGCACCTGAACGTTGTTTCCATGTTGTTGAGTAACGGCGCTGAGAGTGACGTAAGAACAAGAGATGAATGTACCCCTCTGTATCAGGCTTCAGCTTCAGGTAATGTCCAGATCGTACAAATGCTGTTAGAGTACAATGCCTCCACTGAGATGAAGTGTGAAAACGGTACCACACCGCTGCATGTGGCAATTCAACATAAACACCTGAACGTTGTTCGTCTGTTGCTGAACAAGGGCGCTGACCCGGATCAAAGAATAGGCCCATCGCATTTTTTTGAGTATGGTTATTCCTTTCCAAGAGAGCCCGCGATCAACGTGGCTCTTGTACTTATAAAGTACAAAATTTCCTTTGGACGTAAATACGAACGAGGCTGCGCACCGCTTCATGTGGCGGTGATGACAAACCAGCTGGACGTAGCCTCAGTTCTTCTTGAACACGGAGCTGATGTAAATCGAAGAGACAGCAATAACAGAACACCATTACACCTCGCTGCCGGGTATGGTGACTTGGAAATGGTAAAAATACTTATAAAACACAATGCTGATGTTAATCTAACCGACGAAGATGGATGGTCTGCTTTGCATGTCGCTACTTTGTACGATCACCTCCAAATAGCAAAAACTCTTCTTGAGTCCGGGGCCGACAGTAATATACAAGATGGCGAGTCCTTAATAACACCCTTGTATGTGGCTATCACAAACGGCAGCACGGAACTGGTAAACTTGCTGATACAACACAATGCTAACGTTAATCAGCTAAACAAAGATAAATGCACTCCGTTATATACCGCTTCTTCTTCTCCTGCTCCTGCTTCTGCTTCTGATCTCAAACAAATAATAAAATCTCTCATAGAAGGCGGTGCCAATGTCAACGTACCATGCACTGATAAGATGACAACACCTTTGCATATGGCTACCATAAACGGTTACGAGGAAATAGTAAAGTTACTCATACAACACAATGCTAGTATTAATGTGCCAATGAAAGATGGAAAGACAGCGTTGCACATTGCTGTTATTTTTAATTATATAGAAATAGCAAAAGCTCTTATTGAGGCCGGAGCTGATGTGAACATACAGGACACCGATGGTGGTTTCACCCTTTTAGATTATGCTGCCTATGATGGCAACCTAGAGATGGTCAAGCTTCTGGTAAATGTCATACAACATTCCAAATCTAACTACAGTGTTCCACGAGACTTGGCTATGTATAGAGGTCACAAACAAGTAGCTGAGTACCTAGCAAGTATGGGCGAATAGATGCATAATTTGATTGCATTTCATAAATATATTGTTAAAATAATATAGTAACGTCTTGTTGCACATGTTATTGTCACTTTCCTGATCCCAAAGCATCCAACCTAAACACTGTATTGGTCAAACTACTGTAAGTAAATGAACTGAATTACATAAAATCGGTTTTTCAGAAATTACATAGCCCATAACTACCTCTTTGGTCAGCCATACCTGAATGTGCTATTATACATTTGTAACTTAGCTTAAACACACATCATTAAAATAAACGTTTACACCAATCACAAGAAAATACCACTGTCAAATACTCTCCACGTTCAATCGAACAACTTCTGGAGCTTACAAAAAGTAAAAATGTCGGACACGAGAGCCAATGAGATGCAGGTTACACTGTCCGAAATTTCTGCAAATACATACGATGTAACTAATAACTTATTATCACGGAAACAAGAAACATGTATTAAAAATCTGATGTGCTGCAGTCACATGACTTTCTCTACTCTTGTACTAACCATTCTTACAAACTCTTATTCCTATATCTTCTTCGTGTTAGTCGAGATAAACATTTGCAAAAATTATCTTATTGCTTGTTTTCTTGCACGTGCAATGGAAATATGGGAATACAGTAGGCTTTGAGCGATAGTCAAATCTTTTAAACTTTTCAAATTCCGTTCTCTTTGCACGGTTAACATATAAGAAATGAATACCAATGTTCCATTTCACAGAAGTATAAGTTCTCCAAACCTGACACAAATAACAAGGAATATCTCCGAAATGGTTCACTCTACCGAAAAAAAAAAAAAAAAAAAAAAAAGATTATACGTAGACTTTGTGGCTTAGGCGAGGTCTACATTTTTTGTAGAAATGAATGAAGAACACTTGAAGACCTGTGAAGCATTAAGATCAGATGAAACTACAGTTCAAAAGTATTGGAAAGCACGAATGCTAATGGCTTCATTGCCAGATGCAAGGCACTAGAAAACAACAACAACAACAACATTTTTGTACAAGACTTGGTCTATCTGTTACGGTTTACCAGTTATCTAAAGTCATCCAGAGTAAATAGGACTTCATGGGCTATAGCCAGAAAATTCAAGATATCATTTCATTTCTCATAAAAATATCTCAAACATGTGAGATTTTAATCAAAATCGTAAGAGCCATTTTCAAGAAGATCAAAATTTTCGAAACTTTTTTCCCTCCAAAGGGTAATTTACGGTGGAGCAATTTTCTTCAAGATCTTCGTGTCGCATGCATGAAAGACATTGAGCTTAAATACCAACTTTGGTTTCTAACCGACTGTTAGTGTTTTGGTCATGCTGTCCAAAGTCTGGCACACACACACACGCGCGCGCGCGCGCGCGCGCGCCTACCTTTTTCTAAAAATGTTTTTTTTTTTGGATTCAGGGGGCCTCAAAACGCATTTACATTGAAATATCGACATCGAATTTTTGAGTGGAATACAATACAACCTCTACTTTAGTAAGCGTAGTAGACAAAGTAAAAATGCTATGCCCAATTCATGGATTAGGGAAAATCAAAATACATTACCTCATTTTCACAAAAATAATGCTTGTGTAATTGGAAGATTTGTCTCAAAGTATTAAACCATCAAACTTATACGTGTCCCTCTGTGTAGCTGCCTTTGTCAAGTGAATAACACAATTCCAAGTTCGGTATTTACTCGAAAAATGGGTTAACTACCAAGCTTATCACTTTTTCTATACGGGCACCAAGTAGGAGAAGTATTGTATTTAACCCAACACTTCCATCTGGAGATTTCACCTGAATATGTGCTTTGAGGCCCCTGAATCCAAATAGGTCTTCTTAGAAAAAGCCTCGTGTGTGTGCATGTGTGTGTGTGTGTGTGTGTGTGTGTGTGTGTGTGTGTGTGTGTGTGTGTGTGTGTGTGTGTGTATGTGTGTCTACACGCGTATGTGAACAGCTTAACTAAAAAATGAAAAGGCAATTAAAAACGAAAGTTGGTATTTAGCTTTCATGCCTTACAAAGATGTGACATAAAGATTTTGAAGAATATTCCTCCATCCTAAAGTGCCCTAAACATAATAATAATAAATAAAGATGATAATAATAAAGTACAAGAATAACATCAATAAGAAACAAAGACACACCAATGAAGCATTACGCGCCCTATGTTTGCAGGGATTTTGTTAAGGCAATTTACAATGTGTAATCCGTAATGTTAGACAATAGCTGTGTACACGGGAATGAATTTATTCCCTGGAAAATAAAGTCCTGCAAGTGAAGTGGAAAATGTTCTAAGGCTCTTCTTGTCTATTATCACACGCTACACACTCTAGCCTGGCATCTCGCCCGCTTTTCTTACAAGCAGAACAAAGTTCACGCACGCCACTGACTGGGTTTACCCCCGTGCTTTCTGCAACTCTTTTAACGCACCAGAGGTTATCTGCTTGCCCCAATGCCAGTTGCAGTGGGACACCTGGTACATATATTAAAATTAGACATTTAATACCTACTTGTTTATACAACATAATATATTTTGCTCCAAAATTACATAGCATACAAAATTAATAGTTATTTGCTTATAGCTTAGGTATAATATGCTTTTCTGTTAAATTATAATTACATGTCATACAAAATTATTTAATATTTGTTTATAGCTTATATCAAAAATATGTTGTCTGTTCTTCATCGTATTTGTCCATGAAGGCTTAAAATGGACTTGGTCATCTGAAACAGCAAATCAGAATGACATTACGTACATATCATTAGTATTAATTGTTATATTGATATTAATTTTTAAAGTAACAAACTCCTCGGCGCAACAGCTGTTTCTGGGCCAAGGCCTACCTGCCCACCGCTGCGTCCGCTACCTCTGCCCATAACAGGCGTCATTAGCGGGGTGCAGTGCTGAAGAGTGGGACATGGTCAGCGTCCCGGTCCCTCCCGGCCGATACGTATAACCAGGGGCCGCCACTCTCAATCAGAAGCTCTTCAATTGGCCCCTCAGGGACATAAGGAGGCTGAGTGCACCCCGGACCAGGTCTCTCAGCGGGAGAAAATCCCCACTCCAGTAGCGGGAATCGTACCCGGGTCTTACGCTTAGTGGGCAGAGGCGCTAACACCCACTAAGGAGACGACCCTCATTTGTAAAGTACAAATATGTTTTTTATATCCTATTCTATTCTTTTTAGCCTAGGGAATAATTCTCGATTTGTTTCAGCCTAAACAATAACAACAACAATAATAATAATAATAATAATAATAATAATAATAATAATAATAATAATAATAATAATAATAATAATAATAATAATAATAATAATAATAATAATAATAATAATAATAGTAATAATTTATACTGACTGGTCAATTTGTATTTCGGCCGATAAATCACAGAATTTTTAGTGACCACTTGCACGTCTGCAGTTAATTAAATAGTAAGACGCATGAGGTGATGAAATGTTAATAATTATTAGGGCTCGAACCTTCATACATCTATCGTGAAATGAGGCGATCGTAAGTTATCTGCCACATGGGCAGAGCGTGATGTCATTGTGCGAGCACAGTGACAGCACAAAACATGACTGGGCGCTGCCTACAGTGTCTCTCGAAAGTGTATACAGAGTAAAATTGTTGCCTGTAAGTTATGCAACGACGTTATCTAGTCTCCTCTGTGTTGTGATCACGTGACAGACTGACCCCTCCCACTTCCTATAGTCCATTCTCCACAACATTTCGTTCCCTATATGAAGGTTTGCTCCCTAATAATTACGAGGCAAGTGATTAACAGTCGCCATGGAGGGATTAGAGCATACCGACCCTTGGCTGGACACTAGCCATTCTCTGCCACTTTCCAGTCCCAGGACATTAGCTCGAGCCGCTTGTAGCAGCTTCCTTCTCCAGAATGTTTCCTTTGTATTCGGGGTCTATATAGGAAGTTGGTAGTGCCCAGCAGAGTTGAGTGTAGCGAACAGTTCACTTGTGACTCACCAGTTCAATTTTGATTTATCCGACTGATCAGTGGTGTTTTTCCCCTTAGTTTATCGTCCTTTAACCTAGTAGATGATATCGGTCGATCAGTGAGTGTGTGAAATGATGCTTAAATGAGGCTGGGCTCCACTGAGCTTAAAGTTATCAGACATTTAGATATCTTTTCAGGATAAGGGGAAACCCGGAAAGAAACATCCGAATAACTCACCCTAAGCGCGATTCGAAATGGGACCTCTTGAGTTGTGTTTTGTTCTGATTATGTCTGTCTCAATAGAGGTACTAACTAATCTGAAAACATACTACTCCCAAAGTCCGTAAATGAAGTAAATATTGATGTAATATATTTTATTATACCGTCCTCGATTATATGCTTACACCCCTTACACCTGTATATTTCAACTTTATTGGCCATGTCGGTCTGAATGATGTTACGGCTTTTATATATTTCTTTACTATTTAAATATTATATTTATAGTGGTTTAATATTTTAGCTGACTTCGAGAGAACCATTAAGTCGGTCTGGGTGGCTCAGTTGGTTAGACGCTGGCCTATTGATCCCACGGTCGCGGGTTCAAATCCGGTCCAGATCGATGGCTTTTTAGTGTGGTTAAAAACGACAGCTCCATGTCAGTAGATTTACTGGCATTAAAATAACCCCTGCAGATGAAATTCCGGCACACCGGCGACGCTGATTTGATCCTGGCATTTGATAGCGTCGTTAAACAACAACATAATTTTTCCAGCTATTAATTTACTGTGACAACCTGCCAGTATGGCACTGGGTTCTCTAACCGATTCGTATTTTTCCCGGTAGACCACAAAGGGAATCTCACATCAGAGATAAACACCCCAAGGGCGACTTACAATCATAAGTGCTTTATGTCCCAGGATTAAATAACCTTTAGATTGTAATTACATATTATTCATTTATGCCAACAAACTTAATACTGGTGTATTTAAACACATAAACTGTGTGGTTGTGATTGGAGAATTCAGTGTCATACTGACAGGTTGTCACAGTAGCTTAATGCTTAGAGCATTCGCACGTATAGCGGAAGTGCCTGTGGTTCAAATCCCGGCTGTGGCACTGAAATTTTAAGTTCCGGTTCTACCTCTCAAACAATCCCCACACAAAGCTTATGTGTTTAACTAAAAATCCCCACAGTACCCTGCTTATATATATATATATATATATATATATATATATATATATATATATATATTCGAATGTCTTAAACATGCAATAAGAAATCACACTGAAGTAAAAGATAGGAATATGCATGAGCATAACACGAGAACAAAACAGAACTACCTTAGAAATGGACTAAGGAGATCACTAACTTGCAAAGTATTGAACATGTTGCTAAGGTCCTATACTCATTTACCTCGCCCAATCAAAGAACTGCATGAACAAGTGAAGAAAATTAATACCTGATTAAAAATGCTTTCTGCTCAATTGATGAATACAAAATGCATGAGTCGTAACTTGGCCTCTTCTAAAACATTAATTTTAGTTATCTATATATTTTCAGCTTTGTAATCTAATCGGTAATGCAAATATATGTTTCATAATTTCTGTAAATTTGACGATGCTTAAACTCAGATATGCTTTTATAATGTTTAATTGATAATGTAAATATGTATTCTATCTAACTTGACAATGCTGTGGCGGCGCCGTGGCCGAGCGGTTAGTGCGCTCGCCTACCACCTAGGCGGCCCGGGTTCGATCCCAGGGACCCGCATGTGGTATTCGTGATGGACGAAGCGGCGTCAGGGCGGGTTTTCTCCGGGTGCTCCGGTTTCCCCCGCCATCTCATTCCACCGGTGCTCCATCTTCATTCCATGTATCATCAGTGTCACCGCCTGCGGTGCCGTAGTAGTAAAAGCGGGCGTTAAACACTACAACAACAACAACTTGACAATGCTGTGTAAAAATATTGCAAATGGCAGAATAAATACTGAAGAAAGAAGACAAACACCAACATTGTTGGATAACTAAATAATAATAATCAACGACTGTTGCTTGTTTCACACCAGAAGCTACACGTGGCCAGATTATTATTGCTCTATAGCGCATTGGTAACACAGTTTGACAAATTTACACCTAATACTATACTAAGATACAGTACCTATAGACTTTATTAATTTATGTTGGGTTTTAATGTCATCCAAGAAAGGCAGTTCATTGCATAGGTATGTGTTAGAGGAAAACCTTTCATTGGAAAGCAAAGACTGTATTATAATATAAACTGATAAACGTTGCAATACAAAGAGCATTAGAACAGATATATTATAGGACTGATATAAAAGAAGAAAATAAAGTAGTTGTTCTCACAGACTCAGTTTCTGCCATTTAAGTAATTAAACAATATGACAGTCCATAGAATCATATATCTTAAGGATGTGAGATCTTATTATAAATCACTCCAAACAAAACTTCAACAGATAATACTACAGTGGGTACCAGCACATGTGGGAGTGATTGGCAATGAGACTGCACACTTTCTAGCCAAAAAGGGTGTAGTGTTACCCTAAAAATCTATAAAGTCTTGTGGAGTAGATGGGAACTAAAAATATCAAAATTCGTATAGAACAAAAATACCAACATAATATTCAGAATGCAATTTCCAATAAAAATTGAAATAGTACACAAAATAAAAATATTTCCCAACGAAAGGAGCAGTTGCTCACTTCAGATTAGCCACTGGACGTAACTGTTTGGCAGATCTGCAATGCTGACAAGATTTTAAATGGACAACACTTTCTGGAATGCCCAGAATTGAGGAAAGCTGTATTAGATGGGAAGATACATAATTTATGAGAGGTATAATTGGAACTTTAAAATTCAATGCCAGTGGGATTTGAACCACAGACCCTCCGCTTACTAGGCGGGTGCTCTAACCATTAAGCTACTGTGGCATTGCCCACACACGGCTTGTATGTTTAAAAACACCAACAGAAAGTTTGATGGCATAAATAAAAATTGCATAATTTATATTGGCTGACTAAGGAAAAATTGATGGATCAAAATCCTGTACGTTAGATCAACAACATATTTTAATGTAATATTACCTACATTGTGTTTACTGTACAGCTTTTCACGTTTTTATGATTCTAAGGACAAAGTTGTAGTTTTTCTTATAATGCAGAATCTTTTAACTCAATAAATGCTACTTCTTTGAAGCAACATTTTTCGTAATAGGCATTAAGATTGGAGATACCAGGCCAGGCGTATCTACCGTTCCCCCCTTTCCTTGTGCCCATTACAGTGCCACACCTCTAGCACCGTATAGTAACTGTCAACTGCTTATTGGTCAGTAGTTATGCCTCACCCTTCATGAGGGCCCGTAAGACTATAAGAAAGTGGGAGATGCTCCCAAGCTGTGCATTTTACTATGGTGTAGGTGTTTAGTAAACTTGCCTTGTTAGCAGGAGGCTTGCTGAAGATCTTCCAGAAGCGTAAGGTTTCGTCGCCAGCGCCCGTCACTATGGTCTCACCTGATGGAGACAAGGCGAGGTAGAGGACGCGCAGGCTGTGCCCGGTGAGCTGTGCTGTGCGGCTCATCTCAGGGTAATTCCATAGGATGATCTCATTCTGCGAGTAGCCGTGAGTGCTCACCATCTCCGAGGCCAAGTGAGGCGACCATGCGATGTTGCAAACTTGTGACCCAACATCCACACTCTGTAGGGGCTGACCTGTCAGTGTGTTCCAGAACCAGATACAGCGGTCCGCCGTTCCGCCTCCACTGGCCAACAGTCCGTGCTGGTGCGGCGACCAGGCAATGGCTGCACACACAATACATTCAGTAAACTGAGGCTTTGGTAGCTTCCCCTTCTCTCCCTTTCTTTACCTCTCTGCAATTTCATACAATGACACGTCGGCCTGAAAGGAAAGTATTGACTTTTCTTGACACTTAGTAAATCGTTACTCCTCTCTCTCTTTATCCCTCTCCACTGTTCATTACACATGCAAAGTTTACTGTAAAGCTTTACACGTTTTTGTGAATCTAACGTCAAATATACTTACTCCTATAACACACATTCGTTAACATAACAGACATTAGGAATTTGGAGATAAAGCTGACGAAAACTAAAGCGTGGTTTAATCAGGTCAGGTGCATCACGTCTCCTCCACGTTTCCTTGTTCTTATTACAGCGCCACGCCTCTAGTCTCGTATAGCAACTGCTGAACAGTTCATTGGCCAGTACTTATGCTTCATGCCCTTTAACACGATAAGAAGCTGAGAGGTGATCCCAAACAGTGCATGTTACTAAATCTGTTTTGTGTGCAAATAAAGTAAAATCTGTTATCTAATAACCGGGCCTCTAGGTACGATACCCGGCCTTATTATGCACATTTAATTTTGTAACTTTATTTGTAATTATATCAATTATACAATGTATAACAGTGTGCAGATTATAACAACTATATAACTATCAACAACTTTTGGATAATCTACCTGTCTTCTATTTTTACTTTCTCTACTACGTATAGTAAGTAGAGGAAGTATTCGACCCAAAATTTCGATGTAGAGATTTCACCGGAAACATAAGTTTAGAGGCCCCCTGAATAAAAAAAAAGGCAGTTTTTGAAAAAAGGTCCACGCGCGCGTGTGTGTGCCTGTGTGTTTTGTAGTGTTTAATGCCCGCGTTTACTACTACGGCACCGCAGGCGGTGACACTGATGATACATGGAATGAAGATGGAACACCGGTGGAATGAGATGGTGGGGGAAACCGGAGAACCCGGAGGAAACCCACCCCAGCGCCGCTTCGTCCATCACAAATCCCACATGCGGTTGCCTGGAATCGAACCCGGGCCGCTTTGGTGAGAAGCGAATGGTCTAACCACTCGGCTACGGCGCGGCCGTATGTGTGCGTGCGTGTGTGTGTGCGTGTGTGTTGTGTGTGTGTGAGCGAGTGTGTGTGTTAGAAACCAAAGCAGGTATTTAAGTTTAATATATTTCAAGGAAGCGACATAAGGATTTTGAAGAAAATTGCTCCACCCAACTATCCTTTACTAGTGAAATTTTTCGAATATTTTTATTTATGTTTACCTTGGATGACTTTTGAGTAACTGGTAAACCGTAAGAGATAGACCAGATCTTACTATACAAAAAATGTAGATCTCGCTAAAACACAATTTATGCCCAAAGAAATTTTTTGTAGATAGAACCATTTCGGAGATATTCCTTGTTATTTGTACAAGTTTTGGACAACGTATACTTCTGTCAAATGGAACATCGCTATTCATTGTTATGTGTTAGGCATGCAAAGAAAATGGAATTTGAGAGGTTTAAAAGATTTGACTATCGCTCAAAGCCTACTGTATTCCCATATTCCCGTTGCACGTGCAAGAAAAAGAGCAATAAGATAATTTCTGCAAATGTTTATCTCAACTAACACGAAGAAGATACAACAATACGCGTTTGTAAGAATGGTTAGTACAAGAGTAGGGAAAGTCATGTGACTGCAACACATGAGATTTTTATATGTATGTATACCATGAGTTCGCTTCCTCCTGTGCAGTGCAGCAGTAATATAGGCTAATTCTGTGGCCTACTAAAGCCTACTTAGCAATAAATAAACAATAAATGAGTAGGACATGCTTGAGGGTTGATACTGTCACTGACTCAGGAAAATTTCTTTGTTCTCGAGCGTGCAATCGCGCCGTGGAGTGGGGAGATTCTTGGCATCATCTAAATAGAATAATACCAGCATTTCAAAATTACTGTCTATAAGGCAGTTGGACTGTAAACAGTGCCAGTGTTACTGCAATGCTACGAGGGTTGTCCGTAAAATAAGGTTCCTAATTTTTGTTCACACTGAAAAACACATTTATTGACATTGAATCATACATTTTTGAAAAGCTTAGACTTTTTCCTATTTTTCGACATAATCGCCGTTCTAATCAATGTATTTTGCATACGGTGTACCAACTGTTGTATGCCTGCATCATAGTACTTTCCCCCGCGTGGTGAAGATAGCTTAAAATAGTTTCTGTGAGGTCCTCTCCGGTTCTGAAATGCGTTCCACCCACGTGTTTCTTCCAGTCAGGGAAGAGAGGTCAGTCATTTGGGCTAGGTGTGGACTGTAGGGAGGGTGTGTTACAGTATTCCATCTAAATTTGTTGATGAGATTGGTCTTCACATGGGCAATGTGCGGACGAGCGTTGTCCTGATGGAAATGCACTCGTTTCGTAAGCATGCCTCTCCTCTTGTTTTGGATTGCGCGGCGAAGGTTCTTCAACGTCTCACAGTAGTGGTCTGCATTGATTGTTCTGCGGGTAGACAGAAATTTGTACAACAATAACCCCTTTCTGTCCCTTCGATCTTAGAGCATTGCTTCTTCCGCTTTCGCAATGGTGTCGTCTGAAATCGATGGTCGTCCAGAGCCCATCTTTGAATTCTCTGCACCATTTGCGCACTGTTGTACGCTCATACACTGTTCTCCGCACACTTCACACAGTTGGGAATGAATGTCCACCGGCGCATTGTTTTTTGCGCACAAAAAGCGAATCAGAACGTAATTCGCAGCTGGCGGGAGAAGCGAGTGGAAGTTCCATTTCCAACGGCTGCCAAGCCAAGACTGAGGAGTATGGCAGACAGCTCGCAGGGCAGATACTGGGAGAGGAAGAACTAAGCTACACGTCAGTATTGCCGGATCTCGCCTAACAGCGTTCCTCGCGACTGCAGGACTTTGGGAACCTTATTTTACGGACAACCCTCGTATCGTGTGGTTTATTGAGTGTCCAATAAACATAATTCATTAGTGATATTCAGAGTATGATCATAATTGCTTTGGTTTATGTGATAATATAATTTATTAGTGATACTCTTTCACGTAACATTTACTGTACTGGGGAAGGGTAAGTTGCTTTTGAAGCAGACTGTAAACCATCAGCACGAGAGGCAAAAAACAACAGCGCGCAATCTCAAGTTCACTTGTGACAACCACAAGGTCATAGCTAAAATCCTGAGTCAAATACAGCAAACGTCACTATCTAATGTTCACACTTGGGATCGCCTGCCACAGATCGGATACTTTCAAACAGTCACAGACAATGTGATGGATAAAGACCTACCTTTAACGGCTGCAGTGTGGTTAACATAGGTTTGTAAAGGTGTTGAAGACTCTACAGTCCACACATAGACACGATTGTCGTTCCCACCAGAGGCTAAATACCTGCCATTTGGTGCCCACTTCAGACCACACACCTGAAACAGATACCAGATAAATTTCAAATTTAGCTGCAGGCGGATGGGCGGATGGTCGGACGGACGGATGAACGGATGGACGGATGAACGGATGGACGGATGGTCGGATGGACGATGGACGGATGGACGGATGAACGGATGGTCGGATGGACGGATGGTCGGATGGTCGGATGGACGGATGGACGGATGGTCGGATGGACGGATGGTCGGATGGTCGGATGGACGGATGGACGGATGAACGGATGGACGGATGAACGGATGGTCGGATGGACGGATGAACGGATGGTCGGATGGACGGATGAACGGATGGTCGGATGGACGGATGCACGGATGGACGGATGGTCGGATGAACGGATGGTCGGATGGACGGATGGACGGATGAACGGATGGTCGGATGGACGGATGAACGGATGGACGGATGAACGGATGGTCGGATGGACGGATGAACGGATGGTCGGATGGACGGATGAACGGATGGTCGGATGGACGGATGGACGGATGGACGGAAGGACGGATGGTCGGATGGACGGATGAACGGATGGTCGGATGGACGGATGAACGGATGAACGGATGGACGGATGGACGGATGGTCGGATGGACGGATGGACGGATGGTCGGATGGACGGATGGTCGGATGGACGGATGGACGGATGGACGGATGGACGGATGGTCGGATGGACGGATGGTCGGATGGACGGATGGACGGATGAATGGATGGACGGATGGTCGGATGAACGGATGGACGGATGGTCGGATGAACGGATGGACGGATGGTCGGATGGACGGATGAACGGATGGTCGGATGGACGGATGGTCGGATGGACGGATGGACGGATGGACGGATGAACGGATGGTCGGATGGACGGATGAACGGATGGTCGGATGGTCGGATGGACGGATGGTCGGATGGACGGATGGACGGATGGACGGATGGTCGGATGGACGGATGAACGGATGAACGGATGGACGGATGGTCGGATGGACGGATGGTCGGATGGTCGGATGGACGGATAAACGGATGGTCGGATGGACGGATGGTCCGATGGACAGATGGACGGATGGTCGGATGGACGGATGGTCGGATGGACGGATGAACGGATGGTCGGATGGACGGATGGTCGGATGGACGGATGGACGGATGGACGGATGGTCGGATGGACGGATGGTCGGATGGACGGATGGACGGATGGACGGATGGTCGGATGGTCGGATGGTCGGATGGACGGATGGTCGGATGGAGGGATGGTCGGATGGACGGATGGACGGATGGTCGGATGGACGGATGGACGGATGAACGGATGAACGGATGGACGGATGGACGGATGAACGGATGGTCGGATGGACGGATGGTCGGATGGACGGATGGACGGATGGTCGGATGGACGGATGCACGGATGCACGGATGGTCGGATGGACGGATGGACGGATGGTCGGATGGACGGATGGACGGATGGTCGGATGGACGGATGGACGGATGGTCGGATGGACGGATGGTCAGATGGACGGATGGTCGGATGAACGGATGGACGGATGGTCGGATGAACGGATGGACGGATGGACGGATGAACGGATGGACGGATGAACGGATGGTCGGATGAACGGATGAACGGATGGACGGATGAACGGATGGACGGATGAACGGATGAACGGACGGACGAATGGTCGGATGGACGGATGAACGGATGGACGGATGGTCGGATGAACGGATGGTTGGATGAACGGACGGACGGATGGACGGATGAACGGATGGACGGATGAACGGACGGATGAACGGATGGTCGGATGGACGGATGAACGGATGGACGGATGAACGGATGGACGGATGGACGGATGAACGGATGAACGGATGGACGGATGGACGGATGAACGGATGAACGGACGGACGAATGGTCGGATGGACGGATGAACGGATGGACGGATGGACGGATGGTCGGATGAACGGATGGTTGGATGAACGGACGGACGGATGAACGGATGGACGGATGAACGGACGGATGAACGGATGGTCGGATGGACGGATGAACGGATGGACGGATGAACGGATGGACGGATGGACGGATGGACGGATGAACGGATGAACGGATGGACGGATGGTCGGATGGACGGATGGACGGATGGTCGGATGGACGGATGAACGGATGGACGGATGGTCGGATGAACGGATGGTCGGATGAACGGATGGTCGGATGGTCGGATGAGCGGATGAACGGATGGACGGATGGTCGGATGAACGGATGGACGGATGGACGGATGGTCGGATGGACGGATGAACGGATGGACGGATGAACGGATGGACGGATGGACGGATGAACGGATGAACGGATGAACGGATGGACGGATGGTCGGATGGACGGATGGACGGATGGTCGGATGGACGGATGAACGGATGGACGGATGGTCGGATGAACGGATGGTCGGATGAGCGGATGAACGGATGGACGGATGGTCGGATGAACGGATGGTCGGATGAACGGATGGTCGGATGAACGGATGGTCGGATGAACGGATAGTCGGATGGTCGGATGGACGGATGAACGGATGGTCGGATGAACGGATGGTCGGATGGACGGATGGTCGGATGAACGGATGGACGGATGGTCGGATGAACGGATGGTCGGATGAACGGATGGTCGGATGAACGGATGGACGGATGGTCGGATGGACGGATGAACGGATGGTCGGATGAACGGATGGACGGACGGTCGGATGGTCGGATGGACGGATGGTCGGATGGTCGGATGAACGGATGGTCGGATGAACGGATGGTCGGATGAACGGATGGTCGGATGAACGGATGGTCGGATGAACGGATGGTCGGATGAACGGATGGTCGGATGAACGGATGGTCGGATGAACGGATAGTCGGATGGACGGATGGTCGGATGGACGGATGAACGGATGGTCGGATGAACGGATGGTCGGATGAACGGATGGACGGATGGTCGGATGAACGGATGGACGGATGGTCGGATGAACGGATGGTCGGATGAACGGATGGTCGGATGGACGGATGAACGGATGGTCGGATGAACGGATGAACGGATGGACGGACGGTTGGATGGTAGGATGGACGGATGGTCGGATGAACGGATGGTCGGATGAACGGATGGTTGGATGAACGGATGGTCGGATGAACGGATGGACGGATGGTCGGATGAACGGATGGACGGATGGTCGGATGAACGGATGGTCGGATGAACGGATGAACGGATGGACGGATGGTCGGATGGTCGGATGAACGGATGGACGGATGGTCGGATGGACGGATGAACGGATGGACGGATGGTCGGATGAACGGATGGTCGGATGAACGGATGGTCGGATGAACGGATGGACGGATGGACGGATGGTCGGACGGACGGATGGATGGAGGGAGGAATGGAGAGGTGGAGAGATGGGGGGAGGGAGGGATGGAGGGAGGGAGAGATGCAGGGAGGGAGGAATGGAGAGGTGGAGACTACTACTACTGCAATACTTCCATGCTACACAAGTGTTTCTTAGACTACCTCTTGGCGATGGTGGCTCAGCCGACGTGCTTTTGAGCCTGGTTCACGTATATCTCTGAGGAGAATGAGACGATCTCGACTTCCCGATGCGAGGAGAAAGTTTCCTTGCCAGGAGGTACATCCCACTCTGCCTGTGTGACCGTATAATGTGTCAAACTTCTTGGAAGTGGCAATGTCCCAGAGTTGAACTGTTCCTTTTGTCGTGCCAATAGCCAGACCGGCGCCCTATAACACAATGGTACATGTGAGAAAATGGTGGTATCTGCCTCAGAAACCACAATCACCTGACTTTCAGAAGTAGAATTGGAACTGAAAAATTCAAATCCTAGCTGTGGCATTGAATTTTTCAGTTCCAATTCTACCTGTCAAACATTACCCACACATGGCTTGTGTGTTTAAAAACACCAACAGTAAGTTTGTTGCCATAAATAAATACTTACCCTCTCGTTCCATGCTACGGAAGCGCAGCTATCCTGGTCAGCGTTTAGGTCACATAACTTTACGACCTGGCTGGTTACAGCTGACCACATGTACACGGCAGGCCCCAGCGCCACGGCGATCACGTTCTGGGAGGACCAGTCCAACAGGTTGAGGTAGAAATCGTCCAGTAGATCCGGAGCGTCCAGGACCTAGCAAAAACATTTTATGTCACTTAACATACACATATACATCTCCAAAATTTAAATAAATGTGTTGTTTTCCAATGGATCCCATCCCACTGTGGAATTTCTGGAAATGATCAAGCAGATATGTTGGCCAAGAAAGGTTCCAAAATTGCTCAAACAACAAAACAAAATATCCCCTATGAAACAGTTAAAAGGCTCATCAAAAACATGTTCACAAAAAATATGATGAATATCTTGCTTCTTCTAAAAACTTAATTGGAAGGATTTCCAAAATTAACTTAAAACAATTCCAGATCTACCAAGAAAATCATCAGTTGCAATGTTCAGATTAATCTCAAGCCATGATTGTCTGAGTGAACATTTGTTCAAGATTGGATTAATGACTTCTCCACGGTGCTGTTTATGTGGAAAAAATGACTTAATGAACATTGATCACCCAATTGCATGTGAAATTCTCCAAAATCAAGAAGATCTAGTCTCTAAATATTGGGAGGCAAGAAGAAGAATGATTTTATCAAATTCTGAGCATCACACACACACACACACACACACACACACACACACACACACACACACACACACACACACACACACGGAGTTGTTTTGATAAGATTTGCCTGAAGATGTCCCCACTTGGAGATCCGATTGGGAGACAGTTTTAACTCCGGAATATTTATCTTTAGGACTCATCTCATGATGTTAAATGAACTGCTTTCTTAACGGGCACAGTTTTTACAATTTGTGAGTTACATCAGCCGATTTTAAGCCCCATTATACTGTCGAAGTCAGCAGATCCATCGGACTGTAGTGGTTTTTAAAAGGTTGCTCCTGCAGCGACAGTGTTATCTTCAGGGCGTTCATAGGTCAAACGGATAAATAAGGGCGATAATTATTATACTTCCAATAAATATTCAAATTTTCCTCTGATTCAACTTTATTGCGACGAACTTGCAACAGTATAACAAATTATCTTCACTCTTTTACAAATAACAGTCTTAGGTCCCGAAGCTATTCTATTCAAAACCTTCGTGATTTTGTATTAGATAAATCCTCACTTGTTTCGTAAATATCTTGGAATATTTACGAGATAACTGCACCTAATGAATATCTAAGCGCGGTATTCAATTAGACGTCCTTTGGCAATTTAATCCAAAGTGGATGGACTGCCGATAAAATCTCTTGCCTAAACTACCCTTTACATGGAAAAGTTTTCGAAAATTTTGATTTTTTGAAAATGGCTCTTCGATTTTGATTAAAATGCCACATGTTTGAGATATTTTTATGAGAAATGAAATGCATATCTTGATAATTATTATTTATTTATGCCAACAAACTTACTGTTGGTGTTTTTAAACACACAAGCCGTGTGTGGGCAAAGTTTAAGAGGTAGAACTGGAACTTAAAAATTCAAAGCGGAAGGTCTGTGGTTCAAATCCCAGTTGTGGCATTGAATTTTTAAGTTCCAGTTCTACCTCTTATGCATATCTTGAATTTTCTGGCTGTAGCCTACGTACTCTGGACGACTTTTGCATAACTGATAAACCGTTAGAGATAGACCACCTCTTACTCTAAAAAAATGTAGATCTTGCTAAAACACACAATTTATGTGTGAATAAATTTTTTTGTAGAATGAACCTTTTCGGAGATATTACTTGTTATTTGTGTCAGTTTTTGGAGAACTTACATTTCTGTTAAATGGAGCATCGTTATTCAATTTTTTATGTTATCAAAGAGAACGAAATCTCAAAGCTTTAAAACATTTGACTATCGCACAAAGCCTACTGTATTCTAATATTCCCCTTGTACCTCCAGGGAAATAAGCAATAAGATAATTTGTACAAATGTTTATCTCAACTAACACGAAGAAGATATGGGAATAAGTGTTTGTATGAATGGTTAGTACAAGAGTAGAGAAAGTCATGTGAGTGTAACACAGCAGATTTTTCTGAGTTGGAGGGTGGTAAATACCTGTGGTAATCAAGACAACACTGTGTTAAAATGAGTGAAAATGAAGATCTTTCAAAGACTCTTCCAAAGAAGATACTGAAATTTTCAAAATCAAATGACTAGATGTATTGGAAGATATGGGAAGAACACGTTGTGTGGGTTAAGCCGGCCCCAGATAAACTTCGGACATTTTGTGTTCTATGTAGGACAGATTTGAGTATTTTACATGGTGGACAGTCTGACCTAAAACAGCACCAACAATATAGAGGACATAAAGAAAAGGAAAAATTGAAGATAGAGAGTGGAAACAAATTATCTGATTATTTTTTCGTAAATCTTTAAAACAATGACGAGCGTAAGATCTGCGAAGTGGAGTGTCACAAGGTACACGTGTTCTGTAGACTTAGTTGAGGCTGAACTACAGATATCAGGAAATTACCATGCATTGTGAACAGTTTTATAAATTTGCAATCATCTCAAAATGTTGCAATGCTAGATAACAGGTAAATGAGAAGTATATTTATCATTTTAGGTATAAATAAATTGAGTTTTAATTGTTAAGTGAAAAATTTTATTAATGTAATATCTATATGTTACTCTTTTTTTTTTTTTTTTTTTTTGGTGGAAATCTGGTAATTCTAATCAGATACGCCCGCCTCGATAGCGTGATGGTTAGCGTGTCCGCCTGCCTCACGTTCAAGAGGTCGCGAGTTCGAAACTCGCTTAGTTATCCGGGTAAGGTTTTTTTCCGAGGTTTTCCCTACCCTGAGAAGACGAATGTCGGGTAGCTTAAAGCTCCATGGACCTCATTTGGGCGTCATTTCACCCATTTCATTTCATTCATTCGTCCGATATGACACAATGTTGGAGGACGTTAATTAAAAAAAAAAAAAAAAAAAAGATCAGATACAATTTGACACAAAAATCATTCTTCAGTGAGTTCCAGCACATTGTGACAAAACAGGGAATGAGAAGAATGGCATGTTAGCAAAACAGGGGTCTGAAATTCAGCAGAAAAGAATAAATAAATTTTCCTATGAATCATGAAAAGGAGTATAAACACAAATTGGATGAAAAATATAAGTTAATGGAACCTAGCGGAAATTATCGATTGGAGAAAGTTACGGAAACCGTGCTTTAGTTTATGATTTACTCTGCAAAACTGCTGTTGTTATATTTTTGCTATTTCACACCCAGAGGAGTGGCATTGTCATATACGAGTTACCACCTTAATTATACGTACATAATGTCAGTACTGTATCCTATACCACCTTAAATGGACCTTTAGGAACCATCCTGCTGGCTTTAATAGGACTCCGCAGTAATTTCTGGCTGGAAGAACCAAGCGGTGATAGAGACAGCGGGTTTGACAACTTCCTCCCAGTTTCGCAGTCATCTGTTTGGTACTGTCAACAGAATTAAACCACAATTATTCCTTAAGGCTACTTAATACTCAAAACATCCTCAGGAAATGTACATGCAAAAATCCTAAAACAGTAAACAAATACAGGTTGTTTTTAAAGTAACTACCAATATTTAAAAAAAAAACAAAAAAAAAAAAAACAATGGAACATTATTTTACAAATACTTTATTATCATTCACTTTATAAGTGATACTTCAACTAGTGTTCTAAAATTATTGGCATTAGAGACAATCCATACTAGATTTCCAGAACATGAGTGGCTCCATATTTATATTGATGGATCATTGATATCATACCAAGATGGAGCAGGTGCTGGAGTCACATGTCTCCTCTTTTCCTATTACAAATCTTTAAGTTATGGAACTACTAACTTTGATGGAGAAATTGAAGCAATTCGAATGGCCCTACAAAATCTTTTGTACAGAATTTCACATTTTCAGCAAGCAGTTATTCTCTCAGATTCCAGGGCAGCAATTATAGCAATTACTTCCAAGTTGTCACCAAAAAACCAAACTATTATAGAATGTTGGAAAATCCTTACCCATCTAACAGCACTTCAAAAACACCTAGGCTGTATGTTACGCGCCGCGCCAGTGATGTGCGGCAGCCCGGCTCCTACCGTCCTTTGTTGTGTTGCCGCTGTGGCTCTGCCGTGGGTCGGCGACACTGAGTGTGTGTGTGTTTCACAAAGCTGGAAATGTTAATGCGGATACAGATGATTGTTAAACTTACAGTGTAAAGGTTACGAACAGTGGACGGTGAGCTCGGGTCCTCTATGTGATCTCCCAGAAGCTCATTACGTAACAAACAGGCGTAAGGCGCGTAATTCACCTCTGGGTCTTCAGGTTCTTCTTGATCCTGTAAAACAACCAAGCACACAGTTTACTCTCATGAATATCTGCAAGGATGATTATGATTATGGCTATTATTATTATTATTATTATTATTATTATTATTATTATTATTATTATTATTATTATTATTATTATTATTATTATTATTATTATTATTATTATTTCAATATTGTCAGTCAAGTATCCTTAATAAACCGAAGGTGCCACACAGGGTCGCAGCTACACAGGCCACAGAGTCGCGCGGAAGTCCCTACACAAGCGCTGAGATCACTTCATCGCGGCGCCAGGCCCCACCAAGCAGCCGTCATACCGCTGTTCTGTCCCCCCCCCCCTCTCCCCGGCGGAGGACAAGGCCGGCCAAATGCCACCTAACACCGAGAACAGAAATTATCATGCGCAATAATACTGACTGACAAAATTGAAATAATAATAATAATAATAATAATAATAATAATAATAATAATAATAATAATAATAATAATAATAATAATAATAATAATAATAATAATAATAATAATAATTGCAAACAATTGTTTTGTTTCTGCAAAAAGTGACTGAAAACTACTTAAAAAGTTATTTTATACTGCGTTTAAGTATGTGGCTTTCATTTATTTTGCCAGCCCCTGTCCCAAAGTTCCTGGATCTAAAGTTCTACAGCTGTTTGTTTATAAAGAGACAAGTACTTACAAGGCACAGGAGGGAATTCCGATCCGTAAGGGCGGTATCTCGTGCAGGAATGAACCTGTCTCCAAAACTTCGCCTCTGATGAGTCATCTCCTGGGACTCCTGTTGTAAAACAAACGCATCAATATTAGTAGTCTGATCCTGCTTCACCTTTACTACAGTTTTCGGCGATTGTACAGATATTCCGTAATTATGATAACAAACTCTGGAAAGCCTGGCCATGTCCAAGACTGTCCAAGGGTATCAGACCATACCTCCCTCTCTTTTTTGTCTATCTCTGTTCTTTTGTTTTGTCTATTAAACAGCTGAAGTAAGTAGAGAAGGTATTCTATGCCATGCAAAAATTCGATTACAATATTTCACCAGGAATACATAATTAGGCCCTCCCTGAATTCAAATATATATATTTAAGTCCTCTGGGTTATGTTGAATCTTGTGTCAGGTAACACGTTTTTCATATGACAAAATGACCTCTCGACAGAGGTCATTGGAGCAAATCTAAAACATAGCATCATTGTAGGGCCCATTTCAACTGCAACAGAATTGTCACTTTGTAGAATTTTTGAAATGTTTGTAAGTTTATGCAGATAAATAACCCGGGACCGGGACCCCTTGCACAGCAGGCAGATGTTCTACGGGGCCAGCCCTGCAAATTATCGCAAAGCAATAATGAGTGGTCTCCAGAGGCCAGACGTCGAATTCTACACACATGAGCAATGCTGCACGACTGAACCAGAGACATGTGACAACAAGGCTGACAATGTATGCATGGTTTTCCCCATAAATATGCAGGAATAAGAAATGTCACGAACCCGGTGAAGACTGGGTGCCTACTGTGTGGACAAAGGGACAAGAAATACCACATTATAGTGTGCAACAAGAACAAAATCAGTAGGTACCTGACTACAGCAAACACTAACGTAATATTATTTATTTATGCCAACAAACTTACTGTTGGTGTTTTTAAACACACAAGCCGTGTGTGGGCAAAGTTTGAGAGGTAGAACTGGAACTTAAAAATTCAATGCCACAACTGGGATTTGAACCACAGACCTTCCGCTTACCAGAAATACGAACTGGTTTGAGAATTTAATGCCATTCTGGCAGTTTGTCACAATAGCTCAGAGGTTAGAGCAGCCGCCTGGTTCACTCCACAAAAAAAGTTCATTTATACATAACTTGTGTGTTTTAACGAGATCCACATTTGTTGTAGTGTAGTAAGATGTGGCGTATCTCTTACGGTTTACCAGTTATGCAAAAGTCATCAAGAGTAAACATGACCATATGGATTATTGCGAGAAAACGCAAACTATACATTTCATGTGCGATACAAATATTTTAAACATGTGGCACTTTAAACAAACTAGTTAGAGCCATTTTTGAGAAAGTCAAAATTTTCGAAAATTTTCCACGTAAAGGGTAATTTAAGATGGAGCAATTTTCTTCAAAATCTTGCTGTCGCATCCTTTAAAGATATTAAACTTAAATACCAACTTTGGTTTTCAATCGGCTTTTTGTTTTTGAGCTCTGCTGCTCACAGACACACACATGGGCCTTTTTCTAAATTTTTTTATTCAGGGGACCTCAAAACAAACATATCCGGTAAAACGTCGGCATCGAAATTTGGGTGGAATACAATACTTCCTCTATACGTAGTAGAGAAAGATATGCTTAGATACATTTGGTAATAAAATCTGTGGCAAATTCTATTCGTTATGCCTTTATGAACACGTGTATTATAGCAAATTTCACTAGTACAAACCAAAACTGCTCCACTGAGAACATTTTGCAGAAAAAAAAAACCTCTGCAAATATAGAGAGAAAACAGTGATAAAAGATTTGAATGTATAGCTCATATCAAAATGCACACGGTTAAACATAAAGCAGGGCATTTAAAAATGGCTTCCGGAGGCAAATGATGCATTTTCGCATTCACGAATGCCTCACTTATTTTATAAAACTAAAACTGAAAAATTGTTCTCTCTCTCAATTTTGATGGCATTTCGATCAAACCTATCCTTATGGGCACTTTGGAAGTAAGAAGCATCTGGTAAACGTAGTACTATTACTTCCAATAGAATGTTACCATTTATTATTTTACAGAGAAAACCATTATCAAAACTGTAACTGAACCACATTTACTTGTGATGTATTCAGATTATTGTAAATGTATGTCTTATAATTATGACACTTTTCTATAATGGTGTTTTGCATGAATAACTTTCTGTTATAACATTCCTAACACCAGAGAAAATCTACTTATAAGAGAACATCCATTGGAATTATTGCAACCTACCTTCAATTTGGAATTAATAGAGGAAATAAGTAAATCAGACACACCAAAAGAAATACAAAAACTTCTAGCTCTGGAAACAATCAATACTAGGTATCCCACAGAAGAATGGCTGCACATATATACTGATGGATCCTCCAAGGAAAACCTTACTGGAGCTGGAGTTACGTGTTCACATTTTTCCTTTTATCTTTCTGTTGGCAGAGACACAACAAATTATGATGGAGAAATAGAGGCTATACACATTGCTCTCCGACAATTATTAAATCTTCCCTTAAATAAATTTAACAAGGCAGTAATTCTTTCAGATTCTAAAGCTGCAATTCAGGGAATATGTTCAAATACTACAAAGAAGTCAACAAAAATTAGAGAATGCTACAAAATGTTAACACAACTCCAAAAAGTTAATAAGACTGTTCATCTCCAATGGATTCCAGCACACTGTGGAGTCATGGGGAACGAAGCTGCAGACTCACTTGCAAAGAAAGGCACAACAATAAAACAGAAGTCTAAATTCAATTTCTCATATTTCTCAATAAAACGCTTGATCATTAAAAATTTTTCTCATTCATACCTACAAGAAATAGAAACAAATGCCAAAGATAAAAAATGGATTACACTACTTTCCAACCCAGATATAATCCCCCAGAGACCAAGGAAAACAGCGGTTGCAGCCTTCCGACTATTGACAAATCATGACTGCTTAGCAAGTCATCTCTACAGAATAGGTATCTCAGCTTCACCAATGGCGGCGCCGTGGCCGAGCGGTTAGCGCGCTCGCCTACCCACTAGGCGGCCCGGGTTCGATCCCAGGGACCCGCATGTGGTATTCGTGGTGGACGAAGCGGCGTCAGGGCGGGTTTTCTCCGGGTACTCCGGTTTCCCCCGCCATCTCATTCCACCGGTGCTCCATCTTCATGTATCATCAGTGTCACCGCCTGCGGTGCCGTAGTAGTAAAAGCGGGCGTAAAACACTACAACAACAACAACAGCTTCACCAATATGTGTCCTGTGTAACGATCCAGCAGAAATGAATGAAGACCACTTGAAGACCTGTGAAGCATTAAAATCAGAAGAAACTCCAGTTCAAAAGTATTGGAAAGCACGAATGCTAATGACTTCATTGCCAGATGCAAGGCACTAGAAAACAACAACAACAACAACAACAACTTTCTGTTATAACATCAAGACAGAGTAACAGAGTCTAGGTTTGTTCCAGATTCACAGTAATTGCTTTGTATAAACTAAACATTATTATCACAAGTAATATCATGAGATTCTGATCCAACCGATAACTCTCGAGCGGAACAAGAGGGAAGGTTAGACAAACATGCATTATATTTTGAAAACGGAGCCCCTTTCAAAGTGTGTTCTTGAACACATCCCTACTGCATACTTAGATAATATATATCAATACTCTAAAACCCTAATTCCAAACAGTACCAAACAAAACTTTCAGCTACGATTACCACTGCACATAATGGGTTTTGATGGGTAGAAGAAGCTAACCCAATAAATTCATCCTAGACTTTAGGTCAAAACCTAAACTGCATTATTAATCTGAGCGCTCTGAAACATTGTGTCTTCAAGTGCAACCCCGCAGAAATAGAAAGACGTTGTGTCAGAATAGTTATACGTTCATCGTCCTCAATTGGTTCATAATATAGCATTACTGTGAGTACTTGCAACTACTTAAAACTACAAAACCTAAATTAAATAACAGAGCTAACAACAAAGTTTCATTTTCATGTATTAAATCTGAGTTGTTAGGTTGGTAATTAGATAATATTTATACAGCACTAAATACAAGTATTTATACCTGCAGGTGAAAACAAAATTAAAGCCATAATGCTTTCAAATCACTTATGTATAATATACGAAAGTCCTTAACGATCCTGGAAATGAAACAAAACACTACTCACCTCCATTAATGAAAAACAAGTGAATGCTCACCACATGGTCAAACAGGGCTGGCTTTGGTGTACTTTCCCGGAAAAATAAATTGAGACCACACACTCACCATTAATGGCCTCAAACTAGATCTAAAAAATGAACGCGTGTTTGCAAGCGGCGTGAGTCTGCACATGCTAGAACCACATTGTTGGCTGGAACCAGTGATCAGTGTTGCCAATAGAGGATCAAGAAAAATAACCAGACAAAAATAAGAAATCCGCTAAATGTCTGTGTTGTCGATGTTAAAAATATTTTTCTCCAACTAAATGCAGTTTATCAAACAACTAAATTCCTATACTAGCAATGTTAAATTTATAAATTTTGCCAACTAAACATCTTACCAAAAAGACCAGTTTTAGTTTAAAAACAACTAAATTGGCATCACTGCCAGTGATGTGATATGATTGGTCAATATGCCCACTCCGAAAGCAAAGAATGTTAAACGTAAACAATACTCCAATTTACTAAGGAGCTTTATTTTTCTAACAGCATACTCTTTGGATGTCTTATCAATTGCAAGTAAATCACATTGACATCACTTTGCGATCTTACAAACATTTTACACAGCTGTATTAACTGATATTACATTGTGCCATCTCCCACCATTCATCCTTAAATCTACAGCTTATGTTTTAAGCATGAAATTTGTTTTCATTTAACATCATGGAAGCAATTATTATTGGCTTATGTACCAACCAACCTAAATTGAAGGCATGATAATAATAAGTGGATAAAGACCACCGTTTATGTATTGAGTTATGACTACAAAGTAATATTAGAATGCATGCTCCACCTATTGGTGTGGAAATGGTATTGAAATACTTCATACAGTATTTTATTTGAGATTAACTTAACAACAAACCAAATCAGCCTGTCAGCAGTGAAGGGTTCGGTTGCCATTCTGCGATACCATTTATATGGTATCTGAAATATTATTTTTTTGTTTTCTTTTTCTTTTTTCTTCTTTTATAGCATACATATTATACGAATCTTGTTATGTTCTTCCCTTTTATAAAATGTATATGTGTAACCAAGTTATTGTTAAAAATTAAGATTTTTCGCCGTGGCAGCCTTCTATTCAAGGAGGCATAAAATAAAAAACCAACGAGAGAAGATCGAAATACATGTAATTATTGGGTTCCGTTTCCCACAGTTGGCAATGCTGGGTAATTCAAATTACACTATCGAAATGAATATTGTTATAAGAAACAATAACTCAAAGGCATAGAAAACAATACCAAGGATAGCGTGTGGAAACACCTCAGAAATCAGGACCAACAGCCGACGCCATTTTTGTACAACTGGAATGCCAGAGTCAGGCCTGATTCGGGAGGTCGCGGGTTTGATCCCGGTGGCCATGCGCTCTGACATGGGTTTTTCCGTGGCTTCCCCATGTCACTTTGGCGAATGCTGGGGTGCATTATTCCTTTCCATCATTTCTCTTATTTCCGTTTCATTATCTTTCAGGTTTATTTTCAGGCGTGTAGTGTTGGCAGTGCCGGGCAGATGGTGCGGATGACTTGGTAACCACTGTTCTCGGCGCTAGGTGGCGTTTGGCAAGTCTTGTCCTCCTTTGGGGGGGGGGGGGGTCGCTCTGTGCGACACCGGAACCGTGGTGTGATGGCTGCTTGGCGGGGCCTGGCACCAGGATTACGGGCACTAGGTCAATACGACCACAAAGCACCTCGTAGAAGGAAAAGTTACCAAGGACACCCTAGGATAATGGTAATGCCGCTCCCATCATCGAACATATACTTACCCCAATACCTATTCCTGCCCCCTTCCTGCATCCAAAATTAGGTATACAGGAAGAAACCATTGCCCAAAGACACAAAAGCTCGAAAACATTAGAACACCTTAATTACTGCACAGATAAAGTCGCATTAGCGGCTAGGTGCTGTGCAAATAAACATACAGTACAGGAGAACCTGTACGACCTATTCTCGAATGCTTGGAATGCACCAGGATGAAGAGATCTCAGCACTTGTTAGGGACTTCCACGCGTCTCTGTGGCCTGTTTAGCTGCGACCCTGTGACACCCTTGGCTCCCTCATTTCATCCCTACTTCTTGGGGGGTGTAAGCCACAATACATCTGTGTAGGTCGAAGTGAGCAAGTTGTCCCCTCTGTGTCTGAATCCTTTGCCTTTACCCTTTTATCCCTTAATATATATTTTCGACCTTTTTATAAACAGCTTAGCATGTGAGATTCTGGTATATTTAAAGAATTTACTAAACAAATTTAAACGTTTATATGTGACAAAATTTAAACTCTTGGTTGGTCTGTTGTTGGAGATGGGTTGCTTCTGAGTTCTTATACTTCAGACATTGTTACTTTCATGGACTAAGAAAGCTGTCTCCAAGAATTAAATACGTGGTAGAGTTAGAATTCTTAAATTTAAAAACACTAGTTTGCTAGAAGTACGTTGACCGACTTGCTTAATAATGTTAATAATTGCATTTACTATAGTAGTTCCTGGTATTGGTTATTCCTCTGGTTATACATGGAGCAAATACTCTGTTATTCACAACATGAATTTATTATTCCGTGTTTGTACGATAGCAATACTACCATAGTTTGGTATTCAGTGACTATCGCAAGGCATTCGATTGTTGTTTAGAAGTTTTGTAGCGGAAGCTCAGATTTCTATTTAAAATTTACAACAGAACTTACCATGTTCGTGTTAATCATCTTGTTGCTGTTGTGGATCCGTATTCGTTGTTTGTAACAATATGATAATAATAAGTGTTTGATGGTACCTTTCTGCTGATGTAGGCTTGTCATTGCAAAGTCGGTGCGTAACCTAACCTAAAAATGAAACTCCCTTCAAATGGAACTGAATGACAAGTAATTGTAGTCAAATGTGACAGAAAATGCTAACGTGTAGCTTTATTTCATGTGTGAATATAATCTAAGCGTCTTGGAAGTTAGGTTACAAGAGCACTTCATGGAGCTTAAAGAAGATAGTTACAAAGAGGGAATCACTGTGATAGCAGTACAATGTGTACTATGTGCTATGTGCAATAAAACATTTGATAACAAACCAGAGTTAGATGCACATATAAGAACCCATTTTGAGCAAGAAGCAAGTAATCGACTTCGTTATCCTTGTAGTATTTGTAATAAATCCTTTGCAAGAAAAGAATATCTCGAGAATCATGCAAGAGTCCATACTGGGGAGAAGCCTTTTGTTTGTTCTGTATGCAGTAAACCATTTGCACGCAAGGATTATCTGGATAACCACAGCAAAGTGAGAATATTCTCTTTTCATATATTTGTAAACATTTACGAAAATTTGAAATTAAAAGATAATTTTGAGACATTGAGTACAGATATATAACAATAACTACTTCTGCAAAAGAAATGTTGCTTCAACCATAATTCATTTATTTTTGAGAAATACTTGCTGACAAGGCAGTCTTCATTTTGATGGAATGTTGTAATACAAGCACTCAAGGGGAGAAGATTCCTTGTATCTCCACCTGTCAAATTTGCAATTTCTAGAGTACTGTTTTTAAAAATTTATTAGCAGTACAACAGTATATTTTATTTCACAGACTTAGATTTGCCTACCAATATAAGTACTTATTTATTCTTAAACCATTTCTGAAATAAATAATTATGGAAGGAGGAAGGGGATGCTGTTAATGTCCTTAGAATGAAGACGGAAAGCTTAAAAAATTTCAAGTCATTTATTTCATTAAAAAAGCAATAGGACATTTGAATTTTCTAGGGGAAAAGAGTGCACTAAAACCTACAGAAAAACCTGATGTTGCATTCACATGACTTTCTTTACTCACACTTCTACAAACTATTCTTAAAAAAAACTATTCTATTCTTGTTCTATCTGTTATTAAAGGGTACACTTCCACTACACATTTACACATTTGTTGTAAGCATAAGGGTTATACTGTATAGCAGTGACCTGCTCCTTCTATTATCCTCTAGTAGCTTGGCGACCGAGCTTCGCTGTAAAATCTTGTTTTTTTGGGAGAAGATACTTATTTAGATAAATCTAAAAAGCAAAATGATAACTAATGAAAATTTTTGTCACAATTTTTAAAGATTTACAAGATATATATATATACTAAGTGTTGTCAGTGTTCTTTTGGGACACCCAGCTATGCATACTTCCAAGTGTGAAGTATGCATGAAGTTGATAAACGATAGAGAATAACATTGAATTGTTTTGTAAAACTAAAGTGAGTAGAGAAAATAGTGTGAATGTAATATGTTGTATTTCTATTTCAAACATATAGGAAATTGTATGAATTGTATGTTGAAGGGTTAGTAGAGGATATATGAATGTGTTACATAAGAGAAAAGTGAGTAGAGAAAACCCATGAAAGTAATATATTGTGTAGTAAAATGGTTACCATAAAAGCTTTATCCATGATACAACATGTGCCGAATCTTGTGGTGATCGGTTAAGCGGTTTTCGAGATTAACAGTTAAATATATACAAGGATCCATTTTGTATATATGGATAAGATTTGTTAGTAGAAGAATGAGTAGAGAAAGAAATGTGAATGTGTTATCTAAAAGAGAGTAGGGAAAACAGTGTGAATGCAATAGCATTTCTATTTCAAACGTACAGAAAATGGCATGACTTATTTTAAAAGTGGGGATAAAATAATGTTTTTTTTTTGTGTGAAACCATGTTTTTTATGGAAAATTATTTACAGAAGAGTGAATAGAGAAAGAGTTGTGAATGTGTTATCTAAAAGTGAATAGAGAGGACAGTGTGAATGTAATACGTAGCATTTCCATTTCAAACATACAGACAATTGTATGACATCTATAAAGAGGGAATAAAAAATGTCTAGTGTAAAATCACATTTTTTTCAGGAAAATTATTCATAGAAGAGTGATTAGAGAAAGAGATCTAAATATGTTGCCTCAAAGTGAGTAGAAAAAACTGTGAATGTAGTACATAATATTTTTATTTCTGACATACCGAAAATTGTATAACTTCTTTGTATGGGAGGGAATAAAACATGTTTTTTTATAAATCACATTTTTCCAGTAAAGATACCAATATAGATAAACTTAGAGAGCAAAAACTTATCTAAATGCAAAATTTGATCAAATCTATAGGACCATTTCCAGGATACACAAAATATATACTAGAATTGCTCTGTATAAGAGGGAATAAAGGAAAGACACTGGTATAGGTAAACTTAAAAGGCAGAGCCTTATCTGAATACAAAATTTGATCCAAACCCTTAGAGCCATTTCCAAGATGTGCGGAACATATACACATTTTTACCGCAATTGTTAAGTCATTTCCGAGGTACAAGAGATGTGAAGATACATATAAATATTTCATAAGCACCATAATTTCAGCCGTAAAATATAATATATATCCAAGAATTGCTCGTTTAAATATATAAGATATAAGATAATAGCAGCATGCAAAGTGGCCTACTTTAATTTATGCATTCTATATCTTCAAAGAAGAATATAACAATATGGAATGTAATAAAAACCAAAATTCACAGCCTGCCATTGAAAATAGCACATCCCCAACAGTAAATAATGTAGTTGTTAAAAATTCAGCTGACGTCGCTAATATCAATCACTTCAATGCTGTTATGGGTGTAATACTGGTGCCACTATTGTTAATATCTCCCATTCTAAATTGATCACAAATAAAAATAGCATCTTCCTTAAATCAGTGATGTGTGAAGGAATAATTAAAATCACAAAACGTAAAAGAAACTGCTTCTCAGCTGGTCCTGATGAAGTACTGGATTGTACAGGATAATAAAAGGACCCAGGCTGCTATTATACAGGATAACCAGCATAAGGAGCATAGAGTAGCCTTAAGAAAGTCAGATTTTTTACTTTCTCTACTGGTAAGTAGAAGGAAGTATTGCATTTTGAGACCCCTAAATCCAAAAAAGGCATTTTTAGAAAAGGGTCCGTGTGTGTGTGTGTCTGGGGTCACTACTTCTTTATCAAGTAGCTCTTTAATTGGTCCCTCTGGTACCTGAGGTTGAGTGCACCCTGTGCCAGACCTCGGAGAAAAATCCAGGCATCGAACACTGGTCCTTTGCACCACTGCACTATGGAAGTAGTAGTAGTAATAATAGAAACAATAATAACAATAACTGTCTGGTAGAAATCTACCATATTTTGATTTCATACCATTGTATTTCTTTTAATGCAGTGTATTTTAGTCGTTCCTTGATCTAGAAGAACTGTTGTGTTGAATTCATAAGTTAGTTGTGTTGGTGCTTTCTTTGCAAGGATTTTTCATATACAAAACTTTTATTCCATTAACGGCGAAAAGTTTCTGTTATTTTATACAAAAGAGCAGGTGTCTGAATAATTTTCAACCTCCTTGAAGAAATCTCATCTATTGACCTTGAAGTTTAAATACCTCAGGGTCTGTTTCCAAGAATAAAATATTCTGTGGTAATTGTAACAAATAAATGAATGCTGCTTATAAAAAGTAGAGGAAGTATTGCATTTCTCCCAAAAATTTTATCAGAAATACCACTGAAAATACTCATTTAGAGGTCTCCTGAATTCTAAACCAGTGTTTGTAG
This sequence comes from Tenodera sinensis, assembly GCA_030765045.1. NCBI lineage: Eukaryota > Metazoa > Arthropoda > Insecta > Mantodea > Mantidae > Tenodera > Tenodera sinensis. The sequence continues at coordinate 104,714,099 of CM060972.1, forward strand.
AAAAAAGTGTGTGTGTATGGGAGTAACCCAAATTACATGGGAAATGTTTTCATTATTTTTAATTTTGTCAAAAATGGCTCTTAATGATTTTTATTAAAAAACTATGTCTCTAAAATATTTACACAACAAATTAAATGTATAGTTTGACTTTTCTGCAAATATTCTTTGAAGTCCTATTCATTCTGGATAATTTTTATATGATTGATATAACATAAGAGATAGACAAAATATTGATACACAAAAACTGCAGAGCTTGTTAAAGCACATAGTTATATTCAATAAAATTATTGTTGACATTAACCGTTTCCAAGATATTCTTTGTTATTGGTTTGAATTTTCAAATACTCATACTTTTTTAAAGAGGTAGGTTGCCATTGGTTTATTGTCATGGTTGTACATACAGGAGAATCCCGATAACTTGACATTCAATGTAACTAGACAACCTTTTTTTATTTTTATTTATTGTTTATTGTTAAACTTGATTGTAATAATTTCTATTATCTACTATATGGTATGAATAGTATAAGTAAATTTTAATTAGTATACGTATACAAGCTGTATGCATGGTCCCTTACAGTGACAAAAGCGCTGACCACGTATTGACATTTGATATCTGGTCAGAAAATAAACAGCCTACAGATCATTGTCACGAATCCAAAACCTTGCCACTAGTAATATGGATGCATAGCACAAACACTTGTTAGGTTGGTTTGAAGGTTTGTTGCTTTACCCAGTACAAAGGTATTTTTTAAACGTGATGTATTATGCTGTGGTTTATAATCCGAGTTTACTTTTGTATTTACAAGGCTATAGCGGTGTCAAGTTATCTTTCTGACTTCCATGTAACACATAAATATCGTGGACTGTGTGTGATTAAGCACAGTGCCATCTGGTATTATGAGCAATGTCTTGTTTATTTCAAGGAAGGAAACTGAGACGTTACTGCCTTCATCAATTTGCATGTCACTCGTGCAGATCCTAGCAAGGTCATTTGCAACCTGTAAAAGTATCCCTGTATGTGGTAAGTTAAACCTTCAGTTACATATTTCTGGTTACAGTGCAGCTTGCTAGATTTCAGGCTTACTGTTATGTTGAGTTGTGTTTGTACAGTAAAGTGTCGGACGAGAAGAAGACAGGTTGACATGACAATGGAGATTAAATTGGATCTGTTAAAGAGACTTGAACGTAATACATTTTAGAATATCTTATACTTTTGTTTCTATATTGTGCTAGAATATTTATTTGTGTAATTTGCAGCTTTATGTTATGAGTTGTGAGTAACAGACCCCTTATTCTGTAAGACTCAGCATTTCAGTAACTTGACAGCCTCTTAGTCCACATTAGGTTAAATTATCGGGATTCCACTGTATAAGGTGGCATGGAATTTCAAAGCTATCACATAGTGATCTACTTTTTATAAATCTGACTATTCCTTTAGCCTGCTGTGTCCTTTGTATATCTACAATAAATATACAGAAGGTTCCAAAATTAAACCGACAAGTGGGAACTGATAAATAACATTATTTGTACTTTTTGTTAAGGGAAGTTTTTTGCTGTGGTGCATCGGTTAAGTGCTAGATGAGTTAATGTCATTACAATTAACACAAAGAGTGCATCAGCATGCCATATTCTGCTGCACTCTCGCAAAGACACCAGCAGCGTCACATCTACAGATTTGGTGTTAATGTGTGGGCTGGTATTGTGGATAACTTCTTAATAGGACCATACATTTTGCCCACCCTACTCAGTGCTTACAACTACTTAGTCTTTCTGCAACAAGTTTTGCCTGATCTAATGGAAACAGTTCACCTTCATACCAGACAGGACATGTTGCTTCAACATAATGGGGCACCAGCTCACTTTGGTGCTGAAGTACGTGGTCATCTTACGGCTACATACGGCAGTCACCGGATAGGCAGAGGTGGACCCATTGCCTGGCCGGCACGCTTCCCTGACCTTACTCCACTTGACTTCTTTTTGTGGGGGCACATGAAATGATTCTGTTGTTTAATGATGCTGCATGAAACACCTGTTGAATCTGAAGAGGACTTTGTGGCATGAATAACCTGCGCAACTGGTGAAATCAGAGAAATGGCTGGTGTCTTTGCGAGAGTATGGCATAATAGGGTACATCGATGCACTTTTTGTGTTAATCACAATGGGCGTGTTTTCCAGCATTTGCTTTGAGTAGTAAAACTGTGATTAACTGTAAGCAATGTGATGTTTGTGTTTAGTTTACGTGTTCTGTGTTTGTTTCTTGGATTAAAATTATGTGCCTTACTAAGATAAATGCAATACTAATTTGCATCGTTGATTTTGCCGTAAATACTTAAACTGGGTAGGAAGCAGTAATCTGACATTAACTCGTCTAGCGCTTAAATGAAGCAACGCAGCAAAAGCTTTCCTTAACAAAAAGTGTTTAAAATAATGTTATCTGTCAGCTCCCAAAGTTTGTGGGTCTAATTTTGGGACACCAGAGTTAATCTTTATTCTGACAAATGGTCGATATAAGAATACATTTTTCTAAAAATAGAAGAGTGAGTAGAGAAATGTAATACGTCAGATTTTTGTGTGCTAAAACAGTTGAGCACATTTTATTTGTGAACATTTTACAGGTACATTCTGGAGAGCGTCCGTATCAATGTCCAGTTTGTCAGAAAGCATTTGCAAGGAAGGACTATCTGGAGAACCATTCACGTAGTCACTCTGGAGTCCGACCCTATCAGTGTGGGGTGTGCTTAAAGGCATTTGCCAGAAAGGATTATTTGGATAACCATGTGCGTCTTCATACAGGAGAGAAACCATTCCATTGCAGTATATGCAGTTCATCATTTGCACGCAAGGATTACCTTGATAACCATGTTAAAGTACACTCAGGGGAAAAACCATTCACGTAAGTGTACCATGTTGAGGAACAGTTTTATTCTGGTTATTAACACTTTCTGGGACTCATTTTACAATGCTTACAATTTGTAGTTAACAAGAAAAAGATTACAGATACTTGTACTGGATGTCACGTAGCAAGCTCCCTAGTTTCAATTCTATGTCTTGGGAACATACGAAGCGATACAGTTGGTAATACCATTGCAATGATAGATGGAAACGATGCAGTTTTGTTTGTTTACTTCATAGTTAATAGCTATGGAGCATTGGTCAATGGGACATCATGTTTCAGTTGTGCATTTCTTTGATGAGAGTATGTCTGTTGCGACAATGCAAGTTCATTTCAATGTGCCAAGGCATGGTCCAATTCCTGCACAGAAAGCAATTATGCAATGGGTGAATAAGTTTGCAACATGTGGTAGTGTCCTAGACATTAAACATGGTCCACAGAAAACAGTATGTACACTAGAAAATACTGCTTGAGTGAGACAAGCTTTTGAATGCAGTCCATGTTTAGCTTGTAAACGATCAAGAGTACTGGGCATTTCTCAAAGATCCTTAGGATGCATATTACGTGAACTCAAGTTTCACCCATACAAACTGCTAGTGGCCCTAAAACTCCCTACAGATTGATCTGCAAGAGTTAGCTTCTGCAATACCATGCTTAACATGGTACGGGAAAATCCAGATGTTTGGGGAACATTGCTCATTAGTGAGGAAGCCCACTTCCATTTAGACTCTTCTGTTAGTAAGCAGAGCATGAGGTACTGGGCAGTCACTAATCTCAAGGATGGTAATTATTATTTATTTATGCCAACAAACTTACTGTTGGTGTTTCTAAACACACAAGCAGTGTGAGGGCAATGTTTGAGAGGTAGAATTGGAACTGCCACAGCTGAGATTTGAACCACAGACATTCCGCTTACCAGGCAGGTATTCTAACCATTAAGGGACAACCTGCCAGAATGACATTGAATTCTCCAATCAATTCTATTTTTCTCTTGGTAAACCACAAAGGCAGTCTCACATCAGAGACAGTTACCCCAATGGTAATTACCATTGGTAATAACATCCAAGTTTTAAAATATGTACAGCAGGTGAGAGATCTCGACACTTGGAAAAAAGTGATATGAAAAATTTCCAAAGACGCATAATGAATTTTGATCTTCCATTTGAAGAAAACCTGCTTATAAAGTTCATTCACTCTACACCAGAGGGAAAGCAGTTGACAGTAGAGGATTGGCTAATTATATCTGATAGTCAACAGCAGCTGATGATGTAGAGTTCCTACGAAACTAGTCCTGCATAAATAACAGTTTGTGTGGAGCAATTTAGTGTTTATTTAACTAAAAATATTTATTAAAAGCAATTAATATTGAGCTTCACAGTGTACCACTTCCTGTTTACAAATTAATGCAAAACTGGTGTTAGAAATATAAGTGTCAACTAATGAGTCGTGGTACTCATTGAGAAACTAATCATTCCATGCGTGTATTGCACTGAACAAGATGGTAGGTAAGATGGCTCAAGCTAGGAAGTTGTCTGGTTTGCACAGGCGCACAGAGTTAGAGTCCCCCCACCCCTCCCCACCGCTACGTGACCAAAGGGTATACATCCTCTCCAAAATAGTTGGTGCGTTAGGTCAGGTAGTGATACCAGTGTAATTTTACATATGTATGTAGCTACTTGTGTTTGTGTTAAGATGCGTAAATTATTGTTAAGTTCTGCACAGTCAAACTCCAGGGTTATAAATTATGTAATGGAATTTATGGAAAAGGAAAGTGAAACTGGGACATTTATTATAGATCTTAAAAAAGTGAGGGAACGAGTGTGTGTGGCAGTAGGAGCTTCTAAAATGACATTAACGCAGATACATCATGAGGTGAAGAGAGAAAAAGTATTGGTAAACCATTGTTTGAAACTCCCAATAAAATAAGAATAAGAAACACACAAGAACGGGTCTCAATGATTTTGATAAAGGGGTAATAAGGAGAGTGATAAACAATTTCTGCCTAACGGAAAAATGTCTTCCAACAATATCGAAACTGCTTGGTGCAAGTGGACAACAATCGTTAAGTGAGACAAACTTATTGGTGAAGTGCATTTGTTTTTATTGTCCGTTGTAACGTGCAACATTGTCTCACCATTATTAGGTATGTCAGTTACATGACGCATTCAGTAAATTTATGACATTTTTAAACATCAATATGACTGGTATTTTAAGAGCTGGTCCATACTGCCATAGACTTGCAGGTTTTAAAACTTCCAGTACTATATTCAGGCAGTTCTATGACTACTGGTGCACAGTGCCTTTGAGTACCGGCCATAAAGCCCTAGTTGTACGTCAACTGTGTATTGCTACCCTCATTAGTGAAGTGGCGAAGACCATGGGATGGGGAAGCGATGTTAGGAATCTGGACAAACATTAAGTTGATGTGACTATATGCATAGTGAAGCATAGCGGGGTGAGCCCCTCCAAGGCTGCACTACTACCCCTCTCTTGGCAACTTCCTAGTTTGAGCCATCTGTATTTCCAGTACGCTTCACATCTGACGTACTACAAGCAGAGGACTAACATAATGTATGTTGGCACATGTAGTGCGGTAGGTAAACTTCTGCAGCACCTCATTACTATTCTCAAAATGCTTATTTTTATATTTCCTTTCTTCAATATAATTTACTACATATTGCTTTTCCACTTGCAGTACAGATGTTTCTGTATTGAACTGTACACATCTGACAGATATTTTGTTTTTGTTACAGCTGTAGTGTGTGTGGAAAGGCATTTGCTAGGAAAGATTACTTGGATAATCACGTACGTGTGCACACTGGAGTAAAACCATACCACTGCACGTCCTGTTCCAAGACATTTGCCAGGAAGGACTATCTGGACAATCATGCTCGAGTTCACACAGGTACATCACTCTTTTGTTTACCATATTTACTCAATAATACCCCTACCTTCCTTAATTAAAATATCTTGAAGTGTAAAATGGAGTTGAATAACATGCCTTGTTCTGTACGAAAGCCAGAGAAAGTATAGGAGTCTTCATAGCCACGATTAGCTATTCAAACAGAAAACTGCACCTAGGTTATAAGCTTTGTTTGGTTGTTTCAGGAGAACGTCCCTACCATTGTACCATCTGCCTTAAAGCATTTGCTCGAAAGGACTATCTAGACAACCACTTTAAGTTACACGCAGGAGAGAAACAGATCAGCTGACAATTAGAGGGGGGTTCCTTCATACAGAAGGTTTACCTCCAAGATGACATGCAAACTGTACAAGTTGAGCCAAAAGTATTTCGGTAAGATAACTGACATTTTCAGTTAATTATTCACTTGAGAGGTAGAATCAGGACTGAAAAATTCAATGCTGCAGCCAGGATTTGAACCACAGATCTTCTGCTTCAAGCGTGGCTGCTCTAACCACTGAGCTACCATGGCAACTTGCCAGTATGACATTGAATTCCCCAACCTATTCGTAGACCACAAGGGAATCTCACATCTGAAATAAGTATCCCAAGGGTGACTTACAATCGTAAGTACTGTATGTCCCGGGTTTAATTAAATAACCTTTTCAGTCCTGATTCTACCTCTCAAACATGGCTTATGTGTTCAAAACCATAGTAACTTAGTTGGCATAAAATAACTATTGCCATCTAAAGGTACAGGAATATCTCTGAGATGGTTCACTTCACAAAAAGATCATTTAACATAAATCTTTTGTGTTAATGAGATCTCCATTTTTACTTTCTGTTCTGGTAAGTAGGGAAAGTATTGTATTCCACCCAAAAATTCGATGTCGAGATTTCACCGGAAATATATGTTTTGAGACCCCCTGAATCCAAAAAAAGGCATTTTTAGAAAAAGGTCCGTGTGTGTGTCTGTGTGTCAGTCTGTGGACAGTATAACTCAAAAACGAAAAGTCGGTTAAAAACCAAAGTTGGTATTTAAGTTTAATGTCTTTCAGGGATGCAACACGAAGATTTTGAAGAAAATAGCCCCACCCTAAACTACCCTATACATGGAAAATTATTCGAAAATTTTGATTTTCTTGAAAATGGCTCTAACGATTTTGATTAAAATGTCATATGTTTGAGATATCTTTAAGACAAATGAAATATATATTTTGAATTTTCTGGCTATAGCACCTGTAGTCGTATTTACTCTGGATGACTTTTGCATAACTGGTAAACCATTATAGATCAAATCGTACTGTACAAAAAATTTAGATCTTGGTAACATACACAATTTATGTCTAAATAAATTTTCTTATAGGGTGAACCATTTCGGAGATATTCCTTGTTATGTGTGTGAGTTTAGGAAAACTTGGAACTTTCGTGAAATTGATCATCGTTAATTTTTTTATATGTTAAGTGTGCCAAGACAACAGAATCTCAAAGCTTTAAAACATTTGCAATTGCACAAAGCCTACTGTATTCTAACATTCCCCTTCCAACTACAAGGAAATAAGCAATAAGATAAGTTGAACAAATGTTTATCTTAACTAACACGAAGATATAGCAATAAGAGTTTGTAAGAATGGTTAGTACAAGAGTAGAGAAAGTCCTGTGAGTGCAACACATCAGGTTTTTTGTATAGCAATATTTGGTCCATCTCCTATAGTTTACCACTTAAGCAAAACTCATCAGGAGTGAACAGGACTGCATAGACTATAGCCAGAAAATACAAAATATACATTTTGTTTGCCAGAAATATGTCTTAAACATATGGCATTTTAATCAAAATCGTTACAAGGCGCTTTTGAGAAATTATAATTTTGAAAAAATTTCCATGTAAAAGGTAGTTTAGGGTGGAGAAATTTTCTTTAGAATCATCGTGTAGCATCCTTGAATGATACTAAACTGAATTTTCGTTTTTGAGTTATGTTGTTCACAGAGAGATACACACACACGCATTCATGCACACACGCAAGTGCACGCATGCACACACAATTTTCTAAAAATGCCTTTTTTGGATTCAGAAGGCTCAAAACATATATTTGCAGCAAAATCTTCATATCAAATTTTTGGGTCGAATACAATACTTCCCCTACTTACTATGAGTAGTAGAGAAAGTAAAAAATCTGATGTTGCACTCACATGACTTTCTCTATTCTTGTGCCAACTGTTCTTACAAACTCTTATTCGTCTATCTTCTTCATGTTAGTCGAGATAAACATCTTCAGAAATTATCTTATTGCTTATTCCCTAGTAAGTGCAAGGGGAATATGGGAATACAGTAGGCTTTAAGCGATAGTCATATGTTTTAAAACAGCTCACTATATGAAGCCTCTGAAATTCCCTTCTCTTTGCACAGCCAAGAGAAAAAAAGATGAATAACGACCTTCCATTCGAGAAAAGTATAAGTATTGCAAGACTCACACAAATAATAAAGAATATTTCCAAAATGGTTCACTTCACAAAAAATGCATGTAGACATAACTTGTGTTTTCACGAAATCTACATTTTGTTGTACAGTAATGTTTGGTCTGTCTTACGGTTTACCAGTTATAGAGAAGTTATCAAGAGTAAACAGGACTACATGGCTATAGCCAGAAAATTCAAAATATGCATTTCATTTGCCATAAAAATATCTTAAACATATTAGATTTTAATCAAAACCATTAGTCATTTTTGAGAAAATAAACATGTTTGAAAAATATTCTATACAAAGAGTAGTTGAGGGTGGATAAATTTTCTTCGAAATCTTCGTGTTGTATCCTTCAAAGATATTAAACTTAAAAAGCAACTTTGGTTTTTAACCAACTTTTTGTTTTGAGTTATGCTGTTCACACACGCGCACGCACACACACACACACACACACCCGGACCCGGGTCCTGGGTAGAAGTGAAACAATTTGCTGTACCTTCGGCAGTTTGCTCTACTGCAGCTCTAAAACTTACCATTCTTTTTTGAACATAACCTACACATTCTAGTTTTTCAATTGCCACATTATGCCATCTAAGCATACAAACATTGAACTTTGCAATACTTCAGGAGGCAAATTTGAAACCTGTTTTATGTAGAAAAATCATAATACTGAAGTGCAGAGTAAACTGGCATTTAAATCACCACACCCAGTTTAGAAATGTGAAATTTAACAGCCTGTAATTAAAAAAAATCTGATGTGTTGCACTCACATGACTTTCTCTACTCTTGTACTAACCATTCTTACAAATTCTTATTTGTATATCTTCTTTGTGCTAGTGGAGATAAATATTTGCAGAAGTTATCTTATTGCTTATTTCCTTGTAGGTGCAAGGGGAATATGGGAATACAGTAGGCTTTGAGCGATAGTCAAATGTTTTAAAGCTTTGAGATTCCATTCTCTTTGCATGGTTAACATATAAAAAAATGAACAACAATGTTGCATTTGATGAAAGTTTGTTTGCTGAAACTGACACAAATAAGAAGGAATACCTCCGAAATGGTTTGCTCTACAAAAAAGTTTATTTGGACATAAAGTGCATATTTTAGCGAGATCTACATTTTTTGTATGCTAAGATTTTGTCTGTCTCTTACGGGTTATGAGTTATTCAAAAGTCTTCCAGAGTAAACAGGACTTCATAGGCTACACCAGAAAATTAAAATATACATTTCATTTGTCATTAAATATCTTAAACACTTCTTCTTCTCTTTCCCTGAATACCCTCCCCTTATGTAGGACTTACACCCCCTAGGACTTACAAGCCAGTGCCTAGGATCAGACGCCTGTCAGGGAGCAGAGGGACCTCTAGACCAGACAGAGTGAAGACCTGGAAGCAGGTGGTCAGCCAAGCACCAAGTATGATAGTGAGGAAGAGGATGATATGAAATGTGGGTGAAATGGATGATTGGAAGGGTGATAATGGAGCAATTAGTGGAATGAATGGTGGGGAAACTGGAGAACCCAGAGAAAACCTGCCCAGACGCTGCTTCGTCCACCACGAATACCACATGCAGGTCCCGCCTAGGTGGTAGACGAGCGATCTAACCACTCAGCCACGGCACCGCCATTATACTTCCAGACTCAGGGAAGAATAAGGAATAATCTTATCTTAAACACGTGGCAGTTTAATCAAAATCTTTGGAGTCATTTTCAAGAAAATCAACATTTTTGAAAAATGTTCCACGTGAAGGGTAGTTTGGGGTGGAACAATTTTCGTCTAAATCTTCCTGTTGCATGTTGAAAGACATTAAACTTAAATACAAACTCTGGCTTTTAACCGACTTTTCGTTTTTGAGTTATTCTGTCCACAGACTGACAGACACAGACACACACACACACACACACACACACACACACACACACACACACACACACAGACCTTTTTGTAAAAATGCTCTTTTTGGATTCGGGGGGGGGGGGGGGGCGGCCCAGGTTCGATCCTAGGGACCCGCATGTGGTATTCGTGGTGGACGAAGCAGCGCCAGGGCGGGTTTTCTCCGGGTGCTCCGGTTTCCCCCGCCATCTCATTCCACCAGTGCTCCATCTTCATTCCATGTGTCATCAGTATCACTGCCTGCGGTGCCATAGTAGTAAAAGCGGGCGTTAAACACTACAACAACAACAACATGGATTCGGGGGGTCTTAAAACATATATTTTCTATGAAATCTCGACATCGAATTTTTAGGTGGAATACAATATTTCCTCCACTTAGCAGTAGAGAAAGTAACAATATTCAAGACTTTAGCATTATTTAGAAGAAGCTGTTTTAAATTAAGCATTTGATCTTCCACACTGAGACATGTTTTGAAATTAAGGAATGAACTTGCTTTTGTTTAGGCATCTTAAAGATTCAAAATACCTGTGTGTCATTTACGTATGTTGTGTCATAATGAAGTACAGTAAAATAATTGTGGTTACCATTTGACATTTGTCATAGAATGTTTACATAGTAGAGAAATTAATACAATGAAGATATCACAATAAAACAACTTTTGCATGTGTTAGTAATGCATTGGTTACCTGATTCACAAATAAAAATGAATCACAAATTTCATGTATATGCAAGTTAACTGCACCTTAATTGTACATTTTCAATAGTAGTAATTGTTTTAACATGTGGAATTGCTTTGTATTGCAGCTGTGATGCATGTGATAGGGACTTTGCAAGGAAAGATTACCTGGAGAACCATATGCGTCTGCATTCAGGGGAAAAGCCCTACGTATGTAGCCATTGTGATCGGCGTTTTGCACGTAAGGACTACCTTGATAACCACACAAAGTCACACAGTGGCGAACGACCATATTCCTGCCCAGAATGCAACCGCCGTTTTGCAAGGAAGGACTATCTTGACAATCACTTGAGGATACATTCGGGTATCAGGCCCCATCGCTGTCCATCATGTGGGAAATGTTTCACCAGGAAGGACTATCTTGACACGCACCAGGCCAAGGTACATGCTGGTGAACCCCTGCCGAAGTGTAATCTCTGTGCCCTTGAGTTTTCTAACCAGATATTTCTAGAGGCACACTTGAAGGACCATGAGGTCGCATCAGCAGTATCGTTTCATTGTTCGTTTTGTAACATTACATTCCCTGGCACACAACACCTGGAGGAACACTTCAAAACACATGTTACAGAGGTCGCATCTGCTTATAATTAGTTAGCCTCTGTATACATTATTAAAGCAAACTGTGATCTTTGTATTGTTTATTGCGAGTAGCTCAGGGGCAGCCTTGAGAGCTCTGCATTGTGTATTATAGGTACTGTAAAGTCCATTTTGTACAGTATTTGTAGATTTGGTGCATATGTCAGGTCACAGATGAGGGTAAAGGTGCATAGGGCCGGTCTCGGTCTGAACTGAGCTCAAGAATGTGTTATTCTTGGAAGAGATGGTGGCTTGAAAGGCTAGTGATGATGTGGTTGTAGGTTCATGCATGAGATTATAGATAAAAAGAAGTGTTGTGTATACTGCAGCTAATGATTAATGTTGTGACAAGTGAACAAATTATTTAAACACTTTTTCTCGCTTAAATCTTATTCACTCAAGATGGGTTTCTGCAGTCGACAGGGGGTTCCCGTGGATATTTTGGTACTACTTGGCATTGCGCTGTCCTCTATAATTTTGGTTTAACTTAGATGATGTAGTCTATTTCATTGTTATTATTGTTACTGTTACTTTCATTGTTATTACTATTGTTGTTATAGTTATTGTTCTTTTTTGTTAATTACTACTTTTTTAATTACCACCACAATATCATTGTACTGGGTAGTGAGGACGCTTTGATCTGCCGGGACTTGGGGCGGGAGGGAAGGACAGTACAATCATATATACTTACTGTGACATCATTGCATATTTCCAGTAACAGCCATGGAAGGCCAAGCGCAATAATATCATGGTCGAGAAGTATTTTTGTTATGAAAAACTCAAGCTATTAACAGTGAAGCAAATCAATTCTACAATTATAACAATATGTAAGAGACTATAAGCTTCACTTTTCTTAGCATTTGCTATAAGTTCTTGAAGTTCAAAGCAGACTACGTAGTTTTGCACAAATTCTATCACATCATCAGTGACAGTTTTGTTTATAATGGTTGCTATTGTAACAAATGCTAAATCACTTTTGTATGTGTTACCAAACACTGAAAACAAAACAAATGTGTTAATAGAATCAATAGGTAGTACTTCAAAATTCATTATATACTCCTTATTTTTCAAAATGTTCCCAAACCATCAAATGTGTGTTCCATTTAGTTGTTTTAATAATTTAACGTCTGGATTAATTTCATGATTAAATAACCAAAAATGATCTATTTATCAATATTTTTATATTTAATATGTCTAAAAAGTTCCTTTATTCTGGTTTCAAAATGACATTTGGTTTACCAATATAAACCCCGTCACAATCCAAACAAAATTGATAAATACCAGATCTTTTATAATTTGAAATTATATTGTTTTTACAAAAATTAAGCAAATTGTTATATTGTATTTACCTTGAGGAACCACAGTTATCCCATATTCTTTAAAAATGTTTGTAAATTTTTATTAGACCAAGGATTATAAGTAAACCTTTTAAATTTACAATCATCTTTTTTTCTTTTGAGGGTACAAACTTCTTTAACAGCTTTTAAATTTCTGTATTGTTTTATGTATAAAATCTGTATTAAAACCGTTAATTTCTGCAATGTTGATAATGTGTTTGTTCTCTGTTTTAAATTCTTCCTTATTAAGGTGTATATTTGTTAACTTAAATAGTAATCTGTTAAAAACAGCAAATTTGTGTGAAGAGGGATTAAAACTTATTTTTTATGTAATTATCAGTATGAGTAAATTTTCTATAAATGCCAATTTAATTTATCACTGTTTAGTTATCTTTAAATCTAAGAATAGAAGGCAATCATTATTTTATTCTTATAAAAGCTTATTTTTCTATCTTCTTGGGAGGAATTGATGCAGTTGCCCCACGTCGCAGTCAGTTTACAGCAACTTACCGTTCCACTGACAATGTGTTCTTTTGAAGCAATTCTCTGCTTCCCGACGATGTAATATTATGGGTGCCAGTGGATATTAAATCCACAATATCTCAGCTCGTGCTTGTACCCGGTGTAGCTCGAGCAGTGAGATTCTTTTCCCAGGGTATGCATGAGTGATTAAGAATTGAAGATAACACAAGCTCTTAATATATCAGGTTTAATGAATCCTTAAATTCCTGAGAAATTTGCCAATCGATATAATATAATACTGAGGATGACTTGTAGAACGGTGAATATATATGCAGGCTTACAGTTCTGCACATGGCTGGATTGTTACCGCACTGCAAGAGATGCACTGTCTCTCCGCTAGGCCTGTCGCTTAGAGAGTGTCTACCTGAAGACACTAATCATAGATGCGACCCATCCCTTTCTCTTTTCCCAATTCCTAGAATCCAGATTAGCTAACCATCCAGTATGTGAGCCTAGCATTTCCTGGAATTCTAAGAAAAACAATACTGGCCTTATGTCACATGAGCGAGTTCGTGCTAATTTCTTTCTGCATCCACCAGCTGAAAGTCACATAGACACTGGCTAATGATTTTAATGACCCTTTTGTAAGTCTGGACGGGAAAATTGATTAGCCTTCTGAAAAGGGTCAAAACACGTGAGCTAGCAACAACCCTCTCTGTAAGGAGTTAACCAGCTTGTAATATGTGTATCTATTTGAACATATATTTGTAATTTTTTTTAATTCTTATATTCTTTCTTATTTTCTTTAATTGTTATATTTTGATTAACTTCTTATTACTTTGTGATATCATAATTCGGCTTTAGAATTCATTAATGCCTCCTCAATCTGGCAAAAGTAGATGTTAGAAAAAGTAAAATTTGGAAGTTTTTAGCTCAGGGGAGTCCACATACAAGCCCATACTTTTTCCAATATATTGTTGAGGAAGAATCTCATCGTGGTAGCCTTGCCTCATAGAGCCAGTGCATAGTGTTACGGTGCTGCAGGTGCTGAAAAAACAACAGATGACTGAAGCAGCAAATAAGAGGGATAAATTGATTGAAAAATTGAGATTATTAGCTGTCCTGCACACTTTGCTACTGTGTTGCCCACGGCGCAACACAGTTTTGGTGCAGATCAACTTAAGACTAGTTTAGTATAGTACTGGTCACTGTCATTAGCTGAAATCTACTGGTTATTAAATACTATCTTGTTTGTTACAGCACTGAGCGTAACAGTTAGTTCCTCATTGTGTATCAGTAGTCATTAGTTGAAACAGTACGTCGTATAAGTTACATTTTCTTTCACTGGTCAGTGAAGATGTTTCATAAAGTATGTAGTTTGATGCATTGCTCCTGTGTGTTCAGTTTTATTTGTGCCTTCGATGCTTGTGTATAACATCACTGCTGTCTGGTGAGCTTTTAGTTGCAATAAGTTGAGTGATCACATAGAGAGTGCCTAGGTTGAATATTGCAACAGCACTTCTCATAGCATGTGCAATACTAGTTTCTTCCAGCGTTTACTGGAAGACTTTCCGATAGTGAAACTGAGAAGTAGGGCAGTGGCTTCGTATGCATTAAAATGTTTAGTGTGGTAAAGTCTGCAGAGATTTCAATGAATATGTGTTACATAAAAAATTTAATGGATTAGATTTTCTTAGTTAAATGAGAACCATACAGGAAAAATTTGATGTGTTGCACTCACATGACATTCTCTACTCTTGTACTAACCATTCTTACAAACTCTTATTCCTATATGTTCTTCGTGTTAGTTGAGATAAACATTTGTACAAATTATCTTATTGCTTATTTCCTTGTAGGTACAAGGGGAATATTAGAATACAGTAGGTTTTGAGCGATAGTCAAATCCTTTAAAACTATGAGATCCCATTCTCCTTGCATGCTTAACATAAAAAATTAATAATGATGTTCCATTTCACGAAAGTTTCAAGTTTTCTGAAATTGACACAAATAACAAGCACTATCTCTGAAATGGTTCATTCTACAAAAAATATTTATTTAAACATATTGAATGGTTTAGCGAAATCTACAGGTTTACGGTTAACAGGTTATTCAAAAGTCATCCAGAGTAAATAGGACTACAGGAGCTATAGCCAGAAAATTCAAAATATACATTTCATTTGCCATAAAAATATCTCAAACATATGACATTTTAATCAAAATTGTTAGAGCCGTTTTAAAGAAAATCAAAATTTTTGAAACATTTCCCATATAAAGGGTAGTTTAGGGTGGGGCCATTTTCTTCAAAATCTTTGTGTTGCATCCTTGAAAGACATTAAACATAAATGCCAACTTTGGTTTTTAACCGACTTTTCGTTTTGGAGCTATGCTCTCCACAGACTGACACACACACATGCACACACGCGCGCACACACACACAACCTTTTTCTAAAATTGCTTTTTTTTTTGGATTCAGGGGGTCTGAAAATATATTTCTGGTGAAATCTCAGCTTCGATATTTTGGGTGGAATACAATATTTCCTCCACTTAGTAGTGGAGAAAGTAACAATATTCAAGACTTTAGCATTATTTAGAAGCTGTTTTAAAATAAGCATTTGATCATCCACACTGAGACATGTTTTGAAAGTAAGGAATGAACTTGCTTTTGTTTAGGCATCTTAAAGATTCAAAATACCTGTGTGTCATTTATGTATGTTGTGTCATAATAAAGTACAGTAAAATAATTGTGGCTACCATTTGACATTTATCATAGAATTGTGCAAGCTATCTTTTGAAATTCCTCATACCTGTCCAGAAAATCATCAATGCAAGTGTTCATATTGTACTGATTTCCCTCTTCATTCAGCAATATGGTCCAAAAGTAGTATTCCAATATGTTGTTGTTAGCAATGTGTAAACATGGGTATTTTCAGCTTCATAATGTGCAGCAACGATATGCTGCATTGCACTCTAAGCTCTGAAGACAGTTTCTGTGTCATGCAGGCAGGTTTTGCAAATAGTCACTAGGGGGCAGCTTCAAAAGTACACCTGATACGAGCCACTGATTCAGCTGCCGAGGCTGATAGAAATATCACTACTATACATCATTAGATGGCACAAAGTGGAAGTGCACTTCTAGGTAAAGAAAGAGTAATGTCATAAATTGCAACACAAGGGCACAAATAAAATGAACATCTGACTCCAGTCTTCCTAACCTCAAAATGCTTAGTTTGGATTTGCCTTTCTACTCTATAATTTTGCGCACATTATTCTTTTGCTCATCCAATGAAATGTAAACATTGTTTTCCTCCTAAATTATTTCCATGTTAACATCATTCGCTGTTTATAAACTTTGTTTGCAGTCTTATGAAGAGCATGTTAGGAAGGTTATACTTCACTTTTAGTATGCAAAATATAGTTAAATGGGCAAAACTCTAGAAAGCTTAATGCCTCTACATTCAAGTGTTTTGCTCATGCTGCCCCTGTGCTAACATTGTTTGTAAAAATGTAAATAATTAATGTTGTGATAAATAAAGTTATTCTGTTCAGAAATATTTGTTCACATGTAATAACTCTTCCCTTCCCTTCCCTTCCCTTCCTTTGTTTTGAAGATTATATCCATTTCAGTTAACTTTTTTGAAGCTTTGTAACAGTGAATGCAAGTTCTAATAAATGAATATTATGTTGTCAAATTTTGGAACACTATTGCTTCATTACACCGTAAATTAACAGGAGAAGATTGATTGTTAAATTTGGTATAGATGCCTAGAGGAAGGATTTCAAAGTTCATGATTCTATGACTATGTTGTCTGTGTTGTTGCTAATGCTCTTTTAATTGGATTTTCTATATTTTTCTACAGGCTTCGCAATAATATTTACATAGTTCAACTGGTACACTGGCATTAATTTTTACTTTCTCTATTAGAAAGTAGAAGAAGAATATATTCCACCCAAAAATTTGATGTCCAGATTTCAGTGGAAATATATGTCTTGAGGCCCCCTGAATCCCCACCCCCCCCAAAAAAAAAACCAAAAAAAAACAAGCAGTTTTTGAAAAAGTCAATGTGTGTGTGTAACACAGTCTATGAGCAGCATAACTCAAAAACGAAAAGTCAGTGAAAAACCAAAGTTGCAGGAATGCGACACCAAGATTCTGAATAAAATTGCTCCACCTTAAATTACCCAATACATGGAAAATGTTTTTCGAAAATTTTGATTTCCTTGAAAATAGCTCTAACGATTTTGATTAAAATGTCATATGTTTGAGATATTTTTATGGCAAATGAAATGTATATTTTGAATTTTCTGGCTATAGCCTATGTAGTCCTGTTTACTCTGGATGACTTTTGAATAACTCGTAAACCATAAGAGATAGACAAAATCTTACTACCTATACAAAAAATGTTGTTAGCTAATGCTGGATTTCAGACAATGAAGTCATTAATCCTCTTGCTCTCCAATATTTTTCACTGATGGATGGGAAGGGCGCTAGAAGTGGTCAGACATATTTGAAGGTGATCTTGGTCCATTTCCTCTTGCAGATCATATAGAGGACAGAGTGGTGAAGAATATATCCCAATTCTGTTCAAATGTTTTGCCAGACAACCATGTCCCGTAATCAATCTGAAGGTTGCAACTGCTGTTTTTCGAGGATACTCAGGAATTACTGTTTGAATGTTTGGTAGTTGGTAGTTTGCAATACAAAAAATGTAGATCTTGCCAATACACCCAATTTATGTCCCAGTAAATTCGTTTCTAGAGTGAACTATTTTGGAGATATTCCTTGTTATTTGTGCCAGTTTTGGAAAAATCTTTTGTGTAATGGAGCATCGTTGTTAATTTTTTATGTTAACCATGCAAAGAGAACGAATCTAAAAGTTTTAAAATTTTTGGCTATTGCTCAAAGTCTACTGTATTCCCATATTCCCCTTGTACCTACAAGGAAATAAGACATAAGATAATTTCTGTAAATGTTTATCTTCAACATGAAGAACATAAAGGAATAAGAGTTTGTAAGAATGGTTGGTACAAGAGTAGAGAAAGTCATGTGAGTGCAACACATCAGACTTTTCTATTAATTTTGCTACTTGTATAAATCCAAAGAAATCAAAATTTTCTGTGTAAGGGTAGTTTAGCGTGGGGTTATTTTCTTCAAAATCTTCGTGTTGCATCCTTCAAAGACATTAAACTTAAATACCAACTTTGGTTTTTAACCGACTTTTCGTTTTCGAGTTATGCTGTACATACACACGCACGCACACACACACACACACACACACTTACAAATCTGTTACTGGTGTTAACAATCCATGTTGAATCCAATACAAATCTCCAATTTCAACGGCTTGAATTTTGAAAAAATATTTTCTTTGTTACACTACTCAATTTGAATTACATACAGCTAACTCTTGTAACTTTTAATTTTCAATACTTCTAACTTAGTTGCAATTCACTTTGGCCTCTCCTATTAATTTTTTTTTTTTTTTTTATAAAAGTTTGAGCTATAAATTGAATTGCAATTCATTCATGGAAAAATCCTAAGAATGGTGTCACATAATGGTAGTTTGTAATGATACTTCTCATGTGTGCCATATCCTGATGTGGTTTTTTCAATTTATTTATTTGATTTATTGAGTAGTGAACAATATGGCATTTAAACACTTGCAAAAGAATTAAAATGCTACTTTTAGAGTGGATGCAGAAAGTTCCATCTTAAAAGAGTTATACTTGTTTGCTAAAACGGAGCTTGATAGTGAATTAGTAATAATCAAAGTTGAGAAATATCTGGTTCTCTATATTTCTGAAAACAAAATAGTAATAGATACCAATGTCAAAGTTGAAGCTCAGGAGAAAGTAATCAAGCTGCTCACATGACTTTCTCTCCTCACTTACATACTATCTCTTTAAAATGTATTCTTCTATCCATTTCATGTTAATCAGGTAAACCCTTGTTGAAATATTTATTACACATTTTCCTGTAGGCACAATGGGATATATGGGGATACAATAGGCTTAAGTAATAGCTGCATCTTTTCAGAGCTGGTTGCTATGTCACGGGTTTGAAATTCTGTTCACTTTGCATGGCCAGGACATAAAAACGAATGAACTTCTATTTAAAAAATCTGATGTGTTGCACTCACATGACTTTCTCTACTCTTGTACTAACCATTCTAACAAACTCTTATTCCTATATCTCCATGTTAGTTAAGAGAAACACTCATACAAATTATCTAATTGCTTATGTCCTTGTAGGTAGAAGGGAGATATTAGAATACAGAAGGCTTTGTGCGACAGTCACATCTTTTTGACCTTTAAGATTCCCTTCTCTTTGCACGATTAACATATAAAAAAATGAACAACGTTGTTGCATTTTGCTGAAGTTCTAAGTTTTCCGAAACTCACACACATAACAAGGAATATCTTCGAATTGGTTCACCCTACAAGAAAATTTATTGGAACATAAATTGTGTATTTGAGCAAGATCTACATTTTTTGTATAGTATGATTTGGTCTATCTCTAACGGTTTACCAGTTATGCAAAAGTCGTCCAGAGTAAATACGGCTACAGGGGCTATAGCCAGAAAATTCAAGATATACATTTCATTTGTCATCAAAATATCTCAAAAATATGACATTTTAATCAAAACGTTAGAGCCATTTTTAAGAAAATCAAAATTTTCGAAAAATCTTCCATGTAGGGTGGGGTTATTTTCTTCAAAGTCTTCGTGTCGCATCCTTGAAAGACATTAAACTTAAATACCAAGTTTGGCTTTTAACCGACTTTTCGTTTTTGAGTTATGCTGCTCACAGATTGACAGACACACAGATAGACATACACAGACCTTTTTCTAAAAATGCTTTTTTTTTTTTGGATTCAGGGGGCCTCAAAAAATATATATTTCCGGTGAAATCTCGACATCGAATTTTTGGGTGGAATACAATACTTCCCCTACTTACCAGTAGAGAAAATAAAAAAAGTATAAGTATTTGAAAATTCAAACCAACAAGGAACATCTTGAAAATGGTTATTCCTATAAAAAGATTTATTTCACATAAATTTTTATGACATCTAATTTCTTACTTTTCTTTTCTTTCCTATAGTAGGATTTAGTCTTTCTGTGGTTTACCAGTTATGCAAGTCATCTGCGATGAACAGGGCTTAAGATGCTATTCCCAGAAAATTAAAGCTACAAATTTTATTTGTAATGTAAATATCTTCAACATAATATGGTAATTGTATCAAAATCGTTAGTCACTTTTGAGCAAATCGAAATTTTCGAAACATTTTCCATGTAAAGGGTAGTTTTCCGTTTGGTCTCTAGGTAAAAACAAAAGAGCAGCGTAATGGCCTTTGTGACAGTCGAGAGAACGTGAAGACCAAACGCGACTTGTGTCTACATTTGTGGTAGTTTCGTTTGCAGTGTTGTCGTGGTGTTGTCAGTGCCTTCGTATAGTTAGCATATTCGAGGTAACCGGTAGCTACAAATAATCAGCTGAAAGATTGGTAAGTGCTTTATTAAAAAATTGTGTTTTACTTATTTTGTTTAAATATGACGTCCTTTAACCTGGTCATATATAACCTGGTAGGTCATATTGGACGATGGATGAGTGGAACGGTGCTCAATAGAACTTGAACTTATCCGACATATGCATGTCTTCTCAGGATAAAGGAAAATCCCAGAAGAAACCTTATCGAGAGGTTCCCTAACGAGATTCAAACTTTGGACCTCTTAAATATGAGGTAGAAACGCCACTCTCGCCCCACAGAGGCGGGCTGGTGTTATGGTGGTGTCTAGAAGTACATTGCATAATTAATGTCCTCTGAACCTCACAGAATGGTGTAGAAGATGCTTTAATGGGGGTGTAGTGGTGATCTAGTTAAGTAGAGAAAGAGTGGTGATGAAGTGAATACTTCTGATGAAGCTTGTGTGCCAAATGGCGATAATTATTACACGCTTTATATTAGCTTCACCTGTGCGTGTGTATGTAACGGAATCTTACGACGTAATTTTCACCCACTTAGTCATCTGATTGACTTGAAATTTTGCATACATGACAAGCTCCGATGACAATACAGTAACATTACCCTAAGATCCTGACCAGGATCATCATAATAAAACAAAATTAGCTAAGTTTATCAATGTAACGGAACACCACCTTACAGTCGTCTGACTTAAAAATTTGCACACGTGTCAAGGACCGATGACAATACAATATTATCATGACTTTATCCTACGACCCTTGCTAAAGTCATCAGGAAAAAAACAAAATTAATTAGCTAAATTTATCAATGTAACGGAACCTTTTGACGTAATTTTCACCAATTTACATTCATTGGTTGATATGAAAATGTGCATACATATCAAGGACCAATGACAATACAACAATATTATAACCTTGTCCTCAGATCCTGACCAGGATCATCAGGATAAAAAAGTGACTTGTCTAAATTTATCAATATAGCGTAATTTTTACCAACTTGAGACATCGTATGCAGACGCATCTGAATTGGCCATGAAATTCTTATTTTTATTTCTTCCGATTCATCATAATTGTTATTAGTTATTGTTCCCAGATATTTAAAATTCCTTACTATATCTATGTTATGTTGATCCTCTACCAGCGTTCCTGTATAGTTTCTTCTCCTGCTTTGTATCATTGCCTTTGTTTTGGATGTACTTATTTGGAAGCCTATTGTTTTTGCTCCTTCTTTTGGTTCTCTATGTGCTTCAGATACTGCTGTCCTTCACATTAATGCCATCTCCATACTCTATTAATTGTACTGACCTATAGAAGATTGTTGAGTTTGTCTGTACGTGCATTTGTGCAACTACCTACTCCAATGCTATATTAAAAAGAGATCTTCCTGAAATACACAATTTATGTCCCAATAAGTTTTTTATAGAGTGAACCATTTCGGAGATATGCCTTGTTATTTGTGTGGATTTTGGAGAATTTATACTTCTGAGTCATTCCACGTCAAATCGAACAAAATAAGGCAAAAAATGACCTTGATCTCTCAGGTTTTCTTGATTTTTTTTTTTTTTTTTTTTTTTTTGTGTGTTTTGGAACAAAATATATTTGACCCGTGTTTCTTCGTTTTATATAAAAAGAAATATTTTGGCAGATATTAATTTTTGAAATGTCCCAAAAATCGCGCGCTTCTCACTCTTTGATCCATCATACCTCCGATTATAATAAAGCAAACTACTTGATCTTTGGCTCAAATTAAAGATAAATTGCAGTATTTTGTGAGGTATTTATTAGAAAATTTTATTAATTATTATTAATATTATATTTTATACGATTAATACGATTAAAGTTTTAAAGTTTGATAATAACATAAACTCAACCATTTAAAAATCTGGAAAAAAAAAAAAAAACAACTAAAAATACAATGAAGTTTATTCAATATTCTCAGAAAAAATCAGAATGGAGTCTCTAATAGTTCAGTTGTAATTAACCTTGCAAATCAGTGCAGCGAATTCGCGTGGCAGCGGTGACGACTACAGTAACCTCACACAATTGCCACCTTCCATTACGGCAACTGTTCATTGCTTGAGGTTCCATGAACGTTACAACAGTACAGTAAGGAGAACACTGCTAGCTGACACTATTATATGTACACTATTAGCATCTTCAAAACGTTTTTAAAATATGCATCTTAAACTAATGGTTCCATACAACACACAGCTTTACCTCCTTCTTCGAAAGAAAATTGTTTCACTAAACCTTCAGTTTTTGCCAAAGGAATGAAGGAGTGTAATTTTAAAGCACAGCTGGACCCATCGTTCTTGGCCTCTGACCTTGACTGGAAGTCCTGTTGGTGAATCCATATTTCATCAGCTCACATTGTATAATTCTGTGAATGAAACCATGCACACGGGGAGGGAGGGGGAAGGTAATGATGTCTGCATGATCTGAGACAGTCTTGCTAATTCAAAGGTGCTTTTTAGTGCAGCGTGCAGTTGAAGATATAGATCTTTGAGATAAATAGTGAATATAGTGAATTTGTGAAACATTGATCATAGCGTAAATCAATTATGCCAACCTGTAAGTTCTAAATTAGGGATCAAAACATTACACAGTCAGAGTAGAGAATTTATTTCGAATGTATGGACGTACATGAAGGAAGAAGCTAAAAGCAAAGAACTGCTTACATCAGAAGATTTTTTTCAAAAAAATTCAGAAGTTGAAAAGCGCGTATCAGATGCCACAGGAGTATCAGAACGATTGTGGAGACATTTTTCTGCATGGACTGTACTGCCTTAGTAAGAAGAAGTTATATGAGTAGCATAGCTGACGCACCAATTCGCATGCTGTCTGCAGTCACCGGCGTTACTCGCTTTCAAGGCGAATCCAGCTGTAGAAACGAATCTCTACTTCCTGTCGTCCGTGAGCGCTTGCACGCCTCCAGAAAAAAATTGTAGCAAATGCACTAATGCAAGCTCCATAGTTTTCAACATCTTATTTTATAGATACAATTTCAGGGAATACGTGTTTTTTTTTTTTTTTTGTAGATTTTTAACACATCGATTTAAATTCGATTTTTGGTTTTACAAAATATATCATTAAAAAGAACAGTCCAAAATTTATGTGTAATAATGATCCATCGAAAGTTGTTAAAAGTGTTATATTTAGCCTTTCCAGTGCGCCAAACCCCAACTCTCAACTCTATGTGGTCTTAGAGTAACAAGTGATTTTATATTACGGTGCGCGCAGAAATTGTTTAATTTCTAATAGCCATAATTAAGCAAGTAATTTAAAAATACACGGGTCTCCTTATTTTATGCCTATTATTCATAAAAAATTTTGAACCTCCTACGAAAAAGTCGTGTTTCATGGGTGTTCGATTTGACGTGGATTGACCCTTCTGTCAAATTGAGCATCGTTGTTAGGCGTGCAAAGAGAACGGAATTCGAAACTTTTAAAATATTTGGCTGGCTGGCACCTGTCTGCTGTGCTAGGGGTCCCGGGTTCGATTCCAAGCAGGGGGGTATAAATTTATCTCCAGCCAAGATTACTCATCTTTCCCTGACTCTGGAAGTATGAATGAAAGTGTGTGTGAATTCAAAGTACAAAAACCCCAAAGATCGAAAACCCCACCGTTAAACGTGTCCCACCGCTCAGTCTACTGTATCACCATATTCCCCTTGTACCTACAAGGAAATAAGCAATAAGATAATTTGTACAAATGTTTATCTCAACTAACACGAAGAAGACATAGGAATAAGAGTTTGTAAGAATGGTTAGTACAAGAGTAGAGAAAGTCATGTGAGTGCAACACATCAGATTTTGTTGTTGTTAACGTCCTCCAAGGTAATGTCATATCGGACGGTGAATGACTGAAATGTGTGAAATGATGCTCAAATGAGCCCGAGGTTTATGGAACTCTAAGTTACCCGACATTCGTCTTCTCAGGATAAGGGAAAACCTCGGGAAAAAAAACCTTACCCGGATAACTGACCTTAAGCGGGATTCGAACTCGCGACCTCTTGAACGTGAGACAGAGGCGGGCAGCTTCTTAAGCAATGTGATACAAAGGGATTCGCTTTATTCCACAGTGAAGGCTGTCTGTTCATTATAGCTAATTAAAACCAGTGACCCTGTAACACATTTTCGTTAATTACCTCCGTCTATTATGAAGCCATTACCGCATCTCTTTTGTTCAGCCATGACGAGCATTAAATAACCTGTCACATCTGCCAACACAAGGCAATTTAGGTTTTACCTTCCCTTTTCTATCAATCAGCGATATATCTACTCTGTGTTTCCATTGACAGAGGCTCTTGTATGATTCTCCTCCTCCTGCTTGGATTATTTCCTCTAAGCAGTAACCTTCCCTACTCCTTTATTAGGTACGAGGGGCATCATTAAGAATTACAAGCTCTTGTTAGGATTAAATATCATCGTCAAAATCCTTAAAAGTACTTTCCATTTGTGTTCACACACAGTTGCAATACGGAGCAGGGTGGTTACGTCTGTGGTCCGCATTCGGGAGGCCGCGGGTTCGATCCCCGTATCCGCGCACTCTGACATGGGTTTCCCCATGTCACTTAGGCGAATGCAGGGTGCATTACTTCATACCACGCTTTTCTTTCCATCATTTTTCGTTGAAATGCTTCTTTATTCACAATAATTATATTGGATATATTTGTTACACTCATCATGTAGAATCCCTGGATAACGATGGCCAAAACTTTTTGTTCACTTAAACAGAGTAACAGTTTATTGTCTTTGTCATTCTTGCTCGCTTTACGCTGGCAGGCAGGTCACGTGACTTAGACTTAGTACTGCGCATTCTGTACTTACCAACCTTCTATATGCTATGCTGCTCACTATAAAGACCTTACTTTTGCGCTAATCAGAGTGGATTTCATTCAGAGATTGGTAACCCTCATTCATTTCACATCGGGTGAACATCGATCATTGATTCACGTTTGTTTCTTTGGTTTTGCTTCAAGATAGTAATGGAGAGAGCTGATAAGGGTTAGGTGAAAACAAGTGTTGGTTACGTTAATGTGAAAACATACCAGAAGAAGAAACATAGTGGAAATGTGGAGGAATGTGTTGCATTTTCTGCTCCCAAGTCTTCCAGGTTTGTCAATCACCCAACAGACACTATCTAACGCTAGAACCGTAGTTAATCTGAAGTTTTCTGTTTTTCTTTTAATGGCCCCAGAGATAAAATCAGATTAAACGAAGGGAGCTAGGGGAATTAATGGATATTCTTGAATAACGAAAGAAAGCAGTTGCAAGAACTCCTTATTGGATGTACATACGTGAGGAATTTACTTATATTAAGTGTTTATGTTGTGTGTGGGTACATCGAAGTGAAAAATGTAATTTTCTGAAGTATCGAAGTGAGAGGCTTAATTTGTTGCACGGGCATTTCCCGCAGCTAAAGAAATGTGTATACCAAATTTCATTTCAATTTTAATTACATCGTGGTATATTAATTTATATAAATTTGATTGAGTAAAATCTGTATTCTTATATTCCCCTTGTAGCTCAAAGGAAATAAGGAGTAAGATAATTAAGGGTAAAGGTAAAGGGTACAGTACGGAGGGGGACACCTCGCTGACAATGACCTACACAGGTCTATTGTGGCTACTACCCTCCAGGAGGCAGGGATGAATGGGTGCTATCAGACTCGCGGCTAGACGCCACCCAGCGCCGAAAACAGAAGTTACCATGCGCAATCATCCACGCCATCTGCCCGACACTGCCCACACTACATGTCTGGAACTGCACCACGTGAAAGATAAGGAAATGATGGAAAAGAAACCGTGATATGAAATAATGCACCCCTGCATTCGTCTAAGCGACATGGGGAAACTACGGATAAACCCATATCAGAGCGCTGCCACGGGGATTGAACCCGCGACCTCCTGACGTTACCCCCTGAGCCACCCCGCTCGGTAAGCAGTAAGATAATTTCTGTAAATGTTTGTCTCAAGTAGCACGAAGAAGATATAGGAATAAGAGTTTGTAAGAAGGTTAGAACAAGAGTAGAGAAAGTCATGTGAGTGCAGCACATCAGATTTATTACCAAGGTGTTCCCTAAGCGACAAACAATACTACGAGTTATAGTTCCTCTCATCCGCGGCGTCGACATAGCACCGGCCAAGGATTGGCCACCCGGCGGAAAACTCAACAATACTTTTCATAGTACTTGATTTTAATGCATGACCAACAGGGTTAAAAGTTGTTCCTGTTGCAGTTTTCCATGGTTTAATGGCTCTGCTGGTTGCCAAGTGTTGTTGAGCGGGCGGGCACTAAAACATTTTACCAATATGTGGTTTAAACCTGTAGTTGAAGAAGAAGGAAAGGGGTGCATTGCTACGTGCTGGCTGGCTGGGGTTGGCTCTACTTAGCTGTGATGTAAAATAAAATAGATTTTAAAGTGCGTGCGTGCGTCCGTGCCGCGAATGTATCGGAATAGCTTTTTACTCTTTGTAGCAACTTCTTGTTGGAGATACTTCGCGCAGCAGGCAGCAAAAGGAAAGAAGAAGAAGTTGAGAATGCAGCCAAACCCCTGGGGCATTCACCGAACTGAAAAAGTTTCTTGCACAAGATAAAATATAATAATTCGCTATCACAAAAGCTGCTCATATCTCGCTCCGAGAGAGAGAGAGAGAGAGAGAGAGAGAGAGAGAGAGAGAGAGAGAGAGAGAGAGAGAGAGAGAGAGAGAGAGAGACCGCTTCTCAACTTGCTTCAGTTTGAGTGACTGGTACAAACACTACTCTTGATTTAGGCGACATTGATGGTGCTTCTTTTGTCAGAAAAGACGGAGTGAATATGCCAGTGGAAATTTCACATTAAAGATTCTTGCATAAAAGTATACAATATCAAAACCATAAATAAAACCAAACTCTAATCGGATTGTCAATATTTAATGATAAGAGAGTAAATTATCTGTGTTAATACCACGAGAGCGTTTCATATGATAATTCTGAGAACGTGAACAAACGCGAGAAAAATCTTCCAAAACATGAAATCCTCGAGTGGTATTTGTTATAGTATTTCGCGAAGTAATTAGTAATTAATTTATTTAATACTATTTAATATTGACACATTTTATATAAAATGTGTTGCACTCACATGACTTTCTCTACTCTTGTACTAACCATTCCCACAAACTCTTATTCCTATATCATCTTCGTATTAGTTGAGATAAACATTTGTACAAATTATCTTATTGCTTATTTCCTTGTAGGTACAAGGGGAATATGGAAATACAGTAGACTTTGAGCGATAGTCAAATCTTTTAAAGCTTTGACATCCCGTTCTCTTTGCACGCTTAACATATAAAAAATGAACAACGATGTTCCATTTCAAGAAAGTTTTTAACTTTTCCGAAACTCATACACACAACAAAGAATATCTCCGAAATGGTTCACCCTACAAGAAAATTTATTCAGACATAAATTGTGTATTTTAGCAAGATCTACATTTTTTGTATACTATGATTTGGTCTATCTCTAACGGTTTAACAGTTATGCAAAAGTCGTCCAGAGTAAATACGACTACACAGGCTATAGCCAGAAAATTCAAGATATACATTTCATTTGTCATCAAAATATCTCAAACATATGGCATTTTAATCAAAATCGTTAGAGCCATTTTCAAGAAAATAAACATTTTGAAAAATTTTCTATGTAAAGGGTAGTTTAGGGTGGGGCTAATTTCTTCCATCCCTAATAATAACGTACTTAGAGACAGTAATAAACACTGTTTGGAATAGGAAAATCCTGAGAATGAAACACATCATATTTTAAGCTAATTAAAATCTGGTACGACACACTATCATTAAATATTATATAACGGCTGATTGAAACGCTGAACAGAACCAGTCAACACGTCATTACTGTCAGCAACCAATGAAAAACCGCGGTTAGATTAGAACCTATCGCTGATATCTACCAAGAGTAAACATAGATATTCGCGACGCTGTTGATGCCAACAGGAATTGAGTTGCGGTAAAGGGTTGCAGCCTCTAACTGGGTCACATTGTTCCCCAAACACATTATCTTAAGACAGAGGCAGGTTGCTAGGAAATAACCCAAATTTGTTTAAAGGAAAACTATATATATAGAGGTCGTGAGGTGAGACATAAGCAATTCTTGCGCACAGTGTTTGTTCGTGAACACAAACGTCATGTCTTCTGCGCAGCTTCCCCCACTATCAGCCTTTCAGGTAAAGAGTTGCCACTGTGCAGCTAAGCGAATTGCTCTTGTCTTGCCTCACGGCCTAAAGACACACACACACACACACATACACACACACACACACACACACACACACGCAGTTTCGGAAAACTCTCGAGAAATGGAACACCATTGTTCATTTGTTTTGTATGTTAAGTGTGCAAAGAGAACGGAATCTCAAAGCCTTAAAAGATTTGACGATCGCTCAAAGCCTACTGTATTCCCATATTCCCCTTGTACCTACGAGGAAATAAGCAATAAGATAATTTGTACAAATGTTTATCTCAACTAACACGAAGAAGATATAGGAATAAGAGTTTGTAAGAATGGCTAGTACACGAGTAGAGGAAGTCATGTGAGTGCAACACGTCAGATTTCTCAAAGCAATGTTGCATTATGTTTATTGTAAAGTTCTGCAAGTTTTTGTGAATTTAAAGGTTTTATTATAACACAGAATCTTAACTCAATATGTGCTGCTTATTTCAAGCAACATTTCCAAAATTTTCCAAAATAGGCATTAAGAATTTGGAGTGAGTGAGTGTGTTGGGTTTAAGGGCCCGTCGACAACTTGGTCATTAGGGCCCCCTAAGAATTTGGAGATAAATCTGAAGAAAATTAAAAGAGCGTTTTTACGAGGCCAGATGTAGCCACGCCTCTAGCCGCGTATTGCAACTCTCAGCATTCCATTGGTCAGTAGTTATCCCTCACTCCTTATTAGAAGCAGTAAGACTATAAGAAACTTGGAGATGCTCCCAAACAGTGCGTTTTCTAACCTCGCTCTCTGTATATTGGAGAGGTGAGCAGATCAGCACAGAGAACTGCTACAACACACCCACATTGGT
This sequence comes from Tenodera sinensis, assembly GCA_030765045.1. NCBI lineage: Eukaryota > Metazoa > Arthropoda > Insecta > Mantodea > Mantidae > Tenodera > Tenodera sinensis. The sequence continues at coordinate 104,743,909 of CM060972.1, forward strand.
TGCCATGACTACGATACAACGCAGTGCTTTTCCCTGTGAAGGTATTATTGCGTGGGTATCACACTCTTCATATATCGTCCCGCTTTGTCCACACACAAAACGCGTGGAAATTGTCATTTGTGCTTGTTTTAATCAAACAGCGACATCTGCCAATCACTTTTGTTTTACCTACCTCCCACCTACGAGAGGAAAACTTGCTTTCCGATCAAGCAAATGATTTAATTATTTTTCACAGAAATTCATGTTTAGAGCAAAATACACCTACGTATCTGCGAAGAGCGTTTGATAAAATAGAAGTTCTAAAAGGGAATCCTTGCATAAAAAGTATTCATTATCAAAACCACAAATAAAAACGAAGTCTAATCACATTGTCAATATTTAATGATAAGAGAGTAAATTATCTGTGTTAATACCACGAGAGCGTTTCATATGATCATTCTGAGAACGTGAACAAACGCGAAAAAAATCTTTCAAACCATGAAATCCTCAAGTGGTATTTGTTTAGAGTATTTCGCGAATTAGCAATTCATTTATTTAATATTAATAGTGATTTGAAAGTAAACAACTTACAATAACATTGATACATTTTACGTAAGATATTTTTTGTTTTGTTTTGTGGGCACTGCAATTAGGAATTAGACATATGATGAATATAAATGAACAAATTTACACATAACCTGTTGTTTTTCGTCTTTTTTGACTTCGTCTCTTCAATTACGATATCAATATCCTCATTAAAATATTCAACAACACTTTTATCTGCCATTTTTTAATGGCCGGCTAATTTTTTTTTACTGTACATGTATACTTGAGATGTTCAGAAACGTATGAAAATGTTTAGGTTGGCGGAGCCGCAAGGAGGTGGTGATATAGCAAAGTGACAATGCCACCACCAAGAGAGATAATCCAGCACGAGTGAAAGAGTCATTTGAATTTTTTGAGTGCTCGTATCGAAAAATTATTACATTCACATGATTTTTCTCTGCACCCTACTGTTTATCAGTGGGTATACAAACTTTCGTACCCCCCAGGGGGACCTACTACGGTAGGTCCGGGTTTGGCGCACCCGGGGCCCCGAGCCAACTGACTCCCTCGGTGTGGGCTCCTCTTCGTGGTGAGGGAGTCGGTCAAATCGCCCACCCACGTGTAGGCCGTGCGTGGAGACCCGTGTCGGTGGAAAGGATTATCCTGGTGGTTGAGGGGTGCGTATCTGAGCCCGGGACAGTTTCTTTTCTGAATCCAGGGAGGGTGCGCATTTCCGATACACTGCTTTGGTTTCTGCTTCATCTAAACGGGAGGCTAGGGGCTAACCCACCCCTAGTCAATCGGCCAGGATTAGGTATTGCACTGAACTCCAGGGTGAGTGGGACGGCGAGCCCGCTATATCCTCTGTGTAGCCCTGTCATCCCAGTGGGATGACCCCTCGTTGGGCTCCGTGGTGGGTGGGGAGCACTGGGGGATGAAATTTCTATCGCTATTTTATGGCTTCAAACACCGTCAAACAAAGACGTCAAGTACCAGAGGAAAGAGAGGTTAACGTAGTTTCAACGGCTCGTTACCTAGTGATTCATCGAGCAGAAGAGGGTCAGTCGTTTATTAAAGTCAACCCCTTTGTCACCCAGGCGGGTCTTGACAAAATAGCTGGTCGGTTAAGTCCTGCAATCGACTGCGCAATGGTTCTTTGCTGGTTGAGACCTTCACGGCTACGCAGCTCGAGAAGATCTTGAAGGCGAAACTTCTCCACGGGTACCCCATCCGTGTGGAGAAACACCGTAGTCTCAACTATTCCAAGGGCGTCATCACCACGAACTTGTTAGATGATATGACGGAAGAGGAGATCAAGGGCTACCTTGCAGATCAGGGCGTGACGGAAGTCTATCGTGTGCGCGCAATGAGGGATGGTGCTCAGGTCGCTACACGCACCCTCTTCATCACCTTTGACCGTCTGGATCTTCCTACCAAACTTAAGGCTGGCTATGAAGTAATAAATGTTCGACCATATATCCCTCCTGTTGCTTTCAGTGTCAACGTTTTGGCCACACTAAGTTGTCCTGTAAGGCTACCACCGCTGTTTGTGTTCAGTGTGGGAAGGATGCTCACGAAGGGCCTTGTCCATCCGTGCCTTCCTGTGTGAACTGTCGTGGGTCCCATCCATCATCTTCTCGCGATTGTCCGCGTTTTCAGGACGAAAAAGCAATACAAGAGCTGCGTGCCAAAGAACGTATATCGTTCACGGAGGCACGCAAACGTCATCTTGCTCGTCAGCCATCTATCCTAAAATTCGGTACCTTCAGCTCCATAGTCTCTAGACAGGTGCCAAAGCGCGATATGGGTACCCAGACGTGCCCTTTAACGGTCACCACAGTCACTCCTACCCACACTTCAGGTCGTCCTTCTGACTCCGCTAGCCCCAAGAAGATCATAACAATAAGTACTGAGACACGTAAATTTAAGATCCAGCCTCAGCGCACTGATTTCCTGAAGGACCCTCCGGCCCCTGTTCGCCGCCAGGGTACTCCTTCAGCCTCTTCACCCTCGCCACCTCGCAGAGCACGCTCTCAGGATGGGCGGGGGCGCAGTCGTGTCCAGAGGAGTTCGTCACCTCCCATGCCCACAGGCAACCGGTTTGAGGTTCTCACTCCGGTCTCCACTGACCCTGACCCTCTTCATTCCGAGGAGCCCATGGAACAAGAACCTCTTCCTAAAAGCCCTACGAGGAACCAGAAGGGCAAGTTGAAACGGCAGCCTTCGCTTAAGTGAACTTTGTAAACAGCCTCTCCCATTGCCTCCGGATGTCAATCGTTCAATGGAATGTACGCGGCGTACGCGCTCATAGGGCTGATCAACAGTTACTTATAACTTCGCTGTGTCCCAGTATCCTCTGCTTACAGGAGACTAAGCTTCGCCAGCAGGACTCCTTTACTTTCCCTGGCTTCATTCCGGTGCGCTTTGACCTCGCACCGGAGCCTGGTACTCCTGCTCATGGGGGTGTCATGCTACTCATACGTGACGACGTTTTTTACCAGCTTCTCACGCTCAATAGTACTCTGCAAGCTGTTGCTGTTACTTTGAGTTTACCCGGTTTCTATTTCACTCTCTGTTCCGTGTATCTGCCTCCTTCTTCCCCCTTCGCTATTGCGGACCTGTCCAATCTCGTGTCCCAACTCCCAGCGCCCTACCTGTTGCTGGGAGATTTTAATGCCCATCACCCCCTTTGGGGATCGCCTCGTGCTTGCGTAAGGGGGACGCACCTTGCTGAGTTTTTCGCTCGCAATAATCTTTTTGTTCTGAACACTGATCAACCAACTTTTGTTTCCCTTTCCACCGGCACCCTTTCTCACTTAGACCTGTGTGTTCAGCGCAGCTTGCTCATCGTTTTGCGTGGAACGTAGTCTCTGACACCTTCTCTAGCGACCATTTTCCCTGCCTAATCAGCCTGCTATCCAACTATGTGCCATCGTCACGTGTACCTACCTGGCAAATCCACAAGGCAAACTGGCCCCTTTTTTCCAGTTTGGTGACCTTTGACGACCGACTATTCCCCGATGTTGACGAGATGGTGACTCACCTTACGGCTGTGATCATTTCCGCAGCCGAACATGCTGTCCCTCGCTCGTCTGTCCAACCGCGGCGATTGCCCGTTCCTTGGTGGTCCGACGAATGCCGGGCGGCGGTTCGTGCACGGAGGGCTGCGCTGCGGGTATTTCGTCGGCACCCTACTCTAGATAATCTGATCACCTTCAAGCGCTTACGTGCCAAGGCTCGTCGCATAATTCAGGCGAGTAAGAGGACATCCTGGCACAACTTTGTGGAATCGTTTAATCATTTCACACCGTCGTCGGTCGTTTGGGAGAAGCTCCGTCGTATAGCGGGCAAAGTTACACGTTCTACCTTATCCGGTCTCAGGGTTAACAATGACACCTTAGTTAGCCCTAAGGAGGTTGCTGACGCCCTGGGTGAGGCTTTTGCTAGGTTTTCTAGCTCCTCACAATACCACCCGGAATTTTCTGCTATCAAGCACCGGGTCGAGTCTCGTGGAGTTTCCTTTTGTTCCTCTAACCGCGAGTGTTATAAAACCCTGCTCACCATGCCGGAACTGGAGCGAGCCCTGGACTTCTCCAGGCCCACTGCACCTGGACCGGATGGTATTCACATTTCCATGCTACAGCACCTGCCCTTGACTGGTAAACAGTTTCTTTTAGAAGTTTATAACTACATCTGGCGTAGCTGCAGTTTTCCGTCCGCTTGGCGCGAAGCCACCATCGTCCCAATCTTAAAACCTGGTAAGGACCGCCATCTACCTTCCAGCTATCGTCCTATCTCCCTCACTAGTGTCCTCTGCAAGGTGATGGAGCGCATGATTAACGGGCGATTGACGTGGAGGCTTGAATCTAACAATCTGCTGTCCAACGTCCAGTGCGGTTTTCGTCGTTTCCGTTCCACGGCCGACCACTTGGTATCGTTGTCGACGCATATCATGGACGGTTTTCTACGGAAGAGCCAAACGGTTGCTGTGTTTTTTGACTTAGAGAAGGCGTATGATACTTGCCGGAGGTATGGAATTCTTCGTACTCTCCATCAGTGGGGCATGCGTGGTCGACTGCCCCTTTTTATTCACGATTTTATGCGGGATAGGGTCTTTCGAGTACGGGTGGGCTCGGTTTTGTCCCGTGTTTTTACCCAAGAGAACGGGGTACCGCAGGGCTCGGTACTCAGCGTCACACTATTTGCTATTGCAATCAATCCTATTGTGGAGTGCGTTCCCGCTGGCGTTTTATGTTCCTTGTTCGTCGATGACTTAGCCGTTTACTCTAGTTCTCGGCGGACGCATCTCTTAGAACGGCGCCTCCAACTTTGCCTCGACCGCCTCTTCACTTGGAGTATCGAAAACGGCTTTAAGTTCTCCGCCGAGTAAACTGTCTGCGTTAACTTTTGGCGCCGGAAGGCCTTCCATCCACCTTCTCTGCATCTCGGTGCCGAAGTACTTCCTTACGCCGACGAGACGAAATTCCTGGGATTGATTTTTGACAGAAAACTTAGTTGGTCGCCCCATATCTCCTATTTAAAAGCAAGGTGTGAACGTTCTCTTGGTGTTTTACGCGTTTTATGTGGCACATCCTGGGGAGCCGATCGGACTGTTCTTTTAAGCCTATATCGCTCTCTTGTCCGATCTAAGCTTGACTACGGTTCTATGGTGTATTCGTCGGCTCGACCGTCGATTTTAAAACGAATTGACCCCATTCATCACCGTGGTATCCGTTTGAGTATTGGCGCTTTTCCAACAAGCCCCGTTACCAGCATCTGTGCGGAAGCCGCTGAACCCCCGCTGTCTCATCGGCGGGACGTACTTCTGTGCAGCTACTCCTGCAGACTCTCTGGTTTGCCGCGTCATCTGTCTTTTAGTCCTTTCTTTAATGACTCCTTGGACCACCAATACTCAACGAGCTCCCTAGCCTTACTCCCTCCTGGTGTTCGTTTTCGCTCTCTGCTTCGTACATTGGACATCACTTTACCGGCGGCGTTTCCCAAAGGCGAAACGCAGTTCCCGCTATGGCTCCGACCAGCAACCCCCGTCGATCTGGGGTTAACGTCCATGCCGAAGTCCACGACACCAGTTTCAGTGCTCCGTTCAGCCTTTTTAGAAATTCAGACACAGTTTGCTGACAGCTCTTTCATCTACACGGATGGCTCGAAGGACGATAGGGGAGTAGGATGTGCCTTTATATATGGTCGCCAAAGTTTTAGTTTTAGACTTTTAGCGCAGTGCTCGATTTTTACCGCTGAGCTTTTTGGTATCTACCAAGCTCTTTTATACATTCGTCGGCAAGCCTTGCAGCGCTGGGTTATCTTTTCGGATTCCTTGAGTGCATTGGAGAGCCTACGATCGCTGTACAACTACCACCCCCTAGTGCAGCGTATCCAGGACAACCTGCATTCCCTCGCTAGTGCTGGCGCTAGCGCTAGCGTGTCTTTCTTGTGGGTGCCTGGACACGTAGGTCTACCGGGAAACGAGGCTGCTGATGCTGCCGCAAAGGCAGTGGTTTTAGCTCCCAGGTGTTTTAGCTCTCACGTTCCCTCTGCTGATATTAGAGCGAGTTTGCGCATTTCTATCCTTCGTCGTTGGACGGCGGAGTGGTCTACTATTCAGGGGAACAAACTCAGAGAGGTGAAGCCCCTCCCTGTCACCCGGAGGACCTCCTCGCGCGCTTCTCGCCGCGAGGAAGTGATTTTAAGCAGATTGCGTATCGGGCACTGTCGTTTTATCATCCGATGCTGCACCGGTGTGTACTCATTGTCATGAGCCATTGACGGTGCGGCACGTTTTAATTAAGTGCCAGTTTTTAGCTCAGTTACGTTTGTCTGTGGGTCTGCCGGCCACACTTGCTGAAGTGCTGGCAGATACATCTAGAGCCGTAGAGCATTTATTGCATTTTATCCGCCTTAGCGGTTTGGGCGACCGAGTTTAACTCACTGGTTTTATTGTTTACTTTAGTTGGTGGTGCGGTTTGTTATATCCCGTAACAGGTTCTTGTCTTAGTTTTGTTCTACTTTTACGGCTTCTGGCACTGTGTTGGTGACTTTTTAAACCCTTTTAATGTTTTAGATTTAGGGACTTTGTGTCTCAGTTGTTTTAGCCATTTAGTTCTGAATGGGCGCTAATGACCGTAGCAGTTGTGCGCCCTAAAGCCCTACTACTACTACTACTACTACTACTACTGCTGCTGCTGCTGCTGCTGCTGCTGCTGCTGCTGCTGCTGCTGCCGCCGCCGCCGCCGCCGCCGCCGCTGCCGCTGCCGCTGCCGCCGCCGCCGCTGCCGCTGCCGCTGCCGCTGCCGCTGCCGCTGCCGCCGCCGCCGCCGCCGCCGCTACTGCATCTGCTGCCGCTACCGCTACTACTGCTACCGCTACTACTGCTACCGCTACTACTACTACCGCTACCACTACTACCGCTACCACTACTGCTACTGCTACTACTACTACCGCTACCGCTACTGCTACTACTACTGCTACTGCTACTGCTACTACTACTGCTACTGCTACTACTGCTACTGCTACTGCTACTGCTACTGCTACTACTACTACTACTACTACTACTGCTACTGCTACTGCTACTACTACTACTACTGCTACTACTACTGCTACCGCTACTGCTACTACTACTGCTACTGCTACTGCTACTACTACTACTACTGCTACTACTACTGCTACCGCTACTGCTACTACTACTGCTACCGCTACCGCTACCGCTACCGCTACCGCTACCGCTACCGCTGCCGCTGCCGCTACCGCTACCGCTACTACTACTGCTACCGCTACTGCTACTGCTACTGCTACTGCTACTACTACTACTACTGCTACTGCTACTGCTACTGCTACTGCTACTGCTACTGCTACCGCTACCGCTGCCGCTGCCGCTGCCGCTGCCGCCGCCGCCGCCGCCACCAGTAGTACCACTAGTACTACTACTACTAAACTTTCGTATGAAAGTTAGTTATAGACATGTGTTGTAGTCAGCCAGTCAGTTTGTGTGTGTGCGTGTGCGTGTGCGTGTGCGCGCGCGCGTGTGCGGTGGCGTCGTAACGGAAGATAATGAAGTGGTTAATGAGAGTCGAATGATTGTATCTTCAACGTTAGTGGTTGTGAGATAAAAAGAGAACTGAGAGACAGAAATTGTGTGTTAAGGTTACGAGGAGGAAACAGTTAATCAATTTTAATAAAAATTTAAAAATTTTACATGAAGTTGCACCTGCCATGATATACTGCTGGCATAAGTTTCACTGCTCTATATTAAACAGTTGTTAAACTAAAAATTGTTTATTATGCTTTTGGAAAGAATTGAATAGTAATAAAAGGTATACTTTTTGCAGTTTAGAATTAAATTAGAGGCCTGAAATTTGGCATACTAGTTTTTCTATGCCTATGCAATAAAACGGTGCATTAGTTTTCCAAAATATTAATATTTATTACATATATTATTTTTTTATTTAGGATAGAATAAAAAGAAATACTAATAATTAGCATATAATTTTATATATGAGTGTGATCAACAAACCAATGCACAGTTTTCTTTAACAAGTTATATTTTACATATCCTGAAAATTTCAACTTTATCCATCAATATTTACTGCAAAAAAGTTTACCCCAAAGCACAAAAATTGTTATATGGAGAAAAAGCTGTTTAAAGTTTTGCTACACACTTACTGGAAATGTTGCAAGAGTCTAAATAAATTTGAAATACACCAATTTCCAGGTGGATTTGACACATATTTAATGGGCATATTCTGGACACTTGAAGACAACATTTCTCAAAAAAAAAAAAAAAAAAAAAAAAAAAAAGTTTTCTGAAAAAATCGCATTTTGGCCATTTTGGTACCAGAGTGTCCCAATCACGAAACTGTGTTAACAGTGAAGAGAGTTGTGTTGTTGTGAACTCAGAAGAAAATAAAGTGAGCAAAAGTAACTAGACCGGACTGGACGTGTGTTGTTTTGTCCGTTTGTTGAAATGCGCAGTGAAGTAATCCGTATCATCAGTATAATGTTGAGGCCGAAGGTCGGTGGGAGGGGGGGGGCACGCTGTATAGGCACAGATGTGTGTTGCAGGAGAGGGCAGCTGTATTCGAAAACAGCCATTAAGCGACGTGAGTTTTTCTTACACGCTTAAACTTTTGATTTATTGCTAGTGAGTATCGTCCATTTGGTTGCCCGTCCGCTCTCCCAATGGGGGACGCGTAAGAGTTTTATGTGAATTTTTCCGCTTGTCTCTTTCCTTCCTCATTCAGCGATGCGTTTATTTTTTGTTGCGTCCAAACAGTTCCATTATGTGAACTTGTGCACGATATACACTTTGTCTGTGACACTCCTTCCCTTGTGGTTCTGGATCTACTGTCAAGTGAAACCTCCCCACTCCCCCCCTCAACCCCCACCCCACTTCGAGCGAGGCAAATCCTATGTTACGGGAACTATTTGTTAACTCTCCGTTGGCCTTGGAGACCCCTACGTTTATTTAAACGTTATAGTTTGCGAACGAACACAGCTATGTAATTGCCTGACTAGGACCTCTAACAATACACTTTACTCCATTGTTTGTTGCAGTAATAACCTTATCTGTTCATTTCTAAAATCCTTACCTTATAATAGATGCTGGAAATGTTGACCTTCTGCTCTCAAGCAGATGTAAATATTCTCGCTCACTCTCCAAAGCTCAGCAGCAGGAATTCTTGTGATTTCTTGTACAATATTTTCTCGAAGTTCCTGTAGTGTGCGAGGATTGGAGCGATACACGCTGTCTTTTAAAGAACCCCATTAATAAAAATCACAACTCGTTAGGTCAGGAGAATGAGGGGACCACAAATCAGCACTAATTATTGTCATGAAACACCTCTCTTCGAATGTGCTGTTGCTGAATCTTGCTGGAACTAACCATACGATTTCTCTTGTGTCAAATGATTGAAAAATGACCTCAGAATTCACCGCTTTGCATTTATTGTTTCATCAAAGGAAATAGGCCCTATTATTCTTCTAGCACCTATCGCAAACCACACTCAATTTTCTGATCACAATGAGGCATTTCATTCAGTACCTAGCACAGGTTTCACTGAAGCCTAGTATGTGAGTATTCACACGTCCAGTTAGATGAAACCAAGATTCATCAGTGAAAAAACAAAAGCTGTGTGTCAATGAACCCCCTTCATACGGATTTGAGAAACCAGTTACAGTAAATCAAACGTTCAGCTGGATAACTTGTCTTTAAGGCTTGCACGCGTGTGTAGCGATGGGGCTTCAGTTTCAACAGAGGTGTAGCATTTCTCGCAGAAGATCGAGACACACCTTTTTGCTGCACTGGTGTTTTCAGCTATTCGAGGTAAACGCTCTAAAGTGGCACCAATTTTGTCCAGCAACAATCTTATCTGTTTATTTCGTTAGCTGCAAGAATGAGTAAGACGATGAAGCCGTCAAGAAGGCTACACAGCTGCACAAAGAAATGTTATTCAACACTGTGTGTGTTTGTGCGTTTGTGTGTTGTAGTATTTAACGCCCGCTTTTACTACATACGGCACCGCAGCCGGTGACACTGATGATATAGGTCGCGCGTTACTTCTTGACGAATGGAAATTTTATATGAAAGGTTGAATGCGAGTCTCTACTCAGCTTTTGCGGGAACGAGAGAGAGGAGGTACAGTCTGCAGTGAGATGACGCGCATGCTTCTGAGCTGAAGTAGTACAACACTACAAATCAATTTATGACACTTGCAGTAATATGAGCCACACGTATTATATATACACTATACCTCTAGAACTGTTTCCACTTAACTTTCTTGCATTTATTCTATTCCCGACATCTCTCCCTCGTCTGAATTGCTATTTTCGTTGCATGCATACATACATCCGTACCGCACAAAACTTCTGCAGTCGACTGTATACACACACGTGACAGAGGAAAACAGAGGTGTCTGTTATCGTAGCATAAACATTTGCTGACCTGTTTATTAAGGGTAGGCTCACTCATTGGATTTCTGCTCAAGGTCATTCGTCAAGAACGAACGCGCAACCTATACATGGAATGAAGATGGAGCACACTGGTGGAATGAGATGGCGGAGGATACCGGAGAACCCGGAGAAATCCGCCCCAGCGCCGCTTCGTCCACTACAAATCCCACATGAGGTGCCTGGGATCGAGCCCGGGTCGCTTTGGTGAGAATCGAATGGTCTAACCACTCGGCTACGGCGCGACCGTGTGTGTGTGTGTGTGTGTGTGTGTGTGTGTGTGTGTGTGTGTGTGTGTGAACTGCATAACCCAATAAGCGAAAATTCAGCTAAAACAAAGTTGGTATTTAAGTTTAATATTTTTTAAGGATGTGAAAGTAGTAGTGATGTGGCCTGAATTTATCGTAAAACGGAAAGCAGAGAATTTTTTGGGCTGGCTGAAAACGTGAAGCGGGAGGTTTGTATTACCCATAAAGTTTTTTATTCCACAGATGGTGTGAAAATAACATGGATAGGATGGTCGGTGCCTGTGTGAAGGATGATAATTGAATCATGCAGTGTAACGAGCAAATAAGAGAAAACTGTTGTAAATTCCATTATCTGTCTGGTCCGCTGTTTGGAGAGCACACGGCCATTTGACTCCTACACGGCTTTTAATGGCCTTTTTAACAGAGAAAACACTTGACTGACTCACTGAGTGCAAACTCAAACTGTGACACAGGGGTCAACGTTTCGTAATGGTCTCCCTCATCGAGGCACTCGCAAACTCAGTCTCATTGTTATAGTTCATACACAAATCTCTCATGTGTTGCACTCACATGACTTTCTCTACTCGTGTACTAACCAATCTTACAAACTCTTATTCCTATATCTTCTTCGTGTTAGTTGAGATAAACATTTTAATTTTTAGTGTAATATCCACATTGAATTTTTTCTAGAAATACTGTTTTGGGGTTCAGGAGATTCTCCAAGCATATTTCGGGTGAAATATTAAAGTTCCTCTGAACTGTGTGGATTTGTTTCCTAAACCTCCGCTCAGAGATAAACATTGCAGGAGCTTAAATTGGGGTATTCTGTACGGACGTATAAATCATAATTTAATATTATTTATGCCAACAAACTTATTGTTGATGTTTTTTAAACACACAAGCTTGTGTGGACAATGTAAATTAATATGAAAATTAGAGCGACAAACTTTTAAACCAGAAAAATGGCTGGTGTCTATGCGAGAGTACGACAGAATACGGTACGCCGATGCACTCTTTGTGTTAATCGCAATGGGCGTGCGTTCCAACATTTACTTTGAACAGTAAAGCTGTGACTAAGTGTAAACAACCAGCGAAGCTCAGAGACGCACAGAAGTCCCTGACAGTTATAGATATTGACACTTGGCGCACAAGCGTAGTGTCCCCTCTACCCAGGGAGAGGGCGACGAGGCGACCCTTGCAGCCCAGGCAGCAACTTCCAAGGGAGAGCTTTCAGTGCGCAAGCAACTGTGCTATCTGTTCACATTCACCGGAACCGAACCTGAAATATGACAAGGGAGAGAAATGAAGGGAAAGGAATTCGTGGAGAAGAGATCAATGCACCCCGGCATTCCTGTAAGTGACATGGGGAAACCATGTCAGAGTGCGCGGCCACGAGGATTGAACCCGCGACCTCCCGAATGTGGGTCACAGACGTTACTCCCTGAGCCACCCCATTCGGTTGGAGAATGGGTAAGTCATGTAAATGTTACACACCAGAGTTTTTTATTATTTGGGAAGTTTGAAATAAAATGTAGCACGGCCTGAGTAAAGAACTGAACAACTGGCTCTAATTATTTAACTCTATTTGTGTGTGTGTGTCTGTGTGTGTGTGTGTGTGTGTGTGTGTGTGTGTGTGTGTTTGTGGGGGGGGGGGGTCAGTAACGAGCAAACAAACGGCGACAAATAAACGGCGTCATAGAGTCGCGATTCACTCGTCCAGTTTTATTGCCTGTTGCATATCGTTACAATCTGATGTTGCATTTATATCCTTTATTTTTATCTCGTACTTATTTCTCATTGTCCGAATATTTAGTCAAAGGTGGACCAGTTTGGTATTTTCCCAAACTGACACAAATAACAAGGAATATCTCTGAAATGGTTCACCCTACAAGAAAATTTATTCGGACATAAATTGTGTATTTTAGCAAGATATACATTTTTGTGCAGTGAGATTTTGTCTATCTCTTACCGTTTAGCAGTTATACAAAACTCATCCAGAGTAAATACGACTGCAGGGGCTATAGCCAGAAAATTCAAAATACACATTTAATTTTTTATAAAAGTATCTCAAACATATGACATTTTAATCAAAATCGTTAGAGCCATTTTCAAGAAAATCAAAATTTTCGAAAAATTTTCCATGTAAAGGGTAGTGTAGGGTGGAGCTGTTTTCTTCAAAATGTTCGTGTGGAATCCCTGAAAGACATTAAATTTAAACACCAAATTTGGTTTTAAACTATTTTTCGTTTTTCAGTTATGCTGTCCACAGACACATAGATTGAGAGACACACGGACCTTTTTCTGAAAATGCTTTTTTTTTTTTTTTTTTTTTTTTTTTTTTTTTAATTCAGGGGTGACAAAGAATTTAATTGCACGTTGTTGTTATTTTGACATACTGGTATCAGAAGTGGGATTTGTGAAATTGTCGATTGTTATATGTATGCAAACTTTCATTCCAATTAATATGAAACACATGGAAACATAACCTCTTGTAGAAGAGGTGTAGATTATAGTAGTTGTTGAAAGCCATGTGAGTGTAACACAATGTTTTCACAGAGCATTGCAAGTGTCGACATACTTGTATAACTCAGGGCTGTAAAGTGAGCAGTTCTACTTGTGCTTTGTTGGGGTTTTCCTCAGTCTTCATTAGTGGCTAAGGTACATAATACTCTAATTAGCTTCCCATTGTCAAACTGATCCTTTCATGTGGCGGGATGCGCCGAGCTTCTCCGATTGCGGCAGCCACGCAATGCCAGCAGACGTCATGTCGAAGAAGCTGTGTGCAAAAACGGTCTTATTCACTGTCTTGAAACCTGGGATAATTCTGTGACTTCACTGTCTCTTCGTTTGTCTTTGTGCGCAGCGTTGAAATAAATCACTCGTTTAGAGCATCTTCTATCTGCAACTTCGCTCACTGGGGTGTCGAAAAGTGCCTTCAGCTGGAGAACATAACAAGGCTACCATTCGTTCCCATAAGAATCATTACCTCGTCGAGTCTAACCCAATCTGAACAAGGGAGGGGCTGGAATGTTTGGCCCAGCGTAGTTCCCGTAACGTAACACAGCGGTCGGCAAGTGTCGGACTTACGACGTAGGAGCGGACAAACGCTAACGGAGCACTCTGTGAGCAGAATGCACGAGCAGCGGTAAGCACGTGTAATACCGTGGCGGCTCGTATAGTTATGTTTGTTACTAAAAGTAATTTAATTCTAGATGATTCAGAGTCCAATATCAAATGTTAGTTTGTGATGTTAGAATTGATATTACTTTTGTTAATAATAAACAAATTAACTGGGACTTGGTTCAGTGACGCAAGTTCCCAAGAGTCGTTTAACGAGGTTAAGTAACCTTATATATTCGTATAATACTGTCGTGTTTTTCGTGTTTAGGATAGCCGAAGAGAGGATTCCATTAGGATAAATAAATAAACAACTGAATAAGTAGATAGACAGAGACGGAAGTTAGCTAGACAGACAGATAGGCAGGGACACAGAGAGACAGATAGGCAGGGAGACAGACAGGGAGAAACAGAGACAGATAGGTAGAGAGACAGATAGGGAGACAGAGACAGACAGAGAGAGTCAGGGAGACAGACAGATAGATGGACAGAGGTGGATGGATGGATAGATAAAATAAATAAATAATTTTAAGTTTCCCAACAAAGGTAGCAAATCCTGGCTGCGCTATTGCTTTCTCAACTCGCACAATTACACAGTGACTTCTCCGCGGTGTGACGTCACAGAGCCAGAGATGTGCCGACCCCTTACATAAGCAGTACACGACTGCTAGGGTCCTGCAGTGCAGGGCAAGCAATTCTCCGTAATACGGCTACGCGACCAAGCGAAGTGTCTGGTCTGTGATGAATAGTTACACGAAATCTTATAAACGCTTGCAGTATCTACATTAGGTACAAATTATTCCGTCCTGCTATTGACGTAAGAGAGCAAACAACTGCAACACTGCCCTAACATATATGTATTTGCTGCCAGCTTCTACGAATGAAAGCAAAGCTATATCATTAATGAGCTTCCGAGAATGTGGGTGCGTTCCTTTGTCGACGTTACCTCTCGGAAATGGAAAATTTCCTGATCGATTCCTTCCAAGTCACTAGTATTGGCAATACTGTGCAAGTCTGTTTTAAACAACTGAAGCACTAATTGAATGACAACAATGCTTGTTTTATTAGACCGTGGCGCTAAATATAACTTTCTGTAATTTTAAAGGTTTTTAATTTCAAGTGTGTACAAAATATGTATCTTATTATTATAACTGATATGTAGAATTTCAGTTTGACGTCATCACTTTCTCAACATACAATGACGACTAGAAAACAGATAAATAACAGATTTAGATACAGTCATATTTGCTTAATACAAATATTACTGTGACCAAATAACAAAGTCGAGTGCGGTTACTTTTTTATTACTTTTTTTTCCCAAAATGTTTGCACAAATACAGAATTCTATTCTACTAACGTCTTTCGTGATATTACAATTTTCGCCTGTTTTCTTCTCGTAACCTTGACTCAGTCATTTCACTGTCTTTCCTCAATTTCTGTGTCTCTGGTGCACTAACTCTGACTATACAATCACTCAACACTGACTAAAACTTCTTCACTTTGACCCGAAGTATCTTTCACGACACACACACAGCTGTCTCACACTCACTGACTCATTCACTTAGTCACTGACCCACTCACTGTTTCACCAGCGATGTAGGTTGTCTGTTTTTTTTTTGGGGGGGGGGGTTGATGCAAGATGTAATTAGCGCTATCTGCAGTTATTTAGCGAGCAAAAACATTTACGTATTTTGGTGTCAAAAATTGCTGTTTTGCCTCTATAGTTCATACGGTGGAAACAAATGATATACTAATAGCGTGCTATTATTAAGCTGCCATATGCAGTAAATCGTAATTCGAAATGCATTAATTGGAGTTGTAGTATTAAGTGCATCCAACCGCTTCCATCAGCTTCCCGTCGTTTCCCTGGGATCAAAGGCTTCCAGTTGAGAAACACGGGATTAGCAAACCTTGCTCCAGCTTGCCCCCCCCCCCCCCCCACACACACACACACAGGCTTTCCTACCAAATTACTGCCCATACAAAAAGTGCCCAAATTTGCATTTTAAACATTCTGTTTATTCCCGCACTGGCTCCAGGGCAAATGTTGGCAGAATGCCTTCGAAACGTGGAATTACTTCTGCTTCAATTACTTGCCATTTACTTCCTCCCTTAGCATTCAGTCTTTTTTTATCTTCTCTGTTTTGCATTTACTAGCTGTTACTCTCTTGTTTTCCTTTCAAACTGCCTATGTGTCTGTTTTATATATAATTTGTCTAATGCTCGACCATAGCATAATATACCCCTTATGTGCCAGCTCGTAATATCTACTTGTTTATAACTATGGCGCTATCCACCAATCAAATGTGCACCAGTTCATAATGACACTGCTATCCACAAACCAAAGATGAACCTGCTGATAACAACAGCTCTTTTTAACTTTTTTTCAAAGTATGTATTTCGGATAAAATATCGATATCAAATCTCTGCTTACTATGTGTGTAGAGATTTAATCTAGTTGTGTTAGCGTCCTAATTTCCTGGCAGGAATGATGTGTGCAAGTAGAAGACAGTTTTGTTTGGGAATAACATGGATAGAATAGCGGAATCTAGCGAAGCACGACTTCTTTCCGTTTCGTTTCCTTTTATGTGGTATGTTTGGTGACCTGAAGTGAAAAACTCCTGTCCCCCTTTCACCCTCAAATGAAACCTTTCAGTGGGTAGGAGATATACTGCGTGCAGGAAGCAGAAAATGTCTTGGAAACTGCGCCCCCGGAAAATAGGGCCACCATTGTATTCCGGTTAGATATACTCGTGAACCGTTTCCAGCTTACGTCTTACTCTAGAATTAGAGTAATCTTGAGAAAATCTGATAAGGTGCATTCATGACCTTTTCTTACCACTGTAATTTATTTTATTTCCAGCGGCTGTTGTTACGAACTCACAAGTAATGCCATAGCTCCGACTTTAGTGACCATCCAATTACATTTATATGGACTACGTCATAAATAAAATATTACATCACAAGGATTTGACCAGAAAGTGTTAAACTGCAGAAAATCGCGTTTATTGAATACAACTTTATATATTATAAAGTTGTATATATTAATATATAAAACATTCACAAGGCTTTTTTCATATAAGTGCAACGTATAGCATTCATACGGACTTTCTACTCTTTTTCCTTTACTAAACACAATCACATTTCTTTCACTACTCCCTCTTCGACGAACAATTCATACAATTTTCTATATGATTGAAACAGAAATGCTTATTACATTTACAGGGCTTTATCAACTACCTTTTCTTCCTGTAGTATTTGTGCCAACAATACTTTTGCTTAGTGTCGCTCCGGCATTTTATTAAACAATAACGAAGTAGTTAAAACGTAAAGTTGTCACGAATGGTGTCAGGAGTGGGATGAAAACCAAGATATGAAACAGTTGATGAAACAAATGTTAGCCAAGATGGACGTAATGGGAAATGAATTCCGGAATGCGGCAGAGGAAACAAATACGAAAGCCGAATTGAAAAGTGTAAGCTACGGAATGGAAAATATGAAAATGAGAATGTCCGATGTGAAGATAAATTTATCGGAGAATACTAACGAGCGACTGGCCGGGATTAAGGAACTTATGCAAGAACTCGACGGAAAGATGAAGGACCTTGGCCAACGTGTCAACGCCCTGGAAGATAGAGTCGACCACAGCACCCAAGAACTGAACTCCAGAATGGAACAAATGCTCGACGAAAACCTCAAACTAGGTGGATATCTATTGGGAGGCCTGCATTCAGCAGTAGACGTTCAAGGGTGAAATGTTGGGGCTTATGAAATATATATAAAATATACAATATATATCTCGAAAATGTATCTCGAAAATGACTATTAACAATTGCGATAAAAAATTGTATTTAGTTAGCGTTTTGCTTTTCAAGTTTATCTAAATAAGTATCTTCTCTCATAGAACACGATTTCACAAAAAACGGGGGAGGGGGTATGCCGAGCGAAGCTCTGTCGCCCAGGTACTAATATTAATAATAAAATATCACGCAATTTATACAATACTACAAAAAATGAAACACTACAATATACATGCAAAAACACTTCCTAAATATATGTTCCAAAATAATAACATATTATGAATAAAAACTAATTCAAAGTACAACTATAATAAACTCCACCATACCGATTTTCACGCGCATGCTCCCTACAAATTGCACACACCCATACAAAGTTCTCTATGTATATACTATATAAATGTATGTTGGTGTGTATAAAGTTGATAAATTGCACACCTGTTGACCGATTACTATGAATATTAGCCTATTTAAGCATTTTTAAATGGAGAAAGCTTTTATGCTTTTATCCTAAGAGTTTTAATTATGTTTTAAGTACTCGTATATTAAGTAATATTTTTAAATGTCTTCAAAACACAAGACTATGGGACAAGGCTAAAAGGTATAGTAATAAATCATTAAACAAAGATCAGGGTGATTATTTCATCAAGTATTTTATAAATGTCAGAGGCTTTTTATGTTGAACAAAATTAAATGTACTATGAGAGTAATATTAATCATTTAGGTGCGCCGCTGGTGGAAGTAATATTAGAGGTGAATACGGCAGATCTCTGTGACGTTGGCGGTGTAGCAGATGTTTGTCTGTATAGCGCCTTTCCTCTCGATTAATGGCCAACTGTTTCACAGCTCTGCTACACAAGTTGCCAGCAATCAGGGGCTAATGCTCCCTTCCTTGAACTGCTGCCAAGTCGTCATGATTCAATCACTCCATATCGGGGTTAATATATCGATTTACTGTTGCGCAGATAAGAGTTATATAAATCTTTATGAGAGAGATTTTTGCTAGTAAATGCATAGACTTCCGCGGTCTGTGTGGTAGTGATTATTCTTAGCTCACCCTGTCGGCAGTTCGCTTTAAATACCTCCCTTATTAGCTCTGTTTAATTGACTAGTGAAGTTGACACGTGTTCTCTTAAATACGCGTTCAGAACTGCAGCGGTCGACAGCCATTCAACTGCAAGTGTCCTACCATGTCTCTTGGGAAACGCTTACATAATTAGCTAATATCCACACCCTACTCGTTCATTCGGAGGGTTAATCAGATCTTCCTCGTGACGTGTACAAGCACAACCAATCAGGCGATTCCATGGCAGTTTCTACGTCACACCATGCATTTTCTGGCAATGTTCTCAGAAGAGGTATTTATTATGTTTTATCTTTGTATAGATGGTAAAAGTAAGAGACAAAGTCTTACTAAATAAGAATGGTAATGTTGTTAAAACACGCAGTTTATATCAAATGTCGTTTTTGCTGAACTATTCCCGAGATACTCTATTATTTGCGCAAATTCTTAAACATAACATAACCTAATTCTTTCATAACACAACGTGCACATAACCAACCCGCCACTGCAATACAATGTGCGGCTTTCCAGTTAGAGGCAAAGTCCACGTATAGTGGAAGGAGGTAAGCCCAAACCCCTTTTTGCACAAACGATGGACATTGATGCTGTAGAGGAATGAAATATGTCGCGCACACAGAGTTACTTCCATGACGTTTGGTGCAGTGTGTGTCGACGAAAAAGCAGCTTAATTTCCAGTGTCATGAATATATTCAACAACTACCTAACTCATAGCGAACCATTAAAGTTTCCTATTCAGGTTTTTAGTGTATGTCGAGTAGACAGATGTCCAGTAGAAGACATAATGTCCACGGCTGACTCCATGTCAGGGAAAATGGAGAACTAACTAACTCGTGAACCTCCCGTGTTAACAGCAGACTGTATAGTTCATACGTAAAACAAACCCCAGCCGACATAATCATCAACATCCAGTTACATACTCCGAGAATTACAAACAAAATGTCATGTGTTACACTCACATGACTTTCTCTACTCCTGTACTAACCAGGTAATATTAGAATACAGTAGGCTTTGTACGATAGTCAAATGTTTTAAAGCTTTGGGATTCCCTTCTCTTTGCACACTTAACATATAAAAAAATGGACAACGATGTTCCATTTCACGAAAGTTTGAAGTTTTCTGAAACTCACACACATAAAAAGGAATATCTCTGAAATGGTTCACCCTACAAGAAAATGTATGCAGACATAAATTCTATATTTTAGCAACATCTACATTTTTGTATAGTAAGATTTTGTGTATCTCTAACGGTTTACCAGTTATGCAAAAGTCGTCCAGAGTAAATACGACCAAAAGGGCTATAGACAGAAAATTCAAGATGTGTATCTATATGTGTAGCTATAGCCTATGTAGTCCTGTTTACTCTGGATGACTTTTAAATAACTAGTAAACCGTAAGAGATAAGACAAAATCTTACTATACAAAAAAAATCTAGATCTTCCTAAAACAGACAATTTATGTGCAAATAAATTTCAAAAAGTCACATCAGATTTTTTCAAT
This sequence comes from Tenodera sinensis, assembly GCA_030765045.1. NCBI lineage: Eukaryota > Metazoa > Arthropoda > Insecta > Mantodea > Mantidae > Tenodera > Tenodera sinensis. The sequence goes on from CM060972.1 coordinate 104,764,137, forward strand.
TGGAATTTTAACTTCGTATGGTATTTTAGCATTAAATTGTGACTAAATCCACTAAGATAAAATGGCATTGCGGTATTGTTTACATTATGTTTACGCGATACTTGGTGAAATAAATTACTCGTATTTATATCCAAGAAGCTGGATGGTTCCAAATATTTGACACAAACGGTCCGAAATGGTTCTTTATTGCCAATAATTGTATTGTACATATTTGTGACAGCCATCAGGTAGAATCGCTGGTTAACTTATGGCCGAAGCAGTTGGTACAAATGACACTGAGATTCTGTGGTGATAAACCCTGAAGACGCCGTCCTTCACATTTTCACCAGCATTCACATATAAAGATGATATCTAACTGGAGACTTTTGGCTCGAGATGAAGATCAATAAAGCGATTCCGGTATGTTTTATCCAGCTTGACCCAAATAGAGTTCGAACCTCGGATGAGAATCTCCCAGACACTTGGAATGTGTCTGCGCTGAGAACTGTAAACAACAACAAAATGTTTCCCGTGGGAAATCTGCGTGTTTGTTAAACAGCTGAAACCGCACAGCAGTAAATGCTAATTACTCGTACGTTGTTGTTGTTGTTTGAAACAACTTCTTCCTTAAACACAAGTTCCTCACTAACTTCTTTTGGCCATCGTCCAAAACAATTCATTTCAACTAGAAACGAACTTGAGCTCACTATATGATATTTACGTGACTTGGTTGAAATCAACCAATAATGTGCATCACAATTTCAACCAATCACAGTCTTCCTTTGCGTAAAGTTTATCAACTTTAACTATCACCTTCTCTGTATGTTTTATGCTGTGATTAGGTTACAAGTAGTTAATTACTCCGCGCTCCACACATGCATCTTACGGTAAGCATCCTTAGAAGACGTTCAACTTAAATACAGAGTTTGATGGTGAAGCAACTTTTCGTTTTTGAGTTACGCTCTTCAGAGGGTCTCAAAACATGTATTTTCAGCAGAAATTTGGTACCGAATATAGGGTATAATGCAGTACTACACAGAAACTTGCACTAAATGGGACAACATACCCAGAGTAAAAGATAAGAAGATTAAAGGAAGGAAGCCAATCGACGTTAAGGGTGCAGTAAAAGAGAAACATGAATAAAAGACAAGAAATAAGGGGTTGGACACGACAAGTTCAAGGCTACACATTCGTTATGGCAGTTCCGTCATAAGCAGGAAGTTGATGGCATATCTTATGGACCAGGCGGGCGGGCGGCAGTCACGGAAATCGTCCTTCAGTTTTATGCTCGAGTCCTTTGTTTGTCAGACACGCCATCATGTACACTCCGGAATCACTGTGCCACGGAGCGCTCGCACTATGACTATTTGATTTGCTAAAGTACACACTTTATGTTGAAATAATTTTCCCTCGTAGAGTGAACTCTTTCAGAGATATTCCTTGTTATTTGTGTCAGTTTTGGAATTCTTAAACCTTCGTGAAATGGAAGATCGGTATTCATTTTTTATCTCTTAGCCGTGCAAAGAGAAAGGGATTTCAATGCTTTAAAAGATTTGAGTATCGCTCAAAGTCTACTGTATTCTCATATTACCCTTGTACCTACAAGGAAATAATAAGATAATTTCTGTAAATGTTTACTTCAACTATCAAGAAGATAAAAGAGGTGAGGGCACAATCGGCTCAACTGGGTCACACATCCTTGCCTCACTCCACCCGCCATCCCTCATCTCACTGCACTTCAGTTTCCACACGCCTCATTCAGTGGCGAGTATGTCTGTTTCATGAAGAGTGGTGGATATTCGGATTTCAATTTTCAAATATAAAGCGTTACAATTGCAACTTTAATCAGAAGCATAAATCGAACTTGCTGATCCTACAGGTTATTTATTTACAATTTAAAAACGTATTTTCTGAAACACGTTTTTGCAAACATTCAAAAGAGACTATATTACTACACTTGTTAGTGCTTAAGTTTGGTATTACTCTATAAACTATTGTATTTCGTGTTCCAAAGTTGAAACATAATGTTCAGTTTAAAACCAAACAAATCATTAGGTACACTACTCAAACAGTTTAAAAATACTTTTAATCTTGCTTTATTTATTGTGACAGAGAAACAACTCAGTACTTTAATCATAACCCGGTATAAGAATATTATGTGTATAAAATAAGGATAGATACAAACTTGAAGGTTATGTAAAGTGCCCAAACTCAATCATAATTACTGTATGCAAAAAATCACCAATATAAACAAATAGTAAATAACGGCAAAGAAATTATTAGCACCACCTAGGTACAACAAAGTTACCACTGCACGTGTCACCATCACTCTCATGACCATCGTCACTACCATCGTCACGACCATCGTCACCAAGGTCACGACCATCGTCACCACCAAGGTCACGACCATCGTCAACATCAAGGTCACGACCATCGTCACGACCAAGGTCACGACCATCGTCACCACCAAGGTCACGACCATCGTCACCACCAAGGTCACGACCATCGTCACCACCAAGGTCACGACCATCGTCACCACCAATGTCACGACCATCGTCAACATCAAGGTCACGACCATCGTCACGACCATCGTCAACATCAAGGTCACGACCATCGTCACGACCATCGTCACCATCAAGCTCACGACCATCGTCAACATCAAGGTCACGACCATCGTCACGACCATCGTCACGACCATGGTCACGACCAAGGTCACGACCAAAGTCACGACCATCGTCACGACCAAGGTCACGACCATCGTCAGGACCAAGGTCACGTCCATCGTCACGACCATCGTCACGAAGAACGTCACGACCAAGGTCACGTCCAACGTCTCCACCAAGGTCACGAACAACGTTACGATCAAGTTCACGCCCATCGTCACGACCATCGTCACGACCAAGGTCACGACTATCGTCACCACCATCGTCAAAACCAAGGTCACGACCAAAGTCACGACCACGGTCACGACCAAGGTCACGAACATTGTCACGACCATTGTCACGACCATGGTCACGACCATCGTCACCACCATCGTCACGACCAAGGTCACGACCATCGTCACGGCCGTCGTCACGACCATCGTCACGACCAAGGTCACGACCATCGTCACGACCATCGTCACGACCATCGTCACGACCATCGTCACGACCAGCGTCACGACCATCGTCACGACCATCGTCACGACCAAGGTCACGACCAGCGTCACGAGCATCGTCACCACCAAGGTCACGACCATCGTCACCACCAAGATCACGACCATCGTCACCCCCAAGGTCACGACCATCGTCACCACCAAGGTCACGACCGAGGTCACGATCATCGTCACGACCATCGTCACCACCAAGGTCATCACCATCGTCACCACCAAGGTCACGACCATCTTCACGACCAAGATCGCACCAAGGTCACGACCATCGTCACCACCAAGGTCACGACCATCGTCACGACCACGGTCACGACCAACGTCACGACCATCACGACCGAGGTCACGACCATCGTCACGACCATCGTCACGACCAAGGTCACGACCATCGTCACGACCGAGGTCACGACCATCGTCACGACCAAGATCACGACCATCGTCACGACCAAGGTCACGCCCATCGTCACGACCAAGGTCACGAACATTGTCACGACCATTGTCACGACCATCATCACGACCATGGTCACGACCATCGTCACCACCATCGTCACGACCAAGGTCACGACCGTCGTCACGGCCGTCGTCACGACCATCGTCACGACCAAGGTCACGACCATCGTCACGACCATCGTCACGACCATCGTCACGACCATCGTCACGACCATCGTCACGACCATCGTCACGACCAGCGTCACGACCAGCGTCACGACCATCGTCACGACCATCGTCACGACCATCGTCACGACCAAGGTCACGACCAGCGTCACGAGCATCGTCACCACCAAGGTCACGACCATCGTCACCACCAAGATCACGACCATCGTCACCCCCAAGGTCACGACCATCGTCACCACCAAGGTCATCACCATCGTCACCACCAAGGTCACGACCATCTTCACGACCAAGATCGCACCAAGGTCACGACCATCGTCACGACCAACGTCACGACCAAGGTCACGACCATCGTCACGACCACGGTCACGACCAACGTCACGACCATCGCGACCGAGGTCACGACCATCGTCACGACCAAGGTCACGACCATCGTCACGACCGAGGTCACGACCATCGTCAAGACCAAGATCACGACCATCGTCACGACCAAGGTCACGACCATCGTCACGACCAAGGTCACGACCGTCGTCACCACCAAGGTCACGACAACCGTCACGACCAAGATCACGACCATCGTCACGAACAAGGTCACGACCATCGTCACGACCGAAGTCACGACCATCGTCACGACCAAGGTCACGACCACCGTCACGACCACCGTCACGACCAAGGTCACGGCCATCGTCACGACCAAGGTCACGACCAGCGTCACCACCATCGTCAAAACCAAGGTCACGACCAAAGTCACGACCAAGGTCACGACCATTGTCATGACCATCGTCACGACCATGGTCACGACCATCGTCACGGCCGTCGTCACGGCCATCGTCACGACCATGGTCACAAGCATCGTTACGACAAAGGTCACGGCTATCGTAACGACCACGTCACGACCAAGGTCACGACCATCGTCACCACCATCGTCACCACCATCGTCACGACCGAGGTCACGTCCACCGTCACGACTGAGGTCACGTCCACCTTCACGACCGAGGTCACGACCACCGTCACGACCGACGTCACGACCACCGTCACGACCGAGGTCACGTCCACCGTCACCACCAGGGTCACGACCATCGTCACCACCAAGGTCACGACCATCGTCACCACCAAGGTCACGACCATCGTCACCACCAAGGTGACGACCGAAGTCACGACCATCGTCACGGCCATCGTCACGACCACCGTCAAGACCTAGGTCACGACCACCGTCACCACCAGGGTCACGACCATCGTCACCACCAAGGTCACGACCATCGTCACGACCAAGGTCACGACCATCGTCACGACCATCGTCACGACCGAGGTCACGACCACCGTCACGACCGAGGTCACGACCGACGTCACGACCACCGTCACGACCTAGGTCACGACCACCGTCACCACCAAGGTCACGACCATCGTCACGACCTCAGTCATGGAGGGGTCTCCATGGCGGCACAGACCGTGGAGATTTTGGTGTCTTTTATCCTTTGACCCCCGGATGGCAGGCTGACGCCGACGGTTCCGGATGGGGGTCCAAATTCAAAATGCATCCGCGCAAAACCTCTTCATTTGACTCGTTTTTGGTAATGACAATGGCATGTGATGGAAAGGCGTTAAAGGACCTGAGCCCATTTTATATTAAACGGGAAATAGACAGGATTTGTGGCATTGTGAAAAATGCGACTAGAGTTCGAGACGGTACGCTTTTGATCGAAGTGACTTCTGCAGACCAGGCGCAAAAACTTCTTAAAGCGACCTTGTTGGGATCCTACCCAATCCGGGTAGCCCCACACAAGTCGTTGAACACATGTAGAGGAGTAGTCACCTCGTCTAGTCTGGACAACCTCACCAATGAGGAGATTGTTACTTGCCTCTCCGACCAGCGTGTGTGTCAAGCGTACCGTCTGACAAGAAAGCAGGATGGTAAAGTTATTGAGTTGCGTACGGTGTTCCTCACTTTTAAGGGCACACAGTTGCCAGAATACATCTTCTGCGGGTATGAGCGTGCCGCCGTACGTCAATATGTCCCGAACCCTATGCGCTGTTTTCAGTGTCAGAAGTTCGGACATACTAAGACCGCGTGCAACCATCCTGCCGTTTGTGAGCGTTGTGGCCTATCACCTCATGAGGGCACGGCTTGTACCCGTGACCCTCATTGTGTGAATTGTGGAGAGAGCCATCCATCAAGCTCGCGTCAGTGTTCTAAATTTATGGACGAGAAAGCTATACAGGAGTTGCGCGTGAAAGAACGGCTCACCTTTTTGGAAGCACGTCGCCGCTTTGAACAGCTGAAACCTGCGACAACCCTAGGTTTCGCGTCAGCAGTCCGCCGAACTCCTGCCCACACTGTGGCCATTCAGCACGTTCCAGTCGCTGATGCTGCCACGCAGACTGACTCGCCAACGAGCGCCTCTCCCTCTCCACCGTCCCGTGAACTACCTGCACCGGCAACTAAATCTTCCGCCGTGCAGACACCTGCTCACCAGCCATCCACAAGCAGTAGCCACACCGTTTTACGTGGAAACGCTCACCATTCGCGACCTAAAGACCGGGTGAGTAGTCGTCCATCATCAAAGAAGTCCCGCTCCCGCTCAACAAGCCGACAGGGCTCTTCAGACTCATCTGAGGATGGCGACTTGAACACACCAGCTCCCAAGTCGGTCAAGATAAGACTGAAAAAGAAAAAGATGAAAATCAAACACTTACATTAAGCAGGTTTAACTTGTATTTTACTTTCTGATTTTCTTTTTAACCTTCGCATTTTTATCTGTGTACATTTTAAGATCAGTTTTGAGGTTTTAACTGTTTTTATGTTATCTTTTTAGACCAGTTTTACATTTGGCCTGTTTTAGCTTTTATCTTTCTTTTAGACTCCCCGTTTTAATATTTGATTCATTGTTAGGTGGTGGTGAGTTTTCCCCTGCTTTTATCTTCTGAATTGGGGCCCTAATGACCTAGCTGTCGACGGGCCCTTAAACCCTACTCACTCACTCACTCGTCACGACCAAGGTCACGACCATCGTCACGACCGAGGTCACGACCATCGTCACGACCGAGGTCACGACCATCGTCACGACCCAGGTCACGTCCACAGTCACGACCGAGGACACGTCCACCGTCACGACCGAGGTCACGACCATTGTCAAGACCGACGTCACGACCACCGTCACCACCAAGGTCACGACCATCGTCACGACCAAGGTCAGGACCATCGTCACGACCAAGGTCACGACCATCGTCACGACCAAGGTCACGACCACCGTCACGACCACCGTCACCACCAAGGTCACGACCACCGTCACGACCACCGTCACGACCACCGTCACGACCACCGTCACGACCACCGTCACGACCACCGTCACGACCACCGTCACCACCATCGTCACCACCATCGTCACGACCAAGGTCACGGCCATCGTCACGACCATGGTCACGGCTACCGTCACGACCACGTCACGACCAAAGTCACGACCATCGTCACGACCAGCGTCACGGCTATCGTCACGACCAGCGTCACGGCCATCGTCACGACCAACGTCACTACCATCGTCACGACCATCGTCACGGCCGTCGTCACGGCCATCGTCACGACCATGGTCACAAGCATCGTTACGACAAAGGTCACGGCTATCGTAACGACCACGTCACGACCAAGGTCACGACCATCGTCACCACCATCGTGACCACCATCGTCACCACCATCGTCACGACCGAGGTCACGTCCACCGTCAGGACCGAGGTCACGTCCACCTTCACGACCGAGGTCACGACCATCGTCACGACCATCGTCACGGCCATCGTCACGACCGACGTCACAACCACCGTCACGACCGAGGTCACGTCCACCGTCACCACCAGGGTCACGACCATCGTCACCACCAAGGTCACGACCATCGTCACCACCAAGGTCACGACCATCGTCACCACCAAGGTCACGACCATCGTCACCACCAAGGTGACGACCGAAGTCACGACCATCGTCACGACCGACGTCACGACCACCGTCACGACCTAGGTCACGACCACCGTCACCACCAGGTTCACGACCATCGTCACCACCAAGGTCACGACCATCGTCACCACCAAGGTCACGACCAAGGTCACGACCATCGTCACGACCGAGGTCACGACCATCGTCACGACCGAGGTGACGTCCACCGTCACGACCGAGGTCACGTCCACCGTCACGACCGAGGTCACGACCGATTGTCACGACCATCGTCACGACCGTCACGACCACCGTCACGACCGAGGTCACGTCCACCGTCACGACCGAGTTCACGACCACCGTCACAACCCGGGTCACGACCATCGTCACCACCAAGGTCACGACCATCGTCACCACCAAGGTCACGACCAATGTCACCACCAAGGTCACGACCATCGTCACCACCAAGGTCACGACCATCGTCACCACCAAGGTCACGACCATCGTCACGACCAAGGTCACGACCATCGTCACGACCAAGGTCACGACCACCGTCACGACCAAGGTCACGACCACCGTCACGACCAAGGTCACGACCACCGTCACGACCACCGTCACGACCACCGTCACCACCATCGTCACCACCATCGTCACCACCATCGTCACGACCAAGGTCACGACCATCGTCACGGCCATCGTCACGACCATGGTCACGACCAAGGTCACGGCTACCGTCACGACCAAGGTCATGACCATCGTCACGACCAAGGTCACGACCATCGTCACGACCAAGGTCGCGATAATCGTCACGGCCAAGGTCACGACCATCGTCACGGGCAAGGTCACGGCCATCGTCACGACCATCGTCACGACCAACGTCACGACCATCGTCACGACCATCGTCACGACCATCGTCACGACCATCGTCACGTCCATCGTCACGATCATCGTCACGACCATCGTCACGAACATGGTCACGACCATCGTCACGACCATTGTCACGACCAGCGTCAGAACCATCGTCACGACCAAGGTCACGACCGAGGCCACGTCCACCGTCACTACCGAGGTCACGACCACCGTCACAACCAGGGTCACGACCACCGTCACGGCCAAAGTCACGACCATCGTCACGACCATGGTCACGACCATCGTCACGACCAAGGTCATGACCATCGTAACGACCATCCTCACGAACATCGTCACGACCAAGGTCACGACCAAGGTCACGACCATGGTCACGACCATCGTCACGAACGAGGTCACGACCACCGTCACAACCAGGGTCACTACCATCGTCACGACCATCGTCACGACCAAGGTCACGACCAAGGTCACGACCATGGTCACGACCATGGTCACGACCATGGTCACGGCCATCGTCACGGCCATCGTCACGACCATCGTCACGACCATCGTCACGACCATGTTCACGAGCATCGTCACGACCAGGGTCTCCGCCAGCGTCACGACCAGCGTCACGACCAGCGTCACGGCCATCGTCACTACCAGCGTCACCAGCATCGTCACGACCGTCGTCACGACCATCGTCACGACCGTCTTCACCACCATCGTCACGACCATCTTCACCACCATCGTCACGACCATCGTCACGACCATCGTCACGACCAACGTCGCGACCATCGTCACGACCATCGTCACGGCCAAGGTCACGACCATCGTCACGGCCAAGGTCACGACCATCGTCACGGCCAAGGTCACGACCATCGTCACGACCATCGTCACGACCAAGGTCACGACCATGGTCACGACCAAGGTGACGTCTATCGTCACGGCCATCGTCACGACCAAGGTCACGAACAACGTCACGAACGTCACGACCAAGGTCACGTCCTCCGTCACGTCCAACGTCACCACCAAGGTCACGAACAAAGTTACGACCAAGGTCACGACCATCGTCACCACCAAGGTCACGACCATCGTCACCACCAAGGTGACGACCGAAGTCACGACCATCGTCACGACCGACGTCACGACCACCGTCACGACCTAGGTCACGACCACCGTCACCACCAGGTTCACGACCATCGTCACCACCAAGGTCACGACCATCGTCACCACCAAGGTCACGACCAAGGTCACGACCATCGTCACCACCAAGGTCACGACCATCGTCACCACCAAGGTGACGACCGAAGTCACGACCATCGTCACGACCGACGTCACGACCACCGTCACGACCTAGGTCACGACCACCGTCACCACCAGGTTCACGACCATCGTCACCACCAAGGTCACGAACATCGTCACCACCAAGGTCACGACCAAGGTCACGACCATCGTCACGACCGAGGTCACGTCCACCGTCACGACCGAGGTCACGACCGATTGTCACGACCATCGTCACGACCGTCGTCACGACCGTCACGACCACCGTCACGACCGAGGTCACGTCCACCGTCACGACCGAGTTCACGACCACCGTCACAACCCGGGTCACGACCATCGTCACCACCAAGGTCACGACCATCGTCACCACCAAGGTCACGACCATCGTCACCACCAAGGTCACGACCATCGTCACCACCAAGGTCACGACCATCGTCACGACCAAGGTCACGACCATCGTCACGACCAAGGTCACGACCACCGTCACGACCAAGGTCACGACCACCGTCACGACCAAGGTCACGACCAAGGTCACGACCACCGTCACGACCACCGTCACGACCACCGTCACCACCATCGTCACCACCATCGTCACGACCATGGTCACGACCATCGTCACGGCCATCGTCACGACCATGGTCACGACCAAGGTCACGGCTACCGTCACGACCAAGGTCATGACCATCGTCACGACCAAGGTCACGACCATCGTCACGACCAAGGTCGCGATAATCGTCACGGCCAAGGTCACGACCATCGTCACGGGCAAGGTCACGGCCATCGTCACGACCATCGTCACGACCAACGTCACGACCATCGTCACGACCATCGTCACGACCATCGTCACGACCATCGTTACGACCATCGTCACGTCCATCGTCACGATCATCGTCACGATCATCGTCACGACCATCGTCACGAACATGGTCACGACCATCGTCACGACCATTGTCACGACCAGCGTCAGAACCATCGTCACGACCAAGGTCACGACCGAGGCCACGTCCACCGTCACTACCGAGGTCACGACCACCGTCACAACCAGGGTCACGACCACCGTCACGGCCAAAGTCACGACCATCGTCACGACCATGGTCACGACCATCATCACGACCAAGGTCATGACCATCGTAACGACCATCCTCACGAACATCGTCACGACCATCGTCACGAACGAGGTCACGACCACCGTCACAACCAGGGTCACTACCATCGTCACGACCATCGTCACGACCATCGTCACGACCATCGTCAGGACCAAGGTCACGACCATGGTCACGACCATGGTCACGACCATGGTCACGACCATGGTCACGGCCATCGTCACGGCCATCGTCACGACCATCGTCACGACCATCGTCACGACCATGTTCACGAGCATCGTCACGACCAGGGTCTCCGCCAGCGTCACGGCCATCGTCACGGCCATCGTCACTACCAGCGTCACCAGCATCGTCACGACCGTCGTCACGACCATCGTCACGACCGTCTTCACCACCATCGTCACGACCATCTTCACCACCATCGTCACGGCCAAGGTCACGACCATCGTCACGGCCAAGGTCACGACCATCGTCACGGCCAAGGTCACGACCATCGTCACGACCAAGGTCACGACCATCGTCACGACCATGGTCACGACCATCGTTACGACCATCGTCAGGACCAAGGTGACGTCTATCGTCACGGCCATCGTCACGACCAAGGTCACGAACAACGTCACGAACGTCACGACCAAGGTCACGTCCTCCGTCACGTCCAACGTCACCACCAAGGTCACGAACAAAGTTACGACCAAGGTCACGTCCATCGTCACGATCAAGTTCATGACCAACGTCACCACCATCGTCACGACCAGCGTCACGAGCATCGTCACGACCAAGGTCACGTCCATCGTCACGATCAAGTTCACGACCATCGTCACCACCATCGTCACGACCAAGGTCACGACCATCGTCACGACCATCGTCACGACCAAGGTCACGACCATCGTCACGACCATCGTCACGACCATCGTCACGACCATCGTCACGACCATCGTCACTACCAGCGTCACGAGCATCGTCACCACCAAGGTCACGACCATCGTCACCACCAAGATCACGACCATCGTCACCACCGTCACGACCATCGTCACAACCAGGGACACGACCACCGTCACGGCCAAGGTCACGACCATCGTCACGTCAATGGTCACGACCATCGTCACGACCAAGGTCACCACCATGGTCACGACCAAGGTCACCACCATGGTCACGACCAAGGTCACGACCATGGTCACGAGCAAGGTCACGACCTTCGTCACGGCCTTCGTCACGACCAAGGTCACGGCTATCGTCACGGCCATCGTCACGACCATCGTCACGACCGAGGTCACTTCCACCGTCATGACCGAGGTCACGACCATCGTCACGACCAACGTCACGACCACCGTCACGACCGAGGCCACGTCCACCGTCACTACCGAGGTCACGACCATCGTCACCACCAAGGTCACGACCATCGTCACGACCAAGGTCACGACCATCGTCACGGCCAAGGTCACGACCATCGTCACGACCAAGGTCACGTCCATCGTCACGACCAAGGTCACGACCATCGTCACGACGATCGTCACGACCATCGTCACGACCAAGGTCACGACCATGGTCACGACCAAGGTCACGACCAAGGTCACGACCAAGGTCACGGCCATCGTCACGGCCATCGTCACGGCCATCGTCACGACCAACATCAGGACCATCGTCACGGCCATCGTCACGGCCATCGTCACGGCCATCGTCACGGCCATCGTCACGGCCATCGTCACGGCCATCGTCACGACCATCGTCACGACCATCGTCTCGACCAACGTCACGACCATCGTCACGACCATCGTCACGGCCATCGTCACGAGCATCGTCACGACCATCGTACGACCAACGTCACGACCATCGTCACGACCAAGATCACGACCATCGTCACGACCAAGGTCACGACCATCGTCACGGCCAAGGTCACGACCATCGTCACGGCCATCGTCACGACCAACGTCACGACCATCGTCACGACCAACGTCACGACCAACGTCACGACCAACGTCACGACCAACGTCACGGCCAACGTCACGACCATCGTTACGGCCATCGTCACGGCCATCGTCACGGCCATCGTCACGGCCATCGTCACGACCATCGTCACGACCAACGTCACGACCATCGTCACGGCCATCGTCACGACCATCGTCACGGCCATCGCCACGGCCATGGCAACGACCAAGGTCACGGCCATTGTCACGACCATCGTCACGGGCAAGGTCACGACCATCGTCACGACCATCGTCACGGCCATGGCCACGGCCATGGTCATGACCAAGGTCACGGCCATTGTCACGACCATCGTCACGACCAGCCTCAAGATCATCGTCACGACCAGCGTCACGGCCATCATCACGACCAACGTCACGACCATCGTCACGACCATCGTCACGGCCGTCGTCACGGCCATCGTCACGACCATGGTCACAAGCATCGTTACGACAAAGGTCACGGCTATCGTAACGACCACGTCACGACCAAGGTCACGACCATCGTCACCACCATCGTCACCACCATCGCCACCACCATCGTCACGACCGAGGTCACGTCCACCGTCACGACCGAGGTCACGTCCACCTTCACGGCCATCGTCACGACCGACGTCACAACCACCGTCACGACCGAGGTCACGTCCACCGTCACCACCAGGGTCACGACCATCGTCACCACCAAGGTCACAAGCATCGTTACGACAAAGGTCACGGCTATCGTAACGACCACGTCACGACCAAGGTCACGACCATCGTCACCACCATCGTCACCACCATCGCCACCACCATCGCCACCACCATCGTCACGACCGAGGTCACGTCCACCGTCACGACCGAGGTCACGTCCACCTTCACGACCGCGGTCACGACCATCGTCACGGCCATCGTCACGACCGACGTCACAACCACCGTCACGACCGAGGTCACGTCCACCGTCACCACCAGGGTCACGACCATCGTCACCACCAAGGTCACGACCATCGTCACGACCAAGGTTACGACCAAAGTCACGACCATTGTCACGACCGAGGTCACGACCATCGTCACGACCGAGGTGACGTCCACCGTCACGACCGAGGTCACGTCCACCGTCACCACCGAGGTCACGACCATTGTCACGACCATCGTCACCACCGACGTCACGACCACCGTCACGACCGAGTTCAGGACCACCGTCACAACCCGGGTCACGACCACCGTCAACACCAAGGTCACGACCATCGTCACCACCAAGGTCACGACAATCGTCACCACCAAGGTCACGACCATCGTCACCACCAAGGTCACGACCATCGTCACGACCAAGGTCACGACCACCGTCACGACCACCGTCACGACCACCGTCACCACCATCGTCACGACCAAGGTCACTACCATCGTCACGGCCATCGTCACGACCATGGTCACGGCTACCGTCACGACCACGTCACGAACAAGGTCACGACCAGCGTCACGGCTATCGTCAGGACCAGCGCCACGGCCATCGTCACGACCAAGGTCACGACCATCGTCACGACCAAGGTCACGACCATCGTCACGACCAAGGTCACGGGCAAGGTCACGGCCATCGTCAAGACCATCGTCTCGACCAAGGTCACGGCCATCGTCACGACCATCGTCACGACCAACGTCACGACCATCGTCACGACCAACGTCACGACCATCGTCACGACCAGCGTCACGACCATCGTCACGACCAAGGTCACGACCATCGTCACGACCAAGGTCACGACCATCGTCACGACCAAGGTCACGACCATCGTCACGACCAAGGTCACGACCAAGGTCACGGCTATCGTCACGGCCATCGTCACGACCATCGTCACGACCAAGGTCACGACCAAGGTCACGACCATCGTCACGATCAAGTTCACGGCCATCGTCACCACCATCGTCACGACCAAGGTCACGACCATCGTCACGACCAAGGTCACGACCATCGTCACGACCATCGTCACGACCATCGTCACGACCATCGTCACGACCAAGGTCACGACCATGGTCACGACCATCGTCACGACCGAGGTCACGACCACCGTCACAACCAGGGTCACTACCATCGTCACGACCATCGTCACGACCATCGTCACGACCATCGTCACGACCAAGGTCACGACCAAGGTCACGGCCATCGTTACGACCATCGTCACGACCATGGTCACGAGCATCGTCACGACCAGGGTCTCGGCCAGCGTCACTACCAGCGTCACGACCAGCGTCACGACCAGCGTCACGGCCATCGTCACGAGCATCGTCACGAGCATCGTCACGACCGTCGTCACGACCATCGTCACGACCATCGTCACGACCATCGTCACGACCATCGTCACGACCGTCGTAACGACCATCTTCACCACCATCGTCACGACCATGGTCACGACCAACGTCGCGACCATCGTCACGACCATCGTCACGGCCAAGGTCACGACCATCGTCACGGCCAAGGTCACGACTATCGCCACGACCAAGGTCACGACCATCGTCACGACCATGGTCACGACCATCGTTACGACCATCGTCAGGACCAAGGTGACGTCTATCGTCACGGCCATCGTCACGACCAAGGTCACGAACAACGTCACGACCAAGGTCACGTCCTACGTCACGTCCAACGTCACCACCAAGGTCACGAACAAAGTTACGACCAAGGTCACGTCCATCGTCACGATCAAGGTCACGACCATCGTCACGACCAGCGTCACGAGCATCGTTACGACCAAGGTCACGTCCATCGTCACGATCAAGTTCACGACCATCTTCACCACCATCGTCACGACCAAGGTCACGACCATCGTCACGACCAAGGTCACGACCATCGTCACGACCATCGTCACTACCAGCGTCACGAGCATCGTCACCACCAAGGTCACGTCCATCGTCACGATCAAGTTCACGACCATCGTCACGACCAAGGTCACGACCATCGTCACGACCATCGTCACGACCATCGTCACGACCAAGGTCACGACCATCGTCACGACCATCGTCACTACCAGCGTCACGAGCATCGTCACCACCAAGGTCACGACCATCGTCACCACCAAGATCACGACCATCGTCACCACCAAGGTCACGACCACCGTCACGACCACCGTCACGACCACCGTCACGACCAAGGTCACGACCATCGTCACCACCATCGTCACGACCATCGTCACGACCAAGGTCACGACCATCGTCACGAACATCGTCACGACCAAGGTCACCACCATGGTCACGACCAAGGTCACGACCATGGTCACGACCAAGGACACGACCATCGTCACGGCCATCGTCACGGCCATCGTCACGACCAAGGTCACGGCCATCGTCACGACCATCGTCACGACCGAGGTCACTTCCACCGTCACGACCGATGTCACGACCATCGTCACGACCAACGTCACGACCACCGTCACGACCGAGGCCACGTCCACCGTCACTACCGAGGTCACGACCACCGTCACTACCAAGGTCACGACCATCGTCACCACCAGCCTTCACGACCATCGTCACTACCCAGGTCACGACCATCGTCACCACCAAGGTCACGACCATCGTCACGACCAAGGTCACGACCATCGTCACGACCAAGGTCACGACCATCGTCACGATCAAGGTCACGACCAAGGTCACGACCATCGTCACGACCATCGTACGACCAACGTCACGACCATCGTCACGACCAAGGTCACGACCATCGTCACGTCCAAGGTCACGACAATCGTCACGACCATCGTCACGGCCAAGGTCACGACCATCGTCACGACCATCGTCACGACCAACGTCACGACCATCGTCACGACCAACGTCACGACCAACGTCACGACCAAGGTCTCGACCATCGTCACGGCCATCGTCACGGCCATCGTCACGGCCATCGTCACGACCATCGTCACGACCATCGTCACGACCACGGTCACGGCCATCGTGACGGCCATCGCCACGGCCATGGTCACGACCAAGGTCACGGCCATTGTCACGACCATCGTCACGACCAGCCTCAAGATCATCGTCACGACCATCGTCACGGCCACCGTCACGACCACCGTCACATAGGGGTGCTGGACGACAACTAATCGGGAAGATTAACAGACATATTTATTGAGTCTCAGAAAGGGGTTTCGCCAAAACCTTGTTAATAAAAGTATAATGAATACATTTATGTATTCTTGAAGCTAGAACTGCAAGATATCGCTAATTTTACCCACTTGTTTACTTTTCGTCTCAGTATCTTGGGAAGGGTGTAATGTCGCTACGATTGGCAACACTGGGTACACCAAACAGACCCCGTGGTGCATTCGTAAAACGCAGATACAATGCACGCTGACGGTCTTTGTAATCTTTGTCCTTTACGAAGTGTACGCCACACAATGCTATAAACAAACAAACAAACAAACCCTACTGCATTCCGGGCAGAGGAAACAAAAACACATCCAAACAACTAGAGCAATGGCGTCGCTCCTTTGATAAAAAATCACTCTTCTTAATGTCGTCTCATCGGTCACGGCTGTCAGGGCGCACAGTTAAATGGCCCGGAATCGATTCCTTGCCTGTGCAAACACGAGGGTCCTCGTAATATTGATCTCTGTTTGCGTGATCAACTTTTTATCACAAGCCGCATAGTTCTCAAGTTAGGCGACAATGTAATTTAAGTGTTTGTATTTAGAGTTAAACAGTTCCGTGTTATAGAAATGCTTAAACTTTGCCCTTAGAATAAAAAAAAAACGTGTCAATCTTTACAGTACACATAAAGTTATATTATATTGAGAAATATAAAAAGTTTTAATCGTTCTAGACATTCTCCCTATATTTATACTGGAGTTAAAATTCGTATGGAAATAGCTCAAAACATATTTGTCTATTATGTTATATTATAATAAAGTTTCTACTTTCGAATGAAATGCAATAAAGCCCCTTTCTTGGGTTAAATTAACATTTAATTATATTTTTGTGAATTTGGATAGTTTCTGAAATTTTTCGAAGTGAGTTATCAGCTTGACATTGTAAAGTGGTAAATTGAAGTGGTCATGTGAAACAGTAAAATGAAGATAAATGGAAGAAGAGACAATTTAGGGGAAGTGATTCTCCTTCCCAGCACTGGCATACCTTCAAGGGGAACCCCCTCCCTCATCAAAGAGGCGAGAAGTGAACCCAGAAACCTCTCGAATGTACCATTTCTCTCACTATGTAGTAGATAAATCCAAAGTTGTAGAAATGTGAAAAGGTAATCAATAACCGCCGGGAAGATAATATATGGTATTGATAGTGAAAGAATCCCAAAAACCGGTCGAGAATTCTCTCACTTATGCATGTGCAGGCGTTTCGCAAATGAAATATTACTTCCTAAAGGAGAGAGACAGAGAGAGAGAGTCTTGAACTTACGCCAAAGAAAAAAGATTCTCTCTCCAACTTCTTCCTCCTGCTCACAAATTAAACAATGCATTCATATCACTTGTACTTACATTCTTACAATCTCTTATTCCTATATCTTCTTCGTGTTAGTTGAGATAAACATTTGTACAAATTATCTTATTGCTTATTTCCTTGTAGGTACAAGGGGGATACAGTAAGTCATCCAGAGTAAACAGGACTATATAGACTATAGCCAGAAAATTCAAGATATACGTTTCATTTGTCATCAAAATATCTTAAACATATAGCATTTTAATTGAAATCGTTGGAGCCATTTTAGAGAAAATCACAATTTTCGAAAAATGTTGCATGTAAGGGGTAGTTTAGGGTGAAGCAGTTTTCTTCAAAATCTTCGTGTCGCATTCTTGAAAGATATTAAACTTAAATACCAAATTTGGTTTCTAACCGACTTTTCGTTTTTGAGTTATGCTGTCACAGAAACTCGCGCGCTCGCACACACACACACACACACACACACACACACACACACACACACACACACACACACACACACACACACACACACACACACACACACACACAAGACCTTTTTTTTTAAAAAATTGTTTTTATTGGGCGATTTTCTGCCGCCTGTCTGTCTCCCCCCACCCCTCTCTCTATCTCTCCCACCTTCACTCCCACGTGCACGCGGCTTTAAAACCTTATTATTAGCATATTGTTAGCTTCTCACCAGTTTCCCAGAAAAAGATCATAACTTGCGTGGGTAATATGGAATAATTATCGTCCTTGTCAGAGAAAAGTGTGTCATAAAGTGAGTAAGGGTAGCAGATAAGAGTAACTGTTGATAATTACAGGTAAGATCTTCATGTTAAACATTATTACCGGCTCTTCCACCATTCGTTCCTATTATGTAACGTAATGTTTATATTTTACACTTACAGCTAGTTGTTATCTACCCATTCATATTCACGGACAGTTAACCACTATAGTAAGGGAAGTATTGTATTCCACTAAAAAAATTCGATGTCAAGATTTCACCGGGAATATATGTTTCGAGACCCCTGAATGCAAAAAAAAAAAAAAAAAAAAAAAAAAAAAAAAGAATGCATTTTTAGAAAAAGGTCCGTCTGTGAGTGTTTGTGCGCGCGCGTGTGCATAACTCAAAAACGAAATGTCGGTTACAAACCAAAGTTGGTATTTAAGTTTAATGTCTTTCCAGGATGCGACACGAAGATTTTGAAACAATTAGCCCCACCCTAAACTACCCTTTACATGAAAAATTTTGATTTTCTCTAAAATGACTAACGATTTTGATTAAAATGTCATATGTTTAAGATATTTGAATGACAAATGAAATGTTTATTTTGAATTTTCTGGCTATAGCCCATGTAGTCGTATTTATTCTGGACGACTTTTTTATAACTGGTAAGCCGATACAAAAAATGAAGATGTTGCTAAAATACACAATTTATATCAGAATAAATTTTCTTGTAGGTTGAACCATTTCGCATATATTCCTTGCTATGTGCAAAAGTTTCGGAAAACATAACTTTCGTGAAATGGAACATCGTTGTTCATTTTTTTATATGTTAAGTGTGCAAAGAGAACGGAATCTCAAGGCTTTAAAATGTTTCACTGTCACACAAAGCCTGCTGTATTTCCATATTCCCCTTGTACGTACAAGGAAATAAACAATAAGATAATTTGTACAAATGTTTATGTCAACTAACACGAAGAAGATATAGCAATAAGAGCTTGTAAGAATGGTTAGTACAAGAGTAGAGAAAGTCATGTGAAGATTTTTGAGTTATGGTGTCCAAAGAGACACATAGGAATCGTTCGAAACCTGGGGGTATATAAAACCGAAACTTAAACCATTGATATCATCACTAGTGTTTAATATATCGATTTATATTCGAGAAAAGTTTTAACATTAAAGTTCCCAGAATACAGGATTGCGATAGACTCAAACTATTTATGTGCACTTGCAGACAGACGTAAGACTGTTCATGGAAACAGAAACAATAACCGACAACCATTCATTGGTTCTGAAAGACCCACAACGTCAGTACAGCGTCGTCCGTAACCAAGGCAATCAACTTGAGAGTGACCTTGAACCAGTAACCTGAGCACTGCCACGCCACGCCACGCCCACATTACGTCGGCGTCAGCAGAAACATTTCTCACCGGTTTAGTGGTCAACTGCAAGACGTATAAAAGAGGGAGGGAATCTCCAGTTTATCTCCTCTGGAGACACTTGAGCATGCATTGCTCCTTGGGACCCACAGGCACACAGTTCCTCCACTTCACCACATGCTACAGACCAGCAAAGTCCAACCTTGGCGATAGAGGGAAGGCTGGATTTACGTTATTGTACTATACACGGACTATGCCTCTGTCTAACCCCAGCCGTACAATCACTCACGTGCGGTCACGTTTGGAAAGAGAGGGTCGCATATGCGCCCTAGCTGTTGCTGGGAGCAAGGGTTATGTGAGGTCAAAGGTGTTCTCTAGGCGAGCGACCGGCTTTTGAATAATTGAGGAAGGATCAAGGGAACAAGTATATCTGCACCTTTAACACAGGGCATTTATACAATTGAAATATTTATGTCAGGCGATACGTTTGTTATTTCTTCCACCCTGAACTACCCTTTACATGGAATATTTTTCCATGTAGTCCTGCTTACTCTAGTTGACTTTTGAATAACTCGTAAGCCGTAATAGAGACACCAAATCTTACTATACAAAAAATGTAGTTCTCGCTAAAACACACAATTTATGTCCAAATACATTTTTAGTGGATATTCCTTACAACTCATCAGATTTTTGTATACATATTTATTCGTGTTTATGGTGACGTTAAAGTTTATGAATGTAGCTAAAGGATTCTTCTGTTTGGAGAGAGCAATGTGGGGGAGTTTATTGAAATGTTGAATGCAACCAGCGCCGATATGAGGAATGTAGGTACCTAGATATTCCTAGAAACAACATAATTAATATGTCGTCTGAATGCCTTGCAGGATTATAACAGGTCCTTCCTACTTAATTACCTGTCTCTGAATTCCAGGAAGAGCAAGAATCGCTTGAAACAGAACGTTTAAATCTGTGTGTGCCCTTTATGATTGTTAGTAATTAGATTTTCAACAAAAGCATTTGCTGCTTAGACAAAGAAACTCATGATAATATCATTTCTCTGTTAATTTACTTTCAAGCGAAGAGGAAATTCCGAATATTACACAAACTGGGAACTCAGGGGTGGCCAGACTTCTCTTAAACGAGAAGGTAATTCAGAAAATACAGTTTATTCAGAACTAATTTAATTATTGATCATATCACGATGATTAGTGCAGAGTTACTGATTTGCCCGAGGCATTCACTTTACAAACATAACCTCAAAAACTTAAAACACTTCGTAAACTTAAACGTAAAAGGTAGTATAGAGCGGAGGAATTTTCTTCAAAATCTTCAAGTTGCATCCCTGATGGATAGTGAACTTGAATACCAACTTCAGTTTCAAGCAACTTTTCGTGTTTGAGTTATCTCTTCACACACCCAAAAGAGCACTGTTTTTTTTTCCCTCTCCAGAGGGCCTCAAAACATATATCTGAGATCTCCACATCGAATTTTTGTGTCAAATAATATACTTCTACTTACTGTATGTAGTAGAGAAAGTAAACATATGTTAGACATAAACTGCGTATTATAAGAAAATACCATTTTTGTGCAGTACGATTTTGTCTATATGTTACGGTTTGTCAGTTATATAAAAGTCATGCAGAATGAAGAGCACGTCTATGAACTTCTCAGAAAATTAAAAATGCACATTTCATTTATCATAAAAATATCTAAAATACTGGTATTTTAACGAAATTCTTTAAAATACAAAGTTTGATATGGAAACCGATTTATGCGTTTTCTTTTCTAAGGTCTCTCAAAACGTGTATTGTGAGTGAAATCTGATAATTCTCGTTGTGCAGTATCTTGTCTACCAAAAAGGGATTTCTTTCCTCACTTATGAAGATAAGTGTTTAAGTTCGGAGCGCATAAAGGAGCGACGAGTTTTTCCTGAGATAAAAGCTTTGGATGTTGGTGCAGCAGTTTTCTCCACAAGGAGCCAGCCGATAAAGACGTTTGCACTCTACTTGCCGGAGGAAAAAGAGGATCAACTCTACCTACTTGCACAACCTGTTAGAAATTGCACCTGCAGTTTTCCTGTTGAAGAAACAACCGGCCGACCCCAAGTTGTGACTGACTGACTGACTGACACGTACGTGCGGCAGCTGACGGCGTACGTATTGTTGTCATTAGTCTGCATTTCTCATCACAAAGTCTCAAGGTTTTATAATACCAGGCGTTCGACGATCTCCAGCGTCCAAACCGTACATTTTCGGACAGAGACACACAACTTAAATTCTTCTGTAGAGTGAACTATTTCGGAGATATTCCTTTTTATTTGTGTGAGTTTTGGAGAAATTATACTTCTGTCTAATGGAACATTGTTAGTCATTTTTTATATGTTAACCGTATAAAGAGAACGGAATTTAAAAGATTTAAAACATTTGACTATCGCTCAAAGCCTACTCTATCCCCATATTCCCCTTGTACCTACAAGGCAATACGCAATAATTTGTACAAATGTTTATCTCTCAACTAACACAAAGATATAGGAATAACAGTAAGAATGGTTACTACAAGAGTAGAGAAAGTCATGTGAGTGGATATAGTAATTTTGTTATTTCGTTTCAGTTGAGACGATATTTCTATGTAAGCCCTCTAAAATACTTTAATATAAAATTATGGAGGTGGCGGAAAGGCCTCCTAAACTTAAGAATGGTAATTTTAGTTGGTAAAGTGTAGATTCAATTGTCTTCTTTCTATGGCTTGGGTAGACGTCACAGCGAAAAAGACAAAGTCCTCATAGATTTAATAATTTGTCTGTGTAAAGTGTTATCTTAAACGAACGTTTTGTGGTGAAAGAACGCAAAATAACGACGAATAGAACAAGTGTAATACATAGTCCGTGTTTGTGGCAGTGTGAACCCCGTAGTGTGTTGCAAAAGAAAGACGCCAAGCCATGAGTGTGCTTATATATTGAAGTAAAAACACAGATTTTAACGTGGATCTATAGAATAATTGTTGACGCTTACCGCACCCGAGATACGTCGAGAATTTTGTTAAATATATTCTTAGTCTCATCGTCGCAAAACGGCGTCCTACGTGGAGCTAGTGCACAAATATTTTCAATAATCATTGTGGGTATTCTGCAACCTTTTAAAAAGGTTATGCAGTAAAAAATAAGCAACACTTTTGACAATAGTTTTATGCTATTATTGACGTTTAGTTTACAATCAAGTATTGTTTTCATTCAATATAAAGCTTAAAACAGTGGCCATTGATCAATACGTCACAAAAACTGTATACATATATTATATACACGTCATTTACAATAGGAGCGAACTGACTAGGGTCTGTCTGAAAATGACAGCAGCGGTTACTGAATCGATGCCATTACCATAAGCACACACAGAGAGAAAATAATCACCCTCAGTGCTCAACCCCAAGGATAGATTAAATGTCATTGTTCCTTCATTCCCATGTTTACCCTAAATATATATGTACGTAGTTTTTTATCTTACTAGATTGATCATGAATTTGAAATGTACTGTGAAATTAATAATAATAATAATAATAATAATAATAATAATAATAATAATAATAATAATAATAATAATAATATTATTATTATTATTATTATTATTATTATATTATTATATTATTATTATAATAATTATTATATTATTATATTATTATTACTATTATTATTATTATTATTATTATTATTATTATTATTATTATTATTATTATTATTATTATTATTATTATTATTATTATTATTATTATTATTATTATTATTATTATTATTATTATGGAATTTTTTGGGGTGGAATGCAACACTTCACCTATTTACTGCCTATACGTGTTAGAGAAAGTGGAAGGTCGCCGATATGACCTTGTTTTAAAGGCGCCATATAAATTGACCATAAAACAGTAATTTTAGTATCCATTTTATTTAATAATTTCACACAAGTTGGACAACCTGCTATAACCTACCATTAGATAGATACATGCACGAAAACCAGTTTTCAAAATTACTGATATTTCACGATAAGGTGTGTCGGAGGTAAATCAAGTATTCTCGTGATTTAAACCCAAGATAATCTAAGTATAGATGGCGAGATATCGATTATAGAGTTAGGTATAATATCGATATAAAGTGGATATCGATAGGCAGCCGTGCACAATCTGCAGCAACAACATTGAGAAGGACCACGCTACGCCGGCGTCGGGTCGCCAGCGCCCCCTCCCGCCCCTCCTTCACGGCGATCATCCCTTCGGGTCTGTAGTCAGTCAGACCCATTCAGTTCTCGCATGGGTCTGGCACACACACGACACGCGCGGTCGCTCAAGCTGCCAGGTCGACGTCCACGACGAGAGAGAGAGAGAGAGCTGTTTCAGTAATTAGCAACATCACAATCTGGTTCCCCTCCCCCAGTGCGATAAGGGCGGGCGGCACACAAACATTTGTTCAGCTTTGCGCTTATCACAAGAGCAGATTGCACCTTAATTATCTCGCAAATCTTCCACTGATTACTTCTAGAACAGCTAAATGTGGCGCTATCCACAACAACAGCAAATGTAGACGCACGAACTTTTAAACCCATTCAAAAGATTTATCTGACAGTTATTATCGTGCACTTCAAAGTTGGCATTAAAAGCTTGTTAAACTCTCAAGTGACTAAGTTGGGAGTGTGAACTTTCGCAAGATAGAGTTGAGATTAGCTTCAGACAACAGTAAAGGTTTCTTTTTTGTCAGAAAATCCATCGACGACCGACCAACCGCGCGGAGGCTAATAGAAGCTGTAACGAAGTTTCTCTCCCTTAGCGGAGAGGGAGGGAGGGAGGTGAAAAACCAAGGCAGTGGTAACTAAGTTTAGACGCACAGAGAACATCAATAGTGGCTCCTTTGAGTGGTGAATCCCTGGGCACTTTCTGTTCACAACTTCATTATCCCTAAATGACAATTAATGACTTTCGGCGCTAAAAAATGTGACCTTTTCAGTAAATTAATTTGAAAGTGGGAACATTAGCGTGTGTGTGTGTGTTGTAATGGGATAAACATTTACTTCATGATGTTACCGACAACGCCCCGAGAGACACACATTTAGGACAAGTGTTTGTAAGTTGATAACAATGTTGGACGAGAGGTTGGAGGGTCAAGGAGTGCAGCCAGGGACGGTGGTGATTCAGGAGCCGCCTCCACCACCGCCGCCGCCCCTGGAGCCTGGCTTCAGGTTCTCGACATCCTGCAGTAACACCAGTGCTGGCAACCTTACAGCGGCCCTCTTCGCCCTGTGTCAGAGCTACTACTTCAACAGGAGCCTGGAGTGGCCACCAGTGGCCCCTGTGGAAGAATATGAGCCCTCCCTGCAGTCCCTGCAGCTCATTCAGCAGGTCGTGTCCATTGTTGTACCCATTCTGTTCGGCCTCATCGTCTTCATCGGGCTCATCGGCAATGCTCTGGTAAGTTTCCACACGCTCACTGACTCACTGACCAATATATATTTGAATGTTTCCTTCACTTCACTCAAATCTCACTAACTTAGGGTTGACCAAAACCAATGTGACAATGGAGAAGTTTCATAATATCTAATTTCTGTGATTCGCAGTAGGTAGAAATATTTTACTTTCTCTACTGGTAAGTACAAGGAAGTATTATATTCCACCCAAAAATTCAATGTCGAGATTTCAGAGGAAATATGTTTTGAGACCCCTGAGTCCAAAAAACTAGTTTTAGAAAAGCTCTGTGTATATCTGTGTGTGTGTCAGTCTGTTGAAAGCATAACTCAAAAACTAAAGTTGGTATTTAAGTTTAGTGTCTTTCAAGGATGCAGCAATAAAGTTTTGAATAAAATAACCCCACCCTAAACTACCCTTTATATGGAAAATTTTTAGACAATTTTGATTTTCTTGAAAACGGCTTCAAAGATTTTGACTAAAATTTTATATTATTAAGATATTTTTATGACAAATGAAATGTATATTTTGAATATTTTGGCTATAGCCTATGTA
This sequence comes from Tenodera sinensis, assembly GCA_030765045.1. Taxonomy (NCBI): domain Eukaryota; kingdom Metazoa; phylum Arthropoda; class Insecta; order Mantodea; family Mantidae; genus Tenodera; species Tenodera sinensis. The sequence continues at coordinate 104,790,471 of CM060972.1, forward strand.
GTCTTGTTTACTCTGGGTGACTTTTGAATAACTCGTAAACCGTAACAGATAGACAAAATCTTAACATACAGAAAATGTAGATCTCGCTAAAACATACACTTTATGTCCGAATAAATTTTTTGTAGAGTGAGCCATTTCGAAGATATTCCTTGTTATTTGTGGCAGCTTCGGAAAACTTAAAACTTCCGTGAAATGGAACATCGTTGTTCGTTTTTTTATATGCTAAACGTGCAAAGAGGACGGAATCAAAAGCTTTAAAAGATTTGACTATCGCACATAGCCTACTGTATTCTAATATTCCCCTTGTACTTACAAGGAAAGAAACAATAAGATAATTTGTTCAAATGTTTATCTCAACTAACATGAAGAACATATAGGAATAAGAGTTTGTAAGAATGGTTACTACAAGAGTAGAGAAAGTCATGTGAGTGCAGCACATCAGATTTTTCACTTTGGTATACCTTTAAAGTAACATACTTTCAAACGATAAAACCACTTCCAAGCGCTGTGTTGCGAACTATAACTGCATACAATGTTCTAAAGCAATTCAAGACAAACCCACGCACACACGAGCAATAGAATGGCGTCCACAATTTAATATGGTGTCTCTGCAACGGGTTCAGAAACAAAGGCTTCTGTGGCATCATAACGGATATAACACCAACTTTGGCCTTAGCTTTACCATGTTATATTTTCCGAACAGTTGGCAGTACTACTGCAACTTAACAGATGGAATATCACCATATATAACCAGACAACATGGGGGGGGGGGGTGTGTCTGATGGTTTTAGGGATATCCCAATACGCTGTTTGTTCTATACCTGAAGAGAAGGCTGGAGTGGTCTCTGTAGAGGAGTGTGGGTCCTTGTTGAAGACCCTGCAGGTGTGAACATACTGTTCGTCTCATTGTCTTCACCGGGCAATGCTTCACCACATCGATAATGACCCATTTCAACGTCACTGTCACATGTCACGGTTAAGGGAGCAGATAAAGGCCATGCAAGGCTTCTCAAATGAGAACATCTGTTACATTTCCTTTAGGAGGCTCCCTGGTCATTTCCAGTGAGATTACAAACTCTTATTTCTATATCTTCTTCGTGTTAGTTGAGATAAACATTTGTACAAATTATCTTACTGCTTATTTCCTTGTAGGTACAAGGGGAATATGGGTATACAGTAGGCTTTGAGCGATAGTCAAATGTTTTAAAGCTTTGAGATTCCGTTCTCTTTTCACGCTTAACATATAAAAAATTGAACAACGATGACCCATTTCACGAAAGTTCCAAGTTTTCGGAAACTCATACACATATCAAGAAATATCTCCGAAATGGTTCACCCTACAACAAAAATTATTTAGACATAAATTGTGTATTTTAGCAAGATCTACATTTCTTGTATAGTATGATTTGGTCTATCTCTAACGGTTTACCAGTTATGCAAAAGTCGTTCAGAGTAAATACGGGCTATAGCCAGAAAATTCAAAATATAAATTTTATTTGTCATAAAAATATTTTAAACATATGGCATTTTAATCAAAATCTTTAGAGCCATTTTCAAGAAAATCAAAATTTTCGAAAAATTTTCCATATAAAGGGTAGTTTAGGGTGCGGCCATTTTCTTCAAAATCTTCGTGTCGCATCTTTGAAAGACATTAAACTTAAATACCAACTTTGGTTTTTAACCGACTTCTTCGGTTTGTAAGAGTTTGTAAGAATGTTAGTACAAGAGTAGAGAAAGTCATGTGAGTGTACATCAAATTTTTTTAAGGGTGGAATAGGACACGTAAATATCGAAGGAAGGGATGAGAATGATGTCATGAATCGCTTCCGATGAGATCTGAGTTTGACATACTGACTTTGATAGCACCGTTTGACATTGTACCTTTGCAAGGACATACGCAGGTATTTGACTCTTAATGACACATTAATATTTATGGAATTATAATAGGGCAGTTGCCATTCGCTTAACAATAACAAAATTACTGTTATCCGCTGCCCCATTACCAATACGCACACTGCACATTACGATATCACAATCTCAGACCTACCAACCTACCGTAAGGGAACACCCAAGTGACGTTTCAGCCTGTTCGGTCAAAAAATTAGCTTTTTGCATTTTTATTCCAAAAGATGCACCATACCTTAAAAATATATTTGCGAAGTTTTAATCCCTTAGGGAGGGGGGAACACATATTTTGCGTCATCTCTGTCTTTTAAATGGGCGTGTCCACACCTTTCATTTCAACTATAACTCATTTCTCTCGGAAACGACTTCTTTTGTTACTTTTTCGTAGTCAAAATCAATCTTCTCCCACAAAAGTCTAGCTAGAGGTCTAAAAGTTTTTTCCTAAGTAGTTTAGAATATGGGCAATAAAATTTCCGTTTGCAATCTTTAAATTACAAACTCTTATTCCTATATCTTCATGTTAGTTAAGATAAACATTTGTACAAAATTATCTTATTGCTTATTTCCTTGTAGAGACCACAGTAGGCTTTGAGCGATAGTCAAATCTTTTAAAGCTTGAGATTCCGTTCTCTTTGCGCACTTAACATATAAAAAAATGAACAACGATGTTCCATTTCACGAAAGTTTCGTTTTCCGAAACTCACACGCATAACAAGGAATATCTCCAAAATGGTTAACTCTACAAAAAAATTCATTGAGGCATAAGTTGTGTATTTTAGCAAGATCTATATTTTTTGTATAGTAAGATTTGGTCTATCTCTTACGGTTTACCAGTTACGCAAAAGTCGTTCAGAGTAAATACGACAACATGGACTATAGCCAGAAAATTCAAGATATACATTTCATTTGTCATAAACATATCTCAAACATATGACATTTTAATCAAAATCGTTAGATCCATTTTCAAGAAAATAAAAATTTTCTAAAAATTTTCCATGTAAAGGGTAGTTTAGGGTGGGATTATCTTCTTCAAAATCTTCGTGTCGTATCCTTGAAAGACATTAAACCTAAATACCAACTTTGGTTTCTAACCGACTTTTCGTTTTTGAGTTTTGCTGTCCACAAACTGACACACAGACACAACCTATGAGTCAGGAACTTTGTCCACGGTGATCGAACCTACGACCTTCTGTTACGGACGTTAGCACCTGCGCCATTCCTTGAGATAATATAACAACTTTTACCTTAAACATTGCCTAATTTAAGGGAACCAATTTCTGGAAAATACACATTTTTAGATTTCTGCGCTTATAAAAAAGTAATCTTTTTTCTCCATACAATTATAATTTTAGGGTTTGAAAATTAAAAACACATGCTTAACCATAACGCCTATAGCAATCTTTGTTATGTTAGTGTGAATATGTGTAGCAATTCTTATATATTTATTTATGCCAACAAACATATTGCTAGTGTTAGCCGTTTAGCGCCTGCGCAGAACTCCAAATATCAGCTGATGCAATATGGAGGTCATTGTCCCTGGTGAGTGTAGGTACATTTTACAATATTTCAACTATAAAATTAGATTTATGGTCGCATGAAACTTAGTTACTGCCGTTATAGTCTCGTTGCACAATATACGTGTTGGTTGAGATGGATACGTTAGAGGTCTGTCTGTATGACAAATTGAAGTGAGCACGGCACACAATTGGCAGGAAGTACTTGAAGCTCATATTTATTCCTCTGGTCGTCTTTCACACACACAGCAACAAAAGCCAATAATCCTGTAGTGCTCTTGCGGCCACAGATAACGAAATTCCACGTGAAATTGTTTTTTGCTTTTCCATCAAGTACAAACGAATATTTTATTAAGTTGGCATGTTGCTATAATGAAAACAGGGATTGCCAATTAATCCCTTCACGTCACACCGGTTAATTATTTTAGCAAGCGTGTAGACACTCGACATTTATAGCTTCTGTTAGACAGATAATTCAATTCAGGCCTTTGGTGTTGTGGACCCAGAGGAATTAATATCTATTTGAGGTTATGTACCCCGGTTTTCCGACATATTACCTACTCTACTGGTTTTAGTGAAGAATGAGTTTGTGAAAAAAAATCACACGACTTTCTCTACTCATGTACAAACCATTGTCCAGATAAACATTTGTACAAATTATCTTATTGCTTATTTCCTTGTAGGTACAGGGGGTATATGTGAATACAGTAGGCTTTGAGTGATAGTCAAATCTTTTAAAGCTTTGAGATCCCGTTTTCTTTGCACACTTACCATATACACAAATTAACAACGATGTTCCATTTAATGAAAGTTTTAAGTTTTCCGACACTCACACACATAACAAGGAATATCTCCGAAATGGTTTACCCTACAAAAAAATTTATTTGGACATAAATTGTGTATTTGAGCAACATGTACATTTTTTGTATAGTAAGATTTGGTCTATCTCTAAAGGTTCACCAGTTATGCAGAAGTAATCTCGAGTAAACAGGACTACATAGGCTATAGACAGAAAATTCAAAATATACATTTCATGTGTCATAGAAATATCTTAAACATATGGCATTTTAATCAAAATCATTAGAGCCATTTTCGAAAAAATCTAAATTTCCCAAAAATATTCCATTTAAATGCTAACTGTTCGATAGCATAACTCAAAAACGACTAGTCCGTTAAAAACCAAAGTTGATATTTAAGTTTAATGTTTTTCAAGGATGCAACACGAAGATATTGAAGAAAATTACTCCAGCCTAAATTAAACGAAAATTTTTATTTTCTTGAAAATGGCTGTAACCATTTTGATTATAATGCCATATGTTTGAGATATTTTTATGGCAATTCAAACGTATATCTTGAATTTTCTGGATATAGCCCATGAAGTCCTGTATACTCTGGATGACTTTTGTATAACTCGTAAACCGTAACAGATAGACAAAATCTTAGTATACAAAAATTGTAGATATTGCTAAAATACACAATTTATGTCTGAATAAATTTTTGTAGAGTGAATCGTTTTGGAGATATCCGTTTTTATTTGTGTTATTTTCGGAAAACTTGAACTTTCGTCAAATGGAAGATACTATTAATTTTTTATAATTATGTTAACCGTACATAGAGAACGCGATCTCAAAGTTCTAAAACATTTGACTATCGCACAAAGCCTACTGCATTCCCACATTCTCCTTGTACCTATAAGGAAATAAAGAATAAAATAATTTGTACAAATGTTTATTTTAACTAACATGAAGATATAGGAATAAGAGTTTAGCAATTTTTTCTACAAGTGTGGTAGAGAAAGTGATGTGAGTGTATATCTGTTATAAACATATTGGAAAGGGTTCTATATTGTATTTAGAATATAACGACACTCATATAGAAACACACGTTGGACCGAAATCAAGGTACCATACTATTTGATATTTTTCATATCAGGATGTAATATAATCTAGTGTAAATATGAGATCAAATAATGAAAAGTAAACGTCTACCTCCGGCCAAAATTGAGTTTCAAATTATTTCCGTTAGATTGCATTACTCTGTACACTGCTACGCAATCAAAACATCCCAAATCCCATCGCTTTAAACTGAGTCCTTCCTGCGTCATCAACATGTAAATTGACTATCGCAATGGCGTCCGCAACGCTTTCTGCTAATTGCGCTTTGTTTGGAAAAACGTACAGGGAATTCTACAGAAAACAATGAATCATATTAAAGCAAATAAAGAAAAAAAGGCAAACTGACATTTCGCTTTTCAATTTCAATATATTATATCAAACAATTTCAGAGAAAAGAACAAAAAGATATAATGTGCTGCACTCACATGACTTTCTCTACTCTTGTACTAACCATTCTTACAAACTCTTATTCCTATATCTTCTTCGTATTAGTCGAGATAAACATTTGCACAAATGGTTTACTCCACAATTTATTTGGTCATAAATTTTGTGTTTTAACAAAATCTACATTTTTACTTTCTCTACTGGTAAGTAGGGGAAGCATTGCATTCCACCCAAAAATTCGATATCGAGATTTCACTACAGGTATGTGTTTTGAGACCCCCTGAATTAAAAAAAAAGCATTTTTAGAAAAAGCTGCGCGCGCGAGTGTTGTATCTGTGTCTGTGTGTCAGTTTGTGGACAGCATAACTCGAAAACGAAAATAGGGATAAAAACCAAATTTGGTATTTAAGTTTAATATCTTTCAAGCATACGACACAAAGATTTTAAATAAAATAGCCGCACCCTAAAGCACCCTTTACATGGAAAATTTTTTCAAAATTTTGATTTTCTTGAAAATGACACTAAGGATTTTGATTAAAATTGCTATATGTTTGAAATATTTTTATGACAAATGAAATGTATATCTTGAATTTTCTGGCTATATCCCCTGTAGTCGTATTTACTCTGGACGACTTTTGCATAACTGGTAAACCGTTAGAGATAGACAAAATCATACTATACAAAAATGTAGATCTTGCTGAAATACACAATTTATGTCCGAATAAATTTTCTTGTAGGGTGAACCATTTCGGAGATATTCCTTGTTATGTGTGTGAGTTTCGGAAAAATTTAAACTTTCGTGAAATGGAACATCGTTGTTCATTTTTTTATGTTAAGTGTGCAAAGAGAACGGAATCTCAAGGCTTTAAAAGATTTGACTATCGCTCAAAGGCTACTGTATTCTAATATTCCCCTTGTACCTACAAGGAAATAAGCAATAAGATAATTTGTACAAATGCTTATCCCAACTAACACGAAGAAGATATAGGAATAAGAGTTTGTAAGAATGGTCAGTACAAGACTAGAGAAAGTCATGTGAGTGCAACATATCAGATTTTTTTTATAGTAAGACTTGGTCTATTTCTTACGGTTTACTGGTCCAGTAAAAGTCATGAAGAATAAACAGGACTACAGGAGCTATAACCAGAACATTTAAAATATAGATTTCATTTATCATAAAATTATCGGGGGCCTCAAAACATATATTTATGGTGAAATATCGATATGTAAGTTTTGGATGGAATACAATACTTCCTCTACTTAACTACACGTAGTAGAGAAGGTAGATACTAGGAGGTTTGTTGGTGTGATAGTCTCACTTGTGATAATGAATGGTTGCCCGCCCGCTCGCTCGCCTGCTCGCTCACTCGCTCGCCTGCCTGCCCGCCCGACCGCCCGCCCGCCCGCCCGCCCGCCCGCCCGCCCGCCCGCCTGCCCATTTGTGAGATTGTCTTAACAACGTTTCATAACATGCAAATATTGATAGCTTGCATAGGTGGAATAATTCCCAGCAGCTGTGTGTAGCGATACGATCGGTCAAATTACCACCACACCTTGGTGTTAGCTTCCATTAAACCATCCTATAATTATATCTTCGTCAGATATTTCATCAGCTTGGAGCAACAACCAATCTACTTTCTTACCTATATTTTAACCACGTCTGTTAGACTAACAAAACGAATTTAACTCGAGAAACCATTCATCCCGCTTTAAAAAGAAGATTCTGGTTACTTTCATATTACTTTATCTACTGTCTCTTTTTCAGACTATTTTCCCAACATTAACATTTTTGAAACAACTTTTAAAAGCTTTACTTACCAAAGTTCGTGAAGGAGATGCTGGATCTGGTGACCGTCGTTGTCCATACATTTCTGGGCAGCTCTTTACGAAACTATCCATCACTCGCCGTAGTTCACGTTGAGAAACTGGTGGATATTTTATTTTAATTCTACCAGGCTGTGTACGTTTGTGTTTTAAGGCAATGTACCTATGAAAATTCTTCTGATTGCTTTTAATTTTTTTCCCACAAACTCAGAACACAAAGTATATAGTATATACAAAATTTGAATGTCTTATGTCAAACCATTTTTTAATTAATATATTCATTAATAATAAATCACTTTTTGGTATGCTGTTGTCATTAATATCCGACATTTTCTTTGCGCACAGCGGTGTACTGAATCAGGCGCAAAACATTCAGAAATATCTTGTTGCATCTCGATATCAGTTAATGAATCTACGTTGTGAGAGAACACCTCATTTATCTCCAGCGCTGATGAATACGTCCCAATGAACACTCAGTGAACGTTTGTAGAAAGCATTTCAGTTAAATTGATTAAACTTTGTAGGAATAACCTCTTATATCAATTGTGTTACATCTTTATAGGTAGACGAAAGCGAAGTTGTTGGGATCCTACCCAATTCGGGTAGCCCCACACAAAACGCTTAATACCTGTAGGGGAGTTGTCACCACCTCAAGTCTAGACAACCTGTCGAATGAGGAGATTGTCACCTCTCTCTCTGACCAGCGTGTATGTCAGGCCTATCGCCTTACGCGAAAACAGGATGGCAAGGAGTTAGCTTTGCGTACAGTATTTCTAACATTCAAAGGCACGAAATTACCTGAGTACATCTTTTGTGGATACGAACGTGCCGCTGTACGCCAGTATGTGCCAAACCCAATGCGTTGTTTCAGGTGCCAACGGTTCGGCCATACTAAGACTTCCTGTAATAATCCATCTATTTGTGAGCGTTGTGGATCACCAGCCCATGAAGACTCGGCATGTACACGGGATCCTCTTTGTGTGAATTGTGGAGAGAGCCATCCATCAAGCTCGCGTCAGTGTTCTAAATTTATGGACGAGAAAGCTATACAGGAGTTGCGCGTGAAAGAACGGCTCACATTTTTGGAAGCACGTCGCCGCTTTGAACAGTTGAAACCTGCGACAACCCTAGGTTTCGCGTCAGCAGTCCGCCGCACTCCTGCCCACACTGTGGCCATTCAGCACGTTCCAGTCGCTGATGCTGCCACGCAGACTGACTCACCAACGAGCGCCTCTCCCTCTCCACCGTCCCGTGATACACCTGCACCGGCAACTAAATCTTCCGCCGTGCAGACACCTGCTCACCAGCCATCCAAAAGCAGTAGCCACACCGTTTTACCTGGAAACGCTCACCATTCGCGACCTAAAGACCGGGTGAGTAGTCGTCCATCATCAAGGAAGTCCCGCTCCCGCTCAACAAGCCGACAGGGCTCTTCAGACTCATCTGAGGATGGCGACTTGAACATACCAGGTCCCAAGTCAGTCAAGATAAGACTGAAAAAGAAAAAGATGAAGACCAAACACTTACATTAAGCAGGTGTAACTTGTATTTTACTTTGTGATTTTATTTTTAACCTTCGTATTTTTATCTGTGTACATTTTAAGATCAGTTTTGAGGTTTTAACTGTTTTTATGTTATCTTTTTAGACCAGTTTTACATTTGAACTGTTTTAGCTTTTATCTTTCTTTTAGACTCCCCGTTTTAATATTTGATTCATTGTTAGGTGGTGGTGAGTTTTTCCCTGCTTTTATCTTCTGACTTGGGGCCCTAATGACCTAGCTGTCAACGGGCCCTTAAACCCTACTCACTCACTCACTCTTTATAGGTAGAAGAGATACTGGATGTCCTAGAAATCCAGTTTATTAGCATAACAATGAATATAAAAGCAATCAGCAGGGTTTGTATGGTAAAACGTTTTGATTAAGCTCGTTATTTCCTGGGATTGTTCAGTTTTGGAATCTAGGCTGCAATTTTTTTTTGTTAAACCAATTACAATTGAGAATCGCCGCTCCGGCAATATCCGGTAAACCGGAGGAGTGGAACGCAGGCAAATTGCACGCTTTTGTTCTGATGGTGGTTTATTTTTCTCGCTCATAGAAAGAGCGATAATCGATTCCATCTCGGATGTCCCCAATCGATATATACGGTTTCATTTTGCAATTCAATGACTATAGAGGTAATACTAACCTAAAAGCTTTGATATGTTAACTGGAATCATAAATAAATAACAGACTAATTCACAAATACGGAAACTGACATTTACTGACGTGAATCTATTGATTCGCTGTTACATTCACAAGCTTTCTCTACCCATCAACGCGGTATACCTCCTTCCTTCAGCTCTTTTAAGGTAATCATTGAATTATATAAAAATATATAACTGAAATAGAGTGGCATTTTGATCATTGGAAGTTCAAGGGACAAAGAAAAAATCCGAAATGTCCAAAAATTTGAATTACAAAGCTTTGTTTAAAATTGACATTGTGGTAATATAGCTACTTATATCCAAAACGATTTTCTCAGTCTTTTCGACCATTTCAATTTTCACTCGATGCACTGTTTAAGATTTCTCCTTATTCTTCAGGTAAGTTGACAGTGTTCCGTGGTATCCCGTATTCTTTCCAGAGGCTCCAGAGGCAGTTCGGGTCGAACGGGGGGACAGTGATTGCCCCCCGCCCGAGTGTCTTGTCCGCAGTACCGAGCCGTTGTACGGCTTAACCTGCGCAATGAGTTGGATGTTCTCTCTACAGGGATTTTTATGTCATCTGGGGAACATTATTTGGGATCAGGGGTATTTTTGGTACAGGAAAACGGGTGGGTGGGATTTATCCACGAGCTGGCAGTGCGCGGCTTCTGGTTGGCAGGCCAATCAGGTGACGCGCTCATTCCCACCAGGGTTCTGGCCATCAGTCACTCACTGAGAGGTGATCTGAAAAGGTAGTTTACTCTGTTTTGGATACAGATTGAACTGTCGCTTTTCCCATCTTTGAGATTATACCGCCGGACTTAGTATGTCCTTTGGTAGTCTTTTGGATGGTAGTCGGCGCGGCTGGTTCTGGTCATATTGGCCCAGAGTATTTACCAGAGGGTTAGGGTGATTTTGGAGTTTGTTGTACATTGTGCGAGCGCGGGTTTTAATCACGTCGACAATGTACGGGATGCTGGAATGTTCATGGAGGATATGGGCAGGAAATCTCCAGCCGGTATCATAGATCATCCTTAACGCCCGATTCTGCAACGTCTGGAGTCTGATGAAGGTGGACTTTGCCACCACTCCCCAGATCTCGCATCCGTACAAAACCAGAGGTGGAATGATCGCACGATACAGCTGGAGCTTCAGGCGTAGGGGCATGGTTTTGGAACTGAGGATTGGGTATAGCTGCCGCAGAGCAGCATGACCTTGTAGTACTTTGCCCCTGACGTGATGTCTATACGTCAGCCGCCGGTCCAGCGTGACTCCGAGATACTTCGCCGTAGTGACCCAGGGGATCCGACGGCGCCGCAACACGAGGTCCCGCGGGAGCCGGTTGGCTTTCGTATTCGCCAGGAGAATCGCAGAGCTTTTCTCCGGGTTTATAGACATACGCCAGTTCTCGCACCATCTACTGATGGCACTGAGATGGGCTTGTACTTGGTGGTAACTGTAGCGCGGGTTCTTGTTAGTAGCGAAGATCAGTAGATCGTCCGCATACTGACATGTGTGTGTTTGGGTGCGTGGGGAGATCGGCCATGTAAGCTGCGAAGAGTGCCGGTGACAGTACACTGCCCTCGGGGACTCCTGCGCCAATGGGCCTCTCTCTGGAGAATGATCCCTCCACCTTCACCCGGAAGCTACGTTCCTGTAGGAAACTAGCCACCAAGTAAATATATGGAGGGGGGATTTCGTGCTGTATGAGCTTGTAGACAAGCCCCTCGTGCCAAGTGGTAGAAAATGCCTTTTCCACATCAAGCAACACTGCCACCGTTTTAGCCCTATCCTGGTAAGCCAGGGAAGCTTTTTCGGCTACACGCAGTAGTTGCTCGGTCGTGGAGTGGCCAGAACGAAAACCAAACTGATGTTCAGGAAGGAGACCTTTTTCCTCCAATAGGGGTCCAAGGCGGGACAGGAACAGTTTCTCGAATACTTTCGAGATAACTGGTAGGAGGCTGATGGAGCGGTAACTAGATGGGAAGACCGGATTTTTGCCCGGCTTCAAAACGCATACCACACGCGCCTGTTTCCAGACAGCTGGAAAATGACGCATGCTGAGGCATGCGTTGTAAATCCGGGTCAAGTGCATCACGGCTCTAGGGGGAAGGTGCTGGAGCATTTCCGCTGTTACACGGTCCTGTCCAGGGGATTTTCGGGCTCTTAGGGATTTTATGGTGTTAGTTACCTCGCGAGGGGTAACTATCGGGATGTGGAACACCTCGTGGTCCGCGGGTCCGACTTCTAAGAAGTCTTCTACCGCCTGTTCCACGAGGTCAGTATGGTCATCGTTCTGTGGATCTTCCCTGGGCTGGAATTGAGTTTCCAGATAGTCTGCTAGTGCCTCAGCTTTTTCCCTCGGTTCGAACACAAGTCTTCCCCGAGGGCTATGCACAGGATGCTGGTGTACAGTTTTATCTTTCCGCAAGCCTCGGACGATGCGCCACGGTTTCCTCTCCTGGAGGTTTACGTGACGCAACGTGTTTTCCCAAGCTGCTTGCCTATGTTTTCTTAGGAGTCGTCTCACCAGGGATTTGAACCTCTGGTGTATTACTCCTATCCTAGGATGTCGGAATCTCTGCCATAGCCTTCTGACAGCATTCTTTGCTTGTATGAGGCGTTTAAGTGGTACAGGGATAGATGTCGGGTTTGGTGCTTCGGTAGGAATGCGGTGTGTGTGAGCACGCACCGCGTTTAGGACTGAGGTTGCAAACCCCGCGGCTGCCTCCTCGAGAGCCTCAAGCGAGCTATTTCAGATTGTTTCTTATAACCCTTTTCAACTTCTCGAATGGCGGCGACTTTATCCGCAAAAGTTATCAGCGAAGTTAAGCAGCATTAGGCGTGGTCAGTACTTGGATGGGTGACCACTTGGGATAAAGTGTTGTACTGGACACGTGGTTTACTAAGAGACAGTGACAACACACTGAGCAGTAGGAAGTTGAAGGCGCACGTGTTCTAAACAAGGGAATGTGGGAGCAAGTATACAAGCTCAAGACCGGCAGCTAGGAAACTTATTCCACACCCAAACTGCATTCCGACAAAACAAACAACTCCGGAGAGATGAGCCCTTATATCGACAGAGTTATATTAAATTTCCGGATTTAGATTAATTTTCGACTGATAGTTCTGGGCAAAAACTTGGACTTAGGAAACGAAATTCAAATTAGATGCGACTTTTACTTTCTTTACTATATATAGTAAGTATAGGAAGTATTGTGTTGCACCCAAAACTTGGAAGGGCAAGCGCACGACTTCCTATCGCTGACAGGGGTTTGAACTGGGGGCGTGGTGCCATTCACTACCAACCTAAACAGCTGTTCCTCATATCGGAAAGTTTTCGTGCACCGCACTTTACGTATGTTTCTGAATAGGAAGTTGTTGTGGAATGATGTTCAGCAGGTGCAAGGGTGCTAAGTTTTGGGGCAGCCTGTAGAGCCATTACCGTGCACGAACTGTATCGTTATTCAGGGGCAGCATGTGCTCAACCAAAACACGCTTTTAGAACAAGGCAATGGTTCCATTAAGGCAACAGATAACGTTCAAAAGCTTAACTAAAGCCCTGCCCTTGGTGCAGGCAATCTATGCCATCGACCTGCCCATCACAGCCCAAATTGGGGCCGCTCCGCTCCGCTCGCTATAACCCCCCCCCCCCCCCCCCCACATAATCTGATTAAACAAAAAAGCTTCGATAATGGACATGAACTGTGATCTAAATTATACACGAGGCAGCACTCAATATAAGGGATAAACTACCTAACCTTACCTACAGAGAGTCACTGTCTCTTCCTCCTGGATGTATTACACACACACGCACATGCGCTCGTACGCGCGCGCACACACACACACACACACACACACACACACAAACAACATTTCCAGAAAATAGTTCATTAGCCCCGTATATACACACAACGTATTTCAAATACATAGTTTTTAGACTCGTCCATTCTGCAAACATTTTCCGCAGTTTTCCAATAGTAATACTTTTCTCAAATGTGAAGTCGTTATTCATTTTTACTTTCTCTACTGGTAAGTAGGGGAAGTATTGTATTCCACTCAAAAATTCGATGCCGAGATTTCACCGGAAATATGTTTTGAGACCCCCTGATTCCAAAAAAGGCGTGTGTGTGTCTGTGTCAGTCTGTGGACAGCATAACTCAAAAACGAAAAGTCGGTTAAAAACCAAAGTTGGTATTTAACTGTAATGTCTTTCAAAGATGCGACACGAAGATCTTGAACAAAATAGCCCCATCCTAAACTACCCTTTACGTGGAAACAATTTCGAAAATTTTGATTTTCTTGAAAACGGCTGCAACGATTTTGATTAAAATGTCATATGTTTAAGATATTTGTATGACAAATGAAATGTATATCTTGAATTTTCTGGCTATAGCCTAAGTGCTCTTTACTCTGTATGACTTTTGAATAACTCGTAAATTGCAAGAGATACAGCAAATCTTACTACACAAAAAATGTAGATATCTCTAAAACACAATTTATGTTTGAATAAATTTTTTGTAGAGTGAACCATTTTGGAGATATTCCTTGTTATTTGTGTCAGATTCGGAGAACTTAAAACTTCCGTGAAATGGAACATCGCTGTTCGTTTTTATGTTAAGCGTGCAAAGAGAGATTTGACTATCGCACAAAGCCTACTGTATTCTAATATTCCCCTTGTACCTACAAGGAAATAAGCAGTAAAATAATTTGTACAAATGTTTACCTCAACTAACACGAAGAAGATATAGGAATAAGAGTTTGTAAGAATGGTTAGTACAAGAGTAGGGAAAGTCATGCGAGTGCAACACGTCAGATTTTTACCAATGTTAACTAGACAGGAATCACTCTGTTAATAGAAATGGAAATTTAATTGTTCGCTTGAGGGCATTCATTTGTTCTGGTTGATCGAGACAGACTTTAATTCCCTGACAAAAATGATGACGTAACCTCCGGGATGATGTGCTTCATTTATTTAGGACTTAGATGGATAGATAAATTACGGTGAATAAACGTTATTTCATATAGCGGACTGCAAACAGCCGTGGGAAAAGCGATAACCGTTGTTCCCTTTGTTCAAACAGTGAAACGGTTTTAGGCAATCGTCTGTTTGCACAAATCTCTACACACATTCTAAAATAACTAACGTTTAACATCTCAAACAGGTAAAGCTTATCTCGTTTATGTATATTTCATTCAGTAGAACAAACATTGCATTTCACAAAAACTTTCATATCCAAATTTCAAAATAAATACAGGAGGATCTGATGTGTTTATAAAAATGCTTTTGAGTGGAAATACAATACTTGCTCTACTTGGTATACGTAGTAGAGAAAGTAGAAACCACCCACTCTTACGTGATATAGACAAGAATGACGTAACAAGGAATTTTCTCGAAATTTACCTTTTTTAGAACTTCTCAGAAAAAAGCCGGCAGCCGGAAGTTCCGCGAACACTGGAAACCTATTGTTCTGACCGCTCCATTGTCGTCGGGCTACGTTTACAAGCAGCTTGACCTTGAGCTCCTTTGATGAAGTGTCGGTGGACGTGAAACTAACGTAAGCGTACCTAGCCAGGGAAACCAGTGAAAAATCCTAGGGTTTAGGTAAGTTAGTCCTTGGCAATGAAATGTAGGAGCTGATGAAGGCAAGCCACAGATGCTGCCGTCTAGTGGAAACTGTAAACAGAATATTTAATAAAGTTAAGGATAGAACTTGCCGAGCGAGCAGTAATTCATGGAACGGTATAATAAAAGCAGATCAGTCGTCCGTTGAGTTATAGTAGGTACACACAGATCTGATTCAAATTGTATGAAAGGATGCAAACATTTGTTAAAGCAAGAAAGCATTTCTAATTATTCATAAACACATCTGTTTGTCGGTCGTCGAGTGTGTGTGTGTGTGTGTGTGTGTGTGTGTGTGTGTGTATGTGTGTGTGTGTGTGTTTGATTGTCAACTAATGTACCACCACTCTACCTTTATGTAAACGTAATGACATCGACCTCTGTTTCCGGTGAACGAGCGGTATCAATAATACACTACAATCACTTAACACTCTCTCGCCATTCTTCAGCACGCTATTCTGAGAAAAATTGCTTCTACTTCATTTTTTATGCAGATAAACATTTCCAGAAATTGTGTGTCCTTTTTAACTCAATGTCCTTAAAGGTTATGTGAGGCAACTTTCACTCTGACTAGTCCCTGGGAGCTACACTACCTCGTTCTTCATCCCCCTCTTCCCTCTATCACACGCTTCTTTCTCTCGTCCACTGACGTCCTATATCCCTACCTTTGTCTTCCCCTGTCTCGGATCCCACACTGTCCAGAGACAGGGGGGCCTCAAAACATGTATTTCTGTTGGTATCTCCATATCGAATTTTGAGCGAAATACAATACTTCCCCTACTCTGTACATAGTGGAGAAATTAAAAACACAATTATGTTTGAAATACTTGAGTTTTCAACGTTATAGTCAATTAGCAAGTTGAAGTTTGAGACAATATGAGATGTAGATAACAATAGCAGAGTCGTGGAACTCGTTGGTAACTGTTGTAACGATCTTTACGAACAACAAAGACCATAACAGTTGCTCTCAAGAGACCTGCCTATATTACTGCTATAAAGTTGTGCCAACAGCTCTTTTATCGTGCACGTTATAGACTCTACTGAACAACTAATATAAATTCATTGGCCAGTTTTTGTGCCAACACCAAACTTGTTTTCAACATTTTAAAGTTCTACACACAATACATTCTGTATCCTTCTCAGAAACAAGGAAGAAATAACGAAGAGAGAAGCTGTCTGAACATACAGAAATTACGCCTTACTTAGCTAAATCAGGCGGCGCCGTGGTCGAGCGATTAGACCGTTCGCCTTTCACCTAGGCGGCCGGGGTTCAACCCCAGGGAGTTGTACGAGGTATTCCTGGTGGATGAAGCGGCGTCAGGGCGGATTTTCTCAGGGGTTTCCGGTTTCCCCCACCACTCATTCAAATTATAATGCATATATTATTCCTTTCATCCATTTTTAAAACAGAAAAATTACTAACATCCATGATTTTAATCTTAGCGTTATAATAAAAAGTCATTACCATCACAAATAACCCAGAAATGAATAGTAAAACTCTCAATACTGTACAATAAGTGGTTTCTGAGAAACTGAGACAAACGGGGAAGTTGTAACCTCTAGGTATACTTGCAATATTAATTTTAACAAATTTAACTCCACTTTTCAAAAAAACTATTCACTCTAGAGGTATGAAATTTTGTACACATATAAATCAATGCTTTCTTAAACGTATTGACTTTTTATATCACATAGATAATATTCCCATTTTTTTAAAAATTAATATATAGTTTTTTTATTCATATCCGTTCTTGGACAGTTACATTTATTTTAAAGACACTTCTGGAAACTTTTTAGGAGATTAAAGACTAGATTATGATACAGCCTCCCCTTAAAAGACACCAAAACGTCGCAGTGTACAATATTGACAAAGGCGAGCCGGAACACAGCAAATATGCGAGAATCAAAATGTTATAGAACAACCACGGCTCACCAACTCTGCGCGCACATCCACCCTGGCCCTAGGTCAGAATAAACTATGGCAGAGGACGCCGACTTTAGCAACCTGGGATAGAACAGCAAAACCTCCCAAAGTGCAGAAAATGTAAAGTAGTATACATAATGCAAACAATGTAGTGTGTGTGTGTGTGTGTGTGTGTGTGTGTGTGTGTGTGTGTGTGTGTGTGTGTGTGTGTGTGTGTGTGTGTGTGTGTGTGTGTGTGTGTGTGTGTGAACAGCATACCTCATACCTGTGATTAAAAACCAAAGTTGCTATTTAAGTTCAATGTCTTTCAAGGATGCGGCACGAAGATTTTGAAGAAAATAGCCCCACCCTAAACTACCCTTTACATGGAAAATGTTTCGAAAATTTTCATTTTTTGAAAATGGCTCTAACGATTTTGATTAAAATGGCATACTATTGAGATATTTTCATGACAAATGAAATACCTATCTTGAATTTTCTGGCTATAGCCCATGAAATCCTATTTATTCTGGATGACTTTTGCATAACTGGTAAATCGTAAGAGATAGACAAAGTCTTACTATACAAAACTGTAGATCCTGTTAGAACACAATTTATTTTCGTTTTTCAGTAACATTACTGAACATTAATGTTTGAAAGTACAAGTTATCTCGTTACTGACCGCATGCTAGAACGAAATGTGTAAATGTGTAAAGAACGTTTATTTGAATTAGTCACAAGTGGAGAGACTAATGGAAGTATAACGCGCATGTTGACATAAAGAAGAAAGTAAACAGGGTTGCCAGCAGGTGAAGTGAGTGTGGGCTTCACAGTGATGTGTTGATAATTCAGAGCACTGCCTGCAAGATGTCACTCATGTTTTAAATCATTACAAATGGCTGTCACAACTTTTTAATACCAGCTTTGCCTTAGCGTAGAGAAATGTCGAGTTGACAGTTGATTGCATCATTGTCACTGCCTGGTGCGTCGCCCAGCATTGCCACTCACCACCTCGACAATATGTAGTGATGTGTTGCACTCACATGACTTTCTCTACTCTTGTACTAACTCTTATTCCTATATCTTCTTCGTGTTAGTTGAGATAAACATTTGTACAAATTATCTTATTGCTTATTTCCTTGTAGCTACAAGGGGAATGTTAGAATATAGTGGACTACGTGCCATAGTCAAATCTTTTATAACAAGGAATATCTCCGAAATGGTTCACTCTACAAAAAATTTATTGGAACATAAATTGTGTGTTTTAGCAAGATCTACATTTTGTGTATAGTAAGATTTGGTCTATCCCTAACGGTTTACCAGTTATGCAAAAGTCGCCCAGAGTAAATTCGACTACAGGGACTATAGTCAGAAAATTCAAGATATACATTTCATTTGTCATAAAAATATTTCAAACATACGACATTTTAATTAAAATCATTAAAGCCATTTTCAAGAATATAAAAATTTTCTAAAATTTTTCTATGTAAAGGGTAGTTTACTGTTGGGCTATTTTCTTCAAAATCTCCCTGTCGTATCCTTGAAATACATTAGACTTAAATTCCAAGTTTGGTTTTTAACCGACTTTTCGTTTTTGAGTTATGCTGTCCACAGACACAGACACACACACTTTTTTCTAAAAATACTTTTTTTATTCAGCGGGTCTCAAAACATATATTTCCGGTGAATTGTTGGTTGTAATACAAAAGTTCCCCTAGTTTAGTATACGTAGTAGAGAAAGTGAAAAGGATAGTATGTTTTGAAGGGCATGTTAGTGATAAAGACGAGCATGTTTGTACTAGAGATGGTAAATGAATTGAATTATGACCACAGTAGTAGCAGCTAACAAACAACGCGGACAGTTCATTTTAATATCAAAAGCTAATAAAAGCATTAATTAAATTACTTACGCCAAGTGAACATATGGGTGATATACGATGTTTGTGTTACTGCTGTCTGTTACATAAACAGTTACATTTGCTGGGAACAAACAGTTGCTGCTTTTTGTCACAGCAGCTAGCTGTTAAATCACTCTACTTTTCTGAAAGTAATCAATGGCATGCTTTTAACCTTCAATATGGTTACATGTAGCGATGCTCAACAGTGCAGAACACGCTCGCTTCCCCTTCATGTGTTATTCTCCCCTAACCTCACCTAACTTGCCTGCAGTTGAGCACCCCTGCTATAAGCTCAGGATAACTTGAGCTACATTAAGCAACAATGGAAATCAATGAACAACGTTACTTGAGTTTCTCCAAAGTTAATTAATATGAAAGAGTCTTTTCTATGCGCTAGCTGTTTGATCTGATATATACACCGTTATACGTTGTGATTGTGTTATTGATCCCCGGGGGATTAGATGCCGCCGTTTTGGGTGTTTGATGTACCAATAAATCAACGCCCGTCCGATGAGATCAATTGAAGGTCAACCACCCTCAATTTCTGCAATTAATACGTAATTCAGTCACCAGGTAATCTAAGTTTTAGATTTAACTTTATAAAAGAACCGAGTAATTACAACCTTCTTGCGACTTAAAGGAGAGGAGAAGAAGAAGAAGAAGAAGAAGAAGAAGAAGAAGAAGAAGAAGAAGAAGAAGAAGAAGAAGAAGAAACATTTCAGCCAAAAAGTGGATACAGGAATTCTTCACTGAAAATTCGCGTTTTAAGCTCCGTTGAAATTTTTTTCTTCTGAAGAAAGAGCTAGGAATGTTGGTGTGTGTATGCGTGTGCGTGCGCGTGCGCGTGCGCGTGCGCGTGCGCGTGCGCGTGTGTGAAGTCTGTGTGTTAGTGTGTCACTCTGTGGACAGCATAACTCAAAAACGAAAAGTCGGTTAAAAACTAAAGTTGGTATTCAAGTTTAATGTCTTTTAAGGATGCGATACGAAGATTTTGAAGAAAATAGCCCCACCCTAAACTACCCTTTACATAGAAATTTTTTCGAAAACTTTGATTTCCTTGAAAATAACTAATGATTTCGATTAAAGTGCTGTATGTATTACACATTTGTATGACAAATCAAAATGTCTATTTTGAATTTTCTGGCTATAGCCTATGTAATCCTGTTTGCTCTGGCTTACTTTTGAATAACTTCTAAAACGCAAGAGATACACCAATTCTTACTCTACAAAAAATGTAGATCTTGCTAAAATAACACGATTTAGGTCTCTAAATTTTTTTGTAGAGTAAAGCATTTCTGAGATATTTCTTCTAATTTGTGTGAGTTTCCGAAAACTTTAAACTTTCCTGAAATGGAACGCCGTTGTTCATTTTTTTACATGTTAAGTGTGCAAAGAGAACAGAATCTCAAAGCTTTAAAAGATTTGACTATCGCTCAAAGCCTACTGTATTCCCATATTCCCCTTGTACCTACAAGGAAATAAGCAATAAGATAATTTGTGCAAATGTTTATCTCAATTAACGCGAAGAAGATATAGGAATAAGAGTTTGTAAGAATGGTTAATACAAGAGTAGAGAAAGTCATGTGAGTGCAACACATCAGATTTTTTGTGTTTATGGGGCCTCAAGACATATTTCCGGTGAAATCTCGACATCACATTTTTGTATGGAATAATTGGTCTGTGGGATGTATGGCACACACCAAAGAGGGGTTCGTATCATGTTCTGCACTGTTTTCAGTTTGTAAACAAGGTAGTTATAGAGTGGGTAGTTAGTTGTGTCGGTGGAAATACGGCTCCTGGTCAAATGAATCGTATTATTTCTGGTGTTGAAACTGGGTGGTCATAAACCATTCTGACGGTTTCTTAATGAACCAAGGCTGCAAGGTAAACTAGTGGCCAAGCAATTAAAACTTTATTTGTACACAGAGTGGAATTAAAGTTTTAATCAAAGCCCGGAAGACAAGCTGGCCAGGAAGCAACTTCTACTGTTTGTTTAATCGAAAGCTCGGTGGAGTTCCAATGTACATATATCAGCATATATTCTCCCTTTCCAGATTTAATACAGGGGAGTTGTGCAAACGGAAACGTCTGGTTTACCTCTAACTGTTACAAAAGTAACAGTGATAAAAAACCTGATGTGTTGCACTCATATGCCTTTCTCTATTCTTGTATAAACGATTCTTACAAACTCTTATTCCTATATCTTCTTCATGTTAGTTAAGATAAATATATGTACAAATTATCTTATTGCTTATTTCATTGTAGGTACAAGGGGAATATTAGAATACAGTAGGCTTTATGCGATAGTCAAATATTTGAAACTTTGAGATTCCGTTCTCTTTGCAGGCTTAACATATAAAAAAATGAACAACGATGTTCCATTTCACGAAAGTTTTAAGTTTTTCGAAACTAACACAAATAACAAGGTATATCTCCGAAATGCTTCACTCTGCAAAAACATTTATTCAGACATAAATTGTGTGTTTTAGCAAATCTACATTTTTTGTACAGTATGATTTTGTCTATCTCTTAAGGTTTACGAGTTATGCAAAGGTCGTCCAGAGTAAATACGACTACAGGGGCTATAGTCTGAAAATTTAAAATATACATTTCATTTTTCATAAAAATATCTCAAACATGACATTTTTAACCAAAATCATTAGAGCAATTTTCAAGAAAATCAAAATTTCGAAAAATTTTCCATGTAAAGGGTAGTTTAGAGTGGGGTCATTTTCTTCAAAAGCTTCATGTCGCATCCTTGAAAGACATTAAACTTAAATACCAACTTTGGTTTTTAACTGACTTTTCGTTTTTGAGTTACGCTGTCCACAGACTGACACACACACCTAAAATGCTCCTTTTTTGTATTCAGGGGGCCTCAAAACATATTTTCGGTGAAATCTCGACATCGAATTTTTGGCTCGAATAGAATACTTCCTCTACTTACTCTACGTAGTAGAGAAAGTAACAGACAAAATTTAATGTCGATTACTATTGTTCTTCCTGTTGGCTGAATAAATCGTGTGGGTACAAATGATATTTACGTTACAGCGTGTTTAAGTATACAACACCGCAAGGTGTAGCAAGGCTCTGATTGGAAGTTGTGTTGACCAGCTTCTCGTGCTAACCGCCATTAAATGCTGTGTCTGCTATACTTACTCAGCACGGATACAGCTGTAACACAAACAGAACACGACTGCTTACTCAACAACAGATATAAAAGTAATAGGAACAGAAATTACTGTTAATGTATAACAGTTAGAAAAGTAATAGTGATAAACTACGTATACAGAAATAGGTATAAGAGACAGGAATGTAATAACTAAGTGGTAGATAGACCGCGAACAAAATAAAGTTGGAGGCGTGGCTTACCAAAACTGAAGCTCTTCTGCTTTCCCCCTCCACTGTCCTTTGGGTTGCCTCTCCTCCACTGCGCCGTCTGCTCTGGTCAGCTATTCACTCGCTCTCGCATTCATACAAGGGAATACAAGAAGGGAGGGAAGCACATCACGTGATGCACCGTGGTGTGGAAAGGAAATGGCTCTGCTGACGCATGCGCACAGCGACTGTCTTTTGCTGCGAGTCTAGCTTATAGTTACTTATGGGCATAACTGAAAGAGGAGCAGAATAGAACGGACGGGGAGGGACGGGGCGATTGAGAGGGACTGGGATGGGATGGAGGGAGAGTGTGAGGGAGAGTGAGATGGGGAGTGGGAGGAAGTGGCATTGGTATGCAGAGAGAGAGAGAGGGAGGAGGGACAAAGAATGGCCGGTTTAACTACATACGGCACCGCAGGCGGTGACATTGATGATGCATGGAATGAACATGGAGCACTGGTGGAATGAGATGGCGGGGGAACCCCGCCCCAGCGCCGCTTCTTTCACCACGAATTCCACATGCATTCGCCTGGGATCGAACCCGGGCCGCTTTGGTGAGAAGCGAGGGGTCTAACCACTCGGCTACGGCGCGTAGATTCCCAAGCAATGTTGCAGGGAAGTGTGAGTGCAGAGCGCGGTGTTTGGAAGAGAGGGCGGTCATGTGACCACTGATGATGGACAGTTTCCAGTAACGAGCTCAGCTGCACTTCAATTTATCACCTTGTGTTTACTTTGATCAGACGCTCGCTGTGAATGTCGCGATAAACCTTGCTCCGCCTGGAAAAATATGCAAATTATTCTTTACATTCATTATCTCAAGGGAACCAGAAATAAGCAAGCTTTTTTCAAAAATAACAAATGTACATGAATACATTTCAAGACCACATAAGCATTACAGTTGTATGGCTTTATATTCTCTTGCTTTCCTGTCTGTCTGTCTGTCTGTCTGTCTGTCTGTCTGTTTGCTATTGGATGATAATGAAATATTAACTCTCATCAATAACTACCGCTACCTGACATAAAAAGTAGATGAATTTGTAACCTAACGTTAACACATAAGTCCATAATTTAAAATTCTTTTGGCACAAGGAGCCTTTTAGAGACGTAGCAAGAAATTAACAAATTTGATCATGATTATTCACCAAACTCAAGATGGCTCTGACATGATAGAGTAGAACTTCCCGAGCCAGGAAAAGTTCACCTGAGATCAGAGAAAGAAAACAAAATAGTACAACAATTGGTAAACGTCGCTGAGTGACAACTTCGAAGATTATTTGGAATTCGTTGTCCAAGCCGATATATCATCATAAATCAGATGTACAACTGGTTTAAATAAACGAAAGGAGTTTTCGTACACCCGGTAGAGCCGTAGACAGACAGATACAAGGGTTAACAACTAATAACTTGTAGCTATGCAAGGAAGTTCTTGACGTTCTGACACTCGTAAATTGCAGAATCGCTGGAATGTAACAAAGCTTTATTGCAGTGAGAAGAGATCTGTTGCTTGTCGTCTGTCTTCTGTTTGGAGCGAGCGCATTGTGTTCCACCGTCATCTCCCAACCGTATCACAAATCCTGCAACTGTGCATGGACACAAAGGGACCTTTACAGCCACATTAAGTAACCAAAATTGCAAACTTTTAGTTTTTCTAGCCCGTATAGGTACTAAATAGGGGAAGTATTGCACTTCACTCAAAAAATCGATGTCGAAATTTCATCCGAAATATATGTTCTGAATCCAAAAAAAGCATTTTTAGAAAAACGTCCGTGTGTGTGTCACTCTGTGAACAGCACAACTCAAAAAAAAAAGTCGCTTAAAAACGAAAGTTGGTATTTAAATTTTGTGTCTTTCAAGCATACGACACGAAGATTTTGAAGAAAATACCCCCACCCTAAACTACCATTTACATGGAAAATTTTTCGAAAATTTTTATTTTCTTGAAAATGGCTCTAACGATTTTCATTAAAATGTCACATATTTGACATATTTTTAACACAAATGAAATGTATATCTTGAATTTTCTGGCTATAGCCCCTGTAGTCGTGTTTACTCTGGGCGACTTTTGCATAACTGGTAAACCGTAAGTGATAGACCAAATCATACTACACAAAAAATGTAGATCTTGCTAAAATACACAATTTATGTCTGAATAAATTTTCTTGTAGGGTGAACCATTTCAGAGATATTCCTTGTTATCAGTGTGTGAGTTTCTGAAAACTTAGAACTTTCTTGAAATGGATCATCGTTGTTCATTTTTTTTATATGTTAAATGTGCAAAGAGAACAGAATCTCAAAGCTTTGGAAGATTTGACTATCGCACAAACCCTTTCTGTATTCTAATATTCCCCCGGCACCTACAAGGACATAAGCAATAAGATAATTTGTACAAATGTGTATCTGAACTATCAAGAAAGAAGATATAGGAACGAGACTTTGTAAGAATGGTTAGTACAAGAGTAGAAAAAGTCATGTGAGTGTAACACATGAGATACTTTTGTGATAGAGCGGACGCTCCTAAGCGTTCTTAAATAGCATGTTGTAATAATTTAAATGTAATTGTGAGAAGCCATTATTCGGTAGGAAGGCAGCAAAATAAACTTCCGATGTATTTAACGAACGTTGTGTTAAAGACAGCAATATTACTAATGAATAGTTAATTATAAAAGTGAGCTGGTATAATTAGATATCTCGTGCGCCTTTACGACAACAACACGCTGACGTCATTATTCTTTTCTTCTGTGCTCTTAAAAGTTAAACGATTCTGTTTGTGATCAGATGGAGCTGTGGTTACACGACATTAATTACGTTTTGCTCTGCGTTTTCAGTGATGCTTAAAGTTCTTAATTTATTTATAGAAAATAGGATCAATAGGAGGTTATTCCACTCGACATGACATCGAGAAAGACAGCTTCAAGCCGAGTCACGTATTGCAACGAAGAACAAACCTATCAGTTCGTGTGACGTCAGCTCACCCAAGCGTCACATATACAGGGTGGAAGGGAAGTCATTGCGATAGTCAAATCTTTTAAAGCTTTGAGATCCCGTTCTCTTTGCACACTTAACATATAAAAAATGAACAACGATGTTCCATTTCACGAACGGTTTAAGTTTTCTGAAACTCACACACACAAGGAATATCTCCGAAATGGTTCAGCCTACAAAAAAATTATTCAGACATAAATTCTGTGTTTTAGTGAGACCTACATTTTTTGTGTAGTATGATTTGGTCTATCTCTTACGGTTTACGAGTTATGCAAAAGTCATCCAGAGTAAATACGACTACAAAGCCTAGAGTCAGAAAATTCAAAATATACATTTCATTTGGCGTAAAATATCTCAGACATATGGCATTTTAATAAAAATCGTTAGAGCCATTTTCAACAAAATCAAAATTTTCGAAAAAACTTCCATATGAAGGGCAGTTTAGGGTGGGGCTATTTTCTTCAGAATCTTCCTGTCGCATCTTTGAAAGACATTAAACTTAAATACCAACTTTGATTTTTAACCGACTTTTCGTTTTTGATTTATGCTGTTCACAGATTGACAGACACACATACACATGGACCTTTTTCTAAAAATGCTTTTTTTTTTTATTCAGGGGGCCTCAAAACATATTTCCGGTGAAATCTCGATATCGAATTTTTTTGAGTGGAATACAATACTTCTCCTACTTAGCAGTAGAGAAGGTAAAATTCTAATGGTATTTTGTTCTTTGATCAGCCGATTTCGAAGTAATAAATGGTTTTTTATTTCCAATTGGATGTGTAATTCCACAAAAATGTAGAAAGATAACTGTTTGTTACTTGTAAGATACGTAGAGTCTGACATAGCTTCATGGAACATCACACACGGTTTTGAAATAACTATTTACTTAAAAGACGTGAAGGAATACTCCAAGCAGCTTTTTCACATGTGCAGTAAGTCGACAACGTTGTGTTGAGGTTGGTCAGGGAGTTGACCTGTATTGTAGATGTAAACAGGGCGGGCGCTTTCACTTTCGTTTAATGTTTTGGCAGATAACGCTTGTGATTGGCCCACACTGGCACAGTAAACATGGAAGAGAAAGCAGGGTGTATGTTTATGTTTTCAAGACGCACCGCTACGGTGTTATGTTGGGAAAGTGACAGCTTGTTTTCGACAAAACTAAAATATCTCCGTAGGAAATGGCCAGAGATAAAAATGTAAGATACAGAATATGTTCCAAATATCGATAACTATCACTGGTTTAAATTAATATGACGACTTCCCTTCCACCCTATATAAACCACTGTGTAAGTGCTGAAGTGGAGTGTTCAGTCAGGTGTAACGCTATGGATGACAATTACATCGCCAGTACATACCAGCCAGTGTTTCTGTTATAAGGTTACCCAAGTCCTTCTCAGATAGTAAAGAAGCTAAATAGCTCCAAATATTTGACACACAATTTATACTGAAAAGAAGTTAATTTCAACACCAGCAACTACATGAAAGCAAAAATGTATTTTTCTATAATTAATAACATGAACTTGTTCGGCCGAGTAGTGGTGTGAGGTAGCCTGGCCGTGTCCGTCCTCTCTTGTGCACCGAGCCCGACCACACAACACCTACTTGTGAAGGCCTGTAGAATGTCTCGTGAAGGTGCATTAATGAAAGTGAGCGTACTTGGAAGTGAAAGTAGAAAGTTGGAGGGTAGTGATAGATAACGAGAGCAGGTTTCCTTCCCCTTGTGAGAGTTGGTCCGCGCCCTTTGAGAGCATTATGATGCAATCATTCACACACCAGGTGAACCCTTTGTAAGAAAACCGCCGTGCGGATCTCTTCAATGGGGGAAAGTACTTTGCAGATTCGCTGGAAAGGAAAAACGAAATGTTTTGTTATAGAGAGAGAGAGAGAGAGAGGTGGAGGGTGGAGGGGGGGGGGGCGGGGGTGAACAAAGGTTGCAGTGGTTTTGACAGCCTCTTTATGATTTATTCATTGCACACATCCATTAGGAGGGCTGGAAATTCCGGCTGTTATTTCCCCAGTGTGTTGCACACATACCATTTAGCATTCAGTGTATAACACAAGCCGCCAGATCATAGTCCAGATTAAGAAGTCCTCCACCTTCATCCTGTCACAGGACATCTCATGTCTTACACTCACATGACTCTCTACTCTTGTACTAGCCATTCTTACAAACTCTTATTCCTATATCTTCTTCGTGTAAGTTGAGATAAACATTTGTACAAATTATCTTATTGCTTATTTCATTGTAGGTACAAGGGGAATATGGGAATACAGTAGACTTTGAGCGACAGTCAAATCTTTTAAAGCTTTGACATCCCATTCTCTTTGCACGCTTAACATATCAAAAAATGAACAACGATGTTCCATTTCACGAAAGTTTTTAAGTTTTCCGAAATTGACACACATAACAAGCAATATCTCGGAAATGCTTCATTCTACAAAAAAAATTATTGGCACATAAATTATGTATTTTAGCAAGATCTACATTTTTTGTATATAATGTTTTGATCCATCTCTAACGGTTTAGCAGTTATGCAAAAGTCGTCCAGAGTAAATACGACTACAGGGGCTATAGCCAGAGAATTCAAGATATACATTTCATTTGTTATAAAAATATCTCAAACATATGACATTTTAATCAAAATCATTAGAGCCATTTTTAAGAAAAACAAAACTTTCAAAAAATTGTCCATGTAAAGGGTAGTTTAGGGTGGGGCTATTTCCTCCAAAATCTTCGTGTCGCATCCGTGAAAGACATTAAACTTAATTACCAACTTTGGTTTTTAACCGACTTTTCGTTTTTGAGTTATGCTGTCCACACACACACACACACACACACACACATACACGTGCGCGCGCACACACACAAACACCCACGGACCTTTTTCTAAAAATGCTTTTTTTTTTTGGATTCAGGGGTTCTCAAAACATATATTTCCGGTGAAATCTCGACATCGTATTTTTGGGTGGAATACAATACTTTTCTCTACTTACGAGTAGAGAAAGTAAGAAAGTGCATTCTGACAGCTAGGTGCACACGTGCGCTTCAAAGAGTTTCTATGGCAACGAACATCGTCCTCCATGGTCTAGGGGTAACCAGCTAGCCTCTGACTCCCTAGGTCGCGGGTTGAAACCTCTTGGAGAGCGATGGATTTTTACCGGCGTAAAAATTCGTAGGATAGTTTCCTTCGTAAGGGAAGTAAAGTCGGTAGTCCCGTGCCATAGGCATGTAAAAAGACCTCAAGCTTGATAGAGAGGCCTATGGGCAAAATTAACCGTTCTTTCATGCCCAATATAGAAACATTTCTAATGTAAATTATAATCTGAGTAATATTTCATATTTATGATCGACCTTAGCCAGATTTATTAATTATAAGTCTGATAAATTAATTACAATAAATAACTTATACATGAAGTAAAGTTTCGTCTGAAAACCAATATATTCAATTTATCTTCTATTTATCAATGTTACAAGGTTATCATTTTCATCATGCCGCTGTGACGTGCTGGAAACGAATCGCCTATTTATCCCTCTTTGGTAATAATATTCGCAACTTTCTTAGTCATAAGGTTGTGTCCCTTCTGATTCCTTCTTGTTATAACAGTTGATAAGTAGGTCATTACTGACCAGGATAGAGGTGTTGAAACTGATTGGCGCGTGTTGCAGGTGGTGATAGTGGTGTCAGCCAACCAGCAGATGAGGAGCACCACTAACCTGCTCATCATCAACCTGGCAGTGGCAGATCTGCTCTTCATCGTGTTCTGTGTTCCCTTCACCGCCACTGACTACGTGCTGCCGTTCTGGCCCTTTGGCGAGATCTGGTGCAAGATCGTGCAGTACCTGATCGTCGTCACGGCCTATGCCAGTGTCTACACCCTGGTGCTCATGTCCCTGGACAGGTTCCTGGCCGTCGTGCACCCCATCACCTCCATGTCGGTGAGTACATCCACCCTTCGTAACACTCACATGACCTTCTCTACTCTTGTCCTACTAGCCATTCTTATTCCCATGTCTTCTTCGGGTTGCTTGACATAAACATCTTATTGCTTATTTACTTGTAGGTACAAGGGGAATATGGGAATACAGTAGGCTTTGTGCGATAGTCAAATCTTCCAAATCCTTGAGATTCCGTTCTCTTTGCACACTTAACGTATAAAAAAATGAAGAACGATGTTCCAATTCACGAAAGTTTTAGCCAGAAAATTCAAGATATACATTTCACTTGTGATAAAAATATCTTAAGCATACGTCATTTT
The DNA here is from genome assembly GCA_030765045.1 of Tenodera sinensis. Lineage (NCBI taxonomy): Eukaryota > Metazoa > Arthropoda > Insecta > Mantodea > Mantidae > Tenodera > Tenodera sinensis. The sequence continues at coordinate 104,820,222 of CM060972.1, forward strand.
AATCAAAATCAAAATCGTTAGAGCCATTTTCAAGAAAATCAATTTTCGAAAAAATGTCCATCTAAAGGGTAGTTTAGGGTGGGGCTATTTTCTTGAAAACCTTCGTGTTGCATCTTTGAAAGACATTAAACTTAAATACCAACTTTGGTTTTGAACCGAGCTTTCGGTTTTGAATTATGCTGTCCACAGACACACACGAACCTTTTTCTAAAAACTGCTTTTTTTTTTATTCAAGGGCTCTCAAAACTTATACTTCCGATGAAATCTCGACTTTGAATTTTTGTGTGGAATATACTTCCTTCTCCTTACCTCTTAATTTAAAATTCTCCATTTCTTTAAATTATGCAATTAAAATTTATTTCTTAACAAAATATTTCAGTTAAACTGTGAAGGTGTTAATGTGAATTTATAAATGGCTAGGTACTTCAGTTAATTACAGCTATTTCTATTGTCCGGCCTCGTTTGTTCGAGGGGCAAATTCACCGCCTGACAAAAAGGTCACACTAGCTATCAATAGAGAGGAAGAAAACGCCCCTTGTTAGACAATAGAATGCACAAACAGTGAAGCGAAATCGATAATGTGCAAATGGATTTCTTGGGTACTGTGGCTGCTGTCTCCAAAACTAAGTTTTAGTGCATTTCAGTGTCCCAATTCATTCAACTGTCAAATGGTAGCAAACAAGACAAATACGTAGCTTTGTCACTTTCCTCTCTGTGTACAACAGACATGGTGAGCATCGGAGAGCAGCACGTTGTGGTGCAGCGCAGTTTATACAAGTAGCTGGAGTGGTTGCAAACAGTGACGCCGATCGCGGCGCACAACAAAGAACACTGGGGGCGAGTTACTTCACACCACATATCAGGTGCTGCTGGTCTGAAAGGTGTGGTTGAGGTCAAGCTTCCACTCAGTGAGTAGACAATGAGCGCCGCACTCTAAAAGGGGGTTTCCAGATCGTTCGAGAAGGATCCGGCTTCCCCTAATGCGGTCAGTCATTTTTACTTTATTGTATAGGAAGTATTGTATTCCACTCAAAAATTCCATGTCGGAATTTCACTGGAAATATATGTTCTGACACCCCTGAATCAAAAAAAAAAAAAAAAAAAAAAAAATCATGTTTAGAGAAAGGTCCGCGTGTAATTTTGTGTGTGTCAGACTTTGGACAGCATAACTCAGAAACAAAAAGTAGGCTAAAAAGCAAAGTTAGTATTTAAATTTTGTGTCTTTCGAGGATACGACACGAAGATTTTGAAGAAAATAGCTCTACCCTAAACTACACTTTACATGGAAAATTATTCGAAAATTTTGATTTTCTAGAAAATGGCTGTAAAGATTTTGATTAAAATGTCATATGTTTAAGATATTTTTATGACAAAGAAATGTATATTTTGAATTTGCTGGCTATAGCTCCTGTAGTCGTATTTACTCTGGACGACTTTTGCATAACTGGTAAACCGTTAGAGATAGACAAAATTATACTGTACAAAAAATGTAGATCTTGCTAAAATACACAATTTATGTCTGAATAAATTTTCTTATAGGGTGAACCATTTCGGAGGTATTCTGTTATGTGTGTGAGTTTCGGAAAACTTAAAACTTTCGATCTTTATTTGTTGATATGAAGTGTGCAAAGAGAACGGGATCTCAAAGCTTTAAAAGATTTGAGTATCGGTCAAAGCCTACTGCATTCTAATATTCCCCTTGTACCTACAAGGAAATAAGCAATAAGATAATTTGTACAAATGTTTATCTTAACTAACATGAAGAAGATATAGGAATAAGAGTTTGTAAGAATGGTTAGTACAAGAGTAGAGAAAGTCATGTGAGTGCAACACACCGGATATTTATTTTTAAACAGGTGAAGACTTCCTTATAAAGGTGCTCGTTTGTTTTGAGTGGACCTTGTGATGGGATTGCGATGTTGAACTTTTGCGTGCAATATTGTAACCTACTTTCAGTTGGTGCACAGAAAGATCAACAGTTGTAATAAAATCTCGAAATCTCCTATGAGAAACGTAGTGTGGAAAAAAGTGAAGATAACAAAAGAAAAGTCGGTAAAGTATCACCCTTCTTCTTCCTCCAGTGACACCAACCCTGGTAAGCTGAGTAAATATTTAACCGAGGGAAACAGAGGTGCAGAAATAAAAATTTTAAGGGCTGGTTGCAATATCTTGTAGGCTTATGCGCTGTGAGCTGTAAAAATAACAACTGGATATCTCCCCACATACGTATGAGCAAGCTTGCTTCTCCACCCTGCTCTTCTTACACGCTTTATATTAGCTTCAGCTGTGTGTGCGGGCGTGCGTGTGTGTGTGTAAGAGCGTGTGTGTCCGTGCGTGCGTACGTATGTGTGCGTGCGTGTGTGTAAGAGTGTGTCCGTACGTGCGTGTGTCCGTGCGTGCGTGCGTACGTAGGTGTGCGTGTGTGTGTGTAAGAGCGTGTGTGTCCGTGCGTGCGTACGTATGTGTGCGTGTGTGTGTAAGAGTGTGTGTGTCCGTGCGTGCGTACGTATGTGTGCGTGTGTGTGTGTAAGAGTGTGTGTGTCCGTGCGTGCGTACGTATGTGTGCGTGTGTGTGTAAGAGTGTGTGTGTCCGTGCGTGCGTACGTACGTGCGTGTGTGTCCGTGCGTGCGTACGTATGTGTGCGTGCGTGTGTGTGTGTAAGAGTGTGTGTGTCCGTGCGTGCGTACGTATGTGTGCGTGTGTGTGTGTAAGAGCGTGTGTGTCCGTGCGTGCGTACGTATGTGTGCGTGTGTGTGTGTAAGAGTGTGTGTGTCCGTGCGTGCGTACGTACGTGCGTGTGTCCGTGCGTGCGTACGTATGTGTGCGTGTGTGTGTGTAAGAGCGTGTGTGTCCGTGCGTGCGTACGTATGTGTGCGTGCGTGTGTGTAAGAGCGTGTGTGTGCGTGCGTGCGTACGTATGTGTGCGTGCGTGTGTGTAAGAGCGTGTGTGTCCGTGCGTGCGTACGTATGTGTGCGTGCGTGTGTGTAAGAGTGTGTGTGTCCGTGCGTGCGTACGTATGTGTGTGTGCGTGTGTGTAAGAGCGTGTGTGTCCGTGCGTGCGTACGTATGTGTGCGTGCGTGTGTGTAAGAGTGTGTGTGTCCGTGCGTACGTATGTGTGTGTGCGTGTGTGTAAGAGCGTGTGTGTCCGTGCGTGCATACGTATGTGTGTAAGAGCGTGTGTGTCCGTGCGTGCGTACGTATGTGTGTGCGTGTGTGTAAGAGCGTGTGTGTCCGTGCGTGCGTACGTATGTGTGCGTGCGTGTGTGTAAGAGCGTGTGTGTCCGTGCGTGCGTACGTATGTGTGCGTGCGTGTGTGTAAGAGTGTGTGTGTCCGTGCGTGCGTACGTATGTGTGTGCGTGTGTGTAAGAGCGTGTGTGTCCGTGCGTGCGTACGTATGTGTGTGCGTGTGTGTAAGAGCGTGTGTGTCCGTGCGTGCGTACGTATGTGTGTGCGTGTGTGTAAGAGCGTGTGTGTCCGTGCGTGCGTACGTATGTGTGTGTGCGTGTGTGTAAGAGCGTGTGTGTCCGTGCGTGCGTACGTATGTGTGTGCGTGTGTGTAAGAGCGTGTGTGTCCGTGCGTGCGTACGTATGTGTGTGTGCGTGTGTGTAAGAGCGTGTTTGTCCGTGCGTGCGTACGTATGTGTGCGTGTGTGTAAGAGTGTGTGTGTCCGTGCGTGAGTGCGTGCGTGTGCGTGTGTCTTTGTGCGTGTGTGCATGTGTGTGTGCATGTGTGCACGCGCGTGTGTGTGTGTGGGTGGGTGCTTGGGTGTGTGCCCGTGAGTGTGTGAAAATTTACACATTTGTCAATGATCGCTATAATACAATAAAATCGTGACTTCGTCCTAATGTCCTGACCAGTATTATTAGAATAAAAAGTGACTTGGCTAAATTTAAAAACATAACGTAATTTTCACCAACTTGAGACGTCTGATTGACTTGAAAATTTGCACACGTGTCGAGAGCCAATGACAATACAATAATAATGCCAGGTCTATTAATATCTTGACTAGGATAATCAAGATAAAATGAATTAGATAAATGTATAGAAAATAGTGCAATTATGGCATCTTAGGTGTCGCTAAGGCACATTTCTACGTGAACCCTAAAAATTCTTGTAATTAAATACATATTTAGATATATATTGGATGACGAAGATGCAGAGGACCTGATAGGAACACGAGGCTTGGGGCCAATATGGCGGACCGGAGTTCACACAGGGCCAACACATCTGCAACAGATGGTAGCTTAGAAATCGACACACAGTTAAAACAGTAATTGTAATCTAATATGTTGCAAACTAAGTGATATGAAAATTTAAAGAAAAAAATACAAAAAGGAAAGAAAGAAGAAATTTGTTATTCAGAAGTTTTAAAAATATTTGAAGTTAAAAATTTTTAAAAACATTTGAATAGAAAAATGAGACTAAAAATTAAAAATAAATTATAGTTAAAAAAAACTAAAAAAAAAAAATGCTTTTATAACCCACCGAACTAAAAACTAGAAAATGTTTAACTATGAAGAGTTTGCTCTATAGTGATATATAGTGAACTAGCTCATGACATTTCAAATTTTTATAAGTTTTTATTTTAAACTAATTTATGTTAAGAAAGTAATAAATTGCATTCTAAAAAGCGTGGGGTCCCACAACAATGTTATAAATACCTGATTGGTAGCTATTTATAAAAGAAGAGACATTATAAATATATCTATTGATAAATGATAAATATATTGTTATTTAAGTTTAAGTTCAAGTTCTTTCAAGGATGCGACACTAAGAATTTGAAGAAAATTTCTCCGCCCTAAACTACCCTGTTCATAGAACATTTTTAAAAAATATTGATTTTCTCCAAAATGGGTCTAGTGATTTTGATTAAAATGTCATACAATTAGATATTTTATACCGAATGGAAAGTATATTTTGAATACTCTGGATGACGTTTGCAAAACTGGTAAACCGTTAGAGATAGACCAAATCTTACTATACAAAAAATGTAGATCTTGTTAAAACACAACTTTTGTTATATGACGTTTTTGCGAAAAGGAAATAAGCAATAAGATAATTTGTACAAATATTTATCTCAACTAACACGAAGAAGATAAAGGAATAAGAGTTTGTAAGAATGGTTAGTACAAGAGTAGAGAAAGTCATGTGAGTGCAGCGCATCAGATTTTTGTGTGGTGTATTGGGAGAATACAATCCAGTTGAAACAGAAGCTCTCACTGAAAGCGCATGTTGTGTGTGTGTGTGTATGTGTGCGTGTGTGTGTGCGTGCGTGTGAGTGAGTGTGTGTGCGCGAGTGTGTCTGTGTGTGAGAGAGAGAGAGAGAGAGAGAGAGAGAGAGTGTGTGTGTGTGTGTGTGTGTGTGTGTGTGTGTGTGTGTGTGTGTGTGTGTGTGTGTGTGTGTGTGTGTGTGTTATTGACAAGCAGATCAACTTGACAGAATAGCAGCCACTCGTCCAATTAAACGGTTCCACAGCCACCTCTTTGTAACATTCAAATTTGCTGGTGTCAATCAGCCCAAGTAGATACTCCAAACAAATCATTCAGCCTTTCAAAAACCTTCTCATTTGTTTATTTCAAACAGTCTTTTATCTAAAATATCAATTTATTTCTGAATACGACATTACAAAGCTCAGCTGTCATCGGTGAAATGTCACACTCGTACAGTGGTAATATACACCTTTTTCTAAAATGTTTTTTTTTTTAATTTTTTTTTTATTCAGGGGCCTCAAAACACATATTTGCGCTGAAGCTGGACATAGAGTTTTTGGGTGAAGTACAATTCTTGCTCTACTTGATATATGTCATAGGGGACTGGACTTCATGATTTTGTGGCACTGGTGTCAGAAGTGGGATTCCTGGAATTGCCGTTTGTTACAGTACTTTTACCCACCTAAAGCGTTTGTGTTCCTTTGATTATGAAGCTATATTGTGGATTCTTAGAGCGTTTCCATTCAAAGTATACTTACTATTTATGGCATTCAACGTTGTTTGCGAGTCTACTAAGATATTTGTACTTGTAAAGTTATCAGAGTAGTAATGCACTGCTTTTTCTCATTTGTACATAAACGGAAAGAGATTTTTTGCAATCAGGAGTTCCTTTCTATCGACTGCAGAGTCAGAAGGGAATACTGATAGACTTGTTGAGGAGGTTTTGAAGTAATCTGATTTGTTGTTTTTATCGACTCTCGTACGTACGTCCCTCTGATGCGATGAGTCTGGAGCAAGATGCACTTAAATTAACCATGTTGCCATAGCAACAACACCGTATTCACGTGTTTACGCTTGCCTTATGTTTGATGTTTTACTCTACAGCGAAGTTTCAGGCTAAATTAATACTTACTTGGAATTTAAGCGATCTAACTCCAGTGCTCAAATATTCCATTTTGATACCGTTGCAAACCATTACGTACTTTTTTATTTTCTCTATTGGTGAGTAGGGGAAGTATTGTATTCCACACAAAAATTCGATGTCGAGATTTCACCGGAAATATGTTTTGAGACCCCCTGAATAAAAAAAAGCATTTTTAGAAGAAGGTCCGTGTGTGTCTGTGTATCTGTCACTCAGTCTGTGAACAGCGTAACTCAAAAATGAAAAGTCTGTTAAAAACCAAAGTTGATATTTAAGTTTAATGTCTTAAAAGGGTGCGACACGAAGATTTTGAAGAAAATAGTCCCACCCTAAACTACCCTGGGAACATTTTTTGAAAATTTTCTATTTTCCTGAAAATAGCTCTAACGATTTGGATTAGAATGTCATATATTTGAGATATTTTTATGACAAATGAAATGTATATTTTGAATTTTCTGGTTATAGCCTATGTAGTCGTGTTTACTGTGGACGACTTTCACATAACTTGTAAACCGTTAGAGATAGACCAAATCATACTGTGCAAAAAATGTAGATCTTACTAAAATACACAATTTATGTTCCAATAAATTTTCTTGTAGAGTGAACCATTTCAGAGATATTCCTTGTTATGTGTGAGAATTTCGGAAAACTTAGAACTTTCGTAAAATGTGCAAAGAGAACGGGATCTCAAAGCTTCAGAAGATTTGACTATCGCTCAAAGTCTACTGTATTGTAAGATTCCCCTTGTATCTACAAGGAAATAAGCAATAAGATAATTTGTACAAATGTTTATCTCAACTAACATGAAGATACAGGAATATTTCTAGCACTTGGAAGGAAATGCTAACAGAATCAACTTGGGTTAAAAAGAGTAGTTTTAACAGAAAGTTGATTGCTAATTCATGTTGTGTTGATAAACCGGTGGTGCATTATCTATCCCCTGTGGGGTTTGACTGCTATCAGACAGGGTGATTACTCATTTATAATGTTGGCAGTGATGAAAGATTTAGTTGTGGTGCATACTTTTACATCATTAATTCTATTTAACCGCGCGCTGCGCTGCGCTGCCTAATGAAATGCAAATTGACAGAGGCAGGTATAAAACCGACTGATATTCCATAATCCGACACAAACACTTAAATTGCAGCTAACATTTGCCGGTTCGTTACCCACAGATGATAATTAATCAGTAAAACGCGGAGATTTTCAGAATGGGGTCGACATTAAAGCATTAAATGTGATTTGAGATTTTTATTTCGTTACATTTAACGTGTTCCGAATGTAATTAGCTCTTTAGCTCTTTCAGAGAACTGTTAATGGGGTGCGAGAGGGAGGGAGGGAATAAAAACCTTACAGCTGCAGGGATGAAAGCATTTTCAAAATAGAGTTCAGTTTTAGTTAGCGTATGTGCGTGTGTGTTTAGTGATATGGATTTTAGAAGTACACTTGGCTCCATACATGCCGTCCCTACGGAGTGTTTTACCAACCTCCTCAACCAAGAGTGGATGTGGAGGAGCAATGTCTAACGTTTGCAAAAGAGGGGAGATCGGATTTACCTCCTTCCACGACAGAGGCTGCATTTTTGGGGGGCAAAAACAAAGTATTTGACATAAATTGCGTGTTTGAAGTAAATATATATTTTTTGTATAGTAATATTTGGTCTTAACAATTATACAAAATTCATACAGAGGAAACAAGACTACATGGGCTATAGCTAGACAATTCAAAATTTGCATTTCATTTGTCGTAAAAATATCTTAAACACATCGCGCTTTAATCAAAATCGTTAGAGCGATTTTCCAAAGAGTAAAATATTTGAAAACTTTTCCATGTAAAAGGTGGAAGAATTTTCTTTAAAACGTTCTTTTCATGTATCTAAACTTAAATAGTAACTTTGGTTTTTAACCGACTTTTCATTTTTGAGTTATCCTACCCACAAACACACTGATACACAGAGACAGGCATGCACACACACATACGGACCTTTTTCTAAAAATCTGACGTGTTGCACTCACATGACTTTCTCTACTCATGTACTAACCATTCTTACAAACTCTTATTCCTATATCTTCTTCGTGTTAGTTGAGATAAACATGTGTACAAATTATCTTACTGTTTATTTCCTTGTAGGTACAAGGGGAATATTAGAATACAGTAGGCTTTGTGCGATAGTCAAATGTTTTAAAGCTTTGAGATTCCGTTCTTTTTGCACACTTAACATATAAAAACATGAACAACGATGTTCCATTTTACGAAAGTTTTATAAAAAAGAATATCTCCAAAATGATTCACCCTACAAGAAAATTTATTCAGACATAAACTGTGTATTTTAGCAGGGTCTACATTTTTTGTACAGTAAGATTTTGTCTATCTCTAACGGTTTAACAGTTATGCAAAAGTCGTCCAGAGTAAATACGACTACATGGGCTATAGCTAGACAATTTAAGATATACATTTTCAGAATCAAAATTTTCGAAAAATTTTCCATGTAAAGGGTAGTTTGGGGTGGGGCTATTTTCTTCAAAATCTTCGTGTCGCATCCTTGAAAAACATTAAACTTAAATACCAACTTTGGTTTTTAACCTACTTTTCGTTTTTGAGTTATGGTGTCCACAGACACACACATACATACGGACCTTTTTCTAAAAGTGTTTCTTTTGCATCCAGGGTGCCTCATAACAATTCCGATGAAACCTGCACATGGAACTGTTGGGTGTAGTACAGTAATTGCCCTACTTACCAGTAGAGAAAGTAAAGGAGACTGTTATTATGAACAACCCTGTGGATTAACTGGGTCTGCGGAAGTGACGACACATTAGCGGAGTATGAAAATATTTGCTGTGTTGTTATTTATCCAGGGTGGATATAACGTTAATGTAAAGGTGTGGAGGGCTGATAACGTGGGAGAGGGGAAGATTAGTGGAGCAATCCTTTAATCCCCGCCTTGCTTCCTTCCTTCCTTCCAGCTCCAGCTTCCCTGGGATTTACCTCAATAACAGCTGGCGTGCTTTTCTCAGTATTGAATATCCCTCTAACATTTCAATAAAATACCTACCTACCTTATACTAATTAGTTTATTGTATAACGGAGCTGTCAAAATTATTACACTAAAGTAGATTATTACCACAAAATGGGTGTAAATTACGAGTCGGATTTTTTCCACTTCACCCTTCCCACATGAAAGAATTACAAGTGAGTGGCCGAAAGTTGGTATTAGGACCACTGAGTGAATGACTGAGTAAATGTGTGACTGAGTGAGTGAGTGAGGAATGAGTGAGGAAAGAGTGAGTGGGTGAGTTACTGAGTGAGTTACTAAATGAGTTCCAAGTGACTTACTGAGCGAGTGGGTGAAACAAACGTGACTGTGTGAAAGTGAAAAGTAAACTGGAATGTTCAAATAGGACAGTGACATTCTAAAAGTAAAAGTCTCCAAACAATAAGATACAGATTAAAGTTGTTTTGCATGGTGATATTGGAAGCAGGTGGTGCAATGAATGGATGCAGGGAGAACACCAACTGCGTTGTATGGCAGGGAAAAATGATTCTTAAACCAGTGATAGATCTCGCTATTTGGAACACACTGTGTTCCTGTGTACACACACTGTGTATCTTACGTTTTTGTGTCTGACCATTTCCTTTGGAGATATTATAGTTTTTTCAAGAACAACCTGGGACACTGCAAGTGTGTGTCACTTTCACTGTGTCAGTACATGAACAAAGTTAGATTCAGAAGCCGGTTCAGATTGCTGACCAACCTCAACCATCGTTGTCGACTTAGTTCACATCTGAAAAAGCTGCTTGGAATATTCCTTTAATTCTTTTGAGTCGTCAATTATTTCCAAACCCTGATTTGTGAGAACGTTCTCGAAACATAATCAGAAATGTATAAAAACCTCAGTTACTCGTAGTTGTGATTTGAACTTGCGACCTTTCACCGTAACTTTGCAGCACGTGGTACCACAGCACGTTAACAGGGAGCACCACCGTAGCGAGCTAGTGTCAGCACCTGCATTTCCCATTGTCTACAGGGTTGCCTAGCTACCAATGTGCAGCATGAAAAGTGCAAGGAGCTTGTTGTTTGTTGTCTCTGCTAGTTTGGCCACCTCTGTCTACACTCACCTCACCCCCACCCGTCTGAACTTAGTAATACTTGATATAATTCCAGCTAAAATCCTTATAAGGATTCTCAGCACGAACATTGTACGAATAAAGCTCCTGAGAGAACTTTGCTGTGGTTCACAGACATCTCAAAGGAGGATTACAAGTATAAGGGATAAGAGCAACAAGAAAACATCTTTCTCCCTTGAGCTGATATCCTACTACTGATTTTCAAACAGTTTAGTCGTTGGATAAACCAAAACATAAGGAGAGCATATCAGCACCTTTTCAGATAGTAGGAAGGGGTGTAAAAATTGACGACATTCAATAATTTAATTACCGTATAAGAATCAAGCATACAACGTTGATATTGAAGTCTTAAAACCTGTAATTTATTTATACACATTTTCTTTCTCTACCTGATGACCCTAACCTCTACTTCAGACAACAGAACATTGAACCGCAGCCCAAATGAGGATTCCATCTCTCCGAAATGAAATGGAGCAGCCGATATTTAAATCTAGCATCATCCGAAATATTAGCGCTCACTCCCTAACACATTTACGTACTTATTTATACATTCTTCAGGGAGAGTTTAAAGCAAGCTTTTCGCGATGAAATGTGATGGAGTTTTGGTTGGAATACAATACTTCTCTCCTAACTATAGGAAGTGTAAACAGTTTGTATTACGCCCCACTTTCCCCTTAGTCTCAGTTGTAGGCAGAGAAGGAAGGTGTGTTTGTGTGTATGTGTATGTGTGTGTGTGTGTGTGTGTGTGTGTGTGTGTGTGTGTGTGTTACAGATGGCAGTAGGTGTGTCAATACCAATCATACCAACTGTCACACACACACACACACACACACACAGACACTGAGTTTGGCGACAGACTCCACCCTTGTTTACTGCGTAGCGCTGTCTCTCCCTTAAAGGGAAACGAGCCGCAATGTTAAATATTCCCCATGTTTATAGACTAGACAGTGCCATTTATCACAAGAGCGTAGCTACCTGCCTCTTCTGACAAGTCAACTTAAAATGCACAGTGATACAAGTGAGTTTGACTCAAGCCGAAACTTCAATATCGAGATTCCACACAAAGTATTTGTTTGTGAGGTTCGTGGCATACAGGCAGCTGAGGTACAACACACACACGCCTTGCTGCAACCATTGTAAGTAGATACACACGGTGTAAGGGGTGTAATGCACATTCTTTCACTAGTAATTGAAAACAATGTCGTCATCAACAAGGTCTGGTTGGGCCGGCGTCAAACAAAGGCGCTCAAGATCACGCTGCTTCGCGCAACAGTCTGTGTATATGTGACTAACAATGAGCGCTGCGTATAACAATGAATTACTGCAACCTTCCAGTAGCATCCGGCGGCCGGCGTGTTTGTAGAACTCAAGGAAAGTCCATCTTATGTCATCGTTGCAATATAAACATGCAAAGAAACAACACAGGACAGAGTGTCGGTTCACTGTCTTCCACTCTGGCTAACTTTAGTGTTCCAGACATTACTTATAACCTATTTACTGAATGTTTATTCTAAATGCACGTAAAATAATATCAATATGAACATTCGAGTTCAGTTTATAAAGCAAATTAGTTAATAGATTCTGTGATTTAATGTTGTGAGAGAGAACGCTCCGAGTGACGTCACAGTGACTGCAGTTGCAGTAAAGTAGTGGCGCGTTAGAATACATAACACCATCTCCGGCAAGTAGTTTCATGGGCGGTGCATAATTCAGATTCTCGTGAGATATAGCGGCGTATAGAACTATAGTGAGCTAGCTGGCGCCGCGGTAGCGTCACTTCCTGCATTTAGAATTAGTAACCGGAAATTACTTATCAATTAATAGATATTACTTTTTACTTTCTCTATTACGTATAGTAAGTAGAAAAAATATTGTATTCCACCAAAACATTTCGATATCGAGATAACACCGGAAATATATGTTTTGAGACCCCCTGAATCCAAAAAAAGGCACCTTTACAAAAAAGACCGCGTGTCAGAATAACTCAAAAGCGAAGGTTCGCTTAAAAACCAAAGTTGGTATATAAACTAATTGGGTGGCAGGTTGATACCGCCTGAGCCATGCTCTGTAAGATCAGTTTTGCAACTTTGCGCACATTTAAGAGAGCTAAGGTTTGGTTCCGGTAGGTATATGACCTTCTCGCCTCGCCTTTGACAAAGGCGTCAACAAAAGGTTTGAACTGTTTGAGTGCTCGTGAAAAGATTGCTAGTTTTAATTAGGTTCTGTTTGATTTGCCTGTGTTCAGTGAAGCGAGCGAGTGAGCCAGAAGGTTAGACATTATCGGAAACTTTCCATGGGATGACTACGGTTTCCGATACTTGCAACTTTATTGCAACTCTTCGCTCGTCAAGAAGAATCTTAATGAACCGTGAAATTAAAACTTCACCTTAGTAAGTGAAAACTTTGGTTCTGGTTTCGAGGGTCGCATTCCGAGGTCGCGGGTTTGACTTCTAGTTCCACCAGCGTTGGTACAGCTATGCAAAAAAAGATTACTTTATAACATAAAATAGCAACCAAAGTAGAATCAAAAGAAGCGTTCTTTGCCAACATTCACAACCTTGAGGATTGAACTTCCCGCTAGAGTTCTCTAGGTATATACGAGAAGAGCTTGTCCGTGGTAGAACATTGTGCACTTGAAACTCAGTATGCTATGCGGGATGCAGGTTTGAGTCTGCGAACGCAGGTACATTTTTTATTTCTTTTTTATTACTCTCTACTGGTGAGTACAGGAAGTATTGTATTCCATCCAAAAATTCGATGTCGAGATTTCATCGGAAATATATGTTTTGAGACCACCTGAATAAAAAAAGCATTTTTTAGAAAAAGTCCGCGCGCGCGCATGTGTGTGTGTGTGTGTGTGTGTGTGTGTGTGTGTGTGTGTGTGTGTGTGTGTGTGTGTGTCTGTGGACAGCATAACTCTAAAACGAAAAGTAGTTTAAAAACCAAAGTTTGTATTTAGCTTTTATGTCTTTCAAGGATACGACACGAAGATTTCGAAGAAAACAGCCCCACCCTAAACTACCCTTTACATGGAACATTATTCGAAAATGTTTATTTTCTTGAAAATGACTAATGATTTTAATTAAAATGTCATATATTTAAGATATTTTGATGGCAAATGAAATGTATATCTTGAATGTTCTGGCTTTAGACCCTGTAGTCGTATTTACTCTGGACGACTTTTGCATAACTGGTAAACCGTTAGAGATAGACCAAATCTTACTATACAAAAAATGTAGATCTTGCTAAAATACACAATTTATGTCTAAGTAAATTTTCTTGTATGGTGAACCATTTCAGAGATATTCCTTGTTATGTGTGTGAATTTCGCAAAACTAAAACTTTCGTGAAATGGAACAACGTTGTTCATTTTTTATATGTTAACCGTGCAAAGAGAACGGAATCTCAAAGGTTTAAACGATTTGATTATCGCAGAAAGCCTACTGTACTCCCATACTCCCCTTGTACCTATAAGGAAATAAGCAATAAGAGAATTTGTACAAATGTTTATCTCAACTAACACGAACAAGATACAGGAATAAGAGTTTGTAAGAATGGTTAGTACAAGAGTAGAGAAAGTCATGTGAGTGCAACACATCAGATTTCTTTTCTTTCATACTTATATCGACGTAGATTACATTCTGTAAATCAATATTGAAACTAGAAAATAAAGAAAAATACATCAACCTGATCACCAGTTGCTTTTAAATGTAACAAAACGGTAATAAAACAAAAGAAAGAAATTCTAATAATCAGTGAGGTCTCCATTATTTGGTATCACTACCCTCAATCTTCGGGGCATGGAAGCCATCAAAATTGTAAAATAATTAGCGTCTTCTGGTAATGACTCCCAAGTGCCTGTAATGGTACACTACATCTGTGTAGCATTACCCAATCTGGGACCTCGAGGGAGAGCCTCTGCTTTACTATCGCCCAAACGTGTTCACTTGGGTTTAGATCTGCGGATTTAAGAGGCCACGGTATCTGTTCTAAGATATCCCTCTGCTCCGAAAACCACGTGTGGACCTTGCTCGCCTTGTGGACAGAATTATTATCCTGTTGGAATGTAATAATTCCTTCAGGATAACGCTCTCTGACGTCTGACGTCATCCTCGGTAGATACACGAGGGCGTCCTGTACTCTTCCTTCCAGTAACCTGCGCACGCATCTTCACCTCCTCGCAGTGGAATGTCCCTGTGAAACCAGGGTGAGAACGGCACAACGTTTTTCAACCGCCTTTGCCATTGCTAAATTATAAATGAACGTGTCGCTTTAGGTAACGTAGTGATAGAGGACCTCTTTCGGCGTTGAATAGAACTAAACGTAAGTGACTGACACAGAAAGAAATGAATCGAGCTTCTCACCAGTAGTTGAAAGAGTTGGCTATTACATACGTAGAACATAAAGTAGAGGAAACAAAATAAAGGTATTTTCTGTTGCCGAGGTTTGAATGTAAGCTCAAAGCGCATGCGCTACCTCTGAGCTGTATTTGCTTGGGGCTCGAGAGGTCTACCGGCACATTCATATATGCACTCTAACACAAGCCACGTTTTTTATGGTAACATAACTAATTTATCATATTCAGGGTACTTTGTCTTAACATGTCATTGGTTGTTTCGGTTGATTGAATATAGCTTTTTCTTGTTAACGTCCTCCAACGTAGTGTCATATCGGACGGTGAATGAATGAAATATGTGAAATGATGCTCAAATGAGCCCGAGGTCCATGGAGCTTTAAGTTATCCGACATTCGTCTTCTCAGGATAAAGGGAAACCTCGGTAAAAGATCTGATGTGTTGCACTCACATGGCTTTCTCTACTCTTGTACTAACCATTCTTACAAACTGTTATTCCTTTATCTTCTTCGTGTAAGTTGAGATAAACATTTGTACAATTTATTTTATTGCTTATTTCCTTGTAGGTAAAAGGGGAATATGGGAATACAGTAGGCTTTGAGCGATAGTCAAATCTTTTAAGGCTCTGAGATTCCATTCTGTTTGTACATACAAAAAATGAACAACGATGTTGCATTTCACGAAAGTTTTAAGTTTTCCGAAACTCACACACATAACAAGGAATATCTGCGAAATGGTTCACTTTACAAAAAATTATTTGTACATAAATTGTGTTTTAACAATATCTACATTTTTGTATAGTATGATTTGGTCTATCTGTAACGGTTTACCAATTATGCAAAAGTCGTTCAGAGTAAATACGACTACAGGGGCTATAGCCAGAAAATTCAAGATATACATTTCATTTGTCATAAAAATATCTCAAACATTTCGGATTTTAATAAAAAATGTTGCAGTCATTTTCAAAAAAATTTAAAATTTTCAAAAAATTTTCCATGTAAAGGGTAGTTTAGGGTGGAGCTATTTTCTTCAAAATCTTCGTATCATATCCTTGAAAGATTCAAACTTAAATACCAGCTTTGGTTTTTAACTGACTTTTAGTTTTTGAGTTATGCTGTTTACAGACAGACGCGCGCGCGCGGACTTTTTTCTATTTTTTTTTTTTTTTTAATTCAGAGTGTCTCAAAACATATATTTCCGGTGAAATCTCGAAATTGAATTTTTGGGTGGAATACAATACTTCTACTTACCAGTACTACTTACCAGTATTTTAAAATACAACTATATATCATTTCGAATCTTTGGGAATAGTTAAGCTATGTATGAGGAATTTCGAAGGTTAATAATATAGAGTACAGGAGGTGTGTTTGTTTCAGATCCGCACGGAGCGCAACGCGTTCGCCGCAATCGGCGTGACGTGGATCGTGATTGTGCTAGCCTCTGTGCCGGTGTACCTCAGTCACGGCGAAGTCACCTACACGTACTCCTCCTCTGAACACACCGCCTGCGTCTTCCTGGAGAAGGACCCAGTAACTCGTCCAGATGGCTTCAACAAGCCAGTCTTCCAGGTAACTACATACACTCTCCACCCATTCTCATACAAACTTACTGTGTTGCACTCACCTGACTTTCTCTACTCTTGTACTAACCATTCTTACAAACTCTTATTCCTATATCTTCTTCGTGTTAGTTGAGATAAACATTTGTACAAATTATCTTATTGCTTATTTCCTTGTAGGTACAAGGGGAATATTAGAATACAGTACACTTTGTGCGATAGTCAAATCTTTTAAAGCTTTGAGATCCCGTTCTCTTTTCACGCTTAACATATAAAAAAATGAACAACGATGTTCCATTTCACGAAAGTTTTGTTTTCCGAAACCCACGCACATAACAAGGAATATCTCCGAAATGGTTCACCCTACAAAAAAAATTATTGAGTCATAAATTGTGTATTTTAGCAAGATCTATATTTTTTGTATACTAAGATTTGGTCAATCTCTAACGGTTTACCAGTTATGTAAAAGTCGTCCAGAGTAAGTGACTCAAACTGTGACTCATTTAATTCTTGCACACGTTGAAGGTAGCGTGCAGTGGTAACGTGCCTGTCTCTGGCGCGGAAGACCCGGGTTCGATCTTCGGTACCGGCGTGAGGATTTCTCTGCCGCTGGGTGGTGTAGAACGGGGTGCCGTTAGGTCACGGAGGAGCCAATTGAGGAGCTAGTTGATAAAAAAGTGGCTACACTAGCTCGTGAAGGCAGCATAATCGGCCGCGAGAGCTCGGGGCGCTGAGCACCTCAAGTACTGCACCCCATTCATGACGGCTGTAGTGGGCAGAGGTGGTAACGCAGAGGCCGAGCGGTAAGCCTTGGCCCACAAAGGCCTGTTACGCTAAGGGTTATGTTATTTTTAAGAGCCATTTTTGAGAAAATAAAAATGTTCCATATAAAAGTTGTCATTACTGGGGGGTTTTTGTTCAAAATGTTAGTGTCGGTTACTTGAAAGATGTTCAACTTAAATATCAACTTTGGTTTTAACAGACTTTTCCTTTCTGAGTTATACTGTCCACAGACACACTGACACACAGACTTTTTTCTAAAAATGCGCTTTTGGGGGGGGGGGGTCAGGGGATGTTAAAACATGTGTTTCCGGTGAAGTCTCGGTATCGAATGTTTGTGTGGAATACAGTACTTCCCCTACATACTATAGAACTAATGGGCTCTAGGTAAACAGGCGAGGCAATGAATTTTTCCAAGAACAGTTTGCACGACGAATATGAAAGAGGTATAAAATTGAAGACTGTTTCGCTGATCAAGAAGCGCACAATTACTTGGGAATATTAATGTACATATTTGCACAGTTGAGAACGTCTGCACAAACATCGTTATTTCCTTGACAAATATCAGCTCATTTTATTTGATCTGTGGCGCCAAGACGCTACTGCCAATTATTTCTGTCCGATGAATGGCAGGCATATCATATCAGTCCTTGACATTTTCTGCCTTTTCACTCGTGCAGATAAATTCCTCTTTGTGACAGACAGCGCCATCTGGAATGTTCCTATGTCTACACTCACATAACTTGCTCTACATATCATCCATTATTAGCTTTTCTATCATATACTACGTACGAGATGATATTCGAACGAAAATTCTGTAACAAGATTACTCTACAAATACACTCTTCAAGGTCCCCTATTAAAAGTGCATTCTTAGAAAAATAAACAAGCCTGTCTCTCTCCCTTTATCAGACACTTTTACTCTCAAAGTACTCCCTCACACACACCCACACTCTCACTCACACGCACCCACACCCACACTCTCACTCTCATACGCACCCACACCCACACTCTCACACACTCACGCACACTCTCACACACTCACTCTCACTCTCACACACCCACATTCTCACTCTCTCACACACTCACACACTCTCACACACACCCACACTCTCACTCATCCACTCACACACACCCACACTCTAACACACATCCACACTCTCAGACACACCCACACTCTCATACACACTCACACACACTCTCACGGAATCATGTGCGTATAGAAACACCCCACTGACAGAAACACACAGAAACGGACAGAAATACAGGGAGAAACACACACTCACAGATACACGCAAACATACACAGGCAGAAACACACACACACACACACACACACACACACAGAGAGAGAGAGAGAGAGAGAGAGAGAGAGAGAGACAAAGACATGCAGAAACACACGGAAACCAAATATTTTGTCAATGTGTTTTTTTTTTTTTTTATTCAGGATGTCGGAAACCTTGCGAAATCTCGATAATAATTTTTTTAGTGCAATGTTTTCGTAACTATGTACTATGTAGATGGGGATAAAATAAAATTTTTTTGGGAAATCTTGCTCAGAAGAGTGAATATAGGGAAGACAGACATAGAGAGAAGACAACCTGTTAAAACACGTCGTAGGGCTAAGCTTTTCGTTGCTTTACAAGAGCCTTTCGGAGCGACGGTTTTGTGAAACTGGATAACACTTGGAATTTCTCAGCTCCTGGCCTCGCCCGGCCTTGCGTTCCCCCCATAGAGTCCTTGCGACATGTACCAGTACACAGCTGCTGAAATGGCCGAGTTGAGCTCCAGCACACTCTGATGTTAATGTGCGGAATCACCTCAACGTCGCATACCCAAATCGGTGGATTGGTAGAGATGGGCCAGTTCCATGGCCAGCAAGGACACCTCTCGACTATTTTCTGTAGAGTTGTATGAAGAGTATGCCACTCCTGTAACATCAGCGGAGGACCTTATGGCTCATGTCCACGGAGTGACTGAAAATCTTGAAAAGGCCACGTGAATGAGTCTCGCCACCACCGCTGTAGGCTCTAATGATTTACGAGGTACAGACTTCGAAGCCCGGACATTGGTTCCTTTTTAAAATATTGTCTACTCAGTCCCCTCTACCAGCCCTAGAACTTTCTAACATGAATTTCAGAACACTCGGTATAAAGGTGTCCCAGAAACCAGTTGCCATGCATTAGTCTTGCAAAAACTCCAAAACGACTCGAACATTTTGAATAGTAATTTATTTTGTTTGCCTCAATACTGGGATGGTTTAGAAAAATAGAGCATTACGAAAAACTGAAAGGAACAGTCAAAAAATCTAAAATAGTAATTTTATATTGGAATCACCACTTCCTATTGCTTTCAACATATGGTGTTTCTGGCGGACCTATCGTTTGACAGCTGAGTCTATTACACTTGAAATAATCTTTTACGTTAAAAAAGTAGCAGATTTTGAGAATAGCTTTCTTCAAATCGAATTTGAACATTCATTTTGACCAACAATTCTATTAAGGTAAATTGACTTTGGAGGCTTAGAGATAATTTTGTTTTAGCAAGAATCGAGGAATTAGGGTAGGCTTAGACATAACAACAAGGTAAGTTCAACAAATTTGAGCGTGTGAGAACAAATCCGAGTCGTTTTAGAGTATTCATTACAATGCCAAGGAGAGGACGAGCTGACAGACTAAATGCGCGGCGAGCTACTTCACGTCTGGAGTTGGAAGGTTCATTACGATCGATAATCACTTATGAAGAGTTTCAATCAATTCAATTTAGGTAATATGAAGTTCACCCAGTCATCTCGTTATAAATAAAAGAATTCTGTTTTTACACATTTACCTGCCTTTCTCTACACACTAGCCATCAATTAATTTTATACACATGCTACAGGCTATTCCTAAGAAATGTTTTACTTTCTGAATTACACAAAGATACAGTAAGTAAGTAGAGGGAGTGTTGCATACCTTCACGAGGTTTTGGGGTCTCCTGTATTTATCATGCATATAGGCGAAGGTCGGGTGGTGTCGGACAAGTAAGGTTTTTATGCTACAATTTTTACTTTCCCTACTGGTAAGTAGGAGAAGTATTGTATTCCACCCAAAAATTCGATGTCGATGGCTCTAACGATTTTGATTAAAATGCCATATGTTTGAAATATTTTTATGACAAATGAAATGTATATCTTGAATATTTTGTCTATAGCCCCTATAGTGGGATTTACTCTGGACGACTTTTGCATAACTGTTAAACCGTTAGAGATAGACCAAATCTTACTGTACAAAAAATGTAGATCTTACTAAAATACACAATTTATGTCTGAATAAATTTTCTTCTAGAGTGAACCATTTCGGAGGTATTCCTTGTTAAGTGTGTGACTTTCGGAAAACTTTAGTGAAGTGAAACATCGCTATTCATTTGTTTATATGTTAAGTGTGCAAAGAGAACAGGATCTCAAAGCTTTAAAAGATTTGACCATCGTACAAAGTATTGTAATATTCCCCTTGTACCTAGAAGGAAATAAGCAATAAGATAATTTGTACAAATGTTTATCTTAACTAACACGAAGAAGATATAGGAATAAGAGTTTGTAAGAATGCTTAGTACAAGTGTAGAGAAAGTCATGTGAGTGCAACACAACAGATTTTTACTAGAAGAAGTTATATTACAGCTAATCTTTACCCTTATAACAATATATATTTTAGGTTTTCCTTTGAATAGTGAAAATTATCTCACAATTTTCACATTAAAAATTGGCAAAATTTTCATCTATTTACATTATTTTGTATTATTCATACTTTTGTGGCCTTTATACAAATATTAAAGTTGTAAAATAAAGCGTCCCTCTCTAGGGAAAGATGGTGATAGAGCAGTTGGTTGTAATGAATGGCAGGGGAATCCGAAGAAAACTCGTGCATACTTCCCCACTTTCTTTCTTTCCTTCCCAGTTATGTATGAGCATTAGAGTTTAACATCTCCAAGGATCATGAGTAATGCAAGTATTGTGTTTGTGTGTGTGGACAGATCCTGTTCTTCGCCACGTCATACGTGACACCCCTGGCGCTCATCTGCGGCCTGTATCTGTGCATGCTGATGAGGCTATGGCGGGGTGTGGGCGGACACGTATCTGCCGAGAGTCGACGTGGCAAGAAGAGGGTCACCAGGATGGTTGTCATTGTAGTCGCCATCTTCGCTGTCTGTTGGTTTCCTATACAGGTATGTATCTCCATCACGAACGAAGGTGGTAAATGACAGTCGCTACACAAATATAGTTGTAAAGGACAGTAACGCAAACAGGATCTGCAATATTTTGGGTGAGGTGAGATTGACGGCTATTTTAAGTCAAAAGTTTGCATTTTTTCACTGTCACATTAATATTTGAAGTTTTCTGCAAATTTTGATGCATAAATTATTGTTGTACCTTAATTGTTTTATTTGCGTATTTGCCATTTAAAAATTGGTTCGCTGCATCAATTTACAAAAAAAAAAAAAGTCGTAACTTTTGATCCAATAACACTAGAAAACTAAAACTTAATTTATTGTTTAGAGGAAATTGAGCTCTATATGTTGGTACACCTGGCGATGTTGGTAAGGATTTCAATATGGATGCTGTTTTGTGATTACAATTGCTGGTTCTAGTGTCCTGAGTTATTTTTGTCCATTTATTGTGTATAAAATAGTGTATATTCATTTTTATTAGTGTGCTAGTGTTTATATTATATAACACAAAATACTTAAATATGAAAAGAAAAGGAGTGAATAGCAATCTGATTACAAGAATGAATTTATTAGACAGTTGATAGTAAAAGTCGGACTTTTAGCACTTCATGACAGTGTTAAAAGTATAAAATTTTACCACTCAGTGCTGAAAACCTGTGAACACTCCGATGCCAACTTTGTGTTCTTGTTGAATATGACCATCGCCTCGTTCCAGTAGGCCGTAAATTTGAGTTACACAATGCTTGTTTAAAATGGCGAGTCATCCTCGGTAGTAGTATGGGGACTTTTCCCCGTTGGGAGGTCTGGAACAGGGAGCACTCAGCCTCGTTAGGTCCAATTGAGGAGCTACTTGATGGATAAGTAGCGGTCCTATGTCGAGAAGCAGTGACCAGGACCCACCCACCAATGACGCCTGTAGTGGGAAGAGATGGGGATGCAGCGGCTGGGGTTGACCTTTACTGTTAAGTACATCGGGTCCTGTAAATGTGTTTCAGCTGATCCTGGTGCTGAAGAGCGTGGACATGTACCAGATCAACAACACGACAGTGATGATCCAGATAGTAAGTCATGTCCTAGCCTACATGAACTCTTGTGTCAACCCCATTCTATACGCCTTCCTGTCAGATCACTTCAGAAAGGCCTTCCGCAAGGTAAGTCCTTCTGCACGCTTCACTTTCCCTATTAATTAATACCTATACCAAATATTGTGTCACTTCTCAATGTGATCTCCCTCTAGCCGACCACATCGTGGGGAACAGCCAAAAGTCCCTAGGAGGCAGGTCAGGTGAGTAGGGAGCATGAGCAATCACGAAGAAACTCCACGAAAATGGAGAAAAGGAATGATTACACGCTGTTGTTGCAATGAAAACGTCACAGAACAGTCCTAACTCTCGTCGCTGCCACTAGACTTCTATGCACTGTACAGTGCTGCCATCTCTGTCACACATTTACGAAGAGTCCACGTGTATTTTAAAACAAACCAGAATTTCCTATCTGGTCCCAGTTCTGAAAAAAAGAAATAGGTGGTGTTATAACTTGAACGCTCCTCGTATAGTACAAACCTTACCCGTAACAGCGCCGTACACTTCCACCCTGAAGATTGCACCGTCACCAGGAACCGAACGCGGGACCACGAGAGTGCGGTGTAAGTGTGTCAGAAGAAGGAATTAAATGACAAGTGAGTGCAATATAGACGCATTGTCAAGAGGGTTGAGTTTAATTTCAGTTAAATTAAAGAAGCACGTAATTACATTCTACATATCCTGTACCTGCGTGTCTACGAACATCTCAAACGAGCCTTCTCACAACTTTTAATTAAATAATATGAGAAAATTCTGTGCTAGTCGTCACCTTGTTATTACTTGGGCGTGCGGAGTCAAAAGAGGTGATGACGTCATGGCTGGAAATAAACAACCTTCAGCGGCGAGGTAGGTCCCTTTCCTGCAATTAACGCCTTCATACACAAATACGAAAATGGCTTTATTTGTTAGAAGAGACTTCACCAAATGCTCTACGACTCTCTTAATTATCTTAATTTAATCTTGCTTCCACCATTCTCAACACACGCCACATGTATGTCCTATCTATACCAGATTTGCGCATGTATCGTATTGCTGCCAAAAACTCACTATAGCACTTCTCTGGGAATCCCTGGACGCATTTTTACTTTCTCTGTTACCGTGCTCGTCCCAGAATACTATGTGCAGATTTCACCGGAGTGCAATCTGAACTGTTGCACTCACATGACTTTCTCTACTCTTGTACTAACCATTCTTACAAACCCTTATTCCTACATCTTCGTGTTAGTTGAGATAAACATTTGTACAAATTATCTTATTGCTTATTTCCTTGTAGGTACAGGGGGAATATGGGAATACAGTAGACTTTGAGCGATAGTCAAATCTTTTAAAGCTTTCAAATTCCTTTTCTCTTTGCACGCTTAAAATGTAAAAAATTGAATTACGATCTTCCATTTCTGGAAAGTATAAGTTCTCCAAAACTCTCACAGATAACGAGGCATATCTCCAAAATCGTTCACTCTATAAAAAAATTTATTTAGATATAAATTGTGTTTTAGCAACATGTATATTTTTTGAACAGTTATGCAAAAGTCATCCGGATTAAATACGACTACAGGAGCTATAGCCGGAAAATTCAAGATAAGCATTTTATTTGTTATAAAAGTATCTCAAAATATGTCATTCAAATCAAGATCGTTTGAGTTATTTTCAAGAAAATAAAAATTTTCCAAAAAACTTTCCATGTAAATGATAGTTTAGGGTGAATCAATTTTCTTCAATATCTTCGTGTCGGAGAGATTTTAAACTTAAATACTATCTTTGGTTTTAAACCGACTTTTCGTTTTTGAGTGTTTTCTGTGGAGTAAACCATTTCGGAGATATTCCTTGTTATTTGTGTGAGTTTTGGAATACTTCAAATTTTCTCAAATGGAAGTTCGTTACTGTGGTCTCGTCTCTGGAGTAACT
Source organism: Tenodera sinensis (assembly GCA_030765045.1). Classification (NCBI taxonomy): domain Eukaryota; kingdom Metazoa; phylum Arthropoda; class Insecta; order Mantodea; family Mantidae; genus Tenodera; species Tenodera sinensis. Next base: position 104,844,591 of record CM060972.1, read on the forward strand.
GCTCTTCTTCAGAGCTAGGTACGCACCTAATGCTGACTGAGCAGGTTGTCGAGGGGTTGTTAAAAACCTAGGGAAATGGCGACTTTGTGAAATATTTGTATTAGTGCTATACACGTGCATTACGAGAACAGGCTGTAAAATATGCTTATGAGAGTCGTAAAGTGGAAAAGTTGCTTTTATGTGCCGCGATGGCGTTGTGATCGATAAGGGCGCCTGTCGGCTTACTGTAAACAGCCTTTTTATGTGGCAGAGATTAGCCCAGTAATGGATCCAGCGTTGCACTGTAAACATAGTGATGACGTCAGTGTCGAACAGTAATCGGTTCCCATTAATGCCCTTCTTACGGAGTGTGTATCAGTAGTTCGGCCCCCATTTTTATGGTAACGCGTCTGCCTCAGATTCAAGTAAGTTATCTAGATAAGATTTTCTCACAAATGCTGTATTACCCTTGTACCTAAACGAAAACAAACAAGATCATTTCTCAAAATGTTTATGTCAAGTAACATGAAGAAGATATAGCAATAAGAGTTTGTAAGAATGGTTAGTACAAGAGTAGAGAAAGTAATGTGAGTGCAACACGTCAGATTGTTTACTAGGAACAGAAAACTACTTATGTTCCCTTTGATGTATCTTTTGAACTTGTTATGCGATAACATTCACATCTTGTAGGAGCGGCCGGTTCTCTGAAGTAGATAAACAACAGCGGGTGGCGTGACCTGATAGCTACCCGGTGTGTAGTAGAGTGGACGGGGTTATGGGGACATGACACAATGTGTCACTTCTCCCCACCTATCCTCTATAACCTTTGGCGATATTACAACTCACAACTGTTTTCTACTCCTAAAATTGACTCAGCTTTCACTGTTTCTCTTCCCTTTTTCTGTCTCTCATACTCTGTCGGTCTGGATGGCTCAGTTGGTTAGACGCTGGCCTACTGATTGTAAGGTCGTGGGTTCAAATACGGCCCAGACCGACGGTTTTAAATGTGCTTAAAAACGTCAGCTCCATGTCATTAGATTTACTGGCATGTAAAAGAACTCCTGCGGGACAAAATTCCGACACACCGGTGACGCTGATGTGATCCTGGCAATTGACAGCGTCGTTAAACAACAAAATACTTTAATTTCATACTCTAACTCCGACGATACAATCACTGAACACTCATTAAGACTTCTTCACTTCGATTGGACGTATCCTTTACCTCGGCAGTATCTACCGCACACACCTGTCTGACACTCAGTGACAAACTGAGCAACGCATGCCTGTAATTCTCGCCTCCATATACATATACGCAGGATGGTGTAACATGGAACTTTCTCCACTTCCCGAAATACGCCCGCTACCTTGCAGTTCTTAAGAGCTCTGAAAACTCCTTTGTGTTTGTACGTGATTGTCGCTAGTCACTTGCTTGTTCGCCTGAGCGGCGGGGAAGCTTGACCGTGGGCGTTTTTTTCCTAGCCGGCCTGGTACGTGGTGTGAAATAGCTTAGCCCCGACTGTTCTTTGTTGTGCGCTGCACACAATGTCATCATATTAACATAAAATGAATTAGCTATATAACTTTGCCATGTTTGTCAGCAGTATTAGTTTGTGGGTATCACATGGTCAAGTAGGTCATTAGAGCAGGGCTGGATTCGTAGGCAAATTCGAAGAATTCGCCGAGTAATTAATGAAGTAGAACCAGTGTTTAAAAGCACCAGTAGTAAGCTTGTAGACATAAATAATAAGTAGAAATAATATTGAAGTTTACCTTGTTAAAATTTCAATATTGTTGAAATATGAACATAAACAACGTGATAATGAAGTTATTTGCTTCTAGCGGCTAAAAGGGAAGCGTACAATAGAAATGAGAATGGTTTCCGGCAGATGACAGGCTAATATCCGTGCCATACTTTGTGAAAACCACATTCACGCATACCCTGGGGTAGGAATCTCAATGCTGAGTACTTCGATATATCGCGAAGATACGATCTTCACTGTGCTCAAAGCAATTTATCATTGAATCATCAAGATCAGCTACACACCACAGTCGCCTTGTCATAGGGAAAATTGGACTCCTGATATAGAAAGTGAAATTTGAACTAGAGTATCAAGTGACAGGGAAAACTGAGTGCACTGAAAACATTTTAAAAAGCAGACAAAGAGACAGTGTTTTAAAACTGCATATTTTAAATGTTTTCCGGGAGCTACGAGGTAATTGTTACAACAAGAAGCACTCTTTTGTTTATGTAGTCTGACGTGAATCATCTTGCACACAAACAAACTCTTGATTTTAATGACATGAGGATGCCTGGAGGTCCTTCGTCTCTCTGTTAGCAATTACTCTACTGTCTCTCTCTCTCTCTCTGTATGTCATGTTCATGTTTAACATTCACTTACCTTAATTAATGTTTGTACATGTCGGCATTGAGTGCAACAACCATCTATCTATCAGCCCATTATATCAATAATATCTGCATTGATATTTATACCATTCTACTAAATAAGTGTAGTGTAACTAAAAATAGAGATTAAAAATCTGATGTGAAATTATCTCATTGCTGATTTTCTTATAGGTACAAGGGGAATATGGAAGTAGAGAAGGCTTTAAGCCATAGTCAAATCTTTTAAGAGCAATTGCATGGCCAAAAGACAAAAAGTGAATAATGACCTTCCATTTGAGAAAATTATAAGTATTGCAAAACTCACACGAATAAAAAGGAATAACTCCGAAATGGTTCACCACACAAAAAAGTATTTAGACATAAATTGTGTTTTACCAAGGTCTACATTACTTTCTGTACTGGTAAGTAGAAGCAAGTATTGTATTCCACACAAAAATTCGATATCGAGATTTCACCGGAAATATGTTTTGAGACCCCTTGAATTAAAAAAGACATTTGAGAAACAGGTGTGTGTGTGTGTGTGTGTGTGTGTGTGTGTCTGTCTGTCTGTCTGTCTGTCTGTCTGTCTGTCTGTCTGTCTGTCTGTCTGTCTGTCTGTCTGTCTGTCTGTCTGTCTGTCTGTCTGTGGACAGCATAACTCAAAAACGAAAAGTTGGCTAAAATCATGTTGGAGTTTCAGTTTAATGTCTTTTAACGATGCGACACGAACATTTAGAAGAACATAGCCGCAACCTAAGGTACCCTTTACATGCAAATTTTTTTGAAAATTTTGATTTTCTTGAAAATGGTTATTTGTGTCAGTTTCGGAAAACTTTAAACGTTGCTGAAACGGAACATTGTTGTTCATTTTTTTATGTTAAGCGTGCAAAGAGAACGGAATGTCAAAGCTTTAAAATATTTGACTATCGCTCAAAGCCTACTGTATCCCCATATTCCCCTTGTACCTACAAGGAAATAAACAATAAGATAATTTGTACAAATGTTTATCTCAACTAACATGAAGATATAGGAATAAGAATTTGTAAGAATGGTTAGTAGGTACAAGAGTAGAGAAAGTAATGTGAGTGCAAAACATCAGATTTTTTCTTTAAATTCTCTATCATACCAGATTATAAACAAAAATACGTCATATTTTATTTTACTAGACTTAAAAAGAAAATAACTTTTATATTCTGTCATTTCAAATGTTTAATTATATATTTGAAAACAAATAACTCAAAAACCTAAGAAAAAAATATACGCAACAGATTTATTTGCTTATGTGTTCGGAATCAACATTAGCAGTTTTAGAAGAACCGTATGAATCATGAAAGGTATGCGACACTTTAAAATAGCGAATCTGGTTAAAAAAATAATTTCCACAAACGTCAAATTTTAAGGTAAAAACCAATGAGCATGTCTATGGTCGATAATTTGAAATTCTGAACTGATAATGCCTGGTATCCTCAGTGAACAAACATATGTAAAAGTAGATAAGTGTATTCAAAAGGCACCCAGCGATCTTCTATAAGGAAGCTCATACTATTGTTTAAATACAGTAAGTTTAGCATTCGTGGTATAGGAGTTTTAATCTGCTCTTAAGCTACAGCAAATACAAAATATTGTCTGGTCTTTAAAGTCCTGACTGCTGTGACGTGATTGGTGCCTTGCTTCCGCCTGACTGGTAGGTATCGTATTAGTTTCTCACGCTGTGTGCTCTTGTCACTTGCAGGTGGTGCATTGCTGGCCCCCGGGCAGTGCCCGAGGTCTGGGTCTGGGCACGCGATATCAGAGAGCTTCCACCACCATCATCCCACATCCGAACCAGCACCACGCCGCGGCAGCCAACGGGCGTTGCAAGAGCACCCTCATCAGCGTCACCAAACCCCCTCAACGTTCTAACGGAGCCACTGCCAACGATATATTGTGAGACACGGTGTGCGCCACCACCGTCACCAACGCCAAGGGCTCCCTCGAGACCATGCTATAAAATGCTCAACACGCCTCTATCACTGCGGTGTCAATCACGCATTAAAACTTCCTCCAAGCCGAGGTGACGACACCCACCGAAAAGGCTTCAAAACAGCTTCAACTGTGCCAACATCACAAGATGACTTCAACGACTTTCCCAAAATCATCCATCCTTGACTGCAACAGTATCATGCCTACTTGCTGAATACACTTTTGTTCTGACAAAGACAACTCCTTGACGATGATGACTCAACCAAAACGCAACCGAGATTGATCTGCTGCACTCGCATGACTTTCTCTACTCTTGTACTAACCATTCTTACAAACCCTTATTCCTATATCTTCGCTACCTGGCCTATATCTAGAGAATTCAAAATATACGTTTCATTTGCCATAGACTTATCAAAAACACGTGACACTTTAATCAAAATCTTACACTTTTCAGAAAACCAAAGGGAAGTTTAGGGTGGAGGAATTTTCTTCAAAATCGTCGCGTCACATCCTTGAAATATATTAAACTTAAATGCCAACTTTGGTTTTTGAGCTATGTTGCTCAGATACACACACAATTTTTCTAAAAATGCTTTTTATTCAGAGGGTTTCAAACATATTCCCGGTGATATCTCAACATCGAACTTTTGGGTCGAATACACTAGCAGAAAAAGTAGAAAGTATCCCAAAACTGACATGGTTCTGCCAGTTCAGACAAATTCTTCCTTTGTTACACAAATTGCTGAAGTCATTCGAGATTTGTTTGAGCGTCATATGCGTATCAAACAAGAACTCTGCCAAATTAACAACTGCCTTGCACCACTGATGTTTGTAATGAACTTTTTGGGATCTTCCTTCAGTAAATATGACCATGAGTACTTCTTTTATAGTTGCATGAGAGTTACAAGATATGTATTGAGACAGCAAAATGTGAATAGTCACAGAAACATTCGTTTATCCCGGATTCTCAAGCTATTCTCCCTGACACTGGATGCAGCGTTGCAATCTGCGGAACCACTTCCGCAAGCCACTCAGTTTCTGCAGATAACTCCTCTTTGTATGCAGAAACTACTTCTTTAGGTGACCTCGAACTCAGTTCTTTACCATAGAGAATAGGAAGAAATATGCTGGGACCAAAAGGTGGATGAGTCAATAGTTTTACATCAGTTCCTTGCAGAAACTCCACTGTTACATTAGCGGTGTGAGCTGATACATTGTCATGATGCAACAATGTGCGCTTTATACGAAGATGTTCATGAAGGATGGTTGAAGTACTCGGCGAACTAATCCCTAATGCCAGTTGAATATTCTTGGATCTTCACTAATCATTGTTTCCACAGCGGTGACGTTTTTGTCAGTCGCTACTGTTGTTGGCCTGTCACTCTTCTCTTCATTAGGAGATTGCCGCTGCCTCTTAAATTCTAGATACCAGTGAAACACGGTGGCACGTGACGGAGAATAGCCCCCAAAAGCTCCCTCAAACGGTCAAGTGACTGCAGTTCATTTAAGTCACATTTGAAGTTGCAAAAAATTATTGCCGAAAATACTCTCTGAATCTCTCTTGCACTTGAGAGACGTTCACACCTTCGAGATTAAAAAGAAATTTAGTAACAATGAATGGCGCAACAATTGTCTGCTACCGTTGCATTACAAATAGGTCCATTATTTTGACCCAGGGGTGGTCAATTTTCCGTGTCTCAGTACATCTAGCGATGCTCGTATCAAACAAGGATACATTTCAGCACTCCTAAGAATTCTTTTATGCTGATTAAGATATTTCTTATAGTCATTAGAAGAGTTCTTCAATAAATACTGTCAAATCAATATAAGTCCTCTTGGAACATATCGAGATTAAAACCGACAAGAGGTTAAAATGTAGCAAACGGGCCGCTTAAAAAAATGAATGAAATATAGTGCAATCGATAACTCTTGTACTCCTAATTACGATTTTGCAAGTTTTACTTGTCGGTCAAGGTTCATTTTTTATTTTTGAGCAAATTCCGTGCGCCCGCTACAACGGTTTTATTTCGCTTGTGTGGCGGATATTTAGGGAATATTTATAGAGTATTTATATGCCCTAACATGAATTATACGATAAAATTACTGTATACACACTGTTTTTCTAAAGAAAAACTTTGGTTTTGTGGATAGTGAAGGGAGCTGAAACTGTTGAAGTCCTTATTCGGAGATTACTACATGACGTCATAGTTTACACGTAAGCATAATTCTACAGCTATATTAGCCCGTGTTAGGTTAGGTTAGTGTGTTTACATGACCGAAATGACAGGGTCCTGTCTTATGGAAATTTAGCCCTATTTAAGCTATTATCCTAAATACATTAATACATTATTTTAGCACATATAATAGTGGTTTATAAATATGTGTTTCCTATTTTAAACACGTTAATTAATTATTTTATCGCATATGCTGCTCCTTTATAAATATTTACTTGCCAAACATCCGCCGCGAAATAAAGCCGTTGTAGAACATTACGGAATTTGCTCATGAATAAAAAACAAAGCTCGATCGACAAATAAAACTTTCAAAATCGTAATCAGAATTAAAAAATCTATAGATTGCATTAATTTCACTCATTTTCACAATCGGCCCGTTTACTGCAAGCCTTCCCTTCGAGTTCAGCGACGTAATTCAGGCAACATACAAAAGAATTTCTTTGATGCTATTGTTCATTGACTGCGTAGAGATCTGTGACCCTTTATTAGTTCTCATATTATTAAGCTGTGATTGAAATACCAGTCAACAAAATTTCGTGAAAACCATTGTGGTTTTCCCAAGTAAGAGACTTCTTCAGTGGCTGTGGTATTGGAGCAGTTTTGTCAATCTAGGCTACTCAAACAACGACAAAGACGACGACGACGACGACGAGCTTTGCTACTCATCTACAGATACTTTATCATGATTCACTACAATGTTTAAGTTTCTAGTGAAGTGTTAGATCGTGCAGAAGTTTGTAGTGATCAGCATTTCCTCGGCTGAAGATGCAGTTTATTGTGACTTGTGGTGGTGCTGCTGCTGCTGACTTGACTTTGGCTGTGAGTTCTAGGCCTAAACGCTTTTGTTCAGCTTTATAGCTCAAATGTTTAATTTTAAGTGCATTTCGTATTTGGCCTAGAAGAGTCAAAAACTAGCCACGTAGCTATTGGTATACGTGCTTCCAAATATCTGCTCAATCTGGCTGTCTTAAGTGTTTTATCACGCCAGGACGTAACTTGTAATGAAGTGGGACAAAACACCATTTCATTTTTATATCCTAATGATGTTATTTTGGGTTATATATAAAGATTAGATACAGTATATGCAAAAATTGTAAAATGTGCTTGACGTAAAGTGTTTATCCCTTCAGAAAGGGCAAATATAGTCTTCTGTCATATGTATTGTAGACGGTATAGAGAGTAATTTTGTATATTCATGTGAGTTATGTATATTGCTGTACATATGACAAATAATTTATGTGGAGATACTTGTACATAGGTTGTTGTTGTTGTTGTTATTCGGACACTCGTGAAAAAGTGAAAGAGAATCTTTGGTTTTAGATGCTCCATGGGCCCAATGCATCTAAATCCAAGAATAATCGAAAACTGAGTCAACTTATGTCAATGTGATGTTATTTCTTGTATTAATGGTGCTGCTATATCTATCTATCGTGACGTTATCCGCCTGTATGTGTTGCCAACTGTTCCAAACCAAAATTACTGTTTTAATGTTGGGGAGTTGTCAGTTTTGTAGCTGTTAAGTTGGCTATTTTACGAATTATACATACACCACAAATGTGTTTATTTATTATTTACTGAATGAAATGTTCAATAAATAGTATTAATAAAATGAAAATAAGTGTATATTTAGCCAGCCATATGCCAGCCAGCTTCTAGCTCTCCACCCAAAAATTCTATCTACACATTTCATATAAAATAAATTTCAATTGAATATATTACAAAAACATTTAAAAATATACTCAAGCAGCAGTCTAAAATGACATTTTTATTGATAGACGGTCTTTAACTGCTGTGGTTCTTACCTTTACATTCTATTGGGAGTGAAAGACTGCTTAATTTTGCTCCATCAGGTTTGAGGTTCTTTTACCTGCCATAAATCAACGACACGGAACCATCGCTTTTACATCCCTTACGCAGGAAACCACGCTAAGTGAATGTACAAAGAAATCCATCTAATCTCCACCGGATTTGAACCCGCGACTTCGGAAACTAGTTTACTCGGACATGGGGAAGAGGGGTGACAGGAATGCAATCGAGTTTTCATTGTTTACGAGTACACTCGTCTTTACAAACAAGGTAAGTTTCAAGATGTCCACTGGCGGAACGAAATGGAAACATGGTGAATCGGTTTTATGATTACATGATTGTGATTACTTTACTAGAAACAGAAAATACTGATTTTCCCGTTCGGCTTTGAAGTATCTTTTTACCTTGTTATGCGACATGATTCCGCTACTGACATAATTTGAAGGACTGACCAGTTCTCTGAGGTATATAGGTAACAGCGCGGGGCGTGGCCTCGTAGCTAACCGTGTAGGACAGTGGACGGGAAATGACACAATATGTCACGCTTCCCCATCTATGATCTGACCAGAGATGACACCACTACAAACAAGCCGTTATAGTAAAACATGTTTGTTATTTTCAGTTTTTCAATCTCCTCTTCCCGCCTGGAATCCCTGCAAGGGTTGTACCGTGTCTATGATTGTCCGCAATTGAGTGCCAGTTAACCTTTCTCAAGACTCCTGCCAGACAGCAAATAGATGGCGACGGAACTACCGCTGCACGTCTATATAAGGCAGACTAGGCATGGAAAACTCCGGCAGCCACAGCCGCAGCCGCCTCCTCGTTGCCGTCCCGGTAAACGTCATTAATATTTAAATAGGTACTAGACATTAATCAGTTTTAAGTCGAGCGAAATGGCTCCACGGAAACGTGTTAAGTTTGCATTCAGGAAGTCCCGTGTTAAATTCTTGGTAGACACCCACTTTGATCATGCACTTCTCGGTGGTTATGAAGGCGTATGCTGGGGTAGCGTTTTCTTCCAGCTCTCCTTTTCCCGTTTCCTCTCATTTCACGTTACAGATTGACTCCGGAGGTCGGTGTGTGTCGGTTGACTGTTCGAGCCGCCACTGCTGGGTGAGTTGTCGCCGGTTCCTGCTGGAGGGAGCAGCTGAGTGGGGTTGGTTGCAGTTGAACGCCTCCCGGGTGGAGGTGAAAATGTGGATGATACAACACGTCACTGAAATGGATAAAAGTTGCAATGAATGTCGCAAGAAACCGGAGAACCCGGACAAACTCCCACCCTCACACCGTAGCCGAGCGGTTAGATCGTTCGCCTACCACCTAGGCGGCCCGGGTTCGGTCCCAGGGATCCACATTGATATTTGTGGTGGATGAAGCGGCGTCTGGGCGGGTTTTCTCCGGGTTCTCTGGTTTGCCCCACCATTCATTCCACCAATTGCTCCATTATCACCTTTCCTATCACCGATTTCGCGTACATTTCATATCATCCTCATCCTCAGTCTCATACTGAGGTCTTCCAGGTGTTCACTCTGTCTGGTCCAGAGGTGCCTCTGCTCCCCGACAGGCGTCTCACCCTAGTAAGTCCTAGGGGGTGAAACTCCCACATAAGGGGAGGGTAATCAGGGAAAGAAAGAAAGTGAAGGGTAGGTTGGGCTGTGGGCCTTTCATGGAAAATGTTCATATCGCATTTGGAGTTTAACAGCTCAGACTTCTATAATAATGTCTTGTTATCATATGACTTTCTCTACTTGCTTTTGCAGAAATTATTTTTAAATTCTTCAACTTCTTTCATGCTAATTAAGATAAACACATATTTAATAGGATAATAAATCAGGCTTAAGTGACTTTAAATCTTTTAAGAGCTGGTCACTGTCTGATGGCTTTGAAATCCGTGCTATTTACCTTACTAGGAGGGAAAACAAATGAATAACGTCTTCCCATTTGAGAAAAGTGTGTATTGTGTGCTACATTTTCTGTGTACGACGATTTTATTTGTTATCTCTTACGATTCAGCAATTATGCAGAAGTAATTCAGAATGAAGAGGATTTCAGAGATTATCAAAATATTTTAAAATATGGCAATGTAGTCAAAATTGTTATATCCAAGTATAAGAAAACCACAATTTTTCTAAACATTTTGTATCCAAAGCGTAGTTTGGGATAAAAGGATCTCCCTCTGTCTCCCACCCCCCCCCCCCCTTCATGGTATATGCCTTGAAAGTACTTCACTTAAATACCAATTTTGGAATTTGACCGATGTTTCGTTCTTCAGGCATGTTCTTCACAGATGGACGCACACGTATTTACTTTCCTTAAAATGTCGGTGTGGGTGGCTCAGTTGGTTAGACGCTGGCCTACTGATCCCAAGGTCGCGGGTTCAAATCCGGCCCAGGCCGATGGTTTTTAAGTATACATAAAAACGACAGCTCCATGTCAGTAGATTTACTGACATGTAAAAGAACTCCTACGGGACGAAATTCCGGCACACCGCCAACGCTGGCAATTGACAGTAGTTAAACAACACAATAATTAATTTTTTTAAAGACTTTAGTATCTGAATCTTGTATAAGTAAGAATTAGAGAGATTTCTGCAGTTAATAGAGTTACCCATTCTCTATATTCTACAGACTGAGAAAACAATATTTGCAATTTTTGAAGTGCTTATATGAAGCGAGAATATCAATAAATGAATTCGCTTACAGTACCATCATTTAGCCTTTATTATTTGCTTTTGTATACGCGTTTGCAATTTATATTTATATGCGAACAGTTGAGTGGTTTTTAAATAGGTACATTGTATACTTGTAAAATAACCAAAAGCAATTACGTGGTGGTATTATGAAACATGTGTATAATACCAAGATTAACGAACGAAACATTAAAATTGTATGTAAATGCTTGATTGCAGTTTTATGCAATGATTCAACAGGATTACTCAGTAATTATCTAAGCTGTGTAATTTCAATGGATGTTATTCAACATTTAGTACAAACGGATGACGTCACACTATCCATGTTTCTCTTCAACTATGTACCCAATTAACATATGATAATCTTTCGGTGCTATTGCAAACTCCATTATCATGCATGATTTTTGCTCACAGAGCTGCAATGACGTAACATTTTAGAGAAAGAAATAAAAGATGGACAAAACCCACCTGTATCGTTCGATGTTTATCGATAGCCATTACCTTCTTTATGTGTAAATAAAGTGTATAGTGTGATGCATATGGCAGTTTATGAAATACAGTGTTGATACCTCAAAAGATGAGGCATTATTTTATGTGTATACCCACCCTGTGCCATCTCCCACCCTGTATAGCGCCTATCTCCCGCCTTTACTTAAGTACAGTGCGTTTATACAACGGATGGTAACACACGCCCCTTGCGATTAACACAAAGAGTGCATCGGCGTGCCATATTCTGTCGTACTCTTGCAAAGACAGATTGAAAGTTTGTCCGTCTAATTTTCAATAGTAAACAATGAAATGTATGTGTTTCGTTTATGTGTTCTGTTTGCTGCATTCTTGATTTTGCCGTAAATACTTAAACTGGGTGGGAGGCATAAACTTAAATTCCAACTTTAGTTTATATCATACTTTGTTTGCGTTTTTGAGTTATGTTGTTCACAGATAGAGACACACACACACACACACACACACACACACACACACACACACACACACACACACACACACACACACACACACACACACACACATTTACTCCGTCATAATGCTGGTTAAAGACAAGTTCCCGTCCTAAGCCGGTACTGGAACCCTGGACCTCTAGAATTAATAGGAGAAAACTGTAATTCTAGTAGTCTCAGTAGAATGAACATAGACAACATACTACGCGCTACCGAGGAGATTCTACCATTATTAGGTCACGTGACGTATTGCGGGACTTGTGACTTTATAACCATCCACGCTTGGATAATTCATACAAAGGCTATCTGATTTCTATCACTTCCGATCCGTTTGATGTAAACAATGAGGGGAGGTTTGGGGTGTGTGATGACCTATATTCAGAGATATTACGCCGTTACGTTTCCAAGTAATTACTGTTGACATCCATACCGTATTTACGCATTTACCACTCTCAGGTCACATTGGTAGTCGCAGTTCTCAACCGCGCCTTCAAAATGGCGACATACATTCTGTAATCCGCGCTACTTAGAAAGCACAATACGTTTTAATTAATATAGGTTCAATTTTCCGCTGTCAGAAGTACAAACATAACAAACAATAATAAACACTGTAACAAAATAAGTATTCCAAAATGAAGTATTAGGCTTAGTAAATTACGGCACGAAGAGTAATTAGATGCATTTATAATGGTTTAATAAAGATAGACATTGTGTTTACAACATTAAAGATGGCTACATTATATTAAGAAAATGTCAAGTTGGCTAACTGCAACTTGTGCAAAACAAGCGAGAAGGAAATGCTCATAGCAAGGAATACGGAGAAGACTTGTAAACCGCTTTCAATTGTCATGATCACATCAGCGTCGCCGGTGTGCCGGAATTTCGTCCCGCACGAGTTTGTTTTACATGCCAGGTAAATCTACTGACATGGAGCTGTCGTTTATAAGCACACTTAAAAACCATCAGTCTGTGCTGGATTTGAACCCACGAGAACGTAGCGCGCTTGCGCGGTAAGAACAGCATCTCTGGGCCCTGTCGATCATGCTGCTTTAACTCGCCGTACTCCTTGCACCACTCCCCGCGACCCAAAGGTTCCTTCGTCAGACGCAAAATAAAAGAAAGTTGGACATTCGACTTTCTATCGCGGTAAATACACATCCACATACAGGAAAATATTAGCGAGTTTGCGATCACTCTTTGCACTACTTTAGGAGGCAAATTTGAAACCTGTTTCTATATTACTGAAGTGCACAGTGAAGTAATATTTAAATCACCACACACTATCCAGAAATGTCAAATCCTACAGCCTATAACTAAAATATAACGAAGATACCACAATATAACAACTTTTACATTGGTTCCTTGATTCACAAATTAAAAAAAAAAAGAATAACAAATTTCACGTGTAATGCAACTTAACACCGCCTGAACTGAAATATGTTTACTTTCTCTCCAGACTCCTTAAAAACTATTCTTATTAACTTTAACTGCGATTACGCGGCGGTGTGTTGGCTGGCCTACTCCCGAGAGGGAGACGCCGCACAGTTCTGTTCGCGTGGCGGCGAACAAGCTGTGCCACGATGTCCACAGTTGCTGCGTTCCTTGCTGCTATTTCTCCTGGAGCGTCCCATTGATGCTCATTACCGAAAATACATACACACTTCTAAAGTAAGAACAAATTAGAAACTAGAAACTTCACTTATCTTAGTAATGTTGCATGTTCTCCTTGAACAAGCTAACCCTGGATTTCAAGTTGTCTCCAACTCATTCTCGAAGCTATTCTTACTTTAGAATCTTGTTGCTTCACTGTTAATAGCTTCAATTTTCCTTATTTAACATACACACTTGTCAAAACGTGGTATGGACAGTTTCAGTTTCAGTTTGTTTATTATAGAGTATTGGCCTGGTGCCGGTACATAGGGCCCAGCTTACAGGCTATATTTGACATTTATATTCAATTTGCTTACTTATATCTAATTAAAGTTTTCGGTTTGTACAAAAACCCATACGGTGACCTTCTATCGGTAACGGAGAATAGTTTTCGTATGTCCTTTAAGTTCTATTCAGTTTTTGGTTTATATATATTTACAATTATATACACGCATACGTACACGCGCGCATACACACACACACACACACACACACACACACACACACACACACACACACACACACACACACACACCTTCACTGGGCACACCAGAAATATGCATCCCAGCGCACTGCACTATTTACACTTCATATACACTTTCCCGCAGTTTTCCTGCGCGGGCAGGGGACAGCTCCTGAATATTTTCCGAGGCGAGGGCCTCTGCCGGAACATGTGTGTGGCTTAGGACCGAGGTTGCGCGGACGCGCATTTGTCGGCGAGCCGTGCCGCTTCTAGAATATTTTTATTCTAGTATGTTTGCGGTGCTTCGGCTCGCCTTTGCCGATGTTGGCGATCACGTCATTCTCATGGTTTCTAATGCGCGTCCATGCCGCCATTGCTCGTTTTTCTATTGCCTCCGGGGTGAATGGGATGCGGTTTCGAGGTGAAGAGTGTGGTTAGTGGTGAGGAGTGGAGCAGAGAGGATTTTTCTGAGGGAGAGGTTTTGTTTTTACTTCAAAGTAATATACATTAAAATCTCAACTCTATTGTGACGGAAACCGAGTTTTTATTGTGTGTGTACGGATAGACAGACGAACAATGCGACCTCCATATATGCCCCACTGTAGTGCATATCTAAATCTATAATAAATTTAATACCTAATAATTTCTTTGTTATCATAGTCTGTTTGGAAGCAAGAAATGACAGTTCATCAGTATATAATTCCCCCATATTGCCATCTATCCAATGGTTGCCATACTACTTGCATTTAATGGAACTGCAGGTTGCAGTTTAAGTGCTTGCGGGCTGAAAGCCTTTTACCCTCGTGATTTAAGTACACTTCTATTGCATAGCCCTCAGACCTTCATGCCTTGTGTATGCATCCCTCGCTTGCAATTTTTCTGCTTATTTCACCCCAAAAACCGCTAATGTATAAGATGATGTTACGACTTTTTTCTTTGTATATTTTTTACTTTCTCTGCTACATATAAATGATAGTATTGTATTGCACCGAAAAATTCCACGTCGAGATGTCACCTGAAATATGTTTTGATATCCCCTGAATCCAAAAAGCATTTTTAGAAAAAGATCCGTCTCTCTCTCTCTCTCTCTGTGTGTGTGTGTGTGTGTGTGTGTGTGTGTGTGTGTCAGTCAGTCAGTCAGTCAGTCTGAGGACAGCTTAACTTAAAAAGGAAAAGAAAAGAAAAAGAAAAACGAAAGGAAATGTCGCTTAAAAACCAAAGCTAATATTTAAGTTTAATATCTTAAGTATGCGATACGAAGATTTTGAAGAACATCCATCTACCCTAAACTACCGTTTATACACACACACACACACACACACACACACACACACACACGGACCTTTTCTAAAAATGCTTGTTCTGCATTCAGGGGGCCTCAAAACATATTTCCGGCGAATTCTCGACATCGAATTTTTGGGTGGAATAGACTAATTCCTCTACTATAGGTAGCAGAGAAAGTAATAATGTTATTTATCAGCTCCCAAAGTTTGTTGGCCTAATTTTGCGACACTCTGTATAATTTTGGGACACTTTGTATAATTTTGGGACACTTTGTATAATTTTGGGACACTGTATAATTTTGGGACACTCTGTATAATTTTGGGACACTCTGTATAATTTTGGGACACTCTGTATAATTTTGGGAGACTCTGTATAATTTTGGGACACCCTGTATAATTTTGGGACACTCTGTATAATTTTGGGACACACTGTATAATTTTGGGACACACTGTATAATTTTGGGACACTCTGTATAATTTTGGGACACTCTGTATAATTTTGGGACACTCTGTATAATTTTGGGAGACTCTGTATAATTTTGGGACACCCTGTATAATTTTGGGACACTCTGTATAATTTTGGGACACACTGTATAATTTTGGGACACTCTGTATAATTTTGGGACACTCTGTATAATTTTGGGACACTCTGTATAATTTTGGGACACTCTGTATAATTTTGGGACACCCTGTATAATTTTGCGACACTCTGTATAATTTTGGGACACCCTGTATAATTTTGGGACACCCTGTATAATTTTGGGACACTCTGTATAATTTTGGGACACTCTGTATAATTTTGGGACACTCTGTATAATTTTGGGACACTCTGTATAATTTTGGGACACCCTGTATAATTTTGCGACACTCTGTATAATTTTGGGACACTCTGTATAATTTTGGGACACCCTGTATAATTTTGCGACACTCTGTATAATTTTGGGACACTCTGTATTAAAATTCAGGCAGCGTCATTGCAGAAGTCACTAAGTAAATGTAAATCTCTGTACGCAAATTTGTGCTCGTTTTATTATAAAAACTAATGGTGGATTTTAATTAAAAACCATAGCATTGAGGAGATATATTATATATCAATGGAGGGTGAATTTCTATACGCTCCACTAAACATTCTAGATTTGCAGCCCTTGTGCACAAAAGCTTAAATAGAGGCGGATAGTCAATATCGGTTTTTATATTTTATTTTTGATGTTGTACTACTGGTGAAAAGGACACAAAAGGAAAGAACCCCCTACTCCAAAAATTGTCGTTGCTATAGTGATGTGGCAGCGGTCCAAGTGAATGCGAATTTAGATTTTTCCTTGTGTCTTTGTGTGCGGCCACTCCCATTCTCTTGTTTCTGTGAGCGGATTTATTTTATTGGAAATCCTGTGTTGAACGCATTTCGGTATTGGTTGTCAGGGAAAGGGGGGGGGGGGTTGTTGAGCTCACTTCAGATGAGGAGGAGATGGATTTTTTGCTTATCCAGATGAAGTCATTATAAACTTCAAATGAAAAACACTCGACTTCAAGGGTTTCCGGATTCTCTCTATCAAAGAATATCCTAAAACTACTCTAAAAATGTAAATCTAATGGAAAAAGATCTCATCTCATATGTCATATTCATATGAGTTCCTCTGTCAAGTACAGTCTATTTTTAGTTTCTCTAATGGTAACTAGGATAAGTATTGCATTCCACCCAAAAATTCGATGTCGAGATTTCACCGGAAATAAATGTTTAGAGACCCCTGAATATATATGTGTGTATATATATATATATATATATATATATATATATATATATATATATATATATATATATATATAAAACATTTTTAGAAAAAGGTTCGTGTGTCTGTGTGTCAGTCTGTGGACAGCATAACTCAAAGACGAAAAATAGTTTAAAAAGCAAATGCATTTAAGTTTAATGTCTTTCAAGGATGCGACACAAAGATTTTAATGAAATTAGCCCCACCCTAAACTACCCTTTACATGGAAAATTTTTCGAAAATTTCGATTTTCTTGCAAATGGCTCTAACGATTTTGATTAAAATGTCATATATTTGAGATATTTTTATGACAAATGAAATGTATATCTTGAATTTTCTGGCTGTAGCCCCTGTAGTCGTATTTACTCTGGACGACTTTTGCATAACTGGTAAACCGTTAGAGATAGACCAAATCTTACCATAGAAAAAAATGTTGATCTTACTAAAATACACAATTTTTTGTCCCAATAAATTTTCTTATAGGGGGAACCATTTCTGAGATATTCCTTACTATGTGTGAGTTTCGGAAAACTTAAAACTTTCGTGAAATGGAACATCGTTGTTTATTTTTTATATCTTAGGCGTGGAAAGAGAGCAAAATTTGAAAGCTTTGAAAGGTTTGACTATCGTTCAAATCCTACTGTGTTCCTATATTACCCTTATACCTACAAGAAAAAAATATATATATATAATGTTGTTAGCTAATGCTGGATTTCTGACAATGAAGTCATTAATCCTCTTGCTCTCCAATATTTTTCACTGATGGATGGGGCATATGATTCTATATGCAGAACAAAACTACTAAAGAAAGTAAAAAATAGGGATACAAGGTCCAATGTTTTCATGGCTATGTCATTTCCTAACACAACGCTTTATTGCAACCAGATATGGAAGAAACATATCTAAATATAAACAAGTACACCGTGGCTTACCACAAGGTGCAGTGCTCAGCACAACACTTTTTAATATATTTATTAACGATCTGCCACAACGAATAAGAGAATCAGGTGTCAAGTGTGCACTATTTGCTGATGACTTAGTAATGTGGACTTCAAAACCAAAAAGCAAAAGTACAGAACTAGAAAAAACCGTGCAACAATCCTTAACCAAATTACAAAGGCGGACCAAAGAAAATTTAATGACTGTTAATACAACAAAATCAAACTACCAAATCTTTTCACTAAGAAAAAAGCCACTAGAAATAAAACTAAATTTTGAGGGTCAACAATTACCAGAAACAAAGGAAGCAAAGTATTTAGAAGTTACATTTGATACCAAACTTACATGGACCAAACAAATAGAAAATGTAATACAAAGAGCAGAGAGGCGCCTTTCACTGTTAAAACGTCTAACAGGAATGAAGTGGTGATGTTCCAGAGCAACGCTTAACACAACATACAATGTATATATAAAGCCATTATTTACTTACTGCAGCGAAGTTCTTGTAACAGGCAAATACAAAAAGATTCAAATCTTTCATAACCAAAGTCTGAGATTAATTACAGGTGCTATCAAAACCACACCAATAGCAGCTATGGAAATACTAACCAACCAATGTCCCATTGAATATGAAATAGAAAAAGTGACTCTTATTCAACACGAAAAGTTGATCAGACTCCCATTCAATACATGGAACAAGAGAAATTTTACACATACACTAAAAACTCAGGAGAGCTTTCTTTCCAAAATTCAAGACATCAAGAAGGATGTACACCTTCCTAATTCAAAGGAAAACTTCATATCTAAAGTCAATCCAACACATACATTAGACATCACATATTATTTACACCTGACAGAAGAAGTTAAAAAAAGTGATACTCCAACTAGTGTTCTAAAATTATTGGCATTAGAGACAATCCATACTAGATTTCCAGAACATGAGTGGCTCCATATTTATACTGATGGATCATTGATATCAAACCAAGATGGAGCAGGTGCTGGAGTCACATGTCACCTCTTTTCCTATTACAAATCTTTAAGTTATGGAACTACTAACTTTCATGGAGAAATTGAAGCAATTCGAATGGCCCTACAAAATCTTTTGTACAGAATTTCACATTTTCAGCAAGCAGTTACTCTCTCAGATTCCAGGGCAGCAATTATAGCAATTACTTCCAAGTTGTCACCAAAAAACCAAACAATTATAGAATGTTGGAAAATCCTTACCCATCTAACAGCACTTCAAAAACACCTAGTCTTCCAATGGATACCAGCTCACTGTGGACTGAGTGGTAATGAGAAAGCTGATTTTCTTGCAAAAAAGGGTACCGGCAATGTGCAGAAATCAATAGTTAATTTACCATTTTATGCAGCCAAAAGATTAGTCAACTCTGAATTCAAAAAAATTATTAAAAAATATTACTATGAAAAATCAAAGAATAAAAGATGGGAACTACCAAACATTCAAACAGTAATTCCTGAGTATCCTCGAAAAACAGCAGTTGCAACCTTCAGGTTGATTACAGGACATGATTGTCTGGCAAAACATTTAAACAGAATTGGGATATATTCTTCACCACTCTGTCCTCTATGTGATCTGCAAGATATATAAGCGGTAGGTAATGTTGGTGCATGTAAACCACAAGTACGTCTTAGCTTCATTCTCACTCACTCCAGCAATCACAGTTGTTTTCCATAACAGAGACTTTGATTAATGATGTTGAAAGGACCGACGCCACAGCGTCTCTAACTTGCTCTGACGTACGACTTTAAAGGAGAACCTGATTTTCTTCAGCCATCTAGCTCAAATTTCTGTAATCTGGGCATTACAATTTCATCCTACTTTAAGGTCACTAGCTACCGGATACACTACATCACCTTACATTGTTTTATGGTAAATAGGCTCCGGACACATTGGAAAATCCCTGTCTTAATGTGATATGTATTCCCCATAAAGGGTACGCTTTCTTAGAACACAAGTTTAACATTATTTAGCTGTTAGGCTATGCATTACCGCTATATCAGAGTGAATTCTAAAGATGATTAGTTTTTAAATAATTATTTTTGTAAAAACAGCACAACTAAATAAAAAATGTAATGTCTTACACTCACATGACTTTCTCTACTCTTGTACTAACCATTCTTACTAACTCTTATTCCTATATCTTCTTCGTGTTAGTTGAGATAAACATTTGTACAAGTTATCTTATTGGTTATTTTCTTGTAGCTACAAGGGGAGAAGAGTGGCCTTTCGCTGATAGTCAGATGTTTTAAGTATGATCGCTTTGAAATTCCGTTCTCTTTGTATGGTTAAGAAATTAAAACATAAATAACGACCTCCCATTTGAGAACGTCTGTAAATATTGCAAAATTCTGACAAATAACAAGAAATATATCCCAAATGGTGCAATGCACAAAAAGGACAAGTTGGCAGTGCTATTTTTCTGGGGGATGCGTCTTCTGACCACAGAATTTAAAAAACACAGAATTTCCGCATTAAAGCCTAGGAAATGTGACCATATAACTACTGACTCGTGTTATTCATACTTTTTTTTCGGTTGGCTTCCATTTAAAGCGGTTATAGTAGCAGAGTTAGAACCATTGAAACTTCTTTACGAGCGAAAAAAAAAATCTCATAACAACAGTTCTGCTATCCATCTGCATCTCTAGCGAGTTCCCTGTTTGTTAATGCTTTTTATGAATAGAGTAGGGTGCACGTGTGATAAAAATTTTCAAAATATTTGTAATAAAGAGAGAAGTTTAGATACAGGAAGTTTCTTCACAGATTCGTGTCGCATCCTTGAAAGACATTAACCTTCAAATAGCAACTTTTGTTCTCAACCGACTTTTGGTTTTGAGTTATGCTCTTCACAGACTAACGAACACACACACACACACACACACACACACACACACACACACACACACACACACACACACATCTTTTCTTAAAAACGCTTTTTTTATTAAGGGGGCTCAAAACGTATTTCCGGTGGAAACCAAAAGTTAAAATATTAGCTTTTCCTCAATGTGGTTTACGCAGGTTAATATCGAATTTCTGTGCAACTCGTTAAATTTTCCTCAGTTTCTGACGAATTGTAATGAAGCAGTCAAACAAAGGTAAAACGCATGAGGATAGATCGATAGATATAATATAATTTCTGTGTGAAGCGTACTGAATAGTGATAGCCTGAGGACATAAGAAGGGCCTAGCACCAATGAAATGGTAATGAAGGTTATATCGGCGTTATCTGGCACACCGGACTTACTAAACCAAACGTAACGACATTATTCCAGTACACAAAGAGGTCAGTTAGTCATTCAGCAGGTGTTTGAGATGATGCCTCTATCATAAACATCATGTTACTGAGAGGGGGAGAGAGTGCACGCCATTCTGCTTCATCAAAAGCCATTTGCGACTTATTTCCCCGGATATTCTGTGTTCACTTGGGTCAATATGTGGCCAGGGTCGAAGGTGTGAGAGGTCAGCAGCCACCAGCACCCTGCCTCCGCCGCCACCACCACCATCACTACCATCACTACCACCACCATCATCACCACCATTACCACCACCATCACCACCATCACCAGCACCACCATCACCACCACCCCCCCAGGGGGACCTACTACGGTAGGTCCGGGTTTGGCGCACCCGGGGCCCCGAGCCAACTGACTCCCTCGATGTGGGTTCCTCTTAGTGGTGAGGGAGCCAGTCAAATCGCCCACCCACGTGTAGGCCGTGCGTGGAGACCCGTGTCGGTGGAAAGGTTTATCCTGGTGGTTGAGGGATGCGTATCTGAGCTCGGTCCAGTTACTTTCTGAATTCGAGGAGGGTGCGCATTTCCGATACACTGCTTTGGTTACTGCCTCATCTAAACGGGAGGCTAGGGACTAACCCACCCCTAGTCAATCGGCCAGGACTAGGTATTGCACCGAACTCCAGGGTGAGTGGGACGGCGAGCCCGCTATATCCCCTGTGTAGCCCTCTCATCCCAGTGGGATGACCCCTTGTTGGGCTCCGTGGTGGGTGGGGAGCACTGGGGGATGAAATTTATAGCCTATTTTCTATGGCCAACAAAACTATTAAAAGAAAACGACAAGTTAATGAAATAGAGGTACACGTAGCTCCTACCGCTCGTTACCTAGTCATCAGTAGGACGGAAGAGGCTCAGACGTTTCTGAAGGTAAACCCCTTTATAATACAGTTAGGTCTTGATAAAATAGCCGGGCCGGTGAAATCATGTACCCGCCTAAGAACAGGATCACTACTTATTGAAACGTATACGTCCACTCAGTTCGACAAGTTGCTGAAGGCGAAACTACTCCACGGATATCCTATCCGTGTTGAGAAGCACAAGAGCCTCAACTCTTCCAAGGGCGTAATAACCACCCACTTGTTGGATGGTATGCCGGAGGAAGAGATTCAGGGATACTTATCTGACCAGGGAGTAACATCTGTCTATCGGGTTCGCACTAGGCGTGACGGAGTGCAGGTTGATACCCGCACTCTGTTTCTTACGTTTGATCTGCTCGATCTCCCTCAGAAGATAAAGGCCGGCTATGAGGTGATTAACGTTCGACCGTATATCCCGCGACCAATGCGGTGTTTTCAATGTCAACGTTATGGCCATACACAGACCTCTTGCAAGGCTTCGGTTCCTGTTTGTGTCACCTGTGGAAATGAAGGAGCTTGTCCATCTGCTCCTAGCTGTGTTAACTGTAGACGTGCCCATCCGGCGACTTCCCGCGATTGTCCACGTTACCTGGACGAGAAGGCTATTCAAGAGCTGCGGGTCAAAGAGCGCTTATCGTTCTCTGAGGCCCGCAAACGCCACCTTGCTCGGCAGCCGTCGATACTCAAATTTGGTACTTTTAGTTCAGTAGTGTCCACCCCAGTACCAAAGCGGGATGTAGGTACTGAAACCTTCCCTATAGCCAGCACCACCAACACACCTTCTCGTGCACCATCCACAGCTACAGCCTCAACCAGTACCAGCTCCAAGACTATCCCTACTAGCCCTCAAACCCGCAAGTTCCGAATTGAACCTAAACGGAGCGACTTTCTCAAAGACCCAACGACCTCTGCCAGTGGGAAGTGCGCTCTTCCTGCCACTTCCCCCTCTCCTCCCCGGCGCTCATGCTCTCAGGACACCAGAGGACGTAGTCGGGTGCCACGGGTCTCACCAACTCCCGTTACCGTAGGCAACCGGTACACAGTCCTATCTTCTGCTACTGGTGACACAGAGCCTCTTCCGTCCGAAGAGCCCATGGAGCAAGAACCACCTCCTCCAAAGAGACCTAGCCCCACGCGCTGCCAGAAGGGCAAATTAAAGCGCCAACCTTCGGTCAAGTGACCCTAGACGACAGCTTATCCCATTTGTCCCAGGATGTCCATTATTCAATGGAATATACGTGGCATACGTGCGCGTAGAGCTGATTTAACATCACTTTGTAATTCGCTGTCCCCTACTATTCTGTGCCTGCAGGAGACCAAGCTTCGCCAGCAAGACTCTTTCACGTTTTCTGGGTTTATTCCGGTGCGTTATGACCTCCCACCGGAACCCGGTACTCCTGCACATGGAGGTGTCATGCTCCTCGTTCGCAACGACGTTTTTTATCGCCAGTCATGCTCACCACTCCATTGCAAGCTGTTGCTGTTACTCTGAGATTACCAGGCTTTTCTTTTACTCTCTGTTCCCTTTATCTACCGCCTTGCTCCCCCTTCGCTATAGGGGACCTGTTCCATCTAGTGTCCCAGCTCCCAACACCCTATCTTCTGTTGGGAGACTTTAATGCCCACCACCCTCTTTGGGGTTCACCTCGGGTGTGCGCAA
Organism: Tenodera sinensis; assembly: GCA_030765045.1. Lineage (NCBI taxonomy): Eukaryota > Metazoa > Arthropoda > Insecta > Mantodea > Mantidae > Tenodera > Tenodera sinensis. The sequence goes on from CM060972.1 coordinate 104,868,538, forward strand.
GAGGGACCGTCCTAGCCGATTTTTTCACACAGAACTCTCTGTCTCTTCTAAACACTGGTGAACCTACTTTCCTTTCTGATTCTACTGGCACTCTCTCCCACCTGGACCTCTCAATTTGCTCAGCTCAGCTTGCACATCGTTTTGAGTGGAACGTCGTCTCTGACACCTTCTCCAGCGACCATTTTCCATGTAGTATCAGCTTCCTGTCGCACCACGTACCTTCGCCACGTGTACCCTCCTGGTGACTCAACAGAGCGAACTGGCCTCTTTATACTCGTTTGGCTGTTTTTGACGATCGCTTCTTCGCAGATATTGACCTGATGGTGGCCCACCTCACATCCGTCGGTGTTACCGCGGCCGAGCGTGCCATACCTCGGCCTTCTGGGCACCCGAGACGTTTGCCGGTCCCTTGGTGGACCGACGAATGCCGAGCGGCCGTCCGTGCGCGACGGGCGGCTTTGAGGGTGTTTCAGCGCCACCCTACACTTGAGAATCTGGTCGCTTTTAAGCGATCTCGCGCCAGAGCTCGTCGCATCATCCAGGCGAGTAAGAAGACATCCTGGCTCCGTTTTGTGGAGTCATTTAATCCATCCACGCCTTCGTCTGTCGTTTGGGATAAGCTTCGCCGTGTGGCCGGCAAAGCTTTGTCGGTTACCGTACCTGGCCTACGGATCCAGAACACCACCATTGTTTGCCCTAGAGCTGTCGCTGACACTCTGGGCAACGCCTTTGCTGATGTGTCAGGCTCTTCGCACTACCACCCGGATTTTCTACCCATAAAAAATAGCGTCGAATCTCATAACCTTTGCTTTAACTCTACCAACCGGGAGAGTTACAACGCTTTTTTCACCATGCCGGAGTTGGAGCGGGCCTTGGGCTCCTCCAAACCCTCCGCTCCTGGGCCGGATGGTGTCCATCTTTTAATGTTGCAGCACCTGTCTTCAGCTGGCAAACTCTTCCTCTTAGATGTGTATAACCGTATCTGGCGTACAGCAGCATTTCCATGTGCTTGGCGCGAAGCCACCATCGTCCCGATTTTAAAATCTGGGAAGGATCGCCATCTACCTTCCAGCTATCGTCCGATCTCCCTCACCAGTGTGATCTGCAAGGTGATGGAGCGCATGATCAACGGACGATTGACGTGGTGGCTTGAATCCGAACATTTGCTGTCCAATGTTCAGGGCGGTTTTCGTCGCTTCCGTTCAACGGTCGACCATTTAGTCTCATTATCCACGCACATCATGGACGGTTTTCTGAGAAAGAGCCAAACGGTTGCTGTATTTTTCGATCTAGAGAAGGCCTATGACACCTGCTGGAGGTATGGCATTCTTCGCACCCTCCATAGATGGGGCATTCGTGGCCGACTGCCCCTTTTTATTCGGGAGTTCATTCGGGATAGAGTCTTTCGCGTCCGGGTGGGTTCAGTTTTATCTCGTGTTTTTAATCAAGAGAACGGAGTACCGCAGGGCTCGGTACTCAGCGTCACACTATTTGCTATTGCCATCAATCCCATTGTGGAGTGCGTTCCTGCTGGTGTGTCATCTTCCTTGTTTGTGAATGACTTCGCCATTTACTCTAATTCTCGGCGGACTGATCTACTCGAGCGGCGCCTCCAACTCTGTCTTGATCGCCTCTTTATTTGGAGTGTGGAAAACGGCTTTAGGTTCTCCGCCGAGAAGACCGTCTGCGTGAACTTCTGGCGCCGGTAGGTCTTTCTCCCGCCCTCTCTTCACCTCGGTCCAGATGTTCTCCCGTTTGCAGACGAGGCGAAATTTTTGGGATTGGTGTTTGACAGGAAGCTTAGCTGGTCCTCTCACATATCATATCTGAAGGCCAGGTGTGACCGTTCTCTTAGTGTTTTACGTGTTTTAAGTGGCACATCATGGGGAGCTGATCGGACTGTTCTTTTAAGATTATATCGTTCTTTGGTCCGATCTAAACTTGATTACGGTTGTATTGTATATTCATCAGCTCGGCCGTCCGTTTTAAGACGTCTTGATCCTATTCACCACCGTGGTATACGATTGAGTATTGGCGCCTTTCCTACAAGCCCGGTTCTCAGCCTATGTGCGGAAGCTGCTGAACCCCCACTTTCTTATCGGCGGGATGTTCTTCTTTGCAACTACGTTTGCAGACTTTCTAGTCTGCTGGAACACCCGTCTTTTAGTTCGTTTTTTAATGATACTTTGGACCGCCAATACTCATCGAGCTCCCTGGCCCTGCTCCCTCCTGGCGTTCGATTTCGTTTATTGCTTCGGTTGTTGGACGTAGATTTACCGGCGACATATCCCAAGGGAGAACCCCGATTTCCCCCGTGGCTTCGTTCGGTGACGCACATTGACCTAGGTTTGCTGTCCATGCCGAAGTCGTCGACGCCAGATTCAGTTCTTCGTTCGGCCTTTTCACATGTGCAGGCGCAGTTAGGACCCGGTACTTTTATTTACATTGTAGGCTCCAAGGACGACCGGGGAGTAGGATGTGCTTTTATTCATGGCCGCGAGAGTTTTAGATTTCGTCTTTTACCGCAGTGCTCGATTTTTACGGCAGAGCTTTTTAGTATTTACCAAGCTCTTTTATATGTTCATCGGCAGGCCTTCCGGCGCTGCATGATTTGTTCTGATTCTTTAAGTGCTCTTGAAAGCCTACGGACGCTGTACAGTTACCATCCCTTGGTGCAGCGTGTCCAGGACTACCTTCATGCCCTCGCCAGTGCTGGCACTAGCGTCTCCTTTGTGTGGGTACCTGGACACGTAGGCTTGCAGGGAAATGAGGCTGCCGATTCTGCGGCAAAGGCAGCAGTTTTAGCACCCAGGATTTTTAGCTCTTCCGTTCCCTCTGACGATTTTGGCGCCCTTTTACGTCAGGCCCTCCTCTCACGGTGGAGTGGTACCTGGTATGATGTTCAGGGGAATAAACTTCGGGAGGTGAAATCCCTCCTTGTTACCTGGAGGACTTCCTCGCGTGTCTCCCGCTGCGAGGAAGTGATTTTAGCTAGATTGCGTATCGGGCACTGCCGTTTTAGCCATGGTCACCTTTTATCTTTTGTCGCCGCACCGCTCTGTGCTCATTGTCATGAGCCTCTGTCGGTGCGGTATTAGTTCAGTGTCAGCATTCAAGCCAGCTCCGTGACTCACTGGGCCTGCCAGCCACCCTGGCTGAGGTGCTGGCAGACAATACAAGTGCTGTGGAGCGTGTGTTACGTTTTATGCGTTTTAGCGGAATGTGCTCTCGTGTATGACTGATACGGATCGTTTGTGTTTTTATATTTGGGCGATGATGCGAGATTTTATGAATTAATGTGATCCTGCGCTTCCGTTTTCGCCAAATGTGCAGTTGCTGACACTGTATTGGTGACGGTTTTAATGTTTTTATTGTCTTTAGTTGTAGACTTGATGGTCTAGGTTTTACTTTTTAATGCTTTTAGTGTTGCTTGGGCGCTAATGACCATAGCAGTTGAGCGCCCTAAAGCCATACTCATTCATTCATCACCACCACAACCACCAACACCACCACCACCAGCACCACCACCACCACCATCACCACCACCACCACCATCACCACCAGTACCACCATCAGCACCACCACCGCCACCACCAATACCACCACCACCATCACCACCACCGCCACCACCAATACCACCACCACCATCACCACCATCACCACCATCACCACCACCGCCACCACCGCCACCATCACCACCACCACCATCACTATCACCACCATCACCACCACCGCAACCACCACCATCACCATCATCACCATCACCACCACCATCACCACCACCACCGCCACCGTCACCATCACCATCACCACCACCACCATCACCACCACCACCATCACCACCACCACCATCACCACCACCACCATCACCACCATCACCACCACCGCAACCACCACCATCACCATTATCATCACCACCACCACCATCACCACCACCATCACCACCACCATCACCACCACAACCACCACCATCACCATCACCACCACCATCACCACCACCACCATCACCACCACCACCATCACCATCACCACCACCACCATCACCATCACCACCACAACCACCACCACCAGCAGCACCATCACCACCACCACAACCACCACCACCATTACCACCACCTCTAATGCGACCCAGACATAGATATATTGCAGGGTACCAACCCTCCAGGAGGAAGGGATGAAGCGAAGTGAGACCGGAGGCTTGTCAGAGAGCGCAGCCAACGAAGCCCAGAGACGCACAGAAGTTGCTAGAGGGCCAGGGAAGAGTGTTCGCCTAAGCAATTATCATGTGTGCGCATTCACTGGAAACACCCGCGCTACCAACCAACCCTGAAAGATGACAATGGGGGAAAATGAGAAATGAGGGAAAGAAGTTTACCTATGTGTATACCACAGTCTGCCTATGCGTGAAACATGTTTTAAAATTTTGATTTTCTAAAAAATGGCTAACGATTTTGATTAAATGATCATAGTATGGCGCTGGTCGCGCTGCACAACAAAGGACTGTCGGGGTCAAGCTACGTCACAATACATACCAGGCGCGGTGTGTATTAGAGGTTCAAGGTCAGGTTACTCCGTGGGACTGATGTGAATACGTGACAACAATGAGCGCCATAAGTCAAAGGGATTTGCGAGACTATTCGCGAGGTGTCGGAAGGCTGGCGTATTTGTACAAGTTCCAGGAAGGTCAACTTCGCTCCATAAGGAGGCGAGGCAACGGGAGTAGCTGCAGCAAGTAGATGTTTTAGTCTGTGCGTTTGTGTAGTGAGGGAACCCTCGTGTCGGAAAGATAGTGAACATGTTAATGAGTGTTGAGTTATTGTATCGTAGAGATTTTTTGTGAGAGAAAGAGAGAATCGTGTGCTAAAATCCTTCTTCTTTATCTGATTACCCTCCCCTGATGTAGGACTTACACTCCCAGGACAGTGCCTAGGGTCAGATGTCTGTCGGGGAGCACAGGAACCTATAGACCGGACAGAGTGAACACCTCGAATGTGATACTGAGGAAGAGGATGACATGAAATGTAGTCGAAGTGGATGAATGGAAAGGTCATGATGGAGCAGTTTGTTCAATGAGTGGCGGGGAAACTGAAGAACCGGGAAAAAACCCACCCACATGCCACTTCTTCCACCACAAATGCCAAATATGGCTCCCTGGGATTGAACCCGGTCCGCCTAGGTAGTAGGCGAAGGTATGTATTTTTGTGTCAAAGTTTTGAGAGAAATAAAGTGAGAAAGAAGCAATTGGTTTAGACTTTTGTCTTTTTGTGAAACTACGATTAAGATATTTTCATGTCATATGCAACATATTTGTTGAATTTTCTGGTTATAGTTTCTGATGATCTCTTTATTCTGAATGACTCTGACAAAGTGTAAGAGATAGCGTTTATGAATTCAGTACCTCTCCCTTCCTGTTTGTTTCAACCAAAGTGTTTATCTCAAAGTATTTAACTTTTTGTTGTATCAGTGAGAAACTGTAGACTTGAACATTTTTCTGAGAGTGATGCAAACGTTGGGATGAAAAAGTTAATTACTGAGATCCGGAGTTTCGGTCGCACTTGGGCGGAAGAAGGGAGTCTTTAGGCAGACATCCCCTCAAGACAATGTAATTATGTAGAGGAAACTCTGTGGTAGCAGCCCTTGCAGTGAAACATACCTAAATTAATTTATCTCCACCCCCGTTATTCGCACCTGACAATTGTGTGCGTTTATCTCGCAGATGGCGTTGTTGTAGAAAATGGCAACAGCACTTTTCGTGTCTTTTCTTGAGATAAACATTTTCAGAAATTATCTTTTTGCTCATTTCCTTGTAGGTGCAAGAAATACAGGTTTAAAGAAATATAGGCTTTGAGCGATAGTCAAATATTTTAAAGCTTTCAAGTTCTATTCTCTTTGCACGGTTAAGATATAAAAAATGCATAAGGATTTTCCAGTTGACAGAAGGTTGTGTATTTCAAAAGTGACACAAATAACAAGGAATATCTCGGAAATGTTTCATTCTACCCATAAAAAATGGACATAAATTGTGTATTTTAGCAAGATCTACATTTGTTGTACCTTAAGGTTTTGTCTATTTCTTACGGTTTAAGAGTTACGCAGAAGTCATCTAGAGTAAATACGACTACATAGGCTACAGCCAGGAAATTCAAGACATATGTACATTTCATTTGTCATAAAAATATCGAAACCTTCCTGTGTATCCTTGAAAAACGTTAAACTTAAATACCAACTTTTGGTTTTTAACCCACTTTTCGTTTTTTAGTAACGCTGTTTACACGCACGCACGCACGCAGCGCGCTGTGTTTTTGCGGTGTTTCTATTTTATGTTGGACTCCGTATAGTACGCAACGTAAGTCGAAAAGCTACAGTGTTAGAATGGAGAAGCCACTGACAACACCGGGTATTTAGGTTAGTTCTTATGAAGTTTATCCCCCCACGTGGTTAATGCTGTTGAACGTTTTAAACCTTTTAATAAATGCATTTTCTATTCAGTATTCTGGTTCTCCTTGCTAATTATATGAACATTCTCTTTGACTATATTGCAACAATTGTTATTTACTTTTTCGAAGTTTCAGAATTGGCTCACTTGGCACAAATTAGCACATGAAGATTTTACATCAACTATTTTTTATTAAGCTTTGTTACTTGCCCTTTTTTAAGCTCTCCAAGTTTTGTCACTATCTTTAGTTTATTTTATTTACTTTCACTTATGTCCTAACTTACACAAATCCCCAAGTATACTCAAAACTCTCTTTCTTGCATGAATTTTAGCTCTTAACCTCAACTCTGTTATTATTTTTGGTCTTTAGCAACGATCATCCAAGGAGTATATAATCTATGGCAAGCTTACTCCATAGAGATCTTAACAAATGACACGATATCATAGCCCTGCATATTAAGAATACAATTCAATTTTTCCAGTAACCTCTGTCATATCTGTTTGAAATTACTGCGCATGCGCGGTTCACAACTTAAACTTTATCCTGGAAGGTGAAGAAGTTATAAAGGAATTGCATTGTTTCTGCACTTTCATCGGAGTTGTAATTTGTTTATGTAGCTACCAGCCGTGGTGGGTTTCTTTGCGTCTTTTCCTATTTATATACTGGGGAAAACACTTTGCATGAGGCACAAAGGGAAAAATGCCTTAGATGTTGTAGAAGAGAGGGATTTACATTCTTTATGCTGAAAGCAGCTTACAACAGTTGAACAAGTTTGTATGTCTGTGCTCAGTGAAGTTTAGTGCCTTCTCGTCCACCTACCGCGGAAACTATACATGTAGCGCTACTCAACACGTCATAAACAAGGTGAATAACTGTTTCATTTGCAATTCAAAAAACATCGCTATTGAAAAAACGTCGCAACTCAAATGGTAGTATGCTCTTGAAAGATTTTGCTGTTTAAATACATGTCCTTTTGGATCTTCTTACATAAACTTTATCCTTTTTTTATTCAGGGTGGTTCAAAACACGTATTTGTAGTGAAATCTAACTATCCAGTGAAAGATGTGTTTATCACAGTATTGAGTGACTGACACATCAAGTATGGCAGATCAAACAGTTGAAAGCGCATTATGTGCAGGGCGTTATCAGTGGCTCCAAGTTAATCAAAGGTAGCTACCTACCTACCTAGCTGCCTGCCCTCTGGGAGAATGACCGCCTCATTAATGATAAGAGAGTACACAGCAAACTAAATTGGAATTGTACGTGCTAGGCTCGTCAACTGTCCATCTCTAACTTTGTGTTCACCAAGTGCTCCAACTGCGCAGACTCCGAGAACAGGTCCATACGAACAAACACTGTCCTTGTTCTTGGATAACATACTCTCCATATTTGCTGTCATATGTAGTCAGATGACTTTCTCTACTCACTCTTCTACAAGCAATTCACACAAACTTAGATGTCGAGATTTCACCGGAAATATATGTTTTGAGACACTGAATCAAAAAAAGCATTTTTAGAAAAAGGTCCCTGCGTATGTGTGTGTGTGTGTGTGTGTGTGTGTGTGTGTGTGTGTGTGTGTGTGTGTGTGTGTGTGTGTGTGTCAGTCTGTGGATAGTATAACTCAAAAATGTTAAGTTTTAATGGGAGATCAGTTGGACCTGTGGTGTCTAATGTCTAGGTAGGTATATGGGAGGAAATACGCAACAGAGGGAGGGTTCGCGTTACTGGTAGGTAGGTAGGTACACCCCTCACTTGTAATCTATGTGATAGCCCGTAGGTCGTATCCCAGGCAACCTGCTCTTTCGTTTTTGTTACGACTAGGTTGCTTTGTATAACAGATATCTCTAGGCAACGGGAGCACCTCACTGGCTCATTCATTACACTGCGACCTCTCTCAACTTTACACTACATACATACACACTGCGTCGCTCAAATCACATTACTTTCTCTAACCATTCATTTTTATGCACTTTCTACAAACTATCTTCAAAAACAGCATTTCTGTCTACTACGTAGAGCAAGTAATAGAAGTATTGTATTCCACCCAAAAATTCCATGTTGAGATTTCACCGGAAATATGTTTTGAGACCCTCTGAATCCAAAAAAGCATTTTTAGAAAATGTTTCCTGTCTGGCTGTCACTCTGCGGACAACATAACTCAAAAATGAAAAGTCGCTTAAAAACCAAAGTTGGCATTTAGGTTTAATGTCTTTCAAGGATGCGACGCGAAGATTTTGAAGAAAATAGCCCCACCCTAAACTATCCTTCAGATAGAATATTTTTCGAAAATCTTTAATTTCTTGAAAACGGCTCTAACGACTTGATAAAATCTCATATGTTTCAAATATTTTTATGACAAGTAAAATGTATATCTTGAATTTCCTGGCTATAGCCCCTGTAGTCGTATTTACTCTGGACGACTTTTGCATAACTGGTCAACCGTTAGAGATAGACCAAATCTTACTATACAAAAAATGTAGATCTTGCTAAAACACACAATTTATGTCTCAATAATTTTTTTTTTTTTTTTTTTTTTTTTTTTTTTTTTTTTTTTTTTGTAGGGTGAACTATTTCGCAGATATTACTTGTTATGTGTGTGAGTTTCGGAAAACTTAAAGCTTTCGTGAAATGGAACATCGTTGTTCATTTTTTTATATGTTAAGTGTGCAAAGAGAACGCAATCTCAAAGCTTTAAAAGATTTTACTATCGTACAAAGCGATTTTTAGGAAATGTCTGTGTATGAGGGAGAGAGAAAGTTAGACCAACGAAACTTAACAGAATAACGCAATATTTTCAATTTAGAAGGCCATAATTTTTAATTTCTTTAATTTCTTGAAATAACCAACAGACGCGACGCATGCCGGAAAACAAGAAAGAAGTAATAACATTTATAAAGCTACGTAGACTTTCACGGCCGGCGTCTAACATTTATGTTTACATAATATAAAAAGAATTCTTGCCAAGGAATTCTATTGAATATTGGCGCTTTAATTAAAAGTGATATTTCGTCTTCGTCAATATATTTCAATTTGCAAGGGATTTTTCAGGTGAATGAGCGCTATTTACTCTCGAAATTACATTTCACTTGTATTGATTTTATCACGCAGTCTTGGAATGTTACAACCCTGTAGGCTGGTTTCTGGAATTCCAATTATAAACTGAAAGTGTGTTCGTTTTTGACAAAGTGCCAGTTATATAGGAATAAGAGTTTGTAACCATGATTAGTACAAGAGTAGAGAAAGTCATGTGAGTGTAACACATCAGATTTTTAAGTTATGCTGCCCAAGACTGACACACTTGCGCAGACTGATAGACGCAGACCTTTTTCTAAAAATGCTTTTTAGTATTCAGGGGCCTCGAAACATATATTTCCGGTGAAATCTCGACATCGAATTTTCGAATATAATACAATATTTCCTCTACTTACTATACGTAGTAGAGAAAGTAAAAATATAAAAACGTTTAATACAAATTCTCCCTATAGACCAATAATATGGTCACGTGTAGCGGATGTGAAAGGAGCAACCGTAGAGCTTAATAGTAACGATTTAGTGAGTCATGAGAAATAGTCAATGCTTTCCTTTCAGGCCGACGTGTCATGACTAGCATTAGCATACTATTGCCGCCATTGGAGAGGGGTAAAGAGAACGAAAGAGGGGGAAATTACGAAGCCCTCGTTAAATAACCGTGATACCCTTGCAGTTTACTGAATTCGCTTTGTGTAGCTTGAGCCCGTGCCAGAGTGACCTCAGCTACCCCTAAAGGGAGCTGTGGGCGGGGGGGGGGGTTGATAGTGTCTTATTGCAAGTACATGTGGTGGGCTTGGGGATTAAGGCCAAACACAGAATTCAACAATGAGTACACTATTTGACGCATGCGGAAACAATTGCTACACCTGCAGTGGACAAGGTAATTAGTTATGTTGGTAGTACCTACCTCCTGAGCAATAACGTCAGCATGTTTTGGGGGCCAGCTGGCGGGATGCCAGGAGCAGCAAAAGTAACGAGTTTATATTTGCTGGCGCCGAGCAGCATGGCAACCCGCCCGGCCAAACCACTGCAGACAAATAAATACAAGAGACGGAAGAAAATTGTAGCTAGGTATAGACGCTGGCCATTATATCTATATCCCACAAGGGAATAACAACACAATGGAATATTCTTTCTTGTATTACACAGCGGGCGAACAAGCGGACGCTGTGCGGCCCAACTAGCGGCCCGCGGACCACTGTCGGTACGTGCAGATGCTATTATATCTATATCCCACAGGGGAATAATAACACAATGGAATATTCTTTCTTGTATTACACAGCGGGCGAACAAGCGGACGCTGTGCGGCCCAACTAGCGGCCCGCGGACCACTGTCGGTACGTGCAGATGCTATTATATCTATATCCCACAAGGGAATAACAACACAATGGAATATTCTTTCTTGTATTACACAGCGGGCGAACAAGCGGACGCTGTGCGGCCCAACTAGCGGCCCGCGGACCACTGTCGGTACGCGCAGACACTTTACCTTACTAGATGCCATTATATCTATATCCCACAGGGGAATAACAACACAATGTAATATTCTTTCTTGTATTACACAGCGGGAGAATAAGCGGACGCTGTACGGCCCAACTAGCGGCCCGCGGACCACTGTCGGTACGCGCAGACACTTTACCTTACTAGATGCCATTATATCTATATCCCACAGGGGAATAACACAATGGAATATTCTTTCTTGTATTACACAGCGGGCGAACAAGCGGACGCTGTGCGGCCCAACTAGCGGCCCGCGGACCACTGTCGGTACGGGCAGACACTTTACCTTACTAGATACCATTATATCTATATCCCACAGGGGAATATCAACACAATGGAATATTCTTTCTTGTATTACACAGCGGGCGAACAAACTCTTATTCCTATATCTTCTTCCTGTTAGTTGAGATAAACATCTGTACAAATTATCTTATTGCTTATTTCCTTGTAGGTACAAGGGGAATATTAGAATACAGTAGGCTTTGTGCGGTAGTCAAATCTTTTAAAACTTTGAGATTCCGTTCTCTTTGCACACTTGACATATAAAAAAGTGAACAACGATGTTCCATTTCTTGAAAATTTTTAAGTTTTCCGAAACTCACACACATAACAAGGAATATCTCCGAAATGGTTCACCCTACAAGAAAATTCATTGAGACATAAATTGTGTATTTTAGCAAGATCTACAGTTTTTATGTAGTATGATTTGGTCTATCTCTAACGGTTTACCAGTTATGCAAAAGTCGTCCACAATAAATACGACTACAGAGGCTTTAGCCAGAAAATTCAAAATATACATTTCATTTGTCATAAAAATATCTCTAACATATGACATTTTAATCAAAATCATTACTGGCATTTTTAAGAAAATCAAAATTTTCGAAAAATTTTCCACGTAAAGGGTAGTTTAGGGTGGTGCTGTTTTCTTCAAAATACCTACTTTAGTTTTCAAACTACTTTTCGTTTTTGAGTTATGCTGTCCACAGATTGACACACAAACACACGGACCTTTTTCTAAAAATGCTTTTTTTTATTTTTTTATTTTTTTATTCAGGGGGCCTAAAACATATTTCCGGTGAAATCGCGACATCGAATTTTTGGGTGCCATACAATATTTCCCCTACTTACCAGTAGAGAAAGTAAAAAGATGATCTTGTTTTACACTGCACAAATAAGATTACGCAGATGCTATGCGCGTCTTGTGTAGAGAATGAAAGTTGGACCACTATTTTCGCAGAGTGTACTCAACACCTGGTGGAACATTCGGGTCGTGGTGTTTAGAATTCCAGTCAGAGCACGAGGAGATGGTGAAATGCCGAAGGTTTCATTTAACTGCTAGTGTAGCGAATGTGTTTGGAATTCCGGACACCCCCGTGACCTAGTAAACACCAGCACTAGTTCAACAGAAATGAATATAAGGGTTGCTGCAGTGCCAGGGATGAAATCCGTTCCACTTAAGTGAGAACTTCCAGCTATGAACATAAGATACACCTCTGATCTAGGCTGGCCTCGTAGCTCAGTCGGTACAACACCTACCTGATGTGCAACGGGTCCCGGGTTCGTTTCCTTGCTGGGAGGGTGGGAATTTTTCTTTAGCCAGAATTATTCACCACTCTGCCTAGAGTATGTAAGTCTGGAGGTAAATGTGTATGTGAATTTAATGAATTGAAACCCAAATTTCACGTGACCACTTGTTTCCTGTTTTAAGCAAACGCGGTGATCGCTAACTGTATCGATCCACCACTATGAAGAGTTTAAGAAGCACTCCGCAACCAGCAAGAATGCATACACAGTGAATTCGGTGCAGACACTATTCTGTTCGCCCCTGCCTTACAAGAACTTCAGAAATACAAGACAGTAAACCGTACTCACATGACCTTCTCTACTCACTCCTTATAAACTCATATTGCTCTAACTACTTTGGGCTGTAATCGAATAAGGACTTTTTACCTCAGAAAAGTATTGGAATATTCAAAGGAGTAACTTGAAAATGGTTCACTCCTCAGATTATATAACTTAGAGTGTGTGGTTTTACAAGATTTATATTTTAATAACAATAATAATAGTAGTAATACTAGTAGTAATAATAGTAGTAATAATAGTAATAATAATAATAATAATAATAATAATAATAATAATAATAATAATAATAATAATAATAATAATAATAATAATAATAATAAGGTCCGGAGTTTGAATCTCGGTTAAGCGCTTTGAGCTTGAGAATGAAAAAAACTTGAAAAGCTATTGCTTAAAGACATTAAGATATAAATTTCATTTGTTATGAAAATACCTTACACATATTGAAGTAGAAAATCACGACAGTAATAAGGCAATCATTCAACATGAACTTTTGCAAGTAAAACAGAACTGTAGGGAATTTGAAGGCCATCAATCTCAACATCTGTTGTGATGCAGGTAAGTTAGTACAGTATTAACGAGGTGCATTACTTGCGGATGTATAATTACTGGATGAGCGAGTATAAGACTGTGGAGCTTCTGAACAAGGAGACTTTGTGCGGCTTTTGGTACAGTAGAGAGAGGCTGTGCTCTCAGGGGAGAGGATTTGTGTGTTCAGAAGAATTACGGTGACAATGGAGAAGGGATTCACTTTACGAGCTTCGTCCAGTTCCCACAGGAAAGAGAGAAACACTCTTGGGTAATGCGCCTGAGTCGTAAGAACCTCTTCCTGAATATCTTCACAATTCTGCGGGGCTTTCCTACTTTATCATTTTATAACTAATATTCCTCTATCACTTGCCTTGCTACTCATACTACTAATTGTTCATGTTTTTAGAGAGAAACTAACCTCAAAGAGTAAGGGAAATTCTATCGATCTTGAACAAAAAATGTGATGTGTTGCATTCTTACAAGCCCTTATTCCTGTCTTCTTTGTGTTAGTTGAGAGAAAAAAGGAATATCTATAAAATGGTTCACCCAAAAAAAAAAATTTGTTTAGACATAAGTGGTGTGTTTTACTGAGATCTACATTTTTTGTATATTAACAATTTGTCTATCTCTTACGGTTTACGATTTATTCAAAAGTCATCCAGAGTAAATAGGATTACATAAGCTATAGCCAGAAAATTCAAGATATATATTTCATTTGTCATATAAATATCTCTAACATATGACAAAAATATGACAATATGACAAGAAAATAAAAATTTTAGAAAAATGTTCCACGTAAAGGGTAGTTTAGGGTGGGGCTATTTTCTTCAAAATCTTCGTGTGGCATCCTTGAAAGACATTAAACTTAAATACCAACTTTGGTTTTTGACCAACTTTTCGTATTTGAGACTGACACACACACACACACACACACACACACACGCGCGCGCGCGCGCGCGCGCGACCCTTTTTCTAAAAATGCTTCTTTTTTTATTCAGGGGGTCTCAAAACATATTTCCGGTGAAATCTCATCGAATTTTTGGGTGCAATAAAATACTTCCTTTTACTTACCGGTACAGAAAGTAATAAAGTTTAATAAATATATACATTGGGTAATGAAGGAGAGTGAGTTAGTGTTTGCCATTGATTTATGCAAGGGAAGTGCTGTGGTCCCCACTTGAGACAAATAGCCGAGTTGGGGAACAAGAACTTGAAAAGTGTCGACAGACAGACAGACAGAGACAAATGGCGAGGATTTCGCACGAAATTGTTCCACTCTCCTAGACTTAGATCATCATGGTGGAAATGTTTCCTTTCATCGCAGTCTATTCCTCGCCACATCGCCGTATGTCTCTTGTTTCATACGATATCTTACTTAAGGGATAATTACGTCACATTGATATAGCTCTGGATATCCTCTATTTCATCACAGTTCTCCAAACAACCACCAATACCACAGGGAGAAAAGTGTGTACAGAAAGCTGTGTGAATGTAAGACGTCAACTGACTGTAGACGAGTGAGTAGAGAACATTCATATGACTTTCTCTACTCTTGTACTAACTATTGCTACAAACTCTTATTCCTATATCTTCTTCGTGTTAGTTGAGATAAAAAATTTGTACAAATTATCTTATTGCTTATTTTCTTGTAGGTACAAGGGGAATATTAGAATACAGTAGGCTTTGAGTGGTAGTCAGCTGTTTTAAACATTTGAGATTCCGTTCTCTTTGTACACTTAACACATAAAAAATGAACAATGATGTTCCATTTCACGAAAGTTTCAAGTTCTCCAAAACTCACACATATAATAAGGAATATCTCCGAAATGGTTCAGTCTACAAGAAAATTTATTGAGACATAAATTGTGTATTTTAGCAATTTCTACATTTTTTGTATAGTATGATTTGGTCTATCTCTAACGGTTTACCAGTTATGTAAAAGTCGTCCAGAGTAAATACGACTACAGGGGCTATAGCCAGAAAATTTAAGATATGCATTTCATTTGTCATAGAAATATCTCAAACATATCACATTTTAATCAAAATCACTAAAGTCATTTTCAAGAAAATCAAAATTTTCCAAAAATTTGTCAGTTTTCCAGGATTGGGTCAATATGACTTCAGTAGTATTTGATGACGTAGGTGTGAATCACGAAGGAAGGAAAGACATTGGGAGTGCGCACGTCATTCACACGTGTGTTACGAACGTCTC
Organism: Tenodera sinensis; assembly: GCA_030765045.1. Classification (NCBI taxonomy): domain Eukaryota; kingdom Metazoa; phylum Arthropoda; class Insecta; order Mantodea; family Mantidae; genus Tenodera; species Tenodera sinensis. Next base: position 104,884,108 of record CM060972.1, read on the forward strand.
CAGCTCATTTAAACTGGGACACACTTTACATAGAAAGCACCTACCCCTGGTGTTATACAACCCGCTCACTCGCGCAGAAAGAACTTAAACTCACTGCATGGGATAACATAAATGTGGGATAATCTGCTGGCTGGCTGCCTGGCTGCCTGGCGGATAACTAGATATGTTACTTCCTTAAAGAGGAACCTCTAACCTCAATACGGCGTTTTCCTAGTGCCGCATATTCCACGAAAACGTCCAGACTCGAACAGTATCTCGTATACACGTGTAAAGGAACCAGTATCCCTAAAACAGCCACATTTTGGCGACATTTTCTAAAAATTTTATTTTCTTGAAAATGGCTGTAACGATTTTGATTGAAATGCCATATGTTTGAGATATTTTTGTGACAAATAAAATGTCTAAAATTCTAGCTATAGCCCCTGCAGTCGTATTTACTCTGGACGACTTTTGAATAACTGCTAAATATACACGCATACACTCAAATTTAACTAAATGTTGGTATACGGCTAACAAAAGAATGGTTAATCACAGAAGAAGTAAAGACGGTAAATACAATACGGAGCAGTTTATTTGGTCTCCTGGCTGTTCCGTCAACAAATAAAACGAACTACTCTGATCGATGAGGGGTTGTCTTCCAGATTTCTCTCTCTCGAGCTCGTCACGAGAAAAAATGTCCATGACCTGCGTTTATCTGTCAGTTTGCTACTAGTATAACAAAGTTTTGATTTACGAGACATTATTATCATAATTATTTTTTATATTTACATTACCTATACATTATTATATTCGACCCAAAAATCCAATATGAATATTTCAGGTTTCCAAGTACTCTGGACACTGTCAGATGTTTCTCTTATTCCTATATCTTCTTCGTGTTAGTTGAGATAAACATTTGTACAAATTATCTTATTGCTTATTTCCTTGTAGGTACAAGGGGAATATTAGAATACAGTAGGCTTTCGGCGATAGTCAAATCTTTTAAAGCTTTGAGATCCCGTTCTCTTTGCACACTTAACATATAAAAAAATGAACAACGATGTTCCATTTTACGAAAGTTTTAAGTTTTCCAAAAGTGACACATACTACATGGGCTATAGCTAGAAGATTTAAGATATACATTTCATTTGTCATACAAATATCTCAAACATGTGACATTTTAATCAAAATCGTTTGAGCCAGTTTGAAGAAAATCAAAATTTTCGAAAAATTTTCCATGTAAAGGGTAGTTTAGGCTTGGGCTATTTTCTTCAAAATCTTCGTGTTGTATCCTTCAAAGACATTAAACTCAAGTACCAACTTTGGTTTTTAACGTACTTTTAGTTTTTGAGCTATGCTGTCCACACACACACACACACACACACACACACACACACACACACACACACACACACACACACACACACACAAGAGCCTTTTTTCTAAAAATGCTTTTTTTTTTTAGATTCAGGTGGTGTCAAAACATATAATTCCAGTGAAATCTCGACATCGAATATTTGGGTGGAATACAATACTTCCCCTACTTACCAGTAGAGAAATTAAAAATTATTTGGACATATATTGTGTGTTTTAACGATATCTAAATTATTACATATTAAGATTTTGTCTATCTCTTACGGTTTTTGTCCATATTTTAGCTATCTCTAGGAAGAAGTAAAGAAGATCGTGTGATTCATGTTTGCACTTTTCTGTGAAGGTTATTCATCAAGATTCTTAGCGAGTATTGCAAGCAGAAAGTGGATGAAGTCCGAGAGAAGGGACAGAACGCACAACGTATATTAATATCGTAAACATAACGATATAAATATGTTTTAAAATGTGTTCCACGTAGCACACTTGAGGAGGCGTGGTCCCCAAGATGTAACCAGGTTTGAGAGGGCTGGTTACGTGCAAAGACTGTAAAGCTGCATGTTTTTGTTTCTTGCCCAGTTTAATATTCAACCCTTGCACCGCGCTGGTAGGGTGCTTACGCAGTAATGAGTTGGCTGTGATATCAGGCTGCCTGCCTGCTTGCCCCATTTGACGACAAATGTCACGTGATAAACTCTACCCACAACTAGTTAGTCTTAACTACTTGTTAACTTATGTCCCACATATTCACAACATTGCGTCAAAACATAGCTTTTACACTGTCTTTGTTTGTACGAGTGGCCGTGTTACGGGGAATTGTTTGCCTTGCGCTGCGGAGTTCTGTTTCCTCTGTAGAGGCTGGCTAATCACTTCCTGAAAATAAACTTTTTGTTTTGTATTTGTAATAGCAGCCAATTTATCTTGCACCGTGCATTCTGTTTTGAAACCTTCACTTACAGAAATGCCACGTGAAGCTTAACGTATGACAAAAACCGTTGCAGAGAGAAGTCGTGTAGCAAACAATATTTTAATTAATGCGGTGGAACAAGATTACTGATGTTTTGATGTTCATGTCGATGTTTCGTAGAAATCGCAGTTGTCGTTTTATCTATTAGTTTAACACGTGTGGCATATTCGCTCACTCTATGCAATAAGACGTCACAGCTGCAGGCGATCGTCAGATTACTGTTGTTCGTCTTTCAGCTTCGCTAATTCACGAGCAAAACATAACGAACAAAGGTTCAAATATATATCCAAGGACACAAGATCTCAACTCTCAGAAATTAAATACAACTTACTGAGTTAAATTATCACTGTTACACAAGTACAAAGGGAATATGGAAATACAGTAGGCAATTCAAGATATATATTTCATTTGCCTTAAAAGTACCTTAAATTCCTTTAAAATGTCTTAAAATATACGTAGAAGAGAAGGTAATAAGATCAATTCAACTTTTTACAATGATAGTTTGATTCCTGTTGGCAGGTATTAAACTTGCGGGCCGTGCTTAGGGTTCTTGACCCTCTACTCGATAACGAATTGGGCATGTTGATGCTGAGAAGTAATTATGGAAGTTTTAACGACGTTAACTTGAATTCAGTAGTTTTTTTCTGCCGCGGATACATGCACTCGCGTCTATCGAGTTCTGTTTGAATTGATTTTCTCCGTTGGAACATGCTTGGACCAATTAAAGCTCTTCTCTCGACTACTCAAGCCAGATATCAGTTTACTGTACCCTTGAACCCCACAGAGCTTCAACACAGTCTCTCTACAAATTTGGTTCATGTCCCTCGACCTACCACTCAAAATACGAGCACAACGGTTAGAACACGCAGGGCCGCGGGTTCAAATCCCTACTCGCATTTTAATTATATCATTAAAGTCTCGTTGCATCACATACAACACAACTTAATGAAATAACATCTGTACTGTAGAAGTAGAATCGCATTCAAGAGCTCCGAGTTCGAATCTTATTTGGGATGAGTTTAGTAAATTAATAACAATTTTGTAAGTTAAGGGGAATTTTCCCAAATTAATAGGAATTTCGTAAGTTAATGTGAATTTCACAAAATAATGGGAATTTCGTAAGTTAATGAAAATTTCATAAAATAATGCGAATTTGGTAAGTTGGTTCATAAAATAATGGGAATTTCGTAAGTTAATGGGAATTTCATAAAATAATGGGAATTTCGTAAGTTAATGAACATTTCACAAAATAATGCGAATTTGGTAAGTTGGTTCATAAAATAATGGGAATTTCGTAAGTTAATGGGAATTTCATAAAATAATGGGAATTTCCTAAGTTAATGAACATTTCATAAAATAATGCGAATTTGGTAAGTTGGTTCATAAAATAATGGGAATTTCGTAAGTTAATGGGAATTTCATAAAATAATGGGAATTTCGTAAGTTAATGAACATTTCATAAAATAATGCGAATTTGGTAAGTTAGTCGGAATTTCATAAAATAATGGGAATTTCGTAAGTTAATGAAAATTTCATAACATAATGCGAATTTGGTAAGATAGTCGGAATTTCATAAAATAATGGGAATTTCGTAAGCTAATGGAAATTTCATAAAATAATGGGGATTTCGTAAGTTAATGGGAATTTCATAAAATAATGGGAATTTCATAAAATAATGGAAATTTCATAAAATAATGGGAATTTCGTAAGTTAATAGGAATTTCATAAAATAATGGGGATTTCGTAAGTTAATGGGAATTTCATAAAATAATGGGAATTTCATAAAATAATGGGAATTTCGTAACTTAATGGGAATTTCATAAAATAATGGGAATTTCGTAAGTAAATGGAAATTTCATAAAATAATGGGAATTTCGTAAGTTAGTTGGAATTTCATAAAATAATGGGGATTTCGTAAGTTAATGGGAATTTCATAAAATAATGGGAATTTCGTAAGTTAATGGGAATTTCATAAAATAATGGGAATTTGGTTAGTCGGAATATCATAAAATAATGGGAATTTCGTAAGTTAATGGGAATTTCATAAAATAATGGGAATTTCGTAAGTTAATGGGAATTTCATAAAATAATGGGAATTTCGTAAGTTAAGGTGAATTTCAAAAAAATAATGGGAATTTCGTATGTTAATGGGAATTTCATAAAAGAATGGGAATTTCGTAAGTTGATGGGAATTTCATAAAATAATGGGAGTTTCGTAAGTTAATGGAAAGTTTGTTAGCTAACGGGAATTTCATGAGTTAACTATAATTTCGTGAGTTAATAAGAATTTGGTAAAAATGCCTCTTAGGGTTAGAGGTATATATTCCACAGCTAGAGAAAGCAGAATGGCTAACATCTCCCCATTTTAGGGCACGGCACAAGTTGGGAATGCAGGGACGTGATGGTGGAAGGGGAGGGTAAGGGAGAGGGAGAGAGGGAGCTCCTCATTCTGGAAACAAAAGTAAAGGAACATAAAGAGGACTGGCGGATAGGGTGACAACACGAGAATTAAATTTCTCGTCGTGAAATCAGTGTTTATCATTACTCGTATTTCCTTGCAGACAAGGGCGTGGAAACACTTGAAACTCCGCAGACGTCTGTGAAACTTGGCGCCGGTCATGTGTGTGTGCTGGAAACTGATACTACGTGGTTTAATTGAAAACGTGTCACCACAGGATCAACTTGATGTCAGGTTTCTAAATCCTCCTTCCCTGATAGCTGGGTCGCATTTAATTTAGTTAGTTATTTCCACTTGTGTGCCTTTTATTCCCTAATCCACAAACCAGTGACGTCACGACTTTGAATTTCAATGCAAGACATGTAAACGCCGTTAAATCTTCTCTGGACTCAGCGGCTATGATGCAAGGTAGTCACTGCCAGGTAGTCGAAACTGTTAAGAGATAAGCAGCGCACTCGCCCAGCGTGAACACAACTAGTACCACCTGGGTGTTTCTCAATCTGGAGAGTACTAGAAACTTTATACGTTAACTCTTCCTCCTTCATCTGCGGTAAGATGTTAGTCACTGGTTCCTTCGGAAGGCAGCTAAAGATACCCTTGGTCCCTTGTAGATTTATGGCATTTAAGAGAATCTGAAGCCTGATAGAGGCCATGTTTGCCCATCCTAGAATAATAGCGGCCCCTGGTAGTGAAGAACGCACAACCGAGCGGCAGGGACCATGTCCCACCTCCAGTACTGCACCCCACTCATGACGCCTGTGGTGCGATAGGCCTTGTCTCGTAAAGGGCTGTTGTGCCTTGGGTTTGGCTAGTAGATGTTACAGACGCCTTATAATGGGAATTTTAAAAAATATTTCTAATATATATATATATATATATATATATATATATATATATATATATATATATATAATATTCATTTAGGGGCACTACGTCGCAGACGCTCGACCTTAAGCTACCTCACGCCACATTTAAGCTGCGAGGGATCTACCTGAGAGCCGAAGCTCCCCCCCCCCCCCCCCAATCTAAAACCAGTGAATGCGGCAGTTCGGTGCTCGGTGCTTCCTTGGATCTTTCCATTAGGGCAATACCTGATTTCCTAAGAAGTTCTTCCCCCTGGTATGGGGGCGGAAGTGGATATCCCACTTACGCGCGTCAACCCATCCGGGAAGACTACCCAACTCGGCCTTCACAAGTCAGGACGTTCTCAATCTTCCATGGGTATCGGGAACCACTGTCCTACCGAGACCAACCCAGTCCGAACAGCTCCCATAAGGGGTAACGTCAGAAGTACCACGAGTGCTAGGGGTACGCAGCGCCTAGACCACAAGCTGAAGCGGTCGGAATCCCTTCCCTGCCTACCTCACACCACGGTGTAGCTGTTCGCCAACTATCTTCTGCCGACTTGTTTGTGAGAGGTTTGATAAAACTTCTGTTTCAAGAAACATCAGTGATATGCTGCTTTTTTCTGATGGAGTCATGAGTGTTGAACGCGACAGTTGTTAGCAGAGATTAGCGTATATGTGTGCAGTTGTAGAGAGAAATTCGAATGTGTTATCAGAGACAGTTTTTAAACATTTAGCGTCACGTCGGAGTTTTTGTATGAAGCAGTTTTTGTGAGTGTGATCGTCGAAGGCAGCAGTTTGTGAGACAGAGAGAAATGAAAGACAGAAAAGTGTGTGTAAAGGTTACGAGAAGACAGAACAATTGAGAGTTGTGGGATCAGGAATTGGATTGCATTGTTTTTGTGGTTCAGTTAGAACAAAGATAGTGACACAAAAAGTAAGCAAACTTTGGTATCATTTTATCACAGTGGTGTCAGGAGTGGGATTTCTCACATTCTTCTTTTGTTATAGTATAACGAATACGATGTTTTATATATTCGTATCGCGTTTCTCTTGAAAGTGTGATGGTTCTGAGGTGAAAGTAGCAACTGGGAAGTTAAATTCAGCAGGGGGTGTGTTTGAGCCTTACGTCGTCGTCACATGTTTGGTGTAATTAGTTGACATGCGACAGACAGGTGGAAGAGATGTCGTTAATCAGCCAGCCAGCCAGCCAGCCATCCTCTCCAGATGATTTGTGGTAGGTATGTAATTACGCATCATCCCCTGCAGAGCTTTTTGTTCTGTTCCCCCGTTGACCACTTTATGGCGCTTTCTCCGAACTGCCGTATGCCCTACGATGTTTATCACTACCGAACAACCTGGGCTTTCGTAGAAATGCTTGCTCAAGATATACGAGAACAGTTATTACCTATTAGCTATATTAATATTATTTATTTATTGAAACATAACTACCTGTCAAAGGAAAATCACATCAAAAACATAGAATTGAAATTTTATTATAAACATAAAAGTTTAACATTGATAGTTAAAATATATTGTCTTGCACTCGCATAAAACAAATTCTTGGTAAAAGGCGTATTTTTCTATATTCTATGTGTTCTAATCGAGATAGGTGTTTCCAAAAATTGTCTTATTCCATATTTCTCTTGTTTCCAAGGCCGAGGGTCCAAACCTGCCGTCACTATTAGCCACAAAAATTTGGCTTTGGGAAGTCGATTGACTTCACAAAATCGACCTTTTGTTTCTAATGTTAAAAAATATATAATTTTTCAGCTTTGAAATGATATATATAACATAGGTATAGTGTTATTTGTTATAATGATGGTTGCAGTGGTAGATTTACAGTGATGGAAAAAATGGGTATAAAAGTTAGTCAGAATATGAAGGAAGCCTGTATAAAAAAGATATATGTCGACTCTCAGAGGCAAAAAGGGCAGTTCAGCTGATTGAAAATAAAGCTATAATTAAGAAAAGGAAAAGAAAATGAGGAAAACTTAAGTGAGCAGGAATATGGAGCAGGCATGTTCTGAAAGTATGTGTAATTTGAAAAGAATGGTACTTCAGCGTTGATCGCAATTTGCCGAAACCTTGATTTTTCACACTTCAGGTACACATTTCTCAAAAACTATAAGAGATATTGATATCAAATGTTTAGTGCTTATTTATCCATGTTTTTTGAGTTAAAGCTTTTGTGAATTAGAGCTATAATGTGGAGAAAAAAAATTTAATGCTTAAAAATATTACCATATTTTCCCTATATAGAATTAAATAATTTTTTATGTGCGAGATAAAAACTACACAGGATTTATGTTTAACCGGCGATGCCAAGCTATGTTTTATGTTGTTCAGATAAAAATTTGGTGCCTGTAGCTTCAAAATCCTACAAGAAAAGTGTACCTGATGTATGAGGTGTAACATTTTTTTTTTTTGCAGGATACATAGTGTGCTTTATGCCCCTTTTGCATGGAGTTATGTGAGTGTAATTTAATTATTATGTAGTAGTTAAATGTACAAATACTTGAACTATAATCACACCAAATTTAAATGTATTCTAATGATTAGTAGCTGCTATATTTACATTTTAAATATTCGTGTAAGTTAAGCTCGTGGTCTTAAAAATAACCCCCCAGTGCCCTTAATGAAAATCGTTAGCTATTTTTCATTAAATAAAAAATTTAAAAAATATTTCCGTGTAAAGAATAGTTTAGAGTGGAGGAATTTTCTTCAAAATCTTCGTTTCGCATCCTTGAAAGGTATTAAACTTAAATAGACGCAGTATTTTGTGTAAGCCCTCTGAAGTAGTTCAAATTGTGAATTTAGAGGCAACAGAAAGCCAAGCTCTCTGAAATAAGCATGTTAAATTATAGGCAGCGTAGGCTGAGTCCTTCTGTTTCTGTATGGTGCAATGAATATGCACATGATGGACATAATAATAATCATACATAAAAAAATTGAGTAGTTAATTGTGAAATTTTGTGATATAAAGAAGAACATTAACTTTTATGAAACCAGCGGTACGAACATTAAATTAGATGTCTACTTTAACCGCCGTTTCATTGTTGAGTTATACGGTTGACGGATAGACAGACAGACGAGTACAGTACTTGCCCTACTTACTGTACGTGGTAGAGGAAGTAAAAAACCACTAAGTTGGAAAGCACTTTTAAAGCGTATTGGAGGACGGGACGGGTTCTGTTGGAAGACGGTATTAGTACAATTAGATGAAACAACGGCCACAGACAAAGCCAACATTGTGGTTTTGGTTAACTACCTGGGCTGGGCTGGGCTGGGCTGGGCTACTGAAGAACAAACCGCAGCAGCAGCAGCGCCACATTCCTCCACTCTTTTCTTTGGGCACCAACAGGTCCACGTGATTAGTTACTGAGATCAAAGCTACGGACTGTCTGTCTGTCTTTACCTTTTGATGTCTGCCCTTACTCATCTAGTAGATTCCTAAACCCACCGATAACAACACACACACACACACACACACACACACACACACACACACACACACACACACACACACACACACACACACACACACACATACACACACATACACACACATCTTCATGTTATTTAAGATACACATTTGTACAAATTATCTTATTGCTTATTTCGTTGAAGCTGCAAGGCAAATATTAGAATACAGTAGACCTTATGTGATAGTCAAATCTTTTAAAGCTTTGAGATTCCGTTCTCTTTGCACACCTAACATATAAATAAATGAACAACGATGTTCCATTTCACGAAGGTTTTCAAGTTTTCCGAAACTCACACACATGATAAGGAATATCTCCAAAAAGGTTCACTCTACAAAAAAATGTATACAGACATAAATTGTGTGTTTTAATGAGATCTATATTTTTTGTATACTAAGAATTTGTCTATCTCTCACGGATTACGAGTTATTCAAAACTCATCCAAAGTAAACAGGGCTACATAGGCTATAACCAGAAAATTCAAAATATACATTTAATTTGTCATAAAAAATATCTCAAACATATGACATTTTAATCAAAATCGTTAGAGCCATGTTCAAGAAAATAAAAATTTTCGAAAAATTTTCCATGTAAAGGGTAGTTTAGGGTGAGGCTATTTTCTTCAAAATCTCCGTGTCGTATCCTTGAAAGACATTAAACTTAAATACCAACTTTGGTTTTTAAATTACTTTTCGTTTTTGAGTAATGCTGTCCACAGACTGGCAGACACACACATACACTCGGGCCTCAAAATATATATTTCTGGTAAAATCTCGACATGGAATTTTTGGGTGAAATACAATACTTACCATACGGAGTAGAGGAAGTAAGATAGGTCATCGAGTTATCGAGAGTCGAGGATTGTACTGTAGCAAGAGAGGTTTTAAGGGGTTGGCGAGACGAGACGAGAACATGGCGTCGGTCGGTGTGTTAGACGAGTGGGTGTTAATAGTGCAGACAGAGATTACTACTAATAGATTTACCATGTTCCCAGCTGCTATCACTTAATTGTGTTAAGATGACTCTCTTCTGCAAAACAATTCGAGGAGCCTTTTAACATTCCCTTTAAAACAGTAGCAACAGCCAAATAACTCCACTCGCTTTATCAATTAGGATTATAAACATAGATCCACAACAAAGTATGTGTCAGATTACTTTCATATGGGATAAAAATTAATGCAATTTAAATATAACGATGTGGCAGATGCTGAACGCACTTCGGAGATCTCAGGTTCGATTACCGTCGACTGTAAAGTTTGACCTTGGGTTTACCGTGGTCAGTAGGCGAATGCTGTGGTGGTTTTTCATCTATCATTTCCTTTTCATCATTTCTCTTACATTGCAGTTTTGTTTTTCATGTTTCAGAGGTATCTCTATGTTACGTCAGAGCAAAGACGAGTATTTGCACGCAGAACAAACCGTTTTTAGACTGTTATAAAAAAATTTTCGCCTGCCGGCTTACTTACGAGAAGTGCGAGAAAAGTCATTACTACGTCATTGTCGCCTCTATAAACGTATGCAGCGGTGAGTTCTTCGGAGTCGTTAAGTGTTGAACGAAATAGCTGTTAGCAGTTACTGCGATGGCTGGAAATAAATAAATGGCAACATATAAATATTGCGTGAACTATTTATTGTATAACCACAGGTCTTCAACGCAATCCCCTGCCACGTGTTGCACCTGTTACCAGGTTATGGGGAAGTCGCAGGATACCAGTAGGATACCCTTTTTGTTGATGTCTACAAGACAGCGCCCCATAGCTCCAAGTATGGCCTGACTTGTGCCCAAACATCCTTCGCAGTCATTCTTTCATCTTTGGCAACAGCTGAAAGTCCCATGGGCTTATGTCCGGTAAAAAGTGTGGATGCTCTAGAACCTTCACTCCCATCGTGCAAACAGGTTGCGCACAGCTACTGGATTGTGTTGCAAAACCCTGTCTCAGCTCTACCTAGTTCCTTATGCACACTATCACGTCCTGCACGAAAAGCTGCCATCCAACGTGCCACAGTCCGATACAGCGTAGCCTCATTTCCGCACGTTTCACGTAGACCACAGTGGCATTTCCTGGCGTTTTTTCCACGGATCTCTTCGATCTCTATTCATTTCCAAGTTGGTAAATTGCGATTGTCTCGTTTTGTGATAGATGTGTAAAGATTTGGAGCCTAACAATGATTTATTAAAACATTATAGGTTTAAGATATGTTCATCACAATTGAAATGTGTATCCTGAATTTTCTTGGAATAATATAAAGAGATCTAACTGTTTAAAATATGTCTCATGTTACACAGTTTGTCGTATGTAATTTTGCATTAAGCATTTCCGAGAAATATTTTTATTGTTCATTCTAATTTTTAAATTATTACTGTTTTTTGAGCTGTAAGTAGCTATTCCCTTTTGTAGTGGTGATGCAAAGAGCTGGGATTTTAAAGCTATTACATAGCGATTAGGGTTATAAAACTAGTAGAGGAAGTATTGTATTCCACCAAAAAATTTTATTTACAGATTTCACCGGAAATATATGTTTTGAGGTCCCCTGAATCAAAAAAGTAGGTATTTAAGGATGCGACACAAACATTTTGAAGAAAATTTCTCCAACCTAAACTACCCTTTACATGGAACATTATTCGAAAATTTTGATTTTCTTGAAAATGGTTCTAAGGATTTTTATTAAAATGCCTTGTTAGAGATATTTTTATCTCTGTTAACAAGGATTAGAAAGCTAAACTTTCTGAAGTGGGGAAGAGAAAGTTGTTGAAATTAAACGTAACTTTCTTGATATTTTAAGAGACACTTTAACTGGTTAGTCGCTGTTTAGTGCTAACTTTTCGCTGTTATACTGAAAGACGAGGCAAAGATTTGGGAGACGGCGTAGGTACATGAGCGAAGTTTCGTCTTTAATGTGGTAGATTAAGGCCTGGTCGTTAATTAAGATAAAACCTACTCGTAAGCCCTAACCTCACCTTTCCTGTATGTCTGGAACACCATCTGTCGGCGGAAGTCGAATCAGGGACGGTAACATGCACTCCCGCAATTCACAGTAAAAGTAGTGCTCTGTCATATCAGATCTGAAATATCAGGCGTTTATTTAAACTGCCACGGTATGATGACTTTGAAAGTCTTAATAGAGTGAAATTAATAGCTATTCCAGACTCATCTATAGGACAAGGAACCTCTGAGAATGATTTTTACTGTGCCCCTGAATCTCTCCCTGTGTGTGTGTGTGCGTGTGTGTGTGTGTGTGTGTGTGTGTGTGTGTGTGTGTGAGTGAGTGAGTGAGTGAGTGAGTGAGTGAGTGAGTGAGTGAGTGAGTGAGTGAGTGAGTGAGTGAGTGAGTGAGTGAGTGAGTGAGTGAGTGAGTGAGTGAGTGAGTGAGTGAGTGAGTGAGTGAGTGAGTGAGTGAGTGAGTGAGTGAGTGAGTGAGTGAGTGAGTGAGTGAGTGAGTGAGTGAGTGAGTGAGTGAGTGAGTGAGTGAGTGAGTGAGTGAGTGAGTGAGTGAGTGAGTGAGTGTGTGTGTGTGTGTGTGTGTGTGTGCGTGTGTGAGTGCGCGTGCGCGTGTGTCAGGATTATAAAAAAATTCTCCCTCCTAATCTACCCTTTAGATGGAACATATTTCGAAAACTTTCATTATCCTGAAAATGACTAACAATTACTATACAAAAAATCTGATGTGTTACACTCACATGACTTTCTCTACTCTTGTACTAACCATTCTTACAAACTCTTATTCCTATATCTTCTTCATGTTAGTTGAGCTAAACATTTGTACACATTATCTTACTGCTTATTTCCTTGTAGGTACAAGGGGAATATGGGAATACAGTAGACTTTGTGCGATAGTCAAATCTTTTAAACCTTTGAAATCCCGTTCTCTCTGCACACTTAACATATAACAAAATGAACAACGATGTTCCATTTCACGAAGGTTTACAAGTTTTCCGTAACTCACACACATGATAAGGAATATCTCCAAAATGGTTCACCCTACAAGAAACTTTATTGGGACATAAATTGTGTATTTTAGCATAATCTACATTTTTTGTATAGTATGATTTGGTCTATCTCTAACGGTTTACCAGTTATGAAAAGTCGTCCAGAGTAAATACGACTACATCGGCTATACTCAGAAAATTCAAAATATACATTTCGTTTTTCATAAAAATATCTTAAACATATGTCATTTTAATCAAAATCGTGAGAGACATTCTCAAGGAAATCAAAATTTTCGAAAAAATTTTCATGTAAAGGGTAGTTTAGGGTGGAAAAATTTTCTTCAAAATCTTCATATCGCATCCTTAAAAGACATTAAACTTAAATACCAGGTTTGGGTAGATGAGATATTTTCAGAGTGCCAAGATAGGGTGTAGCACCTTACATACACCACACGTGAGTGACCATGATGAAATTAGTGTTGTTCTTCCCTGTGTTTACTCAACTCCCAAAGGAGTTAAAGAGGTAGGCAGGAGTATTTGGAATTGAGCTTTAGCTGCGGTGCTCGGTGGACACGTTTGTCATTGAATTGTAAATCAGGTTGAGAGAATCTCTCTTCAGTGTCGCTCAAAGCAAACCAAAACATTCTCCACATTCACATGTCCCTCAGGAACATTTCACTTCACATTGGAACTGTGTCAAATGCAGCCAGGCAGTCCCTCCCGTCTTTGTTCAGGAATTCATTCCAAAATGTAGCAAGATCAATAAGATATCACAAGGAAGGGCAAGCAAGGGTGCAACACAAATATGTCTATTCGTTAATATAATGTTCATAGGCGCGTGCGCGCACACACGCACACACACATACACACATGCGCGCGCACATACATACACGCACAAACTTGCGCACGCGCACATATTACTAAATGTTTTCTTTTTAATTCAGGGAGTTCAAAACGTGTAAATTAATTAAAGTTCGTCACTGAAGTTACAGCAGTGAAATTAGATATTTACTTAATATCTTTCTAGTAGAGTAAGTAAAAATCTAGCCCAAATATTTACTGGGATATCTTCCAGTATAGTTTTGAATGTAACTTGGGCAGTTATATTGCATCGAGCCTTAGATCCAGACCTTCTATCCCTGCGCGATAACGTGATGTTTACAAATTAGCTGCAACGTCGCTGTTTATAGTCCTACAGAACGATATTTACTCGGGAGTTTTAGGTATAGCACTACTATCGCCTTACATTCACCAGGGTTACCATACATCTTGAAAACTTGCAGATAATTGCCAATATTTGAGGTACTATATTTTGTGTGCGCTTTGGCTTTGCACGTATCGCAAGTTAGTTGCAGCCGCTTGTGTTGGGATTTAAGAGTGGAGCCATTATAGCTACTGTTTATCACTATGTAAATCGTATTTTGAAGGTGTACCAGTTTCAACAAGCTGTACAGAAACAAAAGCACTTTATCTTAGCTACAAGTAGCAAAGTCTGACGAGCTAATGCGGAATCATTATTCAGGTAGTTGCTTTAAGCACACATTATAGGAAGATTTTATGCATATATGTCGCCTCGAGTAATTATAACATGTAAACTTGGCTACACCGTGATCGGAATATACCTGCGCCCCATCCGGTGCTGCACAAACTAACTACTAGCAGCATTCCAACAATCTGAAGTCTTACACTCACATGAGTTTCTCTACTCTTGTACTAACCATTCTTACAAACTCTTATTCCTATATCTTCTTCGTGTTAGTTGAGATAAACATTTGTACAAATTATCTTATTGTTTATTTCCTTATAGGTCCAAGGGGAATATGGTAATACAGTACCATATTTAGAGAACGACTGGACAGATAAAACAGAGTGAAAAATTTAATACCATTCCTAGGATTTCAACCTGAAGATCCGTGGTTCACATTCCCGCTATAACATTCACTATTTCTCTCTCGCGTATGTTTCTACAGAGTCATTGAATCCAAATCCTTAGTAATTTTTGATAAAATCATTATTTTAAAAAATATTAATGTTAACGATAAATTAGGATGGGAAATTCTTTTTACTCTCTCTACTGGTAAGTAGAAGGAAGTATTGTATTCTACACAAAACTTCGATGTCGAGATTTCACCGGAAATGAATGTTTTAAGACCTCCTGAATCGAAGGAAAAGCATTTTTTAAAAAGTCCTATGTGTGTGTGTGTGTTTGTCTGTCTGTGGACAGCATAACTCAAAAACGAAGAGTCGGCTAAAAACCAAAATTGGTATTTAAGTTTAATGTCTTTCAAGGATGCGACACGAAGATTTTGAAGAGAATATCCCCACTCTAAATTACCCTTTACATGAAACATTTTTCGAAAATTTTGATTTTCTTGAAAATGACTAACGATTTTGATTAAAATGTCGTGCTTAAGATATTTTTATGAGAAATGAAATGTATATTATGAATGTTCTGGCTATAGTCTATGTAATCCTGTTTTTTCTGGATAACTTTTGAATAATTTGTAAACCGTAAGAGATAGATCAAATCTTATCACACAAAAATATAGATCTCGGTAAAATACATAATTTATATTCAAATAAATTTTCTTGTAGAATGAACCATTTCGGAAATATTCCTTGTTATTTGTGTCTGTTTCGGAAAACTTAAAACTTTCGTGAAATGGAACATAATTGTTAATTTTTTATATGTTAACCATGCAAAGAGAACGGGATCTCAAAGCTTTAAAACATTTGACTATCGCACAAAGCCTACTGTATTCTAATATTCCCCTTGTACCTACAAGGAAATAAGCAATAAGATAATTTGTACAAATGTTTATCTCAACTAACACGAAGAAGATACAGGAATAAGAGTTTGTAAGAATGGTTAGTACAAGAGTAGAGAAAGCCATGTGAGTGCAACACATCAGATTTGTTTTGGGGGAGGGTGGTTCAGGGTCTCGAAACGTGTATTTAGAGGGAATAGTGCAACAGCTTCAGCTGCTGCAGGTAACTAATAAAGAAGGAGAAAAGTTATAATTTAGTGTTGTCTTATGTACGTTTGCTACGCTGTATGGTAGAAGTGGAAGTTTGGTGCACCAGTTATATAAGTATACGTTATTGCAGCGTGTAATGCAGACTGCAGCATCTTGGAGGCGCCGTAGACAGGGAACCATGCCAAAAGACCTTGTTTGTCCCAGGAGAGGAGCGACAATCACCTTAATGTCCCCTATAAAACTCTTAACCTTTATTTTCAAAGCCTTCTCGTAAAAGATTTTTACTGGTCTAAGTAGACTTTTTTTAGAAAAAGATGTTTGTGTCGGTGGGTGTGTGCTTGTGTGTGTGTGTGTTTGTGTGTGTGTGTGTGTGTGTGTGTGTGTGTGTGTGTGTGTGTGTGTGTGTGTGTGTGTCAGTGTGTCAGTCTGCGGACAGCATAACTCAAAAACGAAAAGTAGTTTTAAAACTAGAGTTGGTATTTAAGTTTACTGTCTTTCAAGGACCCGACACGAAGATTTTAAAGATAATAGCCCCACCCTAAACTACCCTTTACATGGAAAATTTTTGGAAACTTTTCATTTTCTTGCAAATGGCTCTCACGATTTTGGTTAAAATGACATATATTTAACACATTTTTATGACAAAGAAAATGTATATTTTGAATTTCCTGGTTATAGCCTATGCAGTCCTGTTTACTCTGGATGACTTGAATAACTCGTAAACCGTAAGAGATAGACAAAATCTTACTAAAATCTCAAAGCCTATTCTCATATTCTCCTTGAAGATAAGCAATAGGATAATTTCTGCAAATGCTTGTCTCAACTAACACGAAGAAGATATAGGAATAAGAGTTTGTAAGAATGATTAATACAAGAGTGGAGAAAGTCATGTGAGTGTAACACATCAGATATTTTTCCTTGTTATCTGATTACCCTCCCCTTATGTAGCACTTACAAGACAGTGTCTAGAGTCAGACGTCTGTCAGGGAACACAGGAATCTATGTACCAGACAGAGTGAACACCTGCAAGTATGAGAGTGAGGAAGTGATTACTCTCCCCTTATGTAGGACTTACAAGACAGTGTCTAGAGTCAGACGTCTGTCAGGGAACACAGGAACCTATGTACCAGAGTGAACACCTGCAAGTATGAGAGTGAGGAAGTGATTACCCTCCCCTTATGTAGGACTTACAAGACAGTGTCTAGAGTCAGACGTCTGTCAGGGAACACAGGAACCTATGTACCAGACAGAGTGAACACCTGCAAGTATGAGATGAGGAAGTGATTACCCTCCCCTTATGTAGGACTTACAAGACAGTGTCTAGAGTCAGACGTCTGTCAGGGAACACAGGAACCTATGTACCAGACAGAGTGAACACCTGCAAGTATGAGAGTGAGGAAGTGATTACTCTCCCCTTATGTAGGACTTACAAGACAGTGTCTAGAGTCAGACGTCTGTCAGGGAACACAGGAACCTATGTACCAGACAGAGTGAACACCTGCAAGTATGAGAGTGAGGAAGTGATTACCCTCCCCATATGTAGGACTTACAAGACAGTGTCTAGAGTCAGACGTCTGTCAGGGAACACAGGAACCTATGTACCAGACAGAGTGAACACCTGCAAGTATGAGAGTGAGGAAGTGATTACCCTCCTCTTATGTAGGACTTACAAGACAGTGTCTAGAGTCAGACGTCTGTCAGGGAACACAGGAACCTATGTACCAGACAGAGTGAACACCTGCAAGTATGAGAGTGAGGAAGTGATTACCCTCCTCTTATGTAGGACTTACAAGACAGTGTCTAGAGTCAGACGTCTGTCAGGGAACACAGGAACCTATGTACCAGACAGAGTGAACACCTGCAAGTATGAGAGTGAGGAAGTGATTACCCTCCTCTTATGTAGGACTTACAAGACAGTGTCTAGAGTCAGACGTCTGTCAGGGAACACAGGAACCTATGTACCAGACAGAGTGAACACCTGCAAGTATGAGATGAGGAAGTGATTACCCTCCTCTTATGTAGGACTTACAAGACAGTGTCTAGAGTCAGACGTCTGTCAGGGAACACAGGAACCTATGTACAAGACAGAGTGAACACCTGCAAGTATGAGAGTGAGGAAGTGATTACCCTCCCCTTATGTAATACTTACAAGACAGTGTCTAGAGTCAGACACCTGTCAGGGAACACAGGAACCTATGTACCAGACAGAGTGAACACCTGCAAGTATGAGAGTGAGGAAGTGATTACCCTCCCCTTATGTAGGACTTACAAGACAGTGTCTAGGGTCAGACGTCTGTCAGGGAACACAGGAACCTATGTACCAGACAGAGTGAACACCTGCAAGTATGAGAGTGAGGAAGTGATTACCCTCCCCTTATGTAGGACTTACAAGACAGTGTCTAGAGTCAGACGTCTGTCAGGGAACACAGGAACCTATGTACCAGACAGAGTGAACACCTGCAAGTATGAGAGTGAGGAAGTGATTACCCTCCCCTTATGTAGGACTTACAAGACAGTGTCTAGGGTCAGACGTCTGTCAGGGAACACAGGAACCTATGTACCAGACAGAGTGAACACCTGCAAGTATGAGAGTGAGGAAGTGATTACCCTCCCCTTATGTAGGACTTACAAGACAGTGTCTAGAGTCAGACGTCTGTCAGGGAACACAGGAACCTATGTACCAGACAGAGTGAACACCTGCAAGTATGAGAGTGAGGAAGTGATTACCCTCCCCTTATGTAGGACTTACAAGACAGTGTCTAGGGTCAGACGTCTGTCAGGGAGTACAGGAACCTATGTACCAGACAGAGTGAACACCTGCAAGTATGAGAGTGAGGAAGTGATTACCCTCCCCTTATGTAGGACTTACAAGACAGTGTCTAGGGTCAGACGTCTGTCAGGGAGTACAGGAACCTATGTACCAGACAGAGTGAACACCTGCAAGTATGAGAGTGAGGAAGTGATTACCCTCCCCTTATGTAGGACTTACAAGACAGTGTCTAGAGTCAGACGTCTGTCAGGGAACACAGGAACCTATGTACCAGACAGAGTGAACACCTGCAAGTATGAGAGTGAGGAAGTGATTACTCTCCCCTTATGTAGGACTTACAAGACAGTGTCTAGAGTCAGACGTCTGTCGGGGAACACAGGAACCTATGTACCAGACAGAGTGAACACCTGCAAGTATGAGAGTGAGGAAGTGATTACCCTCCCCTTATGTAGGACTTACAAGACAGTGTCTAGGGTCAGACGTCTGTCAGGGAACACAGGAACCTATGTACCAGACAGAGTGAACACCTGCAAGTATGAGAGTGAGGAAGTGATTACTCTCCCCTTATGTAGGACTTACAAGACAGTGTCTAGAGTCAGACGTCTGTCGGGGAACACAGGAACCTATGTACCAGACAGAGTGAACACCTGCAAGTATGAGAGTGAGGAAGTGATTACCCTCCCCTTATGTAGGACTTACAAGACAGTGTCTAGAGTCAGACGTCTGTCAGGGAACACAGGAACCTATGTACCAGAGTGAACACCTGCAAGTATGAGAGTGAGGAAGTGATTACCCTCCCCTTATGTAGGACTTACAAGACAGTGTCTAGAGTCAGACGTCTGTCAGGGAACACAGGAACCTATGTACCAGACAGAGTGAACACCTGCAAGTATGAGAGTGAGGAAGTGATTACCCTCCCCTTATGTAGGACTTACAAGACAGTGTCTAGAGTCAGACGTCTGTCAGGGAACACAGGAACCTATGTACCAGAGTGAACACCTGCAAGTATGAGAGTGAGGAAGTGATTACCCTCCCCTTATGTAGGACTTACAAGACAGTGTCTAGAGTCAGACGTCTGTCAGGGAGCACAGGAACCTATGTACCAGACAGAGTGAACACCTGCAAGTATGAGATGAGGAAGTGATTACCCTCCCCTTATGTAGGACTTACAAGACAGTGTCTAGAGTCAGACGTCTGTCAGGGAACACAGGAACCTATGTACCAGACAGAGTGAACACCTGCAAGTATGAGAGTGAGGAAGTGATTACTCTCCCCTTATGTAGGACTTACAAGACAGTGTCTAGAGTCAGACGTCTGCCAGGGAACACAGGAACCTATGTACCAGACAGAGTGAACACCTGCAAGTATGAGAGTGAGGAAGTGATTACCCTCCCCTTATGTAGGACTTACAAGACAGTGTCTAGAGTCAGACGTCTGTCAGGGAACACAGGAACCTATGTACCAGACAGAGTGAACACCTGCAAGTATGAGAGTGAGGAAGTGATTACTCTCCCCTTATGTAGGACTTACAAGACAGTGTCTAGAGTCAGACGTCTGTCAGGGAACACAGGAACCTATGTACCAGAGAGAGTGAACACCTGCAAGTATGAGAGGGAGGAAGTGATTACCCTCCCCTTATGTAGGACTTACAAGACAGTGTCTAGAGTCAGACGTCTGTCAGGGAACACAGGAACCTATGTACCAGACAGAGTGAACACCTGCAAGTATGAGAGTGAGGAAGTGATTACCCTCCTCTTATGAGGGACTTACAAACCAGTACCTAGGGTCAGACGTCTGTCGGGGAACAAGGAACCTATGTAACGGACAGAGTGAACACCTGCAAGTATGAGAGTAAGGAAGTGATTACCCTCCCCTTATGAAGGACTTACAAACCAGTACCTAGGGTCAGACGCCTGTCGGGGAACAAGGAACCTATGTAACGGACAGAGTGAACACCTGCAAGTATGAGAGTAAGGAAGAGGATGATTTGAAATGCAGGCAAAATTGATGACTGGAATGGTGACAATGGAGCAGTTGGTGGAGTGAGTGGCGGGGGAAACGGGAAAGCTCTGAGAAAATCTGCCGAGATGTCGCTTTGTCCATCACAATACCACATGCGGGTCCTAGGGGTCGAACCCGGGTAGCCGGGTAACTGATCGGCCCATAGTATATAAGCAATGTAATATTCCGATTTGTTTAAATAAATTAATAAACATAACTTCTGCTGAGCTTCATTTTAGATTTTTTTCTGTACAAAAGATTAAAAATAATTTGGTAATGTATTTGTTGAAGTTTTAACTTGGCGCAATATTGAACTGTATCCCAGGGAAACGGGTTTGAGCTCCACTTGTGACAGTGAATTGTTCGTTTTATTGATGTATTTTTGGTAGTTTTCCATAAAGCAGTAGGTAGATATACAAGGTTTATTTTCTTGTTCGCCGGCCGAGGAAGGTCCCATTTATAACAGGATGGAGCAGTAACGGCCGCTGGGGTTATAAATCAGGTAGAATGGGGACATCGGAAAAACAATGATGTAATGTAAAACAAGATGGTGTGGAAAATGTGGATGGATATATGGTGCATGGGGAATATGCACACACAGAATATATCCACCAAATAGAACATACATAGTCGGATAAGAATACATTTATAAATAAAATACTTTACTGGACATTAATTTTCTGCTTACCTTGTTACGCATTGAAGTATTGATTTTCATCCAAAAATTCTATGAGTATATCAACATTTCACCACAAATATAGGTTTTGAGACACCCTTAATTAAAAAAGAAATATGATGTGTTGCACTCACATGACTTTCTCTACTCTTGTACTAACCATTCTTACAAACTCTTATTCCTATATCTTCTTCATGTTAGTTAAGATAAACATTTGTACAAATTATCTTATTGCTTATTTCCTTGTAGGTACAAGGGGAATATGGGAATACAGCAGGTTTTGTGAGATAGTCAAATCTTTTAAAGCTTTGAGATTCTGTTCTCTTTGCACACTTAACATATAAAAAAATTAACAATGATGTTCCATTTCACAAATGTTTCTGGAAACTCACACACATAACAAGGAATATCTCCGAAATGGGTCACTCTACAAGAAAGTTTATTGAGACATAAATTGTGTATTTTAGCAAGATCTACATTTTTAGTGCAGTATGATTTTGTTTATCTCTGTTTACCAGTTATGCAAAAGTCGTCCAGAGTAAATGCGACTACATAGGCTATAGCCAGAAAATTCAAGATATACATTTTATTTTTCATAAAAGTATCTCAAATATATGACATTTTAATCAAAATCGTTAGAGCCATTTTCAAGAAAATCAAAATGTTCGAAAAATTTTACATGTAAGGGTTGGTTTAGGGTGGGGCTATTTTCTACAAAATCTTCGTGTCGCATCCTTGAAAGACATTACACTTAAATACCAAATTTGGTTTTTAATCGACTTTTCGTTGTTGAGTTATGCTGTCCACAGTCTGACACACACACACACACACACACACACACACACACACAGACACACATACACACACACACACACAGACATACACGGACCGTTTTCTAAATTTTTTTTTTTTTTTTTTTTTTTTTTTTTTTTTTTTTTTTTTTTGTGGGAGGATTCAGGGGGCCACAAAACATATATTTGTGATGAAATCTGGACATCGGATTTTTGGGTAGAACACAATACTTCCTTCTAGTTATTAGTGGAGAAAGTAAAACCATCAAGGGTTTAACGCTTAGTTAATCTTAAGGGTTAAAGTTTAAATAGATGAAGTTAAAATATTAAGCACTTAAAACACTAAAATATTAAAGATGAGAAATTAAAAAACTACAAAATAAAGCTTAAAATTGTAAAAGGCTCCTAGAAATACAATAGACATTAGAGTGCTTATCAAGTGCAAGGCCGCTTAGGTTGCACGGACACTATTAACGGGGGTGAGTGTGCAAGACTGAACGCTATTACCCCGATACACCCCACCGACATAAACCCTTTGACTCGACGTGCATTAAAACCTCGCAGCCCATTGTAACCACTAGCCACGGTAATTACAAGAACGGGCAAGACTGCGCGTGCGTGAGGGGATCCCAATTTAAATATAAAAGATGGACGACGAAGCCAACGTATTCCAATCCTTTGAGCGCTTTCTCGTCTCTTTGAAGTCAATACTTTGATTTTATAGGGCAGGAACCCTTATAAGTGAATATAATTTGGTTCAGTCAAAGCATCCTGTCCAACCTTTAAATGAATACTTTACGACTTACATAAAAAATTGGTTTTATTCCTTTGAGGTGCAGACGGACAAGATTTTCTCTTACTTATCGTTTATACAATGCACAGGGCAAAAACTGTGAATGTATAACCGCACTCTATTCATAGTTTAAAACTATAGGAAGGACAGAAAACAATCTCGGGTTCAAATCCCGCCGGCCGATTATCTGACTGGGTCTTTTCGTAGTTTCCTTCAATCACAATGTAAATACCAAATGGGATATTTAATACGTGACCCAAAGTTCCACCTTAAGACTAAAATAATAGAAAAAATAAAAAAGATATGGCAATAACGAATGATGAGCCATCTATCCATAGATAATAAAAGTAGATAGACCGGATGACACCCTAATGCCATCTGCCGACACAGTAGTGGTCTGTAGAGGCTGACTGGTAGGTTCGGCTCGGCTCGACCCGGACTCGAACAAGCCCCAGCCCGAGAAAAGGTTATAGTGCCCGGCCCCGATTGTGGAATTTTGTACTGCTTTAAAAAAATTATGTTGTACTTATTGACACTGTTACTATTGACATTATTAATATACTAGTAATTGTTATTACTATTATTATTGTTATTTTTATTATTATTATTATTATTATTATTATTATTATTATTATTATTATTATTATTATTATTATTATTATCATTATTATCATTATCATCATTATCATCATTATCATCATTATCATCATTATCATCATTATCATCATTATCATTATTATCATTATTATCATCATCATCATCATCATTATTATTATTATTATTATTATTATTATTATTATTATTATTATTATTATTATTATTATTATTATTATTATTATTATTATTATTATTATTATTATTATTATTATTATTATTATTATTATTATTATTATTATTATTATTATTATTATTATTATTATTATTATCATCATCATCATATAGGATTCTTGGTAAAGAAATAGGTACTGCGATAATTGTCTTATTCTCGTAACTTTTGACATCGGAGACCAAAACATATGATACATTATTTTGCAATTTATGTATAAATAATGTTTGTAGTGTGAACCATTTCTGAGCAACGCCTTGGTGTTCGCCTACCACCTAGGCGGCCAGGGTTCGATCCCAGGGACACGCATGTCATATTCGTGGTGGACGAAGCGGCGTCAGGGCCAGTTTTCTCCGGGTTCTCCGGTTTCCCCCGCCACTTATTCCACCAATTGCTGCATTATCACCTTTCCAATTCAGATTCAGATTATTTTATTAAAAGAATTTTGTCTGGTGCTGGTACATGGGGCCCAGCGTACAGACTTAATTTATCATTGGATTACAATTTTTTGATATTTACAACAAATATACATTGGGTTTTAAGAAAACCCATACAGTGACCTTCTTTTGGGCCACTGAGAACAGTTCTCTTGTGTATAGTTCTTGGGTATGTGTTTATATTTTGTTTTTGTCTTTTTTCGCTTTTTTCTTGCTATATACATATTTTTTTACACACATGCATTCTCTCATTCACTCTGGCATCATCGATTTCGCCTGCATTTTATATCATCCTCTTCCTCAGTGATTGGCTGACCACCCGCTTCCAGGTGTTCACTCTGTCCGGTACATAGGTTTCTGTGTTCCCTGACAGACGTCTGACCCTAGGCACTGTCTTGTAAGTCCTACATAAGGGGAGGGTAATCACTTCCTCACTCTGTCTGGTACATAGGTTCCTGTGTTCCCTGACAGACGTCTGACTCTAGACACTGTCTTGTAAGACCTACATAAGGGGAGGGTAATCACTTCCTCACTCTCATACTTGCAGGTGTTCACTCTCTCTGGTACATAGGTTCCTGTGTTCCCTGACAGACGTCTGACTCTAGACACTGTCTTGTAAGTCCTACATAAGGGGACAGTAATCACTTCCTCACTCTCATACTTGCAGGTGTTCACTCTCTCTGGTACATAGGTTCCTGTGTTCCCTGACAGACGTCTGACCCTAGGCACTGGCTTCTAAGTCCTACATAAGGGGAGGGTAATCACTTCCTCACTCTCATACTTGCAGGTGTTCACTCTGTCTGGTACATAGGTTCCTGTGTTCCCTGACAGACGTCTGACCCTAGGCACTGGCTTCTAAGTCCTACATAAGGGGAGGGTAATCACTTCCTCACTGTCATACTTGCAGGTGTTCACTCTGTCTGGTACATAGGTTCCTGTGTTCCCTGACAGACGTCTGACTCTAGACACTGTCTTGTAAGTCCTACATAAGGGGAGGGTAATCACTTCCTCACTCTCATACTTGCAGGTGTTCACTCTGTCTGGTACATAGGTTCCTGTGTTCTCTGACAGACGTCTGACTCTAGACACTGTCTTGTAAGTCCTACATAAGGGGAGGGTAATCACTTCCTCACTCTCATACTTGCAGGTGTTCACTCTGTCTGGTACATAGGTTCCTGTGTTCCCTGACAGGTGTCTGACCCTAGGCACTGGCTTCTAAGTCCTACATAAGGGGAGGGTAATCACTTCCTCACTCTCATACTTGCAGGTGTTCACTCTGTCTGGTACATAGGTTCCTGTGTTCCCTGACAGGTGTCTGACCCTAGGCACTGGCTTCCAAGTCCTACATAAGGGGAGGGTAATCACTTCCTCACTCTCATACTTGCAGGTGTTCACTATGTCTGGTACATAGGTTCCTGTGTTCCCTGACAGATGTCTGACTCTAGACACTGTCTTGTAAGTCCTACATAAGGGGAGGGTAATCACTTCCTCACTCTCATACTTGCAGGTGTTCACTCTGTCCGGTACATAGGTTCCTGTGTTCCCTGACAGACGTCTGACCCTAGGCACTGGCTTCTAAGTCCTACATAAGGGGAGGGTAATCACTTCCTCACTGTCATACTTGCAGGTGTTCACTATGTCTGGTACATAGGTTCCTGTGTTCCCTGACAGACGTCTGACTCTAGACACTGTCTTGTAAGTCCTACATAAGGGGAGGGTAATCACTTCCTCACTCTCATACTTGCAGGTGTTCACTCTGTCTGGTACATAGGTTCCTGTGTTCTCCGACAGACGTCTGACTCTAGACACTGTCTTGTAAGTTCTACATAAGGGGAGGGTAATCACTTCCTCACTGTCATACTTGCAGGTGTTCACTCTGTCTGGTACATAGGTTCCTGTGTTCCCTGACAGACGTCTGACTCTAGACACTGGCTTGTAAGTCCTACATAAGGGGAGGGTAATCACTTCCTCACTCTCATACTTGCAGGTGTTCACTCTGTCCGGTACATAGGTTCCTGTGTTCCCTGACAGACGTCTGACTCTAGACACTGGCTTGTAAGTCCTACATAAGGGGAGGGTAATCACTTCCTCACTCTCATACTTGCAGGTGTTCACTCTGTCTGGTACATAGGTTCCTGTGTTCCCTGACAGACGTCTGACCCTAGGCACTGGCTTCTAAGTCCTACATAAGGGGAGGGTAATCAAGAAAAGAAGAACAACCATTTTTGAGATAGTCCTTATTCGGGCGAGTTTTTGACACCTTAAACTTTCGTGAAATGGAACATCGTTATTCATTTTTTATATCAGCCGTGCAAAGAGAACGGAATTTGAAGGATTTAAAAGATTTGACTATCGCACAAAGCCTATTGTATTCTAATATTCCCCTTGTACCTACAAGGAAATAAACAAGATAATTTGTACAAATGTTTATCTCAACTAACACGAAGAAGATATAGGAATAAGAGTTTGTAAGAATGGTTAGTACAAGAGTAGAGAAAGTCATGTGAGTACAAAAAATCAGATTTGTTTTTAAATGTCTCTAGGCAAAGACAGGGTAATTGGGCAAGTGCAACCTAAGTCTAAAAGTTGTAGGATTCAATGGTCAAGCCACGGGCAACGCCGGGTATTTCAACTGGTAGTAATATGCGAATATGCGTCATATCGAATAATTCTCTAACAGACATTTTAGAAGCAATATTTTGCATATGAAGGGCGTGCGTGCGTGCGTGCGCGCGTGTGCGTGTGCGCGTGCGCGTGTGCGTGTGCGTGCGCGTGTGCGTGTGCGTGTGTGTGTGCGTGTGCGTGTGCGTGTGTGTGTGTGTGTGTGTCAGATTTTTCATTTTAAGAACCGAAGGAAGGTGTAGGACAAATTCTCCTTCAGTTCCCTTTTACTCCACGTCAAGTGTAAGGTGTTGCTATATCTTCATTCCACATTGCCGCTTCCTTCCTCTAACACAAGGTAGACATTGATGGAGCATTCTCTCCTATCTTTGTATATAGGTAACTGAACAACCCTTCGTCTTCATACAAAACTTCACATTCACACAGACAAAGCCTTTACACTCTTTCCAGCACCTCCATTTTACTTACTTTCTTACCACCTATAGTAAATAGGTGAAGAATTCATTTTGAAGAAAATTCCCCCACCCTAAACTACAATGTATATGGAAAATTTGTTACTTTGGATTAATTTTTGCATTACTGGTAAACCGTAAGAAATAGATCAAATGTTTATCTCAACTAACACGAAGAAGATAGAGGAATAAGAAATTGTAAGAATAATCCGTAGAAGAGTAGAGGAATTGGTGTGAATGTAACACATCAGATTTTGTTCTACAAAGATTTATCCCTATTAAAATAAAAGAGATAGAAAAATAAACGTTCGCAAGATAATCGGTAGAGGGTGCTGAAAGTCTTAAGATTTTTCTACACATTTTCTATGACGGCCCTTTAGGGATCTCTGCAAATGAATGAAATTAGGTTGCCTGTGTAAAGCCTGTTAGATATATTTTGAAGATAATTTCAATTAATATTCCATGTGGTAGCCTCGTTTGAACACTAATCGGATTTTGTGTAGAGTAGAGCAAAGGGATATTACAGAAATCCATGAATGAGTTCTCGTTAAATTCGTGTTTGGACTACAGTAAAATAGCTGTTTAGCTTAATTATTATCATTATTAGCAGTGAGTAAGTGCAGTTTCCACTACACACGCTAACAAAAGAGAAAACCACCTTTTCAATAGATTATTGATATAGCTTCACACGCACACACACACACGCACGCGCACACGCTGTATTTTGTAAGCTTTGGTTAACAAGATATGTTGGAGAAACATCTTAGAGTAGCAGTAATTGATTTCTTTCGAGTGGAGGAAAAATGCATTTATGGGACCCCACTATACTGGGATGGTGCAATGGGCTTCGCCCGAAGGCACTACCCACTGAAAACCCTCCACCGAGTATCCAGGGAGGTAAGGTGTGGCAGTACCGCTATTGCGCCTGCGTGTAGGCGCCAAGACATCAAAATAACCGCAGCGCTAACTACGCTATTGGAAAGTCAAATATGGCATTAAGAAGGAAGTATTGGGTATAGGTTATTAAGGAGTAACGGAGATTCCTTCGGAAATCGAATGCGGGGGTAATTAACTCACCACTGGCTTGTGTTCACCGTAATTAGGTTTATAATACTGTGACTTTGGTGGGTGTAAAGTAAGAAGACAGATGTAGTCGAGATAAAGAAACACTTTTATTTCCGTAAACAGTAACTTTGTACACTCGTTGCAACAGCAAGAAAGTCTTTTCCGATTCACCAACAGCACGGCTCCGAATTCGTAACACAAAGAACTGTCCCTTCTCACACTTTACCGCTATTTATATCTCCCAGGCACTATTCTGGAAACTTCAGGAAAGTTCAGTTATTATTGCGGTGAAAGACAAAGCAGAAAATTCCAGAAGTCTATCCCTTTCTCTCTTTCGGCAAGCGCCCCAACAATGCGGCCATTCTCTGTCTCTTCCCTTCGGCTCCTTTGCGGTAGTGCAGACAATAATGCGATGGGCGACAATACCAAAGCAGAAGGGAAAAAATTTGGTTCGGAAGGTCCCGGATTCAAATCTCATGAGCCCACCAATGTGACTGCCTTTTTTTGGTGCTTTCCTTCAGTCACCAAGATAAATATCAGATTGTATATTTAATATCACGACCCAAAGCTCCACCTTAAGTCTAAAACTATAGAATAAATAAAAAATGGATGGTAATAATGAATGCCGTGCCACCTATCCACAGATGGTGAAAGTAGATAGACTGGATGACACCCTAACGACATCTGCCCGTCAGAAGCAGAAGTAACTGCACTGATTCCTCTGTGAACTCGTAACGAAGCAAGATGGTGTGTATAAGGATGAGACATTGAACTTAACTGCCCATCACAAACCCAGCCAACCGAGAGAGAGAACAAAACAGAAAAAAATCTGAAATGTAACATATATTCACAACGTTTTCTCTACTCACTTTCCTTCTACGAAAACACGCTCAGATTTCTTCTCTATTCACCCTTCAACATACAATTCATAGAATTTTCTATGATTAAAATAGAAATGCAAGTTATTACATTCACACGGTTTTCTCTACTCACTTTTTATGTAACACGACTACACAACTTTCTTTACTTGCCCTTCAACATAAAATTGATATATTTTTTATGATTAAAATAGAAATGTGACATATTACATTCGCGTGGTTTTCTCTACCCACTTTTCTTTTACCTAACACATTCATATATCCTTCTTTACTCGCTCTTCAATATACAATTGATAAAATGTTCTATGATTGAAATAGACATAAAATAGTGAAAGTAGGGGTAGGTAGCGCCGCGTATTTCAGCTATACTAGTGATAGTGGTAAATGGTAAGGTCATAGGGAGTCGAGTAAGCTGCAGATTGAATGACTCGCTCATCAGGTAGAAATTAAGTGAAAAACACTTTAGCGTTAGCACAGCAGTTTGTAGCTTAATGTATCCTTATGATGATGGTGGTGGTGTGTGTGTGTGTGGGGGGGGGGGGGGGGTGAGATAGAGCCGACCCTCTTGTGTGGCTGTGTCCTGCAGATAAGGGGTGGGTACAATACATCTCTCATCTACTGTCTTGCCACCCCTCCCCTCCCACACGGGGTAGAAAACGCCTCTCTCATTGTATGTATCTATGTGCCGTTTTGTGTCTCAAAACATAAGTAGGTTAGTTACGAGAGTGCTCTTCTGCGACTCAGGTTTCTACTAACAGCATAGAGGGAATCCACACTTGAGATGAATCACGTGTTACACTCACATGACTTTCTCTACTCTTGTACTAACCATTCTTACAAACTCTTATTCCTATATCTTCTTCATGTTAGTTATGATAAACATTTACAGATATTATCTTATTGTTTATTTCCTTGTAGGTACAAGGGAAATATGGGAATACAGTAGGCTTTGAGCGATAGTCAAATGTTTTAAAACTTTCAAATTCCGTTCTCTTTGCACAGTTATCATAAAAAAATGAATAATGATGTCCCATTTCACTAAAGTTTAAGTATTGCAAAACTCACACAAATAACAAGAAATATCTCCGAAATTATTCACTACACAAAAAAATACATCAGGACATGAATTGTGTGCTTTAGCAAGATCTACATTTTTTGTATAGTAAGATTTTGTCTATCTCTAACGGATTATCAGTTATGCAAAAGTCATCCAGAGTAAAGAGGGCTACATGGGCTATAGCCAGAAAATTCAAAATATAAATTTTATTTCTCATAAAAATATCTTAAACACATGTCATTTTAATGAAAATCTATAGAGCCATTTTTGAGATCGAAATGTTGGAACAAATTTTCCATACAAAGAGTAGTTTAGGGTAAAGGAATTTGCTTCAAAATATAGTATAATATTAATATACTATATATTATATAATATAATAACATTGGACCTTAAAAAGGCAAGTCCTTACAGGGTTGTGATGGTCGAGTGGGATTATTACGTTTTGGTCGCAGCGATACTCTGAGGACACATGTTCGAATCTACGGTAATTGGTTCAAGGTTTTTACCCATCCTTTTCACTTCTTTTGACCAACGTATGTTATTACAATAAAAGTTACAAATCTGTTACATCAAACAGATGGAAATGCAGTTTCAGCACTCACTTCATTAATCAATTACCCTTTCATCTCATTTTATTCCGATATGTGGCTGTAATTATGGTAAAATGTTAATAATGTAATCATTTGTAATACATGTATCAATGCCCCTGAATCAAAAAAAAAAAAAAAAAAAAAAAAATTGTAGAAAGAGCTCCGCGTGCATTTGTCTTCGTTTGTGCGCGCGTATGTGTGTGTGAGAACATCCTAACTCAAAAATGAAAGGTTGCTTAAAAAGCAAATTTGGTATTTAAGTTTAGTATCTTCCAAAGGGTCGACGTGAAGATTTTGAAGAACATGTATGTACCCTAAACTAACCTTTGCAAAATTGTTATTTTGTCAAAAATAGCTCTAACGATTTTCATTAAAATATCATTTATTTCAGATATTTTTATGATAAATGAAATGTATATTTTGAATTTTCTGGCTATAGCCTATGTAGTCGTATTTACTCTAGATGACTTCTGCATAAATTGTAAACTGTAAGAGATAGACAAAAGTATACTATACAAAAAATGTAGATGTCAAAATTTTCCATGTAAACGGTAGTTTAGGGTGGAGCTATTTTCTTCAAAATGTTCGTGTCGCATCCTTGAAAGACATTGAACTTAAATACCAACTTAGTTTCTAAGCGACTTACCAGTAGAGAAAGTAATAAAAGAAATTGCTATACATAAGGAGGTTTGAACGTACGAAATGTGCGTTTAGTTCTCGGCAGTCTGACGTCGAGCCGTGCAGTTAGTATATGATATGGCCGTTAGCCCAAGAACTCGCCCTATAAGCTATTTGAAGTGTAGACCTGTTGAGAAGAGAGAGAGAGAGCGAGCCACAATTCTGCTACATTTACCAAAGTCTACACTTTATGAAGACAAGGCCCGCCTTAAACTCCCAACAGCAGGTAATTATTGCAGTTTAGAGGAAGATAACTAAAGTGAAGGCGTTGGTGGCACAAGGAAATAATTTATATGGAAGACAATCACATTAGCGCCTGTCTGCTACCTAATTAGAGAAGCAGGCGTCTTTGTCACTTGCACAGTGTTTGTCTGCCTCCCTGCCTGCCTTTGACAACCCCTCCTTCAAGATGGCGCCGCCACCAGCAATATTTACTCTTTTAATTCAAGAGTTGCACTTCAAACTTGCCCATTCTAGTAACAGAAACCTCTGCCAGAAGTTCTCACACTTGCACAATATAATATGAACAACATAACTCTAAAATCTGATGTCTTACACTCACATGACTTTCTCTAGTCTTGTACTAACCATTCTTACAAACTCTATCTTCTTCGGTTAGTTAAGATAAACATTTGTACAAAAAAAGTATTTTTAGAAAAAGGTCAATGTGTGTCTGTCAGTCTGTGGATAGCATAACTGAAAAACCAAAAGTCGCTTAGAAACCAAACTTGGTATTTAAGTTTAATGTCTTTCAAGGATGCGACGCGAACATTTTGAAGAAAATAGCCCCACCCTAAACTACTCTTTACATGGAAAATTTTTCGAAAATTTTAGTTTTCTTGAAAATGGCTGTAACGATTTTGATTAAAATACCATACGTTTAAGATATTTGTATGACAAATGAAATGTATATTTTGAATTTTCTGGCTATAGCCTATGTAGTGCTATTTGCTCTGGATGACTTTTCAATAACTCGCAAAGCGCAAGAGATAGACCAAATCTTACTATAGAAAAAATGTAGATCTCGCTAAAGCACACAATTTATGTCTGAATAAATTGTTTAGTAGAGTGGACTATTTCGGAGATATTCCGTATTATTTGTGTGAGTTTCGAAAAACTTAGAAGCTTTCGTGAAATTGAATATCGTTCTTCATTTTTTATATGTTAAGCGTGCAAGCAGAACGGAATTCCAAAGCTTTAAACGATTTGACTATCGCTCAAAGCCTACTGTATTCTAATATTCTCCTTGTACCTGTAAGATAATTTGTACAAATGTTAATCTCAACTAACATGAAGAAGATATAGGAATAAGAGTTTGTAAGAATGGTTAGTACAAGAGTACAGAAAGTCATGTGAGTGTAACACATCATATTTTTCTTTACCTGATTACCCTCCCTTATGTAGGATATACACCCCCTTATCACCTCACTAACATGCAGAATATCTCCTTCCGTCTTGTTACTTTGGGAAATTCTTAGCAATGTAGTGGTCAAGGTCAACGCTAGGAAGCCAGTGGCCAAGGTGCACGCTAGGGGTGGCGAAAAGTATATACCAGTAAGTATATACTTTTTGAAGAAAACTGTAGTCTCAACTTTCAAAAATAGAAATTAAATAAATAAACAATAGGATATATTTTCAGGGGACATACTTGCTCCCGCGTTAAATGCGAATCCCCCGCGCTATTTCGGGCTTCTACTGTTTTTGTTTTGGGGCATTGGTTTAAGGTTTAAACATGTGGTTCTTGAGCAGAGTGTAAGAGTGTATTTTTCTCAACCTGTATTGACTTATCTTTGGAACACGGTGTTGCTATGGGACAAAGAATGACGTCACAAACACAGTGCACATTGCGGAAGGAACAATAACAATGAAGAGGAGGGGGAGGTGCGGTGAGGGGAAGGGAAGGGCCCAGAAGGCGATAAAAACCTGCCACTACAAAATGCTTCTCCCGGGAAAAATGGCGGCAATTAAAAACGACACAAGACGCTCTACCAACAATGCACCTGCAAACAAAGCTCAATGACAAAAAAGCAGAGAATAAAGAATTAAAAAGTAGTCCACCCAGCACATTCAGAATCGTTAAATTGTGCTGCAGTAACAACAACGTCGAATAGCGACTTCTGTATCAGCCTCATTAACAATAATCAAGGCTCTCTAATACAGGGTGTTTCATAAGTATCGTATACTAGCAATATAACTACAAATAATTTGGAAAGGTACAAAAATATAACACCACGACTTGCGACCTGTTGCCATGTTACCTCAGTGGTTAAAGCAGTTTAACGGAAACCAGAAGACCTGGGATTCAAATCCCGTCTATGGCATTGGATCTTTCATCATGATTCTTCTTTTCCAATCTTTGCCCCATACACGGCTAGTTCCAAAGAAGAATTAATTGCTATAAAATAAACCTTATTTTTAAAAGAAATGCTGGAAAATCTAGAATTTAAATTCTGGACAATATTTTGCTATTCTAAATGTTCTGGGAACGAATGATCACTTTCCAACAAATAACCATACAAAAAGAGCACTTTCACACATCTGATGCGTTACGTTCACATGACTTTCTCTACTCTTCTACTAACCATTCTTACAAACTCTTATTCCTATATCTTGTTCATGAAGTAGTTCAGTTAGAGAAGAACTGATTCAGCTAGAGAACTAGTTCAGCTAGGAAAGAACTGGCTCATCTTGAGAAGAACTGGCTAGAGAAGAATTAGCTCATCTAGAGGAGAACTAGCTCAGCTAGAGAAGAACTAGCTCAGCTAGAGAAGAACTATGTAGTTCAGCTGTAAAAGAACTAGTTGAGCTAAAAAAGTATTTCAGCTATAAAAGAAATATTTCAGCTAGACAAGAACTAGCTCAGGTAGAAAAGAAATAACTCAGGTTAAAAAAAAAAAAACCTAGTTCAGCTAGAAAAGAACTAGTTCAAGTAAAAAGAACTAGTTCAGCTAGTAAATAACTAGTTCAGCTAAAAGAACTAGTTCCATTAGAAAAGAATTAGTTCAGCTGGAAAAGAACTAGTTCCGCTGGAAAAGTACTAGTTGCGCTAGAAAAGAACTAGTTCAGCTAAAATGAACTAGTTCCGTTAGAAAAGAACTAGCTCAGCTGGAAAAGAACTATATCAGCTGCAAAAGAACTAAGTTCAGCACTGGCTAAGAAAGAAAACAATTGTTGATATATTTTTGTAGCAAATCTCACTGATGCCTAGCCACGTTTCGAAGTGCGAACGCGCCTTAAGGGAAGGGCTGTAAGTGCATTCAAAGGGGGATTTACTCAGCTTGAAAAGTGTTGGGCTTTCTGTCACCACAAAGAAACGTAAATCCTGGGACATGTGCCCGCCCAACCACCCGCTTCATTTCCACTTCATTCCCCTTGGTCCAGTCCCAGAGGATTGATTTCCTGAAACTGGGCGACTATATACAGAACAAAGGACAGGCTTAGTAAACCTTAAAATATCCTTCCTTTCCTCCTACTTCATCTCTCTCTCCTTTTCTCTCGCCTATATTTAGCAAGTGGAGGAGGTGTTGTATCCTAAAATGTTATATCGACATTTCACTAACAATACATGTTTTGAAGCCCGATGGACTAGCAGTTGGAGCTAAAAGTATAACCTCCAGCACAAGACACACAAATTAAAGGTTGTGCTTTTACGCACTAGTGCTATAAACGTTTATGCAACTCATTGTTACCAACTTTGTCAATCAAATGGCAATTATCCTTTGTATTTATGCCTGTTTAATGACCTGGTTTGGTAACTATTTACATTTCTGAATCTTTACTTTCTCTACTACGTATAGTATTGTATCGTATTCCGCCCAAAAATTCGATGTCGAGATTTCACTGGGTATATACGTTTTGAGATTCCCTGAATAAAAAAATTTTAGAAAAAATCCGTGTGTGTATGTGTGTGTGTCTGTGAACAAGATAATTCAAAAACGAAAAGTCGGTTAAAAATCAAAGTTAGTTTTTTGAGGTCAATATCTTTTAAGGGTGCGTCATGAAGATTTTCAAGAAGATTGCTCCCCTCTAAACTACATTTCATATGGACAATTTTTAGAAAATTTTGATTTTCTCCAAAATGAATCTAAATATTTGATTAAAATGCCATGTGTTTGAGATATTATTATGACAAAATGAAACGTATATGTTTAATTTTCTGGCTATAGCCCATTAGTACTGTTTACTCTGGATGACTTTTGAATAACTGGTAAGCCATAATAGATAGACCAAATCTTACTATACAAAAATGTAGATCTCATTAAAACACACAATTTATGGGCAATGTAGAATGAACCATTTCGGAGATATTCCTCGTTATGTGGGTGAGTTTTGGAAAACAAACTTTCGTCAGGTGGAACATCGTTATTTATTTCTTTATATGTTAGCCATGTAAAGAGAACTGAATATGAAAGCTTTAAAAGATTTGACTATCGCTCAAAGCCTACTGTGTTCCCATATTCCCCTTGTACCTACAAAGAAATAAGCAATAAAAAAATGTCTACAAATGTTTGTCTCGACTAAAACGAAGAATATATAGGAACACTGTGGCACCAAAATGGCCAAAAATGCGTTTTTTTTTTCTTTCAGAAAACTTTTTTTAAGAAATGTCTTTAGCATATCCAGAATATGGTCATTGAATATGGTCATTGAATATGTGTCAAATCCACCTGGAAATTGGTGTATTTCAAATTTATTTATACTCTACAATATTTCCAGTAAGTGTGTTTCAAAACTTTAAATAGCTTTTTCTCCATATAACTATTTTTGTGACTTGAGGTAAACTTTTTTGCAGCAAACATTGATCGATAAAGTTGAAATTTTCAGGATATGTAGAATATTATTTGTTAGAGAAAACTGTGCATTGTTTTTTTTTTCACACTCATACATAAAAGTATATGCTTTTTTTTTTTCCTTTGTAATTATTTCTTTTATTCTATTCGTATTAGAAAAAA
The DNA here is from genome assembly GCA_030765045.1 of Tenodera sinensis. NCBI lineage: Eukaryota > Metazoa > Arthropoda > Insecta > Mantodea > Mantidae > Tenodera > Tenodera sinensis. The sequence goes on from CM060972.1 coordinate 104,920,707, forward strand.
GGTCATATTTCTAATAAAAATTAATATTTTGGAAAAATAATGCACAGTTTTATTGCATACGCATAGAAAAACTAGCATACGAAATTTCAGGTCTCTAATTAAATTCTAAACTGCAAAAAGTATACCTTATATTACTATTCCATTCTTTCCACAAAACATAATAAACAAAGTTTAGTTTCAAAACTATTTAATATAGAGTAGTGAAACTTATACCAACAGTATATCAGCATAGGTGCAACTTAATCTAAAAATTTCATTAAAATTGGTTAATTAGGGAAGAAAATCTATTAGGTACCAGAGTGTCGCCCTAAGTGGGGTACTTCTGGGACAGACCTCATAGAGGACAGCAGTATACATGGAAGAGCTTAGGAGGGAGCAAGGCGGCACTAACATGGATCAGACCGCGCTATAATGTGGCAAAATGTGAGTAGGTAACCCAAAAGCTTGTGTAGGTTACACTCGGGGGGGGGGGGGTTATAAATGTAAAAAGTGTGACCAAGTCCATAGTTTAGACACATTTAACAAAGCAGCAGTCGCCGCCGCCGCAGACTTTGTGAAGAAGGCGTCATATTCCACATTGCCTTGCCTTTGAGGACGACTGACTGACTGACTCCTTTTAATTATGCTAAAAGCTTTTGTGATATTGGACTTAGTTGGCGAGAAGGACGGCGATATTTGAAAAGCGCTCGTTCAGCGTTTAGAAAGGTGACAGCATTAAATGAATAACAAACAGAAAGTCATTAATTATGTTAATGATGCTTTACCAGGCTTACATTATATAGACAGCACGTTCACTATTACCAAGAGCAAAATAGTGCCAGTGTTACCAACGTAATAACTTTGCCTATGTGGTATTTTCAACATCCAATGATCATTTAATTTTATTACTTTCTCTGCTACGTATAGTAAGGGCAGTATTATATTTCACACAAAATTTCGATGTTGAAATATCACCATAAATATGTTTTGAGCACCCCTAAATACAAAAAACTGAGTTTTAGAAAAAGGTTCCTGCGAATTTCTCTACGAAAAGCATAACTTAAAAACAAAAACTCAGTTAAAAACCAAAGTTGGTATTTAAGTTTAATGTTCTTCAAGGATGCGACACGAAAATTTTGAAGAAAATTGCCCCACCCTAAACTACCCTTTACATGGAAAATTTTTCGAAAATTTTGATTTTCTTGAAAATGGCTCTAAGGATTTTGGTTAAAATGACATATGTTTAAGGTATTTTTATGACAAATAAAATATGTATTTTGAATTTTCTGGCTATTGCCTATGTAGTCCTGCTTACTCTGAATGACTTTTGAATAACTTATAAACCATAAGAGATATACCAAATCTTATTCTACAAAAAATGTAGACCTCGCTAACACACACAATTTATGTCAGGATAAATGTTTTGTAGAGTGAACCATTTCGGAGATATTCCCTGTTTATTACAGTTTCACGGACGATCAGCCGTGTGAGGTTTAAAAATATTGAGATTTCGGCCATGGAGTTTACAATGACCGAAAGCTCAATATGTTTAAACCTCACACGGCTGATCGTCCGTGAAACTGTAATAAATAACGTGCGCCGTGAAAGCTTTAAATCCTACATATTCCCTTTTATTTGTATCAGTTCCGGAAAACAAACATTCGTCAAATGCAACATTTTCTTACGCTCTAACCGTGGAAAGAGGAAGGAATCTGAAAGCTTTTGACTATCGCTCCAAGCCTACTGTATTCCCATATTCCCCTTGTACCTACAAGGAAATAAGCAATAAGATAATTAGTACAAATGTTTATCTCAACTAACACGAAGCAGATATAAACCTTTCCTACCCCCTTAAGAGCTAATATTTCGTAGCAGGTATATAAAGCTGATAAGGGTAGAGACACCCATGTGAATGTTTTTCCATTGTTTTCTCACCTGTGTGTATTGCCAACCAAAGTGAAGCAGGAGGGTAAATTACATTCTACCCATATGCTTCAAAAGCATGCTAACGAATTCATCGTGTTCAAAGCGATGTGCATTAAAGGAACGGGGGCAAGGGGCAGAGGTGGGGGGGGGGGGTCGTCTAGTCAAAGTGCACGTGGCGATGCAGCAAGCCAAACTTACATCACAAGTCATGTTCTCGTAACACCTGTTGCACCACAATAGCTACCAAATTATCCATACCTAAGATTACAAACTTACATACCTTTAGTTATATCACAGTCACATAACAAAATATTTAAACGTATTTAGAATTAATCCAATATGTACTCACATGACTATCTCTACTCTTGTACTAACCATTCTTACAAACTCTTATTCCTATATCTTCTTCATGTTAGTTGAGATAAACATTTGTACAAATTATCTTATTGCTTATTTCCTTGTAGGTACAAGGGGAATATTAGAATACAGTAGGCTTTGAGCGATAGTCAAATCTGTTAAAACATTTGCACCTTAACATATAAAAAAGTGAACAACGATGTTCCATTTCACGAAATCTTTGTTTTTCTAAAGTCATACACATAACAAGGAATATCTCCGAAATGGTTCACTCTAGAAGAAAATTTACTCAGACATAAATTGTGTATTTTAGCAAGATCTACATTTTTTGTATATTAAGAATTTGTCTATCTCTTACGGTTTACGAGTTATTCAAAAGTCATCCAGAGTAAACATCACTACAGGGGCTATGGCCAGAAAATTCAAAATATACATTTTATTTGCCATGCAAATATCTTAAACATATGACAATTCAATTAATATCGTTGGAGTGATTTTTAAGAAAAGTTAGGGTGGGGCTATTTTCTTCAACATCTCCATGTTGCATCCTTGAAAGACATTAAACTTAAATACCAACTTTGGTTGTTATTCTACTGTTCGTTTTTGAGTTATACTGTCCACAGACTGACCTAAAATCTCGACAGCGAATTTTTGGGTGGAATACAGTACTTCCTCTACTTACTATACGTAGTAGAGAAAGTAAAAATAACTTTTATGCATTCCACTTCACAGAAGAAAGTTATAAAAGTGCTTAATTAAACGGCTGGTGAAAACTCTTATGGATGCAATGGCATTTATAAATACCAACCTTGCAACAGGTGTTTTTGCCCTGATACACTTAAAAGAGCTTCGTTTAAGCCCATTTATAAACTGGGTAATCAAATTAATTAATATTTATCATGCCGTATATGTAAAGTTAATTTGACGCTCTTTGGATGACGTCACGTTGCCAAGGAGGCACAGAGTAACCTCAAGAGTTGGAAATACTAGTTCGTGAAAATTCTTAAAATTAAAGGAAATAAATAACCCGGTTGGTCTAGAAAGCAAATAGGATGCTAATTAATTTGAAACACGTTCATTTCATGTTTTAAAATTACAGTTAGACCTTTTCTGAAATAAAGAGAGGGGTCATTAACCTTCATGGGGATATGGAAGGGTTGCAGTCGAGGATGATGACCCAGCTATATTCATAACGATTATCCTCCCGCTGTTTGTGTATGCTGTAACAAAAGCATCACGTTAACCGCACAATTACCCATTAAACTAATATTATGTTCCTCGTTTGGTAACCCGTTTTATTGCAACATAAATAATTTTATATGTTTGTCACACTGCAATATGATACATTATAATATTTAGAGATACATTAAGTTTATTACAGAATTGCGTACACAACATTTAATATCTCATCTAGTTTGCACAAATGTTATATTGTTTACAACTATGTACAGTCGCTTACATTCATGCTGTCCTCGCAGGTCTACCAGTGTGTGTGCTGTTTATCTTTCACAAGTCGTGTTTCACATACACATTTCTAATTCCTGGTCAGTTTAAGAACCGAGCTGGAAGTAAACATTACCACGTGTTTAAGAGCTGGAATCAGGACTGAAAAAATCTGATGTTTTTCACTCACGTGACTTTCTCTACTCTTGTACTAACCATTGTTAGAACTCTTATTCGTCTATTTTATTCTTGTTAGTTGAGATAAACATTTGTACAAATTATCTTATTGCTTATTTCCTTGTAGGTACAAGGGGTATATTAGAATACACTAGACTATGAGCGATAGTCAAATGTTTTAAAGCATTGAGATCCCGTTCTCTTTGCACGACTAACATATATAAAAAAAATGAACAACGATGTTCCATTTCACGAAAGTTTTAAGTTTTCCAAAACTCAGACAAATAATAAGGAATATCTCCGAAATGGCTCAACCTACAAGAAAATTTATTCAGACATAAATTGTGTATTTTAGCAAGATCTACATTTTTTGTGTAGTATGACTTGGTCTATCTCTAACGGTTTACCAGTTATGCAAAAGTCGTCCAGAGTAAATACGACTACAGGGGATATAGCCAGAAAATTCAACATACACATTTCATTTGTTATAAAAATATCTCAAACATATGACATTTTAATGAAAATCGTTAGAGCTATTTTCAATAAAATCAAAATTTTAAAAAAAGTTTCCATGTAAAGGGTAGTTTAGGGTGGAGCTATTTTCTTCAAAATCTTCGTGTCGCATCCTTGAAAGACATTAAACTTAAATACCAACTTTGGTTTTTAACCGACTTTTCGTTTTTGAGTTATGCTGTCCACAGACTGACACACAGAAACGGACCTTTTTCTAAAAATGATTTTTTTTTTTTTTTTTTTTTTTTGAGTCAGGGGTCTCAAAATATATATATTTGCAGTGAAATCTCGACATCGAATTCTTCGGTGGAATACCATACTTCCTCTACTTACCAGTAGAGAAATTAAACATTCAATGCCATAGCCGGGATTTGAACCACGGATCTTCCACATAGATGAAATCCCGACTATAGCTGCTGTAAGTAGTGGAGAAAGTAATAAACGAAGCGTCTAATAACAGAAGACAAGTATGTGTAGTGCGGGTCTACTAGGCCCCACGTGAGGGCGCGCACCTAACCGACTTATCATAAACATTTCACTATATTGTTTAGACCCCTGTACATTTGGTGGAGGTTTGTTTAAATGTGAAGAGGCAGGCAGCAGCAGTACACGAGGAGGGAATTGGTTCGTTCGCGAGGGGAAGCCCCCAAGGCACAAGGAGGACGCCTTTGTATTACTGACGGCAAACTGAAAGGGCCTTTCTGATTAGAACCTAATAGGAGCATCAAAGAGCTTCCCAAGATGGCGTCTCCGTCTTGTTATGTTGCATATTTACTACTCGAAAAAGCCACACACATCTGCACAGATTCTCTACCAACTGGGGCAAGTACGAGATTTAACTCCGACATTTCACAAAAAAAGGGTCCGTGTGTCTCTCTGAACATCATAACTCAAAAACGACAATATTAAACATTTGTCCACACGTATATTAGAAATTACTCAATCGAAGTTATTGAAATAGTTTTTAATTCAGCCGCATGATGTCACTAACGACCCATAAACACATTCCTTATTTGCACACAGAGCTGCCTCGTTTGCACATTTCTGTGTACCTAACTACTGGGATGTGATTTTCACAACAAGGTATCTATGTAAATCAGGGACAGCAGGTTGCTTACTCGGCATTATCGAAACCGAACAAAAACCCATTATGAAGTGCATATTAAAACTGCTACACGTATAATAATTGCTCCAAATTGCTCGCCGTTGCGGAAGCGTTTTTTCAGAAACATGCAACACCCAACGGGAGCTGTAATGGGCAATTAAATGCCTTGTTGTTATTGTTGTTGTATATGGGGCACCATTCACTCGATATAGTTTACCAATTACATTCACACCAACTCACACAGCCAGATACTGTTCCCTAAATACACCTGATTTTCACATTTACCAACTTTGATTAAGAACTCAACGATCATTTGTCTCTGAAACTTTTATGTAAATCACTTTATGTTGTAACAAACTGTTATAAAAATACGATATATTGCGCTCACATTACCTTTTCTACCCACGTTTTACTTTCTCTACTGGTAAGTAGAAGTATTGTATTCCAACCAAAAATGTGATGTCGAGATTTTACCGGAAATATATGTTTTGAGAACTCCTGAAAAAAAACAAAAAAAAAAAAAAAAAAAAAAAACAGGATTTTTAGAAAAAGGTCCGTGTGTGTGTGTGTGTGTGTGTGTGTGTGTGTCAGTCTGTGAACAGCTTAACTCAAAAACAAAAAGTCGGTTAGAAATCAAAGTTGATATTTAAGTTTAATGTATTTCAAGGATGTGACACGAAGATTTTGAATACAATAGCCCTACCCTAAACTACCCTTTACATGGAAAAACTTTCGAAATGTTTTATTTTCTTGAAAGTGGCTCTAAAGATTTTGATTAAAATGCCATATATTTGATATTTTTTATGACAAATTAAATGTATATGTTTAACTTTCTAGCTATAGCCTTTGTAGTCTTGCTTATATCAAATGATCCTTTCTGAGAAAAGAGCATTTGTTATGTGTCAGAATTTTGCAATACTCATATACAATTCGCAATTGGAGGTCTTGGAAATGCTTAAGTGCACAAAAAAATTTGTGGACAGAAATTGTGTGTTTTAAGAAGATCTGCAATATATACATTTAATTTGCGGTCAAAGTACGTTAAACACAACAAAGGACGGTCGGGGCTAAGCTACTTCACACCACATAGCAGGTCGGGAAGAAAACAACGGCGCGAGTGTTTCTGTATATGCGACTAACAACAATTAGCGCGGGGCTTAACAAAGGAGCATCGAGTGATTTTATCGTTAGTGTATAAGAGACAGAAAAAGTGAACAAAGTCAGCGAAAGGAATAAGTCAAGGTTACGAGGGGAAAAAAAAACAGTTGTGAGTTGTAATATCACGAAGGACTGTAGACTATGTTAACGTCAGTAGACGAGAAGTGTATTCGTGAAAAAGTTTTAGAATAAAATAAAGTGAGAAAAAATTACTGGACTGCACTTTTGTCGCTTTTGTCACAATGGTGTCAGAAGGGGATTTGTGGAATTATCATTTTGTTACAATACATCAATTCTGTACGTTTTGTGCCTCCACTAGACGTAATCAGAATTTGAAAATTGCAGTGGTTAATGCAGAAAATTCGCAGTAACCAGCATATGCGGTTGCGGTTGCAGTATTTATTATAGGTTGACCATTAACTCGCATCACCAAGCCGAGAACCATATTCACGCTCCAAGTAATCGATACTGCAATCTGAAGTGATGAAAGATCAAATAAAGCTGATTGTGTTGTTTCAAAACGACAGCTAAGCTTTGATCAAGTATCTGGAGTGAAACTCAGTGAATCAAGAAAATGCGTAGGTGAGTGCAGTTCATGGTAGAGCGCTCAGTAAAATGTAATGAACTCGCTCCATCACTAGTTGATGATGTTTGATAGACATTCAGTAGGCGTGAAACTCATCACGTCACCTGTGTTCAGGTGCCCACAGCTCACCTCGGTGTTAATAAACACCATCATTATTTTCCTTCTCTCTAACTCTCTCCAGGGCAGTATTCATGCTACTCGTTGGACACACACGTTCTACCAAAAGTTTAAGGGCACCCGTGTTATCCCAAGATTCGAAGTTCTCGGCGGTTTTTCGGCCCAAGGGCAGCTAGTCCGATCTCATAACTGATATAGTTCTATCCTTCCGGGGCGATGGAACCCTTGCCCTACCACTTCGCTCAACATTGTTCGCTTTTCCTATATTCCTTATTGTCTCTGCCACACACGTTTTAGTTATCCCCAGAAGAATTGCAATAACTCTGTATAGCTTGCAGCACTTATGCAAAGCAATCGCTAGACATTTAATATCCTTCTTCACGTGTTTTTACCCATTTTTACTTTCTCTACTACGTATAGTAAGTAGAGGAGGTATTGTATTGCACCCAAAAATTCGATGTCGACATTTCATCCGAAATATGTTTTGAGGCCCCATGAATCGGCATGTATCCGCAAAGAATGCCAGCAATTGTACTTCTGCTTCGGCACATGCCAGGCAGGCGGCGTTAGTCTTTCATGGATTGTACGTGGTTTCATTACCTGTTGATAGATGTCACAACATTCGCTATTAACATCTATTTTCCTTTTTAGGATTGTTTTAGACGTAAGATGGAACTTTGGGTCGTGGTATTAATAATTGAGTCGATTATTTACCTTGGCAATTGAGAGAAATGGTGAAATACCCCAGTGGCATCTGTCGGCCTACGGGATTTGAACCCGGACGAGGGGCGTTCGCGCCTATGATTGTGTTAAGTGAATCAGGTGGCACCCACCAGGTGGATATTGCTTCCCTCACCTTCAACGACAACTCGACGCCGTCGACCGTTGGAGTGAGAATCACTTCGGCTTAGGCGGAGAAATATCCCATGGGTAACCTCTGCCAAATATTTAGGCGTTGTCCTCGATCGCGGGCTAACATACGCCCCACACGTCCGCGCAAAGGCCAAAGTTGGTCACGCTGCGCTCAGACAGCTCTACCCTATCCTCAGATCTACTATGCCCAACCACCTTAAATTAAGGATTTACCGGGCCATCATTCCGCCCATGATCCTTTATGGCTGCGAAGCCTGGGGATCAACAGCACCTTCTCACATAATCAAACTACAGTCGGTGCAGAACAGGGCCTTACGAATGATCTTCAATACCGGAAGTAGATTCCCGTCTCATATCCTTCATACCCAATCAGGACTTCCCTACATCGAGGACTTGGTAAAGGAGCGATCCCGAACCATGTACTCGAAAATCAACTCCCACACCAATCAGCTGGTACGGGTATTAGGTTAATATGACCACAGAGCACCTCGAAGGAAGAAAAGTTACCGCTTACCCAAGGACGTCCTTGGATAAGGGTAATGCCACTCCCATCCTCCAACACATCATCACGCATCACCTATTCCTGCCCCTTTCTGTATCCTGAATTAGGTATACAGAAAGAAACCTTTGCCCAGAACAAACACGCACGACAATACACGGACAACCTCCCATATCGCACAGATAAAGCCGCAGAAGCGGCTAGGTGCTGTGCAAAAAGACACACCGTACAGGAGAACCTGTACGACCTGATTACGGTTCTGATTCTGGTCATTGCATTTCCTTATGTTTCAGATGTGCTTTCAGGCGAGAGGTATGTATGTGGCGGTGCACAAGTAGAAAAACTGTTTGGGCTGGAAAGTGTAAAGAGGTTTCTAGTCGCGAACGCACCTTAACAGTGATGGTAGTTTTTACCGACATCCTAACGACTTCTTCTTCTTCTTCTTCTTCTTCTTCTTCTTCTTCTTCTTCTTCTTCTTCTTCTTCTTCTTCTTCTTCTTCTTCTTCTTCTTCTTCTTATATCCCTTTCTATTTAATTGCCTGTGCCAGTTCTTGTGTTCTTTTGAGGTATTGTTTCCCTGCCTGCCTTCCTGCCATAAGATTATCTCTGCAGAGTACAGCCAGCCAGGCAGGCAGATCGCATTAACCAGCTTCTTCCTAGGCTCGCTTGCCAACTAACGTTATTTACATCACGAGCGAAACTACCTCCCATCTTATACCTGTATATTTAAAGTGGATTTGCTGATACTCGTGAGATGGAATATTTATACCCACAAAGACTAAAAATGCACTCTACTAAATATACTGTGAATAATGTCTTTACTACAAGAACAAGGACCTCAAGAACGACTAAAATATCATTTTTACTTTCTCTACCACGTACAGTAATATATGCTTTCAGACGCCCTAAATTAAATATCTGATGTGTTGCACTCACATGACTTTCTCTACTCTTGTACTAACCATTCTTACAAACTCTTATTCCTATATCTTCTTCGTGTTAGTTGAGATAAACATTTGTACAAATTATCTTATTGCTTATTTCCTTGTAGGTACAAGGGGAATATTAGAATACAGTAGGCTTTGTGCGATAGTCAAATCTTTTAAAGCTTTGAGATCACGTTCTCTTTGCACGCTTAACGTATAAAAAATGAACAACGATGTTCCATTTCACGAAAGTTTTAAATTTTCCGAAACTCACACACGTAACAAGGAAAATCTCCGAAACGCTTCATTCTACAAAAAAATTTATTTGGACATAAATTGTGTGTTTTAGCGAGACCTACATTTTTTGTCCAGCAAGATTTTGTCTATCTCTTACGGTTTACGATTTATTCAAAAGTTATCCAGAGTAAACAGGACAACATAGGATATAACCAGAAAATTTAAGATAAACATTTGATTTGTCATAAAAATATCTCAAACATATGACATGTTAATGAAAATCGTTACAGCCATTTTCAAGAAAATCCACATTTTCGAAAAGTTTTCCATGTAAAGGGTAGTTTAGGGTGGGGCTATTTTCTTCAAAATCTTTGTGTCGCATCCTTGAAAGACATTAAATTTAAATACCAACTTTGGTTTTTTACCGACTTTTCGTTTTTGAGTTATACTGTCTGACGGACACACACGGACCTTTTTCTAAAAATGCGTTTATAGGATTCAGGGGGTTTCAAAACATATATTTCCGGTACAATTTCGACATCAAATTTTTGGGTGGAATACAATACTTCCCCTACTTACCACTAGAGAAAGTGAAAATGAATAACAATGTTCTGTTTCACGAAAGTGTATTTTTTCATGCAGAAGGTTTGTATGCTATTCATCTTGCTATAGAACGTAACATTCACATGGTTTTCTCTACTCACTTTTCTTTTACTTAATACTTTCACATATCCTTCCCTACTCGCCCTTCAACATAGTTTCATACAGTTATCTATTACTGAGGTAGGAATGCCACACGCAGGTTTCTCTACTGACGTTTCTTTTAGAAATGACGGTTTGTCCCTGTTGCTAGAGTTTGTAAATACAGTGTGGATACCCGGCACATTGCAACAGTTAGTCACGTTTGTATTTTATTTCTGATATTATAGCGTTACACAGAAATGTGATGTTGACAACTAAAACGTTTGACACGCAGCTGTGGTCATTATAAAAGTGAAGTTGCGGGGCGGAGCGGGGCGGGGCGGGGCGCTTGTCACAGTTATGCAAATGTAGTCTATGCTGAACGTAATCCAATTGACTACGATTGTAACCGTCTTCCATGTCACTGAATCGGATTTTAATCAAAGGTCAACCTCAGCCACTAGGGGTGTAACAACTTCTCTTTACATTCTCTAGCCATATAGCGAGGTACAGCAATAATGGGGAGGTCGGCGCCGAGCAGTCGGAACTACAAACAATATAAGACGCACGCTTTCCCACGGTCAACTCGATTTAGTTACCAGACTGGAGTGAAGATAAAGATGTAAATATGGCAGTTTGTTGGGTAGTTTGCTGGGTGACCTTCTATACGACGAGCGGCTATGTGTGTTCGTGACCAAGGAGGTCCGAGGCTACACGACAACTAGCGACTATGTGTACGTGATCGAACAGTGTGATAGCACCGTAGTGTCCGACAAGCTCAAGAAGTTTCTTTGCTGAGTCATGCACACGTTCGCAAGGAAAGCACTCGAAGGAGGTTACGTCGCGCCGGCTCCGGTATAAATAGGACAGACTGTGAGCAGTTCAGTATTTGAATGAATGATAGTTGTTTAAGCCAGTGGTGTGAAGGTCAAAGGCTCTACTGGGCACGTTGTGCAAGCAGAGGGTCAAGCGTGACGTAATACATAGAAGTGTTACCACCTGACTCCTGTTTACCTGTAGCTTGGTTGTGTCCGCGGGTGAAAGCTTTCTAATTTATGAATATTTTCCTTCAGAATTGTATTTTGTATCTTCTTCCGCAACATACTGGTTGTATATTAGCCACTAAACACTACTTTGCAGAGGAATTGTTTTTTCCATTCGAAACAGGCGAATTGCATGCACCTAATTTGAGCACGGTACGATTCTATTTTTGTCTTCTTTTGTTGGTGTATTTCCCTTTGGTGGCATTAAACGCCGACTCAGGTTTATTTATATAGATTGTTGGAGGACTATGTGAAAGGGAAGTAATGTGAGTGATCATTATGGAAGGTACAAAGGTGGATGAAAATAGCCACCCCAGTGCAGGAAAAAGGATAGCCTTTGTTTTCACGGTTGACCTACGTTACGTTACGGGCGGGCGTGTGCATTCAGCTGAAACACACTTCCGCCTTTTGTGAATGGCGTATAACGCCTCTTCATTAGGAGTCAGAGTTACAACCTCCCGAGCAAGCAAGCAAGCGAGCGGGCAACCTCCGGCTTCTGAACATATAACTCTCAACATCCGCTCACTTGTGCCTGCCTCAAGCAAAACTTTCATACTTTCCCTAATATCCATCGCTCAAACCATTTGTTATACACCCAGAACATACTAATTTCATGCTATTGTTGGGTCCCACATGGCACCGCGGTTAGTATGTGTAAACAAGTAAGCTGGCAAGCATTGCACGCGAGCGCATTAGTCTTGATAGAGTTCCATCAAAATGGAATTATGGAATTATGGGATGGTAGAAGCCCGAACGGGGAGAGAAAAGGGACTGAGGCAGCCCCCACGGGGTGCTTCTAAGTGGTGAAATGTAACGACCCCAGTGTGGCAACGTTCCGGACGCCCTTAGGATCCATTCGCCTCACCCATGCTTCCAGGGAGTGCCCCGTCTGTTGAGCTGTTAAATTTTGATATATGATACCAGTGAGTTATTATAGCCAAGTCAGCCAACCAAGCCCTGATTCATTAATACTTCGATGTACACCCCTGTTTTGTGGAGGGGCGAGTCGAGGCGGGGCTGTTTGCAGCACTGCTACAGCTATTACTCAGGGGAGGGGGGGGTCGTCCTTCTGTCACGTCCCAGCAGGCGACATTTTTCATTTTTACAAAATGTTGGTAGATAGGTATCGGTTTTTTGAAATTAGCATCTTCTCCTAAATCGGACATTGACCCTGTCATTATGCAATAATCGTTTTTGTTTCCTTCACCCGACAAGTACACTTTCAACGGCGCGGCGACTCCTGCCTTCATGGTGAGCTTGCTCATTTAAAACATTTAATGGAGACTCAATAATATAGATGATAATTTATAAATTATTAATATGTTTATGCATATTTATATAAAAATGTTTACCACCAAAAAATTTCCATTTTTAATTTTCTCTACTAATAGTAAGTAGGGGAAGTATTGCAGCAAATAATCCCATGTGGACATTTCATGGGAAATACATGTTTTGAGAACCCTTGAATCTAAACAAAGAAAATTTAGAAAACTGTCTCTCTCTGTCTGTTTCTCTCTCTACACTATCGTTTACATGGAACATCTTCATAAATTCTAGATTTGCTCAAAAATGACTCAAACGATTTTGATTAAAACAGAATTTCTTTCAAGTATTTTCCTGAGCATTAAAATTTATATTTCAAATTTTCTGGATATTTTCTCTGAACTAGTGTTCATTATGGTTAAATTTGACATAATTATTAAACCGTAATAGACAAAATTTTGTTGCAAAAAAAAAAAATAAATAAATGTCGATTTCGTTAAAGCACCCGATTTCACCGGAAACATGTATTGAGGCCTCGTGAATAAAAAATAGCATTTTTAGAAAAAGGTACGTTTCTGTTCGCGTGCGCGCGCGCGCGCGCGCGCGTGTGTGTGTGTGGCATTCCCTAAACAGCATAACCCAAAAAAATATGATTCTAATGATTTTGATTACAATGTCATCTTTTGAGATATTTTTATGACAAATGAAATGTATATCTTGAATTTTCTGGCTATAGCCCATGTAGTCCTATTTACTCTGGATGACTTTTGCATAACTGGTAAAGCGTAATAAATAGACAAATTCTTACTGTACAAAAATTTAGATCTTACTAAAATACACAATTTATATATGAATAAATGTTTTTGTGCAGTTAACCATTTCGGAGATATTGGTTGTTATTTGTGTCAGTTCTGGAAAACCTCGTTTTGTCAAATGAAACATCGTTATTCATTTTTTATATGTTAATCTTGCAAAGAGAATGGAATCTGAAAGCTTTAAAAGATTTGACTATGTATTCCCATATTCCCCTTGTACCTACAAGGAAATAAGCAATAAGATAATTTGTGTAAATGTAAGAATGGTTAGTATAAGAGTAGAGAAAGTCATGTGAGTGCAACACATCCGATCTACCACCCCTTAGTACCTGTGTTACGTGACCCCTGCCCTATATATTTATTACTATAGGTGTCGAGAACTTGTGGAAACAAAGATATTGAAACTTAATTGGTGAATTAAGACGACTAGATGAAGGAAGCGGTAAGGATATATTATCCTTGCAATTTGTATGTAATGAGGTTAATTGTTATTGCCTTAACTGCTGATCCCTGCGCACTAAACAGAGTAAATGGGTAACACAAGCCTCACAGAGACAACTGTCTGTCTGTGTGTCTGTCTGTGTGTCTGTCTGTCTGTCTGTCCTATTTCTGAGAAGTTTACATTTCACATACCAGCATCAGTTCAAACAGGATAAACTTGCTCATTGTTGATTTGAAGCACAGACCCTCCGCTTACCAGGCAGGTGCTCTAACCATTGAGCTACTGTCACAATGACACTTAATTCTGAAACAGATTGGATGGAACACAATACTTCCTTCACTTACTAGTGGACAAAGTACAAATTATTGGAGTAAATTGTATAGTAATGTTTTTTTGCAACTTAACTAGTTTTTAAAATGGATATTTAAAACATTATTATTGTGATAACGATTATTAAATATAATATATTAAATAGAAGATTGCAATTAATAAAACCGCAGAAAAAAAGCTAAAATTAACAGTTCTGACTAATTTCCTGTCCGCTAGTGGAGACTGCAGTATTATCATGTAAGACAGGATATTCCAATAACGTGGAATGTTAATATGGCTCCTTGGGGTTGGGGGTGGGGGGGGGGGGGGGGGGAGGAGGGCAATATAGCTACACGGCTGACATAATATCAACTGAAACTCCTACCTCAGCTATGTGTCCTATTTATCACAGTTCAAAGATCTGCACCACGTCCTCAACAACTGTATCCCCAGCTCCATATTTCGGCGCATGCGTACTTTGTTCTCAATAACTGCTCTCTTTGATACTCTAATAAAATGACAACAAAGCAGAGAACATATAAGTACAGAAAGTAAGAAACAATTGAAAGAGCATATCTCAAAACAAAACGTCACTTATATATGAAAATTATCATTTAAATTCAATGTCTTTCAGGAATACCACACCAAGATTTTCAAAAACAAATTCTCTCACCCTAAACTACCCTATATATTGAAGCTATTTTATAATCACTTTCACCTTTAGTAATCCAGAAACTATTATCATGTAAAAAAAATCAATATTGAGATTTTACCACAAATATGCCAGGAAGTGACAGAAGATTTGAAAAACTTACCCCTATTGCGAATAACCATTTAAGTGTAATATTTTTTGAAAGCTTTGATTTCGTCAAAAAGTGGGCTAACCTTTTACAGCTCGCTGCAGGGGTTCCATGGAAGATAAAATTATATCTTCAAATTCCTGGGAAGTGCACAAAAATTTGGATGTCTTTAATAGACACGAGATTTTTTTTTCTTCCCCTGAAGAGTTAACCCTATTTTAAAGCGGGAAGTTGTTCGTTTCTTTACCTTCTGGTCATGCAAATATAACGGAATTTTACATAGCAAACAACTTAAAATGTTTGGCAATTGTTTAAGGCTATTAACATGTGATCCAAAAGAGCCTGGACCGGGTGCGCTGTGTTTTGTCTCGGCGCTCGCCGCCGACTGCCCCTCTCATAGAACAGCGCGGATGAAACCAGAAGGAACAAGAGTCTGTAACAATGCTTAGTACAAGAATAGAGTGCTGTTTGTCCCATTTTGAGCGACCGACCGACCGACCGACCGACTTCTTCAGTGCAGCAGTTTTATGACGAAGAGCGAGCACATAGTCAGAGAACGTTGTGCAACAGACTTTGAGGGAACAAATTGCTACCTCAAACTGATTGAAACAAGAGACGACGACGGCGATGACGTGTTTTCTATGTATAAGAGCGAGAGTGGCTAGAGCATCTGATAGAATTTCAGATCAGCAGAGCAAAACCAGTTCTTTAGATTGAAGTGCGCAACTTGAACCAACCCCTCGAGAGCCTGGCTACACAAGGGTGGATCATTTGCCGCATCCTTGCTTTGCTAGTCTACTTCCCTAAACCGTCCACCCAGGAAACCTTATCGAAAATATATACTTGGAGGCTAAATTATGTTTGTAGAACATCTGATGTGTTGCACTCACATGACTTTCTCTACTCTTGTACTAACCATTCTTACAAACTCTTATTCCTATATCTTCTTCGTGTTAGTTGAGTTAAACATTTGTACAAATTATCTTATTGCTTATTTCCTTGTAGCTGCAAGGGGAATATTAGAATATAGTAGGCTTTGAGCGATAGTCAAATGTTTTAAACCTTTGGAATTCCGTTCTGTTAGTGAGATCTACAGTTTTTGTATATTAAGAATTTGTCTATTTCTTACAGTTTACGAGTTATTCAAAAGTCATCCAGAGTAAACACGACTATATAGACTATAGACAGAAAATTCAACATAAACATTTCATTTTCTATAAAAATATCTTAAACATATAGCATTTTAGTCAAAATCGATGGTCATTTTCAAGAAAATAAAAATTTTTGAAAAATTTTCCATGTAAAGCGTAGTTTAGATGGAGCAATTTTCTTCAAAATCTTCGTTTCGCATCCCTGAAAGACATTAAACTTAAATACCAACTCTGGTTTTTAACCGACTATTTGTTTTTGAGTTTGCTGTCCACAGACACACACACAGACGTTTTTCTAAAAATGTTGTTTTCGGATTCAGGGGACCCCAAAACGTATATTTACGGTGAAATTTCGACATCGAATTTTTGGGTGGAATACAATACTTCCTTCTACTTACCTGTAGAGAAAGTAAAAATGGGTTTTATGGATTGAAGGACACCCAAATGTGTATTTGTGGTGAAATGTTGGTATCGAATTTTTTTTAAATACTGGTAAAAGGTAAAAAGTGTCTCGTGAACTTGTCAAATATCCCTGTTTATTGAAGGTGACGTAATTCGTGTAGTGTACGCGATTTGCGGGTATATTTGTATGGAAGTAGGTGAAAGCGTCGCAGTAGACGCCAAGTGACAGGCTGTGGGGGTTGTCTAGGCAACTGAGAAATCAGGTTTCTCTTCCCAGCGAGACAGCCAAGTTAAGGGTATAAGTGACAGCCTTCTAAAGAAACGCATAACGTGAGCATCTCTGGCTTGTCAATACCTTCAACTACTGCTGCTGTTGCCGAAATAAGCAACCAACTTGAAATATACAGACGCTCCTAGCCTGACCGAAGCACTCCGAGGACGAAAAGAAAATAGTTCCACCACTTTTTATCATTATTTCTGTTTAAAATGTATTCGCAATAATGATTAATGTTTCCCTTGTAACATACTACACTTATAAGTTTTATTTAAGAACAGGGAAAACCCCTAAGAATTTAGTCATTTTTACTTTCTCTACCACGTATAGTAAGTAGAGGAAATATTGTATTCCACCCAAAAATTCAGTGTCAAAATTTCACCGGAAATATACGTTTTGAGGTCCCCTGAATCCAAAAAAGCATTTTTAGAACAAAGGTCCGTGTGTGTGTGTCTGTGTGTCACTCTGTGGACAGCATAACTCAAAAACGAAAAGTGATTTAAAAAGCAAAGTTGGTTTTTAAGTTTAATTTCTTTCAAGGATGCGACACGACGATTTTGAAGAAGATAGCCCTACCCTAAACTACCCTTTACATGGAAAATTTTTAAAAAATTTCGTTTTTCTTGAAAATGGCTCTAACGACTTTGATTAAAATGTCATATGTTTGACATATTTTTATGACAAATGAAATGTATATCTTGAATTTTCTGGCTATAGCCGCTGTAGTCGTATTTACTCTGGACGACTTTTGCATAACTGGTAAGCCATTAGACCAAATCATATTATACAAAAATTGTAGATCTTCCTAAAGTACACAATTTATGTCCAAATAAATTTTCTTCTAGGTTGAACCATTTCGGAGATATTCCTCGTTTTCTGTGTCAGTTTCGGAAAACTTCAACATGGAGAAGATATAGAAATAAGAGTTTGTAAGAATGGTTAGCACAAGAGTAGAGAAAGTCATGTGAGTGCAGCACACCATATTATTCTTTTGAAAAGGAACCACCACACAAGCAGGTGTTTAACTTTTTAAATGTTAAATTGTTAGGTTCAATAGGGCGGAATACAATAATTTCCTCTAGTAGTGAAAGTAAAAAGGTTGTGTGAATGTAGCACATATAGGGGGCTACAAAACGGGTATTTGCAGTCAATGAAATGTTTGTGACGTCACCTGAGATAGAGGCTGTTATGAACGTGGAATTCCATGTCTTTGTTCTGCCCCCGCACAAGTTCATATTGAAGTAAATTCTAGACTCCAGTATCAGGTCAACAAAGAATTTACGGAAGTGGCATCTACAATCGCGCATTCTTCAAATAGTTTCCGCTCCAGATACTTGCTGTTTCAAGTTCCGAGCCGAGGCAACCTTCTTCCTTTTCTTTGTCATGTGATTCTCTGCTCAAGCGAAACAAAAGGTGTGCTCTTGCAATTATTTTCCGCTCTAAACAATGACTTGCGGAAAACTTGCGATATTTTTACATAGATACACTCATTTGCTGATGCAAACGATTCAAGTTTTCTTTTCACCTTTAACCCCTTTTACATTTTCTTTTCCATTGTCAGTAGACTTGGGTTTTGTGTATAGACCTCTAAAGTGAAAACGCATCAAAGATACGAAACAATCACACTTTAACCTAACCATTTATTTTTTTGGTTCTTAAGAAATGAAGACTTAAATATGCAAAAGCAACTGAATAAAGTTTTCAAGTCTTTTTCATTACTCAAAGTAAAACAACTTTTAGACTTAGGTTCAACTTGCCCAATAGCCTTGTGTTTTTTGGAGACATTTAAAATATATACTTCTTCTTTACCTGATTACCCTCCCCTTAGGTAGGACTTACACCCCCTAGGGGTCAGATGTCTGTCGGGGAACATAGGAACATATGGGCCGGACAGAGTGAACACCTGCAAGTATGTGAGTGAGGGAGAGGGGGATATGAAATGCAGGCGAAATCGATGAATGCAAAGATAATAGAGTAATTTGTGAAATGAATGGCGAAGGAAACAGAAGAACCCGAGGCAAACTCTCCTGACGCCGCTTCGTTCACCACGAATACCACATGCGGCTCCCTGGGATCCCAGCCCGGGCCATTTAGGTGGAAGGCGAACGGTCTAACCGCTCGGCCACGGCGCCGCCAAGATTATTACTTAATACACTTAAAGTGTAATTATTAGTAAATGTATTGCAGAGGAAATGCAACCCTTAAAATTTGAAGACGGTGGATATTTCACCCTCTTCAAAATACAGTTATTCAGGCAATAAAATTAATAAATTTGGCAATGATACAGCAGAAATTAAAAATAGGAAATCTATAAACTACTTAAATTTGTTTTGGTGGAATACAAATAGTTGCAGTGTTGCACTCACATGACTTTCTCTACTCTATTCTTACAAACTCGTATCCTATATCTTCTTCATGTTAGTTGAGGTTTTCCGAAACTCACACACAAAACAAGGAATATCATCGAAATGGTTCATTCTACAAGAAAATTTACTTAGACATAAATTGTGTATTCTAGCAAGATCTAAAGTTTTTGTATAGTATGATTTCAAAATTTTCCATGTAAAGGGTAGTTTAGAGTGGGGCTATTTTCTTCAAAATCTTCGTGTCGCATCTTTGAAAGACATTAAATTTAAATACTAAATTTGGTTTTTAACCAACTTTTTGTTTTTGAGTTATGCTGTACACAGACTGACAGACAGACAGACACACACACACACACACACACACACACACACACACACACACACACACACACACACACACACACACACACGGAACCTTTTCTAAAAATGTTTTTTTGGGTTCAGGAGGTCTCAAAACATATATTTCCAGTGAAATCTCCACATCAAATTTTTGGGTGGAATACAATACTTCCCCTACTTACCAGTAGAGAAAGTAAAAAGAGTGAAAATTCCAGCAGTATATACTGAATCAACATGTATATAAATATGAATGAAATGATAAAACAATAAGAGATATGGCAATTGTTTCCTGGTAGCACAAACAATAATTTCAGAAATGGATCCAGTTCCAAATAATGAGAAATGACAGCTGTTTGATGGAAAAACACCAACATGAATGTTTATGCAGCTCGCTAATAGGTTAATTTAACAGACAATTCGTCTCTCATTACACATTGCTATGTTCACTTGTCACAACTTGCTTACATTTACATAATTTCTATTTCAAGTGAGTTGTCAACTATTCTAGTATGTACAATATTTAACTGCTTAGTAATAGAAACTCTTAACTGTTGAAGGATTATATATATTTTAAATGCTTTCTTTGAAATCAAGGGCTTCAAAACATGTATATGTGATCAGATCTCGACACCGATAGTTTTGAGTAGAATACAATACTTCTCCACCTAATATATACGTCGTAGTGAATGTAATTACACAGTGGTGGAAAATTTGAAAAATAATATCTCGGAAATGGTTGATGCCACAGCTAAGCATATTTATAACAAATTGTGTACTTTAAACATATCCAAATTCTATTATCTATATCTTACGGTTTATCAGTAATATAAAATCATAGAAAGTTCACTACAAGTAGAGAGGAATTCACAGGTTATTCTCAGAAAATACAATATATAAAATATATTAGTTATATAAATATGTAAACACTTCCAAAAGTGAAGATTGTTTTGTCCTGATGATATGTTTCTACCGACACAACGATTTTCCAGAAAATCTGCCCACCGCAGACCTCCCTGTACTTGGGATATTTTTGGAAAATGTTGACTTTATCACAATAGCTCCAATGGTTTCATTAAGTTTGCTTAGTTTTAAAATATTTTATGGATGACTTTTGCATAACTAGTAAATCGTAAGAGATATACAAAATCTTAAAACACAAAAATATGGACGTCGTTAAAATACCCAATTTTTATCTAATATGTTTCAAGCGAAGTAAACCATTTCGGAGATATTCCTGGTTAGTCTTCTGAATTTTCCAATACATATGCTTCCCTCAAATGGGAAGTCGTTATTCGTTATTTTTCTTTCTCTACCACATAAAAAGAACGGAGTTTTAAAGGCATTTCCTAGCGAACAGCTTTAAAACATTTGACTAACACGTAAAGCCCACTGTATTCCCATTGTACCTATAAGCAAATTAGCAATAAGATAATTTCTACAAATACTTATCTGCATTAACCTCAAGGTGGAGTGATAAGGGTTTGTAAGGATAGTTTATACAAGAATAGAGAAAGTCATGTGAGTGTAACACATCAATTTTTTTTTTTTTTTGGGGGGGGGAGGGGGGTTCTACCTATTCTATCACGTAAAGATTTTGAGGTTAAAATGCAGCAAGATAGACATATTTATCATCCATTTCATTTCTCTCTCTCTTGACACACACATACACACAAACACACACAAATATAGCACTTAAACTTCCTACAGATAGCTGTTCATGAGTTTATACCGTGTTCGCCTTGCCGTGTAGGCAACTTCTCCGACTCCCGTGTGCTGTACACAGAAAACTTACAAGGGGCGATCATTTGCTCCAGCCCAATCTGACACGTTCGTTCTCTTTGGAATCTGACAGTGCTGGTTGTAGTGTTTAACGCCCGCTTTTACTACTACGGCACCGCAGGCGATGACACTGATGATACATGGAATGAAGATGGAGCACCGGTGGAATGAGATGGCGGGGGAAACCGGAGCATCCGGAGAAAACCCGCCCTGACGCCGCTTCGTCCACCACGAATACCACATACGGGTACCTGGGATCGAACCCGGGCCGCCTAGGTGATAGGCGAGCGCGCTAACCGCTCGGACATGGCGCCGCCGAATCTGACAGAGATGCAATGCACGGCTGTTTTGAAAAATGCTATGAACACTAGAAGAAATGCATCAGTGTCCAGGAAATTTAGTTCGAACTGGTTTAGAGTAAAACTTTTCTATTTTCTATTTCTTTTGTTATATTTGTATAAACAACACTGTGGATTCACACCTGCTCTTATAATATAACAATGTTTCCAGTCATTGTTTATAACACCGAGCGGGATGGCTCAGGCGGTAACCTCTGTTGCCATTAAACACGCTCAATGTCAAGGTACCTCATTGCGTGGCAAGTAAACAACGTAACAATGGAACGGGGCAGATTGTACTAAAGTGTTCGAGAAAACTGTTCTCATGCGGGGCGTTTTTATGAAAAGTTGTATTTAGAGAAAAATCTGTGCTACCACATTTTGGCCTATATGAGCGAGCCGAGGCGGAGAGAAAGGACAGTTTTAATGAAAGAGTTGTTAAGTGAAGCGCTGATTCCGAACTTTAACTCTTTCTCTCTCTCTCTCTGACTGTTTAAAACTCACTATTCCTGATTGCTGAGCAATTTTACATGAATTTGCGACTTGATTGCGGATGTTCTATATTAGTTGCGATTTTCATTTGCATGTTTAATATCTCGCGCGTCAAGTGACACTGCTTGGCGAGATGTAAGGTGAATATTGGACATGGAAGTGCTTCTGTCTTATTAACATTTAAATGTAAGAACCATCTGCGTCTTGCCGGACGGACGGACGGGCGGCGTTTACGTATTCATAAGACAGCAGACCGTGCTCTGGTCTGTTGATTAAAATACTCGCGCTTGCTTCTGGTAATGATTTGCAGCTGTTTCTGGGCCCCCCAACCCACCCACCCAGTACAATCAATCTTTCATGTGGTAGTATTAGTTTCAGTATTTTTTAATCTTGTTACTGGACAAAGCAGTCGCGGAGGACCAAAGTGTTAAACCCAGCAGCGGCCCTTTTTATCTACTTGCCCAACTTTACAGGAACAATATTAAGATTTTATTGCAAATGCAAATAAACAAAAACGAAGATGAATTAACTACCAAATTTGGTAAGTAAGTGAATATTTTAGAAGTGTAAGAGACGAAACGTTTTTAAAAAATCTGATGTGTTCAACTCACATTGCTTTCTCTACTCCTGCGCTAAACATTCTTACAAACTCTTCTTCGTGTTAGTTGAGATAAACATTTGTACAAATTATCTTATTGCTTATTTCCTTGTAGGTACAAGGGGAATATGGGAATACAGTAGGCTTTGAGCGATAGTCAAATATTTTAAAGCTTTCAAACTCTTTTCTCTTCGGATGCTTAGCATAAAAATGAATAACGATGTTCCGGCGCAAAGGTGGTTGTTCCAGTGAAACAGTATGTTAAAAGAAGTGGTGGTAAAACGTAAGAAGCAGCACATATGACATATAAACCGCACAGCGAGTTGATTGGATGAGAGGAGGCATTGAAGGACAGCCGAGGAGCAGTAAATAACCGATAAGGCAGCTCTGGTGAGTGACAGGGATGCCAATTTTCCACTCGTTTGAGCACCAACACTCTTCCTGGGATATTTATCTACAAAACACGGGCCACACACAACCTAGCCAGTCCCTAGCCTGACTTTCTCTAGTCTTGTACTAACCATTCTTACAAACTCTTATTCCTATATCTTCTTCATGTTAGTTGAGATAAACATTTGTACAAATTATCTTATTGCTTATTTCCTTTTAGCTACAAGGTAAATATTACAATACAGTAGACTTTGAGCGATAGTCAAATTTTTAAAGCTTTGAGATTCCGTTCTCTTTGCACACTTAACACATGAAAAATGAACAATGATGTTGCATTTCACGAAAGTATAGTTTTCCGAAACTTACACACATAACAAGGAATATCTCCGAAATGGTTCACCCTACAAGAAAATTTATTGAGACATAAATTGTGTATTTTAGCAAGATCTACATTTTTTGTATAGTATAATTTGGTCTATCTCTAACGGTTTACCAGTTATGCAAAAGTCGTCCAGAGTAAATACGACTACAGGAACTATAGCCAGAAAATTCAAAATATACATTTCATTTGTCATAAAAATATCTCAAACATATGACATTTTAATCAAAATCATTAGAGCTATTTTCAAGAAAATCAATAATTTCGAAAAGTTTTCCATGTAAAGGGTGGTTTAGGGTGTGGCTATTTTGTTCAAAATCTTCTTGTCGCACCCTTAAAGTTAAGTACTAACTTTGGTTTTTAACCGACTTTTGGTTTTTGAGTTAAGCTGTTCACGGGAGCTCCACGTTACCGCGGATGCGAATTCCCCTTTAGACATATTTCTCTAAGCTGGGCAATATTATGGTGTAGTTATTGATCTCTGGAAACAGAAGATAAAAGTGGTTGAGAATTCATAGCAGCTGACGGGCTGGCTGCATTCTTCGATCACGGAGCCCCAAATATGTGGGGACATCTTTATGACCTGCGATTCCACGAATATTCAGGCCAAGGGACATTTCTACCTCCTGGATTTTATAGACTCACTCACTCACTCACTCACACTTTCCCTCCTCTTCTTTCTCCACCTCCCCCTTCTTCTTCTTCTTCTTCTTCTTCTTCTTCTTCTTCTTCTTCTTCTTCTTCTTCTTCTTCTTCTTCTTCTTCTCCTCCTCCTCCTCCTCCTCCTCCTCCTCCTTCTTCTTCTTCTTCTTCTTCTTCTTCTTCTTCTTCTTCTTCTTCTTCTTCTCCTTCTCCCTCTTCTTCTTCTTCTTCTCCTTCTCCCTCTTCTTCTTCTTCTCCTCCTTCTCTCTCTTCTTCTCCTTCTCCTCCTTCTCCTTCTTCCTCTTCTTTTTCTTCTGCTCCTCCTCCTCCTCCTTCTTCTTCTTCTTCTTCTTCTTCTTCTCCTTCTCCTTCTTCTTCTTATTCTTCTTCTCCTTGCTCGCCTACCACCTAGGCGGCCCGGGTTCGATCCCAGGGACCCGCATGTGGTATTCGTGGTGGACGAAGCGGCGTCAGGGCGGGTTTTCTCCGGGTACTCCGGTTTCCCCCGCCATCTCATTCCACCGGTGCTCCATCTTCATGTATCATCAGTGTCACCGCCTGCGGTGCCGTAGTAGTAAAAGCGGGCGTTAAACACTACAACAACAACAACTTCTTCTCCTTCTCCTCCTCCTTCTTCTACTTCTTGTTCTTCTTCTCCTCCTTCTCCTCCTCCTTCTTCTTCGTCTTCTCCTCCTCCTTCTTCTTCTACTTCTTGTTCTTCTTCTCCTTCTTCTTCTACTTCTTGTTCTTCTCCTTCTTCTTCTTCTCCTCCTTCTTCTACTTCTTGTTCTTGTTCTTCTTCTTCTTCTTCTCCACCTCCTCCTTCTTCTTCTACTTCTTGTTCTTGTTCTTCTTCTCCTCCTCCTCCTTCTTCTTCTCCACCTCCTCCTTCTTCTTCTACTTCTTGTTCTTGTCATTCTTCTCCTTCTTCTTCTTCTCCTCCTCCTCCTTCTTCTTCTTCGTCTATCGTGAAACATTTTGAGTGGGCTGTACCCACCACTGTCCTTAGACAATATGAAAGCTTGTGTGCTTATGTACGTAAAGTTCAAGTTTGATTGTGAATTGGCCCGGACTGTCTGAGACAAAGAGAAATTCCTAAAATAGTTTAAAGTTAGTGATAATCAGATGTGGTTTACGGTCCGAGTTCAACTTGGACTTGCACAAGTAACCTCATTCTCTTACTGAGAGGATTTGCATACCGCGGAGAAATTTAAATTGGAAGACTATCTCCACACGTCAATTAAACTGGCTTTAGTGGTAAACACCAGGGGCTGGCTTAATCGAAAATTCTCTTCTCTATCTCATTTTATGCTCGTCTTCAGTTCCAGAACACTTTTAAACTTAACTTACGGTTAGAACTGTTTAATACTTCAGGATATTAAGGGACCGTAGGAATGAAATTTGAATGTTATATTTTTCTACTTTCTCTACTACATTTAAGTTTAATATCTACCAAGGATGCGACACTTACATTTTCAATAAAATTCCTCTACCATAAACTACCCTTTAAATGGAACACCTCTCGAAAATTTTAATTTTCTTGAAAACGGCTCTGACGATTTTGATTAAAATGCCACATGTTTAATATATTTTTATGAGAAATGATATGTATATTTTTAATTTTCTGGCTATAGCTCATGTAGTCGCATATACTCTGGATGACTTTTGCATAACTGGTAAACCGTAAGAGAAAGACCAAATCTTACTATACAAAAAATGTAGATCTTGCTAAAATACACAATTTATGTTCACATAAATTTTCTTGTAGGGTGAAGCAATTCGGAGATATTTCTTGTTATGTGTGTGAGTTTCGGAAAACATAACTTTCGTAAAGTGGAACATCGTTGTTCATTTTCTTATATGTTAAGTGTACAAAGAGAACGGAATCTCAAAGCTTTAAAATATTTCACTATCGCTCAAAGCCTACTGTATTCTAATATTCCCCTTGTACCTACAAGAAAATAAGCAATAAGATAATTTGTACAAATGTTTATCTCAACTAACACGAAGAAGATATAGGAATAAGAGTTTGTAAGAATGGTTAGTACAAGAGTAGAGAAAGTCATGTGAGTGCAATACATCAGATTTTTTTAAAGTGAACCATTTCGGGGACATTCCTTGTTATTTGTGTGAGTTTTGCAATACTTTCTTGAAATGGAAGGTCGTTATTTGCTTTATCTAAAGAATAAGATAATGTTTATCTCAACTAAGATAAAGATGTAGCAATAAGAAAATGGTCATTTTTTGTATAGTAAAATTGTATCTATATCTTACGGTTTACGAGTTATTGATAAGTCATCCAGAGTAAACAGGACTACATAGGCTATATCCAGAAAATTTAAGATATACATTTCATTTGTCATCGAAATGTCTCAAACATGACGTTTTAATCAAAATCGTTAGAGCCATTTTCAAGAAAATCAAAATTCTCGAAAAATGTTCCATGTAAAGGGCAGTTTAGGGTGGGGCTATTTTCTACAAAATGTTCCTGTCACATCCTTGAAAGACATTAAACTTAAATACCAACTTTGGTTTCTAAGCGACTTTTCGTTTTTGAGTAATGCTGTCCACAGACATACACACGGACAGACCCGCAGGGGGAAAGGATGAGGCGAGGGAAGGACCGGAGGCTTGTCAGAAAGCGGAGCCAGCGAAGCCCAGAGAACTGCTTCACAGTTACAGATATTAACACAATTCAACAGTTTCCTCTACCCAGGGAGAGGGTAACGAAGCGACCCTTGCAGCCCGGGTATCAACTTCCATGGACACCTAGGGAAGAGGTTGCAGTGCGCAAGCAACTATGCCACGTGTCTGCATTCGCCAAAATATACCACGCCACCAACCACCCTTGGAAGATGACAAGGGTGGGAAATGAAGGGAAAGAAAGCCGTGGGGAAGAGATGAATGCACCCCAGGGATATTGGGAAACCAGGGAAGAATCCATGTCAGAGTTCACGTCCAGGGATCGATCCCGCGACCACAGACGTTACCGTCTGAGCCACCTCCCTCGGTCAGTCTTGAATATATTGAATTATTTATACTACATACCACAACGTAAAATGTGAAACTTTTCGGACCGTGGTCGATTTACCTGCACGTCAAAATATTATCACCTTGAATCCTCTGTATGAGTTATTGAGAATTCCATAAATTCAAACCTTTTAGTAGCTGATTAAATTAACGTAATGAATTCAGAGTTAATTAAGTTTCTTTTTCGCTGTCGCTGTATGCAAATGTGACGTCACTTGTAAGCTTTGGCGTGCCGCAGCGATCATACATAATTCATACTGCTATCTGTGAAACTGACACTGCTATTATAAACTATTGTTGTATACATTTTAATGTCGATCTCTGTGTGAGTAGCGTATTTCATCTCCAGGCTGCAGTTCCTCAAGTAATTATCTACACTAATTAATTTCTCCAATTGTATATTTTTACTTTCTCTAGTATTATAGAATACATGTAACGAAATAATAGTGTTGCAAATCCCACTTCTGACACCAGGTGACCACAAACTTCAGTTATATTTTGTCACTTTATTTTTCTTCTAAAAGTGAGTAACAAAAACAAACTTCTGTTTTATGTTTTACGGTTTTGTTTTACCATAAGATTAAAACATTTTTATTATAAACGAAATGTCTATCTTGCATTTTCTAGGAATCTCCTCTGAAGTGCTCTTCATTCTGAATGACTTGCATAACTGATGAACTGTAAGGTATAGATAACATCTTACTATACAAAATATGTAGATTATATTAAAACACAGTGTATATGAAATAAGATTTTAGTGATGTAAGCCACTTCCGAGATATTCTTTGTTTACAAGAATTTTCCTGTTATGCTTTGTTTCCTTTCGTCGTATAGGGTAAATGCGGTGGCGTCAGGAGACAGTCGTTTCTTCCCTGGTGTTCTATACCGGGGGAGGAGAGGTAGTGCCGCTATGACGTCAGCGCACACCGCTGAGTATGCTCGCACTGAACACTTGATGAGCGTGTGACGTCACTCAGGGGAAGAGAGACCTGTGGGATGAAGCAATGTAGGAAACGTCTGCAGCTAATAATACAACTAACGTCTTGGCTATTTTAATATTCGTGTTTTAATTACAGAATTGATTATAAACAATTTACATTTCGGCTGTATGATGTTAGAAAATGTATAACAATTGCAGTTTATGTGAAGGACAGTCAGGATATAAACGAAATACAAGACGTTTTATGTTCTCTGTTGTGATGAACACTGGTTTCTCTGTACTGACCATGTTATTGTCGTCCAGAGCGCTCCACCTGATCTCCATTGCTCTCAGTGACGTCACACAAACGGATAGACTTGCTCTTCGTTCCAACACGTCACACTTCGGACCTGCCCATGAGGCTAGGGAATACGAAGATGTAGCCAGCAATGTTCAGTCTGGAAACATTTGGGACCCCGCTTTATGACCCTACCACCATGAGGTCGTCCACCTAATTCCTTCTAGAACTTTCAGTGACGCAAAACAGGTTTATCCTTAGTGGTGATGAATTCCTTCTTCGTTTTTAATTCAGATTGATCTCCATTCTATACAATTCTTGGTATTATCATTAAGTATAAGAGTAGTTGACGTCAGTGAAGCGTTTAAAGGTACAAAAGAGTGAGGAGAAACTTTGCAGACTACTGACGTAAACCCAGCTTCTTTTCATCTCTTCAAGTCAACTGCGTCAAATGATGCATGCGAAGTAGAGAAAAGTTTCTTCAAGTAGTGTTTTCTTCAAGATGGTGCTCAGTTGTAAACACACACTATCTGTCGTTTGTTTTCTCACTAAGCACTGATGGTCCGTGAAGTGCAGGCAGCTGGAAGCACAGATATGCCTTGTCTCCCACGCAGCACAATGTGCGCCTGTTTACCCATGTTTCATTTTATTGACACCAGGTATCTCTTCAAGCCTATTCTCTTCTTGTTTTCGTGTTTATTTTCTCTACCACATAGCTAATCAATCTTTCGACGTAATTTTCACCAACTTACTCGTCCAATTGACTTGACAATTTACACACATGTCAAGGATCAATGAGAATATAACATATGACTTTGTACTAATATTATGACGTGGATCATCAGGCAAAAAATGACCAAGTTAATATTTATAGCAAATACAACAATTATATCACAAATATTCGCTAAGCCACTTTTCTACATTCATCCCACAAGGATGCGACACGAAGATTTTGAAGAAATTTGCTTCACCCTAAACTACCCTTTAAACGGAAATTGTTTGGAAAATTTTGATTTTCTTGAATACAGCTCTAACGATTTTTATTAAAATGTCATATGTTTTAGATATTTTTATGACAAATGAAATGTATATCTTGAATTTTCTGGCTGTAGCCCCTCTAGTCCTGTTTACTCTTGATGATTTTTCCATAACTGGTAAACCGTAACATATAGACAAAATCTTACTGTACAAAAAATGTAGATCTTGCTAAAATACACAACTTATGTCCAAATATATTTTTGTAGAGTGAACCATTTTGGAGATATTCCTTGTTATTTGTGTGAGTTTTAAAAAACTTACTTTCATAAAATGGAACATGGTTATTCATTTTTATATCTTATCTGCGCAAATAGAACGGAATCGCAATGCTTTAAAAGATTTGACTATCAGTCAAAGTCTATTGTATTCCAATATTCCCCTTGTACCTACAAGGAAATAATAAGATAGTTTGTACAAATGTTTATCTCAACTAACACGAAGAAGATGTAGGAATAAGAGTTTGTAAGAATGGTTAGTACAAGAGTAGAGAAAGTCACGTGAGTGTACCACAGATTTTTTCATCTCGTGGAGTTACACATAGAAGCGAATTTCAAAGCCATCACATAGTGGCTATTCGACTATCATCAGTGTATTCCCAGCTGTGTAACGTCGCCACCTACTTATCAGTTCAGTGACTCCGAAGCCCCAGGTTGTCGCACACGGAAGTGGAACACATTTGGGTGTTTCACCCCCTACCCCCAACTTACCCCCAACTTTCTCACAACTAGGTAACTCTATGACGAACTTGTTAAAAGCCTGTTATTTTGCTCCGTGGAAGATAAACGAGCCTGTAATATGACTCCCTGATCACCGTTAAAGTGCCTTTCTCCAACTTTGTTTTTCTCTGGCAAAAGAAAAACACTCAGAACTTTCCTGCAGAAACTGCTAACCTACTGGTTTTCCACTTTCTATAGCTTTTCATTCGCACTCATGTAGTCACCTCATTTTCTCTACTCATTCTTCTACAAACTATTCATACAAACTCCTCTTCTGCTCTCTACTTTATATTAAGTGAGATAAACGCTTGTACAAATTATCTTATTGCTAATTTTGTTTTAGGCACACCCGGCTCCAAATGTTTTCCGAGTCACGTGCTCCTAGCGGCGGGGGGAAGCTAGGATGACTTATCTATTGGTTACGCCAGCTGGTCTCAAAGGGCAGCTCATACATGTTTACAAGGGTGAGGGGCGTAATGTGTTTGTAAGTCCAAAGAGAGTATCATTCCAACATTTCTCTTATACTTGTACGTAAGAAAGTAATCTTAATGTAAACAAAACAAGGTTAATGTTATAAATTCTGAACTAACTCCCAGCGAGGATGGAAACTAAATATTCGGTATTAGAGGCGTCATATCAGTCTATAATGAAATTAAATTTAAAACGTTTAAATAATTTTAATATAACAGGTATTTTTAGTTATTTATGTAGCTGTAAAATTTGCAAATTGTTTTTATTTAGCGAACATGACATATTTGACATCAAAGTTCACATCGAAGTTTAAAACATTGAATGGCTGTTTGTGGGAAATGACAAGAAACCACACACACGCACACGCGCACACACACGGACCTTTTTCTAAAAAGGCCCTGATTTAGGGGACATGAAATGGTACATTTCTGGTGAATTCTCGATATTGAATTTTTGGGTGGAATACAATACATCCCCTAGTTTTTATACGAAGTAGAGAAAGTAAAAACCATTAAGATATCAATTGCTGGTTTAATATCATTAATGGAAAGAGGTAGGTACAGTAAACAGAGGGAATCAATCCGGTATTGGAATATTGCATTGATACGCCCACTGAGAGGGAGGCAGGGAGCTGCGAGCAGTAAAGTAAGGAGGAAAAACGCCTCTCTTCCTTCTTTTGATGTGGAAAACACGCCAAGGGGATAATCATCAAACGCCTCGAGGGCTCAGCTGTTGTGACAAGTAAACAACAGTGGGAGAAGATGCCATTTCCGTGCACCAAACGGACAGGTGTCTGCAAGCGATAATCGCAAACCCTCTCCACAATCGATACTCCAACCAACTCTTCATCTATGCTTAAGAAAGAAAGAACAATATCTGATATCTCATATTCACATTTGCTTCTTTAAGAGTACAATTTTACGTATAATTATAAATTATCTTATTTACAATGTTTTTGTTCTTCTGGCTTCTCCGGAACCCATGCAGTTACCACGCTATGGGTTACCGAGGAAGGTTCGGGACTGTTACAAAAAGACAAGAACAAAATCAGATCGCCCGTATTAACCGAAGCGGAGGGTAATTCGTCACGCCACGGCACCTATCCGTTTAGTGCGGATTTACCCGTGTGATATGAAAGGTAATGTCTTTTCTGCTAGCTTTCATGCCTATGTTATAATGATGCTGGTTATAGTAAACCGTAAAAGATAGACAAAATCTTACTATATAAAAATGTACATCTCGCTAAAACACACAATGTATGTTTGCATAAATTTTTTTGTGGAGTGAACCATTTCGGAGATATTCTTTGTTATGTTTCGGAAAACTTGAAATGGAACATCGTTGTTCATTTTTGTATGTTAAGCGTGCACAGAGAATGGAATCTCAAAGCTTTAAAACATTTGACTATCGCTCAAAGCCTACTGTATTGTAATGTTCCCCTTGTACCTACAAGGAAATAAGCAATAAGATAATGTGTACAAATGTTTATCTCAACTAACATGAAGAAGATATAGGAATAAGAGTTTGTAAGAATGTTAGTGCAAGAGTAGAGAAAGTCATGTGAGTGTAACACATCAGATTTTTTACTTGCGCACATATGAAGTTTGAGAAGAAGCACTTTACAGTCGGCGTTTCATTATTTTCTCCCCCACTTTACATGTTATAAGTTGCGACACAGGAAATATGATCATTTTCTTGAAAGAATAATATCGTCCTATGCCACAGCTGTAGAAGAAGAAGAAGAATATGGTTAATAAAGTGCGCACAGCAAATATGGAAGAATCAGAATGTGGAGCAGAAGGAAAGATTTCATTTTCGTAACGCTAGCTAGCTCAGCACATTTTAATAAAACTG